>OX419738.1:10342500-11592500 GCA_948477245.1 Thumatha senex | reverse complement strand
ACTCAGTATCGAAACAAAAGTATCAAATACTTGTATTTACTTGTGTCGAATCATCACTATTTTTCGGGCCACTAAGTGCTATGGGGCCAAAGCAACCTCATTTGGTGGCGGTGCACGAAATGAATAATGGATGTGACAAGAATATAGTTGTCGGAAGGAGAGACAGCAGTTGCTCTTAACAATGCGGAAATTAAAAGCTGATTGGTGGCTTTCAACTGCCAAATAAAATTTTTAATTCTCAGTCTTCAAAATTTCTTTAAAGCCTAAAATTTTTTTGACATGACTATTTCTTTTATTGTGGTTGATAGATTATTAATTATTTTAATGTGTTTTATTCAGGAACTAATATGTGTATCACACTCCATGTCAAGGGAACATTTACAGTACATATTTAAAGTTCTTCTTCCAAGTGATTTAGAAGGCAAACAAGTTTTAGATGTTGGATCTAGATTGGGTGCAGTACTCTATGGTGTAAGTAAATTTTGAGATTAATATAAATAAAATACTATTTTGCTATTGAAAATAGTCATTTATAGCAGGGGACTAGAGACACAGTGTTAACAGACAGAAAGATCACAAATTCATTGTATATAAATAAAAGATTCGGCAATGATTACTTACTATTTTACAATATACATAGTTTTACTTCCTTGATAACACCAAAAGCAGTGGTTAAGCGGTGGGGATATAGTGAAGGTTTTAATTTTTTATTCTTTTTTCTATGTTTTACATAATTTTAGAGCTGTTATTGTAATAATTTTTAATTTGCTTTACTAAACTAAATGCTCACATAGATACAAAAACTGTGTCAAACCACTGCCATTATTGTAGATAGACCCACTTTTGCATAGACAAATGGATGGACATTATCTTGCACCCAAGATGAGGCCGAGGTTATGTTTGTACTTCTTGTTGGTATCCAATTTGTCACTAAGTCACTATGCATGTGTAACAGTGCATTCTTAAACATTTGTGTTATTTCAGGCATATCATTATTCGAATGCTGGGACAATTGTTGGTGTTGAAATGAATAAAGAATTTTGCGATGTTCAAAAAAGAATAATAGAAGAATGTGTCTTAGACTCCAATAGAATACAAGTAGTACAATCGGATATACTAGAAAGAAGTGATCTACTTGCATCTTCTGATATTATAATTGTAAATATATTAGACTTTTTTGTAAATAATGAGCAGCATAAAGAAATATGGCGGTTTTTCAAGAAACATATTAAGAAAGGAACATATTTAATATCCAATAGAAGTATGTCAGATACTATGAGTAACTTAGATATGTTTGAGGAATTAATAGATTGGTTAAAAATTTGTAAACCTAACCAATTAGAAAATGAAGTGTTTTGTAATCTTGAAAATTGTAGTGACATACATTTATATACAGTTAAGTAAATTAACTCTGAACACTATTGACTTGGTTATTCTCTCCTACCTACACTTAGCACCGTATTCATATTTCACTGCAGATTTTTCAATGCCAGTACCAGTGTCGCCTTGTACTAATGATTCCTGGCTACACACGGCAGGTCGCCTGGATCGCATCAGGTCCATCCCCCACATTAAGTACCAGGCTTGCTCCCGCACTCCATACACCAGGAGGGGCTATATCCCCTAAGTTTCAGAGGCGTCATCTCATTTCATGACATTTCTCCAGGACTAGCGCCCGATCCTCTAGCTAATATCACAATATTGTGCAGCCAGTCTGTTGTGGACAACATTACCTTGTCTCACAACAAGGGTCCAGAACGAGTACACTGCCATTCAATGTAGACAACCGACCTCGTGCATATACTTAACAGGAACGTGAAATCGTAGGGGTAGGTAAGGTAGTTTATAAAAAAATTTCATTGACTTTAACTTCGATTCCCAAGAGTCTTAAAGACATCGTTTAAAGCGCTTAGCAGCGGCGTTACATCGGGTAGTAAACCTTTATTAGTAAAAAAGGGGATAGGATAATAGAGCGAGAGCCCCAGTGTTTGTTAGGCGCCAGAGCCTCTAAGCAATCGGTCAATTTGGCGAGCAAAGGCGACTGTAATGTATGTACGTAGTGCGTATCCTAATCTATAACCACAGACTAACTAGGAGATACTACGTATTCTATACACTGGCACGTCAAATGTATGCACCTATCTAGGTCCACGTTTGGTCCTAACATATTAATACATTGGCCCTAATCTTTGATTCGTCGATATAATTATTGGAAAGATAAGGCAAGGCAAACACTAAATTATGCGATACAAATGCATACGTACATATTGCCACGCCTTTATCCCCGAAGGAGTAGGCAGAGGCACACTATACGCCCTCATTTCACCGTATGCATTTGTAAACGTGCCACAGTGAAAAACAGTGATATATGGCAGTGAAAAGCTTTTTGCTATTTTACATCTTGTCGCGCAAATTCCACTGAAAGCCTCAATTACGCTCTACCACGTTAATGGGGCAAGGACACAGGACCTAGAACTGAAATCGACAATGGACTGGACAATACTAAAAAGTCTTAGTAACCAGGCTATAAAATAATTGCACTAAATAAGCCATAAATTTAAAAACAACAAATTAGAAAAAATCAAGATGGCGCCAGGGTCGAGAAGTGAAAATAAGAATTATTGAAATAATTTGAACTCGATTGATTTATTGTTTCGTTACATTTGTCGTATAAATGTTTAAATATCGTTTGATCAAATAATATTATTTATAATGTGGCACGAAGCGAGGAAACAGGAACGGATGATCCGCGGCATGATTGTTGATTATCGACGAAGGGCGGAGCGCCGCAAGGATTTTTATGAAAAAATTGTAAGTATTTTACTTTTGCGAGATTTGATTGACCCTCAATGTCAATACCGTTATAAAAGCTACCTTAAATCAGATTTATTTCAAGGTTTATTTTGTTGCTAATTTCCAGAAAGCAGAACCGACGCAATTTCTGCAACTTCACGGCCGACCATGTAAAATTCATTTAGATCCTGCTATTGCAGCTGCTGGGGAAGGGCCTGCAATTATGTGCGTATCATGATCACTATTTTACTATACATTGCGAAGTATAAACAATTCAAGTGATAATGGTTGATAAACTTTTTTTGACCAGGATGCCCTGGCAAGGTGAAACCAAAAATCTAATAGATCGGTTTGATGTCCGAGCTCACTTAGATTATATCCCTGAGGTGAAAAATCCAGACATACCACCTGAGGAGCTATGTCCAGAAGAAAGGCAGTGTAATTATGAAAGATACAGGATTCTCGCCCAAAATGCATTTCTGGGTATAAGTAAGTATAGCGTATAATCTATATAAATTAAAACTTAATCGTAAAATATCTTGCTAAGCTCAAAACTAAAACAGCTGGACCAATTTGAATAAATTAATTCTTTGAACTCTAAGGATATTTATTACATCCTCAAATACATACCTTATTATTCTAGGAACCTAGTTCAAACAAAAAATAAGAGATAGCTGCATAGCAGGTAGATATTGACGCTTGAAAGGCAAAGTTGACTAAGCGACATGGAGTTAATTGTTCAGGAGGATGATTTAAAGATTAATTTTACAGAAAAAAAAATCATAAAACTTCTTGTAATCATCTTAGAGGTGTAATTCTTCAAGTAAAAAAAATTCATGTTGTCAGGTTTATTGTGATATATGCAACTATTAAAAATAATTAATAGTTTAGGTGTTAGTGGCGCTTAGTAAAATATTACCTGAAATTAGAAACGGGAAAAAAATACTAACGTACGTGCGTTCATCAAAAAAGCATTCGGTAACAATGTAATATAGAAAGAATTATCACATTGACATCAGAGTAAAAATGACCTAACGTAAGGTAAAATAGTTAGAAAATGGAGGCAAAACTGCTTATGTTTTATTTTCAGATTGAAATGTTTCACAAAATGTAACTAAAGTGTCGTTTGTTTTAGAAAGTTGGATAATTTTTGTCAATAGTATTTG
Organism: Thumatha senex; assembly: GCA_948477245.1. Taxonomy (NCBI): domain Eukaryota; kingdom Metazoa; phylum Arthropoda; class Insecta; order Lepidoptera; family Erebidae; genus Thumatha; species Thumatha senex. The sequence continues at coordinate 11,588,541 of OX419738.1, read as the reverse complement.
TAATAAAATTCACTTTAAAATGTATTGATCTTTATTCAGCAGTTGCAAAATCACATTAATAATTAAATCTGAACAAAATCAACACTTAGACATACAGTCTGTACTATAAATCTTATTTATATTAATTATCTGTGGTAGTAACTATATAGTATTTGGAGTGGGACATTTGGCGGGAAGAGTCACAAGTGCGGACGCTTGCTTTATATTATTTTCTAAAACTAGTGCATTTATCTTGTTTTATGTGCGGGAGTGGTGGTTTCTTGGACATAAAAGTTGTGTTAACGTGCTATAGTGAAAGACAATGATATATATGCAGTGAAATGCTATTTTCTCTCTTGCCGCGAAACGTCCACTGACAACCTTAGTATAAGAATCACCATTATACTGAGGGCAAGGACCAGGACGGACAATGTGGACACGACATCGACTGGACAAGACTAATTAGAAGATAAGATTGAAGAAATATGATATAAAAAATAAGATTTGGCTAAAAGGTCTTAAGAACCAGGCCATTAAATAATTATTAAAAAAAAAGTATTTGGAGTAATATATAAGTAAAATTAATAAGTCTTATTAATCACAACCATTTTAAAAATGTGGAGACACAATCACAACAGTAATATTTTCAGCCAAAACTGATACTATAAAATAAGAAGTAACTAAAATTGAACCTCTTAGACTAAGAACCTAATTTAGTTTGTATTTCGTTTTAATTTAGATTTTATTTATAATTAGGTTTTTTTAAATATTGTGTTATTATGCATATATTTAGTTATGATAGTATTATTGTAACACTAAATTCTATCTGCAAATAACATAAACAACTGTAATGTTAAAAATATATGTATAAACAACCTCTTAGAAATATTAATTTAAAAAACTATGCCGTATTTAGCTAATAGAATTAATTCTTATTTTAGTTAACACATCAAACTTCGTCTTCAATATCTGACTCAGGTAAGCAATCTTTTGTACTAGCAGCCCTCGGGATAATGGAGTACTCGTGATGAAATGGAGTGGGTATGACTTTATCTTTGCGAAGTCTTATTAGATCGTCATATTTAGCCTTTGCTATTGGCAGCTGATATCGGAAGTAAGGCATCAATGGACCCTTGGTTTTAGATTCTATATCAACATCATAAGATTTTGCAGAAACGTTCATTGAATGTTTGATAGAATTTATCAATGGTCTTAAATGTCGCAACACGAACTTTACTGATTTTCCCAGTCAGATTTTTTTTAAAGTATTTGTCACCCATATTATCCCATTTATAAAAGTTTTGGAAAGTTATTGCTTCAACTTCATACGGAAATGGTTCTTTTCTTGCCGTGGTAAAAACAGTGTACCATTGCGAAGATGCATAAATTATTGTCTTTTTTAGGTTATTCTCTATAACTGCATGTACACTATCGACAGGCATATATGTGTGTCCCCTGTCAGTAGATAGTTAATTTGTATTCATCCCAATAATAACAAAACACTTTACGAGTTCCATTCTCGTAGAAGCACAAATTATACACTGCTGGTTTTCTTGAGTAGTAGAGTAGCATTGACTCGCCATGCTGAGTATTCAGTACCTTCTCCAAGTCAAAGCTTGAACATAATGTAGCAGGGTCATTTTTGTGTATAGATTTATGAGTAGAAAATCTATTAAAACTTTCTTCTTTTTCAGTTTCATGATCTTCTTTTTCTTTTATTTTTATGGGATCGTTAGGGTCAGCCTTTTGTAGCTGTGTACACTTTAAGCACTTGTCTTTCTTAGGAATATGAAACGTAATATTAAATTGTTCAGTAAATATTTTGCGAAAAATCCTTTCGCTAACTACGTCTACGCCAGCATCCATGTAGCGTTTTTTTATAAACGATGACGATATTTTTGTATTCTTGTGGCAAGTAAACGCGGGTAGAATCTTGACGGCAGTAATGTGAGGGTACTGCTGGTAGGCTCTTGATGAAATTAATGACAATGTCTTTAGTAGCAGGTTTAGTTTTGTTATATGGTTCACATTTTCCCCGCAAATCTTCTTTAGCACTTCCCAATGACAAATTTCTGACAGTGTAATATATACACTTTTGTGAAATATCTAATATTGCTGCCAAAAACTGTAAGCATACATATCTTTTTCCTTCTCCTTCAGTAATGCAATACTTAAATGTATTACAGCGAGTTTCTGAAGTAGCAGTCTACGTTTGACGTTTTCTATTTCAGTCATGCCAACCAACCAGTCTTTACGGCGTTCAGACGTAAGCGACCAAAAGTGATTGAATACCTGCTGTCTCTTTTCAACGGTTAAATTTTCACAATTATTCTCACATTTTTTCCCCTTGCATGGATTAGGTTGAACTGATTTTTCTTGCACAATCTTACCATCTTTTCTATTGTACGATTTTCCAGATGGTTTCAGGGCAGACCTTTCTTTTCTCGTATTTTTCTTATTTCTTTTTAAACCTCTTTTGTCCCACATTCTCGTCTTCCGTATTCACATTTTCTTGGTTATTAATGTTCTCTGTCTCTCTGCTTTTCTTTATACTTTGTTTTCTCTTTTTTATCTTACTTTTTTGTGGTCTTTTCTTATTTGACTGGTCGTGTTCTTCGTCACTATCTGAGGTTTCAGAACCTACCCATTCGTCAGAATCAACTTCAGCAGAGCAAAATATTGTAGAAAAATCTTCATCAGACATGTAGTCAACATATCGGATATTTGTTTTGCTTATTCTTTTACGTCCACTAACACCTGGAGCGGCAGCATCAATCGAAGGTAAGTCTATGTTGCGAGAGACGATCTCGTCACTCTGCAAGGTATCGAAATTAATCTGCGAGGGACCTGGAGCGGCATCATCAATCGAAGATAATTTCATGTTGCGAGAGACGGTTTCGTCACTCTGCAAGGTATCGAAATTAATCTGCGAGGGACCTGGAGCGGCATCATCAATCGAAGATAAGTCCATGTTGCGAAAGACGGTTTCGTCACTCTGCAAGGTATCGAAATTAATCTGCGAGGGACCTGGAGCGGCATCATCAATCGAAGGTATGTCCATGTTACGAGAGACGATCTCGTCACTCTGCAAGGTATCAAAATTAATCTGCGAGGGACCTGGAGCAGCATCATCAATCGAAGGTAAGTCCATGTTGCGAGAAACGGTTTCGTCACTCTGCGAGGTATCGAAATTAGCGTTATACGGTTAACACACGACCGGATTTGATCCGACCAGACCGCGGATTTGATTTGCCGCCCGACCAAATCTTACCGTCTGTAAAGCAGTACGGCGGACATAATTATTATTAATTGAGTCCGCCTCGATCCGCATCGGATATGATCAATGTTGTCGTTCTAGCTACTTTGTCGTAAATTTCCCCAGATTTAATTTAGTTTTTCTCCAAATAGACACTTTTTTATAATTTTTTTCCCAATGTTGCCATCCTAGTTAGTTTGTCAAAAATGTCCCCAGTACCGATTTTACCTTTCCCCAAAAAAATACTATTTCATTTACATTTTTTGCCAGAAAGAAAAAAAAGCTACGTTAATACATAACGTAGTGTTTATTTACTCTATGTAGAGGAATACTATGCATACCAGTTATCACATAGATAAGTAAAATTGAAATGTGTGTGTGTGTGTGTGTGTGTGTGTGTGTGTGTGTGTGTGTGTGTAATTTCAAATTTGCAGCTTTTCACTAAATGCATATAAAATAAAATATTTTATTAGAAACTTTTCATTTCCACAAAAGTTCCTTAAAATAAATAATTTTACCCTAGAATAGGGAACAAGCCCCTAATCTGAACACCCTGTCTGGTCGTCTGTTCGTCCGGTGCGGTCTGATCCGGTCGTCTGTTGCTACAACAGATTTGGTCGGCAGACCCGGCGGATCAAATCTGTCGAGGTCCGGCAGACCAAATCCGGTCGTTTGTTAGCTCTTTAGCGCTTTAACAGACGACCGGATTTGATCCGACCAGACCGCGGATGATCAATGTTGTCGTTCTAGCTACTTTGTCGTAAATTTCCCCTGATTTAATTTAATTTTTCTCCAAATAGACACTTTTTCATAATTTTTTTCCTAATGTTGCCATCTTAGTTAATTTGTCAAAAATGTCCCCAGTACCGATTTTACCTTTCCCCAAAATTACATTTTCATACAATTTTTGCCAGAAAGAAAAAAGAGCTACGTTAATACATAACGTAGTGTTTATTTACTCTATGTAGAGGAATACTATGCATACCAGTTATCTACATAGATAAGTAAAATTGAAATGAGTGTGTGTGTAATTTTAAATTTGCAGCTTTTCACTAAATGCATATAAAATAATATACTTTATTAGAAACTTTTCATTTCCAAAAAAGTACCTTAAAAAAATTTTTACCCTAGAATAGGGAAAACGCCCCTAATCTAAACACCCTGTCTGGTCGTCTGGTCGTCCGGTGCGGTCTGATCCGGTCGTCTGTTGCGACAACAGATTTGGTCGGCAGACTCGGCGGATCAAATCTGTCGAGGTCCGGCAGACCAAATTTGGTCGTGTGTTAAAAGCCATAACACACGACCGGATTTGATCCGACCAGACAGCGGATTTGATTGGCCGCCCGACCAAATCTTACCGTCTGTAGAGGAGTCCGGCGGACATAATTCTTATTAATTGAGTCCGCCTCGATCCGCATCGGATATGATCAATGTTGTCGTTCTAGCTACTTTGTCGTAAATTTCCCCAGATTTAATTTAATTTTTCTCCAAATAGACACTTTTTCATAATTTTTTTCCCAATGTTGCCATCTTAGTTACTAAAAAAAAAAGAGCTACGTTAATACATAACGTAGTGTTTATTTACTCTATGTAGAGGAATACTGCATACCAGTTATTTACATAGATAAGTAAAATTGAAATGTGTGTGTGTGTAATTTCAAATTTGCAGCTTTTCACTAAATGCATATAAAATAATATACTTTATTAGAAACTTTTCATTTCCACAAAAGTTCCTTAAAATAAATAATTTTACCCTAGAATAGGGAAAAAACCCCTAATCTGAACACCCTGTCTGGTCGTCTGGTCGTCCGGTGCGGTCTGATCCGGTCGTCTGTTGCGACAACAGATTTGGTCGGCAGACTCGGCGGATCAAATGTGTCGAGGTCCGGCAGACCAAATTTGGTCGTGTGTTAGGGCTATTAGACCTAACGCCGCGCAGGTATCGCGTACATACGATGCACAACACAATTTAACCTTGATCGAGTGACGAGCCGAGCGGAGACTAGCATGATAGGTAATTAGGTATCCTTTACTTAATATGTTAAAAATATGCGTACATCAATTAATTCGTCTTCATTGATATCATGATTGATTTTAAGAGTGCCTTTTCCAAAATATTGCGACTACGTTTTCTTGGATCCATTGTTCTGAAATATACATCATGCTTTAATACTTTCAATATTGCAAAAAATAAAAACAATAAACAATTAAATTGATTCAACTTACAGTTTTTAATTTCATTTGTATACGGTATGGTCTTAGGGTATGGTATACGGGAGCGGTAGTACTATGCTTGACTAGGCGCGCGCGTGCACTCTAATCGACGACGGCGACGTCCAGTTGCACACTGGTAGTTCCTATGTTACTGTGAATCTAATTTCACTGTATGCGCATACGACAGTGCTCTGGTAATTTGTAGGTGTAACCAACATTTTATAGATGTATTACTTTAGGTAAAAGTCGCTTAAACCCCAGTATGTGTGGTGCCAATGTGGTACAAGCAACATTTGTTAATCGCATAAGTTCAGGTAAAAGTTACCTAAATAGTAACTTTGTACTTCGGAGCTGCAGGTAAAAATTTACTAACCGACAAAAAGTTGTATTTTTCAAAAAGGCGAATTTAACTAATCGCTATAGTGGAAAAATAACGATTGAGCTAAAATGACTGTAATCAAAACAATGATAAATCTTTACGTGGAAAAAACAAAAATAAACTAAAAATAAACTAAAGGGAGAAATTATTCTACTAACATATACGTAAAAATTTACCAAGGGCAAAATCATCTACGCACGATTATCTCAACGACCAATTTTTTGAAAGAGGTCGGATATTCTGTCGGTTAGTAACAAAAAAAAAGTGATAACTAGTAAAGTCCAAAATTTCGAAGCGACATTTAAAGTCGTCGTAGGAAGGCGTCAGTTAGTCCAAACGACGCAGAAAAATTAGTCGATTCGAACTGTATATATAACACAATTTGGTCAAAAATGGCGCTTAGTCAACTTTGCCTTTCAAGCGTCGATATATAAACCAACATAGTATAATAAAATATAATACAAGTACAATCAAATCATAACAAAGCCTACCGAGCGCAAGCAGGATGGGATTGTCAATCAAATTGATAGTGTAGATTGAAATTATAAAATTGTTGGTTGTTGGAGATGTGGGATTGGTTTCATTTAAATGATACCAATCAAGTCGAACATCTTTATCTTAGTGTATTTACAGTTACTTCAGAGCCTACCTGGAACCCTACTCTGCCTGAGGTCCACTTGTATTTGGTTGCTAGGGGCAGCTATTATTTGACTGTTTTAACTACCCGCATTGTAGCATTGTCAGCACATGCACCACTAGCGGGTGAAAATGCTTGGACTCCGTAGATCTTACACCCAATCAAGTTCAAAAATATATATTTAATGTTCTTAGCATATGCAATGTTTGCACTGTTTTATGTTGGTTTTGATTTTTAAATGTAATTCATGATTAAAATGACTAAACTTTTGTTGGTTATGAATGATAGTATAGATCGAAAAGAATACTTATTATTTCAACCTGTATTAGCAGTACCAGTAACAACTGCAGCCCTATCTGCACGGTGAACTTTCCTTGTTCCCGTTTCCAGCAGGAACTTATTCCTAGTATGAAAAAAGGCCTATGTATGTAATTCAAATGTGTAAGCTGTATTATTGTAAGGTTTCATCAAAATTCATGGAGTAGTTTTTCTGTGACAGTGTAACAAACATACATTTGTACAAACTTTTATGATGTATTTTGTGTGTACAATATGTAAAACAATTGAAGTACATAAAATTTAGGCATTAGATTATGCAACAGTGACAACATGATAATAATCAGAGCTAATCAGAGCAGCCACTTTAAATCTTTAATGTGAACATTAGAATTTATCATATGAATAAATTGGATAATTTTGGAAAGTGACTTATCCCAATTATACTTTCAGGTGAGGACAAATTTCTGCAACAGTTAGCAATAGAAGAACAATTTGGTGTCACATTTGAAGAAAAGGAGATGCAAAAAGAAAAGCTTCATGAAAAGAAAGGAGTGGGTGCTGCTATTGGATATAATTATAATGATCCAGGATTACAACCCTCTAGCTCTAACGGTAGATTCAGCTTTACTATATGGTCTCCTGTGATGTTTAATGGTTGCCGATGTATGGTAGCAGGCTAGCAGGGTAGTGCATACTAGGGACTTTTGTGGGTATTCTCATGGCATGAGTGTTACATTACAGGCCCTGAGACAAAAAAAGTGGACCAAAAGGAAGAGCAAAAAGATTCAGATGATGACTCAGATTTGGAGATCATTGATGTAGATTTGAGTATTGATGTGAACAAAATGGAAGCTTCTCAGGTTAGTATTCAACTGGTATTTTGATGATTCATCATTATATTGTTCAGTATGTATGGTATGAACGCATACTTGAATTTCTGTTGCATTTCAAACCTACAACATATTGGAAACAATGGTTGATGATATAAAGCACATTATTTTCTCTTTATAACTGTGATTGACCTGGTAAATTAGGACTTGCAAAGTCATTTCAGTCATCAGTTGCAAAGTTATTTCGATTCTAACAGATTAACTGTTACTTTATTGTCATTATCTCAGTTGATTTGACACCCTTCCCTAAGATAGCAGCATTGGTCATCTTTCGGTACCAGCATCTATCAACGTCCCGCAACCTATGCTGAATTTTGCAGGCCTGTGTTCATAAAGAGAGAAAGAATTAGAATTTTGTGAATTAAGCATTTCTGTTCTGGCGTGACAATTTACTACTTACTTAGGTACTACTACTAGTTACTTAGGTACATCGAGGGTGTCAGAACTCCAAACTGATTCAACTAATAGAATTTTTATTGTTCGTTGCACTACAAACATTGATGCTTTGGCGATAACCAGTCTAATAACTAAGAACTTGCTTGACTTGTGACATAATTATGTGTTTCATTCTAAAGTTAAATTACATTAGTTTAGAGCTTTTATTAAAGATGCATTAGTGGTTTAACATTATTGAGTACAAACACTCATAGTTGATAGCTTGTGGAATTATGACTCTGACCCTATCAATATCATTTCTAGGTGTTCTTTGTACATTCGCCTAATTACACACCTCTTTATGTACGGCATGTTCACACTTTCCTAGAGTTCCATATTTTAACTAATCTTTGTTCTCTTATACTCGTGCAGCCAGATTAACTTAATACTTTACCCTTAAGAAAGTAACCTCTTAAATCATTTTATATGAAAATGGACATTATCTAATATTATTTTGAATAAACGAAATTTCTGAGCACAGGCTCATGAGTTGAATGCAGTGGGACCGCAGTTTGGTATGGCAGGGTGCGACTTATTCTCATTCCTTACTGGAGATGCTGATGATGCTGAACATCAAAAACAATTACTGAGAGAGGAAAAAGAGAAAGCTATGTTTTCTGGAAGGAAGAGCAGGAGAGAAAGACGAGCACACAGGTTAGTGAATTATGTTTATTTTTTGTAACAGGTATCAGGTCCTGAACAATTTTTAAGGACACCAGTAATTGATTGAAGCTCATAACTTATTCCAGAGATAAAAAATTAGCTACGAGAGTCGTTAGTCCTCCAAGTTATGCTGCTCCATCTTCTTTGCCTGTTCAATCACCAAGTCGCTCACCAAGTAGGAGTCCATCACCAGAGACAGGGGAAAAAATTGAATTTATCACTTCATTTGGTGGCGAAGAAGAAGAAACCAAGCCTCGTAAGTTTGTTGAGACTTCACATGTATTCAGTTGTATATTTAACCTGGTGAGATAATGTGTTTTGAACAATATTTCTTGTCTCATGTTTTACAGAAAAATTATAAGTAAAGAGTAAATATTTCAGTCTCAACTTTCAATCTCAACAGCGATAAGCTAGGAAGAGTGAGAGAGAGAGAGAGAGAGAGAGTCTAGGGGTGTATGTACGAACACATTCTCTTAGATGCTAACCTGTACATTTTTACACAAACATAATTGTTTGATATTTTCTAGCTGTTTCGGGAAAACCGTTATATGCTGATAAAGTAAAGCAGAATTTGAAAATGTTGTATTCGGATGTTGCTCGGAAGCAACGCGGTCGGTACGTTATTATCTATTAATTTTATACCGCGATAAATTAATACACTAGCCTGCAAAAATAAGTATCACGCTTATTAATTATGTATGTATAATTTACTATAGTTTCAAAGAAAACTGATAAAAATTGTTATCTAACGTTTTTTATTTTAAATCATTGACTTCTATAGTTTAGGAAAACTTTAAGTTTTAAAAGTGTCATACTTATTTTTGCAGGATCGTGTAGATTGTAAGTTCTAAAGTTCTAAAGCATAATCTCATATTATTTTAGGTCATCCTCAAAACACGACAGGAGATCTCGTACTCAAATTGGACCTCGTGGGCCGCATTCAAGGTCAAGGTCATTCTCACGGTCAAGATCAAGAAGTCGATCGCGATCGTGGAAGAAATCACGTTCTCCTAGATCGCGTTCGAGGTCGCGGTCTAGGTCTTACAGCCCAGCTTTTCGACGAACAAGGTCAAGGTCCCGTAACCGTAGAAACAGATATTCTCGAAGTCCTGCAAAGTTTGTATTTGAAAATTATTAAGATTTATTTAAGAAGGAATTCATTTGTAGGTTTCGAAACTAATTGTATTTGTATTTTCCAGTCATGCTAGTGGCTATGCAAAGCATAATTACTCCAGATCGATGCCTGTTGAAAGGTAAGCTTGTTAGGTAATTTACATTTGTATTTAGATACTGAGGTGAGTCCGGATCTGCCCCACAGTAAGGAAAAAATGACTTATACTTAATGCAGTAGATATTAAACGGTTTATTTTAATTTAACAGTAGTGAAAAGCATCGTGACATCAAACCTTCTGTTCCGCGATACTACGGGCGACGCAAAGAGGATAAATCCTCCAGTGAACTCTCCGTCGACTCTGATTCGAGTGATTCAGCTGACGACACTAAAAACAAGTAAGTATCAACCCCAAAAAGCATTAGTAATAATAATAAAAGTCACCGTCTGACAATATTTCATAATACAAAACAAAATTGACAGATGCCGTCTTCATCTATAGCTCAAGTCACTCAGTACATTTAACCTCCAACCTAATAGCCTTTTTTATCGTTAGCATAGTTTACAATAGTTTATCTCCTACCTACTGCATGCGATTCATTACCATAAGTCATATTATAATACAAACCTTATGTATTGACTCATTTGTACTCAGATAGACCCTGTGAGGTCTTCGTAGTGCAAAACTTATGTATCCTATGTTGCATGTATATTGGAAATAAATTTAAAAAAAAAGCTGTGCGCGAATTATCTGCAGCAGCGTATCTTAACTAAAGAGATATGAATCAAGTGCGCGGCGCTGTCCCTCTTTCGAGAACAAGCGTTCTTAATATAAATTTTTATGTAACTTATTCACTTTATTGTACAAGCCTATAAGCAATATCCTCTGCTAAGGAACACGCAATGGAATGCAAAGCTTGCGATTAACAGTCATTTTATTGCGACGTCTGGTGCGTCATAATAAACGCTGCGTTCGCCATATCTCTTTTCTTAAGATATCTATGTCCCTATTAGATAAAATCTCTTGTGCATGTTGGATCAGTATGCGCCCATGTAGGCCTACCAAAAACCGGGTATCTTCGAAAAAAATAGAAGAAACCGGTGAAGCAGAATATTCATAGTGTTGTTAAGTAGAATAGAAAATCAAGGGTATTGCGTGAAAGGAACTGCTAGTTATCTAATTGTTAAGGTAATAAATTTATAGCGAGGTTTGAAGTTCATTTTTGACATGACATTCGGATACACAGATTCTGCTACGAGAATCGCGACTGCATGTAGTCGGCAGCAGCGATATTGTTAGAAATACCACTAAAGCTACTATAGTGGCAATGTTATGTCATTGCCTACAATACTTGCACTTATAGTCGAGTCAACATAATAGGCCACATTTGACAAGTTTTTGCTTCATAGTGAGATGACATGATTAAAAATATCGATTAATGTGAAAGAACCGATACGACTTCAAACATAAATGAATTGAATCAGTTATTTTGAAAAAAGTAAGCTATCAAGAATAAAGTAGTATAGTATTTCAATTCAATCCCAGTTCAATTAGTGTTATACTTTTTCTATCGTAAATTTAGTAACAATATCTGAAAACTAAACGAATAACAAAATACCTATATTAAATATATAATTATCAATTCGATATGTTGATGTTAAAAATTTATAATTGTTATTTTATTGGGTTCTTCAAAAGGGGTCTTTGAAAATTACAAAGGGTCGGCAGCGCGAGTGATGCACCTCTGAGTCTGGCATTCAACTGAGCTTAACGACTGCCATGTTACTGGCAAAAATCAGTTATCCTGTCAAAATAAGAGAAATATTTAAGTCAAAGAAAAGTGTGTTAAAGAAACATTAAAATAATAAATATATCCTACTAATTTTATAAACGTGGAAGTTTGTAAGTATAGATTTTTGTTACTCTTTCACGTAAAAACTACTGAATGAATTTTAATCAAACTTTACAGTAATATAGCTTATACATCAGAATAACACATAGGCTATGGCTGTGGGAAACGGGAACGGGAAAACTTCTATACGTGAGGGAAGCCGCGGGCGTCAACTAGTACTACATAAAAATGACAAAAAATGAGTAGGTATGATTAAAACTAAACTTTAAAAGTAGTGGACTATTTCGAATAAGTCTCATTACATTCGATTCTGTCAATAAACTTTCGATTTTCTTAGTAACCTCCCTAGTGTTTAAAAAGGAAAAGGGTCCACTGCCGAAAACCTTGTAATGGAGTTTAGTTCTTTAGAACATAAATTGTTTATTTGCTTTACAATGGTTATTGGTAAAAAAAGATAGTAAAATAGCCTTTTTTAGGCATTCAGACAATAAAATTTGTATGTGTGTAACTGAGAAAAGTTCAGCAATTGTGTAGTTCTAACTTTGAAAAGTTAAATAATATTTTATACCCGCCGTTACAAGGATACGTTGGGGATTTTTGGTGTGTCAAATGTGGCTTCTTAAAATGACTCAACAATAGCAGTGAATGACTGCGGTGTTGTAAGAAAAAAAATACAAATACCCGTTCAAGTACTGCAATATTAAAATTCCAAGACTCCCTACAACACATCAAATAATTAACTCAGCTTTCCGATTTCTCTTATAACAACTTTATGTAGAAGGCGCAAGAGCGAGTTTGTATTTAGTCCATCAGAACTTAGATCTAGATTTTATTTTTTGTTTGATGTATTGGTTTATTTGGACGCGTTAAGAATAGTTGTAAGGGTGTATGTAGTATTTATTTTTTGCATTCAAACAAATAATAATTTTATAATTAAGTCAAAAACTTACAGAGTCGTTCTACACCCTTTTCTTGGTTTCCCTTTCAAAAGGTCAACCTGTAGGTTTGGTTGCGACTTGGATGTGCTAATCAAAGCTGAAAGTGTCACTTTCCTTTGAAAGATTTTTGCTTCTAATTTAAAACGAGAATCCTTAAAAAAAAATGTTATTTCTAATAAGTACTGTTGTTTAATACTAAGACATTCAATTTGTGCAATTTCAGAACGGCGGGTGGCAATAAGTCCGTTACAAACCAGAATCAGTTACGATTGTCTGGATCCAGCTCCAAAGTCAGTAAGAATCATTTGCTTTTATACATTTGTTACGCTTTCATTTTAGCACTTTCGATTATTTCGCTTATGGAACTACAAACTAGTTGCTCTTCTGAAAATGAAATGACCACTTTAAGGTCTGAATAAGGCCCCCAGTTTTGATACGCTAATTGGGGACTTTATTATTAAATCTTTATGTACAGGATAACGTCACGCAAGACTGAAGATGTTATTACAATTTTCTGTGCTAAGGACGAAGTTAAAATTTTTTGAAGTAATATACCTATAGTTATTGTAATTATACCAAGATTGGGACGGAAATAAAATAAATATTTTTTTGAGCAGTTAGTATGCTAACCTTTTCATACATTTTTAAGGTGACTTGGTTCAAACGGGAAGTCCGTGGCCTTTGCTTAACCAGAGCAATGAGCTTTGTTTGCTACAATAGCCAGCTACTGTTGAACTACAGTACCGTGTCGAAACAAGCAGAAATTCTTTACGCCTAGTTCAAGTCTGCTTGCTATGAAACAAGTTTTTCACTTTTAAATTCATATGAAATCAAATAGTCACCAATGTTTGCAAGGGAACTTACTCGTCCAAATGTTTGCAAGGAAACATTTTGACTAGTAACCCACGTTTAAAGGTCCTTTCGAAAAATTTTATTGCATCATTACAGTTACCAACGAAAGTGTGAGATTAGATGGCGTTGAGTTTGTTAAATTGCAAATTCAAATTTCAAATTATATATGTTTTAGGAGATCATTGATGTCATGGTAAAGATTAATTAATCAAAAACGTTGTTTCCATTTTCTTAATTCGTATTTACTAATTATTATTTATTGCCAAGCATTTAGCTACAGGACTACAAAATATTCTGTTAGATATTTATTTTTAATATTCATCAAAATGACGTTTTTTTATTATTATTTTCACGTTATTCACTTTACCACATTAGGTATTCAAACTGCTAATATTAAAAGGGGTAATTGAGTAGATAAATTCAAAAATAAATCTATTTAAATAGTCCTATACGAATACCTGGTCAGATTGCTGATTAAAACTCTCAACATAATTGAAAGTCATAAAAAGATTATTAATAAATAAAATAAAATAAATAACCATCACGCCTTATCCCCGAAGGCGTGGCAGAGGCATATTATATGCCCACTTTTCACCGTGTGCATTCCTGTCCCACGTAATAGGTGGTGAGCCCATTGCCGTGTTGAAATAGACAGACGCAGGTTGTTACTAGAAAAGGTTTTTAAAAGATTATTACTAGTCTTATTTCCTAAGAAAGTACCCTTTGCCAAATTTGCTGTAGGTACTATTGAAAAATTCCTGACCACAAAATTCCAGAATTAGGTTGTATTAAGAGTAGGTATAAAGTTGTTTTTTTATTTCATGCGCATTTCTATTTTGTTCGTTGTACATAATAGGTTCGCTTTCAGTAAAAAAATATTTTTAAAGTTTCCATTGCAAGTTTTGTTACATGCCGTTAGCATATTGTTTTGTGGTTAAACATAAAATTGAAATATATATATATCCTATACAATTTAAAGCAAAGAAGGTCTAACCAGAGGATCATTATCTCTTCTATAGAAATATAAATTATAAATATATAAAATGCAATATACAGTTGAAACTATCCTGAACCGCATGGACATGTAGTTCAGGATTGTTTATAGGGTATAGGTAGGTCGGGATAGGAGAGACCCACTTTTTTCATTATGTCTATTACAAACAAACAACACAATGACATGTCATTATGCACTGGATTTCTACCAACATATACCGGGTCAGTCTCGCGTACAATTGGTGCACCTGCTAATCAATGGACGAGTCTATGACGAATAGAAGGAAACCTTTAAAGAAAGCCCTCTACTAACCCATCTGACCATCAATAAATCGGAGTATCCCCCTTGTGGTATACTGTCCTCTCTGTGCGTTATAATTTCGATTTATAAAATATTCACGGGAACTACACGTCTGGAAGTGCGTTCGGTATACATATGTACGTATATATGCGTTTGTACGTACGCAGCAGTATGGTCACACGTTGACTTATTCAGAGGTCTCTACCAATCCTGCTCAATTTCTGCTCATATGTTGATTTTAACTACTTGTCTTCCTCTACTACAGCCATACTAAAGCAATATACATTAATATATTCGGTTTTAAATGGGTACCGGACGCATTATAAAAGCTTTTAACCAACTCTAAAACTTAAAACCTTAAGGCAACCATTCTTAGTAAGTTTTGGTTCCATTATCCATTACAATCAAATTAACATATAAATTCTTGCAGGGTCCGTCGCGTGAAACATTGTCTTTGAAGGAAAAGCTCAAGAGGAAAATGCAAGCCCAGTTATCAAGGCAACGTGAGTTTATAATTTAATATATTCATAAGACATGCATCAACAACCACACTGTCAAATAGGCACCAATTAATTTTATTTGTACACGAAGCTGCTTTTTTATTGACTTTACTTATGTCACTCTGATCGTGAGGTCGTGTTATTGGTCACACCGCGTTGTGTTTATCTTAAACGCGTTTAGTTTGGTCACACCACGGCGGACCTATCGTAAAAGTGTCTAAGCTGGTCACACCGCGGTGCGCCTATCGTAAGACTTGTGCATTGGCGTGTGGTTGTAGTTTGCAATGTAGTTTCACTAATATTAAATTGTAAATAGGTCATAAAAAAAGCCCAAGTTGCTTGCAGATTCTTCTCAGATGGGCCGCGTTCAGAACCGGTGGTCACATTAAATATTTTAAAAAGTATTATATTTTGTAAGCGCCGTTAAAAAGGTCTATGAAAAATAAAGATTTTTTTATTTCTTTATTATTAAGTTGACTGTTATAATCAAATAAAATATGTCTCGGCATCTTTATGTGAGTTTAGTTGTAAACTATCCATGCTCTCACTCGTCTTCATAAGACAAGTGGTAGGTAAGGCTACTTACATGCTCTATTCCAACATACAGTCAGAACCTGTTCCGACAGACAGAAGGTTCAGGTTTAACCTTGATCACTTGTCTCAATCTCTGTCCGTGAAATTTCGAAGGCTATAGAAAATATTACATATTTATAATATTACTAGTTGACGCCAAGGCTCCGCACGCGTGGTGAAGTTTTTCCGTTCCCGTTTCCCACAGGAACTTGCTCGCGGGATATAAAGTAGCCTATGTGTTATTCTGTGTATTAATTAATGCGTATTATTGTAAAGTTTCATCAAAATCCATTCAGTAGATGTTGCGTGATAGAGTAACAAACATCAATTCTTACAAACTTCGCGTTTATAATATTAGTAGGATTCATACATTGTATATGCATCTAAATTTCCTGTAACATATAGCGTGATGTAACTAGCGAATGACAGTATAATGTTTGTGTCCTCAGTGCGAGCGGATAAACGCGCAGAAGCGGAGCGGATGGAACGCGAAAGCAGGCGCCAGGCTCGTCGTGACGAGGAGATGAGAGAGTTGGCCATCAAGCTGCGACGCAAGTCTGTACACTATATGCACACATACACTCATTGATCACCGATTTAATCATTGTTGTAGGATTTATACATTTTAATGGACTGCTTTGTTACTGAGAGAAGAGATATGGGAGCGGAATGGTATTAGTGTTATTATCACCCAAAATGAATGAATGAGATATTTATTCGACACGCACAAATTTAAAGTATAGACAGGCAAATAAAAATTATAGAGCTTACAAAAAATGTGCGCGCCCGAAAAGGTCGTCATCTCAGCTCAAGCTGCACTAACAATTTAGACAATTTAAAATAAACAATAACTGATTATTTTAATATGTGAAGCGAAAACTTTGTATCCCTTTTAATGTACTTAAAATTAGACACTGTTAAAATTTATATGAAGAAACAATTTTGAAAAGCAATTAGTATGCTAACTTTTTCTAAATTTAAAATTTATAGTGGAAAAAATTTTCTGTCACGAGCTGGACTCGAACCAGCGTCTTCTGGTTCAACGCACCAGACGCGTTACCAACTACATAAAAAAAAAAAAAATCTTTATTTTGCATAGACCATTTTAACGGCGCTTACAAAATGTCATACACTATTTAAAATATTTAAAGCGACCACCGGTTCGGAACGCGGCCCACCTGAGAAGAACCGGCAAGAAACTTAGGAGGGCTTTTTTTTTTGATGGCCTATTTACAATTTAATATTATTTCACTTTGCCAGCAGATCATTTCCAGGCGTCCCTGTCCTGCAAATAGTCTGTAACGGAGTAAAAACCTTTTTCACAAAGCTTGTTTTTAATAAACTTTTTAAATTTATTTAAAGGTAAATTTCTCAGGTCACAGGGAAGCTTGTTGTAAAAGCGTATACAGTTACCCTGGAAAGAATCGCCAATCTTATGTAGTCGACTGTGGTGGACTGAAAGATTATTTTTATTTCTAGTGTTTATATTATGTTTATCACAGAGTTTAGAAAACTGTGATAGATTTTTCTGGACATACATAAGATTGGCAAAAATGTATTGTGATGGTACGGTTAGAATATTTACTTCTTTGAATTTTTCTCGGAGAGAAACTCTGGGGCCCAAATTATAAATAGCGCGTACAGCCCGCTTTTGTAGAACAAAAATAATATTTAAATCTGCAGCACTCCCCCAAAGGAGAATACCGTAAGACATAATACTATGAAAATAGCTGAAGTAAACCATTCTAGCCGTATCCACATCTGTTAGAGTCCTGATCTTTTTCACAGCGTATGCAGCCGAACTTAATCTAGAGGCTGTCTTTTCTATGTGTGGGCCCCACTGCAAATTGGCATCAATAGTTATACCTAGGAACACAGTTGATTCTACAAACTCTAACACTTGTCCATTCAGTTGAACATTGGCCGCAACTTGTTTTACATTTGGTAGAGTAAATTTTATACATTTAGTTTTATTTTCATTAAGGCAAAGATTATTTGAGCTGAACCAATGAACTACTCTTGCAATTGCATTGTTTACATCGTCATAGTTATCTAATTGTCTTTTAATTTTAAAAATTAATGAGGTGTCATCTGCAAACAAAACAATCCTATTCCTGTCCCCTACATAAAATGGTAAATCATTAATATAAATGAGGAACAAGAATGGCCCAAGTATCGAGCCTTGCGGCACACCCTTTGTAACCATGGATATCGTGCAGTCACATATTACACAGTACAACACCGTGACCTGCTCGTAACTGACGAATTAATCCACCTCTTTACGTCTTAAGGCGACAAATTGTTTCTAATGTTTAGGCAGGTGTCATCACAAATCGAATGATTATAGATGCAATTCTATACATTCGTACCGTGCAACTTTGCTAAGTGCCGGTAGATGGCGCTTTACGTCGCCTTAGTATGTACAGATTACAGTGCCCAGATTTGTTCTTACTTCACGCGATATAAAAAAAACACTAAATAGGAAACACATAAAATATAGGCACGCCGGCTCCGAATGCAGCACATAGGGCCGTATTACAGAATGTTTCTTAATACTCAAAAAACGGTTAATGCTAGTTTTCGCCTTAAAGTACTACTCTCAAGGGTTTCTTGAGTATTGAGAAACGTTCTGTAATACGGCCCATAGATACCGAGTATTAGTTAGGTACGTATAATAATATGTCATTCGCATTCCAGCTTTTTAATATAATATGTGACTGCACGATATCTGATGGAAGAAGGAAATATAAACAAATTAGTTCATCCATCCCGCGTGTATTTTCTATATGAACAACACCCATAAAATTTCATTATAATCGATCGTGCCGTTCGCGAGTTTTGAACTTGGCTACACATTTGAAGATTATTTTTTATCTACGTATAGATTTTTGTAATACGTAAGTTTTATGACGGCAATATTATGATTGTAGTTTTATAGAACTTTTTGTTACAGGCAACGTGAAATGCGTCACCAGCAGAACAGGAGATCAAGCGATGATGAATCTGATAGAAGCCATAGTCGTTCGTCTTCAAGGTATTTTTCATTTTTCATATATTCTAAAGTAGGATTTAAATGAAACTTTACAATAATATAGCTTACACATCAGAAGACCCCTATGTTATAGGCTACTTTTTTCTGGGGACAAGTTCCTGTGGGAAACGGGAACAGGAAAACTTCACCACGCGTGCGGAGTCGCGGGCGTCAACTAGTAGGTAAATAATTGCCGCATAAATTGTTTCTTAAATCACTTGCTGGTATAATACCTGTTCGCTGTTGTGATGTGCGGCTAGGTTAACGGTATAGTTTACGATTCTGACGTTAATAAGTCCTCTAGTTGCAATAGTACGGTTGATAGTACAGTTGATCGAACTGCTGCAACTCTTCAGGTGCATTAGTTCAGTTGTAAAATGACATCGAACTCAGTAGTTCGATCAACCGGACTATCAATATGCAACTAGATGTAACAAGTGATATTTACAAGTCATACATTTGACTTACAGAGAATCACCAACACATGAAAAGAAACGCGAAGAAAAGAGTAGGTCACGAAGCGCTTCACAGGAAAGAAGGATACCAGTGTGGGAAACCAATCGCGAGCCAAATAATCGAGAGCCCCTGGGTGCTCTAAGAACCCCAAGACCAACAGAACAGGGAGAATATTCCCACCACTCTGAACCTAGGAGACGATACCCAGATGCCGAAAGCAGGGATGACCGCTGGCATGAAGAAGAAAGGCGATATGACGATGAAAGGCCCCATAACTATCCAAACAGATTTGATAAACATCCAAACCGCGATCAAAATAGTCGTAGCGAGAGTTACAATAGGTTTGAAAGTCATAGTTACGATAATAGATGGAAAGAAGACAGCTATAATACAAATCGTAGGAGGCCTTTCGGCCATAGAGGTGGCTTCAGAGGCCACGGGTACAGACAGCGCAATAGTCCTCCACAGGAATACGTCAGAAATGAGCAGGAGTCATATTCAAAAAGCAAAGTGAAATTGGTAGATTATTAAAATACTTATAGGAAATTATTACAATGCCTAAATAGGTGGTGTAGCTATTTAAATTTAATAACTACGGTTTATGTTTTATACTCGAATCGCGGTACATAAAGAATATCTTACATTGACCCGTTACAATCTGTCTCTTTCGCTCCCACTCAATTTCATATATTGGCATTTCATTCACACAGTTGTAACAGCTTCACGCCATGTTTGTATGAGTGAAATGACAATTTAAATTTGTACGGGACGATATTTCTCTATGTTCCTTGATTCGAATATAGTTAGCATGTTATATGTTATAATTATTATAAGTTTCGTAACTTTTGTACACATATATTTGTTTTACAGTTGTAATATATTTACATATCTCAGTGAAGCGATTTTCTTGAAGTTCACGCAGAGGCATACTTATACGCTGTAGTTTTATTAGTAAATTGTTCCAATTGAGCCTATTGATAATAATATTTTACATTATTTATTTATAATATAGTTATATGCATTGTACTAGCAGAGTTAGATTCATAAAAATCGTAAAAACAGGAAAAATGCCATGCGGCATCATTCTTGGGTCTCCGCGACATGCTCAACAATCAAGTACGTATCAAATGCGATTAAAACCTCCACTTGTTCTGGATTCGTGTACCATAGGTATTATACATGGCTTACGAAGCTTATAAAATAAGTTTTTGCTTCATAATGCCATATTTTAAACAAACAACACGCCGGACAAGAAGTGTGTCCTTTTTAAACTTTTGCGATGTATACTCATATTTTATATATTATTCGGGACCTCACGCGAACTAATACTCTACTTACATTCACCGACGTTTCGGACGCGTTGCAGTGCCCGTCGGTCTCTCAGTCCGACCGCGACCACGATCAGTCAGTCAAAAGAGTATTCTGTCTCGTACTCGATTGTTGAGCATGTCACAGTGACACAAATGTTCCCGCATAACATTTCTTCTGTTTTCGATTTACGATTTCTATGGTTAGACCTATAAGAACCGTTAGTATAATGCAATGCAAACTTCTATTTAAAATGTTAAAACAATTTTGTTGTGTAGTCAAGATTCCGATATTCGGCACCGTTACATTGAGACATGATAGACTACCGCTGCACGTGAAACGAATGCAAATGAGGTAAGGTGGATTGCTCTTAAAAACTTTTTTCCGCCTACCGTCAGTATAGAATATTGTTTCGGTTCGTATTGAAGATCTGAAACAAACTATTATTGGTAAATATCCTAGAATCATAATAAAGGAAGGGAGGAGGATCCCACCACACACCCTCGATTCGACAATAATAACGTACAACGTTCAAGGATAACCTCTACTAATGGGTGTGACAAACGATTTTTATCTATTAAATCTACAAAAAAATAAGGAATAAACGCTGTTTTTACTTTTTTATATCTCAAAAAATAGCTGAAATATTTACGATCAAAGTGCGTATAACGCGGGTGACATACGTCACAACCCTGCTCATTCGACTGTCGCGCTCTCGGTTGCATTCGAACGCCGCGCCGCGCCTTGCTACAGTCTGTCTGAGGCTGTGACGTCATAATGGGCGCGCCTGATTTCGGAAATTAAAAAAAAAGGACAAACTTCTCGTCGTTATAACTTCGGAAACACTGAAAAAACACAATATTGAAGTTAAATAATAACTATTGTAATGTACATGAGCTACGCTCCAATTTTAACAGTATTTGACAGTAATATTTTGAACCTTTTGTGTTCTTCATTGTAACAGAAATGACGAACCGAATTCCTCAAGGAAAGCGATGTAGTAGGTAACCATGCCATCCAGGTTGTCCTCTCCATCTCCGCTTTACAAGGCGACATTTAGTCGACACGTGTTCACACACGAGGCATCTTCAAGACTGCTTGGTAGCAAAGAAAAATTCCTTTTTGATCACAATGCCTACGCCGCAAAACAAAACTACGAAGCAAAATAACTAACATGTAAAACGGCTATAAAGTAAAATGCCTCAAATTAAAACAACTTATTACTTTACCTCTAATGCAATAGGACTTAAATATTTCTAAGCTTTAGAATGACTATGAACTCTGTTGTAAAATGCCTGGATATGGAGATGCTTAGGGATGCAAAATACCTCATATACAAAACAACTCAGTAGTTTTATGACCTGAACACCAAAATGCTCCAAATTACAAGAAATCAAACAAAAACGAGGTATTTACACACATGCATAGTTAATGGTCCGTCACGAATTGTTTAGTATTAGGTCATTATCTATGAAATTGGTGTTTTGTAAAACAGGTCATCAAGGGCCGGTACAAAGGGGACAGAATTTGAACTGCAACACAACTGCACAATGGCATTTCATTTAATTGCCTCGTAACTGCACCCGAACTGCGCCATTTTGCAGTTGGGTTGCAGTTCAAATTACGAACACGGAGGTTATTATAACGATAATTATGAACGATTATTTTTAATATTAGATATTTTTGGTTTTTATTATTTTTTAGTATCTAATCTGAAATCGTGAATTCACATAGAGTTTTCTATGTCACTACCTTTCACATTTATATTAGTTGGATATTATTAATAGAAAAGAGTGGCCATGAGTTTTATTGCCAGGTTCTTCCTCTGGCTCTACCTATTGCTTTGCGAATCTGGCAGTAAATGTAAATGTAGAAGCAGTAATCTTGACGTTCATAAGTGTTACTTTGTGACCTACATGAATAAAGATTTTTGATTTGATTTTTGATTTTGAGGCAGTTTGATTTATAGCCATTTTTGATAGCGATTAATTATGCTTCTTAGTCGTATGGCATGTTATGTATTATCCTCAAAGTCATTTTAATTTTTGAGATGTTATGCTGCCTAGACAAGAAAGAATGCAGACGTATTGCAAACTAGGCAAACCGCTTTAGAGATATTGATTTCAGGCATTTTGCTTTGTAGGCGTTTTAAATGTTAGTCATTTTGCCACGTAGTCTTATAGCGGTTTAGGAGTAATCCTTCAAAGTAGGTTTGCGACAGGCATTGTGATCAAAAAGGCAAAATTTGTGTGGTGGGATCATCCTTCCATCTTTATTATCGTTTTCGATTTCCGCCATGTAGCCCGATTCAACTAGGTAAATATCTAATAAATTAGGTAAATATCTTGTTACTAAAATAGTAACGGTACGCAAACGTTTAGAATTATACATAGTACAGACTGTATGTTGCCTTTTTTTACTGCTTTAGTGGCGTAAATAATGAAGTGTAATGCGACCGCCGCGCTGAGGTCTCTGTTTCGATTACCGGGTCGGTACAAATGTTTTTGAGATAAAAAGTCTAGATCCCATACCACAAGCGTGTTAGCTTTGGGCTAGAACGCGCTGTGTGAAAAAAATTGCTTCCCATTATTATTTATTTAATATAGAATGGACTATGATTGCCACTATTATTATGCGACTTTTTACAATTTTCTCCATAATAGGCGTTCTTGTAATGGACTTTGATTGCCACCATAATTTTTGGCTGATACAATACGGACAATTACAAATATTTGTAGATAAATCTATAAATATTTTCTAAATTTAGCCTGTACTCGGCCATCACGAGCGATGTTATACAGAGCCCCATACCTGTATGTGTACATTTATTCTGTATTTAGTACGATTTTTTTTTATGAGAATAATATGTATTTACGTCAATTTGCAGACTTCCATTTTACGGTATAGTCCGACCCTAATAATATCATAATAATTATATGGTCTCGTTGAATCTGAATATTACAAATACTATAGTAAAAGTAATTCCCTCGCCATTTTTATAGGTAGCTAGAGAAAATATGATCCAAGGTCCCAGGGCACCCAGACCTTTTTTTTTATTGACAAAATATGTAGAGTGATAATAGTATATGTACAGTGAAGGTATATATGAAATGAAATATGTAGAGTGATAATAGTATGTACAGTGAAGGTATATATGAAATGAGGACTTCGCCCGTGACATAGTTAAAACGCAGTTAATCCCGTAGTGTATTTTATTTACAAAATACCGTATGAAAATGTTACCATTTATGGTTTAAATCGGAGCTCCGCTCTTCTCGGTAGTGACTTGATATATATTTTTTTATACCACTGAGATGGCAGACAAGCATACAGCCTACCTGATGGAAAGATTATATGTAGCCTCCTTCGATAAATGGACTAACACAGATTTTTTTTTTTAAATAGATCCAGTAGATTTTGAGATAACCTCAAAACTCTTCAGCCTTATATTACTATAGATAATTGTACTCACGTTTGTATTCACTTTACAGACTGAGGACTGATTTTAAAATAAGTAAGGTCTGGGGACTTGGGATCTTTGTGCAATAGTTACAGATAATACATATTGGTTAAAATACAAATTATTTATTAGAAGCAGTAATTTAATAAAAAATACCAAGTGAAACAAAATTAGGTTGTATATTTAATGATAAATTATTTTTCGTGATTTTACAGTTCGAGATTATTTAAATGAAATGGTTTCCATTCTAGTTCTCAAACTGGCTGTAAAAAGTTTCATAAGTTATATAGCTAGTATTATATAACTTTTCACTTTATTTTAAAGGATTTTTAATGAAATAAAGCTATTGTATAACTGAGAATTTTGTTTATTTTAACTCGATCGAGCATTTCACGATGACATACAAGGGACGAAGCAAGTAAGATATAAAAGCACGACTTTTCTAATTGGCTCAAACAAGGTGTTTTAAACAGTTTTGCAAGTCGAAAAGCAAAGATCCTGAGTTTTAATTAAAAAACAGCTGGTCGTGTGCTTTGTTACTGGGACTATTTCCAATACTATGACACCTGTAACCTCTACAGAAATGACCAATAATCTACACTAAGTTCACTGAGCTCGACCTAAGTCCTAGAAGTGTTTCTTGGAACTCCATTAAATTTATAAATTTTATTGAGAGAGAATGTAAGTAACCCCACTTTCCTTAAAGCAAAGAGTGCCATCACCCAATAGTATTTATAGTATTTTCTCAAACATGCATAGGTCATTATTTCGAAAAAAGAATACGCGAAGTATCGCATTTACGGACAGAGAAAATAAAATTCATTGCTGGAGTGTATTTTGAATTTGGGACATTAGGTACAACGCTCCAGCAATGTTGTATGAAACGGCGTGCTGGGGTTATTAGATACAGTTAGATAGGTACGCTTTTGATTGGATTTCTTTTATCATTCTTCAGCGGACGCTTACGCATATTATTTTCATAAATAAGTGCATTTATCTTGTTTTAGGTATGTGTGAGAGTGTTGAATTTTGGGACATAAACGTTCTGTAAATACCTAATAAATATTCTGGGACACAATCACACAGCACAATCTAGTCCAAACAAGTTATAATCTTGTGTTATGAGATCTAGACAACTGATAAAAATACTTACGTATTTCTAAACGTATATATTTTATACATAGGAAAAACCCATACTCCGAAACAAACCTATATGGATCACACAAAAAATTGTTCTGAACCGGGAATCGAACCCTAGAGCACAGTACGGCAGTCGCATATGCTATTTTTTTTTAAATTTACCATATTGCTGCGTATAATCCTCGGAAGGAAAATCAAAAACATTTTCTTTTAGTAGGTAATTGCCCCATATGGCCAATGTACCTTTTAATATGAATGAAACTAAATGTATAATTTCAAAAGTAAGTAAGTATGTTTTAATTCCCTGCATTCTTTTGAGAAAATCACTAATATATGCCTCGGCCGGAATGGCAATTGCCTGTCTCGTTTTAGTGAAGTCCTCGCCTACGGCTCGGCCCTCACACTCATACTCGACCTGCAATTGCCTATTTCCCGGCCTTTGCAATAATGTACCTACTAATTACATCTATTGTGAGCTATTTGATTCTAGTACCGACCCTTGGTTCAACCGCTGTGGCCTGGTTGTACTTACCACGAGTAAAGCTCCATGATCTGACTGAGACAGAGATCTGACGAAATGTCTGAATGCAGTAAATCATCCCAGATGTTACCTACCTACTTGCAAACTGTTTAGCATAGGTACCTATTAAACCACTCCTTTCGGATTCAAATGCTGCAGTCCCAGAGTACATAATGAGCGAGCAGTTTAATCAGATTTGAGATCAGCTATTGAACACTGACAAAAACGTCGATCACCTCCTACGAATGTATATAAACTCTATAAAAGTTGCAATGTCTGGTAAAGTCGAAAACTAGTAGAGCTGCCACGCTTTAATGATAGTGTCCAGCGCAAGTCATTCGTCCAAAAGTTCTTCACTCAGACAGGCAATTCTATGGCTTTTTAACATGGAGCTATCATCCATATAGCAACCTATTATAAGGGCATAGTAGGTATAAAATGCAAAGTCCCTAAATCTCTAAGTCAACCGGGAGCACCGTCGAGTCTTGCCTCTGTGCTCACTGCCCGCCTTGCATAAAAATATCAAAGCAAGGCGTGGACTTAGCAGTCAATCACAAGCACAACAATATCACTTATATTTAAACCCACTTGCCAGTACCGAGCGGAGAGGGAAGTCTAGAAACAGACTTTGTAGCTGGTACAAGTTGTAAGAGAAGGACCTTCTCTACGTTACTAATCGCATGGTAGACGGCCTTTTCTTAGGCTACTTACTAAACGCCGATTAGTATCTACCTAATTAGCCAAAATAACCCACACCGCTATCATGGTCAATACTTAGAAGATACATTTAGGCCACGCGTACCTATATGAATGCAACTGTTTATTTATGTATGTTTATTTTTAAAAATTTACCTACCACAATATTTATTATATATTTTTTTTTTATATTTGAATGTCAAAAGTGGATGGCAGTGTATCCAGATTCGTTAAAACAAATAATCACAATCACACTATAGTATTCATGTATATTCATTCATATTCTCAATGTACCTATTGGTGTTGAGATCTCTTTTGACATCCACATCATCCAATACCGTAGTCATTTAGAGGATAAGGCGAAGCTGGCGTCCAAAAAGCTCGGCGTGCTCAACAGGACGTGGCCTCAGTACTTTACTGCGGAGCAAGCACTGCTCTTCTATAAGTCGCAAGTGGGGCCATAAATGGTACCTTCATTCACCTTTAGGCTGGTGCACCTGAATACCAGCTCCGACCTTTCGATTCGGTAGAAGGGAGGATATGAGGATTTTCAACGATTCTCTACTAGCAGGCAGTGTCGAGCATCTTTGCGACAGGGGAGACTTTGCCTCCTTATGCGTGTTCTATTGCCTGTACAACGGTCTGTCATCATCATCATCTGAGCGTCTGTCCCAGTTGCGTCTCGCGACGCCCGGGGTCCGCTTTCCTACATTTTCTCCTCCACTTCGCACGGTCGTCGGCATCCCCTGTAGTGAGACCATTGGCACGCATGTCATCCCTTACGACGTCAAGCCAGCACTTCTTGGGTCTTCCCCTCTTACCGGGACCCGGCGGGGCTGACATGGCCAGAAATTTGTTACCTACGTAGCCCGGCGGTTGCCGCAAGACGTGACCATACCAACGAAGGCGACACTCTTGCAACTTGTCTGCAATGTCACGGACGTGAAGGCCGCCGCGGATGCGAGAGTTTCTCACGCGGTCCATCCGCGTGACCCCACACATCCACCGCAGCATCTTCATTTCCGTGACACGCAGCTCCTGTTTGTATCGCTCCAATATCGGCCACGTCTCACTGCCATGTAAAAGGACAGGTCTAATAATGGTTTTGTAGACCTGTCCCTTCAACCGGATCGGCATTTTAGGGTCACAAATGACACCGGTCATCTCCCGCCATTTGGCCCACGCGGCAGCATAGCGTGACTTGACGTCGCAATCGATGTCACTGGACGTGTGAAAAACAGATCCCAGGTATTTAACCTGGTCCGTGCGCTCGACCAAATCACCGCCTATGCGGACGGATGTGGGATCTGTCGAGTTTAGTGCCAAGTACTCGGTCTTCGCCACATTTAGTTTCAGACCGCCGTTCTCAAGCGTCTCCTTCCGCGCCTTTACACGTCGCACCAATCTGCCCCTGTCCGCATCTGCCAGCGCAATATCGTCAGCATACATGAGCAACCATGGAGGCTGCTCATGCGGGTTTCTGATGCTGTCCGACAATTTGTCTAATATTACACTGAACAGAAGCGGACTAAGGACAGAACCCTGGTGTAACCTGTACAACGGTCTGTGCTCTGTGGAATTGTTTTACGAGCCCATGGTTACTTACTATCATCGCACCGTTCGCCATAGAAAGGGTGTTCACCCTCACACTTTGCGTCAAGAGCATACGGTTAGGCACGATAAGGACTTCCTTCCGCGTACACTTGGATTGTGGAATGAGCTCCCTGCTTGGGTTTTCTCGAACTCTACGTCTACAGTATGGGGTTCTTCAAAAGGGGTCTTAGAAGATTTTTACAGGGTCGGCAGCACGAGTGCCGCCCCCCTGGTGTTGCAATCGTCCATAGGCTAAGGCGACCACTTTCAATTAGGTCAGCCTTATGCTTGTGTGTCAGTTGTATAAAAAAGTGCTAATATTAAATTAAGAAGAAAAAAATTGGGTGCATTGTAAATTCTACATTGTACATTCTAGCCTAATCTACTAATGCAACTAAATGCGTAATACACCGGAAGAAAAGAAACATTCGTTGATGACTAAATTAGGTTATTAAATGGGAAATCTTCACTTGCATTGGGAGTTCATTAACTAGTAGTGAGTAGGTACAAAAACCCCAATCATTATCATTTGAGCTTCAGATTCCAAACCTCAGTAAAAGGCGCGGCCAGAATGTCTAGAGTAGACCGTTATAGATAGGAAGTAGCTTGTGATTAATTCAAACAGGTCCCTTGGAAATTAGTACTAAAGTTTATTCATGTTACAAAATAGGTAAGTATAGATAAATATCTATTAATAATTTAAAATAATTTATTAAAATATAATCTCTCTTATATTATATACAACTCTTTTAATTCTCTTTTACCTACATTTATACATATAGCAAGGCTGCATCAATATTATAAATTACTTAGTTCATACTGCCTAAATAATTGTACACTCAACATAATCTCTTGTAAAATTGTGTCTTAAACCAATAAAAAAAGTATATAATCTGTTTTTCTTGTCTTTTGATGTACCTTCTCAGAGCATCGCAGTCCACTGGTGGACCTAGGACTCCTAATTTTCTTTTTAACACACAATCCTGCGCCTACCGCATCAAGTCCCTTTGACACCTTTTCAAGTCCTCCATCTGGCTAGGGAGCATTTTTACCTTGTGTTTTCCGAGTCGCTTTTACCATTCCAGATCTCGTCTACTCCTTCGGCCACCGGTAATGCAACAAATATGTTTACTCTACGAGCTATATCGACAACTTATATTCTTTGTGAAATAAGTTTCGGAGTTTATCCCTCTAGAGACTAAACAAAGCTCGCTGCACGAATTCGAGCCTCGTCTTCACATCGTAGATCGAAACTGGTAGAACGCACGGTATTAGCAGGTGAAGAGAAATTCAATGTGTCCAACCCAACGGAGTCCTTGTCCTTCTGGCGATTTCTTGTTCCAAGTTCTTTTCAAGCTGGATAACCTAGTCAACGACGTTGAATATATGTGCTCATTGAACAAGACTTTCAGTTCGTTTCAGCGTTTTCGCTACTATGACAAAACGAAGATGCACTGACCTTTCAGGTTGAGGGCCCATTTATCCCAGTTCATGGTATGAGTATTATATTTTTATTGATCTTAAAATCCAACTGGATTGACTCATCTGTTTAATGAAGTTAGTACATTTCATTTTATTAGTAAATAAAGATTCCAGTAAAATACTCTACTGACTAGGTTATTTTACAAAATCCTGGTAGGTACTCCCTAAAAGCTGTGATAGGTAATTTAAGCAGGTACCTACATATAATGTAGACTTTGATTTGATTTATGGCATGATTTTTATCAAGAATTTTGTAATCAAGGAACTGAAAAAACATTATGAGCTGCAATTTAATCACAGCGTACAGTACATTTTGCCTGTCCTAATCACTGAGCGTATCAACATCGATGTCTTCATTGTCATCTATTGTGGAAGAGTCAGGATCCCGGCCTGGAATACCCGTTGCGCCTGCGATCCCGCCACGACCCTCCTTTGTGTGCCGCCACTTCATGCGTCGATTTTGAAACCATACTTTGACCTGAAGAAAGGTTTAACGATTGTACTTATTAGGTATAGACAGGTACTTGGGGTATAAGGAGCTAAACCAAGATCTCCCGGGCCCAAGCGACCTCACATGCTTGCGGTGCACCTACTGACTAACGGACGAGGTGACGACGCAGGCTTGGAGGTTAGACGGCAGTCGCTCCCAACAATGCCGAAAACGAATAGCCGATCTTCTAGTAACGGAAACCCCAGGCTCCAAATCCGGGTAGGGTTTGGAAGCATCTGGGGTCAAGATAGCTTTGTGTATACAATATGTTAAGAAAACCCTGTCCGATCCATGAAGGTATTGGTAGGTATCGAGATGTGATTTTGTTCGAGAAATCATTTTTAGAAATTACCCAAAAAAATTTACACCAAAAATAGTAAAATAAATTAAAAATTAATATAATGTGGTAGTTTACATGGCAACACAGGGAAAGGGAATTCGGAAATGCAAGGTCAAAAGGTCTGCTAAGACCTGCCGGCGGTTTCTTTTGATATCACATACACTCGTCGCCGCATGCCAACAAAGGTGTTTTATTGCTATATTTTAAGGAAATTGGACTAATTTTGATACTAAAAACACGGGAGCCCTTTCGATCGCATAATTTTTTTCAGCGTTATGTAGTTTAGCATAACAGATTCAGCATAAAGTTTTCTCGCATAAATTATGATAAGCAGAGTGTTATAACTGCATAATGGTTATATTGGCATAACTTTAACTTACTCTAATATTTTTATCATAATTTTAATCAGCATACATGTAAAGGGTATAATTGTTATACGCCTAAAGATAATTTATCATAAAATACAAAACGCATAATGGAGGTATGCATAACCGTTTAAATCATAAATGAATAATGAATAAATGAATTTATCATAAAATACAAAACGCATAATGGAGGTATGCATAAACGTTTAAATCATAAATGAATAATAAATTTACTAAGAATATTTAAGAAATGATAAGACATCATTGTAAATAATGTCACTCATAGTCAAGTTTGTAAGCTGTAACTTATCAAATGATATTTTAAAAGTGTTATTGCTCGGATCCGGCAGGAGTGTACTCTCTCGGGGTGTCAATATGGGTTTCGCCCTGGTCATGGGACCACGGACCCTGTTTTTGCCCTGAGGGTTGTCGCAGAGAAATACAGGTCGAAGAACACGCCTCTGCACTGTTTGTTTCTAGATATGCAGAAGGCCTTCGACTGTGTTCCTCGTGCGATGATCTGGTGGGCACTGCGGTCCAAAGGGGTTCCAGAGGTCTATATTGACACTATCCGGGACATGTACTGTGACTCCGATTCAATGGTTCGGACTGCTGTTGGCGACACGAAACCCTTCCCCATCACCGTCGGGGTACACCAGGGTTCGGTCCTTAGTCCGCTTCTGTTTAGTGTAATATTAGACGAATTGTCGGACAGCATCAGAAACCCACATGAGCAGCCTCCATGGTTGCTCATGTATGCTGACGATATTGCGCTGGCAGACGCGGACAGGGGCAGATTGGTGCGACGTGTAAAGGCGTGGAAGGAGACGCTTGAGAACGGCGGTCTGAAACTAAATGTGGCGAAGACCGAGTACTTGGCACTAAACTCGACAGATCCCACATCCGTCCGCATAGGCGGTGATTTGGTCGAGCGCACGGACCAGGTTAAATACCTGGGATCTGTTTTTCACACGTCCAGTGACATCGATTGCGACGTCAAGTCACGCATTGCTGCCGCGTGGGCCAAATGGCGGGAGATGACCGGTGTCATTTGTGACCCTAAAATGCCGATCCGGTTGAAGGGACAGGTCTACAAAACCATTATTAGACCTGTCCTTTTACATGGCAGTGAGACGTGGCCGATATTGGAGCGATACAAGCAGGAGCTGCGTGTCACGGAAATGAAGATGCTGCGGTGGATGTGTGGGGTCACGCGGATGGACCGCGTGAGAAACTCTCGCATCCGCGGCGGCCTTCACGTCCGTGACATTGCAGACAAGTTGCAAGAGTGTCGCCTTCGTTGGTATGGTCACGTCTTGCGGCAACCGCCGGGCTACGTAGGTAACAAATGTCTGGCCATGTCTGCCCCGCCGGGTCCCGGTAAGAGGGGAAGACCCAAGAAGTGCTGGCTTGACGTCGTAAGGGATGACATGCGTGCCAATGGTCTCACTACAGGGGATGCCGAAGACCGTGCGAAGTGGAGGAGAAAATGTAGGAAAGCGGACCCCGGGCGTCGCGAGACGCAACTGGGACAGACGCTCGGATGATGATGATGATTTTAAAAGTGTTATTAAGAGCTTAGCCGTAAATAGGTACGACGTCACGTCACTTGTGACCTAACACTCCTCGCTTCACGTCCTCCTCGCTTCGCGTCTCTCGTCACTTGTGACCATAACTAAATTGCTCGTTTTAATCTACCTACTTCTTTTTGTGTTTTATTGAGCGAAGCGAAGCGAAGCTCCCATGGAGCGACTTCAATGGCGTTTGTAACACCGGGCAGAACTTCGCCATTTCTTATCCGTTTCCGATTTTTTTTCTGCTACGGAAAGCTATTTAAATTATGCAGGTCGTGACGAAGCCCGAATTACAAAATTCGATCTAATAAAAAAGTTATCCGCGAAAATCATGTTGTCTGTGGGAAAATACTATGTTTGATTTTACGCTTCGCTCAAATTTATGCTGCTAGCATAGGTTACACCTTTGCGACTGCGGCTACCTAGTTTATATAATCTATATATAAGTGTTGACATTTTGAACTTCAGTATAGTGACTATCGACATTTTTAATCAGTGGGCATTTCAATCTTAGACAGTTCAATCATAATTATAAAAATATAAATATGTAGATACTCGTTAACATTATGGTATTTAATATGTATGACTTGTAATCTTTATGCCATAGAGTGATATGCCATAGAAATATATAATGTTAAAAATAAATACATATGTTATGATAAGTAATCGTTATTGTAAAAAAAAATATGCGTATACATTTTATGCGGGTATATCATTATTATAAAGAATTTATGGGAAAATAAAGTATGCCTCATGATTTATTCTGTTATGCGAAACGATAAGTATGCCAAAAAACGTTATGCAGTTTTAAGTTAGTCTTAAATTTATGCAACCTAATACGGACCCTAAAAAGACGCATTTAAAAAAACTATAACTATTTCATATTTATAAATAATATGATTTTTAATTATTTTTGGTTATGTTATTGAAGTTCCTATGTGCCCCTTTCGGGTCGGACGTAAGTATAAGTATCCCACAATTACACTAAGGCCCACTTGCGCGATTGTGGGTTAATGTGTATAACTCGGAGGTATGGACTAACCCCGAGTTAAATCATTAATTTGTCTCGCATGACCCCGAGTTAAGGGTATACTTAGGGTTAAATCGCTTAAATTTTAACTCACCGATTTCTGAGGGTTAATTTGTCAAACGTTGGGTTAGCAGCTGACCGACAATGAAGTGGCACGTGACACATGCGTGACACGGACTACTCAAAATGACGCGCCGCGCACACATAATACGATAAAAATAAAATGCACTCAGTTGTCATGCATGTTTGTACATGTTTGTTCTTACACGAATGTATGTTGTACATACATTCCTGTAAGAAAAAGTCTTATGTGGCAAACTGTAGTGTAAAAGAGATAGACCTGGTCACTAAGAAGACTGAAACAGATTTCATTCTTTGTTCAATCATTAATGTTTGGTTGGATGACATAGAGTGACATAAAACACTGGGTTAGTTAACCCCATGATATTTTTCTATGGTGCAAGACATGTTTAGGGTTAAAAAGTTATTTACTTAATTCCGAGTTAACTAACTCTATAATTATTTATTTAACCCTAGCATTCATGCAAGTGGGCCTAAGTTGTAGAAGAAGGTACTAAGAAATAAAGAAAGATAAATGTTTTATTCCACATGACAGAAAAAAAGGCATGGGTTCAGCTTAACTATAAAATAAAAAAAATAAATGTAAAATAAAATAAATTAAAATAAGTTTATAAATAAATAATAGATAAATATCCATCACGCCTTATCCCCGAAGGGGTGGCAGAGGCATATTATATGCCCACTTTTCACCGTGTGGATTCCTGTCCCACGTAATAGGTGGTGAGCCCATTGCCGTGTTGAAATAGACAGACGCAGGCTGTGGCTACCTGCTGTTGAAATTTTTTAAGCCGCCTATAAGGCCTTCAACCAAGCTTAACGACTGCCATTTTACTGGCAACCGGGACCAACGGCTTAACGTGCCTTCCGAAGCACGGAAACGCTCGCAAATGTAAATGCCACAAAGTGGTCACCCATCCGACGACCAGCCATAGTGAAAGATGCGTACCTCTGTGATCGTTTACCGAACACTGAGACCGCGGGGCCACGAGCGCTTCATACTATAAATACCTCTATTGGATTGGAAATGGTCTGACGGCAAAGATAAATAATATTAAATTGTAAATAGGCCATCAATAAGTTTATCAAACCCAAATGTCGATGTGCATCACACCTACTACGCGGAATAAGGCCTCCTTTTAGGGATAAGCTACCCCAGGAACAAACAAGTAGCTCCCATGCACAGCACCCACAGCACTTGTGGTATTCGTACTAACACCGAATAAGCGTCATGTAAACGGTCAGGAATCGAACTCAGACCGCGAAGCATTTGGACTTGCGGGGTTAGAAAGGTTATTTCAAATTGGGATTCCTACACTTCTGGAGGAAACGATAGCACACTGCTGTTAAAAAAGTCGATTACAAATAAATTTTAGAAAGAAAGGTTCAAACCTGAGCGTCTGTAAGCCCTAACGTCGCTGCCAGTTGTCGCCTATCGGGTTTCGTAATATATTTTTGGATTTGAAATCGCCGTTCTAGTCCCTTTCTCTGAAGGTTGCTGAACACTGCTCGAGACCAGGATCGCTTTCTTTTACCACTCGATGTGACGTCACACCGCGATGCTGAAGCTTGAGGTGGTGATGAAGATGGTATGGGGAGACGATAAACTGAAAAAGAAAATATTTATTGAGACAGAATTCAGTTACATAAACCAACTTTTCAATTATCGCGTCGCATACTATAAATACCTCTATTGGATTGGAAATGGTCTGACGGCAAAGAGAAATAATATTAAATTGTAAATAGGCCATCAAAAAAAGCCTTCCTAAGTTTCCTGCCGGTTCTTTTCAGGTGGGCCGCGTTCCGAACCGGTGGTCACTTTAAACATTTTAAATAGTGTAAGCGCAGACATTTTGTAAGCGCCGTTAAAGTAGTCTATGCAAAATAACGATATTTTATTATTAGTTAAAACCTTATACCGGGGCTAATCTCAGCTATTTTTCATACCCTGACCACGGCCAGTGCATGCAACTTTTTTACTAATCGAAAGTCAGGCAGCCAAGTGCATGAATATAACCGCGTTTTGCCCCAGTATTACCTAACTAATATCAGTTAAAGTTGTTTATATATAAGTTAGGCCGGAAAACTTCACGTTGGCGATCCCTACTCTCCCCCGGCATGTTTGGGGATAGGGAAAGGACCGCTGGTGCGCCGATGTGAAATAATGTTTCGGTAGTATAGTGTGACACTCGATTGCAGCGAGAGGGACATAAGACGTGTAGTCCAATTCTATATGGGCATTCGTGCCAACGTCTATGTTAGGGAAGACTAGCCATCCTCCCCGCGTCTCGTAACCCCTGAGATCATCCACAGCGACCCAACTGGTGGCACCATTTGGTACGCAGTGGTTTTGGGGACCGAAGGGCTTGACTTAATTGGGCGGCCTGCGACAAGGATAGTCTATAAATCCCGAGCGAGGTGCTGCTGTCAGAAGACAGCGACGCAGTCTCCATGGAGGAGATGCGCTCCCGCTCTCGCTCTCCCATTGTCTCCAGGTTCTGGCGGAAACGTCGCTACTCGGAGATCGAAGGACATCGAGGAGTCGATAGGCTCGGACCTCATCCGAGGCCAGCCCCTCTGTTCTCAGATAGACGTTCGGAGACGGCTCGAAGCGGGCATAGGCTAATCACCTCCGGGAGATTGTGGGGGGCAGCACATCTAGCCCCTCGCGGAAAGCCTCATCTTGCGGCATTCCCTAAGCCGGGCCTCGGTGAACCTCAGGCCTATCCTGCGACCCGGTTGGGTAGAAGGCGGAACAACGGGGGGGACGCACCCGACGCGTTACCACCAACGAGACTTTCTTGAAACTGACGAATTAATCCATCTATTTAGCATACTAATTGCTTTTCAAAATTGTTTCTAATGTTTAAGCAGGTGTCATCACAAATCGAATGATTATACGAGTAGGTTTAATTCTATACATTTGTACCGTGTAACTTTGTCAAGTTTTTGCTATACACAATTAATGATTATGTTGCTTGCTCTTCGCTCGAGCTATTTAGGATTCGAGTGAATCTTGTGTTATGCTTATATTCTACTTGTCTGGAATCTACATATGTACGAGTATATATGTACCTATATTTTTTTAAAGTTATACTTTTTTTTACATTTCTAAACTAAAAGAAATTTGAAATGTCAGGCAACTAAAGGTATGTAAAATGGCTGCATTTAAATAATATGCATAAGTATAGGTATGTAATTTGAGTTTGTTTGTGTGAGCACCATGTAGACGTTATTTATTATTTGTAAAATTAACATGATAATATTATTTAAATTTAAGGAAAACAAAGTTTAGTCGACTGTTCTCACATAAATCCAAAGAAACAATGTGAGTGTAATTAATAAAAAATATTGTAAGCTATACTGTTCAGTAAAATTTACAGTTAAAGTTACAATGTCTCATTATCAATTATAATAAAAAATACCGCAAACTAGTCGAATAAATAGAAACCGCAACAGATAAAGGTTTTCCGTTTCATGAATTTTATCACATTTAACTCAATAACTTTGGAAACCGCAAATATCCGTAAATGATTTTTATAATTTTAGATATTCATGAATATTGCTGATGTGTGTATGAATATGCTTTACATTTGATGTTGATGGCTATCAACATCAAATGTAAAGCACCGGGAGATATCGGCATCTGTCTAAAATTTCGGTGAAGTTTAAAAACTTTACTTTAAAGAAAGCGCTCGTAGCCGATCACTACGTTAAGCATCTCTCGCTACGGCTGGTCTTCAGATGGGTGACTGCATTGTGGCATTTCTTTACGAGCGTTTCTGTGCATCGGAAGGCATATTAGTCCCAGTTGCCACTAACAAGTTTAAGGCCTTATAGGCGGCTTGAAAATTAGAATAGCAGGTCGCTGTAACCTGCGCCTGCCGCAAACACTGTAGGTACCCCTTTAGGGAAAAGGCGTGACCATGACTGTTAAGTAAAAAATCTGTCTTTTTCCTTTGTTTTATTTGCTTGGACATAGAAACATAAAACTATATAGAAATTTAAAATCCACATACAATGAGCTTTTTAGAACTATCTATACCTATCTTTACTAATATATAAAGCTGATGAGTTTGTTTGTTTGTTTGAACGCGCTAATTACAGGAACTACTGGTCCGAATTGAAAAAAATCATTTTGGGTTGGATCATTTATCGAGGAAGGCTATAGGGTATATATCATCAACCTACTACCCAGGAGAGCAAATGGATGAGAAGGGGGTTCAAAATATGTCACGGGCAGAGAGGGGTTAGCTAGTACCTATAAAATACTTTATATCTCATCATCATCATCATCCGAGCGTCTGTCCCAGGTGCGTCTCGGGACGCCCGGGGTCCGCTTTCCTACATTTTCTCCTCCACTTCGCACGGTCGTCGGCATCCCCTGTAGTGAGACCATTGGCACGCATGTCATCCCTTACGACGTCAAGCCAGCACTTCTTGGGTCTTCCTCTCTTACCGGGACCCGGCGGGGCTGACATGGCCAGACATTTGTTACCTACGTAGCCGTACGTTGCCGCAAGACGTGACCATACCAACGAAGGCGACACTTTTGCAACTTGTCTGCAATGTCACGGACGTGAAGGCTGCCGCGGATGCGAGAGTTCCTCACGCGGTCCATCCGCGTGACTCCACACATCCACCGCAGCATCTTCATTTCCATGACACGCAGCTCCTGCTTGTGTCGCTCCAATATCGGCCACGTCTCACTGCCATGTAAAAGGACAGGTCTAATAATGGTTTTGTAGACCTGTCCCTTCAACCGGATCGGCATTTTAGGATCACAAATGACACCGGTCATCTCCCGCCATTTGGCCCACGCGGCAGCAATGCGTGACTTGACATCGCAATCGATGTCACTGGACGTGTGAAAAACAGATCCCAGGTATTTAACCTGGTCCGTGCGCTCGACCAAATCACCGCCTATGCGGACGGATGTGGGATCTGTCGAGTTTAGTGCCAAGTACTCGGTCTTCGCCACATTTAGTTTCAGACCGCCGTTCTCAAGCGTCTCCTTCCACGCCTTTACACGTCGCACCAATCTGCCCCTGTCCGCGTCTGCCAGCGCAATATCGTCAGCATACATGAGCAACCATGGAGGCTGCTCATGCGGGTTTCTGATGCTGTCCGACAATTCGTCTAATATTACACTGAACAGAAGCGGACTAAGGACAGAACCCGGGTTACCCCGACGGTGATGGGGAAGGGATTCGTGTCGCCAACAGCAGTCCGAACCATTGAATCGGAGTCACAGTACATGTCCCGGATAGTGTCAATATAGACCTTTGGAACCCCTTTGGACCGCAGTGCCCACCAGATCATCGCACGAGGAACACAGTCGAAGGCCTTCTGCATGTCTAGAAACAAACAGTGCAGAGGCGTGTTCTTCGACCTGTATTTCTCTGCGACAACCCTCAGGGCAAAAACAGGGTCCGTGGTCCCATGACCAGGGCGAAACCCATATTGACACTCCGAGAGAGTACACTCCTGCCGGATCCGAGAGTCTATAATCCTCTCAAAGATCTTCATGGTGTGGGACATCACCTTTATACCGCGGTAGCTCCCGCACTCCTGCACTGACCCCTTACCATTGAAGACTGGAGTAATAATACTCAGTCTCCATTGGTTTGGGATCTGCCCGCTGAGGAGTATGCGGTTAAAAAGGTTTACTAAGATGCCCACACCGCGAGGACCCATCGCCTTCCAGGCTTCGATGGGGTCTCCATCGGGTCCGACAGCTTTCCGATTCTTCATGCGGCGAAGCGCAGTCAGGACTTCTCCAGGCGTTGCCGGTGGCACTAGTCCCTGATTCGGAGGGAGGTCGGGAGGCTGCACCTCTTTATGCTGTTTATTAAACAGCTCGTGGAAGTACGAGCGCCATCTCTCCTTTACTGCGAGGTCTTCGCTTAATAGGTTGCCCTCAGGGTCTTTTACACAGCGACACTTGGATATATCCTGTGCCGCTTTGACCCTGGAGCGCGCCAGCTTATAGATGAGCTTCTGCCCCTCAGACGACTCCAGCGTATCATACAAAGGTTGTAAGTGGTCTCGTCTGGCTCAGGCTACAGCTCTCTTTGTGGCGCGCTTGGCAGACCTGTACGCGTCGTGGTCTTCGGGAGATCCGGTCGCTTGCCACTTTTTAAAGAGGGCTTTCTTCTCCCTGGTCTCCCTCAGGACTGCGTCGTTCCACCACCAAGTTTCCTTGTCACATTTGCGTCCACCCTTAGACTCACCGAGCACCACCTTCGCCGCTCCAAGGATGGCCGCCTGAACTTTGTCCCAGTAATCTTGAACTGGTTCGCCTTCAGTGTCGGTGCACTTGTCACCGACAGCTGAGACGAACTCCTGGGACCTAGTTTCATCAAGCAGCCACCATCTGATGCGGCGCTGGCACCGCTCGATGCGTTTGCCTTTAGGCTTCACGCAGAGGTCCATGACAAGGAGACGGTGTTGTGCAGTAAGACTCTCCGGGTATGACCTTGCAGTTGGCCACCTTGCCGATGCTGTGTCGCCTAGTGAGTAGGAAATCGATCTGAGTTGTACGCCTCCCGCTCTTGTAGGTGATGAGATGTTCGGATTTCTTTTTGAAATACGTGTTCACAATGGCCAGATCGGCAGCCGCACACGTTGTGAGGATAGTTTCTCCTTCAGCGTTGCGGGTGCCGTATCCAAAATCACCATGAACACGCTCAAACTCCTCACACCTCTCACCCACATGACCGTTTAGGTCACCGCCCAAAACGATTCCCTGTGACAACGGAATGCTCCGAAGCACTCCCTCGAGTTGGCCCCAAAACGACATCTTATCGGCGTCGCTACAACCGGCCTGTGGCGCGTAGGCACTTATCAGGTGGGTAATAATACCATCGATAAGCACCCTCACGATCATAAGCCGGTCGCTACAGCGTTTCACCTCCAAGATGCCGCTCTGCAGCCCTTCGGAGAGCACCACGGCCACCCCGTTCTCCCCACCAGGCGCACCCGTGTAGTACAGCTTGTAGCCTTTCTGCAAAGGCCGGGCTCTGTTGCCCTTCCACCGAGTCTCCTGCAGGAACGCCACGTCCACCCTCCGCCTGGAGAGTACTTCGGCCAACTCTACCGCACGCCCAGTCAGCGTGCCAATGTTCCAAGATGCGAAGCGGATTCGGGTTGGGGCTAACTTCTTTAGCCGTGCTGGCCCGACACACGGCAGCCCTAGCCCACTTGCCACAGGAGTCGGGCGGGGCTCCTGCGCGCCGTTTTGGGCGGCGCCCTATCCCTAGCTGCAATCCTTTTGTGTCTGTCCATTTCTGTTTCGGCGGGTGGCTTTTATGGGAGCGACGCCCTCTGACCTCCCAACCCCAGAAGGGAAAGCCAGCGCCAGAGCCTCGTCCGTTAATCAGCAGGTGCACGCACTAGCACGGGAGGTTGACTTGGGCCCCGAAGATCTTGGTGGGGCCCCTTACACCCAAATATATATAAATACTAAATACTTTATATCTATTCCCATATTTTTTTAACATAATTTTTACCATTCGATCGGAAGATCATTTAATCTTTTGCAATAGAAATTGGAGATCTGAACTCAACAAACTGTGCGAAGGCACTTTGTAGGTTCCTATTGCTTCCTGCGATGATATTTTTTTACGTTAAGCCCCGGTTGTCAGTAACATGGCAGTCGTTAAGTCAAGTTGAAGGCCTTATTTGAAATGAAGAAAATTTTGAACAGTAGGTAGCCACAACCTGCGTCTGTCTATTTTAACACGGCAATGGGCTCACCACCTATTACGTGGGACAGGAATACACATGGTGAAAAGTGGGCATATAATATGTCTCTACCATCCCTTCGGGGATAAGGCATGATAGACAATTAAATAAAAAAATATTGGACTTCAATAAAAAGGTACCTAATAATTTGTCAAGTTCTCTGGAAACTGGATAACAAATAGGTATATTTAAATGATGTAGGTAAAGATAAATTTGCATTTGCTTGATGGAAATTTTGTCACACGCTTCATTTATGCTATAATATAATAAAGCTGAGTCTAGCCCAACAAAGAGTTTGTTTGGTTGAACGCATTAAGCTCCGGAACAAGTGGCACGAATTGAAAAATCTTTTTGTGTTGCCCGCTTATCGAGGAAAGTTATCTTAATAACATTATAAATGTGAAAGTTTGTGTGGAAGTTTGTTACTCTTTCACGTAAAAACTGCTGAATGGATTTTAATAAAACTTTACAATAATATAGCTTATACATCAGAATAACACATACTTTTTATTCCGGGAACAAGTTCCTGTGGGAAACGGGAACAGGAAAGCTTCTCTACGCGGGCAAAACCGCGGGCGTCAACTAGTAGTCTATATATAATCACGTGAATCAGAAGTGCATAATCATAAATGTCAATCAATCGGGATTTTTTTCATATATTAGGTAGGTATAGTAAAATTAATTACACACAGAGATTTAATACTGCTACCAACGTTGGTTCGAAATATGTCACGGGCGAAGCCGCGGAGTCAGCTATAGTTTTATACTTATACAATTTTAAAAGAGGTAGAGGTACCTACGTTCTCTTCTTAGATTGTAAAAACAATGCGATGGTCATTGAAAATGAGAAGCAAGGTTCTAAATTTAATTAATGTTTTGAATTTCATGGGTGTACCTAAGGAATACCTACCACAGAGACCTTGCTAGGACCCCAAGGTCTCTGTGGTCTAAACGATCTCACCTGCTAACTGTGCACTTGCTGACTAATGGACTTTTGGAAGATCAGATGGCAGTCTCTCCAAATGCAGACAATTTAAAGCCAAACAATGGTAGACACCAGGCTCTAAATCCAGGTAGGATTTGGAATCAACTAGGAAAAAAATCAAGATGAACTTTTATACTATTGAACGATTTTTATACCTCTATTTTGAGAAACAAAGTAAGTATTAGGTATTATTATTTGTCTCTTTTCACGGGTATCTTCTTTTTTCTTACGAAGATACCCGGTCTTTTGGTAGGCTTACATGAAGACAAGTGGTCCAACACGCACAGGCCCTTTGAGAATATTAATGTAACAGAGAATGGGACCCCCACCACAGACGATTCATGTCCGGCTTATGTAGAAGAACGGTAACGGACCATCTCCAATGGGAGTTAAACTATTGTACAATGTGCTAACTATGGAATGGGTCATTGGGTTGGTGGTTAAATGGATCGGGTAACTTAAGTTATAGATAAACACGGTGTCTGCCATTTTAAATCATTATCAAAATGTTGGCAGA
Source organism: Thumatha senex (assembly GCA_948477245.1). Lineage (NCBI taxonomy): Eukaryota > Metazoa > Arthropoda > Insecta > Lepidoptera > Erebidae > Thumatha > Thumatha senex. Next base: position 11,545,877 of record OX419738.1, on the reverse strand, counting down.
CGGTGACTTGCCAACTCACTAGATGGGCCCCCTATACAATCGCTATGGACATGATAAGCCTCTAAGGCGATAGAGGGCAACACCGGTGTGAGCGACTAAGGGTGTTTTTATATCGTTTTCAAATTATTATTACTAGGTAAAGTCATTAAATGTAAACAAGTAAATAACAATAAAACTATTTACGTTATCTAAGTCTTCAAAGAAATAAATAAATAACAATTTAACTATTTACGTTGAGTTTCTTATTTCCATACCATAGTTACTGATATGTCTTTTTTTTTCATTCATTAATAACATTATTTCCCCCCTATAGGTACTATCATCTAAATAAACTTAGGTAGTAGTAGTAAACTGTTAGGTAGTTGTAGTCTAGTTAGTATAGTTATAAGTATATGCTCCCTATAGGTATTTATTCATAATTGTAATTTTAGCACAACGTTTATCTAGACTAGACCTACCTATGTAAGTACCTACGCACCTATGTCAGTAAATAGTGGAATTTAAATACAAAAGCAAACAAACCGGTAGTAGGCCTTAAAGCGGGATGTAAGTGTGTATAAGATAGCGGCATCGGCAACTGCAGCAGGGGTGGTTCATCCCGGCAACATCGGTACAGAGCAGCAACACATCCTGCACATGGGGGCTCCTGACTTCTCGGCATTTCTTTCACAGAAGCACTCGAATGCGGATGATTAGAATCATTATTCCCGAGGATACTGTCCACACTAAACTTTAGTTTACTTATAGAATTAATTTCACCATTCAAAGATGTCATTGTCACTAAACTTCACAAACAAACAGTCAAGAGAACCTTCCGTTATGAGAGCAGCTGAAAAACTGACAAGCATCGCATATTGTTATCTGCGCGAGCGCAGGCAATGGGCGTGGTGTGTGTAATGGACTGTTGCGATTGGTAAGCTGATTTTGGGCGTAGCCAATATATTATAGAGTGAACTAGCATTGACTGAACAGAACATGACGGTATAACTGCACTTGTTTACAATAAACTCCTGGTTAATGTGTTTTATATTGTTTTGAAATTTCGATTAAATTTTATTGCTTTTAAAACGTATGTACCTATATTAAAAAACGTTCAGATTTAAACACATTAAAGATAGTTAACAGAATCTATTGCAATAAACAAGTTCTTTAAATCTCATAATCTACGCTAACATATTGCTATAGTCTGCAATACGCCTAAATGTATGTAAGTACCTACTTGGTATGTACATTTTTTATAGGGTAATTTAAAACATACCTATTTAATAAACTCTTAGGGGGCGACGGTATATAGACGGTATATAGCGACATAACTTTGTAGAAACTCTTTAAAATAAGATATATTAGATAGGTATTGTTTAACACTATAAAAAAGTGTACCAAATACGGGTACTACAGTCGAGGAGTTACCCAGGCACCAGGCCCTAGACAAGTAGGAAGGGATCACAGGGATCGTGTGGTTTTAGTCGGTTTGGAGTCCGACATAACATACGTGGGGATTTCCGCACATAAATAAAAAATGATCTACAAACGGAAAAACGCATCACAAAAAAAAACTATTGCCAGAGGACTTTTTTACATGAGGAAATCCTCATGGATGCATGCCATGATGCCAATCTCTTATCGACTAAAACCACACTGTGCTCTTCCAACTACGACAGGAGTCAACCACTGTACTTTGCTTACAATAAACTTTAACCGTCTAACGGAAAGATTTTCATATCTACCTATCTATCAACCTATCAATCAAATCAGCCTAGCATAGGCCTTTCCCATTTTCGCTATACATGGGAGAGTGATTGACCTTACTGTACTAAACCCATCTGAGGGATTCGTACAGGGTTTAACCATAACCTCGCAAACATTGAAACGCTCGGTATAAGAGCAATGGTGTACGTTTTTCACATGAGCACCTGAACAAACAGCATAGAAAAATAGACAGCCTGCGAATTAAGGATTTTTGCAGTAAGTATATCCTGAAAGTTGTGTGATCATGGAAGCATGAAGCATGAAATGGTCGGATGCGATAATCAAAGTCGGAAAGATAATAAATAAGTTGGACTATAGTCACCTTCTTTAATATTCTCCTCAATGTAAAAACTAGAATAAAACCAATAAGTTTGGAAAATCCAAAAGTGAACTCCTCACGCGCTTTTATTATATTATAAAAATTATAGTTTCGTTTTAATTTAAATTTCGACCAATGACTTAAAATTTTTAAAACCTTTTAGCACAAACACAACTAACCAAAAAAAAATTAAGGATTAGTTAGCTTATATTGCGCTAGATGGCTTTGTGCAAAAATTGTTTATTTAATATTTAATAACAATTAAACCACATCGAATCAGACCGTGAAAATTAAAAGGGTTCTATTCCTAATTATACTGAAGCGTAAGAGACGGGGTTCGATTAGTAAAGTATTTCGGTCGTTATCGTGTTAACAAGAAAATAATCCGTAACATACAGACACACGGACGTCCAAGACGGAACTTTTTAAACAGATATATAACTAGTTTAAATAACAAAAATGGCATCAAAAATATCATGAGTGTTAAAAAAAGTGTTTTTTCTTGATATGTGTGTGTGTATATATTATTTTACAAGTGCAATATTTGATAAGCAGAGACATTTTAAGTTTGAAAAATCAGATGTTTTGAGCGAAGTGACAGTAGTACCCACCTCAACGCTTCGCTTATGAGGCGTGCAATATTCTGCATATTGCCCAGACTGACTAATTAAATACCAGTACATTCAGGGGAGTAAATAAAGACGCTAAAAAAGCCCCATTTACTGTAGCGCCGCAATTCCAGGGCACACCTCTTTCCATCTCCAATAGTATAGGGCAAACAAAAAACGTGACTCCATAGTACTGCTGTCACGTTTGGGCTGGTGCATCTGAATACCAGCTTCGACCAATCGACTCGGTATAAGGGCGTGCTATGAGGATTGTCAACGATCCTCTACTAGCGGGCGGTCTCGAACCCCTTCGCGTCAGGAGAGACTTTGCCTTCTTATGCGTGTTCTATCGCCTGAACAACGGTCTGTGCTCCGAGGAGTTATTTGATATAATACCCACGGCTACCTTCTATCATCGTACCGCTCGCCATAGACAGGGTGTTAACCCTCACATTTTGCGTCCGCATGCACACTGTTAGATCCGATAGAGGTTTTATTGCGAGTACGCTTAGAATGTGGAATGAACTCCCTGCCTGGGTTTTGCTATATTTTAATATATATGTTAAATATAAGTAAAAAAAATTGTTTAAAGATTTTTCATTTTCACCTTAGATACGAATATTAACCACCTATTAGGTACATCCTGTAGATGGTAACTGTCATGTGAACAATTCATAAAATTTCTTTTCGTACTATGTTCTATGTTCATTGAAGACCCAAGTATGTGAGTTGCTATTATTATATAGGAGCTGCGCCAGATAGCTACACAAAACAGATCCCAGAATAAAACTGAATATCGAACCGCACTCGATTATACCGTAACCTAAACATAATACAAAATGAATCGATATAAGAACAACTGTTGGCTCTAAAACTCTCAAATCGATTACGGTTGAGTTTATTTTGCTTGTCAGAGAACACCTGTGCTACATCCGCAGCAACAGATATAGATCCCATCATTACTGAGCATCGGCGTGCGTGTGCGCAAATGTTTACTCGATAAGTATCAATGATGTGTGGCCAACCAAATTATTAAGCATAGGTATAAGTAGCTACACTTACGTAGGCTAGTAAACCCAGATGTGAATTTTGTAACCTTATTTTTGAAATATTCCCATGGACAGATTCTGATATTAAAGCCTTGGCGGCGCAAAGGTGCTGAAGTGTCGGGTTCGAATTTCAAGCAATAAATATACCTATTTGATCCGCAAATATTTGTTTCGGCGTTTGGATACTTTCTATATATAATTTATCTATAATATGTATCTATTTAGAAATATATAAGGTATGTTTATCAGTTATCTAGATCCCATAACACAAGCTAATATTAGCTTACTTTGGGCTAGATGGCGCTTTGTGAAAAGTGTCCCACAATATTTAAAAATAAATAAAATAAATAAATTGATAGGTATGTTATAAAATTTGTATTTAGAAATATATTTGTAGGTACTAGGGGACGCCCACGGCTCCAACCGCGAGGTTAAGTTTTATAACTGTTTCCCAGAGGAAACTGATCTAAGAATAAAAGTTGGTTCCGTGTTAATTCAATGTGCCTAATTCAAGCTACCTCCACAACAAATTGAAAAATTGCACTAAAACACGTTGTTCCATACAAACTTTGTAACCCCTTTTCACTTCCATATAGGTTGAATTTTCAAAAATCCTGTCTTAGTGCATAGTGCACAACTACGTCAGTAAAGGAACAGCTTTACCGAAATTTCATGGTTGTAGATCCAGAGGTTTCAGCTGTGCGTTGATCGATCAGACAGTTATTTTCTGCTTTATTATCAGTGGTCTATATCGCACAGGACAAGGTTTTATTAATTTTGTCTTGAAAAGATATCCCACAATTTATTTAAAAAAGAATGGAAAGGACAGATCAGAGGAATCTACTTTACACCCTTAAGCCGTCTATTCCAGGGTCCTTAATTAGGCATCAAACATATTGTATCAACTTAAGTAATATAACTTTGTACAGCTTAATATGCAACATTTGCAACTGGAGATCGAGGGACACGCCAATGCCTCTCTCGAACATGTGCAGGAGTGGGCGTCGGAATGAAGCTGAAATTCGCACCGCACAAAACCAGTGCGATGGTAATAACGCGGAAGCTTAAGTACGACGTCCCGCGCCTTAGCATGGGCGGGATAGACATTGGAATGTCCAAAGACATAAAAATCCTAGGGCTCACCATAGACCACGCACTCACATTTAACACACACGTCACCAATGTTTGCAGAAAGGCGATCGGCATTTACCGGAAGTTAACGACGATGGCCCGGATCAGCTGGGGGTTACACCCCGAGGTGAACCGGACGATCTACGTGGCGGCCGTGGAGCCGACGATATTGTTCGCTGCCAGTGCTAGGCACGCATCGGCAGAAAAGCTTTGAGTCCAAAAGCAGCTGAACGTGGTGCAGCGCGGTTTCGCCCAAAAGTTGTGTAAGGCCTATCGCACGGTCTCCTTCAACTCGGCGCTAGTCTGGCTGGTTTGCTCCCTCTGGACCTCAGAGTTCACGAGGTGGCCTCATTGTATGAGGCCAAGAGAGGAGTGACCCAGTCATGGCTGGGAGACTGGGAGATCGAGCGAATGGCCCCAGCGATAGAGGCCCCTCACCCCGTGGGGCATGTGCCTTTGGAGTTCACCAGCTTGGTAGACGAGGGGCAGATGGAAGATGCAAACCGTTTTGAGATGCGCATCTTCACAGATTCACAGAGCAAGATTGAGGGCCGAGTCGGTGCCGCGCTATCGTTTTGGAATAGCCTCAAACTTGCTCTCGCGCCCCATTGCACCGTCTACCAGGCCGAGCTCCTGGCGCTATGCAAAGCGGCCAGTGAGGTCCTCAGGCGTGGCGCGTCCACGTTCGGTATCTCCAGCGACAGCAGAGCTGCTTGACGGTAATCAACCGTCCCTTGGCAGTGGAAGCCAGGGCCGCACTTTAGCGCGGATTGGCCCAGGGTAAGGAAATTTCCTTATTCTGGGTCAAGGTCCATGCAGGGCTTGAGGGTAACGAACTCGCAAGTAATGAGCTCGTGAAGGAAGCGACGTTGAAGAGAGCACTGGACTACGGTCTGTATCCTGTCTCATTCGTGAAGCGTGCCCTTAGGTGGGACACGCTTGGTGAGTGGAACAAGAGATACAGAGAGGGCGGGACGGCCTCCGTAACTAAGCTTTTCTTCCCATGCGCAGTGGAAGCATATAGTATCGTCCGCAAGATGACGATCACCTGCTCCGTAACCCAACTGCTGACGGGGCACGGTGGGTTCTCCTCATACTTGACACATTTCAAGTGTAAGAGGAGGACCCATCGTGCGCCTGCGAGCCCGGGGTAGAGGAGACAGTGGTCCACCTGTTGCAGCCCGATTCACGCAGCGGATCGCACGGATCTGGAAATAAAAACAGGGATATTAGTTGACATCGTAAACTATCCGGAATTGATTAAAAACCATAGACAACAGTTCTTAAAATATTCGGAAAAAATTATCAGGATAGTAAACTTAAGAGACCATAATTAAAATGTTTGGTCTAAATTAAATTAAATTGAGTCATTGCCCTTTTTACAATATGCTTTCATATTCTACAAAAGGGCGATGCAACATAAGTAGATAGAGGTATATATCCTCATCCCATCCTATATTTATTAGTATTGTATAAAAGAGTAAGAGTGAAAGGACGAGAGGACTAAAAGCGTGATGAGAATGGTATGCGAAGAGAATGTAAGAAGATAAATAAGTAAATAAGTAAAGAAATGTTATACAATGTAAATGTTAAGAAAAGTTTATTTATATAAAATAGCTACATAATGATATAAAGTTAAAAACCCAGAGAGGCTAGGAAATAATATAAATAAGAAATAAAAATGTAAGCAAGAGGCTCTGCCCCCGGTAGAGATGTAAGAATAAAAAAAAAATGCAACATTACTAACAATCTACTAGCTGTTCTCTGTTCTCTGGGTATCCCTTTATTTAAGAATTTTGTTTCGACCACGTTTTGAGTTAAGATTGAGAAGTCTAAGGTCGGGTCCCGCTCCCATTCTTTATGCCAATGATGGATGCCCGCAATATAATGCCTGATTCCATTAGCTACTAGTATTTCTTAGCCAACGAATTTAGTGTCTACTGAATCATAATAATAAATATCTATCACTCCTCATCCCCGAAGGGGTGGCAGAGGCATACTATATGCCCACTTTTCACCGAGTGGATTCCTGTCCCACGTAATAGGTGGTGAGCCCATTGCCGTGTTGAAATAGACAGACGCAGGTTGTGGCTACCTGCTGTTGAAATTTTGAAGCCGCCTATAATGCCTTCAACGAGGCTTAACGACTGCCATTTTACTGGCAACCGGGACCAACGGCTTAACGTGCCTTCAGAAGCACGGAAACGCTCGCAAATGTAAATGCCACAAAGTGTTCACCCATCCGAGGACCAGCCATAGTGAAAGTTGCGTAACTCAGTGATCGTTTACAAAACACTGAGACCGCGGGGCCACGAGCGCTTCAATAAATGAAATTATAAGCTCGTATAATGTTTTGCAGGCATGCTTTGTTTGCAAAACCGCGATTTAGGCAATACAGAAATGTAATGTAGGTGTAGGTACCTACCTATCTAAATGAAAATATCGATAATAAACATTTGCTAGAGTATGATGAATACCATAAATTGGTTCATTTTTTTAATCCTACTTTGTTTCTTTTTTGTTTCCTGAACGGAAACACTTGTACTGTACTTACTTACTTTTTAATCTAAGCTGGCTTACGGAATTTTCAAAGGTTGGTTACAAATCATTGAAGCTAAGCGAACGAAGTGAGCGTAGCTCTATTCTTCCCCGATTCGGATTTTCGCTTTGTCCTCAAACTCCTCCCAAACCACTCAACTCTTTTTGATCAAATTTGAACCATAGTACCAGCCATAGATGGTTTAGAAAAAAAAAATCGAAAATGAGGCATTCCATGGAACCTATAATCATCGAAAGGAGATAATCATGATGTTATGTTTCAAAAGAAGTTCCGGTCAGCGAGTGTAGGTATGCGTTTCTTGGTGTTCGGAAAAGATGCCAGAACGCTTCGCTCCATTTAGACCTACCGGGGAAGGCAAGTGCACCTAGTATGCATCTAAGGTGCCCTTGTATAAATAAATAAATATCCATCACGCCTTATCCCCGAAGGGGTGGCAGAGGCATATTATATGCCCACTTTTCACCGTGTGGATTCCTGTCCCACGTAATAGGTGGTGAGCCCATTGCCGTGTTGAAATAGACAGACGCAGGTTGTGGCTACCTGCTGTTGAAATTTTTAAGCCGCCCATAAGGCCTTCAACCAGGCTTAACGACTGCCATTTTACTGGCAACCGGGACCAACGGCTTAACGTGCCTTCCGAAGCACGGAAACGCTCGCAAATGTAAATGCCACAAAGTGGTCACCCATCCGAGTACCAGCCATAGTGAAAGTTGCGTAACTCAGTGATCGTTTACAGAACACTGAGACCGCGGGGCCACGAGCGCTGGTGTTCGGAAAAGATGCCAGAACGCTTCGCTCCATTTAGACCTACCGGGGAAGGCAAGTGCACCTAGTATGCATCTAAGGTGCCCTTGTATAAAAAGATATATTACCACTATATATTATATAACTTACTAAGTTTACTTATTAGTCACGCCTTTATCCCCCGAGGGGTAGGCAGAAACATATCTACCATAAGACCATCTGCGGTAGCGGACAAAATCAGTCGGGAGCCCTAGCGCTATCCTTCCGAGGCAGACAAAAGGCCAACTTGTGGTTTTATTAATAAATAGGAGGCGCCAGCATAGCATCCAAAAACATTACCACACGAAAAAAAAATGTATAAAATCAAGATTGCTTGAATTAAAACTCTTCGAAACAAAGCTCCAGCGGGTGTTCCGAACGACTTCCTTATACGATCGCCATTCTAATCCGAGTTGCTTTCCGGAAATCACATCTTCAGGAAGATTTATTAAGTCTGCGCCTGTTATTGTACCAATAAAATCACCGTAAACGTCTAAACTTGTCTACCGAGTTACGTCGATACACAATTTAGGACATCTAATCGAAATAAGTGAGTCAACAAACAAAGCTTCCTTTTCGGACTCCGGGAGCGATGGCCGTTCATTGCTTCCTTTATTTTTAGATGTTTGATAATTGTGTTATACAATTTTGTATACTTTATGATCGGGACTCTTGTGAACATTTTAGTTGGGAAAACAAACAAATGATGATAATTTCATATTTTTCAGAAGTGCTTGTGGTTCAATAATTAGGTAAGAATAGTTTTTGGAAGAATGGAACGTAATGGTTTTAATATCATAGCAAAGTCTTATAGCTAAAAAAATTACAGTAGCCGTTCAGGACTCTCGGATTCTCGATACGTTGAAGCCAACCCGTAAATCCTTGTTATGATTTTGACTATAGGTTCTCTCCGAACGCACCCGAGGCCTTAGCAATAGCATTCGCATACACTACACTACCACTACGCCATCAGGCACTCAAACTCAAACCTACCTATCGTAGGTATGTATTCGTAGAAAACCATACATAAAAATCTAAAGAACACGAAAGTTTTTATCATTTTATTCATAAGCCTCATTATCTCGGTTTGTTATAATATAATTCCTCATTTCATTTTGAGTTATAAAGTATCATTTTATAACTTTAATGCATAATAAATATGAATATCATGAGTATTTTCTTTAAAATCTTAGATTCAATATCAAAAGTAATGATACGAGATAATTATTTATACAAATAGCCTGCATATTGGGTGTCTGTGTCGCAATAAATATAAAATATCTACAGTTAAAAATATCCCCTTACAGTTTACGAGAGCGTCCAACGACATGTTTACGTACGGGAGGGGGTCATATATTCAGTTTTTTCTTTCGACCTTATGGGCTTATAATACTTATGTACTTTTCATACACGCAAGCTTTCTCCTTTAGACAGCAGTAAGTTCTGATTGCTTGTTAAAAGTTAATGAATATGAGTTTGCATACATTTGCAAATAACTTAAGTAGTGAATTCATCTTTTTCTATTTATGGTTTTTTCTCTCAATGTGGGCCCTTTTCACGTCTTATTCATAAGCATTACACAACTCAAAATATTCAACTCTAACAATAGCTGTAAGAGTTGAATAACTTATTTATTGTAATAGCTGGGGTTACGATTAGTACACTATTGCTATTTGCAATATTTTAAAAACAATTGTCAAATAGGTGGATAATTATTAACTTACCTTAAAGATAGGTTACCTACCATATTTTATTTATTTTGGCTAAAATAGCATATTACCACTGTAATGAATAAATTTTATCAAGATAAACAGTAAAAGGCAGCACCAAATCAAATAATCTACGAAATCCAATTCAATCAGCAATAAATTGTTATTATTGCGAGCGCTCCGTATCAACAGTTGAGTTTTCGCTTTTAAGGAAATTTTATCTGTTACAAGATCTACCCTCATAGACTTTTCCACAAATATTCAAAAATTCATATGAACGTCAAATGGATTCCAAAATTTGGTTCATTGGGCTTATACGAGTATATATACTATACATTATAACCTTTATTATTTTAATGATTTTTTTAAGCGTTTTTATTTTTATATTCGTACTTCGTATTCGTATATTCGTACCCCCCTTTATTTTTATTGGTTATTAAATTTTTATCATTTTTATTTTGCGATATTTAATCTACCCAGTTGAGGGTCCGTAATATCACAGTCTATACGTTGTGATGTGGCCCACAAGTTGGAAGCTCTTCTACTGATTTAGATAGACCCCATATCTAGTGGATAAGGTGATTCCGTGCGTACTAAATAAATAACAATAATATAAAAGTGCAGTTGGTAGTCCTAATGGTCACTGAAATTACAACGCAGTTTTGAGCTAGAATTATTTGCAGTAAGTATGAAAGTAAGGACAATGATAGAAAAGGTAACTTTATCAAAAATAAATCTATTAGTAGGTTCTTATATTATCCCTTCCCTTTGGGGTCTTTTGTGCTAACAGTTATTATCTATATGTATCTATACATCGTGGCCTCGCGGTCTCAGTGTTCTGTAAACGATCACTGAGTTACGCAATTATCACTATGGCTGGTCCTCGGATGGGTGACCACTGGCATGGGTGGCATTTACATTTGCGAGCGTTTCCGTGCTTCGGAAGGCACGTTAAGCCGTTGGTCCCGGTTGCCAGTAAAATGGCAGTCGTTAAGCCTGGTTTAAGGACTTATGGGCGGCTTGAAAATTTCAACAGCAGGTAGCCACAACCTGCGTCTGTCTATTTCAACACGGCAATGGGCTCACCACCTATTACGTGGGACAGGAATCCATACGGTGAAAAGTGGGCATATAATATGCCTCTGCCACCCCTTCGGGGATAAGGCGTGATGGATATTTATTTATTTTAATTTATTTTTATAAAAAAACAACCTGCGTAGAGTAGATAGCCAAGGTTTACTGTCATAATATTGAACTGTCGCTCTGTGTCATAGGTTCTCGCTGTTGGATTCATCTCAAAGAAGACCTGGGTCTCTTCTTCGTCGCTGCCTTGATGAACGATAGACGCATGTGCAAAAATGCAGTTGATAAAGTTCAAAGTGGTTCAAAGTCAAAGGAGCTGAGCTAGCGCCGGATCACCCCATTCCTGTGATTTCCACGAGTTGCGTAGTATTATAATACAAGCAGTACTTAGATAAAAAAGTGAAACTTGTGAAAAGATATTTAAAAAATATCTCAGTACATTTTTTTATGAAATTTGTCATCTAACTAGCCTGATAAGATCAGTATGTTATTAATATTATAGCCAAAATTCAAGAATCAAAATCAAAATGCATAACAAAATAATTTTGTTAATAATATTCGGTTAAAGTGTTACGTGGGTTTATCATCTACCAGGTAGCTGACAATCTAGTGTGTCAAGAGCATTTTGCTTCAAATTAGATAATTAGCGTATAGAGAGTGTGGGTTCCAAATTGTTTGAATAAACACCTCATACATATTTCATGAGATTCACAAGTTTAGTAGCCAATTTAGCGAAGTTATTGATATTAGAAAAAGTCTTTCAAGTTGAATTACTTATATAAAAAATCATAAGTTACAATTCGCTTTAAACTTGCTCATTCAATTTAGTTGACATTTTCAAATTACTTACAACATTCATACACAGCTACAAAAATGGAAGTTCAAATACATTATGTAGGTACCTATAATCAGAGGTAAATTTCATTGAATGGAATGAGTATATAGGTTGAAAGTATATTTTTCCTAAATGCCAGTAGTTTCTTACCTAGTTAAATAGAGCCATTGAGGACCATTTAGTTGAATTCGCATAAAGTTGCATTAGAGTTGCATTCTCAGCAAGTTGATTTTCTAAAATGACTTTTTATAATTTCCCAATATGTTGAATTCCGATAAAGTTGAAAACCTAGCAATGTAGTCAGATAAATAAAGGTGCCTAAACAGTCAAAAGTCAGAAAAAACAATAAGACGAAGAACCCAAAGCCATGTAAATAAATTTATTAACATCGCTACTTTCAACTTCTATTAAAAGTTTCTGTTGGAGAAGTCCAACAACACTTTTGTTGTGGCGCTTGCCATTTAAAAGTTAAGAAATAATCTGTCTCGTGTTATAATTTTATATCGTATATAGTCAGATAAATAAAGGTGCCTAAACAGTCAAAAGTCAGAAAAAACAATAAGACGAAGAACCCAAAGCCATGTAAATAAATTTATTAACATCGCTACTTTCAACTTCTATTAAAAGTTTCTGTTGGAGAAGTCCAACAACACTTTTGTTGTGGCGCTTGCCATTTAAAAGTTAAGAAATAATCTGTCTCGTGTTATAATTTTATAATCACATTCACTAGGACTGCCATTTTACTTTAGGCAGATATGTTTGATAAAATAAGTAATGTCAGCTGAATTGAAACCAGGATCAAAGGCTCACCCGCATAAATCTGTAGTTTCATCTGTTACATTCCATTGTTACGAAGCCTAGAGAGTCATATACGCAGATGATACATTATAGTTTGGTAGGCTCGCCCACGACCTTTCGAACACATATTAATATTTAATTGTAGGCGCGATATCATCATGGGGCACATAACTAACTGTTAATAAAGAGTATTGTTGACTTGAATTATCCTCATAAGTCTGCTGTACAAGACCGACGTGCTGTGGGGGACTATTATCAAATCTCGACGGATAAAGGCAAGCGTCCATTTTAAAATAGTACTCGTATTAATGAGGTTTTAGTAAGAAATATTATTTATAAATAATAATATTTATAATTGTATACAGAGCATGTATAAAACTGCAGGAAGCGAAAGAAGTTTAGTTAGTTAACTAGGTACTTACCAATATCGAAATCAAGCTTCTTAAATCCTGATTTACTGCGATCTAGCCTAAGGCAAGAGACCTAACCAGCCTCTTTCCAGTATTCGTTACGAGACTCTCTCTGATTGGTGATACTACGAGTAACTTCAGAGGATTCTTGCTCTCGTGAGAAGCAGGTCTCAAATTCAAACGCATTTGCCATTTCTAAATCGGTTACGACTCGGTTACTTTGGTATCTACTTCTAACATTTTAATTTTCAGGAAGAGAGACATGAAGTTGAAATTACACTGAAGAACAAGATTTGTAAGATATGAACCAACCAGTATGGAACTTACACAGCCCTCTACAAAGAATAGGACAAATTGGCAAGGCTTACTAAGCCACACGGTTGTAACCTCTTATATCCTTGTGTCTTAGCAAGTCCTGCCTTTTTGTAGGACCTTACCCACAAAGATCTGCGAAGACCAAGCTAACATAATGTGCTTGTGAGATCAGATAGCAAAAATACTTTATAAAACTTTTAATTACCTACCTACTTGAATCGCTCTGCCATACGTACCTACTACGTATTTCCTTCTTCTTACTACTTCAGGTTCAACGGAGCATGAAGAAGCCAATTTGCTAGATACGTCACAAGTTGCTTTAAAAAAGGACGAATTAATAAGCATAAACATTTAGTCCGACCGGAAACACAGTCAATTCGTATAGTATTCGTTATATTCCCTAAGCAGAGTTGAGAATAAGACCCTTCAGATAACCGGGCATGTCGCCTCGGGAAATGCTTTATATCGAGGCACTGGCTCGCGCCCAATAAATGCAATAAATAATACCGGATCGTGTGAGACTCGCCACGGATCCTATAACAGCTGCCTTAAATAGCTGTTTCCACAGGCAATAAAACAACCTGACAAAACATTATGCATTTTAATTGTATTTGGTTCAGTATGAGGTGTTTTGTTTTATTGGTGTTTATTTTATTTGTGTTAAGAAGGTATTAATTGTTACTGTTTAATATTTTACAGAAGAGGTTTTTATGTATCTAAGAACTCATTACGAACAAGTTTTTTTTATTTATGTTTATAGATTACAAAATGCGTCTAAATGACTTTTGTTTTCTTTACAAATAAGACTAAACTAAAGTGAATTGATCTAAGTTAGGTACTTAGATCAATTCACACATAAATCTCTCCTAATGGTACTTGGGGGCCCATTTTGATGAGTCGTATCGACCAAGAACAAACATCACGACACATCCGTTGGTTAGTAACTAAATGCAAAGCTATACCAGCTATACCTAATAATTATATTCATAATAAAATTTAAAAGGTTTAGTAGTTACGGAATTACCAGTTTAAACTTGCTGAAGTGATACCTATTTACAAGAGTGGGGACAGGAATTGTTTCCAATTACAGACCAACATCCATTCTTTCTACTCTTTCCAAAATTGTTGAAATGCTTTTAAACAATTTAAGGGATTTTTTTGAATCCAAACAACTCATTTTTGGTTCCCAGATTGGATTTAGGATGGGCTCTTCAACATTTGATGCAGTTTATGAATTGGTAGACCACATAGTTTCCAGACTTGATTCTAAAAAGAAAGTAATAGTAATATTGATAGAACGGGAAAATGGTTACTTTCGCTGATAATACCGCCTAAATTTTCCACAGTGACAGTTTAACACAGTGGTTTGGGAAAAATGGCCCTACACCTAATGTTGAAAAGACGAAATATGTACCTTTTTCCATAAGAAATCCTCCACTTGATGTACATGCCAACCAGTCTATCATTGCACACTCTTGTTTGATGCACGACTCTTATTCTTGCAAGCCTTTAGAAAGAAATTTAAAGCATCAAATATCTTGGTGTCCTAATTGATTCAACACTAAATTTCAAACTTCACTTTTATCTCGAACGCGAAAACTTATTTTTGTATTTAAAAGTATCCGTCATATTGCTGATAAATCTGTCGTTAAAATGGTTTACATGGCCTTAGGATTAAGTCAATCAATTTTAAGCTACTGCATTACTGTGTGGGGTGGGGCATATAAAGCCTATTTAATAGAAGTGGAAAGAGTTCAAAGAGCAGTTTTAAAAGTTAGCCTGTCCTTGTCTCTCGGTTACCCGACAAATGAATTATAAAAATTATCAAATGTTCTTTCAGTCAGACATCTATTTATTTTACACATATTCCTCAGACAGCACTCCTCAATCTTAATCTTAATAATATTATAAATGTGAAAGTTTGTATGGATGTTTGTTACTCTTTCACGTAAAAAATACCGAACAGGTTTTAATAAAACTTTAGAATAATATAGCTTATACATCAGAATAACACATAGGCTACTTTTTATCCCGGGAACAAGTTCCTGTGAGTAACGGGAACGGGAAAACTTCACTACGCGGGCGAAGCCGCGGGCGTCAACTAGTAAAATATAATTCAATAACGTAATATAGACAAGCGGCTTAAACATAGCGTTTGTGGCACTGTGCAACAATGGAACACAAGTTTTTCTTGGAGATTTTATGGATTTCTGAGTGTTTACCTTATAATAAAATTAATAAGGTTCTTGACATGTGTTCTCTTACAAAGTACAGATGTAAAGAAACCCTTTCTGATTGGTTCAAATCCTTAAGTTTTGAAGATACAGAGAATCTGTTGGATGTGGTTCTATGGGATGCTCAATAACACTTACTTTTAGGAACGCCACTTCGCACACTTCGGAAATGATACACACGTAAGGGTTGTACGTATATAAATAGTATTACTTATCAGAAAGGTACCAGTTGCCATATCTGCCGAGTCTGGTGTGGCTGGTAATCTGTCACACAGGTCTCCTAGTACAGATACCAGTCTCTCACATAAATACAAATGCTAAATGCATATAAACTAAGTCTATTGTAAAAAAAATTGTGTAAGAGACAAATACAATAACCACCTAGCATTTACTTGCATAAATATTTTCTTTTCACCCTCTAATTCCTTTAAATAGTTAGTAATTTATTTTTCTGTAATAAGAAGAATTTCTACTTATTAAACTGCAAGTTAGACTATAAACAAACAAATATTTCCTCTATTTAAAGTTAGTATCTACAGAGAACAACGTGTTACTGTGTTTGAACACTTTAAATATTTGACTGCCTCTGTGGCGCGGTGGGAGCGTATCCGCACTGCTACGCAAGAGGTCGTTCACGAGGGTTCAATTCCCACCCAGGATAAAACTTTGTGTGATGAGCACGATGGTTTATTCTGTGTCTGGATGTTATATATCTATAATATGTATGTATTTAGAAATATATAAGTAAGTTTATCAGTTATCTGGTTACCATAGTACAAGCTCTACTTAGTTAGGAATCAGATGGCGTTGTTTTAATTGTCCCAACGATATTTATTTATTTATTTTAAAGATAGAAAAGGAACATTTGACTTTATTTAAGGATTCAATCGATTTAATTATTCATATTCTAAACAAAATAAATCACATTTTATGCACCCATTCTTTGACGGTTAGGGATCTAAAAAACAGCGATGTAACTAAATAACTAAAAAAAATTAAGTAAGTCTAAATTTATAATATTCGAATTTTAAAATTAAATGGCCACAACGAGATTCGATCGATATAGATTTTATTGTCATCATCATCACAGCACAGCATGAATTTGATTGAAATCTAAATTATAAGTAGGTTACATTTTTTCATTTAAAAATCGACTCTTAATCAATTGACATTTTTGTATTCAGAATTCGAATAAATTAACGGTCGAACCCTAAAAATATATAACTCGATAATCGTTCATCACTTTTATTAGTTCCGATAAATAACTCGAATAACTTACCGTTGTGATCGATTCTAATGTGTTGTTGTATTTATTGTAATTAGGACCGGTCGTTTGGTCTCTGCTTTGGCCCGCCTCGCGCTGTGGCCATCGTTCCACCCGTGTGGCCCATCAAATGTATAAAACTGTTTATTAAGAATTAATAATATTTGCATAATCACATTTTAATACAATATTCGATTTGAAATGTTATATTAATCGGTCATTAATAATCAGAATTAGCTCAATATACATGTTTAAAATTATTTTTTATATTAATGAATGTTTAAAATTATTAACTCCAATCAATAAAATTCTATGAATAGCGGGTCGGAACTGATATCACATAAGTGGGAAAAGGAAATTGTGTTTTTATTGATATTCAAAGTCTGAGCATACCATAGGATAGAGATTTCAACACACATCTTAAGCGTTTTGTATTTTTAATTTTATATGCTGCTATTAATTTTATAGACATCAATTTTATTGTGGACCTGATTTCTATTAATCGATTTTAGTCAATCGTAGAGTTAGATCAGTGACATTTTGTAGTAAGATGCTAAGAAGGGGGTTAGGAACATGGTTTTATATTGTTTCATTTCATCAACACGTTTTCAGGATTTTTTATACCACTGAGGTGGCAGACAAGCATACAGTCTACCTGATGGAAAGTGGTCACCGTAGCCTATGGACGTTTGCACCATCAGAGGTGCAGCATTGGCGCTGCCGAACTTTAAAAACCTTCTAAGACCCCTTTTGAAAAACCCCATATTGTCAATATAAAACTCTTCCTAAAATAGAAGCGATCTTATCTGGGGGATTTATACCGACGAAAGATAAAAATAATTCCAAAAAATATTTTATTAGTTTGAAAATGGTTCAAAGTAAAATTTGAATGTTGTCAAGGTATCAAATCAACCTGTGCCATCATTTAAATTCTGGACGTAGGCCTGTCCCAATAATCATAGCCATTGTTGACGAAATTACTTATGGCAGAAACTCGAGGAAGACTAATTCACACTGTTGCCTAAATTTCAACTATCAAAAACAAAAAAAAATGACGGCGTAGAGAGCTGAGAGGATAGATCGCTAGGCTTCGCTACCCATGCAATGTATACTTCTTACGCTTTGATCGTTTCAGATTCATGTCTGGTTATCCATGGCGAGAGCTATGACATTTCTATATTTGAGCTAAGTAGATAATCACGTGGTCTTAGTATGTAAGCACAATAAATATTCTTCGTCCATCGTTCCTCACTCATTTGTTGGACGTGTCCAAACCAACGGAGCACGTTTTCTGCTTTATGCTCACACTTTAATTCAAAGCTGCCATACTGAGTATCGTCGCTTCGTAACGTATTCGATCGAACAATGTTACTCCGCACAATTTTAGAAGGGAAAAAATAAATAAACATCCCATTTTTCAACCGTTTTGTTCAAAAACTATTACGAAAAAGGATAGATCGATATGATTATGTTCTTCTAAGATTATCTTTTTGAACTTTATCACCTTCAATTCTGTGATCATGCGGCTATTGCAACAGTGCCGAAATATGGGAAACATTTAATACCACTTGGTAAATATTCAGTTACTTGACTCTAATACTAATAGAATATTAAATCTAACAATTTTACTGCTACTTTACTAAATATTTGACCATTACGGTAGAAAATAAAACCAATTTAAATGCAAACATTCAACTGATTAACCACATGTGAACTAAGTTAAGAGCTGTGGAATAAATTATCTTTTATTATCATTAGGTTATAAAATGTTCAAATGTCAATATTCGATAAGCACCGGTGATAATGTTATGTGTGAATCTATCATAGGTTTACACCAAGTGGGTTGGTTCATGGTTGGGCAAAAGATCTCTCTCTAAGGACTTGACTCTCAAACAATTTGGCGACCAATACTAAGTATGCCATCAAGATAGCCTTACTCGAAAAGATCAAGACAATTAAAAGGGGTCTTGTTAATATTGTCCCTCGTGGTCAGAAAACCGGGTATAAAGACCCAGCTTTTACAGACGGTAGAATTGTGTAAATTTCTGATTTCGACAAGCTCATCTCACTATTAGTTCCGGTGGCATGAGGTGCTTTATGGTTAAAAAAAATCTTAAGATTTGTCATGAATGAGGAGAGTATAAACTTAAGTTTGCTTCCTTAACACTGTATAAAAGAACTGCCACTACCTCCATTCAAGAAAAAGCTCAAAACTTGGCTACTGGAAAATGTTTTTTATGAAATTGAGAAATGTATTTGTTAAAATTTTCAATTGAATTCATTTATGGTATTAATGACATTTTAGTGCGTATAATTATTTTATTTTTGTTTAATATTGTTTAAGGATTGTGTTTTTTTCTTAGAGAACTTCTATTTTCTGTAATAAGCAAATACAATGGTTACAGTTGGATCTGATAAGCAGTAAAAACGTTCAAGTCTCTAAAAAAATATAGAAATAGCTTGTAATAATTGTATTCTGAAATTAAGTCAATCAATCATATCAGCCTATGGCAGTCCACTGCTAGTGGGCTAGCTGCTCTCGTAATTCACGCCACAACACACGATCTAGCTCTTCGATTCTAGGTCGTCGCTCCATCTGGCGTCGAAGCTGTGGACAATAATAGATAGATAGATATATTTATTCTTACGAAGTATAGTGTTACAGTTCTTAGAATTACATGATTGCATCTTCATATATCGCCTACTTTTTCTTCGGCAAGCAAATATTAAAAAAAAATCACTTAATAAGCAATGACCAGAAACTAGCACAAAAAAATACAAATGTCCCGAAATTAGTCCCTAAAGACTGGTCATCATCCTTATCAAAACAAATGTCAATACTATCATTATTAAAAAAGAATATTAATAAAGCTATATGCCAAATACTAAGTTTACACTTTAAATAGATGGAATAGGGACACTCATATCCATTTTTTATTTGATTTATAACAATGCAGAACACGTCTCCTCTATAGGTCTTTGATTCTTAAAAAAACGTGGCGAGTAATGTTGACCACTCTGCTCTCTGATATATATTCTCGTTTCCTATCCCTCAAAGAGACTCCAACCATAGCCCGCTACCTAGCTTACTGCGCGACCTTGAAGGCATGGATTAACCCCACCGTTATTGTCATCGTCTGGGCACAGTAGGTTATAGATATTGGTTTTGTCTTCAGGCTTAGGCGAAAAGATAATCCGACATTTTACTGAATGCTTCCCAGTCCAACCGGATCGTTAAACAAATCCCACTGAAACGAAGCATATAATGTAAATGAGAAACTTAAAATATCAGCTATGTTGGTATAGATATATCTCCTGCAGAACCATGATATAAGGAGGGCCATTTTAGTTAAATACACAAGCTAACATTAATTTTCAATTCTACAATATACTTAAATCTTTATAATATTTATGTATCCCAAGTTCCATAAGATGTAGTTAATCAAACCAATTTAATCTCAACCTTTGACACAGTGCCGACAGATTCAGATAAAATCTGCAAATTGTAAACTAAAGTACTTATCTGATCTGACCATTAAATACATTTGCAGATAGTCGCCGCATTGGCCTTTACAAATCGTTAATCTTTTACGTAATTAGTAGCCCTAGCCAAACCAGGTCCATTGTCATGGAATCTGGGATGCCAGTCCGTAAGTATCTAGCATCCAGAAGAACTTACTCGTATATCATCACATCATCTCTTCTTCATTTCCTGACGCTTTTGTTGGATTTATTTACATGACCTCTTCATAAGAGGGTACTTTTATTGGAGTTTCATGCATTATTGCATTATCGGTCAGACCATGGTTAACAAAATGTTTCTTAATAACAGGCTTTCATCTTATACAGAGAATGATGAGATCACATCTTAGTTGTATTAATACTATATCCTCTGCCACCGTGTGTGGTCCCTGTAGCTGTGGCAGTCGAGGTAGACTCTCACAATCTTCGCAAAATGAACTCGCAATATCTGTAATGCTCTTTGAACTGCTCTGTCAGCAGGTAATGTGATCACTGTTTACACCTCTCCGCGTTCCGTGACCATTTTTATTTATTTATTTTCTTACATACGGCTACCATTACAGAGAAAAAAAAACCCCAAAGCGATAGTGTAGTAACCTCCTATCCAGTACACACATCCACAATAATCGATTATATTTAAATAACAAAAAATAAAAAAATATTTTCTCTTTATAAAAAATATCGCAAAAAAAATCTTAATAAATATAATTTAAACCAATAACAATAATTAAAAATTCATAAAGAAAAATTAAAAATTACATAAATGACTTGATTAATAATCTATACATACATACATACATATTCTCACGCCTTTATCCCCGAAGGGGTAGGCAGAGGCATACTGTACGCCCACATTTCACCATATGCATTTGTCCCACGTAACAGGTAGTGAGACTATTGCCATTAAGGTTTGGTATTCCTGCCGAGGCCACGCTTTTGAGTTTTTTAAAACAATGCGAATCGTAGAAGAAAGGGTTTTTGATTCTGAAAAAGAGATATATGTTAGTTAAGGATTTAAGCTAGTCAAAATGGCTTACTGTTACAAAATCTAATAAATTTCACTTGATAGAAAAACATCCCAAAGTTGCCCCCTTTCGAAATGTTTTTTCAATGCCAAATCTAAACTACAGATAATTTTCATGAAATTTTTATACACAACTATAGCTACTAAATATTTATAGACATAATCGCTTACTTTGACTATATACAGTGATTTATATAGTACAAGTGTTTAAATAATATCAGATTCGCGACACTGAGGCATGATCAGTCGCGCGCTAGCGCTTACTAAGGTAGGACCTGTGTTAGGTTTTTTCGTTGCGCTACCCTTGCTATTTTTCGCAATGACACAGTATATTTATGAGAGCAGTAAGCATTCTATCATCATCCGAGCGTCTGTCCCAGTTGCATCTCGCGACGCCCGGAGTTAGCTTTATATAGTGTATATATATGAGAGTTATATACGGCAATGGACTCATCAGCCATTACGTGGTACAGGAATACACAGAGTGAAAAGTGGGCATATACTAATATTTACAATTATCCCTGTAGGTAGTATAAAATCGAATCCGGTACCCACAGGTTAGAAGGCAGTTATATAACCAACTGAGCCAGTGGGCCGTTCAATGTATGTTTTTAAGTCGCTCAAAGGGTATTCACTTGACTTAACGAGTGTCCATTGCAACGTTTCTATCAACCGGGACAAACAGCTTAATGTGTCCTTCGAAGCACGAAAACGCTGGTAAATGAAAATGCTACAAAGCGGTCATCTATCCAAAATCCGAGAGAGTTTCTTAAATCAGTGATCTTTTACAGAAACCAGGTTAGTAGGGCTACGAGCGCTTTTTATTTATCCTTTTACTTTATGTTAGTAAGCCTCCCCAGGAACAAACATCGTATAGGCCGATCTCTCTGCTGCCCATCATATCTAAGTTATTCGAAAAGCTTCTGCTCAAAAGTTTGAAACCTATACTTAATCAAAAAGTTCTTATACCCAACCACCAATTTGACTTTAGAGAGAAACACTTTATAATAGACCAAGTACACAGGATTACAAAAATCATAGAAAATGGATTAGAAGAGAAAAAAGTATGCTCCACAGTGTTCCTGGATGTCGCGCAGGCATTTGACAAAGTATGGCATGAAGGCCTTATACACAAACTAAGCTCGATGCTGCCTACACCGTTTGTAACAATCTTAAAATCCTATATCTCATCCAGGATGTTTAGGGTAAGGCAGGAAAATGCTTATTCAGAACTTAGGGAAATAACAGCTGAAATCTCGCAAGGAAGTGTGTTAGGGTCGGTCCTGTACCTATTATACTTGTCATATTCCAGAATTAGAAAACAACACCATTGCAACCTTTGCTGATGATACCGCCATAATGTCAACGGAAAACACTCACAAGGAAACAGTGCAAAATGTGCAAAAATCAGTTACAATAGTTATTGAATGGGCTTAAAAGTGGCCGTATCTACTTAAATGAATCAAAATCGGTTCATATCGATTTTACCAACAAAGCTCCCAATACTTCCCCATATATATCAACAAAAAGATTGTTCCATATGCAAACACAGCAAAATATCTCGGTATGACACTTGATGCGAAGCCGCTCTGGAAGGCTCACATTAAGAAAAAGCGAGAAGAGCTAGATTTACGATATAAAGATATGTATTGGCTGCTTGGTAAAAACTCTAGCTTGTCAATATCTAACAAACTTCTTATATACAAACAAGTCATCATGCCAGTGTGGACGTATAGTGTACAGCTATGGGGCTGCAAGAACCGGACCAACCAAAACATAATTCAGCGGTTTCAAAATAAAGTATTAAGGGGTATTGTCAATGCACCTTGGTACATTCGAAACAATAAACTCCACCGGGACCTAAAAGTGGATCCTGTAGACAAAATCATCCAGCAATTTATAGAAGCTCACGAAAAGAGACTTCATTATCATGTCAATCCTGAGGATATTCAGCTCCTCGATTGGTCGGACCTAAAATGAAGTCTCAAAAGAACTAAACCTTTTGAATTAGTGTAGTGATAAGTGAAATCAATAAGTGTCTAGTGCTTTGACATTAGTACACAAGAAAAAAGTGTAATAAGTTTTTCAAACTCTAAGAAAAATCAGTGGATTATTTTCTTAGAATAAGTATTTTAGAAGTTTAAGTCAACGTAAAATTACTTATTAGCTCATTAGCTAGATCGTCGAATCGCTAAAGTGAATGTACATAAAGTAGCATCCACTTTATAGAAGCGCTCGTGGCCTCGCGGTCTCAGTGTTCTGTAAACGATCACTGAGTTACGCAACTTTCACTATGGCTGGTCCTCGGATGGGTGACCACTTTGTGGCATTTACATTTGCGAGCGTTTCCGTGCTTCGGAAGGCACGTTAAGCCGTTGGTCCCGGTTGCCAGTAAAATGGCAGTCGTTAAGCCTGGTTGAAGGCCTTATGGGCGGCTTGAAAATTTCAACAGCAGGTAGCCACAACCTGCGTCTGTCTATTTCAACACGGCAATGGGCTCACCACCTATTACGTGGGACAGGAATCCACACGGTGAAAAGTGGGCATATAATATGCCTCTGCCACCCCTTCGGGGATAAGGCGTGATGGATATTTATTTATTTATTTTTTACTTTATATAAATAAATAAAATAAAAAAAAAACTTTAAACGGTTTTTTGCGCTTTAGTGGATCTGGAGCACAGATAAAGAAGAGTAAGCAGATCAAACATTTGCGAAAAATAGCGTAGCCTATTTCACACATATAAACAGGTAGCTTAATCCAGGGTCGCATTCAGCTATCATATCATGTCATTTTAATATCTTTCATAATTTATGTTTATTAACCAAACATCTTGTTTAATGGTATCCTTAGGAAACCTAAAATAATATTAATATAATTAATTGAATCGGGCACTACATTTAGCTTGACTTTGGATATTGAAATTGCTAACAATTTGCTGAACTGAATTCGTCCCCATGCCGTAACAGTACAAAATGTATGTAAATTAACAAAAATCTTAGATATAGATGACGACAGCGACCAAACGGTTGATGGAACAGATGCTATGAACCATATTATAACAACTTTTCAAGTGTTCGTCTAGAAGAATCACCATTTTTGAATAAAAATCTTAGAATAATAACACGTAGTCGTAACTAAAACATCAATTACCTGTGAAAAGTTATTCCTGGTGATTTCTTGTGACTGGAGCTATCACATCATTTTACACAACACTTCACCATGTTTTTTATAATTTTATAACCTTTTTTTAAATATATATACACAATATTTTCCCTTCGGCACAAAACACTAACAAATTCCTGATACAAAAATGGCGGCAATAGTTGAAATTATGTAGAAAATTAGACTACGCGCTGTTCGCTGTCTATGTGTGAGTTACATGTCGCTACACATGACAAAAAAGAAAGCGTTATACAAGAAATAAAAAGAGTGAAAAGGATGAAGTATTACACCATAAGCAAAGAAATATGTTTGATCTGCTTACTCTTCTAAATCTGTGATCTGGAGAAAGCATTTGATAACGTTGTGAGAAAAACTCTGTGGTACTCGTCCGTGGGGCCTGGCTGGCCGTCCACACCATATCCGGTCAGGATATGGTGTGGACGGCCAGCTGCTGCCGGCGATACAGTCTCATTATACGGACTGTAAAGCTTGCGTGCGACCATGGGGGATGTTCACCTGGCGCCTCTTTTTGACTTCTGTTCGGGCGTCAAACGAGGTTGTGTTATGTCCGCCTGGGTTTTCATAGTGTATCTGGATAGTAGTGCAAAAGTGTGGCTGCAAAAGCTAAAAGATTATGATGTGTTGTAAAATTGGAAACTTTACAGTACATTGTCTGTTGAACGCAGATGATGCGGTAGTGATGGTCTCATCAGAAGCCGGCATTAGTCACTAATATAAAAGTGTAAAGGTCTTCGCTGCATGTTAAAATAAGAATCGGGTATTTGAAAAAAAAAGTAAGAACTAAAAGCAAGATTTGGGTAAACCGACAACGTTGAGAGCAATTGAATGAAATTGTGTACTTAGGGAGAATGTTTAGCGCGGACGGAAGATATGTTCTGAAGTACAACGGTGACTAGCTGCCAAAAACAGGAACATAACATTATGATTTTTTGATTTTAATATTATTAAAAAAAATGAGTATAATGAGTACGGGACATTTTATTTAGTACTTGTACATAAAGCCTAATTTTTTTTTTCTCCATACCAGATCTAATATCGTCCGTAATATTTATCAAAGCTGTAACTGTACTGTGACCGGCTCGAAACCCTGACTGGAAAGGCCTGAGGAGATTATGTTTGCGGATAAATGAAGTGAATTGGGTGTGGACAAGGCGTTCAAGTACTTAAGAGAGGAATGGTAGAATGGATATTGGACGGAAGTCTGTTAACAATTGGGGATTACATTTTTTTGACAAAGGAGTGATTATGGCATCTTTCCATGGTGATGGGAAAATGCCGCTAGTTATGGAATAGTTGAGGATGATGGGAAGAATTTCATCGAGGATAGGGAGAATCATGTTCCGGCCCACACAGTCACTACCAACAGCCTTAGATGTAATAGCCATAATGCTCTTCTTATTATGGCTATTATATCTAAGCCTTATGGATTGTATTTTCGAAACTAGCGTAAAACAAAGCCCAATTTTTAATATCGCCATCAAATTCGGGTATTTGTATGGGCGGTAATTTAGGTCGGTCCCGTTTCAGCAAATCAAAACCGGCTGGCCCGGGTTTCGAATCGATGACTACTACGGGCACGGGCGCTTGCAATGACTCAGCGACACGTTTTATGCGACAAATTAAATCTTCGAAAGATGACATGGCGTCATAACTTAATAAGAAATCGGGATTTAATTTTAATTCAAGCAAATTAATTTTATCGAGAACATTTTTGAAATCTAAGCGCAAAGTATCTACGGTTTCGATCGATGATAAAAACAATTCTTTTATTGATTCATCTGCCATCCTCGATTAATAATCACAAATTAATTGCATACGCTTAAAAAGCCTATCCTTCTTAGCGTGTAATAGTTTTAACTGTGGATCCGGAATCTCTTTCGGAGGCATTGTTAAAACAAAACAACTATAGCTACCTACAGTGCAGAACTAACGAACGATCAAAATGGAAGCGGTGAAGAACAGCGAGACGCGACGCGAGCGAGCGTAGGTACTTGTGCGAGCGGACCTAGGTACCTACCCGCGTGGTCTACCTATTACTATGCGGTGCAGTCGAAACTACCAACTATTTAGTACCTACCTATGCGAAAAACAGTAGGTAAGAATGCGTTTATTCCCTAATATAATAAAACTATTATTCATGCGTTTATTCCCTATAGAATAAAAACTATTACCTAATCTATGCATTTATTCCGAATGGAATAAAAACTATAACCTATACCTATGCGTTTATTCCCTATGGAATAAAAACTATTACCTAATCTATGCGTTTATTCCGGATGGAATAAAAACTATAACCTATACCTATGCGTATATAGTCTATTGGCAAACTACTAAAGCAAATGGATCAAAAATCCGGATCGTTGGGACCAGAAAATGGTTGAGCGGGCGAGATAAATAAATTCGAAGTGGACTGTATTTGCGGGGAACGACAAAAATGAAATTTACACGCGGTTGTCGACGAAAAAGAAATGGAAACTGGAATGGGCACACTACCTTGCTGCTGCTGCGAGATGCTGAGGTGGAGGCTGCCGGGGACGTCCCTGGACTTGGATTCCTGGTTTCCTTGCACGAAAACACTATTTATCCATGGAAAACACAACTATTGCGAAAAGTTTCATGTCTTCGCTGCCTGCTGTGTGTTGGCAGCGCTGCGGTGGAGTTTTCTACCGCTAGATGGCGGTAACACAGCTGTTTCGCTCTTCTCTTATGCGAGACAAGGTAGGTGCGAAAGAGAAATGGAATAAAGGGAAGAGAGGTGGGAGTGTCGACAACTAATTAATTAAAAACAAATGGAGATCGGCGATGCAACATAGAAAAAATAACGCGGCAACTTTCGAATCGTATACCGGCGCAACCATGGGGTCCATATAATTGCATTAAACCCCAACTGGGTTCTTATGAGAGTGTCATATAATGCTACGATAGCCTTTACATTTGTGAAACCCTTCGCTCTGCGAAGTACCAATCCCAGCCCCTTGTATGCCTTTTTGGAAACAGTAATAATGTGTTCACGGAATGTCTACTGAACTGATCATTCATACAAACACCCAAGTCCTGCACCGATTTCACCCTTTTCAGAGAGACGCCGTCCATTTCATATTTGTAACGGAGTGGCGCCCTCGCATGGCTAAATGTTAGTATTGAACATTTAGTGACATTGAATTTCAGCTTGTTATTAGTACTCCAAGCAGAGTTTGTTATAAGTACTCCAAGCAGCTACTCGATTAAGCATATCAATGCCTCTAGAAATGGGAAGTTTGAATGTAAATTGGACATTTGAATTCATATAAAATCTACCCATAGCGTGAAGTTCCTAGTGCTAATCCAATAGTGGTAACATATTTGAGCACATTTTAAATAGAAAGCGGTCGTGGCCCCGCTGACTCAGTATTCTGTAAGCGATCATTGCGTTAAGCAACGTTTGCTCTGGCTGGTCATAGATGGGTGACCACTTTGTGGCATTTACATTTTAGAGCGATTACGGGTTTCGCAAGGCACGATAAGTCGTTAAACACGTTACGTTGGTCCCGGTTGCCAGTAACATGGCAGTCGTTAAGTCAAGTTGAAGTTGGGGTCCTTATGGGTGACTTGAAAAATTAACAGCAGGTAGCCACCACCTACGTCTGTCTATTTCAACACAGCATTGGGCTCACCACCTATTACGTGTAACAGGAACACACACGGTGTAAAGTGGGCGTATAATATGCCTCTGCCACCACTTCGGGGAGAAGGCGTGATTGATAAACAAACAAATAGAAAAAGAAAGCTACAGCTCACCTATGTTCAATAAATAAGATTAAGTACCATTTAGATACGATACAATTTATGAAACTATAATCTATTAAGTACATTGCCACTTAAATCCTACTTTACTATCCTAATACCAATCGATCGCATCACAATCCACGGAATCGGCATTTACCGCGTAAATTCAGATCGTGCTCCGTGCAAAAAGTTTACAAAGAGTACAAAGACTTTGCTGGTGTAAATCACAATAAAAGTCAGTCGAGACGCCTGGGAGGCCAGCGGAGACCGCAGACGACGAATTATGATTGCCTCGGGACGGTCATAAAGCACTGAGGTAGCGGTCCTGTACGGTGCACTCGTTTAAGTTCTGTGTATTTAATTAATGAGTCCTTAAAACGTGCCTGTATTTATTTGATGAATTTTAAATGAAAATTACATTGGCATAATGCGCTAGGTTGTGGGTGTAATACGTAATAGTTTACTAACCTAACTGCTCATAAGTCCTGACTACAATTCTCAACCTTTTATGACGAGTTACATTTTTAATCAGTAAGGTTTTAACGTAATTCGAAATATATGAGTAGATATACTAAATATGTATTATAGTTCGTTTGGCTGATACTATTATTTTGGTCGTACTAAATAGCTTAAACGTTTCTTTATGTAGGTAATCCTGTAAATAGCGCCTCTGCAAATGTCACCTAAGTGTTAAAAGCTCTTATTGATTTTATATTATCAAGGGGTCAAGTCTACTATTTCAATCGCGTCAGAATAGAATGAAACGTAGCTCAGTAGAAAGCCACCGGTCACGCTCAGTTGACAGTTTTTCGTAGTCTACTATTACAATCGTACTCCAATAATAGACTTCTATCGTTTGGCCGATAGAATTTTAATAACACGTACCGCGCCAGTGGCCACTAATCAGTTGCATTTTTGATAGTGTTGTAACTTTTAACAGCTAAAAACAACGATTCTGGTTGTAATCTACGGCTTGTCTATAGTAGACTCGACCCCCAGTTGTAATGTTCGTTTAAAATTACACCAAACGATGGCGATTCTACTGAAGTTTATTTGAAATGTTGACAATATCAATGACTGCCGTATATGCGGAAATTCCTAATTCATCTATCCAAACACGTATTTAACTTTAACTAATTATATTTGAAAGATTGTCACAAAGGTTACGCTGCGTTTGGGTAACACACGTTCACCAATAAACGTACCTTGAATGAAAGTCTAATATAAAGCCTGCCTCTACTACCTAGGCTAAAGCACCTTCCATAGCTATGGCTACCGCTACTACTAAATTTTAATTTTCAATCTAACTATTGTCACGTCACAGGTAATCCTACTAATATTATAAACGCGAAAATTTGTTTTTTATTCAAAAGATACTGAATGGATTTTGATGAAACTTTACAATAATATAGTTTACACATCAGAATAACACATACGCTGCTTTTTATATCGGAGATAAGTTCCTGTGAGTAACGGAAACGGAGAAACTTCACTACGCGTGCGGAGCCGCGGGCGTCAACTAGTATAATATAATTCTTATGTACTTAGTATAGACTATTTACTTACTTAGTTTATTTTAACAGGTATTTATTGTACCTACATAGTACGAGTACTTACGTACGGGGTGTTTGTTTACTGACGCATAGCTGAAACTGTTCAACGAATTTGACTTAAATTGGATTAAAGATAGTTATTATGAGAAGTGGGATCCACATTTTTTAAGGCATTGCACATACTGTATTACAATTTACATACCCATTTATTATACGGCCTTTTTTTCATTGTCCGAATTTCACTCCTAATAAAGGCATAGTAATTCATGTTTCGCCCTTCTTGCTAAGACAACTAGGACGACATTTTAAGTAACATATCAGCGTTTTTACCACGTTTTTATTAACTGGGTGTCTTATAAGTCTGTCTGGATAGAATTTTATTAAAGATTTTAAAGTAACTGCAATCTCTATGAGCTACTACAACCACATTTTGAATTTAGAACATTATTTTTATCACAACATTTAACAGTAATTCACTTTTAAATTTTATGAGTGGCCAGTACATTATTTCGATTAGTATTATACGAAAAAGTTTATATTACAAGTATTTGTTATAATTTGTAGTAAAAACTAAGTATAATAAAAACTACTGGGCCAAACTATGTGAAATTTTAATGAGACCAAATGGCAACACCATTCTGCATCAAACTAAAGAAGAATCACGTAAATCGGATCATAAATCTCAGCGTAATCGATGTACATACATAAAAAAAAATACCAGTAGAACACATAACCTCCTCGTTTTTGGAAGTCGGTTAAAAAGTAACGTCTACTACTACTAAAGTAGTCTAAACTTTTTGATATAAAAAAAGTAAGCGTATTTTTTTTAAATTATGTATATATTTTTGTTATAAAATAAAGTAGGTGTAAAAAACAATAAAAGTTTAATAGTCTACCTTTTGCTCTAGGAGTTTACCAAAATAACAGAAATAATGTAAGTATGTACATAGATTTGTTTTTGATGTCAACTCAAGTTAATGTTTTATGTTTACAAATTTTATTGTCAATCTCAGAAAGCCGTATAATTTAAACGACCACTTCAACAAATAGAATATCACCAAAAATGGCACATGAACGACGAGTACTTCCTTAATTTATGTTCGTAGGCGTATACACGAGTTGTAGAACATTTGGATTTGTAACTGTGTGAATTTGATGGTGACCCTACACGGTAAGGAGGGGGACGTGGACGTGAGGTGTCCGACGCGGGCGCAGCGTGTGATAAAGCAAGGCGCCGCGGGGTCCCCGGACCTCCAGCATGGCAGAATTTTTGTAAGAATAACATGGACGTTACAAATTTACTAAAGATAATTTTTATTTTTTTATTGCGTGGCTGCAAGGTGGCAGTGGCCTAAATTATGGTGACCCAAGCTAGCCTCACCTAAAGGTAAGTGAAGGAAAACTTGAGACAAAACTTTGTACCAACCCGTCTGCACAGCGTAGCCGTATTTGTTCCACCTATTTGATGGTATACATAAGCAGACGGTCCCGAGTTCCCTTAGTAGAGTTCCCAAGTACTATTCCCAAACACAGTAGCGATCGGGGTTTGGAAACAGAGAGAGAAGCGTTTTAGTAATCTTCGGGACATATTAGATCAATGACTTAGAAAAGGTAGCAGGCAGAGATTGATTCTGGAAGACAGGATCCTGTGTTATGGATAAAATTAAGATGTCTTGAAGTGAACTCTGATATTTTGATTTGATTGACTTTCTCTCACAACGCCGTCTTGCGCTAATTTATCTAATATAAGCTTGTTTTATAGTATCTAACTTAACTATCTTCACGCTGTATCCCTGACGGGGTAGTCAGAGAGGACAGATCGCCAGGCTTCGCGATCCATGCATACTTCTTTCGCTTCTTCGAGATTCATCAATCGCTTCATACACGCACGTCTGGGTATCCGAGTACTTTTGACCTTTCCGTTTTTGAGCAATCTGCTCACGTGGTCTTCATAAGTAAGTCTCGGCCTACCCTGACCTCTCCTACTCTACCCTCTATATATATCTCTATATATAGTATCTAGACAACTAATAAACATACTTATATTTTTAAATACAACACCCAAACTCCGAAACCAACATTTGCGGCTCACACGAATAATTATGCCGAACTAGGATTCGAACCCATGACCTAAGTACGGCAGTCGAATACACTTTTCACAATCCACATACCTACATGGCAATAGGCACACCACCTGTTACGTGGTACAAAAATGCATATGGTAAAGTGTGGGCGTGTTATATACCTAACCCTTCGGTAATAAAGGCGGGACTATATGTATGTATTTATGTATCAATTTCAAATGGTCAGAGGGTACATGTTTAATGTAATTTTGTCTTTATCTTTTGTCTTTTAATTTTTGATCGCGAAGCCTGTGAAGATAGTATAGTATTGTCTTTGTCAATAATTAGAAGTGTGATTTAAGTAGTGTATCTCTATTTAATTAGAACATAGATCTGTGATTTCGAATTACAAATTATAGGGCGTGTCCATAACATCCTTACACAAAGTCTCGCGCCCACCGCACCGTGTAAATAATAATTAATTTTATTGTAAATGCTTATATTTTATTGCAGGATTTGTCAACAGAGTGCGCGATGTATTTTGTTGCTTGAGATATTTATTGTTAGTTACTTAATGTAATGCCTAAGTGGGCATGCTGGCCATACATGAGTGTTGCAACTAGTGAGCTTGTGTACCGGTTGTAGGAACACCGTGACATTCTGAATGGTAATTTGTTGGGTCTGTATTCATAATAATAAATCTGATTGCGATTGGCGTATTTATATGATAGTCATCTAGTAGTAATATTTGAATATCAATTAGCTTGACTCAAATACTATCTAAGTTCCAAATGGTATTTTGCGTAAATTACCTAAGAGAAGCCGAATACCGTCCTTTAAGAGAAGCGTGAAAAGGCATATTTCTGAGCCGTCAAGATGAGGGTCGCTATCCGAGCCCTGTGAGTTGAGATAACGCTTCAATCACCGGGCGTCGTCTTTTATTACTATCAGGCAGAGACGCCATTTTCACGTGCCAAATATATTAAAAAAAACTTAGATAAAAAATGTAAAATGTAAAAACAATTCACAATATAATGTAGTCACACTCCTTTTATTTCAATTGCATACAGCGACGACCATAGCTGTTATATCCCGCCCTCCATTAAAGTGTTCATGTTCTCCACGAGCTTTCCAATAGCACAACAAAATAAAATTGCAAATGTTGCCTAGCTTTATAGAACCTAATAAAACTAATCAGACAATGATCATTAAACGTAAAGAAAGGATACCGACAGCAATCAAATTAAGTTTTAACATCTATGATTGGAGACATATTCCTATGGGATAATACGTGGGCGATAAATAGCGAGAATCCAGTCGCTAAAATAAGCATGCCTGTAGAAGTGTCAAATAATAAAAACAATTCTTTTTCGTCAATCAAATATGGGTGAAAGAAATAAAAACATAAAAAAAAAACAAAGAATAAAGTGGAATGTAAAAAATATATATGTGTGGGTGAAATAGAATTTGTCTATATACAAATTCTACCTAAGTAGTAGTAACCAGCACACAGTTAGATTATGATAATAAATCTTTCAGAACTGGAGTTAACCCAATCATCTCATAGATATATTAAAAAACCATCAAATCATCATCATCTTCCGAGCGTCTGTCCCAGTTGCGTCTCGCGACGCCCGGGGTCCGCTTTCCTACATTTTCTCCTCCACTTCGCACGGTCGTCGGCATCCCCTGTAGTGAGACCATTGGCACGCATGTCATCCCTTACGACGTCAAGCCAGCACTTCTTGGGTCTTCCCCTCTTACCGGGACCCGGCGGGGCTGACATGGCCAGACATTTGTTTCCTACGTAGCCCGGCGGTTGCCGCAAGACGTGACCATACCAACGAAGGCGACACTCTTGCAACTTGTCTGCAATGTCACGGACGTGAAGGCTGCCGCGGATGCGAGAGTTCCTCACGCGGTCCATCCGCGAGACTCCACACATCCACCGCAGCATCTTCATTTCCGTGACACGCAGCTCCTGCTTGTGTCGCTCCAATATCGGCCACGTCTCACTGCCATGTAAAAGGACAGGTCTAATAATGGTTTTGTAGACCTGTCCCTTCAACCGGATCGGCATTTTAGGATCACAAATGACACCGGTCATCTCCCGCCATTTGGCCCACGCGGCAGCAATGCGTGACTTGACATCGCAATCGATGTCACTGGACGTGTGAAAAACAGATCCCAGGTATTTAACCTGGTCCGTGCGCTCGACCAAATCACCGCCTATGCGGACGGATGTGGGATCTGTCGAGTTTAG
The DNA here is from genome assembly GCA_948477245.1 of Thumatha senex. Classification (NCBI taxonomy): domain Eukaryota; kingdom Metazoa; phylum Arthropoda; class Insecta; order Lepidoptera; family Erebidae; genus Thumatha; species Thumatha senex. The sequence continues at coordinate 11,511,654 of OX419738.1, read as the reverse complement.
TGCCAAGTACTCGGTCTTCGCCACATTTAGTTTCAGACCGCCGTTCTCAAGCGTCTCCTTCCACGCCTTTACACGTCGCACCAATCTGCCCCTGTCCGCGTCTGCCAGCGCAATATCGTCAGCATACATGAGCAACCATGGAGGCTGCTCATGCGGGTTTCTGATGCTGTCCGACAATTCGTCTAATATTACACTGAACAGAAGCGGACTAAGGACAGAACCCTGGTGTACCCCGACGGTGATGGGGAAGGGTTTCGTGTCGCCAACAGCAGTCCGAACCATTGAATCGGAGTCGCAGTACATGTCCCAGATAGTGTCTATATAGACCTCTGGAACCCCTTTGGGCCGCAGTGCCCAACAGATCATCGCACGAGGAACACAGTCGAAGGCCTTCTGCATGTCTAGAAACAAACAGTGCAGAGGCGTGTTCTTCGACCTGTATTTCTCTGCGACAACCCTCAGGGCAAAAACAGGGTCCGTGGTCCCATGACCAGGGCGAAACCCATATTGACACTCCGAGAGAGTACACTCCTGCCGGATCCGAGAGTCTATAATCCTCTCGAAGATCTTCATGGTGTGGGACATCACCTTGATACCGCGGTAGCTCCCGCACTCCTGCACTGACCCCTTACCTTTGAAGACTGGAGTTATAATACTCAGTCTCCATTGGTTTGGGATCTGCCCGCTGAGGAGTATGCGGTTAAAAAGGTTTACTAAGATGCCCACACCGCGAGGACCCATCGCCTTCCAGGCTTCGATGGGGACTCCATCGGGTCCGACAGCTTTCCGATTCTTCATGCGGCGAAGCGCAGTCAGGACTTAAAAAACCATCAAATATGTTATCACTAAAGATGATGAAGATGTGTAGACAGTGTCTGTAATAATAAAAAACTTAAATTTTAATAATGCAACATATGACAAAGTTTTTTCGTGTGGATATTCTCATGAATGCTGTCACGGATTCCTACCGACTAAAACCATACGGTGCCATACTTTCTGTCTATGGCCAGGAGTGCCGGGTGAACCCTCGGAAAGATAGCCCCAGGGTTCGTCACAGACATGGGAAAGTGTGGAGGTTGACTAACAATTTTATATTCTAAGTAAATAATAAATATCGTTGGGACAACTCACACTACGCCATCTGATTCCAAATTATGCAGAGCTTGTACTATGGTAACCAGATAGCTGATAAACATACTTATATATTTCTAAATACATACATATTATAGATAAATAACACCCAGACGCAGAATAAACCATCGTGCTCATCACACAAAGTTTTATCCTGGGTGGGAATCTAACCCACTACCTCTTGCGTAACTGTCGGATACACTTCCACCGCGCTGAAGAGGCAGTCGAACTATTATACTTAGTCTTACTATCTAAGTCTAAGAAAACATCAGCAAGTGCCACACACTAGGCACTAAGCCCATAGAGAGTTTGGAGGTCAGGCAGGAGACAGTCGCATACAAAAATGCCAATAAGCAGACCCTAACTTCAAACAGTGAATCCCGGGCATTACAGAGGAATTTTACGATAAAATGAGGAAAAGTTAAATACGCTAGCTTAAATCGATTTACCAATGTAATAAAGATTTACTTTATTTTCAAGATAAAGGGAAAATATGGGTAATTATTCGTGTTCATTATTCATCCTTCAATAAAACTTACATTTATCTGATTACCAAATACACTAAAGGATATCAGATAGACCTGATGCAGTAGATACAGTCTAAGTAATGTGCCTACCTAGCACTTACCTAGATACTAAATGAATATTGCTGAATTCCTTAAATTTTCTCAAGTTCCAAATCTCGTTGCAATGTTCTTATACGAGTACGGGGAATGCTATTAACCACCTCACATTGCTTTCAGGAAATGAAAGGTGTGACTGAATGTGGGACTCCCAGGCTTACACGGCCGACCTTCAGCAGCGGTCTACCGCGACTGATGACATTGCCTAAAACGCATCAGAATATTAACTATTAGGTAATAACGTACCAGCCAACCAGTGGGACCAGCTTCCCTTAAATCTGGAAAATCTACAAAATGTTTAGATTTTATTAAAGCTTAAAATATGGCTACGCAACCGTTGGACCTCCAAGTTTGGACTTCATCATTAAATTTTTGGACCTACTTTTCCCGTTTGGACGTCAAAACTTGGATTTAAAAAATAATTTGGTGCCCATTAGACCCAACATAAAACTAAATCATATTTATTTACACTCTGGAATAAAATGATGACGTACTTTAATTTTAAACGCAAAACGTCTGTTTATTACCTCAAAGCAAGGAAAAATCTTCATAGAAAAGAAATTAAATATTCTAAGGTTTAGTGCAAAGATATTACACCAAACTCTACTCGTGGTTCACGTGACGAAGAATAAGTGAGTTGGGTAGTTAGGCATTCACCGATTTTGAACAACGCAACGAGCGGCGATAGAAAAAAAGTTAAAGCAGATCCACTGGCTTCCAGGCATTGAACCAATCGTGACTGACGCTAAGATGAGATTAGATACATCGATTATTTATGAATTCACTCAACTATTACCGTGATATCAAATTCTACAGATCACAATACTCGTTGTTCATCTCGAGCTGCAGTTGCATTCCTATATTTTATTTTACAACTCTTTGCCGAATGTCTCTCATAACATTCGTGATCGATTGTAAAGTCTTGCAATAAGTTATTTTACGACGTGATTCCGAGTCGAATTCAATTTAGTTTAGAGGGTCCTCAATCGTAAACCTTTGACCTAAACACACTCCATTATGTGCCTGCCATTCGACTCATATTAGCACGAATAAAATTGTACGTGAAAATAAAATGTAAAATTATTCAATTGATTATATTCGTTTTTGTAAACATTAATGTTGTTAAACGACATTATTTTCTGTTTTAGTTTTATGATGTGTGTGTTTGGATAATAAGAATAGAAATAAAATAAATACGATTTGATTCTATTTAAGTATAAGTTTATTAGTAACACAAAACTTCTGAGAAACATTCCTACAATAACTACAGCTGAGGAAACTAGTTGAAACTATAAACAGTGCAAAATAAAGGTGATGAATTGGTAAGCGTTAAATCTTGACTGCATTGAGGCCTCAATTATACTCTACTAGGTGACCCCTTCGCTTCGCCCGTGACTTATAAATTCTACAATAATGCATAAAAATTTGCCCGATTTGTCGACATTTATGATTACTGCTCCGCTCTTCAGGGCAGTAGCGTGATGATATATGGAGCAGTAAACATAAATGTTGACAAAACGGGGAAATATAAAACTAAGGGCTCACTTTGATAGCATCCTAGAAGAAACAGCGATTATGGTTTTTTGGTACTGTTTGAGCAACCAGCTAAGGTTTGCTTTTCATTTTGTCTCTCCCAATTGCTATGTGTTCTCTCTATATCATCAATCCAGTTTACATGAACTTACTGAGTTTGATTAGTTTTCTTTACTTCCGAGACATTGCAGATAAATTGCAAGAGTGTCGCCTTCGCTGGCATGGTCATGTCTTGCGGTAACTGTCAGGCCCTGTCAGCCCCGCCGGGTCACGCTACGATAGGAAGACCCAAGAAGTGCTGGCTTGACGTCGTAAGGAATGATGTGCGAAGTGGAGAAGAAAAAGTAGAAAAGTGGACCTCGTCCGTCGCAAGGCGCAACTGGGATAGACGCCCGGATGATGATGATGATAATGCATAGATATGCTTATACGGTGCGAAGAAAAGACTAAGAAAAACATTGAACGAATTTAATTGAAAATACAGTAGGAACAGAAAGAATATACCAATTTCTGAAGTTAGGGTTTCAAATTCAAATATAACTAAACTGACGTTACAATTTTGTGTGTACCAGTTATTTTTAAGGTATAATTGGTATAATATATATGGTATAATTTTATTGTTGTTACTTAAGTAGTTAGATGCTAGTGTCATGAAACTAAATAACATGTAGGTACTTAACCACTTAAATATAATTTATTTAGGCGTCACTTATTAACTTGTAAAATATTTAATGCAGGAACCTAGTATTCTGTAATTCTAGAACGGTTTACAAAATCATTATTTATGGGTGGTTTTTATTACATGGCAATAAAAAAATATTGAGTTAGTGCGGTAGCACTGGCTTGGGATAATTATTCGAGATACAAGAGGAGCCTGTGTTTACACGTCATCAATGAAAAGACATGTGGTGTGCTAAGACCCTTATCTTGTGGCCGATTACACCACTGACGGTTAAACACAGATTTACGGTTAAAGATTTTGAATCTTATTATTTTTAGGCTCATATATAATATAGCCTAACGTTTATATTTTAATATTAATTATAACAAAAGTAGCTTTTTAAATGAAAAACTATAGAATTCATAAGATTTTCGAAGGTTGCTTCATGATATTGTGGATTATAGTAAAATAAATGCACAAAAATGGGTGACAAAAGACTTGTGAAAAAATTACATTTTACGTAAGTAGACAAAACTAATTAAACAAAAACCTTATAGCTGAAAACATTCTTTATGAGTATGCAAGAATTCTGAACAATCAGTTTTATAACGGTACATAAATAACATTTTTTATTTTTATAAGCGGCGTTAGAAACATTTTGCATTGTACTAATCGCATACGTGGGCACCCGCCTGTAAACACCACAGCATGCGCGATGACAGACCGAACACAGCTCCCTCATTACAAGCTTTTACAAACAAAACCCACTACTTGCAACATGCTAAAATATCATAAAAAAATCGTACGCTCCATTCAATTTCTAACCATATTATTTCAAATTTAGAGTATATTTTTTAATAACGGGTGCTGGCAGCGAATATTAATTTGAGTGGAATGTACAATAGAATCTTTAAACCAAAGATGCATCTATTATTAGGTGTTAGTGTGATTATTTGACAGTTTGAAAACGTTTACAGATTGTAGGTATATTGGTGGGCAATCTGGCTTCCTGTTTTTAATGTAAACAGCGTTTTGGTTCTCCAATTTTTAACTGAAAATAATAATAGTTACAAGCTTCATAGGTTTTATGTGCTGATTTTTATTATGGCGGGATAGATGTGTAAATAAAACTGCCAATATAAGACTGTACTTAATGTATTATTCATTATTCTATAGTACAAGGCAACTGCAAGAAGTGCTTGGGTAAATTGACAATGAACGCTTAGCTAGACGTAGCTAAATACCAATTAGACATAAGTTTAAAAACATTTTGAAATGAGGACAGTTAATAAAAAAAAGGGGCTGCCCTGGTCGCCTGAACGTTTGAGTGGATAAACTCTCGGTAATAATTAACTTATGTAAAATTTTTTCCCTTCACTAACGTAGCGAAGGAATCAGTCGACTTCTACCCAGATTCAAAACTGGATGTGGTGAAACTTCAAAATCGCCTTTGCCTGTACGTATTCATGGTGTCCTGAATCGAATGCCGCAAACTGTTTGTCTTTATCTCTTATGATTCCTTAGAAATAGATGCGTACAGTCTGAACCTAATTCTAAGGCGATAAAACCTCGCCGGGGTGACTACTTAGTAAATAATACAAAACACTTAATTCTAGGTCTACGCTTGTTTATTTTCATGAATTTATGTTATTTAATATTGAAAGCATTAGTACCCTCGCTTTGCTCAGTGTTCTGTTAACGATCTCTGAGTTAAATGAAATGAATCGTTTATTTTCCAGACTTTCATCTAATAACAATAAATTATAATGATGATACAATTTTAAGCATTTTAGTATACGGTCAGCGCTGTCTTGAGATGAGTGACAGGGTATTAATCTGTTTCAGGCATTTTCATCTGCGAGCGATTCCTTATTCCAGGAGGCCGTGTCTACTATTTTCTAATAGAAAGCCGTTCTAATTCTATTCTATGGCGGTACTATTACGATTAATCCAAAACTAGGTAATCTACTAAAACTTTTATATATTTCACAATGACACTTCTCAAGCTGCAGAATAGAGACAAAATAGCTGTTTTTATCTATCAAAATATTAATAAACTACCAAATATGCAAATTAAGAGCTACTTACAGGCGCTACACGTGTTAATAACATTCTATCGGCCGGCTGATAGAATTTTATTAGAGCGCAATTGTAATAGAAAAAAAACGAAAATTGTCAATTTTTTTCTGTCCGCACCTATTGAGCGACATTTCTATTCTTTTCGGACGCGATTGAATTAGTAGACTTGGCCCCGAGAAGGCACGTTAAGCCGTGTGTCCAGCTGTTACTAACATGGTAGTCGTTAAGTCAAATTAAAGGAGTACTGGATGGCTTTAAAAATACTTAGCCATAAACTGCCTCTATCCGGTTCAATACGGTAATAGGCTTACAACCGATTCTATGGAACAAAATTTGTGAAATGAATTGCATATTTTTTTGCACGACTTTGCCGACCTCACCTCTCCGGGGAATAGTTTAATAATACGATACATAAGCTTTAGTTCATATAACTATAGCTTCATAAATAATAATTAATGTAAGAATCATTTTTGAAAAGAAATTCATATTATCATTAATTTTAAAAGTGGAAAGTTGTTAGCCTCGAGCTGGACTCGAACCAGCGTCTTCTCATTTGCCGGGTGAGACGCTTATCCAACAAAGCTACCAAGTACACTCGAAATCTGACGAGTTAACCACCTATTCCTTCTTAAGGCGACGTTTACTCTCCTCAGTGACTTAGTTAATAAGTTTCTAACCCAGAAAGCGAGAAGACGCTGGTTCGAGTCCAGTACGATTTTGGAAAAAAATCAATATAAAATTTATTATTTATGTTAGTTACATAAATTTTAAACCTACCTGGGTTAAATTTACAGTATACGATTGGTAATTTTAAAACACTTTTAGATAGGTGAAAATACAAACTACAAAGTTTCTTATTCACTCCATTTCGCGAAACCTTCACACAATTGCAACAAAGCCGAGAACAATTGTTCTGGAGGCACATCCACCATATTCAAACTTCTTTTCAATCTATTCTCTCTTCGTTTTCTTCCGTATGATGCGAAGTGTGTCTGTGGTTTCTTTTTGATGCCTGCGCTTACAAAAAACGTTGGTTGCGTAGGATTGGGCAGTGTATTATAACTTTGTTTAGTTTTCACTGCTTGTACAATTAAACACAAAAGATAACCACCAAAAGCTAAAAATGCCAGAGCTGTCACCGATGAGGAAAATATATTTCCGATCTTGCTCTCGCCTTTCTTATATAATGCTTCTTCGTAATCACCACGTTTGATAGGAGGCTGTGCTTGTACAGCCATGGCTTGAGCTCCAAATCTCTCCAAATACGATGGTTTAGCCGTTGTAACATTTTCATATTCCAGGGTCGTTAGCTCATGTAATGAATTCTTCATCCTCAGAAGCTTATCTAGGGGTAACTCGTTTAGAAATTCAATATCATTTGTAACTACGTCAGCTGTTGCGACTCCTAATACGAGTATGACGAGTAGTATAAACATTTTGCTGCAATGTGTCTCTTGAGACGATTTGTATCGGAATAAGGTTGAGCTGCTATGCGCGATCTTGATCATTATGGTCTGATAAGCGTGACAATCGCATAGCGGTATAATGAATAGGATACCGTTTTTTTATTTGAAGCCTACATGAACTTACATGCTCTCTGACCTATGGTATGTGACATAGTAGTTTTTTTTGGCTTGCATGAATGGAAGTAGATCGACAATCTTCATAATCTTTCAATTCATCCTCTGATTAGTTTGGAGTTATTTTTATTTGTCTTTGTTGTAGCTGCGCATAGTCACAGTAAATGGCAGTATCGGGCGGGAATAATCCCGATCCTTGTAACCTGGTCGCTAGTAAAACTTACTTGGAAAGTTTTCTGGTATAAATGGGAGGGACATAATGTGCTTAATGGAAGGAGTCTGTGGCAGTGTGGAATACGGATAATGCGGTGACTAAGTAGCTTTTACTAATAGAATCTCTTATAGTTTTCTAGAGTACTTCAGTAGGTATTGAAAGGACCCGGGTTCAGAGCACCTTTTATCTCTCTAGGTCACATAATTACGCGCCCTTTTGTGATATAGAACGGTCGTGCCAGAGGAATTCGGAAGCGTTTTAGATTTCAAAAACATATTCAGTAGCATTATAAAAATAAAATTGTTTTAATGGTTAGGTATAGAACTATATATTTTGGGTTACAAATAATTTAATTGAGCTTTTAAAATATCTAGTGGCTTGCAGCCCCAGCGCAATCATCTCCTGTATGAACGCTACATTTGGTAGAGGCTACTGCACAGCGTTCACAGCAGACCAAGGTGTAAACCAGGTACAGCATCTCGTCTTAGCGTCTTTTAGACGCAGGGAACATTTTTACTTAATTGGTTACAATCTACCATGGACTACAATGTACGAACTATTGCATATTGTAAATATTTAGATATTTCATATGTAGGCCATTTTCTTTTCTTGCATTGAAAGCCGTCTACACAGCGAACGTCATCAACATTTCCGTGGCTATTGTCTCCTGGAAAGTGAAGTGTTTCCTTATGTACAGTATGATGTTATAATACGTCAGTGTAAAGGGGCCCTACAAATATTTTCATATCTGGTTCGTTAGGCTCCTGTAGGCGTCCGAAGTGACTTAGTAAAGTGTGGATAACAGGTTATTTATATTCCAGCTACGGTCAATCACTAGGAGCTCAGCATCCGTGCCTTACTTTTAGATTGCATCCGAAATCGTAGATCAATTATTTCCTTTCCACCTCGCACTGTCTTAGACATCCCTAATAGTTATTTCCAAATAATACGTATGGTATCTTGGTCTGCTTCTCCTATTAGGACATGTAGACCCATTTAACAAAATATTTGCTCCCCACATATAACCGAGGTCCGAACGTGACTGTATTCCAACGGTTTGTGTGCAATCGCGAATATGAATGTCCGTGGATTTATAATATTAAGACAAAGCGAGCAAGATGGAAGTACGCATGTCTTACAAGGGAACCTAGTTGTCTTCGAGTTGGTCTAATTTGGATATCAATCAGGTGTACTTCTCGCTGGGTAGTAATGGTATGAGAATAGAAGACTGAGATAAGATGTAACGTATAACACCAAATAGATGGTTCCTAATCCGAAGTTTTGACTGCATATCCTACTAATATTATAAATGCGAAAGTTTGTAGTAATCGATGTTTGTTACTCTTTCACGCAAAATCTACTGAATGAATTTTAATAAAACTTTACAATAATATAGCTTATATATCAGAATAACACATAGGCTATTATTTATTCCGGAACAAGTTCCTGTGGGAAACGGGAACAACAGTCGCGGGCGACATCAGTATGTACATATATCAAAATAATTTCTCATTGCATCTAGGGTGAATTTTCGTGCCTTTAGACGTTTCTGCCATACATATTAGTGGAATCAAACATAACTCACATAGGACCCGTAATGCCCTACCGTGGTGCTTTTTCTTTAGGATTTACATCTAGTTGCCTTTCAGGTCACCCGCTTTGCAAAGGAGGGAAGAGGCGTTAATTTCTTTGTCCAACTCCTTCAAATTACTTCTGATTAAATTCGGTACGGGTTCCAAGATATTTTAACGTTCCCTAGGACTTCACTGAGATCGAGCTCGATGTAACTTTTGTGGTCTTGGTCATTGCTGTAGATCCTGGTTTACAGGAGTCACAGTAATGGGAATGCGCGTGGGATTAGTCTCAATATATAAAAGAACTCGACTGTACAGAACTGTAACGCCATCTATTGGTCTATAAGAACATTGAAGTTTTATTATCTATTTATAAATAAACATCTTTAATTTATATTCTTGTCTACTAAGTAATATAAACTTTTCACTTTCTTCATCCTGTACATATACAAGTGCAATTATATGAAAATGTTATGCTCTGGTACGACAATATTGCGTCTGCGCACCCATTATATCATGAACCGAACCATGAACCGTTCTCTCAGCGCACAATCTCTATGTAGTTCAAGTCGCAACTCTAAGATGGCGGCACACGTGCTTAGTATTCTTTTAATTATATCTCAAGTGGCGTATGGCATTGAACAGTACAGGAATGATGGAATTATGGATCGAATAAATAGTGGGATGAAATTTGCCAAAGATTTTCTAGGTAAGTTATTAATGTTAAATTAATTATTCAAAACTTTATAATCTTCAAAGTATAGTACAGTATAAAAAGTAATGTCAGTAGCATTCGAAGCCCTCAAAGAGTTATTTCTATGTACAGGTACGTAACACTAGTTATGGGTCCTTGAGTCCTTTATCAGTAAATATCTAAATTAAAATTTCATAGTACAAATGTCATACAATAATAATAATCAAACTAACCTACTAACTTTTCGCCATATTTGGACGACCTTATTGCACTTTACTGAACTGATGGTTAGGAGGAGATTTCCTTCTCGTCATCATGACCTCGTCCGTTAGTCAGCAGAACATACAGGAAAATCTGGCATGTACTCGGATGATCTCGGTTACTGGCCAACCCTAACTGGATAAAGAGCCGGGAGACTACTTTTATTTGACTTTTAACTGCTGTTGACTTTTGATTTTCGACATTGTTGGAGCGACTGTCATCTGACCTTCCAACTGCATAAGGGCTTACTACATCGTTGCCTTATCCATACCTAAGTCAGCAGGTCGTTTGGGTTCCGAAAATTTTGGTAAAAACTCTTACACCCGAATTCTGTAATACAATTATGTAAGCCAACAGTCTAATAATGAGCTATACAACTCAACTTAAAACTACGTAGCGAAGTAAAGTCATCTCATACTGTCCATGTTTATTTCAGGTTCCGAATCAATGGCCTTAAAAGTAGCAGAGTTCGTAGTGAAGGCTTTTCAACCAAGAAATAAACCTGATACTTCCAACACAAAATGGCCAAATTCAGATCTTCATAGCGAGGAGACTGTACAATCTTCATCTGGTGAAAATTACTCTTACAACAATAACAAAGAGCCTAATTATGACATCTATGAAGCTCAGAGTCCATTGACACCTGTACGACATCTAGTACGACTATTTGGTTTGCAACCTAATCAAATAAGCGCTGTAGCTGTAAACGCAATAGTATTTGTCGCTCAATTGGTAAGTGTATTACTCATTCTACATGTACCTACATGGCTTGACGGAAATCAATATAGGTTTTCATCGGACTATGAGGACATAAAACATTGAGAGATAATCCTAAATATCCTGAAAAAAAACTTCTCAAAGATAGCCGTTGGAAGCTGTGCTCACAGAACCAATGGGTACAAACACAAACAGTGGGTTTCAAGAAGAGCATACAAATAGTGTACTGCGTAGCCATGGGTGTAAGCCACTGTAACTTACAGTTTTCTGTTATTTACTATTAAGACTGAGCGATTTCAAATGAAAGTGGCAAAACATTTGAAAACAGAAGTATTGTAGAAATTCTCACGTTGGATTGCTAGTACTTACTTAATATTTAGTAAGTCAAGCGTGAGCTGTCTTGTGAGATGTCTCGTCAATGCCCATATCATCATATAAGGGAATATCTTAAACAATTTTTCTTTCCATTTTATAGGCAATTTTTGGCTTTATCACCAGTGGATAGCTTGTCGTTAGTAATATAAATAGATAATAAGACACAGAGTAGGAAAGTGAATATTTACTGTTTGTTAATAGAGAGGACTGTTGATAGAGGCATATTAAACGCCCTCATTTTACCGTGTGTTTTCCTGTCCCGGGTTAGGTGGTGAGCTCATTGCCGTGTTGTAATAGACAGAGGCAGGATGTGGTTATCTGCTGTTGATTTTTTTCAAGCCGCCCGTAATGCCTACAACTTGGCTTAATGACAGCCATGTTACTGGCAACCGGAAACAAATGCTTAACGTGCCCTCTGTCCGAAGCACGGACACGCTCAGTGGTCACCCATCAGTGACCAGCTATAGTGAAAGTTGCTTAACACAGTCGCATTGTTTACAGAATACTGAGTCACGAGTTCTTCTAAAAGCGCTTAAAGTGAATATTTATTTTAAATAATACCTATAAAAATCCTTTTTTCTGCTATTACTTGTACTCATACTTTACTATCTTTTAAAAATTGTATTCTTTTCAAAATCCCTGTACGTGGCAAACACTACTAACAGTTAAGGTTTCACAGTGCACTTATTAACTATGCACAATCTGACTGTCAACTTCATAATTGTCGATGTTGTCGTAATGTTATCTAAAAGCTACTTAATGATGTTACAAATGCTGATGAATTGTGTTTTATCTAAATGTGTGACAGATTCTAACTATATAAACAATGAAATATCCAAAAAAAAAGTTTATATGCAGACAAGCATAATATGGTATACTTAATTCGAAGTGGTTAGCGTAGCGTATGGACGTTTGCAACGCTAAACATGCTCACGCTGCTGACTCTACTGCTGCCTAAAAACTTGGTATAACGTAGTCGTTATGTCAAGTTTTCTATGTTACTGGTAGCCCGATTCAACCAACAACTAATTTTTATATCCGTAGGTAGTGCGTAACGCAGTAATAGTTTACACAAAATCTTTTGACCTTTTACTGCAAAATATTTGTTCTAGTAGGTACGGTATAGTAATCTTTATTATATTTTCCAGATATCAACTTTCTTCGCAGGGCCAAAACGCTTAAATAATCCATATCGATCAGACGACCCAGCATCGTGGATTCTAAACAAAAATTCAAGGAGACTTCAGGACATTCTCAGTGCTGCCAAAAATACATCATTACCAGATGCCATTAATGAATTAATTCAAGAACAAGGCACTGCGGAAGAAACGAGCTGTGTTCGTCTCTTAGTATGTAAGGTCACACCTTTTATTTATCGAATGCAAAAGACTGTGTTTGGCAATAAAGAGAACACAGAAGATGAACGTTTTGGTAAAGCACTTCGAGGCTCAGCTATCATGTACCGCCATCTACCGACGGCTGAAGAAATCAACGCTAGGAGCGACATCTGTGAGCAACAACACAGAGATTGCAATCTTAACGAATGAGATTGTGAATATGTTGCATAGAGGTCGTACCTGTACAGTTAAATTTGTTTATTTTAATAAAGTTTTGTACTTAAAACTATTATTCCACTACTTATAATAAAAAGGAGGGAAGGCTTCGGAAGGCACGTTAAGCCGTTGGTCCCGGTTGCCAGTAAAATGGCAGTCGTATAGCCTGGTTGAAGGTCTTATGGGCGGCTTAAAAAAATTTAACAGCAGGTTGCCACAGCCTGCACCTGTCCATTTCAAAAAAAATGCATACGGTGAAATGTGGGCGTATAGTATGCCTCTGCCTACCCCTTCGGGGATAAAGGCGTGACAATATGTATGTATATGTCTGTTCTAATAAAAAGATTATTTCGTTGCGCTTTTTTTCTTTCTGTTTGATAAACAGAATCACTCATTCGGTGAATCACTATACTATATTAATTGAACATAAGTAGGTATTTACCTTATTTCAATTATTGTTATCGAGATGTCAGCACTAACCCTTGGACCAGCTTCCATGTGAGGTTAGTTTAGGCCCCAGAAATCTAGTACAGCCCCTTTACATGTAATGCGATCCAACTGTTTCATCTTAGTATAAATTCACAGGTACCTTTTGCAGCCAGAAGAGTCCGTTTTATTGACAAACGCTCCACGGTTTTACCCGAGTAGTGCCCGATCCCGAAGTAATAGGTACGATAGAATGCATAGGATAAAATGTAGTCTAAGTTTCCTTTTTAAAATCCACTATATGCCAGTCAAACTCCCATTTTAGAGATTTCGGGACCAACCGGCATACAGAAAGACAGAGAATATTTATTATTTGTACCTCCAAAGTATTCAATCAATCCTCGGTTTTAAGAAATGTGTGTGAGATGCCTGTTCACACTCATTTCTGTTATTGTAAGGAAATATCAATACTCCTTAGTCGCTCGCTACTCAACTCCCAGTAAGATTGAGGCAGTCAAACTTTGCAATACTATTCAGCCTGTTCTACGATTTTCTAGAGGAATTCTGCTACTGGTTGTTTTGTTGTGACTCAACAAAAATTTAATAGTAATATTTTAGATTACAGCACTCAATTATTGAAAAAATAAGAATATCGATTTTTAAATTATTCTAACTACAACTAGACAAATTTACTTTAAACTTGACATTTAAAGTAAATGCCTATGTACTATAAATTCACTATAAAACTAGCGAGGACTATGAACTCAAGATTCAGTGCGTTCAACACTTAGGTAGTTGACGTAATTCTAAGAACATGCAGAAAGTCACTACACTTTCAAAAGTGGAAATCTATTATTACATTTAAGAGATGGTAAGGTTCTTTTTCGTCTGGAAATTTTAATGGATGCTAAGCTGGACTTCTACCTACTAAACCACACGATTTCCTTCCATTTGCCTATGGCCAGAAGTCCCGGGTGAGTTCTCGGAAAGATAGCCCCAGGGCTCCCGACAGGATGGAAAGGTGACGGTCGTTCAAAAGAGTCGTTCACTTAATGTTTAGTTACATACTGTTAATGATAATTTTGCCTTTTGCATTTACGAGCTATTCCATGCTTTCATGGGAAGGCACATTGTGCGATTTGTTTCGACTGTAAGTAGTAATCCTTAAGGCCTTCAAGAGCGGTTGTGTAACAGGTAGCCATAACCATCAACCAGACGTGACTATTACGTGAGACTAAAAAACTTGTTATATCATGTTGAACCTTTTGTGCTAAAATAGTAAACTTTCATAATTTATACCAGCAACCAGTATGTAGCTATACTTCTTTCAACTTCCGCAAATTTAATTTGATAACTGCGGAGTGACATGAATCCCACCGGACAGCACTTTCGAGTAAACATTACATAAGTTAAGATCAACAGCCTTTTAAAACTACATATCTAAGTACATATACCATAATTATTATGTAATATGTCTGCCAGCACAGACTGCGCGGCGTGGATGCTTCAGTTGAGAAAGATTGCAAGCCTAACCTTTATGCAGGTGTGGCAATGGCAGACCTTGATTACGTTAGCTACGAATACCTTACCGATCAACCATCATTGAGGCTGTTGCGTAGATATACTTCAACAGTTTATAAGCCCATAGAAATGTCTAAAACCCTGTACAGACGTATTCCAGACGTTCACCTAAAATTCTGAAAATCTGTAAATAGTGCCAATACAAATCAACCTGCAATCCACTACTGGACGTATGTCTTTGTTATTAATCGGCATAACACACAATCCTGCGCCTCTCGGGTCCAATTCCTTCGCGTAACCTTTTCTAGCTCATCATTTCTTCTTCCTGTAAATGAACTCACGTTTGCCAAGTAAGGATTAAAGTTTCCTTCCAAATCTAGTCTGCTCCATTGGCCATCAGAACTTTGGGACAAAAAATGCTTAGTGATAAAAGGCTTTCTACTAGGTATTAAATCTTAATTTCAAGTGTCAGTTGCAACTAGTCTTCCCAATTTAAAGTTCGGGGTCCGCATTGGTGGTATTATCTGAGCAGATTTGATGAGACATTTTATTCTTTTGAGATTCACTGAACATTCCTTACATGTACTCTCACATTATCAACCTTTCTCTCCTTTAATTATAATACGCGCCCGTGGTCCCACTGACTCAGTGTTCTATAAACGATTCATTAAGCTAATTTCGCTATGGCCGGTCACAGATGGGTGACTACTTTTTGGCATTTACATTTGCGAGCGTTTCCGTGCTTCGGTAGGCACGCTAAGCCGTTGATCCCGGTTGCCAGTAACATGCCAGTCGCTAAGTCAAATTGAAGGGCTTAAGGACGGCTTGAAAATTTTCAATAGCAGCCACAACTTGCGTCTGTCCATTTCAAGATGGCAATGGGATCACCACCTATTACGTGAGACAGGAATATACACGGTGAAAAGTGAGCGTATAATATGCCTTTGCCACCAAACTATAATAGGCTCTCGGGTTTTGTGACTTTCTGCGTGTTCGTAGAAATACGAGAAATGAAATACTGTGTAAGTTTATAACAAAAAAAACATTGACTTTAGATGTTCTTTAAGTCTACAGTTAGGTACAACATGTTTCACCGGACAGTGCAGCGGCGCGCGTCTTGTAATTTCTAAAAAAATATTTGTATTACAATATTAAGTCATCTTAAAATTTACATTAATAATTAGAAACATTAGATAATTATAAAAGAAATTTCAGTTGACACTGCTTTACTTAATCTACCTCACAATCTGCGTACCGTATTCTTATGCCAATGTTCATTTTTACATGTCCAATTTGTTTACATTGAATATAAGCATTTATCTTAAAGTCACTTAGTCAAGTGTTGAACGCACTGACAGAGTTCATGGCCCTCGACAGTTTGCTAATGAACTTGTAGGGTTTGACTCTCATGCATCTACAACAAGATGCCATAATTATTAGAATATGGCATCTTGTTTGATTAGTCTGAAAGTAGAATAGTGTGACAAGATTTATACTTCTATATATAGATACTTAAATAAAGTTGAAGTGTCTGATTGTAAAAAATACTAACTATCTTCACGCTGTATCCCTGACAGGGTAGTCAAAGAGGACGGATTCTGCAAATAATTTATATTTTTTCTGTTCGTAATTCCACTGCCAAACGTAAGCGTAGGGACAAGCACTCCTCTATGTACAGCCTGTCTTGCTTTCTTAGACACTTTCAGACTGCTCATAATATGCCCTACAAATTCGTTCATTGATCTGCAAAAGAACTAATTTACAGATGTTTCATAGACAATAGAACTCGTTATTTTGCATAGTTATTAGTTTTTTTATTGACATTTAATCTTGACTAAAAATCTAAAAAGACATATTATGCTAAGCTGAAACTACCTAGACGACAACTAATCCTGAATCAGTAGCCTCCTTTCAACTAGTTGAGCCTAAATGTTCTCAAACAATTTTAATTTTAGCCTCATAGTTTTTAAAAGTACACAGCCACTACATGAACCACTATTAACCTGTAATAACTGTATGTTAAAAGTGGTCCATCAAAAGTGCCTGGTTTATTTCTCTAAATCTCTTCTACGAGTACCCTCTACTTTCACACAATATATATTCTTCGTCAATCGTTCCTCACTCATTACTGGACGTGTACAAACCAGTACAAACCAACGGAGCATGCCTTTTTCCAGCTTAACGCTGACACTTTTAAGATCAGATTTTAAAAGTTCTACATAAAGAAGTTGCGGATGGAGGTCCCTCAACCGATCATCATAATGTCACTTTAAGTGGAGACACGATGAAATTTGAAACGAATATAATCGGTATTTAGCGCTTTTAAAAGTGCGCAAACTGATTGTATTCTTGAAATCAAATCAAAGCCGTTCACTGCAAAACCATAAATATATATCCTTATCTAATATTTTTACACGAATTTAGTGCCAGTCAGCAAATTGATTTGTAAAGATAATGTGACATCTTTCGCGTCACTGCTGCACCGGTCGCCGAGAGAAAGTGAACGTTGGACTTTGACCTCGCCCCTCAAGTCCATCCTCAATGAACCTAGCACGGGGTTAGATGCGCGGGATTACAAGATCATGCCATTGAATATCTATCCAACTAATATTATAAACGCGAAAGTTTGTAAGAATATATGGATGTAGGTTTGTTACCCTTCCACGAAGAAACTATGGAACGGATTTTGATGAAACTTTACAATAATATAGCTTACACATTAGAATAACGTATAAGCTACTTTTTATCGCCGGAACAAGTTCCTGTGGAAAACAGGAATAGGAAAACTTCTCCATGCGGGCGAGCCACGGTTGTTAACTAGTATATCTATACGGGTAAATAAAATTGAAGTGTCTGTTATGTGTAATTCCAAATTAAAAACTTTTCACTAAATGCATATTAAAGTATATACGGTACCAAAATAATCGATATGAAAGCTGTCTGTCTGTCTGTCTGTCTGTCTGTATATTCTCTGGAACGGCTGCACTGATTTTAATACGCATAAACTACTACTAGCGCCAACGAGGCTGTCATATCAAGTACTAGTTACCCTTTTTCACTATGTATAAAAGATTACAAATAACAAGACTGGGTGACCGCCGCAACTCTGCCGTTTTCCCCGTTCTGTTTCTAGGATAAAAAGATACTTAACTTTCTTGTTACTCCAGGGTGTAATGAACTACCTCCTCATCAAATTTTATCCCAATTTGGTCCAGTTGTTTGAGCGTGTAGAAGCAATAAAAGACACTTAGAGAGAGAAAGACAAGAAAAAAACACACTTATAAATTTTGCCTTTATAATATTAGTAGATACTGATGTATGTGCAATGTCCATTGAAGATCGATACGGTCTATAATAATGTGCTCCATGGTACGCCTGCGTGACGACGCCATAAAACAAAACACGTGTTTGACGCCAACAATATTCTTTCGTGTGTCAATTGATACTCACATTGTAGCTATAATTAAATATGTACTGCGTTTCACGGTAGTATTTCGTAGGCGTATTTGCTATCTCGCTATTATTTTTTTAGAAAGGTTTCGAAAGTCCGGCACCGACGGAGAACAGTCCCGATCTATACCAATAGTATTATAAATATGAAGAGTTTGTTTGTTTGGTTAAAAGCGCTTATCTCAGGAACTACTGGTTTGAATTGAAACAATATTTTTGTGTTGGACAGCATATTTGTCGAGAAAGGCTATTAGTATATAATCACGCTACTATCCAGCTGAGCGGAGAAATAATCATAAATATTAACAAATCCAGCAACTTTCCATACACATGTAAAATTATAAATTACGGGATTTATGGGTTAAATAGGTGCAGCCGGGAGGGTTCAAGGTATGCTTCTGGCCATGGGGCACAGCTAGTATAACATATACACTTTCATCAAATAATAATACCCCGTACAAAACGTCTCCCAAAACAGAAGACACCACATTTCCAAAGTCGGCAAATATAATTACTTCTATACTTTCGCGTTGCATAATTAAAATTAGTACAGAAAACAGAGTCTGCTTGTGACCACGGCAGGTGCACCCCAGTCGAAACGTCCAGCTAATTCAAGGTAAATAAGCATGATCGCGTTAATACCAGTTTTATATACTAATAAGTGCTTATGTCAAATATGATTTTCAAGTAACGGAAACTCCTTTTTCATATTATCCGCGTGGAACCTCGCATAAATTTAAACTTGTCAGAGATAACGCTGATACAGGCTTTTTAAACTTGAACTGACTAAAATAACACAGTACTCCCACAGTGGTAGGTATATAGCCAGAGAACATATATTAGAACTCTCATAATCAAATCGCCGAATCGTGTTTAAATTTATCCGAAACAAAGGCGAGCAAAGTAAAAACAAATAGCTGGGTCTTCACTGCATCACTGCAACGAGCGAAGAGTCTTGCGAGCATTTAACTGTGGACCGCAAAAGCCGGCCTTTGCCTTTCAATATCAGCGAGAACAGACAGATCAGAAGCGATCACGTGCCCTAGGCACTTTACCACCTCGACTCTTTCCAGAGTTTTATCGTACAGCTTAAGGGGTGGTATATCTGTCACCCAGTTCTCGGTTCAGAAGACCGTGTATACCGATTTGTCTGGGTTGCACAGCATATTGTGTTACTCTGCGTAATTTTCACAAACCTGTAATAACTTACGCATAGCTCATAGTGTTCCATAATATATATCACTTTATGCAATAAGGCCGCTCAATGTACTATTACCCTAACGTACCAATCTCAATGTACAATTGTATTTTCCGGCGTACGATAAAGTGTAAATAAATAAATAAATAAATAAGTAAATATATAAATAAATAAATAAATAAGTAAATATATAAATATATAATACATTGTTGATATTTTTATATAATAATTAAGATGTAACTTTTAATTTAAAACTTGAATTAGACTATAATAATAAAAGAGATTTTGCTGTTTAAGTACGGTGAAAAATAGGCGGATAGTACGCCTCTGCCTACCGAAGGGGTAGGCATAGGCATACTATGCGCCCACTATTCACCGTATGAATTTTTGTCCCACGTAACGGGTGGTGAGCCTATTGCCGTGTTTCTATAAACCTACATAAGCACTGGTGAGTGGTAATTTGGGGCAATTTAAATCAAGTGGGGAACAGGGATCGTCGACCAAGATTGTGACGACATACCTACTATATTATTAATTATCGATGTATATAGGCACTTTTGCTGTCGAAATTTATTTTTAATTATTTCTTTCTTTCTTTATACAGACACTTCTCAGAAAAAACATCGCTTTGCGTGTTCAATGGTCTGAGAACGATATCAAGCGAATCAGCTCCAATCATTCAGTTGCTATGCGGTATTCTGTAAACAAGAACAATATACGATTATACAGTTAGCATACCTAACTACTATACTAGCGGCACGCTAAGATGGCCGTTTTGACGCTTCTCCTTTCATGAAGTTTCGTATCAATTTTTATTACATATTATTTGTAGAAATATGTGAATAGTCGACCACATTAGAGGGTATTTATGCTGCGGTAGAAAACGGAGTACTTATGTAAAAAAGAAAAAATATCATCACTATTGTAATATGTTAAAACGGCCATCATAGCGTGCCACTAGTATAGGTACGTCATAAAGATCATCCGAGCGTAATTCTTTGTTGTATTTGCATCGAACTCGGAGTCCACTTTCAAACTGATTTTTTACATATCGCAAAAATCTTCCAATTTTTCGCAACTCTTAGCGTAAAGTTAGGGTTGCTGACAATTACAAAAGTTGGAGACTAGGCTTTACATTTATTGACCTCTACGCGTAGCTACAGACAATTTCACAAATAAAATAAAAAAACGTATATTCGACTGCCGCGCTGAGCTCTAGGGTTCGATTCGCGGGTCCAAAAAAAAAACTGTAAAATCCATAAATGTTTGTTTCGAAGTTGCGGTGTTTCCTGTTCATGTATAATATAGGTATGTATGTTTTTAGAATTATTAAAATTTCTTTATCAGTTGTGTAGATCTCATAGCACAAGTTTATAGCTTAGTTTGGGCTAAATTCTGCTGAATGAAAAGTGTCCCAGAATATTTATTTATTATTTATAGCATTTTGACATAATTATTATGTCCCTGAATCTACCACGCCCTCACATAAAACAAGATAAATGCATTTTTTTAGAAAATAATATATACAGTAAGCGTCCGCTGAAGAAAAATAATAAAATAAATCCAATTAAAGAGTATCTAATAATAGCCCCAGCACGCCGTTTCATACAACATTGCTGGAGCGTTGTAATGTTCCAATTTCAAAAACGCTCCAGCAATGAATTTCATTTTCTTTATTCGTAAATGTGATTCTTCGCGTATTCTTTTTTTAATAATGCCTTTTAACATGCATGATTGAGAAAAATAAATTATGTTTAAATTTGAATATTTTTTTAATAACAATTTATTTTCTCATATAAAAGACATCAACGCGGCACGTCATTATGCTAAAAAACTGTTTAAATTTAATAGCACAATTATGATTAGTTATTTAAAAATATAAACGCTGATAACTCGAAAGTTATTTTCTAGTATATTATCTAGCGTCAAACTAAGCAGAACGAACTGAGACAACTAGATAACTACATCAATACTTGTCTATGATGAGGTTTTTGTAAATACTATTCAACATATTCAAACACTTTAAACAAATATTTGTAGATCATACAACATTTGCTCAAACCCTAGCATGGAACTCTCTGGACATTGAGTGTTTATCTATAAGTACTTATATTATAAAGAGGTAAAGACTGAGTTTGTAGCGGTAATCTCTAGATCCACAGAACCGATTTTGAAAATACTTACACGGTTTTTTTTTTTATTTTACCTTGAAAGGTACAAAGTAACGCAATTTTATACGTCCGACAATGTACCTTCAATAGTTTTGGGTTGTGTTATTATAAGTAGATGATGTGTAAGGATGTAGTGAGTTGTTTAGGGGTTTATATACGAGTATATCTGTGCGTGAGCATGGTTGGTATGTAATAAATAATGAATTGTAAAGTAATTTAACAAAGATGTATGTAGATTTATAATATCGTACATATGTAAATATCTATTTTAAAGTAAAATAAATAAATTATTTATTATACTATTTATCATAGTTAGTATGTTTTATATTTATTATATTATTTATTTAAATATTTTATTATTGTTTCAGTGTTAGAACTGTTCACTGTTAGGTGCATTATCCCTAAGTGAAGGCTACTTTTTATGGTAACATGGGTGGGTGTAAGGAGTCCCATCAATATCTCCGGGGTCAATGCGACCTCACCTCTTAGCGGTGCACCAGCTGACTAACGGACGGGACCTGGGAGGTCAGACGGCAGTCGCTTCTAGCAATGCAGAAGAAACAATTAAGATGAAGAAAATGATGCGTTTACCGAACTTCTACAGTATGGGGTTCTTCAACTGTCGGGAGCCCTGGGGCTATTCTTCCGAGGGCTCACGTAACGTGTGGTTTTAGTCAGTAGGAGTCCGGCATAGCATCCATGAGGATTTCCACAAGGAAAAAAAAAGGGGTGCTTCGCGCGAGTGCTGCACCTTTGTTGTTGCAAACCTCCATAGGTATACGGTGACCACTTTCTATCAGGTGGGCCGTATGCTTGTCTGCCACCTCAGTGGTATAAAAAAAATGTGGTGTTGTGGGACACCAGGTAGGAACGAAGTTCGAACTTTCGAAAAAACTAATGTAGAAAAAAAAAATTAAATAATTATTAAATTAATAATTCGATTCTACATTAGTTTTAATTATTAAAACATTAATTTGATAATTATTTAATAATTATTAAATTAATGTTTTAATAATTAAAACTAATGTAGAATCGACACAATTTGCAAAAATAAATCGTGCTCAAATTTATGTAAATTCAAAAAAAACCGCCCTCTCCCTCACCCTCACCCTCACCCTCACCCTCACCCTCACCCTCACTCTCACCCTCACCCTCACCCTCACCCTCACCTTCACCCTCACCCTCGCGCCTGCGCACGTCTCATTTAACGGTTTTATTCCACCCAATTTTTCTTACGGTTTTACTATCACATGTTTTTCAGTTCGGTCGAGCAGCAAAATCCCTATCTCCTCCAAGCCTGCCCAAACTTCGTTCCAAAAAGATGTTTCTGTGGAAAACAGTTTTTTTTTTCCCACGCTGAAGGAGCTTTAGCTAGTAATCGGCAAGAAAAAAACAACTTTGTCTCTTCAAATAGCAATCCATCGGATCGAATTAAAATTAAGTAATTTTACAAACTTATTATATTTCAGTTTTTTTGTTACGAGTATAAGTCTTATCTTTCAGGCCCAATGGAGCCTACGAGTATATACACGATTTTTATTCTGTTTGCAAATTAATTATATTTAAACATAAAATGCGGAACTGAAAAAAGAATTAAAGACATTTAAAATTAACGCATTTATAACTAAATTGATTCTGTCAGAAAAGGAGATTCGATGTATACTCGTACTATGACGTCATTTTACAGTTCTACTATAAATTTTCCATGCTGACTTTTTTAAATGCTGTACAAAGAGACAGTTATATTTTCGTATGTCGTAATCACTTTGTTATGAAAATGTTAAATCAATTTTTTTTATTTCAAGAATTGCTCCGCTTTGAAAAATATTTTTTTAAAGCTGAACAATTTTTATAATTCATGTATTAAATTTTATAATTATTTTTTATCCGTATTCCCTATTGCAGTGAAACTCTTGGCCTGACTCGGTTCAGCTATTTTCTTTGCATTTCCTAACACTTAATGGCTGCGATAGAGGCACTAGTATGTAGGTAGGCTGTTTAGGACCTCATGAACAGCTGCAACTATATTATTATACCATGTAACATCGACACAAACCTTTTTAGTTAACAATAGGTACCTATCGCTCATTTGCTTTCTACAAAACCCACACAAAGACACAGGAGACTGTTTTGTTCTTCATCACACATCACACATGAAACTTCTTATATACACATATTAACTGGACATCACACATATTCAGTGCCTCACTACGGAACAGGGAATGTCAATATTTAAATTAGCAGTTTCATAATAAAATGATTACGTCACACAATTAGATAATATCAAAGAGATCGATGACCGGCGCAGTGAGCGGCGTTGCGCAACCGTTATTTAGTTTGCTACTTACATGAAGAAAGTTTGACTGTAAAAAGACCTAACTCTTTGTGTCGTAGTCTATTCATATATGTAGCTATTGTACTAGTTTCGCTGCACTAGAAACAAATAAGGAATGAAACACATTCATCGCAATATCGATTCACATTGCATCATCGTCATCTCTATTAATTGACACCAACTATTGGTCAATGATCGACACTATGATTGTTCTTTTGCCATTTGCATCTCACTTGGAGTTTAACCAAGTGGATCCACTTGGTTAAACTCCAGGACTCCAGGGGTTCCGGTGTTATACTGAGGAGCTTAGTAATACAATTTAGATAGGCATTATAAAAATAGTTCCAAAATCATCCATCTAAAAGCAAGAGTTTGACACCCGGCAAGTATCCTTTCCTACTACAAGAAATTTATCTTAGGTCGAGGCGTTATGGGATTGATGGTATTCCAAAAACTCGCCGTGCTCCAAACCAATCTTTGCACGCTGATGCACCAGTTAAAACTCTCTCTTATTTAACGAAAATTACTTAATCATAAAATCGTCTAGACGAGCTTCATAGGTAAATTTGAAATCACATAGCAAGGATTGAGTGTCATTCGCGTGTTTTCTAGTAGAGACGCCTTACTCTATTCATTTCATACGATAACATTATTTACTACAAACGAATGATAGGCAACTGTCAGGGGGTATACGATTTTCACATAAAGTTAAATATTATGATGACATTGACTAAAACTTGGCACGCGGTACCCCCGGCGCAAAACGAGGGGTGTTATAAGACGTCGAAGTCGGTGTGTGTGTGTGTGTCTGAGGCATCGTAACTCTCAAACGGATGGACCAATTTCGATATGGTTTTTAAAAGAAGTTTGGTTAATATTGGTTTAGCAGTGTAAGAGTATCAAATTTTTTCCAGAATAATGTTAAGCATTCTTGGCGTATAATTCCTCGATTAAGTGCTTAACGCGTGCCAGTATATTAGTTAAATGACAATTAATTGATAACTTAATGCTGCAACCAGAATGGTCTCCAGAGAACCCGTCTCTTCGAAAACTCACAGCAGATATGTCGTATTTCTGTTCAATAGATTAGTTTCAATGACTAGGTACTTTGCAAGTTAAGATCTTGCAATACGGTCACGTTAACTTGTTGCTGCAACCAGGATGGTCTCCAGAAAACTTAACCCTTTGAAAAGTAATACATTTTAAGAGTAATTCCAAAAACTATAAGTATTTTTTGGTATTGGTTGTATTTTTTGGGTGTAACCACCAAGATCTTCGGGGCCCAAGTCAACCTCCCGTGCTAGTGCGTGCACCTGCTGATTAACGGACGAGGCTCTGGCGCTGGCTTTCCCCTCTGGGGTTGGGAGGTCTGAGGGCGTCGCTCCCATAAAATCCACCCGCCAAAACAAATAATGGTAAAGTACAATAGAAAAGCTGCTAGGGATAGGGCGCCGCCGCAAAACGGCGCGCAGGAGCTCCACCCGACTCCTGTGGCAAGTGGGCTAGGGCTGCTGTGTGTCGGGCCAGCACGGCTAAAGAAGTTAGCCCCAACCCGTATCCGCTTCGCATCTTAGAATATTGGCACGCTGACTGGGCGTGCGGTAGAGTTGGCCGAAGTACTCTCCAGGCGGAGGGTGGACGTGGCGTTCCTGCAGGAGACTCGGTGGAAGGGCAACAGGGCCCGGCCTTTGCAGAAAGGCTACAAGCTGTACTACACGGGTGCGCCTGGTGGGGAGAACGGGGTGGCCGTGGTGCTCTCCGAAGGGCTGCAGAGCGGCATCTTGGAGGTGAAACGCTGTAGCGACCGGCTTATGATCGTGAGGGTGCTTATCGATGGGATTATTACCCACCTGATAAGTGCCTACGCGCCACAGGCCGGTTGTAGCGACGCCGATAAGATGTCGTTTTGGGGCCAACTCGAGGGAGTGCTTCGGAGCATTCCGTTGTCACAGGGAATCGTTTTGGGCGGCGACCTAAACGGTCATGTGGGTGAGAGGTGTAAGGAGTTTGAGCGTGTTCATGGTGGTTTTGGATACGGCACCCGCAACGCTGAAGGAGAAACTATCCTCAGAACGTGTGCGGCTGCCGATCTAGCCATTGTGAACACGTATTTCAAAAAGAAATCCGAACATCTTATCACCTACAAGAGCGGAAGGCGTACAACTCAGATCGATTTCCTACTCACTAGGCGACACAGCATCGGCAAGGTGGCCAACTGCAAGGTCATACCCGGTGAAAGTCTTACTGCACAACACCGTCTCCTTGTCATGGACCTCTGCGTGAAGCCTAAGGCAAACGCATCGAGCTGTGCCAGCGCCGCATCAGATGGTGGCTGCTTGATGAAACTAGGTCCCAGGAGTTCGTCTCATCTGTCGGTGACAAGTGCACCGACACTGAAGGCAAACCAGTTCAAGATTACTGGGACAAAGTTCAGGCGGCCATCCTTGGAGCGGCGAAGGTGGTGCTCGGTGAGTCTAAGGGTGGACGCAAATGTGACAAGGAAACTTGGTGGTGGAACGACGCAGTCCTGAGGGAGACCAGGGAGAAGAAAGCCCTCTTTAAAAAGTGGCAAGCGACCGGATCTCCCGAAGACCGCGACGCGTACAGGGCTGCCAAGCGCGCCACAAAGAGAGCTGTAGCCAGAGCCAGACGAGACCACTTACAACCATTGTATGATAAGCTGGAATCGTCTGAGGGGCAGAAACTCATCTATAAGCTGGCGCGCTCCAGGGTCAAAGCGGTTGTCGCAGAGACATACAGGTCGAAGAACACGCCTCTGCACTGTTTGTTTCTAGACATGCAGAAGGCCTTCGACTGTGTTCCTCGTGCGATGATCTGGTGGGCACAGCGGTCCAAAGGGGTTCCAGAGGTCTATATTGACACTATCCGGGACATGTACTGTGACTCCGATTCAATGGTTCGGACTGCTGTTGGCGACACGAAACCCTTCCCCATCACCGTCGGGGTACACCAGGGTTCTGTCCTTAGTCCGCTTCTGTTCAGTGTAATATTAGACGAATTGTCGGACAGCATCAGAAACCCACATGAGCAGCCTCCATGGTTGCTCATCTATGCTGACGATATTGCGCTGGCAGACGCGGACAGGGGCAGATTGGTGCGACGTGTAAAGGCGTGGAAGGAGACGCTTGAGAACGGCGGTCTGAAACTAAATGTGGCGAAGACCGAGTACTTGGCACTAAACTCAACAGATCCCACATCCGTCCGCATAGGCGGTGATTTGGTCGAGCGCACGGACCAGGTTAAATACCTGGGATCTGTTTTTCACACGTCCAGTGACATCGATTGCGATGTCAAGTCACGCATTGCTGCCGCGTGGGCCACATGGCGGGAGATGACCGGTGTCATTTGTGACCCTAAAATGCTGATCCGGTTGAATGGTCAGGTCTACAAAACCATTATTAGACCTGTCCTTTAACATGGCAGTGAGACGTGGCCGATATTGGAGCGACACAAGCAGGAGCTGCGTGTCACGGAAATGAAGATGCTGCGGTGGATGTGTGGAGTCACGCAGATGGACCGCGAGAGGAACTCTCGCATCCGCGGCAGCCTTCACGTCCGTGACATTGCAGACAAGTTGCAAGAGTGTCGCCTTCGTTGGTATGGTCACGTCTTGCGGCAACCGCTGGGCTACGTAGGTAACAAATGTCTGGCCATGTCAGCCCCGCCGGGTCCCGGTAAGAGGGGAAGACCCAAGAAGTGCTGGCTTGACGTCGTAAGGGATGACATGCGTGCCAATGGTCTCACTACAGGGGATGCCGACGACCGTGCGAAGTGGAGGAGAAAATGTCGGAAAGCGGACCCCGGGCGTCGCGAGACGCAACTGGGACAGACGCTTGGATGATGATGATGGTATAGGTTGTATTTTTATTTTTTTTATTTCCAATTTGAACAACCGTACCGTAATAGTAGCAAAGCTTGCGCTTTTTCTATGCATATACTCGTAATATACGTCTTTAGATTTTATTTATTAATCTATGATGACTTATCCCCGAAAGGTTGGCAGAGGCATATAATATGCCCACTTTTCACCGTATGTATTTCTGTCCCACGTAACAGGTGGTGAGCCCATTGCAGTGTTGGAATAGACAGATTCAGGTTAAGGCTATATACCTGCTGTTGAACTTTTTCAAGACGCCCATAAAGCCATCAACTTGACTTAACGACTGCCATATTACTGGCAACTGGGACCAACGGCTTAACATGCCTTCCGAAGCACGGAAACGCTCGTAAATGTAAATCCCACAAAGTGGTCACCCATCCGAGGACCAGCCATGGTGAAAGTTGCGTAACTCAGTAACCGTTTACAGAACACTGAGTCCGCAGGGCCACGAGCGCTTTCGTACGTATGTCTTTAGATAATATATAATATATAAACTTTCAATTAACTAATAGAAATTTATCGAAAAGCAACATGCATCTAATAGGTGGTAAATGTGTATTAAGCCTAAACATATTGTATGCATTGTGAAGCCAAGGAGTTACTCTCGCGTAAAAACAGCGGGTAAACTATCGACTCCAAGAAGTGGCACATTTGTACATTGTTATGGGTGCCGTTTTGTAATAGTTTCATGCACGATATACGATATAGAGTTTATCATTCCGGTTCTATATAACGAATTAGAGATGGCATTCACTTTTGAATTTTTTAAATTCCATTTTTCAATTATATTTATCGCCCGAAGCGCAATGACGTGTGTTATTGCTATGTACCTCTCTTGTTTCGATTTGTAAGTGATTTTTCTATATTTGAAAGCTAGTTCTACTATGGTAGTTTTTAGTCATGTTTCATTATGCTCAGATTTATCCGTTTTTATAGCCAGACTTTGTACCTGAGGTACATAACATGTTAAAATGAATTAACTTGCTCCAAGGCTTCCTTCCATTTGACGTGTAACGCATTGCCAGGACACACCCACACCTACAACCGGCGGTCGCTTCAAAACATCCGCTTTTTTTTTGTTAAAGCGGAATATTTCAAAAATAACATTTAAAAACAAAATAATTATAGTTTTTTAGAGATTGTAATGTCAATCCTTTCTTAATATTTGTTCATTTGATATGATGAAATGTGTAGTATTGAAGAAGAATACTGTTAAATTAGTTACATTGGTTGATGAATAATGTTTACTTTGCGAAATAAGAAACATTGTTTCCAATATTATATAACTGGTTTTATTTTTTTTTCGAAGAAGTTATAAATAAAAGGTGATTCATAACCGAAGGTGCGCTAAGAACACACAAGCATTTATCCTCAACACTTTCTACGTTTAATCCGAAAACAGGAAAACGACTACACATTGCTATACACCAAGTGTATCTACATTTATTACTTATTCATCTGAAGTAAGCTACTTAAATAGCTTATCGCTTCATTAC
Source organism: Thumatha senex (assembly GCA_948477245.1). Taxonomy (NCBI): domain Eukaryota; kingdom Metazoa; phylum Arthropoda; class Insecta; order Lepidoptera; family Erebidae; genus Thumatha; species Thumatha senex. The sequence goes on along the minus strand of OX419738.1, from coordinate 11,482,161 downwards.
TTTTTGTAACAAGGACACAATTTATTACTAAATAAACGAGACTTTACGATGGAATTTATATAAAACTAGCTGATGCCCCGTAGCTTCGCCCGCGTGGTTAAGTTTTCCTATTCGAGATTTAGGAACTAATTTTTTGAAAATCTAGCCTACGTTACTCACGAAGAACGTAGCTTTCAAATGGTGAAAGAATTTTGAAAATCAGTCCATTAGTTTCGGACATTTGGTCACAAACTTTCCTTTATATTTATGTTAGTATCGACGAAATATGACATCTATATTTGACAATTTTAATGCTATTCTAGGAATACGGTGATAGTGTTTTTTACTTGGGGCCTTTTGGCTCGCCCGGGCCGTGCGATCTTGCTTGATAGCGGTGCATCTGCAGACGCCAGTCGCTTCCAAAGCCCCAACAATGCAATAATTCAAAACAACGATAACAGCTCCTAGCAGCCAGGGACGTTACCAAAAAGTCCCTTGTTAGATATTCAATCTATGAATTAGAATACAAATTCCAATTCATACATTGAAAAAAATTTACATTTCTCGTTCGCGGGAAAATTTAAAACTGAAAATTGTGACTTCTGGAGAAAGTTGGATTAGTAATTGTTATTTTACCAAGAAGTCTACGTTTATAAAATAAGTTCGTATGAACATGTGACTAATGCCATTCTTGAATGTATAATATTCGTCCGGTTGTAGGTATAAGCGTGTGCCACATGCACTTAAGCGCTCGAAGCCCCGCTAACTCAGTGTTCTGTAAACGATCACTGCGTTAAGGAACTTTCGCTATGGCTTGTCCTCGGATGGGTGACCACTTTGTGGCGTTTACATTTGCGAGCGTTTCCGTGCTTCGGAAGGCACGTTAAGCCGTTGATCCCTAGTAACATGGCAATCGTTAAGCCAAGTTAAATATGACAGCTTGATAAATACCTACAGCAAGTCGCCACATCCTGCACTTGTCTATTTCAATGCAAAATGCAAATGCAAAATGTTTATTTTGCAATAATCCGGTTTTTTTTTTGCAAAAATAACATTTAAAAACAAAATAATTATAGTTTTTTAGAGATTGTATTGTCAATCCTGCTAATATTATAAACGCGAAAGGTTTTAAGTGTGGATGGTGGTTTGTTACTCTTTCACGGAAAATCTACTGAATGGATTTTGATGAAACTTTACAATAATATCAACACATCAGAAATCCACATAGGCTATTTTTTTATCGCGGGAACAAGTTCCTGTGGGTAACGGGAACGTGAAAACTTTACCACGCGTGCGGAGTCGCGGGCGTCTATTGTATTCATAATTTCATGAACATGAACTGCCACAGACTGAGGAGTTCTTTAAGCGACATAACAATGGTTAGAGTTGGGTTTATGTAGATGAGATTTTTATTGCATATGCATACATACATAGATATTGTCACGTCTTTATTCCCGAAGGTGGACGGCATAGGCATACTATACGCCCACATTTTACCGTATGCAGTTTTGTACCACGTAACAGGTGGTAAGCCCTTTGCCTTTTTGAAATGGACAAGTGCAGGATGTGGCGACATGCTGTAGATATTTATCAAGCTGTCCATATTCAACTTGGCTTAACGATTGCCATGTTACTAGGGATCAACGGCTTAACGTGCCTTCCGAAGCACGGGAATGCTCGCAAATATAAACGCCACAAAGTGGTCACCCATACGAGGACCAGCCATAGCGAAAGTTCCTTAACGCAGTGATCGTTTACAGAACACTGAGTTAGCGGGGCTTCGAGCGCTTAAGTGCATGTGGCACACGCTTATACCTACAGGCGGACGAATACATATACATTCAAGTTTCAAGAATGGCATTAGTCACATGTTCATACGAACTTATTTTATAAACGTAGACTTCTTGGTAAAATAACAATTACTAATCCAACTTTCTCCAGAAGTCACAATTTTCAGTTTTAAATTTTCCCGCGAACGAGAAATGTAAATTTTTTTCAATGTATGAATTGGAATTTGTATTCTAATTCTTATATTGAATATCTAACAAGGGACTTTTTGGTAACGTCGCTGGCTGCTAGGAGCTGTTATCGTTGTTTTGAATTATTGCACTGTTGGGGTTTTGGAAGCTACTGGCGTCTGCAGATGCACCGCTATCAGGCAAGATCGCACGGCCCGGGCGAGCCAAAAGGCCCCAAGTAAAAAACACTATCACCGTATTCCTAGAATAGCATTAAAATTGTCAAATATAGATGTCATATTTCGTCGATACTAACATAAATATAAAGGAAAGTTTGTGACCAAATGTCCGAAACTACTGGGCTGATTTTCAAAATTCTTTCACCATTTGAAAGCTACGTTCTTCGTGAGTAACATAGGCTAGATTTTCAAAAAAATTAGTTCCTAAATCTCGAATAGGAAAACTTCACCACGCGGGCGAAGCTGCAGGGCATCAGCTAGTTTTATATAAATTCAATCGTAAAGTCTCGTTTATTTAGTAATAAATTATGTCCTTGTTACAAAAAATAAAACGATAAGCTATTTAAGTAGCTTACTTCAGATGAATAAGTAATAAATGTATGTGTGTATAGCAATGTGTAGTCGTCTTCCTGTTTTCGCATAAAACGTAGAAAGTGTTGAGGATAAATGCTTTTGTGTTCTTAGCGCACCTTCGGTTATGAATCACCTTTTATTTATAACTTCTTCGAAAAGAAAATAAAACCAGTTATATAATATTGGAAACAATGTTTCTTATTTCGCAAAGTAAACATTATTCATCAAGCAATGTAACTAATTTAACAGTATTCTTCTTCAATACTACACATCTCATCATATCAAATGAACAAATATTAAGAAAAGCATGTTCGACAATCAAATTTTTACCTTTTTCCGCGCATTAAGGCCACCAAACTCGTCATTTATAAATATTTATTCATATAATATATACCTACTCATCTATAAATATAGCTATTAGGGTCAATAAGTTATCGCCAGTGATGAGTTGCTCAAATATATTTTATGGTTTGTCAAAGCGAGTTACCGGAGAAAGTGTGGCGTCAGAGACCAGAGTCGGTAAAAAGAACGCCCAAATTACATCCAAAACAAAAAGTACCAATCTACACGGACGTTCACCTTCGTTGAATAAACGCATAAGGTGCTATTTACACTATACGATTTTATGGATCGCTTTAATCGTAAGATTGTGGAAAAAACAGTACCATGCTCCAAATTCTTGTAGGGTTTGGAAGGTGGAAATATTCTAAGATAATGAAAGAAGGCTTGGCTATATATACCTATATTGTAGGAAATTTTTTACACACCGCTGTCTTGTCCAAAGTAAGCTAATATAAGCTTGTGTTATGGGATCTAGACAACTGATATACTACTTATATATGTTTAACATACATACATATACATATTGTCACGCCTTCATTCGCGAAAGGGTAGACAGAGGCATACTATACGCCCACATTTCACCGTATACATTTTTGTCCCACGTAACAGCGCTGAGCCCATTGCCGTGTAATATATTTTTCAATACATACATAGGAAACATCCCAAACTCCGAAACAAACATTTGTGGATCACACAAATATTTTTTCCAATCCGGGAATCAAACCCGGGACCTCAGTCGCGGCAATCGCATGCACTACCACTGCGCCACCGAGGCAGTAGAATAGAGTTTTTACTCAACATAGTTCTCCCTTGTCTTAATGAATACTTACTAAGGAATGCCCAGTGCTTGCAAATATGGATTGGGTGCCTGGAGTGAACTTTTATTTGACTGCTAGGAGAACTTTTATTATTGCCATCGTTGGAAGCGACTGCCGTCTGACCTCCCAAGCTCGTTGCCTCGTCCGTTAGTAAGCAGGTGCGGTCGATTGGTTCCTGGAGATCCTTGTAAAGCTCATTACGCCCATGTCCACTCAACATAGTTTCTATTATTTATTACGACCATTATCCTACAACGTTTTTTTTATGATTATTTTATAGTCTGGTTACTAAGACCTTTTAGCCCAATCCTAGTTAGTTCGTATTTCTTCAATCATATTATCTAAAATGTCCCCGTCCTTTACGTTTTAGTCAAGTATTGTCTTAAATCAAAGTCAATCGTGGTAGTAGCGTTAATAGGCCGTTAATGGATTTTACGCGGCAAGAAAGAAAATCGCATTTCACTACATATATATCACTGTCTTTCACTATAGCACGTTAACACAACTTTTATGTCCAAGAAATCACCACTCCCGTATATAAAACAAGATAAATGTACTAGTTTTCAAAAATAATATACACCAAGCGTCCACTCTTGTAAATTTTCCTGCGTAGAATCTCCAACAACGTTACGATTTAGGACAAAGGTTTTAAATATCGTGCAGTGTAAAAACCACTTAATTACTTAAGTAGGTAATTGTTTTAAATTTTATTTAAATATCTCTGAGTTCTCAAAATAGTTAATTTATACATTTTGCTCGTCAACTACTTCCGTAATTAGCTTAAGCAGTTATTATAACTATTGTTTCTTGTGAAAATATCTTATTATAGTCTGGTGTTCTATATCTCTCCTTGTACCGTAAAACGTGGCAACTTGACCAAACCTGTGGTAACTTTACCACATCATAGGTATTTGACATAAACAAAAATAACTTTTCATTATCTGTAGTATCTTCTTCTGTATCTGTATTTTCGATATCTTCCGTCAACATTTTTGTATTTTTGTAACTAACAACACAGATAGTTTCTTCAATAGGGCTGCATCAAGTCGGCTATAGTGATAACGTATTTTGGTAATATGTGTAAAATTGTGGTCTCAGAGGCTAAACTATATGTTGTAGGTTGGTGAAATTTTGATATTATGTGTAAAAAACGGTTGGCATTTCTGTTACAAGATCAGCTAATTGTTATTTCTTCGCTTTATTGAAATATCACTTGGGGTATTGTTAATAAGGTTAGGTAAAGTTACCACTAGGTGGGTCTTGGCAACTTTACCTGTAGCTAGGGTTGTCTCAAAAATCAAACATTTATATTTATAACTAGTTGCCGCCCGCGGCTTCGTCCGCGTAGAAAAGTTTTCCCGTTCCCGTTTCCCACAGGAACTTGTTCCCGGGATAAAAAGTAGCCTATGTGTTATTCTGATATACAAGCTTTATTATTGTAAAGTTACATTAAAATCTATTAATTTATTAGTAGTTTTTCTGTGAAAGAGTAACAAACATCCATACAAACTTTCTTATTTATAATAGATATTAAGATTTTCTTTAGTCATATATAATAGATTTTGATATAATTTCGAAGGTATTGTAAAATAATCTTAACAAGATTGCTTGTAGTACATAATATTAAATTAATCTTAGATACCTTTTTATTTTATCCAGTTTTACTTCATGCATGTGCATTGTTTTAGAACAAAAAAAAAAACAAAAATAGTAAAAAACGCTAGGTGGATGACGACGTCACTCACCGCGTATATGTTGCGTGGCAAAAATGGAGAACGCTAACAGGAGTACTGTGTGATCATCGTATGCCCGTAAAAGTGAAGGGCAAAGTTTACAAAACGGTGGTCCGCCCAGCGCTATTGTATGGATCCGAATGCTGGGCAGTGAAGAAAATTCATGAGCAAAAGGCCCACATTCTATCGACCGACCGATAGAGGTCTATTGGAGTACGGTTGTAATAGTAGACTACGAAAAACTATCAAAATTGTACCGGTGGCTATCTATTGAGTGACGATTTAAAGTCTATTTCGACACGATTGAAATAGCAAACTCGGCACCCTGGCTGGTCCCAGCGATAGTCATTAGGTAAATAATTATTCTCAAAAGAAGGAGAGGAAAATAAAAGATAGATAGGCTGATATCAATTCTTCGAAGATTCGAGGAGCTTTGTGACTACGACTTCAACCAAATAAAAACACCCTTTTCTCTATTTCACTTCGTCGGGTCATCGTGTCAGATTGCACTTTCTCACAAACTTTAAGCTTATTACAATTTAATTTGTTTGAATGAAGGAGCAATTTCGTATCGTGCACTTACGTACATCTTCCGTAATATTTCTCTCTTTATACTGTGGTACACACTTTTGATTGATGTAGAGAAACCAGCGAATGAATTACTGTTGTTCTTTTTAATATACAAAAGATTATGTTTAATGAATAAAATTTTACATTAAACTCTTTGTGTTTAAATATTATATTGAATTGATTGAAACCGTGATTTGTTAGTTCATTGAACTTCGCTGGACTTTTTCCAAAACAAAACGCTTGGATATAAGTAGTAATATTATAGTTGTACACCCTAGCTTAAGGTGACTCTTATCTATCACAATGACTATTTAGTTATACTTGACCTACTTTGATTACCAATAGAGGTAGGTCCCGATAAGGAATGTTAAATTATAAATATCGACAATTGTGCAAGTACGAGGGGTCCCACTGGTTCCTACCAAGGTATTTAGGAACCCGAGTTAACCTCATTTGCACAGAACGAGACTGAGGCGTAAGCACTCATAGGAGGGATGGAAGGTTGGTTGACATTGGTTTACAACAACGACACAAAACAAAAATTACTGCTGTCTCTAGCAGTCAATCATGCTTTCATGCAGGATCTTTGACTCCGAACCGAATATAGCTGGACTGACACTAAATCAAGTTTCAAATTATCACAGATACGGGTTATTCAAATTCTAAGCTAGCTAGGTCACATATAACTGCTGAATGATAAGTTGGAATCTTGTCGTCTAGGCTGCAAGAGTTTTATACAGTTACCAATAAGACACGTACTAGAACGGCACTAGCAAATAGCACGGTAGCAGTGGTACGTGAACAACACAGAAAAGTAATCAAACATATCCTTTCAGACTTATTATTCGTTATTATTTACTGAAAAAGGTCACACGTCCAGTGACATCGATTGCGATGTCAAGTCACGCATTGCTGCCGCGTGGGCCAAATGGCGGGAGATGACCGGTGTCATTTGTGACCCTAAAATGCCGATCCGGTTGAAGGGACAGGTCTACAAAACCATTATTAGACCTGTCCTTTTACATGGCAGTGAGACGTGGCCGATATTAGAGCGACACAAGCAGGAGCTGCGTGTCACGGAAATGAAGATGCTGCGGTGGATGTGTGGAGTCACGCGAATTGACCGCGTGAGAAACTCTCGCATCCGCGGCAGCCTTCACGTCCATGACATTGCAGACAAGTTGCAAGAGTGTCGCCTTCGTTGGTATGGTCACGTTTTGCGGCAACCGCCGGGCTACGTAGGTAACAAATGTCTGGCCATGTCAGCCCCGCCGGGTCCCGGTAAGAGGGGAAGACCCAAGAAGTGCTGGCTTGACGTCGTAAGGGATGACATGCGTGCCAATGGTCTCACTACAGGGGATGCCGACGACCGTGCGAAGTGGAGGAGAAAATGTAGGAAAGCGGACCCCGGGCGTCGCGAGACGCAACTGGGACATACGCTCGGATGATGATGATGATGACAGTTTAGCCAATCGTGTGGGTGTGTTAGAAGAAATGTCTTAATCGGTCTGCTTTATACCTATAGCGTATTCAGTTACAAATATATGCAACATGCATGTTAAGAAGCGAAGCGAAAATTAACAAACATAACTTTGAAATCATATTTTGGAACATAATGTAAAATAATAAATACATTTTTATAGCATTTATTAAATAATACGAGTAGGTACTTCCGCTTTCGACTAACTGTCCTACGAAATAGGTCACCTTGCATAGCATAGGATCTAAAATGGTCCGCAGCAAGACAAAGTGAAGGAGAAGTGGCGCTCATAGGTACTGCCACAAGTTCTTTAACGAGCTGCATAGACATACATAACTATAGATTGGTATTGGACCTCTAGGCCTCGAAAATTCCAGACAAGGTTAAGCAGACACTTGACAAAGCAACATATATTGTGCTGTAGGGAAAGTCCTGATAATGACCCCTAGATAATATACATAGTTAGTTCCGAATTTAGTTTTTAATTTATTACCGTTCATTTAATATTTTCGAATAATACTACTGAGTAGATATTAATAATGGGTATAGAGTAGAGGAAATTTCTAATGACTGTGTTTACCAACAGACTATCACGGAATGATTCATTTCACAGCCAGCAGCGACATGTTAATAGATTGATTTCAATTTGTATTATAAATTAGTTATGATATACCTATTAATATAAAGTGGGACAACAAACTGTCTTTGATCTCTCTCAATACGTTTCAGAAAGTACCTAAGTAGCCCACGTAAACACTTCTGTTAGTAGGTATCCAAATGTTAGAATATACTTAGATGAGAACTTTAAAAATAAAGTTTTGAACTCACCGACAGCGTTAGCTTGTTCTAGGGTCATTAAAAAACGACATGAAGCGTCTTCTTTACATCCACTATATGTCCTAATGACCTGACGTACACGTAGGTATGTACCCATCGGTAACAAGAAAACAAGAAACATATCGAAAGTCGAGCTAACCATGAAATTGAAACTACACAACAATCCTAGTGTATACTTTATTTTTACTACTGAGGTGGCAGGCCAGCATACGATACATTTGATCAAACGTGGTTACCGTAGCCTATACACTCGCACTGTCGATTCTATTGCCATGTTGGAACGGACAGAAACAGTCTGTGGCTTCTTGCTGATGAAATATTTCAAGCTGCCCATAAGACCGTCAACTTGGCTGAACGACTACCACGCAACTGTCAACCGGGACAGTGTACAACAGCCTAAGGTGTCTTAACGCTCGTAAAATGTAAATCTATGGAACTCTTTGAAACCCAGATTAGACCAGCCTCCTTATACAACGTGCTACAGAAAGGTGTAGGCATAATTGACCTTCGATACACATGTGTCTGACATGTAGATAATTTGAGCCTATGCTCAACCACGATTGCGAAATGTCAAAAAGTCACAGTCTCGGTAATTTCGACGACGATTATGTATACTTAATGTTGCCGACGAACATTCAACTATATAAGCATCGGAAAGTAAATACATTATTTGATACATTGGAAAAGTAATTACCTAATCTAGGATAGTATATAAGCTCAGTGAATCACGTTTTAAAAATGATCTTCTTATAAAACCAGTTTAGAATCATTATGATTCGATTTTTCGTTTACGTTTAGGTCGCCACTGACCTCCCAATTTCCAATAACCTGAGTGATGATCTACATCCTCATTCATTCACAAATCTCGGATCCAAATCCTCTACTGCGCAAATGTCATCAATGTTCTTAGAACTCGAATATCGATGACATAGATTTGTGAATCGCACTACTGATCAGGTTCTAAAATTGAAAATTATATTTGCCACTGACAACCCTATCAAGACAGACTATAACCAGAAACAAGTAATTCTAACAATGACAGTAGTATGAACCATTTCTAAAGTCACTTTGTCACAAACCTCACATTACAAATTAATAGTGCTTAAGGTACCGTAAGTAAAGCTAATTAAAACAATATTCTCATAATACGAGTATGAAACGAGCGCCGTCTGAAGCCTGCATATAATTAGGGCCGGTCGAATCGTAATAGTAACCTATTGTTGTTTGAACGTAAATGATCCGTTCTGCTTCACATCGAGAACAGTCTTCACTTTCTATGACTGTGACATTCGGTTGTTTATATCAGACCCTTGTTTTGTTTTGATGTTACGAGTATTAGAAGTGAAACAACGAAACTTAAGCATTTTTTTTTAATTTGGCTTATGCCCGAAAGCCATTATGGCGTCCAACGAGGGATTTAAAAGTTTGTCACACGAGTTCTGGATTTTTGCCACTTTTAGAAAAAACACAAGACTCTAAACTTTAGAAAAGTCTTAGAACCACTCGCTTATAAGCAGTCTAGCTAGCACGGCTCCGCTCCTCCTCTAGCAGTCTCCTGGAGGTGTTTAAGGACCGCTGGGACTCCTCTCTGCTACAGCATTTGGTGGGGCTTCAGACGGCCTTTAATTAGTTTCATTTTATTTAATCTCTACTAACACGGTTTAAGTTAAATGGTTACTAACTAATACTGTGCATGTTTAATACGTCTGAAATAAAAATTATTATTGTTATTATAATACTCGTACGGCTCATTTCGTCCGTCCGTCTGTACATATTTAGCATCTATTTCTCAGGCACCATATGAGGTACAGGGAGCAGACAAACGGTTGCATTCGATTCAGGACTTCATGAAAACGTGCGATTTTGAATCCATCAACCAGAATTGCATCCCTTTTCCCTGTGGTCCCCTCCAGGGTCACCAGAACTCTAAGCCAAGCCAGAAATAGGTCTAGCAGTACTAGCCCCTACAGAAGTACATTCCGTACCAATCCCCGTTGGCTGCTTACGAAATTGTAGTTTCGTAACTGGTTTCGATAAAGGCAGAATTCAACATTGTAAAGTAATAAATATATTTTTAATGATAAAGGAACAAACTAAACATAAGAAATGTGATTCCATTAAGCAATCTCATTCGCATACAAGGTCGCCAGATGAGCACGTTTTGAAAATGGTTTCTCCGTTCTCACCCTTTTGTATGACAGATGAATTTTCACGGCATCTTATTGCTATGCCACCCAGGAGTATACAATCTTAAATATAGTAAAGTAAAAATAATTTTACTTACTAACTATCTTCACACTGTATCCCTGACGAGGTAGTCAGACAGGACAGATCGTCAGGCTTCGCGATCCATGCTTCATCCATTATTTCGCTTCTTGCAGATTCATTTATCGCTTCATACATGTACGACTGGGTTTCCGGAGGTACTTTTGACTTTTAAGTTTCATTTTACTTAAATGATGTAGAATCGTATTTCGGTTAAATTCATTTTTTTTATATAAATTTAAACTGCATCATACGATATTTAAGTAATCGCTTATACGCCAAAGGCACTCGCGTAAAAAAGTGTCTACAAATCTACATCACCGAGGCAGATTTCTACGCTATACTCAACCTTCAGTGTATTGTAACCAATGACTACACAACAATATATAGTAATGGAATGGACGACATGACAAGTTAATTATATTTTTACTAATATATAAAGCTGGACAGTTTGTTTGTTTGGTTGAACGTGGGTAGGTAGGTAGGTAGTCGATAATCACAGGAACTGCTGGTTCTTTTAATGTTGGATTCATCGAGGAAGGCTATAGGTTATATTTCATCACGCTACTACCCTGAAGACAGCGGAGCAGTAACCATAAAAATGAGCAAATCGGGCACATTTTCATACATTATTGTAAAATTTATAAGCAACGTTATAAAATAGGTGCGACGGGAGGGCGAAGCCGTAGGGTAAATAATTAATAAATAAATATTGTGGGACACTTAACACAACGCCATCTTTCCCAAACTAAGCTTTAAGCTTGTGTAATGGGATCTAGACCACTGATAAACATACATATATGTATCTAGAAATAAGTACATACGTATTATACATAGGAAACACCCAAACTCCGAAACAATCATTCGTGGATCACACAAATTTTTATTCCGACCCGGGAATCGAACCCGAGACCTCAGCGCTGCAGTCGCATACAGTACCATAAGTTACCCCGCCGAGGCAGTCTTTGTTGTTTATTACACTTTTATAATTAAATCGCCGAACCGCTTTTGAAGAAGTTTAATACACGCCAATAGGATCCCGGAAATCTAGATACAGTTAGTCTATTTGTATGATATCTTATATCATGCACTACTATCACCGAGTCCATTGTCCATTTCAACACGGCAATGGGCTCACCTCACCTCCTGTTACGTGAGACAAAAATTGGACAGGCGGTGAAATGTGGGCGTATAATATGCCTCTGCCAGTACACCGAGGTGACGGAGCCGGTTGAATTGATATTTGTTCTATTGAACAAAATTCTTTGACCTGTGTCAATTTATTTTTTAAATCTCTATGTTAATTTCACGCAAGGTTTCTTACTGTTGTTGCATCCATTTGTGTAAGTTGCCCCTCATTCGATTCGTCTGTTATGGGTACAAGTATTAAATTTAAAAATAGACAACATAACCAGAAATTTAAATGAACAGATCTTTAAAGAACAAAATTAGTAATCTTCATACGTTGGCAATGGTCGCCTGAATATACCGACAACAATTTTAACACTAATGGTATTAAGGTATAGCAGGAAAATGGAGTTCGGAAAAAAAATTAAGTATTAATTTTACATCAAATATTTTACAGTTTTTTAAAATATTGTGGGACATTTTTACACATAGTCACAATACTATAATAGGCAAATAGTTCCTAAGCTTGTGCTTTGAGGTATAGGCAACCGATAAACACACTTAATTATAAAAAAAAACACAGAAAACACACAAACTCTGAAACAAATCTTTGCAGATCACACAAATAATAGTTTCGATGAATTCGAACTTGAGGCCTCGGCTGCTGTAGTTACAATGGCCATAGCAAATGGCAGCCGACTTGAAATCGGTCAATAATTAATACAGCCCATGATATACATATTATATTACATACTTCTATATAAGCCAGTAGCTACCCAGATATAAATATACTCATATTAAGAAATATTAAAATCTGAAAAAAAGTAACGACTTGTCTGGTCTTGGTTAATACAGTTATAAACATGGTTCGTTTTATTTTAAAGTGGGATGGGCCGGTAGGGATCAAACCCACTCAAGCCGCGTTTCTTCTTAACGGCAGGCTGGAACCAGACCCATACACGAGTCTACTAGCATGGAACTACAATTAAAAATATGTTATGTGAAAATTGCGACAATTTTATAGCGACAATTCTACACTTCAATCTGAAAAAAAAGGATTAATCTGAGAATTTGCTGATCGCAAGTCGGTAAAAAGACAAAAGATTTATCGCAAAGCCTTGGCGATATGACATGTTTACTCGTCCATCATTGGAATGCGGCGTATCCTTCTAGGTCACGCTGGCATGATAATAGGTTGTTGTCATTGGCAGTAAGAATGAAAGCTAACATTTCGCTGGTGACCCACTGGCCCACAGCGCCTGATGTTTACATACCATATTATCGCTCGTTAACGTATAACATTATTTTTTATAACATTTTTTTACTTTACTCCATTTTCACTTTCGCAGTGCAAAAACATTCGAGGTCAATTCGCTTTTGAATACTAAAAAAACTAAAGTAGTGAATATGCATTAGTCTTTTTGCTCTGCGTGTTTAATCGATATGAAATTACATGGTATCCAACGGTGAAATGAGTCTAATTTGATTGACTATAGTCCTAGATAAGCTTAGAAAAGATAGTTAACTGCTACTAAAGATAACGTAGCAAAAAAGTCAATTATAAATTTGACAGTCATTTAAACTCATTTTAACTCTTCTCTCTATGACATTCCTAATTTTAAATATGCACACTTTAAACCGCGTAGGTACTTATTATGCATGCAAATGGAAGGAAGCGCTACGCTGTATGATTGCTCGCTGTATCGATAAGAATAATTATGTGAATACAATGAAAATAATAATAATAAAAGTGCAGAAATTTTTTACTTATTACTTGTATTTATATTTATATTATTTTATTTTACTTATTACTTGTATTTATATATATATTTTAATTATTACTTAAACCACGTACATACGCTAACTCTCTGGAACGTAAAGCTACACCAAAAAGTTAGCTATATAAAGATCCACGCAACTCACACAGTAGCCATCGTACTTACAAAAATATAAGCACCAATGAAATGCGAAACTCAATTGTATCTATTCACGCCAACGTTCAGTTTAGATTTCCAAACAAATACCAATTCCGCATGAACACTGTCGTAATATAAGCATTATAATCCTGGGTCCTTTAAGAGAAGCGTGAAAAGGCAAATTTCTGGGCCGTCAACCTGTGGGTCGCTATCGGAGCCCTACTGACTGGGATAGCAGCTCTCAATCATGGATCGTCGTCTCTGCTTTGCATCAGGCGGACGGCATCATTTTGAAGTGCCAAATAAAAAAAAAACATCTGAGCACACAAAAAATCCTTTACCTATTCTTTGTTATTGCAAGAGAAACGAGAAATTTCTACAAACAGCTCCAAAAGGCTTGTCCTTTCAAGGCTGAGTGCGTCAGCTCTTTTATGAATTTATATGATAAAAGCTTACTTTTAGATTGCTGACCTCGCCCCAGTGATGAGCGTCACCTCGGATAAGTCGATTCTAGTACCGCGTACGCCTTCTGCGGTCGATATGAAAACCACTATGGAGACATCAATCATGGTGTGCCAATTCCTGAGTTCCGTTTACTCTGTTTTCATAATAAACATACTGATGATAAACACTATGAGTATGTCTATGCATTAAAACGCCATAAACTTCGATGAGTTGGAAGAGTGTGCGGCTGGGAAATTGTATTGCCCAATGAAATGATGGCCCACAAATCGTATGTTATGGTCAAAAATTAGGAGAGAGGTACCTACGTGTGACAGCAGTGGACTGGGTCAATGATTAGTTGATGGAAAGTCAAATTGAGAACACAAAGGTTCAAACATACTTTTTTACATTTCATAGGAAGAAAAATTAGGTACTTACCTAATTACCTGTCCTGGCAGCTTGCGTAATAGGCACATTAATACAGAACTAGAAAATGTGAATAGTAATAATAATATTATTATTATAATATTATATTATTTATATAAGGGTCCAGTTGAAAACCAGCGTCAGGCCCTAACAGGATACATCCTGACTTATGCTGAACTGGACACCCATTTGGTGTAAGAATAATGACAGATTAGTTAAGAAATTTGTGTAAGTAAACTTAGTGTTTTAGTTCCTTTTTTTTTTCACCAAATAAATGAATATTGTTATAGTTGTTGTTGTAATATAATATTCTGGGTAAGAAAAAAGATTGACCAGGAAAGTAGATACTTCGCTGGTAGAAGTGTAACGAGGTTTCGAAATATGTAGCAGGCAAATCCGCAGGGTGCATCTAGTTAAAAGTCAATAAGGTGTACAGCTTTCTAGAGAAATTCATTAAATATAGGTATAAAAATATGACAGTAAATGCCCAACAATTAACCCGATTATGAATCTTGGTCAAGTTACTGCGCTACATAATATAGAAGCAGCTTACCAATTTGGTCCAATGGTTACCAGAACTAGGCAGACGAGTTGAGCCTCACATTCCAACTTTACAGTTACCGTTCGTTGAGTAGCCGTAGCATGTAAATTGACAAATATTACTGTATACCTATGTATAGAGCTGCACCTTGGTGTGTCAATCATCTATTTGTTCAACTTAACAATCTGTGGGTAAAAAGGGCTCTCTAACGACTTGGTACTCCTGTTGACTGACACTGCCTTTACTAGAAAGTAACCAAAGAAAATAACAAATTCCATATTTAAAAAATAAATCCTAAAGTTCTTACCCCTGCCAGAGTGTGGATTTTTTATGCTTTGTCAATCGGCGGAACATAATGGGTAACGCTTAGATGAGTGATGTCAAGAGTATTTATTTTGTTTAGCTGCAATGCAATGAAAATACTAACAAACTGGAATAGTAAAAAATCGAGTACTCGTACAGTAGGTACAAATACTGGGGGCCAAGTCTACTAATTCAATCGCATTAGAATAGAATAGAACTTGCCACTCAATAACGAGCCGACAGAAAAAAATTACAGTTTTCTCAGTAGCTCTTAAGTTGCTTTTTTCGTAGTCTAAAATAATATTTTGATACCTAAAGACAGCTACTTTGTCTCAATTCTACGGCTTGAGAAGTGAGATTGTGAAATATAAAGTAATAGTTTTAGTGGACTACCTAGTTTTGGACCAATCGCAATGGAACCGATATAGAATAGAAATAGAACTGCTTTTTGTTGTAAAACAGTAGACTCGGCCCCCAGTACTCGATTATCCACGTTTGAGTTTTACCACTGCGTCTGCGGCACAACATCTCTTAAACCAGTATCACATTTGAAATGAGTTGTTTATTTGTAAGCGGATGTTTTAGCAGTGTTCTTTGACATGTTTTATAAAAATTGGTTTAGCCGTTTACTTTATACAGTCGTTTGTACGCAGGGCGGAATATTTATCTTATTTTATCATTATCATTGATATTTATCATTCTTGTGATCACAATACAGACAAAGAAGTACTACAACATCGTACAGCTTGTTATCAGGTGTTAATATTATTATAAACGTAAGCATATTTTATATATATGGGTTTAATTTGAATATATTCCAAACGCTGCTTTAGCCTTTACTAACTCCGAGGTCACTTTCTATGCATCTAGAAAGTCATCTTCTGTTACCTCGTGGGATTACTAACGTTGTTCAAAAATGCGAGCTTTAAGAGATGTTTCGAAGAGGATTTATTAGAATTGAATGCGGTTCTTCATAGAATTTTCCGAATCAGAAAGTGAAGTGTTATCGAATGAGTCACAGCGCAGGGCATTCCACTATTGTCAGAGTCCTGCTTTTGTTATCATTATGCGAACCTAAAGCCTAAAGTAACACATCGGGAAAAAGGAACAGAAAGGTGTAACAGAAAACTGGAGAATCACGTACTTTTCGATCAATACATTACGATTAAATTTAGTTCACATTATATTTTAATCTCAATTTCATAGTACGATAACGTGAGAGATGTTGCACATCATATGCGATTACTCTAATGCTCGCTGTTTTTTTTATTAGTACCTACCTATGCATATTTAACCAACCTTCAGTGAAAACTTTTCAACTTATGACCTCATTACCAAATCGTAAGGAGCTAGCGAAAGTCAATTCTTTTTTCCTCGTATTCCAACTTTCATTTTTAATTTGGTTTTACTCATTATATAAAGATAATCGTATTTGTATACCGTGCGCCAACGGTATCTAGAGTAAGTATCTGCCATATATATTTCACAGTCATAATTAATGTGTGTTTTATTCTGCTAAATGTACACTCGCAAAGCGTTTAAATCTGATTTAAATTAGATTGAGGTTCCTATAAATTTGTATGTAATTGTTCACTATTTTCTGAATCGGTCAGAATTCTAATTAAAATGCAATTTATACCTATTGCAATCTGCGGTTTTGCTACCTACCAATTTAAAAACTACCATACTTTACCTTATTACGAGCCTATTAGCGACCTATTTTTACGAGCTTTTTACTAACTTGCAATTGCAATGTATGTATATGGTCGGGTGGAATCTCGTCAGCAACTCAATTTTGAAGTCCAGTTCAGATATCATTATAGCCGTTTAAGATATAGATATCTTAAACGACTTGAACTTTAGTATACCTACACATTAAGTTTGGCTGACAATGCATAGTTAGTTATCCAAATCCAACATGGTGGAACACCCAAGATGGCGGACTAGTAATTTTAAAGCACTGCTACAATATGAGTATCAAATCCGTCTTTTGTACTGTTTGTATTGTATACGATACACTGCGCTAAGAAAGTTAAAGAACTTGCTAAGGATTTTTCTTTAGCTTAATTTCAAAAGATACTAAAAAAATATTAATTTGTACCTGTATAATATGCAACTTCATACTTTAAAATATAAGGGCCAAGGATAAATAAATGAAAGAGTGGATCAGTAACGAAATTTATTTATTTCATAGCTCTCAACGTATAAATATAGACAGAATGTGTGCTGGTGTTCTACTATACTAGAACCGGACGATGCAACGTATCATAGTTTCAGATCAACGCACATTAACGGATGTAACAAGAAAAGTGTTATGGTATCTACAACAGCTTCGCATATGTAATTACTATCATCGTCTTTAAACGTATTTCTATATTAGATACATAAAATTACATCAAAAATAGCTAAAAGAATTTTTACACAATTTTCTCAGTTTCAACCTACAAGTGCATACTAAGATATAAACGCCAAGATACTTAAAATATTTATATTTATTAAATAGGTTGTAAACTCACCACGAGTTATGAGATGACACCCAGTAATACGTACCTGAAAACATTTTAACTTTAAGTTAATACAGAGTTAGCTACACAAGATTGTAATATACCAATTGTGAATTAATTTTTAAACAAATATTCGAATGAGATGCGCCTTAAAACTTTTTAATTTTAAATGAATAATTCATTTAAAATTAAAAAGAATCATACAGAAGAATAAAGGGTTATGTAACTTACAAATCTTGAAGTTACAAAATTTACAAGCATATTGTATTAAAATTACTTAAATAAATATTCTCGATGTGCGAACCGATCCAGGATCCAGTTCAAGTGGGTAATACATAGTTTTAGCGGAATAGTGCTTGGTGGCTTGGCGGGTCAAAAGGTGTATTACTTTATCATAATGTACTAGCTGACCCAAGAAACTTTGTTAGCGCCACCAAAAATGTGATAAATGAAAACCGCTCGACTGATATTCCGAACAAAGCCTAAACATTTGGTTTGGATAAGTGAGCCCGTACTTCAGTTAAAAAAATTCAACGAAAAGTGGCATTGATTTTTATGTAGGTATATTGATTTAACACGAGGTTTAGGGGAAGGCACGGGTGACACTTTTGTAGTTATACAAATTACACTTCATTTGCTTTGTGAAACTTCTTTCTTTATACATAAATTGTATCTATGGGCAACACGCGGGCCGTTCTGTTTTTTTTTTACCTCTGTGGCGCTTCCGCCGAAATTGTATTTAAGATAAGCATTTATCATAATATACTTACTTATCTTATTTCTAAAGATCTAAGTGAAAATACTATATTTTTATTACAAATAAATTCATGGTTAGATAACTTAGACTGACTTAGACAGTTTTATTGTTTCCGACTGTTTATGAAATAAATATCTCAAAGTGATTACCATTTCAAGAATATACGTTTCTAAGTTGCGGTTATGCTCTAAAAGGTATTCAGCTATAGCAAATCGCGGTACCGGCATAATTATAAGTATACCAGGATCTATATAGGTACGTTTTTCAGTACCTATTTGTTCCTAACGTTTAGTGTAATTAAAATCGCTTGTATTTTTTTGTGAATATGTAATAACTTTTGCACTCTCGTCACAAATGATAAATTAAAAAACAAACTGAACATGGGGTACTGACGGAAGCGTTGGTATGTCGTTAAAGTATGCAAATTTTTATATATTTTATTTTATTTTATTATTTTTGGGGAGCTTACGGCTAATTTTACAGTACATTTACAAATCTGTATAATTACATGCCAATTACAAGCTTCCACATGTGGGATAACTATATAAAATAAAGAAACTCAGATTTTAACTATAATGAGGCAACTAAAGTAGCAAGTCTGTATTATTACACAATAATCCTTTAATTTTTGTAATGCTATAATTAAATAAGTCAATTTGTGTTTTAAGGTTCAGTTTATTAAACAGTTGACATACTCGTGGTATAAAGCTATTGCGTCTATAATTTTTATTGCTAAATGGCACATGCAACAGACTATTTACCCGTAATCTTTGAGGAGGCACATATAATGAGATCATGTTGAGGAGTTCAGGACAGTCCAGTTTATTCTGAACTATATTGCATAGGAGACTTATATCCGCTATTTTTCTGCGGAGATGGAGAGGTATGAGGTGTATACATGTACGATGGTAGTCGTCATGAGGAAGCTTGAATTTAAAACCTAGATATCTAACAAACCGTTTTTGAATTTTCTCAATATTTTGACTATATGAGTCATAAAGGGGATTCCAAATTTGACATCCATATTCAAGGTGACTGCGGACATACGCACAATAGAGAATTTTGATGGTTTTCATATCTTTAAAATTCTTTGAAACGCGCATAATGAATCCTAGGGATTTAAAAGCCTTGTCAGTAGCATGGTCCACGTGCTGATCAAACATTAGTTTACTGTCATGCAAAATTCCTAGATCTCTAATGACTCACGTTTTCAATTGTAAAACCCTTTAACTTATAATCGAAATTCATAATGTTGCGCTTCCTAGTAAACGTGATGGCATTACATTTGGATACATTTAAGTCCAACTCATTCTCACGACAGTACAGATCAAATCTATTTAAATCATCTTGAAAAAGTAACGCATCAGCACTGTTATTTATAGTACGATAGATTTTTATGTCATCTGTACAACAACAAAAAATTGGAGTTTAAAAAACATTTATGAATGTCGTTAATAAACACAACAAACAGGAGTGGACCAAGTAGCGACCCCTGAGGAACCCCTGAAGGAATATTTACCCACGGAGACGCGAATCCATTTAGGACCACAGCTTGAGTTCTGTTAATCAGATAGGAGTTTAGCCAATTCAAGAGATCACCATGAATTCCGAAGTCGGAGATTTTTCGGAGTAACCTAGAGTGATCTATTCTTCAAAAGCCTTAGTGTAATCAGTATATATGGCATCAATTTGATTACCTTTAGCCATATTTGAGGTTAAAAAGTCATTAAATATTACCAAGTTTGTTGTTGTAGATCGTGCTCTAATGAAACCATGCTGCTGAGGAAAGAACACACTTTTGAAGCAATCGTATATTTGATCGAAAATTAGTCGTTCAAAAACTTTAGCCACATGACAGAGTTTAGAGATTGGCCTGTAGTTCTCAACGTCAGTCTTGGGTCCTTTCTTATGGATCGGTGTGATAAATGCGTGTGATTTCCATAAACTTGGTACAATACCATCCTTTAATGAACGATTAAAAATCATAGATACAGGAATAGACAATTCCTTCGCACAATTAACCAAGAATAATGCCGGAAGGGCATCAGGACCCTCCGATTTATTTGTATCTAACCGTAACAGTAATTTATACACTCTTTCATGTGTTATTTCTATTGAAGATAAATCACAGGCCTGTTGAACCCTTGATCCTTGCTTTTGGGGATAATCCCCCAGCCAAAAAAGTTGAACTAAAGTAGTTAAAAAACAGCTGACAAATGCCCTCACTCGAGCTACTAGTGACAGAAGAATAGGACATTGAGGCCGGATAAGAACTACTGCCTCGATTGTTTTTTATATAAGACCAAAAAACTTTAGGATTGAAAGAAACCTTTCCAAAGTCTGCATATAATCTTTAAAGCCTTATTTAAGTAATTTTTATTATTATTACTTATTTACTTTCAACTATTTTAATCCTATCTCGCAGTAATCTATAAGTATTTTCATCGGTTAAATTAGAATAAGTAATTTTTTTGAAAAATTTAAATTTTTCTCTAATAATTTTAATTAGGGAAGGTTTGTACCAAGGAGGGTAACTATAATTAGGGGAAGGACGAATTGGAACAAAGCAATCACGCAATTTGTAGACGGTTTTGTAGAAAAATTGAATAACATCTTCCAAAGTGTAACCAGTCGATGTCAGAAAGATGCACACATATTTGGTCATAGTCAGCTAGCCTATATTTATAAACTTGGCGTTTGGTTAATTTAAGTGAATCAACTTCCAAAAATGCAGTTTTTATGACTAAAGACTTATGAAGGGGATCCTCAGGGACCAAAGGATCAGTATTGTGCAGAGAACCAGGTCCAACAACCTCCCCAAACAGTTTATGTGATTACTAAACTGTCTCAAGTTGCAGTCATAAAGAGCAGTAACAAAATTGGTTTCCGGTGATCCGCTTACACTCACCGGTTTGAAGCCTATATCAGATGTAGTCCACTTGATGCTGCTCATGTTAAAGTCACCCAATATAAGAAACTCATCCTGGAGTGCGATCTCGAATATGCTTTTCAATTTAGTTAAATAATTATCCAACTGATCAGAAAAACCGTTCCCCAGATTTTGCTCACATAAATATACTGTACAAATGTGAAGTTTAATTACACGCTTGTTTTGTTTATTGCGAAGAGACAAAGTAACCCATATATCCTCGGCTGAGGATCTCCACTCCATCATGTTGTTACACACTAAGTGACGGCGAACTGCAATAAGTACTCCACCCCCTTTAGTTTGTTGGGTACGGGCATAATCCCTATCCCGTCTATATACTAAGAATTTGTCACTAAACAATTCACTGTCAGAAATGTTATCAAGCAACCATGTTTCAGTAAGTGAAATTACATCGTAGTCTGACATGGTAAGGTTACGCAGGAATACGGTAGTTTTTGTCCTGAGTCCTCTACAATTCTGATAATAAATGTTAACCATTGGTAACAGTAACACTACATTTAAAATAGGTCAATAAAATATGAAAAGTGAATGTAATCGCAATCAGTTGCATATGCCATACTAGTTTGATATTTTTATTTTTAGTATATTTAAATATCCACAACACTATCCGAACAAGATAACATAAGGCTATCAATGTATACAAAACTAGCCCTAATACTAGTTTATTATACGTTATTATCAGTAAAAGGCAGCAAAAAGCATTTAAAATTACCACTTTGAGATAACCTAACATACCCATAACAATTTATGACGATTAGTAAAATGTGTTCCATGCACTTCATTGAGAGCTCACTATACGAAGTTATACAGGAGTGCCAGTGACGTTGTTCCACAACCACATGGATAATTATTTTAATATATTTAGAATGTGGACTCAAACAAAATACAAGTTTAAAATAACAGTTCACCAAGAAAATAATACTTTTAATACGCGGTATTTGCCTGTTATGAGACTATTTTAGTCCCATACGAAACACCAATATAACCAAATGTCGTTTGAATAAAAATAAGTATGCATTAAACAAAAAGACATCCTTCGATACAATAAGCAAAATATTGAATAAAATGCACGAACCCGGGAACGGTATTAAACAGCTGATAAACCGGGCATGCATTACACGAATGAATAGAATTGAATAGAAAAAATGTGTAGACGAGCTTCTTACTATGGTTCTCAAACTTCTCATGCAGTATTTATAATAACAATGATGAATAATTGATATTTTCCTTAAAGTATTAAAATTTGGTAGTTTCAAATGGTAAGGTTTGGTACTTTACTGCATATCAAATTCACATTGAAGTCAGAAAATGAACATGTTCTCGAGTGAAATCTGTTATTAAGTTTTTTTTGGAAGTCAATGGTTCTTTTAGATGTGATAGGGTGTATGCTTGGATGTACTAGGGTGCAACCAAGATCTTCAGGATTAAACTCAATCTCACCTGGAAATGGTATATATACCGACCAATGAAACAGGCTCTGAAGCAAGCGCCCTTAGTGTACTCCATCCCAACAATGTTTTTTTTTAAAAAAACAATGTCGTACCTGTTCCGTAAAGGATTACCCCAGGCTCTATATCTAATCTTGATTTTGGAAGGTAGGACGGGAAATAGAGTTTGGAAATAACCGAAAAGAAGCAAGAGATTAAGAGTAATGGCGTTAAACTCACATCCATCCGCATATGGGATAATTTGGTCGAGTGCAAGGATCAAGTAAAATACCTGTATTTCACACGTCCAGTGCGGACAAAGTCAAGTGCTGAGAGATGACTGATGTCATTTATGACTCAAAAAATGCCGGTTAGGCTGAAGGGACAGGTCTATAAAACCATCATTAGGCCTGATCTTTGACATGGCAATGAGACATGATCACAATTGGAGCGACACACGCTGGATCTATGTGTCACTGTAAAAATATCAAGCTACAACCTGCTGCAGTCCATTTCAACACGATAATAATATACGCAAAACCACATACGTGGGACATAATACAACTTTATGCTACGCCTCAGCCTACCCCTTCTACGTTATAGTACGCCATTCCTTCGGGGAAAAAGGCGAGAAGAATGAATGTTTACTATTTTTTGAATAAAACTAATTATCTCCTAGAATGCACTGAATCATGAATATAAAACAGTGTGACCGTACACCCGTTTTATAGTAATTAAGTGGTTAGTAATGGCTGTGATTAAGAACCTAGTAAAGGCGGCGTGAGAAGCCGTACCAGAATCTAGCACATAGAGACATTAGCCGCTTCAGTTTCCACGAGACACATCAGATTTACTTAGAAATTTCGTTCATTATGGGAGTGTAACCTTGTACAACTTTGAATAAGTCACTAACGTATTCCAATGGGGTCATAAAGGCGTTTTTGAAATAATTTTGAAAAGCAATATGCGGACTAAGTTTACCATAATTTAATGTGGAAAAAATCTGCAAGCACGAGCGGGATTCGAATCGGCGTACTTTTTTACTCCAGAGTAATCGCTTTGGACCAGTCATTCCTCGAGCGAGATAGTCTATATTTTTCAGGGTCCTCTGAAAAAAGAAGTAGCCGTCTCTTTTTCTCTTTCTTATTCGATATATTCAACTACGTTTTAATCTCGTCCATTTATCCATACACATATTTAACCTGCTTATTAATTTTGCATACCTATGACACCTGGCATTGGGTTATATCGCGAATTTTACTAGTGATGTTTATGTATGATTCTCCCACCTTGTATAGATTTTTAAATAGTCTGGGTATGAATGATGCAAGGGTTAGGAATTTAGAAATTCATAAATATTCCTAGTTTTCACTATACGAAAGGCTCACACAGAAGAGCATAATCATCATTGGACAAGGGCAGAACCAAGCCGTCGCAATTCCTCATTGGCTCCCGTTCGCGTTGTTGGTGATGCACTACGACCACACCGTACCTATAAGAAGCGAATTTTTAAGTCGTAAATTGATCAGGCCATCATATTCCATCAGGCTTGCATGCTAAATCCACATTACTGAAGTTTATCCAGTTTCGCTTAATCTTTACATGTAAATAAAAATACTGTACGTGTGTATGTCCTGAGTTCCTCCTAAACGGCTGGAGCGATTTGAATTTTATTTTGTATGCGTTTAGGTGGCGCCTTCGATGGTTTAGATTCACAAATCAAAGAAAAATGAAAAAAAAGGTCTGAAGTCGGTATACTGCAGGACAACGTCTGTCGGGTCCACTAGTTGAATATAAAATTGTTCACCGCCTCACGTTCACTACAGTGGTAGAGATACTTACCTGGATAAGGACTGATTTTGTCATCGACGTGAATTTATAATCCGGTTTTTATTCCTCTCTATAAAATAACAAATAATTGGCAAGAAAAATCATATAACTTCAAAATTTTAAGAGATCACTGAGAAAAATTATAAAAAAAATTCTCAATATTAAATGTGATTAGTCCAAAATCAGTCCTTAAACTTTCGGAGATTATACTCATGGCGCCTGCAGTACCTGTAACAATAACACACGCTGTTATTGAACGTAGGTAAAAAAAACAATAGTGAAGATCCGTTATTAGGTTCGGTAACCGAATGTCCTTGACAAGGCCTACTCGGGAACAATTCGTGCAACGGGATGGTAACAGGTTGGACACACGGACAGATGGACCGACTAGCACAGTTAGCCTGCTGCCTCTATAACTGGGTCATCATATATATATAGTGAAGTTCAAGGCGCAACACTCATTGCAAGTTAAACTCTCGCACCAGCAGCACGCACTTTCTCCGGTTAGGATAAAGCTACCTCGTTAGAAGATAACGTGAATCAGTGTAACAGTGATATACCTCCAAAATCCAGACAAGGTAAGAGGTTTTTTGAAGGCTTATCCCATAAGCAGTGGAATAATAATTATAAGTGTTCGTGTAAATCGTGTGAAAGTTGGACAGGACGCTCATGATTGCAAGTGACCACGTGATAAATTTTAGATGGGTGTTTCACAAGTGATTTGGTGATACAAAATGTTAACATACAAAACAACATAAAGTAAAAATATCCTATTAAATTCTGAGACTCAAGTGAACAAACAAAAATTTTATCTAAATTGCTGCAAAATTATAAAATTGTCGTTTATAATAATAAATAAAATTAGTAGATTAATATAATTTTGCGGTTCATTTATATAAAACGTTGAACTGATAAGAAAATTATTAAAGGCGTAATTGAATATTAGTTAACTATAAAATGGAATAACATACAATTTGATTAATTTGACATAGACAACAGTAGCCGTAGTTACCATAAAAACATATTTGTTATCAGTTTATGCAGATATTAAATCAATGAATCTCTTTTTAGTTGCTCAAGTATCGAAAGATTATCTTCGATTAAAAATAATTTGTTTATATTATCGTACGTTATATATGTTGCGTATCACTCCTTAAAAGTAGTCATTTGTAACTGTTGTGTCATAGAAACTTCAAACGTAAACAATGATAAGACAACGACCAAAACATTGTAAATCGATTGTCAAGCAAAATTGGTCACACAAATTTCACAGCTACTACTTATGAATCTCTCGCACGACACCTCAATAGCCAGCGCTACTCATGTAAATATGAACCTTCGCTTTCTAAAATGTGAAAATGTCCGCATTATGTATGTAACATTTGAGTTTGCTCCTCTTATATTATCTGACAACAAAATATCTTGATCCACTAATGCTAATGATGTAATAATTACAAGATACTTAGATGATTGTAGCTTGTTTAGTAGGATACCCATTTGTATGTTGCTTGATACCTTGTATTTTTACGCAGTGCTGGCTTTAATTGCTCTATTTTTTAAATAGAGCGAGTCAATCTATTTATAGTGGAACATTATTGAAATTAATTTCACACAAAAATAGAAAGTCTATAAAGACGAATATTATTCGATAGTTTTGAATACTTCTTTACAAGTATAGAACTGTGATAGTAAAGATTTTAGTTTATTTGTCAAAAGCGATTTAATGTTTGTTGTTAATAAATTTCAAATCAATTTTAAATAAATGTAATAAAGAATCAAGGTATCTTAAACTTGGTAAACAAAATGATGAAATCTTTAGGTGTCATGTTTATATCTACTGGCTTGGTGACAGGTTCCTAAGTAATTAAAAGTCTTGAAACGTACGCCGGCGCTGTGATGAAAGTAGCGAGGAAAGCTGCTGCGATCGGAATGGCCAATAATCTTGCGTGCCGGTCCCGTCGCTGAGTTTCTCGCATACTTCAATGTGCAGAATGATATATGAATAGACTATTTCCAGAAATTACCATGCAAACGAGACTTCCATCTTAAAATTGATAATCTCAAGAAGACGAAGATTAATATGAATAAATTTTATTACGTCCAGGAGTAATCTACTTACCAATGAGTCACAGAACGCAAAGTAGTAAACAAACAAACACAATCTCTATTGGAATTCAGTCTTTTAGAGGCATAATACAAAATGTCAAAAAATCTGAGATATGCTACCCAATTTCAATATAAAATCTTATTTTTCCTTTAGATAATAGGTTTAATAGACCGATGAAATTAAAAAGAAAACCCTAATACAATGGAAAGCTTTGGATTTCTTTTGTAAAACAAATACAAATTGCTAACAAACTAGTTTCCAAAATAAAAAAAATCTGATCTTATCTTTGATTCAATGCGAGATTTTAGGCACAGAACGAAAATAAAAGCAAGTAATGACTTCACAGTGATGATTAATCTCCAGCCGTCATCTCACAACGAAATGCCTGATACCTACATTCATGCCCAAAAAACTTTAAAGTGAAAGTTGTCAGTAGACGTGAGCGGCAATCTCGTCATTCACCGGCGTCGTTGGGTAATCGAAATCATTTTAAAACGAAAATTACATACCGGCACATCACCGCGGGCTACGTTCGATTCTTTTGAGGTCAGACACCTGTAGAGAAATTCTTTCGTTTTGTTTAACGATTATAAATTTATTACTGCCAGAAATATATATACAATCAACGCATTACAGGATTAAACGTATTCACGTTTCACTACAAAAAAATAGACTAACTGGAAAGTTTGTCTGTTCCTGAAATGACCATTCATTCGAGCATTCCACAATCAGAATCTGATGTCAAAACATATGAGGGGGTTTTCAAGATAACCAGTATTAAGGGCTTTGAGTTTAAATTCTCATTGATTAGGTACAACAGATGAATCGCATATATCTCTTTTCTAAAATTTGCTCTAATCTCCATAGGCAAGTACCTATGTAGCATCAATACGACAAATTCTAACCTATGAACCACCACAAACCAGTAAAGCGGTTCGTCAACTTTCATCATTTATTCAAATGCTAACATGATTGGCACTATTTAAAAGTAGGTGTCGACCTAAATCGAACATGTGCATCTTGAATCAGGTGTACCGTACGATTGATCTGCATTGAGAGCACACGCATCACTGTTCGTGGATCATCACTATAGAAGTGCATTAGTCCGTTACAGCTATAGCATCTTGAATGAATGTTAAATGTCTAATAGCGTGAATGCCACTTTACGTTGTAGGAACAATAACTTTATCAACTGAAGCATGTAATTCTACAGAATTTTGGTATAGGTACTATAACGTTATTCTTTTTAACTTTTTTTTTCTTTTCTACAAATACACCTATACTATTATGAGTGTAGGTATAATATAATAAACATAACTGAGTTATACATGAGTAATAACATGTTTCACGAATTCATTTTCAATCCACGTTTATATCCGTGTATCGAACACGCACGCTTGTAGACTTACGGATGGTTTTAGAAAGCGCATTGCACGCTGGACCGGTCACCGAGCAGTCTAAAATATCAAAAAAAAGCTGAAGTTAAAACAAGATCCACTTTTTTTGGGATAACTTATTTTAAGAGCGGTCTCGTTAGAGTTTATTATTAGATATGTTGATGAACACAATTTTAATCCAAGGAAGATACAAATGTTCGTGTGTGTATTCACCAACATCATACAACTTACTGATCGTATTATGAAGGAAACTGCGCACGCAACAAGAGAAAAATTATCAATGAATGGTGAAATTTGCTTGTCGTTTTTCCACGGTGAATTTCCGATGAAAGTTGGGAGCTGGTCACAACGTAATAGCTGGTCTAAGTCGTCACTCCGAAATTAGAAAAACGTTAACCTTGCACGGCAGTGGCACACACGCGACCGGATCGTGTCGCTTTCACTTAACGCCATGTTTGCCAGTCAAGTCGCCTAGCGTCGCACGTCGCATCGGTGGTTTGCGTTATTAGATAGATACATAATACAAAAAAAATATATATTTGAATAACTGCAATGTTTATTATCCGACTGCAAGGAAAGGGTTGTCTTTTTGTGAATGTAATCTCTTATAAGATTTAAGAATATTAATTGCCTATGTGTAATATTGAGTCGATATGTAGCCGTAATACGTTCATCTATATAATAGTCTGAACGTTATTTGATGCTTCGACATCTCAACAACTATAATTGTGCTTAATCTCACACGCATTTGTGCACACCTTTCCATGTCCGAAATTTTCCTTTGCATCTGCGCATAGTTTTTACGCCTAGGTATAAGATGTTAATATGTATAAATACCAGTCAATACATCAACAAACGGACTATTGGAAACGTATTTGTAAAATGCACTACCTAATGTGAAGTGAAACGTGACATTGTAAATGGAGATACAGATGTCAATCATTAAAAAATGTTTTCATATTACTCATATAAATGTAGGCCATGTCGTGAAGATCCGCAACGATTGAAAGTGAGGATTGCTTCTGGTTGCAGTGAAGTTCAGTCACCTGCGCCGGTGCAGGGTTATTAGGTCACGAGGGCACTGCACCATTTGTAAACAGAAATCTATGATAACCAATGAAAAAAGTTCCTCTATATTTTATTCACAATGAAATAACATAAAATAATCTTGTATTACTGTAATTTGCGAAATATTATCATTGCTTTTTCTGATGAAGAATAGTTATTCACAATTTTGTCTACTTTTAGTACATAGTCTTGCCATAGTTTAGTAAGTACATAGCGGTTTACTTGAAATAGCAACAAAGCGTCTATAAAATATAAAATGACAGCGCAAGTCTTGCATAGCTCCGACAAATTTCTCCAAAGAGAATCTCGATGAACCTGCTAAGACTATGGCCGGTATGGGTCTGCGTCTCGGAGTAGGTACTACAAATACATACGCATATTTAACTGTTTATAATAATGTTTAGACAAATACTCTTTTAATATTCCTGCCAAGTAACGAAATCATTATGAAATTATATAACTAAAACATACCATTAGGCAGTAATACCGTCACGTTATCCAAAATTAAATGATACTTTCGTAAGTCCGGAAGAAGCACCAAGTGTTAACATAGACTTAATATTTATCGGTCGAAGAAAGTAGACCACTCGTGCACGTTTTACGGCTAGAATATTATATGTTAATTCATACAACTAGCACCTTATTAAGTAAAGTTTGAGGTGACATCCGAATAACAGTTACTAGAGACCCGGTCACCTGCATTCGAGGGCTGTCGGACATGGTAGTAACATACTTATATACCGGATGGCGTCAAGCCAGAACCCTGTTATCTATCGCACGTTACCTATAATAAATACGATAAATAAAACATATCAATTGTGTATTTACTTACACGAGTAGGTCGGTCACGTTAACGTAGAGCTTTACTTAAACATTTGTGATGATTGGGTGTAGCTGTTAGAATAAATTGTAATTCTTGGGATCTTTTTAGTTCTTCATTGTAACATTCAGAGCAGAAATTACTAAATATTCTTCAGTTACCTTAATATAATAATTTTCTCTTTATGTGCATATAATCATAATTATAGCACCTATATAATCCGTATGCCTTCATTTTGTTAAGAATTCATTAAATTAATTAATTAAATTCGACTCTTACATTATATAAATTAAAAAAAATAGTTGCCTTCCTTTCTCTTTTGAGGTTATGTAACAGCGTGTATGTAAAGCAACGAAAGATTGTTACAATTACAGATATAAAATAAAAAGTAAAGAATTACATCAGATGTGATAAAAGGAACAGCTATTATTTAACTTCACTAGTACAAGTACTCGTAAGAAACATCTCTACACAAACATCCTCTTATAACAAGACTGGCATCCTCGTAAAAATACCAACTGAGAAGGCAACGACGACGCAAGGTGCCACTTTCTAAGCAGCTCTAAAAGCAGGCAATAATTTCGCGGGACTCACTCATCAGAACACTTTCTAATCGTCGTCCATTACGTGAGAGTGCAATTAATTATTTGTATTCCGTACCTTTATTCATATTATAAATATTTAATACTTAATTTTACTAGTTCCAACTTCATTTGTAAGTCCAAAATAGTTTTTAGTACATTTCATAGTTTATTAATTTTAATTTAAACATACATAAATGAATTTAAGTTATGTGCTGTAAATTGACTAGGCTATCTAGATTGTACAAGTTGAAAATACGCGTACTACTATATGTAGTCCGAGACTACCAGGACTTTAATTGGTCGTGCTAATTAGTGTCTAGCACATAAGACGTTTTAGCCTTTTTCTTACCACCTCACTAAAAAGGCAACTGGTTCATAATTTCTTACAAATTTAACATCTAAAATAGACACATATTATTAAATTTATTCGGCCCTTTAGACCCACCCCAGTTCCGTGCTTCGGAAATCAGGTTAAGCCGTTGGTCCCGGTTGCCAATAAAATGGCAGTCATTGATGGCCTTACGGGCGGCTTAAAACATTTCAACAGCAGGTCGCCGCAGCCTGCGCCTGTCCATTTCAACACGGCAATGGGCTGACCACCTATTACGTGGAACAAAAATGCATACGGTGAAATGTGGGCGTTTAATATGCCTCTGCCTACCGCTTCGGGGATAAAGGCGTGACAGTATGTATGTATGTACTATATCTGGTAAGTACTGGATATAAGCGATGCTATTGTTTAGAGATACATAAGAGTCATCTCACTATCATCAATCATCCGTGATACTTGGAACGGCTGAAGTTAATAGTGCGGTTTTAAGCACCGGAATATCAAAATTTACTCAAAATTTCCATTCCATACTATCTGAAGTCCCCCAGTTTTACAAAAAATTGATCCATTTTTTAAAAAAGTATTATTCCATGGTTTAAATATGCCACGTATAGTATATATTATGGACAAGAATGCACACGGTGAAAAGTGGGCGTAAAATATGCCTGTGCCACCACTGTCTCTGTGCACGCATACTCGACTCTCGACTCGGTGATCTGCTGTCTCTTAGCAGATCAGTGAGTCGAGAACATATAAAAGTAGATAGGAGAGCAGGTGGTGTATGCGACATTCAATAGGCTTATTTTGTTCTCAGATGCATCAAAAGTTGGCAGGATGGGCGCTCCTGACTTTAATCAGTTCTTCAACAGTTCTTCATACACTGGCGTACCCGCAACATGTCCCGCTCATTTCCCAGGTAACCTACATGTTTGTCAATACCTAAACAAAAAATTAAAAAATAAAATAAATATCCATCACGCCTTATCCCCGAAGGGGTGGCAGAGGCATTTTATATGCCCACTTTTCACCGTGTGGATTCCTGTCCCACGTAATAGGTGGTGAGCCCATTGCCGTGTTTAAATAGACAGACGCAGGTTGTGGCTACCTGCTGTTGCAGGTTTTCAAGCCGCCTGCAACCAGGTTTAACGACTGCCATTTTACTGGCAACCGGGACTAACGGTTTAACGTGCCTTCCGAAGCACGGAAACGCTCGCAAATATAAATGCCACAAAGTGGTCACCCATCCAAGGACCAGCCATAGTGAAAGTTGCGTAACTCAGTGATCGTTTACAGAACACTGAGACCGCGGGGCCGCCAGCGCTTCATTTATTTATTTATAATATAATTTATATATAATATAATTTATATATAATTTAATTAAAAAAGGTAATGAATACAATGTACTTTCGTTTTTAAGAGAAAGTAAAGGAAGTATAAAAATGTTAAAATCACGTATAAGGTACATGAACGTCTACAATATATCGTTGAAATATTTACGTAACTACTCATACTGAATGGAAATAAAAAAGAATACGACAGTTTGGACAAAGCAATATTTAGTTTGAAATTTTTATGTAAGTCTAACTTAAAGACATTGTTGAAGTTAAAAGAAATTATTTTCACTGAAAATATATTTGAGATGATGTTTTCAGAATGTTTAATGAATTATGAAAACTAATAATGTAAAAATCCACCCCGGGTGGAATCCGGTGAGAAGTGCTGAAAAACAGTGGCCGCATTTTGGATGGCAATACTCGTAGCTAACCTTTGTATCATAGAATAAAGAATTAAAAATGTTTAATACTTTATAGTATAAAACTAAATATTTTAGATTGTACAATTAAAAGTGTAGTCAATAATTGGTTTAATGATATTTTGAACTTAGAAATTCTTACTTTTGCTTTTCAAAATGAAAACTTAGCTTTGTTAGGCATCACCTATTACGTGGGACAGGAATCCACACGGTGAAAAGTGGGCATATAGTATGCCTCTGCCACCCCTTCGGGGATAAGGCGTAATGGATATTAAATGTGAAAGTAAGGGTCTTCGCTTGAATGCAAGTAAAACTAAGGTTCTAGTATTTGAAAGAGGTGACGTAAGAACTAAATGCGAGATTAGGGTAAACCAGGAACGTCTAGAGCAAGTGAATGAAATTGTGTATTTAGGAAGTATGTTTAGCGCGGATGGAAGATGTGATTCGGATGTAGAACGGCGAGTAGCTGCGGGAAACAAGGTTAACGGTGC
Source organism: Thumatha senex (assembly GCA_948477245.1). Lineage (NCBI taxonomy): Eukaryota > Metazoa > Arthropoda > Insecta > Lepidoptera > Erebidae > Thumatha > Thumatha senex. The sequence continues at coordinate 11,448,809 of OX419738.1, read as the reverse complement.
TTTGTCCCAGTTAGAAAAGCGACAAAGCATCCTAAAAGAAGCACGAATGGCGATTCATAACGCAGTGCTAGTGCCAACTTTGCTTTACGGTAGTGAAACCTGGGTATGTCAGCAGATGCATGAAAGTAAATTGAATGCTGTGGAGATGCGATCACTTCGAAAATTGTGCTGCGTTACCTTGGCCGACCGAATACGTAACGAAGTGATACGCAATATGGCAGGTTTGAATGAAAGTGTCAGCGTTAAGCTGGAAAAGGGTGTGCTCCGTTGGTTTGGACACGTCCAACGAATGAGTGAGGAACGATTGACGAAGAATATATATTGTTCAAAAGTAGAGGGTATAAGGAGTCAGGGTAGGCCGAGACTTACATATGAAGACCACGTGAGCAGATTGCTCAAAAACGGAAAGGTCAAAAGTACTCGGATACCCAGACGTGCGTGTAAGAAGCGATTGATGAATCTCGAAGAAGCGAAAGAAGTATGCATGGATCGTGAAGCCTGGCGATCTGTCCTCTCTGACTACCCCGTCAGGGATACAGCGTGAAGATAGTTAGTTAGTTAGTTAGGATATTAATTTATTTTATTTTTTTTTAAAGTAACAAATTCTGAGTGTTAGATAAAGTAATAATTAATAATACACCTTACTAATAGGATCCTCATTAAATTGGTAACAATCACATTGCTAACGTTCTTATTGTATTCTAATATGACTACGATTTCAGTGTATATCGAAATAAGTACCATTTGAAATCGATTAATATTATTTCTTGTCTTTCGAAGTGTCTGCATTTACACAAGTTCAAGAAATAAATTTAGCAAGATCAAAGTCTAATACCAAATTGTCACACCAAATTAATATACATAATAAACCTATAATTGTATTAAGAGAAAGTTCTGTGAAATATCGTTTATTTATTTTTCAGGCGACAAGTAATGTCCGAACACATAGCCCCCAATATTACAGCAACTCTTTGCCGCTGCCCCAACATGAACAAGTTTCTCAGGAGCGAAAATTCGCCGAAAAGCCTAATGCATTGAAAAAGGTTGCTCTGGATGATATCGATGACATACAAACGAATTCCATTTCTGATGGAGGTTTCTCCTGGTCAAATATGCTCGGTAGGTTAATTGCATTTCAGGTCATGCAAAGATATTAATTCGGTTTAAATGTGCTTTTCACTAACGTATATGATGCTTTTATTTCAGGTATGCTGATGCAAATGATCTTCAACCCTGCCACAACAGGACCCAACAAGAGTGACAATCTTGATACCGACTCAGTATCACCCTCTCCATGGGCTAATCTATTCTCCATGGGTCTTAAAATTTTAACTGCCATTCTAGGAGGAGGAGGTAGTGATGGCATTGACAAAGTAGACAATGGTTCATCTCCCATGCAGGTACTTGCTTTATAATATTTAATGCGTCTTTTTTTTTATACTTTCTGAAAACAAAAATACGTGAAGACCAGTACCTATAGTGCATAATGAGCTTGAAATTATTTTATGATGTATAAAAGCAAAAAATATATATATTTATCCATACTGATCCACTAACATCTTATGTAGATAATCATTGATATTTAGGAATTCTAGAATCACCCCGAAAAGTGTAAAAAGCACCACGTAATTTGATCCTCACCTGTAGCATTTTGCCAGATATCATCCATACAGTAGTTAATAGAAAGCCTTAATTCACTACAAAATAACTAGTACCTTCACATTCGGGATCACCTCAGAGAAAGTTAATCAAATCACTCTATACCTACTTATACTTATTTCTATTATAAAATACACAGTACATTGAAATTTGTATTTCCTTGAGGTTTTTCCTAAACTGTAATGTAAATAGTAAAATTTGGTTACGGAGACGGTGTTGCTTCTCGCTTGCTTCAGGGTATATTGGCTGCGGTTCTGTCGACGGTGCTCGGTGCAAAAGATCCCGACCAGGTCGCCTCCATGGCAAAGCAGGCTGGAGAGGTACGCTACCCACCCTTCCTAATCCACTTTCATTCATCACTGTTATCATCTATTTTTAGAGCTACAGCCAATACAAAAAAATATTAATACTCTATCTTGAACGCGGCATGGCAATTGACATGTCTTCTTTTTCGGATCTCAAAATAAGTTCTAATGAGACTTTCTTTTTTTCACAGTTCATCAACATTGTTGTAAATCTTCTGGACGCTTTGAAGACTTCGTTCTCTCACAGGTCACTAAGTGCTAGGTCCATGGGCCGTAAAGACTCTGTCAGTGACGCTGCACTCGCTGGTATCGCAATGCTTAAAACTTACGTAAGATCCTTCGGCACCAATGATGATAAATGTCTGCAGAAATATGTTTGCGATGCCAACAACGAGTGCTCAGATGACATCGGACCCAAGAGTGTGTTCTGTCAGTTTGGAACGTAAGTAACATTATCGGTTGTTGGAGTACGATTTTACAACAACTAGTGGTCTTTACAACGAATTGTTTATTGTTTATAGCTATGCTGCAAGTTTCGTTTTAGAACGACAATCAGGGGGCACTTTCGAAGATTTCTACGAAGCAGGTCGCCGAGGACGGTCAGGAGTCGACTGTCGCCAAATGTATTTGCAGTGCAATGAAGTTTAATGTAATGCCAACAAACAAATCCGCTGAAGAGCCTTTTAGTGCGACTTCAAAATTAGTGATAACAAATCTTATGAGTTGCTTTCCAAAGTTATGCTTCATAGACTTTTCAATTAGATCCTTTTGAACCGGTTTTAATAAAAACAATAACATTATCATAAGATGATCGAATTATGACATAATTGCAAAATTAAATTATTGAAATTAAATTAATGTTGAATTTAGGTGGGTAGAAAATGAGTAAGTAGTATTATTGACGCCATAACTGTTGGCATATAAATATTGTGCTCAAAACAAGTCCCATCGCACTGAATAAACAACGTCAACTAGTGTATGATAACTTAACTATTTATTTAACTTATTTTAGATGTAGAAGAGTAAACGTTTTAAAAGATTTCAAATACCATACAGTGTTTAAACAGTCTCTTTGTGAACCTTTAGAAATGAGTATGTGGTGTTAGTACCTTTTGTGTAATTGGCAAATTGTTTAGCGAATAAACAATAAAAATACGCCAATTGCAGGTTACGACGACTGATGTAAAAAGTTATATGTGATATAAATAAATGTTTATATCACCGAGTAGTTAGTAGGTATTTATGTATATTTTGTGCGACTGTGTGATTGAGGACGTCCTTGTGTGTTTGTGATGTAAAATAAATAAAAAATAATAAAAAAGATCCGAATTTTTACTATTCCCAACCGAAACTAATAGAAAGCATTACAATTAGTGACATACATATAAAGGTTTCTTAGAAAATGACAAGAAAATACCGCTATAATAACATCACATAATAGACCTCACCAAACTAACTAGAGCGTAATGTGCACTCATGGGCGCCAGCGCATCCCTGTCAGTTAAACCTTGACATTCGTTGGCAGAGTGCGACAGGTGACAGTAGTCAAGATGACTTTGGAAGACCTGCTTTCACAAATAGGAACAGGAACAAAGCATTTCACGGACAGGTTAGATATTTATATATTTAAACTTAAAAGTACGAGCTTCATTGACGCATTAGGTAATTTTCAGTTTAACAAGTTCCCTGTCTCATTAATTTTAAATGATACTAGATGCATTTTTTGTATCATCTTTACTGATCTTTACCATGCATCACATACCTACGAGCAAATACGTAAGTGATTTCTAATACCTATTATCTTGAGTGAACGTAGCATACAAATTCAATTGCAAATATAATTTACACATTCAAGTTGACCGACAAAATTTATTCAACTAAAACAAAAATGAAGCATTTGTTTTTTTCCAAAATATTTTCTTATGGTCTGTTTTAGATTTATCTTCTAAAACAGATGTAAAACAGATGGCAGCAGGTTCACTTATAGCAGTTGAGGTCATTTCTCGGCGGTGCATCTTACACCTTGTGGTACAGTAGTCGAATTTGAATCGTCAAATTACTATAACTAAATATATACGCCATCTTTTTTTTATAAATTAGAATGAATAACCGCATTGCCCTGGTTAGGCAAGTTACAGATTAAAGTCCCGTCCCAAACCAAGTTATTATCTTTTTCCAATAAATTTTTTATGTAAAATATATCATATTATTTGCTTTAAAAGTGTCTCTATAGATTAAGTGGCATCAATGTATTAAATGGTTGTACCACTGTTCATTGATATCAGAATTGTAGTAGCTCGATAGATGGCTCTGGTCATACTCATAATTGACGATTACAATACAGTAAAGAATTTCAGCTTATTTTGGTACGGTTCTGATAGCTCAGTGGAATTAAACAATTGCCCTGGTTAGGCATAGGTAACAAGTCCCGTCTAGTTTTCTTTTAGTCACTAATAAAATTTATACGTCAATGTATTATAATAGATATTACAAGCATCTTTGCTTCCATACTAGTTAATGGTACATACAACATAATTAAAAGATAGGTAGATAGTTATATATAGCAGACAAAACAAAATATTGCATTCTGTATTGGTAATTGTTTCACATTATCTTCATAAACAGCTGATGTATCAGAAAACACTTACACAGCAATTAGATTTTAATAATCGGTAGACTGAATGAACTTGTACATACCACAGTATGTACAAGTTCATTCTACTCGACCAACACAGTGGACGACGATGGTAGGGCGCTAACTCCCGCAAATGGCGTAAGGTGAACCCATCAGTGCGGGTGAACACGTTGTGCACTCAGGCGACCGATCACTCACCAAATCATAGGTAACGTCGGGTACTTTTTACCTTATAGAGAACTAGCTGACCCCCGCGGCTTCGCCCGTGACATACTTTGAATCCACGTCGCATCCATTAAATTCCGCCGTCGCTTATTACGTTTACAAAAATGTATGAAAATTTTCCCGATTTGATGACGTTTATGATTACTGCTCCGCTCTCCTGGGTAGTAGCGTGATGTTATATAGCCTTCCTCAACAAATGGACTATTCAACACAAAAATACTTTTTCAAACAAACTAACTTCAGCTTTATATATTAGTATAGATTTAATTGAATTACAAAATCTCGCGCCATCTAGGATGAGCGGAACTATCTTTACACAAATTCAAGTACTAAATCGTGTAATAATATAGTAATTATAAAATATATGCTACATTCTCCCCCTCAGTTTCCGAAGATGTCTCGGCGAGAGGAACTTGTTTCTGGTGTTTGTTGTTAGGGTTTCCTTGGGCTCTCTTGGTTCCTACCTGAGTCAAGGCGAAGGTATGTCCAATTGGTACTTCGCGGAATATCATAACCTGCTAGCGTATTCGATGGGATGCTCGTCAGCCTCCCCCCAACCCCGCACTAGAAATAGGTACTCCTAGTGCGTAACTACTCGCATTAATGTTTAAAGTAAGTTAGGTTTCATCTGATTGCCTCAGCACGGGCGCAGTAATTAGCCTTTTATTGAATATAGTTCTCCATAAACAAGAATGAATTTGAAAATGAATGAGTTCCATCAAACTCAGCTATGCACGTAGTAAACGATTCCTACCCCTCGGCCCGAGTAAAATGTAGCGAACAGCATTACAAATAGTTCTTCGGAGAGCCTCACCAATATCTTTATTGACCTTCCGAGGTCGTAGTCCTGCCTAAACGCATGACATAGTGCGATTTTGTAACGGGACGGTTGACGTGCAGCACCCACGATTGGTAGCCAACATAGTGTTACTCAGGTCGAGGGGTGCAGTAGATTGCACAAATCCTCGAAAATTGAATGAGGCTATGCCTAATACTTTGAAATGGAATTTTAATAAAGCAGATTTTTTTGGTTTGTACGACAAATTTCATAAATTGAACTGGGACTTATTCTATGCTAGTAAAAATTTATTAACGAATATGTACCAGTAAAACCAAATCAATGCAAATATAAATATAAGTATCCGGAGTGGTACACGGCAGATTTAATAAAGTTATAAAGTCTAAGGCGAAGTGTCATAAACAGTACAAAATAAAGGGTTTACAAAGTGACTACGAATTGTTTTCTCACTACCGTTCAGTAGTTGAGACCAAGATTGCATCAAACTATAAAGCGTATCAAAGTAGCTTACAATATAATTTTAAAATGGAACCTAAATCATTTTGGGATTTTGTAAGATGTAGACAAGCTAAAAGAAACTAAATTCAGTTAACTAAAAACGGAGAGGGTCTCAGAGAGGAAGATTGTGGAGAATGTTTTGCTTCATATTTTCAGTCGGTTTATAGCGCGGAGCAGCCGGTGCTAGATCCATTAGCCGCGGAGCGAGCATCAGGTGGTACTCCGTGCGCGGCGTGCGTTAATGTAGGCGAACTCTCATGGCATGACGTGCGCGATGCGTTTCGAAGACTCAAGTCTAAGCTGTCGGTAGGGCAGGACGGAGTGCCACCGTTTTTAGTGAAAGATTGTGGAATTGTATTCGAACAGCCGTTAATGTATATTTTTAATTTATGTCTAGCCAATGGGCACTACCCTAATGAATGGAAAATCACACGAGTGATACCGGTACCTAAGGGAAGTGGCTCCGACGTGAGTGACTTTAGGCCTGTGGCGGTGCTGTCGGCGTTCGCTAAGGTCTTTGAGTCAATATTGCATAGCAAAATTTACGCGCAAGTTAAGACGCAACTCAGCAACGAGCAACACGGCTTTCGCGCGGGTCGGAGTACGACCAGCAACTTGTTGTCGTTTGTCTCATATTCGGCAGAGAGTATCGACGCAGGCAAGCAGGTCGACGCGGCGTACTTTGACTTCCGGAAGGCATTTGATGCGGTCAATAATGACATATTGTTAGAGATTTTTTCTAAATTGTTAAAATTCTTTGCAAGTTACCTTTGCGGGCGCCGACAGTACGTGGAGTACGCGGGATATGAATCTGAACCGTATTTTACGTTTTCTGGGGTGAGTCAGGGAAGTAACCTCGGCCCGTTGGAGTTTCTCCTGATGATTAATGACCTGCCGGAGGTCGTGGAGGGTTCGAAATGTTTATTGTTTGCGGAAGACTTAGTTGTTCTTATCGATTGCGGACAGTTCGGACTGCTGGCAACTACAAAGGGACATTAATAGAGTAGTGGAGTGGAGTCAAACTAATAAAGTGATGTTTAATATTAGCAAGTGTTGCGCAGTCACGTACAGCCGAGCGTGCACCCCCTTCCTGTACCCGTATGACGTGGGCGAGCGCACACTGGCAAGTCGTGACGGCCTCCGTGACCTCGGCCTAGATATGGAAGCCGATTTTACTTTTCATAAGTACATTATTCATATATGTGGCCGAGCATTTAAAATGTAGGTTTTGTTTTGAGGGAGTGTAGGGATTTTCAGAACACAGATGTAATAAGAGTATTATATAATGCACTGGTCAGGAGCCACCTTGAATATAATTCAATTGTGTGGAATCCGTATGAAGCAAAATATTCTACTATGTTAGGACGGATACAGAACAAATTTACGAGGTTCTTATACTTGAAAGAGTTTGACGTTTATCCGTTCTATCCTCTGATGTACCCGAGCTTGTTTGTTGTTGGCATGGTCGGGTACAGCCGGTTGGCGGTGCGGAGGGATGTCGCACTCGTCAAGTATATCTACAGAGTTGTTCGAGGGGAGCTTGAGCACCGGGACGTGCTGGAGGCTTTTGCGCTGTGGGCCGAGCTACCGCGCGGCGCCAATTATGCCTATTTAAAAGGCCAGTGGCAAGGACAAACCTTCTGGAGTATTATCCTATATCCCGCGCCATAAAGCTCATTAATGCACTACCTAGTGAAATAGATATATTTAGTCAAAGTCTGCCGAGGTTCGTAGCGAGCATTCAGCGTTTCATAGAAATCTTAGAATAATTTTGACGAAAACGCGTGGAGGGGTTTTCTGTTCCCTTTCCCGCAGAAATTTGTTCCCGGGATGAGGCGAGGCCTGTGTGTTGTTTTGATGTATAAGCTATATTATTGTAAAATTTAGATTAAGATTATGTTTATTATGTCATACATACTAGGTATCTTTCGGGGGAAATTAGTAAGTTTCCACAAGTTCATACCCACTGTATGTTAATTTCATTGTGTCCCTGCACTATCGCATTAGGCTTTACCTGTAATGATAGCGTGTAAGGTTTTAAATAAAAAATAAAATAAAAAAAATAAAAATGTTGACGACGTTTATTATTAAGATCGCGTTACACATTACGGATCGCGGGAGAGACCTATCCCATCGACCTCTTCCAAATAGGACGGAGGTGATGGATGCCGACAGAAGATATCTGAAAGGCCCAAGTACCTGTTCCAAGTAGAATGCCACCCTCGGATGCTAAAGCATACGCTTGGCGGATGACAAAGTGCTATCAGCTCTCGTCGTTGCAAAAAATTAACAGCCAAATGCACCATGCGAGTGGCTAGAAGTGCACAATGACTTACATTCATTATAAGTTCTGCTGCACTTTTCACGAACATCGTGACACCGCAGAGTAGCTACTTTTGAAATCGACTTATTAGTCGCTTTTTAGAACCTACACACCGCACACTTAAAAACGCCAGTGAGACGCTAAAACGTACGATACCGTATCCGAATGCAGTCACGAAATCGCGATGCAGCATCGGCGCAATCACTAAAACATGCGATTTCCGATTTCGATGCTGCGTCCGGACGCACGTGTCTACAAAACGCGATGCAGAATAGATACAGTCGCAAAATTGCCGGGCGCCGGTGGTAACAAAACTGCGGCGTCCCTTGGATATAACAGTTCTGGTCACAAGCTTAGAGGAGAGGGAGACAGCTATTCCACTAACGTTGTGGCCAATTTAACGCGTTAGCTATTTACACGCACGCCGTAATTGAGACGATAGGACCAGTTATGGACGGTTATCTGCAGATACCACGATACTTTTCTACATGCTGATGGGTCTTCACGGAGCAGGGTTGCTTTGATGAGTTCTAGCATCGGATATATGTAGCGAAGACTGTTTGGGCGAGTAGACTAAATAAGTAGACTGGCAGTGAAAGCGGACGGACGGCTCGGGGATAGAATTCCGAGAACTTGGCAAACTCATTCTCTAAGGCTAAAAAAGAATACTTTGGCGTTAATAATGCATTTTCTGGTAATGCATTATTAACGCCAAAGCATTCTTTTTGGCTCTGATTCACGTCCATACAGGCAGGTGTTTGGCATGTTAAATCTTGTTCTCAAGTTAATGTCAAAACCAGTAGGCTTCTTACAAATAAAAGTTTGATGTTTACTCATCGTTATATTCAATCCCGTCCGGCGCCTTAAAGGTATTCAAGAGCACAAGAGATATTAAACCTCTCTTCTTTGTAAAGCTCCGCAATATTAGTCTTTTGTTCCATAGGCTTGACGTCATGGTGCATCATGCAAAAGGTCAGACATCTCAGCACCTTGATATGTTCCTGATCCCGACTTAAAACGAAAACGTGAATACCTAGTCTATAATTTATGTCTATAGGATAATGTTTGACGTGAGCCCCTGGTTAGTACAAACATGCGATGAATAATAAATAGAAGCACAGGTTGATCCATCTAATTGACATGAAAAATCTATCCTTTGGTTAATTTCTGATGATGTATCAATTTTATTGTGCTTCAATTGGCTTGGCAAGTAGCCCGTAATTGCGCAGATTCTTCGTATTTCTTAGTTCTCTGAGCAGACTTGTATTTACCTATGTACCAAGTTTTAAATATGGCACGTATAGTACTTACATTGAAAGTGCGCAGACCTACACGAGCATTTTTATCTCTCTGCAAAATAAGGTGTACTCTCAGAAGTAATCAGCACTCCACAAGTGCTTTATGTTAATAACTACATACGTACATAAAATTGCTGATAATCGCCTCCCCTGGAGTGATCACGTTTTGCGAAGACCACCTGGATATGTGAGGAACGTTTGGCCTGATGGAAATAGTGGTGAAAATGTCATCCACGTTTGAGAAAAATAGCTGCTGAATTTTCAGTGTCCCCCGACCCATACCATTTTAGCCGTGTTATCCGAGTCGCGTTGGCTCAAAAACGCTTCTTTAGCCCCCGCCAAGACAGATCGACGATGAATTTTCAGCTGGCGTCACGGCTGTGTTGCGCATACGCTTTTGCTATGGGATAACTATTCTACATAGGTACATGCGAAAAGTGGACTGTAGATAGCCACTTTGCTACATTGAATGTTAGAGGATCAATGAACGACTAAATAGAAGAGAGATGATACGAGAGAAATGTTTTGTTGTGTATTTTGAGAGTTTTAGCAGGAAATCAAGTGAATGAAGTGTATACATCTTTATGAGCAGTCAGCAAGTGTCTAAGAAGGCAAAACTGGCTGTACATAGAGGAGTTTTGGTCCCTACACATATGTATAAAGTTGGGTATGGTAGAATAAGCATAGCAGCAAAATTAATGCCGTGTAAATGAAATAACTCTGCGAAATATAACTGAAGTGAAGTTGATGGACTATAAGAAAAGAACAGCGTGATTAGGAAACGTTACGATATAACAGAAGATGTAGTGACTAGGATAGAAAATAATGAAGATCTATGATTTTCTTGCTAAAATAAATATAAAATTTATTGTTTTAGTGTAGTTGCAATCTCACGATTTATGGTTTAATCTCTTTGATGTATGATTTCGAATTACACGCAGACGAAGTCACGGGGTATAAATCTAGTTATACATAGTTCAAACTTCGAAACCAACATTTACTGATCACGTAAATATTTTTACCGATCCAGAAAAAAAGAGTAAAATCGATCAAAATTGCTTGCCCTTTACTTAATTTAGTTTAAGCTATTTTCAGTTGTCCAATTAAACCACGTCATGATAAAAAGACCCTTATATTATAGTTTATAGCTATTTTCAGTTATAGTTAGTTAGTTAGTTAGTTAAAAACCACTATAACTTCAAATTAAATTAATTAATTGTTGTGAGCTATTTTAGCGGAGACTAAAAATTCATTCTAAAATAGACTTTTACTATAATCCGCAAGAGTTAACTTGAGACCTGAGCACAGTAGGTAGTACATAACGACGCTCAGGTCTCAAGTTAACTCTTACGGACTACACCTGCCAATGAGAATGATTATTGAAACGCAACTTTATAGTATTCAGACAGAGTATCTTTTATTCAAAATAAATCAAACATAATCGATTCTTATATAAAAACTAATGTGAAGGATGAATCTGATGCTATTTAATAAGTTTGTTGATATCAAGTTCCAATTTACTCAAGAACAGCCGCAAGTCGCCACGTTTGGTAACATGCAAACGATTTCTGTTTTTAGTAAGCGGCGTTGCCACAGCACTAAATCCACGTTTACACAAATATGACGATGGGAATGCTATCAAGAATCGTTAAACGATTGACCACAATCCAGGGTACAATTGCGGGATCGGTTTTTGTAGCCAAAATTCTTGATAGCCATTTTTGAACTTGATTTTTATTTCCTCGTTTGTTGTCAATTCTATAAGTTCTTCTTCCAGCTGAGGTGAGATTGCTGTGTTGACATTTGAAAACGGATCTAACACCCAGCCTGGTATTTCCAAGTTCAAAATATCCTGGTATCGTTCGGTGAAGTCAATGTGGAGGTTTTCCAAATGTTGGCAGTAGGCAAACAAGTCGTCGTTACTGCAGGATACTGATAAATTCGGAAAATTGTGAAACTCACGTCTGCCCATATTCTTTTTGCGTAGAAGCAGTTTGGCTGCGAAAGCAGCAACGACATATTTTGTTTTAATTAAATTTAGTTCATCGCCTTGCAGTTGGAGATTCATGTCGTTGAACAATTTATACAGGTCTGTCATGTAAGCTATATCATTTTTGATGTAATGAGCTTGTTGCGCAATTCTGTATCTTTGGTTTCCAAGAACTCTATCACAGAGTCAAACAGGTTGTAAAATCGAGTCAGACAATTGCCTCTTGATAACCAACGAACCTCAGTATGAAGCAACAAACGGTTGGAATCTTCGTCATTAGTAACACAAAGCTGATGAAATAATCTATCATTTAAAGAGCTGGTACGGATTTTATTGACCGCTTTGATGACATATTGCAGTGATTGAAATAGTCGTTCACTTAAGCTTCTAGCAACCAAATGTTGTCTATAAATAACGCAATGTACAGCAAGTACAACTGGAATTTATTTTTTAAGTACGCTATGTAGCCTTTATGGAACCCTGTCATAGCCGGAGCGCCATCCGTAGCAACTGAAATATTTTTCAAGGGAATCACTTTCTCATCACTAAACTTTTCCAATGTATTGAACATAGTTTCGCCTTTTGTATCGGTCTCTAAATTTCTAGCAAACAATAGTTCTTCACATATTTTCTCATGTTTAATAAACCACACGTAAGACAGCAACAATGCTTCATTAGAAGGTAAAGTGGAGTCATCGAGCAGAATTGAGAATTGACTAGTCTTCAGATGATTGCACAATGATCCTTCAATGTTTTCAGCCATTTCATCAATTCGTCTTTGCACAGAATTATTACTCAAAGGAATTTTTCGGTTAATATCTGCGGCCGGTTTATGAAGCACAGTAGTTATTACTTCCTTTATTGCTGGCAAAATTAACTCTTCTCCGATGTTATGTGGTTTGAATTTTTGAGCAATTAACAAAGAGATATTGTACGAAGCTCGAAGTCCGTCGTCATCTTGTTTAGCAGCTGCCGAAAATAGTTTTGCTACACTTGGCTGATTATTATGCTTCATCTCTAGGTCTTGAAAATATGCTACATTCTTGTTTTTCTTAACATTGATGCATTTTATTCAAATGATCTTGCAGTCTTGACGGCTTCATTGCTTCATTCGAAAATGTTTTTAGACATAGAAGGCACTGAGGCGACGATGGGTTTGTGGGATTTTCAATGAATCCGAATTTAATATATTCCACAGAGTATTGCCGTCTCTTCTTTTTTACTTCCGACATTGTTTTGTTTTAAGAAATACGTAAGTAAGTGTTGAACTTAAGTACTGCTAATCTATTACGCGCGAAACCGCAAATGAAAATAAAATAAATATTCCGTTGTTTATATAGGATTGCATAAGCAGCACGCACCGACAGGAATAAGACAATCATGCATTAACACGTTTATCTCATTCGACGCTCAATTGTACTCAACAAGTAAGAACAAGTATTCTATGAATCAGCCGATTGATACAGGAATGCACAAATCGGGTTATTTAAAAAAAAACTTGTTAAAACATGATTGCCCGCGGTCTATTAGCTACGAAAATTACCTATCTAGGAATACTAATAACTATTTAAATGCGAAAGTGTGTCTATTGCCTTTTTATTTGTTTGTTTGTCTACTTTCATTTTTAAAAGGAGCAACCGAATGACATGACTTTTCTTCTAGTTATTGAATAAAACATGACAGATACATGAACTACGCGGAGAGAAATATCGAACCGAGTTTGAGCAATCACTTAATTAATATTGGTTGATGTTCACAAGTTGTAGCCGAGAGTCGAGAGCTCTGTCGGTGTCTAAGAGTCCTCCTAGCTAGATGAAATTACAAATCGCCCCCCGAAGCCTACACAACGCCCCCATTGATTTTATGGGTCTCTTACCGCCCCCATTTAGGCCTGCAGCGCCTACAAGGGGGCGTTATCGCCCACTTTGGGAACCGTTGGTTTAGGGAGACATAGTGGAATGTGGAATAGCAAGTGTTTTTTGGTTGCCTGGGGGATCGAAAACGGGGATCCTAGTAAAACACGCGTAAGGATTTAGGCCTAGTTTCTTTACCGCTCTCTTATGTCTGTGACATTGAGAAGAAACAGCGATGTGAGCGCAAATATAAAAAAATTGACACAGGTCCGTCCTCGGCGACGCGTGGCGCGGGTATGAACGCAACGCGCGCTAATTTTCATGACCGTTTTCGTGTTATTTCTTTTAGTAAGCAACGAAACGATTAACTATTAAACAACTATCCACAAAAATGAACTTAAAATACGATTTCTAAAAGTACATACAATTTTCATGTAGTTACAAGCTTTTGTTAGAGAATAAAACGTAATTAGAAAACTTAAATTTCACTAAATAATAATAAGAAGTATGTATGGATCGCGAAGCCTGGCGATCTGTCCTCTCTGACTACCCCGTCAGGGATACAGCGTGAAGATAGTTAGTTAGTTTAGTTAAATTTCACTAAATGATTGTTTGGGATTTTTTTTATCGAGGAAGTTTGTTCTATTTTGATTTGAACCAGGTTTTTATCTCAGCCACAGGTGTATCTTATACAAAGATTTTTTCGGCTAAAATATTGTAATATCTATTCTAATATTATAAAGCTGAAGAGTTTTTTTGTTTGTTTGGTTGAACGCACTAATCTCAGAAACTACTGGCTCGATTTGAAAATTATTTTTTGTGTTAAATGGTCCATTTATCGAGGAAGGCTATAGGCTATATAGCATCACGCTACGACTAATAGGAGCGGAGCAGCAATGATATATGTGGCAAAATCGGGAGAAAAATATTCTATTTCAAAGCTTCTGTTACGAACGCTGCCTAAACGATTTATGTTACGCAAAAAATATGTACTACATAATTATTCCTCTTTATAAGTTCTAAAATAAAGTCCGCCACAGCACATGGCTATCTTTTAAGGTTAACTCACTATAATCATTTTATTGTAATCAAATTTGTTCTCAACCAATGTAATGGCGCGAGATAAGATAATAAGAACGACGGGATTAAATGGCTGCGACGCGACGGGGATAAAGGCGTGACGGCATGAGTGATAAACTGACGGGAGTTCGAAATATGTCACGGGCGAAGCCGTGGTCAGCTAGTGTTCATATAAAATTGTTTTCAAAACCATGCAATTTTGGATAACCTGCCGTTAAGAGTCAATTGCGACCGAACATAGTTGCATGAAACATATTGTTACTGGTGATTTTGTGTATTAAGTATTTACAGTTTCCCTGTACTTTCTCGACAGGGCAGTATGTATAGAACTGAACTTAATGCCATAGGCATTTTCTACCGGGTTCCCGGTATATATAAAACATAAATAAATAAATAAATATCCATCACGCCTTATCCCCGAAGGGGTGGCAGAGGCATATTATATGCCCACTTTTCACCGTGTGGATTCCTGTCCCACGTAATAGGTGGTGAGCCCATTGCCGTGTTGAAATAGACAGACGCAGGTTGTGGCTACCTGCTGTTGAACTTTTTCAAGCCGCCAATAAGGCCTTCAACCAGGCTTAACGACTGCCATTTTACTGGGAACCGGGACCAACGGCTTAACGTGCCTTCCGAAGCACGGAAACGCTCGCAAATTTAAATGCCACAAAGTGGTCACCCATCCGAGGACCAGCCATAGTGAAAGATGCGTAACTCAGTGATCGTTTACAGAACACTGAGACCGCGGGGCCACGAGCGCTTCTATATAAAACTTCTATATAAAATATATATATAAAACATTATTCATTCCAAATCCATTGATGATGCAAGTTCTTGTATCGACTGGACCACAGTCAAAATAAATAAAACGTAATATGCTTATTTATTTTTACTTTCCTTGTAACTTATACCTATCTAAATCAAGGCGCTTGAGATTATCGATACGCAAAATGTGTGATAATTTTTTGTGCGACACTGCCTAAAAAAATGAAAATGCTCTCCAGTCTCCACCTCTCACAAATAGAGTTACCTCAGTCCTAGGGATCCCACAAGATATTCAGAAGTTGAAATGCAAATAGTTTGCACAAAAAACGTAAACGATCACTGCGTTAAGTATCTTTCACTGTGGCTGCTCTCAGATGGGTAAACGCCTTGTGTCATTTCCATTTACGAACGTTTCCTTGCTTCGAAAGACACGTTCAGCCGTTGGTTCAAGTTGCTAGTACCACAGCAGTCGTCAAGCCAAATTGAAGACCTGATGGGCGCCTTGAAAAACGTCCACAGCATCTTGGTTAGAACATGGTTACTGCGTCTCAACACGGCAATGAACTCACCACCTGTTACGTGTGACAAAAACCCAATGTGGGCGTATAAAATGCCTCTGCCACGCCTTCGGCGATAAAGGCGTGACTGATAAATAATACGAACACTAACTTTTTGTATAAATTTATAGGTATTCAGATTTCGCGGGACCAATACAAGAGCACGACCACCATGTGTTTTATTCATATGAGCCGTCTGCACCAACAAGTGGGTACGCTGCTACATCTAAACAGTAAGTCGTTTTTAATCTATTTACATGTATTAAGGAAACTTTCACAAAATACTTGTATTTCATTATAAGAAATCTTACGAAAGGGTTTCCAAAATTCCTAAACATGACCTTGAAAGTTTTCTGAATGATTCAATACTTATGTCAAACACACATACCACTCCGTTTGTTGTGGCAAAAAAGATACGTGTATTTTTTGATTAAAAAGAGTACTAGCTACCTGAAAAGCGACACAGTAGCGTATAGCGATAAAATTATTAGATGTTATTTTTTTTTCTTTTTGTGTGTTGTTCTCTATTGTGTGCAGTAACCCGTTTCTTTCTTTCTTCATCCATATGATAATAGTTAGAGTAGACCGAGATTTACATACGAAGACCACGTGAGCTGATTGCTCAAAAACGGAAAGGTCAAAAGTACTCGGATACCCAGACGTGCGTGTAGGAAACGATTAATGAATCTGTAGGAAGCGAAAATATACATAGATCGCGATGACTGGCGATCTGTTTTCTCTGACTACCCATGTCAGAGTAACATCATGATTATAATTCGTTTTCAAATATCATCACATATACCACAACTCATTGTTTGTAACATGATAAATTAGTAAGAAAAAAAAACATCAAAAAAATGAAAACTACCTTGAATGTAGTTATAAGTTGTCATGAAAACACTTATCAGGTAACTTCAGGGTGTTTATAAGTTGTCATTGAAACACTTATCAGCTAACTTCATAGTGTCGGTTTTTTGTGACAGTCTGCGCGCGCATTGTAAAAATTTACTCTCATCATTTTTCCCTAACGCGCCAAAAGTATAACTTCAAAAATATTAATGCGGACTCCCAAATGGAAGTAACCGGACCCATCGTTATAATGGAGGAGACCATAGATAATTACGTAACTATGATAAGAAATGTTGTATTAATAAATCAATACTTACATATTTCTTTTATTGACTGCGATAGCTAGGTAATTAGTATTTTTTTAATGCGCCTTCCTTTATGACTACATGAAATAGTCAAAAAGCTTGGTTGTCAAAAGTAGGTATAAAAGAGTGAGGAATAGGATTATAGTGTCAGAAGCAAGTTTAAAAAGATGTGTTCATACCTGCGGCGGACAGGGTACGCTGTATTCGTAGACATTCTTTCGGAAATGCATCGACATGTTCGAGAGTCCGCAGGATGCACATGAAGTCCTTCCCCCTCCTTTCTTTGATGACTACCCGTAATCACGAAAATCATGAAATTTCTCTAAAGGATATTGACAAAGGTAAAAAAGGTAGCAGCCAAGCATACGGCCCATCTGATAGAAGCCCCTGGCCTATGGACGTTTGCAACACTAGAGGTTCTGCACTGGAATGCTGTAAAACCATTTTAAGACCTTTTGAAGAACTGTAGACGTTCGGGAAATCCCAAGCTCTCTGCTTGGGTTCTCCCTAACGTCTACAGTTCTGCTCATTCCACAATCTAAGCGTATGTGGAAGTAAGCTCCTATTGAACCTTACCGTATGCGAACGTTCAGGACGCAAAGTGTGAGAATGAACACCCTGCTGTCTATGGTGAGCGGTACGATTATAAGATGTAGCAATGTGTATCATTCCAAACAACTCCTCAGAGCAACTGTTGTACAGGCTATAGAACACGCATAAAGAAGCGAGGCCTCTCCTGTCGCGAAATGGCTCGTAGCTTTCTACCGAGCCGTAAGGTCGAAGCTGGTAGTCAGGTGCACCTGCTTAAAAGAAAACGGCAGTACTCCATGTCTGGCCACACTTGCGACTTATATAGAAGCAGATGAGGTAGGAAAGGGACTGGGATAGGGTCATCATCATCCGAGCGTGTCCCAGTTGCGTCTCGCGACGCCCAAGATCCGCGTTCCTACATTTTCTCCTCCACTTCACACGGTCGTCGGCATCCCCTGTAGTGAGACCATTGGCCCGCATGTCATCCCTTACGACGTCAAGCCAGCACTTCTTGGGTCTTCCCCTCTTACCGGCACCCGGCGGGGCTGACATGGCCAGACATTTGTTTCCTACGTAGCCCGGCGGTTGCCGCAAGACGTGACCTTACCAACGAAGGTGACACTCTTGCAACTTGTCTGCAATGTCACGGACGTGAAGGCTGCCGCGGATGCGAGAGTTCCTCTCCACACATCCACCGCAGCATCTTCATTTCCGTGACACGCAGCTCCTGCTTGTGTCGCTCCAATATTGGACACGTCTCACTGCCATGTAAACGGACAGGTCTAATGGTTTTGTAGACCTGTCCCTTCAACCGGATCGGCATTTTGGCGTCACAAATGACACCGGTCATCTCCCGCCATTTGGCCCACGCGGCAGCAATGCGTAACTTGGCATCGCAATCGATGTCACTGGATGTGTGAAAAACGGATACTCTTGTGAGAGTAGACTCGATTTTAGACACATTGTTCATGTTGGATATTGAACCGACCCGTGTAATAAGTGTCACTCGTACTGTCATCCGCATAACAATGGAAGACGTCAATAGACAGTATGTAATTGATATGCAGCAACAACAAGCCAACGACGGCCCTGGTACTTCTACTGGAACTTCCTCCGGGCAGTCCATACGAAGGCCACTTCGATAGAATACCACGGTGCCAGATTGTTTAAAGGCCTTAGAGATATCGAGACACACTGCTTGAGCCTCTCCCTTACTCACGATAGCTGTCGCCAAGCAGTGTGTGCAGAAGAATATCGCTAGTCAAGCGCGCCCGTGACTGTCAACGAGCAGGTCGTGTCCTTCAAGGTACCTCAGGAGCCGTGTATTGATTACACGTTTAACAACCTTTGATAATTTGATAAAAGCGAGGTGACGGCTATCGGTGTGTAATTGGACAAGTCGGTCTTGTCACCATTCTAGGCCACAGGATGTACATACGCGGTCTTCCATGAAGCCGGGATATGCTTCATGAAACACGAAAGTGTGAATTGACGCGTAAGTACCGGCTACAACTCGGGAGCACACTGCAAGTACCACCGTGAGTATACCGTTTGACCCACTCGATTTAGAATTTAATTAGCAGCGTGAAAGTTTCATACCAGGAAATGCCTTTGCTAGATGGTCAAATTTGTCGTGTTAGTTTCAAAGAGAGGTCCCGGAAGGTCAAGTTTCTCCATGGCACTGGACCAAACTACCGTCGGGTTAAACTTGTTAAACCAGGCTGACTAAAGAATCTCGGTAGCTTTGGCAAGTGATCAGGGCAAGCGACCAGAATTCACAATTGCCATAAAGAAAGTCTGCTTGTCGTTAACGAATACTGTCAACGAAATGGATACTTTTTGGAAATCTTGAACTTATCCTTGGCAATTGCTCTTATGCTAGACCTCAGATCGTCTGAAGTGAAGCAATACCGGCTCCAAGGGTAAGACACAAAGAATTCTCGCAGTTTATACCAGTCTGCTGACTTTTAGTGCCACACGTGCTTTTACCCTTTGGGCCAAAGGTGATTCAGGCATTACGATAGGCACTCGCACCCGAATGAAACAGTGCCAAGCAGCGCATCCACTGAAATAATGTATCCGTTCGGGCACATAGACCGCAGGCGTACTTTGCTCGTTCTCCTTATCTACTAGGGTCAAATCTCACACGAGGGTACCCTTAATTTGACAAGTTGGAAGAACCCATAGGTCACTGTAAATTCGTAAGCAATTCTCCCTACAAACTTTGTGCGCAGAGAACCCAACCAATCAACATGGTTACCATCGAAATCCCTTTTGACTGGACTATCTCTCACAATCACGTAGTATGGGCACGTTTCGTTAGGTCAATAAAATGACGTAATTAACAAAATCAACCTGACCATAATATGCAGGAAAACATATTGAATTTTAACACGTTACTGTTCTGTAGGTATACTGGTGTAAGAGCTAAAAGCTGGTGGCTGGAAATAGATAAAGTAAGACATTGAACCAGATGTCTCGTCGCTCGCGGTCAGGACCATGGAATCGGAATTACGATGCATGGTCTTGAAAACATTTTTGGTCGTAATTGCAACGTTATGATGCACTAGGTATTCTAAAAGTTGGCCAGCAAGTTGGTTAGAAGCATTACATTATGAGCCTAATCAGTACCAATTTAGTTAAGTATTATATTTGTTTCAGTAATTACGGAGGTGGACATCATAAAAGCAGCGCTTCGATGTCAGCACTGACACTGTTAGCATTTTTATTCTTCTTACATATTCTACAACAGTGTATCAAAGATCACATGACGGATATGACTGATACACAACCCGTGGTGGTTATGACAGCCGGTAGAGAAGGCGAGGAAACCATGTCTAAAACAGCTGTCAGTAAAATTGATAAAAGTGGCATCACGAGACCTGATGAAAAGTTTAATACCGAAAATGGGAAAATAAATACAAATAAGCAAAATAAAATTACCGAAATAAAGAATTCTTACGATTACGGTGAAAAAGACTTAACGAAAGTGCATACGACTAACTACGAAACGAAATCTAATGAGCAGATATACAAATACTCATATAATAATGGAAATCGTAGTTCATATTTTCCTGGATACGTAAGTGCAATGAACGACGATAACAATTGATATAATAATGAAATACAACAAATTGAACGCAGAACAGTAAATGAAACAAACATTCAAATGTTTACATTTATTATTATTTAAAGAAATACATATTTTTTCACAGTTTTTATTTTCAAGAAAATATTTGTCACTGAATACTAAAAATATGCATGACCTCAGATTTACCCCACAAAGTTACTTAATCTTACGAAGCATAAAAGCATGGATATTCCTAATTTGGATTTAGGTCAGAAAGATTTGGCAAATGTTAAATTAATATAGGAGATTCTGGTGCCTAGATATTGTTAAACACAAAATCATAGAATTTATTATCGACACTCATCTATAATAAGTGGCAAAAGAAATTTCACACACATTATAGGATAAAGAATGAATCTCCCATACAATTAAAATACATTACAAATTTAGGGTATGACGAGCGTGAAAAATTGCATAGAGTAGCGAATTATTTTTTAGAGATGAAAAGTATGTGTCTAATATGTATTCTGTCATTGAATCTAAGTGTTCAAATATACTACTTCAGAACATGTGCAATAAAGAATACACTTGAAAAAATATTTGACAACGTGTGAAGTTTTTACACAATAATATGAGAATACGGGCTTTCTATCTTATACTTTTAAAGTATCCTTGCGTCTGAGAACTCTGAAGTCCCATATTCTACGCTAACATACTTCTTAGATAAAGATATTTTATGAAAAAATTAGGTCAATTTATTTCAAAACTGCCTTATCTTATTATTGGCAAATACATATGAGTAGAAATGCCAAAAGACTATTATGTTTTATTTTCTTTAGCCCGATTTTGCAAACCTACTCGCTCACACAAGTTAGCTATAACTTTGAAAAACTGTTAAAACTCTTTCAATTTATACGTTTTGGACCTGTCCGCTACCGACAGACAGAAACTAGCTCAACTAAGGGCAGGGCACACCTCAACCAAAGCCACAAAATACAGAGACCGTACAAAATATTTAAAAGTTAGCAACCTGATGCAAGGACTTTCCTCCCAGTTGCTTTTCTAGTATGTTGTTCATGTAACTCAATGTCTAAGAGCGTCTCACTCGCTCGATGTATTTTGTTTGAGTGAGAGCACTGGAACCCATGGTCGGGTCTGTCATTCGGTTCCAGTCAGTTTGTCCTACTACAAATCCGATGGCGCGCATCTTATCTTGCTGTCTTCGTTCTTCAATGTCCGCCCAGCGTACCTGTTTTAATATTATATGATAAAATCCGCTTTCACACGATCGTCCAGTACTTAAAACAAAACTCACCTTTACATTTTAGCCTTAATATTACTAAACCTAAACAAAATACTTCCTTGGAAAATAGTAGTTCCGAAAAGGCTTTTTTAAATCAATAATTATCAGACGTGGCGGTAGAAGAATCCAAACGTAATAAATTTAATTAAAATGCGTTATTCAAAGCTCAAAAGTGCGACTGAATATTTCAGTCAAATAAAATATGATGAAATTGTTATTACATACACAAATTAATTTTGTGCAAATATATGTCATCATAAATGAATGTATAATAATGTTAAAACGTTGCAATGTCGTGCTTTTTATATTTTAAATATGTTTTTAAACATAAAAGACAGAAAGAAGCTCTTGGTAATTTTTAGTCCAAAATTATAGTACTGTTTTGAAATTAAACAGCTTTAATATATTTTTGATGAGTTTTGTGGTAATTTATGAATAGGTCAGCATTATATAGCAGTACACTCGGTCACCTGCCCTTCAAAAACCCTTGCAAGCGACGCGTAGTACAGAATTGAACAAAATAAATAATTGTAAATCCTGTGAACCATTTTACAGACGTCTCGCGATTCGATACACAAAGTATCGAGTATTTGGTCAAGGCATACATCAGTATTATAAGTATGATAGGTAATTTCAACCGAAATGTTAGAAAGACTTCATAAAATCATCACGGAAACAAATATTCCGAAAACCGTAAAATAATTAAGATACCATAATAGAGTAGCTCTATATATGTGCTACTGCTGCATATGTATTTATGTAAGATACAAAACTGGTTTTACTTGCCAAAAAAATGCAAGAAACATAACCTGTCAATGTATTTTAAACGTTCAACTTTTTTAACCACTTCCGTGAACCGATTATAAAAAACGCATTCACAAACATAATGTAACATATATATATAATCTATTGATATAGTAATACACTTATACTCACAGTTTTCTTCCCTGGCTTGGCCGTGGTGGGCTTCCAGTCATCTAGTTGTAAGTAGTCTTCCATCGAGAGCTGGGAGGACCGGAGTGGTTTACTGGTGCCATCGAGCCGAGCTGGAACAACATACAAATTTCTTTACAACAGTGTAAAGACTTATTTAAGATGGTACCTATGAGGCATTGTTTAGTTAAGAAACACAGTTTAAAAAATCTTATAATTCTAGTTTTTAATTTAGAAATAAGTGTAACCAACAACCTACCTAGTTGTACAGCGTCGTCCATTTTCTCCCACTTGGATGTAAAAACGCTATCGACCTGTGATGGGGCAGCATCTTACAACTTTAGTTACAATGCTGTAATAAAAATTGTTAATCCTACCCTAACCAGATAATTTAATGACAATCACGAATTTAGTAAGCTACTGCAAAAGGCCATCAAAATCTTTGTGTTAGGTTACACAAGGAATTAGAATTATTTTCACTGACTCCTTGAATGTAATTTAACCACTTAGAAATTAGAGATACAATGTTGGGCTGGTCTTTTTTGTCTCTCTAATATTTTATTTATAAGCCTTGATATTTCCATTTCCTACAAATGTGAATGTTGTGTTCTGTAGTAGAAACAAAGAAATGGTAATGGTGCAAAGCTTACTGATGATGGTTACTGTTATTTCCTTGTCTACCCTAATAACAATAAAATATTAAGATATGAATGGTCCTAGCCTCCTATCCACCTTTCACTCACACATATGATAATTGTACAATCTAGAAAGTGATAGAAAGTGTCTTATATTACCACGGAGGAACAATACAGGCCTAGTAGGGCACAAGGTAACTCCCTTCCCTCGCTAATGCTATTACACACACATGCTGATATTCGTTTCATAACTATTGGCTACACACCTAGTGGAATCAAATAGGAATAGTGACGTTTTAGGCATCATGTCTAGCTCTTCAGCCATATATATACTCGTGATTATTTGTATGTTGATTAAAGTTCCAAGAAGAAATTGTAGCTTCACGTCATACAATGTTCTCAAGAACGAGGGTAGTGGAAATGTAATAGCAGGAAAGCTGACCTCAAACCCGCAACCCTTTGATGATGATGATGAGCATATATAAAGACAACACAAAGTGCAACAGACATGACGGTGTGATAAACATTACATCCATATCAGCCATTGCATAAAAGCTGGCAACTCTTTGGAGCTTGGCAATGAGGTCTCACCTCAGGTTCCTGTGCATCCTCCATAACCACTTCATCGTCAGCATCTTCCATGTGAACTTCAGTTATTGCTCCACTCTGTAGTAAAGTTGTGGCATCCAATTGTATGTGATGGTGTGGTGTAGGGTAGAAACGAGCACATATCGCTTCAATGTCCCCTAAATCTCGGTTATGAATATTTCTCTTGTGACATGTTTGTGGATCTAATTCCATAGTACAAATGTACACCTGAAATATAGAATGTTTAAAAATAAAATTTCGGTTGAACATAAGCTATAAAATGTAATAATTAAAATACAAACCTGGAAATCATTTTGTCTACAAATGTTCCAAACATCTGCATAGCTCTTCAACGTATCATTGACAGCATCGTATATTATAAATGAAAAATAACCATCGATAAGGCTTCTCTTAAAAGCTCTCTTTAGAGAATTTACATATGCTTCCTCACTACTTGCGTCATATTCATATTTGAGTGTTGGTTTTTTAACCTGAAAGTGTTAGGAAATTAATGATTATATTACAAATAACAAAGACTAGGTGTCCCGCCCGGTTGCGCTTGTGACATACTTCGAACTCCCGTCGCACATATTTAATCCCGTCCTAAATAAATATCTAAATAAATTCTACAATATTGCATAAAAATTTGCCCGATTTGTCGATATTTATGGCTACTGCTCCGCTCTTCAGGGCAGTAGCGTGATGATATATAGCCTATCGATTTCCTAGATAAATGGGCTATCTAACACAAAAATATTTTTGCAAATTCGACCAGTAGTTCCTGAGATCAGCGCATTCAACCAAACAAACACACAAACAAACTCTTCAGCAGTATAATATTAGTATAGATATCTGCTTGAATGATGGAAATATTTAAAAAGAAGAGAGAAAGAAATTAAAGAGTACATTCGTTTATAATTACCATTTTTCCTGTATTAGGATCCTTTTCCTCAACTTCACCCTCTTGCATAAAATAGTCATCAATGGACATAATTCTCACAGTACCACCATATTCTGCCTCTTTGTCCCTTATTAATTTCGCTAAATATGATTTCCCACTGCCCGGAGGTCCTAAAGAAATAATAGATGGAAATTAGACGAGATCATACGAAAGCAAATTATTTTTTTATAATTTATAATTTATTTATTAAAATTTGTTCTCTCACACAGAAAGTTTTTACAATATTTAACTACTTATACAGTAACAAAATTATACTACTTATACAGTAGTATAATTATATTCGCATTCATATGTTCTTGAACTTAAAGTCAATGTTGAATTTGGTGGCATCATTGGCACGGCAGATAAATTTAAAGACAGCCGTGTTCTTTAAGAGCAAGTGCGAAGCATGAAGTAGTTCTTATTATGGACTAACTGATGCCCGCAGCTTCGCCCGCGTGGTGAAGTTTTTCTATTCCATATTTCGTACTGAACCCTATACTTTTTGAAAATCCAATATAGCCTATGTTACTCACGAAGAATGTAGTTTTCTAATGGTGACAGAATTTTTAAAATCGGCTTTTAGTTTCTGAGTCTATTCATTACAAACTACCTTAAAAAGCTATCTTCTTTATAATATTAGTATAGGACATACGGAAATTCATGGAAATATATGGTTAGGGAGAAGAGTACAGGGGTAGAAAAGATCCATAAGGATTTTTTTAAAGTAACAAGATAAGACGCATATGTCGAAGATTCGGCCAAGACAAGTTTATACTTTTCTTATAACGCGAATTAAGTTTAGCAAGGGTTCAACCGTAAAATATATTAAAACCTAACCGAATTCGAAAGAAATACTTGCAATACCCCTGATGCCAACTAAGGGTGAAATAGCTATGTATAATATTTGGATGCTAAATTTGTATTGTAAAAACTAATATTGTTTGCTAGCAACTACCACAAATATGAATTTGGATCTGGTAGTTCAACTATTGTCAAAACTAAGGATACAACTCACCTCTTAATATTATAGCAATTTTCTCTGGTCTCATATCACGTCCAGGCGATTCCAATAAATCATCAATCATTACTATATGGGAAGGTTGCTCAAACTGTGATGCCGGTATGTTAACCTTCTCTTTAGCCTTTTTTGAAACAGAATCACTGTGCTCACTATCAATACTCAAACCTCTTTTACGTGTGTCTCTCTCTCTATTTCTTATATGTCCTTCATCCTCTCTCCGAGTTTCTCTTCCTTGGTCCCTATCTCTATATACATCTCTATCCCTTTCTCTACTTACATCATCGCGTCTAGTATACTTATCACGATCATCCCTTCTCCTTTCGTCAAATCTGCTGTCTACTCGCCGTCTATCATCTTCTAACCTTCTCCTATCTTTCTCTGGTCTTCTCCTTTCCTCATCCAATCTTCTTCTATCCATATAAACATCTCTGTCATCATAACCATCTCTTGGTGGCACTCTTGGTCTAAATTCTTCCCGTAAATCATCTCTTGGTGCCCGTCTCTCAAAATCTCTAGAATAGTAATCGCGATGGTACCTGTCGCCACCATAATCATCTTCATTTCTCCTTGGCTTCCTAGCAAATAATTCATCAGCTTCTTTATCAAAATTCCTTTTTTTTACGTCCTCGTCCTTGGATTTGTGATTATATTCAAACATGTGAACAGGCTCGATGAAGTCACGTGCTGAGGAAACAGAAACCATATAATATTATTCATACATCAGAAAATCTTCATGCTCTTAAATAAAACTTAATTTTACTATATGTACAGGTGTCTTATAATTACCCTGGTGCATCTAGGATAGTGCCCAGGGCAAAATAATATTAAAATTCAGAAACAAAAAAATTAAAGGTTTTTTTAGAAAAATATCTACTCATTTATCTTTAAATTCCTTTAAAATTTTAAACCTTAAACAGAAAAACTCCACAGGAATAGTCGAGAACAACGTATCCCAAAGTGGGCGATAACGCCCCCCTTGTGGGCGCTGCAGGCCTAAAGGTGGGCGGTAAAGGACCCAGAAAAAAAAATCGGGGCGTTGTGTAGGCTTCGGGGAGCGATTTGTAATTTCATCTAGCTAGGAGGACTCTTAGACACCGACAGAGCTCTCGACTCTCGGCTACAACTTGTGAACATCAACTTATATTAATTAAGAGATTGCTCAAACTCGGTTCGATATTTCTCTATTATATAATAAATAGAAGAAAAATCATGTCAATCGGTCGCTCCGTTTCGAAATGAAAGTAGACACAAACAAACAAATAAAAAGGCAATACACATACTTTCGCATTTTAATAGTTATTAGTTATCCTAGATAGGTAATTTTCGTAGATAATAGAACGCGGGCAATCATGTTTTAACAAGATTTTGTTAAATAACCCGATTTGTGCATTCCTGTATCAATCGGCTGATTCATAGAATACTTGTTCTTACTTGTTGATTACAATTGAGCGTCGACGAATGAGATAAACGAGTTAATGCATGTTTGTCTTATTCCTGTCGGTGCGTGCTGCTTATGCAATCCTATATAAACAACGGAATATTTATTTTATTTTCATTTGCGGTTTCGCGCGTAATGGATAAGCAGTACTTAAGTTCAACACTTACTTACGTATTACTTAAAACAAAACAATATCGGAAGTAAAAAAGAAGAGACGGAAATACTCTGTGGAATATATTAAATTCGGATTCATTGAAAATCCCACAAACCCATCGTCGCCTCAGTGCCTTCTATGTCTAAAAACATTTTCGAATGAAGCAATGAAGCCGTCAAGACTGCAAGATCATTTGAATAAAATGCATCCAGATAAGAAAAACAAGAATGTAGCATATTTTCAAGACCTAGAGATGAAGCATAATACTCAGCCAAGTGTAGCAAAACAATTTCGGCAGCTGCTAAGCAAGATGACGACGGACAATATCTCTTTGTTAATTGCTCAAAAAGGCAAACCACACAACATCGGAGAAGAGGTAATTTTGCCAGCAATAAAGGAAGTAATAACTACTGTGCTTCATAAACCGGCCGCAGATATTAACCGAAAAAATCCTGTGAGTAATAATTCAGTGCAAAGACGAATTGATGAAATGGCTGAAAACATTGAAGGATCATTGTGCAATCATCTGAAGACTAGTCAATTCTCAATTCTGCTCGATGAGTCCACTTTACCTACTAATGAAGCATTGTTGCTGTCTTACGTGTGGTTTATTAAACATGAAAAAATATGTGAAGGCAAACAAAAGGCGAAACCATATTCAATACATTGGAAAAGTTTTGTGATAAGAAAGAGATTCCCTTGAAAAATATTATATCAGTTGCTACGGATGGCGCTCCGGCTATGACAGGGTGCCATAAAGGCTTCAGAATGATTCTAGAACAATTCCAGATGTACTTGCTGTACATTGCGTTATTCATCAACAACATTTGGTTGCTAGAAACTTAAGTAAACGACTATTTCAATCACTGCAATATGTCATCAAAGCGGTCAATAAAATCCGTACCAGCTTTAAATGATAGATTAGTTCATCAGCTTTGTGTTACTAATGACGAAGATTCCAACCGTTTGTTGCTTCATACTGAGGTTCGTTGGTTATCAAGAGGCAATTGTCTGACTCGATTTTACAACCTGTTTGACTCTGTGATAGAGTTCTTGGTAACTAAAGATACAGAATTGCGCAACAAGCTCATTACATCAAAAAATGATATAGCTTACATGACAGACCTGTATAAATTGTTCAACGACATGAATCTCCAACTGCAAGGCGATGAACTAAATTTAATTAAAACAAAAAATGTCGTTGCTGCTTTCGCAACCAAACTGCTTCTACACAAAAAGAATATGGGCAGACGTGAGTTTCACAATTTTCCGAATTTATCAGTATCCTGCAGTAATGACGACTTGTTTACCTACTGCCAACATTTGGAAAACCTCCACATTGACTTCACCAAACGATACCAGGACATTTTGAACTTGGAAATACCAGGCTGGGTGTTAAATCCGTTTTCAAATGTCAACACAGCAATCTCACCTCAGCTGCAACAAGAACTTATAGAATTGACAACAAAAGAGGAAATAAAAATCAAGTTCAAAAATGGCTATCAAGAATTTTGGCTACAAAAACCGATCCCGCAATTGTACCCTGGATTGTGGTCAATCGTTCAACGATTCTTGATAGCATTCCCATCGTCATACGTCATACATTACTTGGCAACGCTGCTTACTAAAAACAGAAATCGTTTGCATGTTACCAAACGTGGCGACTTGCGGCTGTTCTTGAGTAAATTGGAACCTGATATCAACAAACTTATTAAATAGCATAAGATTCATCCTTCACATTAGTTTTTATATAAGAATCGATTATGTTTGTTTTATTTTGAATAAAAGATACTCTGTCTGAATACTATAAAGTTGCGTTTCAATAATCATTCTCATTGGCAGGTGTAGCCCGTAAGAATTAACTTGAGACCTGAGCGTCGTTATGTACTACCTACTGTGCTCAGGTCTCAAGTTAACTCTTGCGGATTATAGTAAAAGTCTATTTTAGAATGAATGTTTAATCTCCGCTAATATACCTCACAACAATTAATTAATTTAATTTGAAGTTATAGTGGTTTTTAAGTAGGTGAAAAAGTCTCAATGTGGGCAGTAGACAAATTAAGTTTGGGAACCTCTGGTCTAGAATAAGATGCTTTTTCTTCAAAAATTCATTTGCGATGTATGTAAAAAATATTTAAGAAAGCCTTTATGGCTTTCTAAGAACTGGAATTATAATGAATGAATATTAAAAATGCGAAGTTTGTATATGTATGTTCGGTTATTATTGGGACTAATCCCACCCGCATGCCCATTACTGTGACTCCTGTAAACCAGGATCTACAGCAATGACCAAAACACCAGAAAAGTTACACCAAGCTCGATCGCGGTGAATTCCCAGGAGAAGTTAGAATGTCTTGGAACCCGCAACGAAATTAATCAGAAGATAATTTGAGCAAGTAGCAAAAGAACGTAATGCCGTGGATGTTCGGTTGTTACAATTTCACGCAAAAAGTTTAGAATGGATTTTGATGAAACTTTAAAATAACATAGCTTACACATCAGAATAACATAGGCTTCTATATATCTCGGGAACAAGTTCCTGTGGAAAATAATAATGGGAGAATGTCACCCAGTGGTCACAACAAAGGGTGTCAACTAGTAATATATGAATACAGAATGATTACTTTGAGTATTGTAATGTCAACTGATTGCCAAATTACTAATGATTCAGACTTAATAAGCAACAAGCTTGTAAAGTCACTATAGAAGCAACCATTGTCTGAAGTCGAACCAGTTCCAATACAGTACATAGCTGTGGAGATTGAATAGTAACAAAAAGAATGTATTTGATGTAAAACACACATTAGTGTATATTTTTACAGGCCAAGGATTTGAACCAGAAACCTTAGCAATAATAATCGCATGGTACACTACCACCTATGTCATGGAGGCAGTAATTAATTTTTGCATTAATATTAAATGTCATATATTTTTATTTTTATTGGAACTCAGCTAGATAAATGCTACTGTTGCTAATAAAAGAAGTTAATTTTACTAGTTTGAAGCCAGTTTCCATATTAGTAAAATTAACTTAACATTAAAAAGTTATATAATTACCTTTCAATCTCAGAGGCTTGTGTTCATATTCCACTATTAGAGAAGGAGAAAACATTGGTTCGTCTATCCATTGCGGTCTAGGAGGTTGAGGTGGAATAGGGTTGACATTATTATCATTTAATGGTCTCCTTTCGGGTGGTGGAACTCCTGGGGGAGCTCTCGAAAAATCAGTAACACCTAGACGATCAGTAGGTGGTGGCCCACTAGAGAAGTTATATTCATTTTGACGACCAGGTGGATCTCGTAAAGGCTGCCCTGGTGGCTTCATTCCAGCAAAATTGTTTCTGCCAGGTGGTAGGCCTCTAGGAGGCCCATTATCATACGCCATATCCTTTCCATATTGTGAATTTCTGCCAAAATTATATTGGTCTTGTTGCATATCATCTTGCCTTTCATCCATGAATCGCTGTGGTGGATTCCTGGGCCCTCCCTGATTTTGTTGCATAGGGTAATTTACAGTTGGTTTATTATATGGCATGTTTTGTCTATTTGTATCATTTTGTTGGTTATTAAATTGTTGATTCTGGTTTATATAACCCTGATCAAAAGGAGGATTATCCTGAATATTATTGCCGAACTGTCCACTCTGATTATTAGAGACTTGGGATTGGTTATTTAAAAAATCTGGACCACCCTGTACTCTTACCATAGAAAGTATATTCATTATTTTGTCATCTCTGAGAATATTATTTATTCCCTGTGAAATTGTTGAATAATCTGGGCCTTTCTTTAAATTCTTATTTATTGGTGCATCATCAGTGATATCAATAACATCTTGATTGACATTACTTCCAAACTTTCTATCAGCATCAGGAACTAAATCTAAACCTGGTATATCTTTTTTGTTTGACTCACTCGCTAACAAGAAACTAGGATTAGAAGGCTGTGAGAAACTGTCCTGAGAGGGATAGTTATCATTGGAATCATGAGAATATGAATCATATGTGTCTTGATTTTGAGTATCACCACAATAATTATTGTTTCTACTGAAAGTATTTTGATTTTGCATCGTTTTGTATTGCTGATATGGCAAACTGCTCTGGTTAAAGTTGTTTTGAGGAGTGTTCATTCCATAGTTTGGCTGCTGGTTTTTAGTGATATCATTACCATAATTATTCTGAAGATTATCAGTATAATTTTGTTTATAAGGAACTTGAGGCTTTTCACCATAGCTATGAGGTGGTTTCGGAGTTGAGTTATTACCATAATTTGGTGGTGGAGCATTAAGGTTCTGTGTTTTACTTCCATAATTTTGTTGATTATTAGAATAAGCATTATTCATAGAAGTTATCAGGGGAGGTGGGACAGATGTATTAGGATTAGCTGGTGCAGGAGAAGGAGGTTGAGGAGGGGGTGGAGGGGGAGCGGCTCCTAAGAGACGAGCTTTCTTCTTATCCATCTGTTGTCTCCGCTCCAACAATTGTGCACGACATGACTCAAACTTTTCTTCATACTCCTTATAGGCTTGTTTATCTGGATGATTTACATTATCTTTTTTCCATTTCTCTATTTCTTCTTCCCACTTTTGAAATTGTATGTCAAAAAGTCTCTCTTCTTCTGCTAACTTTTTAAGAGCATCGGCATCAACAGAAGATAATGCCTCTTGACTATGAGACCAGTTGGATTTATTACCATCATGGTTTGTGTTTATTCCAAGTTTCACTGGTGTTTGATTATTACTAGGAGCAGGGACGGGGACTGGTTGACTAGGAGTTTCTGCATAAAGAGGCTGATTATTCTCGTGAGGTGGTGGAGGCGGCTTATCTGGCGGCGGAGGAGCTGGTGGTGGGGCCGCAGACGGTGGCGGAAGCGGCGGCATACCACCCATAGCTTGTATAACCCGCATTTGCTCCGCATACTGCAATATCGGTAGATGTTAAGGTCAAAAAGCTGAACATAATCGATTTGTCAACATTTTTACTTTAATAAAACTAACCTTCTCTCCATATTGATTTTGCCACTGTGCGTATTGCTGTTGCCATTGGGACCATTGTTGCCAATTTTGCTGCTGCATAGCAAACCACTGCTCAGGCGTGTAATTTCCCATATTATTCATATCAGGTGCCATTGCCATACCCGGGTTCCATGGACCCGTATTCGGAATGGGCCACGACATATTAACAAGTTACGTTGTATATATATTACTTCAGATACTAAATCACGTGTTATTTACAATATAAACAACAAATGGCGATCAATGCATCAAAATATTCAGTCCAAAGAGAATCTGGATACGCTACATTTAATTCGGTCTTGAAATTGAAATTAAACAACGGCCATTTTGATTTTGACCGTATCGTAGTTCTTTTTTTCCTAGAGATTTCTAAAGCTTGAGCTTGACAAACATAATTATCGAAATAGCCTCAAAAATGTCGATATTATCCCATCGAGATAATTATGAGAGGTAATAGGTAATATACCTATGGAGATGGCATGTTGTTCCGTATGAACTATCGGTTATACATATATGATCTAAATCGACATTGTACTCATAAACTTATAGCCATCTTGCTTTAACTTACTTGTAATACCTCATGTAAAAGGAGATAACAATATATTTATTCGACCTAGTTTTGACAACATAAAAACTTAGACTAATATAGCCCAAGAGCCCACGATGGCCAGATCTTCATTATTTTATAAAAGCTGAACTGAAAGTTTCTCTGTACATATCCCTTATATAGGTAAAAACGACCAGTGAGAAAGAGTTTGGGTTGTGATTACTTGGGCAGGTAGACACCCCTGAACTTTAATAAATTACACTTATATTTTCGTTATAGTGTAAAAGGTAAATTTTATATATGTTACTTGGGGACCTATAAAAAGATGTTACCTCAATAGACGGTTTCAATGGTTTTTATATCTTGCCAGAATCTTGCATTACACAGTACGGTGAAAGTCCGTGTAGGTGTACGCGCGAAAGCTAAGGTTACGATTTTTTAAGATCTCAACGATCACTGAGTTACGCAACTTTCACTATGGCTGGTCTTCAGATGGGTGACCACTTTGTGACATTAACATTTGTAAGTGTTTCCGTTCTTCGGAAGGCGCGTTAAGCCGTTGGTCCCATTTGCCAGTAACATGGCAGTCGTTAAGTCAAGTTGAAGGCCTTATCTATGGGCGGCTTGAAAATTTTCAGCAGCAGGTAACCCAACCTGCATCTGTCGATTTCAACACGGCAATGGACTCACCACGTATTACGTGGGACAGTATGCCTCTGCCACCCCTTCGGGGATAAGGCGTGATAGATAGATAATTTATTAACTTAGAAACTTATCCAAATATTTCTACTGTCACTGTAATATTAATAATCATTTCATAGAATTTTTAAAAATGACTCATTAATGGTTAGGAGATGCACCGGTCACATTCAAGTGTACGAAAGGGGCAAAAGCTAAAACTTAGATTTTTTAATTACAATTTAATGCTATCGTGTTTTTAGACTTTGTACCGGTGACGTTTGATGTTATCATCACTACATAATATAATGCAAAGTCGCTTTTCGCTGTCTGTCCCTATGTATGCTTAGATCTTTAAAGCTACGCAACGAATTACGATGTGGTTTTTTTAATAGTTGGAGTGATTCATAAGGATGGTTTTTATATGTAACTAGTTGACGCCCGCGGCTTCGCCAACGTAGAGTAGTTTTCCCGTTCCCGTTTCCCACAGGAACTTGTTACCGGGATAAAAAGTAGCCTATGTCCGTCTCCTGGCTCCAAGCTACCTCCCCACTAATTTTCAGTCAAATCGGTACAGCCATTGTTGGTTATAAATAGTGTAACTAACACTACTTTCTTTTATATATATAGATTTGTTAAGATTTTGTAGACATTAACTAAATTATAACGAAATTTGTTGGGGATGTCGGAAAAAATAAGCCGTCTGGGTGCTTTCAACGAAAACGCTAACTAAACTGTTTGAGTTATAACAAAATAATGTGAGTATTTTTGTAAGGTCTGCAAAAAAGTCCGGGACGATATATGTCTATCTCTTAAAAATAACATACTAGATCCATTTTTTTTCTTTAAAAAACCAACAATTATAAAGCGGTAATTTGAAGGCTATTTACACAAATATTCTATTAATCCTTATCATTTTTACTACGTTAGTTGGCTTCAGCATTTCATGAAGATTATGTTGTCCCTTTACACCTTACAAAATAAAATGAATATCTTACGAGCTATAGCAAATTCAATACAACCGCGCCGTGCGGGCGTAGGTACAAACTGGGTAGCGGGGACTAATCAACGAATTTGAATGTTCATACATTATTGTGAAATTAATAAACGACGGGATTAAATAGGTGCCACGGGATTAAGTATGTCACGGGCGAAGCCGAGCGGGTCAGATAGTCATTTATATAACTAATATTATAGATTACCGAAGAATTTAAACAAGAAATTCTATTTCTATAGTAGTAGAGAAATACCGTCCGTTACTTTCTATGAAAGTTCCCGGCGGATTATGTTGTTCATATTGGAGTGATGCGGTTTACGTCGTGCACTTTCACCGCATGAAATTCCATGATGTCCAAGATTGTTGACGGCTTCTCCACAATAGCATTAATGTGGAAGTACACATGGCGCACCAAGTCGATAGATACATGGTATTATACCAACGGTAGGTCAAATGATACCTATAATAAAGGCAGGAGCAAAAATACTTCAGACCCATAACCCACGTGTAGGGTATGTGATGTAAATTTCTTAAAAATAGACAACACAATGTTTTGGTTAAAATTTTTGAGTAGGTAGTGATGTTTCTTTTCAGAATTCTTATAACAATCGTTAAAGCCATTTTTTACTGTGTTCTATTTGGTCATGGTCACTTCTTTAAAAAGTGACACACTACCACAGAAAGCTCTTTTTCGGCAAAAGTGCACAGTCTAGTTGTAAGTAGTGGGTTTTCCAATAAGCGGTGTTATTTTGATATTCAAAGAAAAATGACATTTATTTTATAAAAATAATCGGAAGTTTATTTCATTAAAAAGAGGAAGGTATGCCGTTAATAGTTGAAAATAACATCAGGCAAATGACTACCTCGACCACGCTTACAAGACAATATCCTATTTATGAAATTATCAATAACCAAACCGCAAAGTGGCTGCCCTAAGTCCTCGATAGCCTTACGAATTCCATATTTGAGGCTCGATCGACTTTGGGCTGTTGGCGTAGACCTCTTTCACGTGGCCCCAAAGAAAGAAGTTGCAAGACAATATCCTGTTTATGAAATTATCCATAAACAAACCGCAAAGTGGCTGCCCTAAGTCCTCGATAGCCTCACGAATTCCATATTTGAAGCTCGATCGACTTTGGGCTGTTGGCGTAGACCTTCTCTTTCACGTGGCCCCAAAGAAAGAAGTTGCAAGGTGTTAAATCACAAGATCTCGGTGGCCAATTGTGATTATCTCTTCGAGAGATAACACGATTCGGAAACTTTTCTCGTAAAAGATCATTGGTTTCGTTGCTTGTGTGGCACGTAGCACCGTCTTGTTGAAAGTAATCGTTGTCCAGGTCAATACTATCCAATTCCGGCCATAAAAATTCGTTAATCATCTCTCGATTGCGCAATCCATTCACCGTAACTGTTGCTCCAGTCTCATTTTCGAAGGTCCAACAACTCCGCCGAACCATAAACCGCACCAAACAGTCACACGTTGAGGATAGAGAGGCTTTTCAACAATAACTTTAGGATTTTCTGAGCCTCAGATGCGACAATTTTGCTTGTTGACGAAGCCACGGAGGTGGAAATGGGCCTCATCACTCAAAATGGTTTTTCGATGGAATTCCGGATAATTTTTATGCATTTCAACGACCCAATCAGCAAAGACGTTGTTGATGATTGGCCTGCTTAAGTTCTTGTGTTAACTGGACTTTATAAGACTTAAGACTCAAATCTTTATGCAAAATATAGTGTGATGACGATTGTGGAATTCCTAATTCCAAAGAACGACGAGGAATGGACAGACCTGGTTTTTCTTTAACACTTTCGTCTACAACAGCAATATTCTCCGCTGTTCTTGAGCGACGTAAACGGGTTTTATTCTTCACATCACTAACTTGCCCAACGAATTTATTCACCAATTTCCGTATTGCGGTCCGACAAGGTGCTTCACGGCTACCGAAAAATGTTCGAGTTTTACGAACCGTTTCTGCCAAATTTTCACCATTTTTATAGTAAATTTTAATAATTCTAATGCGTTGTTGAAGCGTGTATCGTTCCATATTTATTAATGGCGTAGTTTCTACTTGTCAAATGTAAAAAAATTACAGCTTCAAAAGTGACATCTACCAAAATAGCGGGCTCTTCAAAATAACAAATCTTATTGGAAAGCCCTATATAAGGTCTTTGATTATAATAAACTCTACAGCGCTTTATAGTATAAATTGCAATAAATACACCTCGGCTGACTTATATATAGATTTTATATGAATTCAAAAAGAAATATATATAAACTCAATTTACCTATTCAACTATATTATATATCGATAAATGTATAAATGAACTAACACTGTATTTATGGATACATTTTTACCTACCTACGGTACGGTTCTCGTAGCTCAGTGGCTTGGAGCTGGGTCAAGCTGTATTTTATAATAATAAAATGTATTTAAAAATAAAAACTATATTTATCTATGAAAAATGTAGCATTCAAAAATCTCTCGGGGTTTTAGGCGGTAAAGTGGCCAACACGCCATGGTATGGCAATATATTATCTTCTAAAATTAGTGCAATTATCTTGTTTTGACGTGCGGGAATGGTGGTTTCTTGGACATATAAGTAATGAAAGACAGTGAGTGATATTATATGCAGTGAAATGCGATTTTCCATCATGCCGAATAAAATCCACTGAAGGTATTCAGTATAGCAACCACTAATAAACTGTAATGAGACTGACCTTGACTTAAGACCAGACTTGATTAAAACTGAAGATTGAAGAAATACGTATAAGATAAATAAGATTGCACTAAAAGATCATAGTTGCCAGGCCATGAAATAATTAGAAATTTCATAAAATCTATCGATATTTTTGATTACACTACAACACTACAGCACAACACTACAACGACGCCATTTTCGTGCTGGGTTAAGTTGTGTTAGTTGTTGAATAGTCCAAGATATTTGCGTTTTATATGCAAATTGTGATTCTTGTTACAATTAACAGCCCCAAATATCATTATTCTTTAGTAATGAGATTTAGAAAATACAATTGTGACTATATCTGACGTATAGATAGCACAATATTGCCTGCGCGGGAAATGGGATTACGTCCAATATCAGTTTAGCCTCTATGACATAGCTGTTTATATCAAGAAATAAAAGGTTTTAACATAATGATTCCTTCTAAAATACGCGAAAGCCGACGAGTGAGAGGTTTGAAACTACCTAAAAATCTGGATCGCTTGTATAAAGAAGGAAAATGCCGCGAGTGTACAGTTGTGGTTACCAGAATGGATTTTGCCAAGATTTTGGGTAAATTTACCAAAGTAAAGATACAGTACGAGAGCAGCACAACTTCTAAAACGAAAAAAAACTCAGTAAATGCATCAGTCAATTCTAATGCCAGGTTAAAAAGCAAGGAAAATGGCATGGTACAAATTCGTAGAAGCGCTTATAACGAACATCCTGTGAAGGACCTAACATCTTCCAAGAAGGCTAAAAATGAGTTGATTAAAAACGAGTCAAACGTTTTAAAAGAAAACAACAAGCTGAAAAAGTCAGTAGCAAAAACTAGATTTTCTATGAATGGCAATCAAAACAGCCTCCAACGGCAGTCAGGTAATAATATAATATCTACCACAAACCCGAAACAGTATGTTATTGTGTTTGAAGAACCTGTTCCGCATTACAATAACGATCTGCATTGCAAAATATCATTACCTGATCTACTGTCTCACATAAATGAGAGCATACTTCCATCAGCAGACTGGTGTATAGACTTCTTTCCTAAGAGAGGTGAACCAAAGGATGATAAAGTATATGATAGGATAGCAGCGGAATTAGAAGATTTGATGTACAGTGAGAAATCTGATAAATCAAATGATAAAACTGAGACTGTTGAAACTAAAGTGGATGATTTTCCATCCATAATGGACATTCTTAATGATAATAGTAGTGAAAATAAAAGTAATGACCAAAGTAGTTCCTTAGAATTTAAATCTAATTTAGAATCTAGTGATGTCGAAGCTATGCTCCTTGGGAAACCAAGTGCCCCAACAAATACTATGACTGACCCTACTCCTGCACCCATGGAGATTGATAACCCAGGTGTGCTTATCGGGGATGAAAATCAGTTTGCTGAAACTCCAGAAAATATCAATCCACAGCCAAGTACAATACCTTCTGTTGAAATAAATGAAGAAGTAGAAAATCCTCAAAGCCCATCTATTCTTGATGAAGCTTTGCAAAAAGGTATAGAAGAACACTTGCCATGCCATCCAGACAAACCAGCTGAAGTTTCAGAAGAAAACACAGGTGCAAAAGAAGAGAAGAGTAGCTCCATTATAGAGAAACAAGATGTAGATATAAAAATAATGGACACTGTTGTTGACCAGACAGTAACCGTTTCTCCTACTACTAAACCCAAAGAAACAATCTCTTTGGCGTCTATAGAAGGTATCACACACCTAGTCTTCAAACAAACTAAAGACGGAACCTGCTTTAAAAGTGTCACATGCCCAAAAAATTTAAAGTATGACATTGAAATTGATGGCAAATCTGTGGAATTTCTTGGAGCACCTAAGCTCATATCTAATTCGGATGATTTACAAGTTCTACTGGAAATTGTAAATGAAAGTGACTTGAGTAATAAGTATGTCTCACATTGACAATTAAATTAAATACAAATAATATTTTAATGGTACATAGAACTATGAAATCTGCCTGTTTAACATTTTTAAATGTAGTGCCTGGACTTATTGAGGTATGGAATGCCTTCAATATTTTTGTTGAATTTTGTGTGAGACATCAAAATGAATGGTTCTGCCATTTGTTGAGATTTTATGACATCATTGTGTAAATGTCTGTAATCAAATGGTATTGACTGAAATATTATGTAACAGTAAAATTACCGCTAGGATAGAGGGGACTTGCTGATGAAGCTTTGCTGTTATGTGTATACAGTAGCTTTACTAGAAATGTTTTAAAGATTCAGGCAATGATTTTTGTATACAGCATGTTCATTTGCAAACCATCTCTGTCTAAGTGGTTAATAGTAGTTACATATATTAAGATATGTATAGTTATATATTATTGTGAAAATATACAGATATGGCTGTTTAAAAGCTTACAAATAAAGTAAATTAATAATTTTTATTCTTGTGTATGTACTATATCAGGTTGGCCCCATCATAAGGGTTTGCAAATAATAACAAGTGCTGTCTATACTGTTGTACATGAATAGATAAAATTTGCAATACATTTTCATCATTATTTTAAGACAGTAACACTGCGGTAGACACCGAATAGTTAGTGGTTATATTATGTGAGCCTTCCTTGGCCAACTTTCTCCTC
Organism: Thumatha senex; assembly: GCA_948477245.1. Lineage (NCBI taxonomy): Eukaryota > Metazoa > Arthropoda > Insecta > Lepidoptera > Erebidae > Thumatha > Thumatha senex. The sequence continues at coordinate 11,408,482 of OX419738.1, read as the reverse complement.
AGGAATATATCTGTACACCTCACTCTCATTCTGGGTCATGTTCAAAGTTGTCATTTAAAAATGATTTGATAATGCCTCATCTAGATTTCCAATTCAATATGATTTTGCTTATAAACATATTCTGGTTAGGTTAGGCAAGTTATTAATAGAATAAAATGATTTAATTTTACCTTGCCTATATCCATTAAATAGCACAACCATTATCTACCATTGACATTTTCTAAATTTTGTTATAAGGTTAAAAAAATTCTTAGTTAATTACTTGATTAAATATTGTATTGTGTCAAATATAAACAGAATAGTAACTAGCTTTTCGTCTGCAGCTTTGCTTGTATGGCATTTTGCTGGTTGAAGTCTAATTATTACAAAAATAAATTATAGCATGTTACTTCTGGATAGTTTGGATAGATTTCTCACGGTAGTTATTTTTAAAATCAACTTCAAACTCAGTGTTTATTAAATGCAAACAAACTATTATTTTCTCTTTAAATATTAGGTATAGATTAGATGTAGAAATAGTATCATATTAAGGCATATAAGTGTTTCTATAAGTTCATAGTTTCACTGCACTTGAGCTAAGTATGTAATATGCCTTTGATAGTTTGATCAGCTTAGCTGAGCAGTATACAAATCAGGTTTAACATCGCAGATATGTATGTATCATTACCTAGCTAACTAGCTCACATAAAGAGAGCTTACTACTATTGGCAGATTGTGTATAGACTTTATGTATAGGATTTGCATTTTATGATATCAACTCTTAAGTAAAGGCATATAAGACTGCCACACACAATGTACCAGTTATATTGTGTTGCTGTGTTGAGAAGAAAAATATAATGCGGTAATTGTACGAAGTCACACAGCAGTACCCGGTGTACGGAACTACTAGTTCCAAGGTCGCCTTCATCCTGACACAAGCTTCAGGAGATTCGTCTTTGCCATATGGTCAGGTTTTATGGCTAGTATCCGGCTACGTGACGTCTCCATACAGACCCCGAGGCTGGCGTGTCATGGTGAACAAAAGCGCGCCAATAATTTAAAAATGTGGTACCGACGAATGACTAAATTAGGAGGAACTCTCGTGCAACCGCTGATAAGGCTTAGATTATAATGATGACCTTTATCATAAGTATGAGGGTATGCATCTATTTTAAACTAATTCTAACATGTCTGAATTTACGGTAACCGAAATGCTTAGAAGTCCCATTAATAATTGGCGACGTAACAGTAATGTCGTCATATCCGGAATTCAAAAACGCTATGAGCAAATCCGATAGTGGAACGAACGACCGTAGTCACTATGTTGCTGTGGAAGGACAAGATACGTTTACGTGTAGATCAAACCTATCTATTCAATATTTTTTTTTTAGGTAATCAGCGGTTTTTATATGATATTTTTGCGTTTGTCACACTAGCAACATTGGGTATAAGGAAATGGCACAAAGGTGTGGTATCCGAGCAAAAAAAAAATGTGTAATGGACATAAAATTACAAATGTTTATGTCGTTCGCGCGTGTCAAGTTTTAGAGATAAAACTATATTAATTATTAACTACGATATTTCTACGCCTAAGCATAGTTACTATGTACCAAAAACAAGGTTTGATGTTGCATTTCAAGAATATGTATATTTTTGTTGCCTTACATACTTATTAATATTAAAAATCCAAAAAAACACTGGTCTATCATTTTGTCCACTGACCCTCATAGTCATTATAATTCCTGTAAAGTTTAGTAAATGACCTTGAGTTGTCGTGCTGCATTTAGTTTTATGTTAAGTATTTGTAAACATTTGTTACTGTCTTCACTTTTCTTATCGATAACATTTATGTTTAATGATGCTATCAGAACACAACATTTTATTTTCAGTATGAATCAGTATGAAAACGTTTACTTTCAAGTGTAGACGCTACATCATGTTTAGGTATAAAAAAAGGTAGACGGGTTAAGATATAATATATATATCTACACTTTGTAAAGTTCAAAGTGTAGATATAGATATTATATTGCACCAATTTGCTAAAAAGTTGCTCGTGCTTCGCGTTTGCATCTAAAACAGTCATCGTTGTAGTAGACGGTAGTTGGTAAGTTTGCGAGAGGAAAATTGCTAGGTCGTTTGTTCTTAAATACAATCAATCCTTATACGAGGGCTCTATAAACTTATAACCTTTGCCCACAGTACGTACTACATTTATTACGAGTATTGTTTTTCTAGGCAGTGATGCGTAATAGTCGTAGACAGAGAATACTATTGAAGAAAGAAGAATATTTGTTTAAGAATCCACTAATTTTACACATAAACCCTTTAAATTACATTACTTTTGAATATTAATAGCGGAGTGGCGACAGCGTCCTTCGCTGTTCCCGCCAAAATCTATTAGTACTCTTATGTGCGGCAGAAGTCACATTGACATTGTCTATGATCCACAGTCATGGGGTCATGGGAGTCATTCATGGTCAGACAGCTCGTCAGGATTTGCTTAAGTCAGTGTACCAATTCTCAGCTTTTGACCCCCATTACACGAGGAGGTAGTGAAATGGTGGTTCTACAAGGTGCTCTGTAATACAGAGACGTGTTCGTATTATAGATTGTCCTGAGTACCTACTTCAAGCGGAGCGTGAAAAGAAACAACATCGGGACGTCAACGTAAGGGCTTACAGTCAATACTCTTGTAGACTATGATGTCGCTATAACTTCCATAAAACGCGCGACGCAGCGTCATTTTTGACGAGCTAAATAAAAAAACTTATGTAGAAGCTCCCGGCCTAGATAAGCAGAGTAAAAGCATAACTTTGTCGCCGCCGGTTGCTACGCATGGGCGCCATTGCTGGTTCGCTAGCAGAAAGAGGGCGGCAGAGCTTGGGGTGACGCGGGACGAAACCATGCCAGCTGTACGTTTCCTACCCACAGCTTTTTATTAGTATGCGGACTTCCCAATTAGTCTGGCCATTGGTGGAGAGTCAAGGGTCCCTTGACTCTCCACCAATGGCCTCGTTTGTTATGCGACACCTCTACTGTCAGGGGGTTCTCAGGATTTATACAACGCAGGCAAGTCTTGCTCCTAGTGGAGCTCGGTGGTTATCAGGAATTCAGGACGTGATTTTAAGTGGGTAGTCTAGCCCCGCAACACATGTCTGGCTATGTCAGGCCCGTCGAGTTCCGATAAGAGGATAAGACCCAAGAAGTACTGGCTTGACGTCGTACCAGATGACATGCGTCAATCAATCAATCAAATCTTTATTTCCTTAGAAAATGGTATCATATGGCGCCAATAGTCTGCCGGACTGGACAGGGGATGCTGACCGTGCGAAGTAGATGAGAAAAAGAAGGAAAGCAGATCCCGGGCGTCGCAAAACGCAACTGGGACAGACGCTCGGATGTTGATGGAGAATTCCTTACCCCACCCTTTCTAAGACTAGTATATCAAACAAAGTAAAAAACCCATTGTTCACGTATGAAAAAAATTTCGAATTTGCGGACAGCTAACACAAAATTCTCAACTGTGCCCAATGAACTACTTATAACTAGACTGTACACCACGGTGAAAATATCTACTAGATACTACCGTAGTTATAAATGTTAGTCTCAAAATAATGTCGTTAACATCCCAACACTATTGTCACACACATTTACACACAAACAAAAAATTACACGTATCTTCTCTCTGACGGTCTTAGCTCACGGTTTACAGCTCCGTCTCTTAGATGAAGAATACTAGTATTCTTCATCCTAATCCCTTAGACTATCTAACCTAGTCTAGTATTATTAGGCCTAGTCTAGTATTAATACTCATAAATTGCCGCAGCTAAAAAAAACTTTTTTTTTTTAGTCGATTTTTGGATTCGCATACCATAGCTATCTCTATTAGGAAAATGGCAGCCCCTGGCATGACCTGACCATCCTCCGATAACGCCTTTCTTCCTCTTTCCAAGACCACGAAAATAATCCAAGAGAGTTTAGTGATAAAACATCGCCTAAATTCATACGACCAAGTGTAGCCACTTTAAAAAAAAATTTCCTTAATTTAAAAGGGATCATAAGATTTGTATCTCCAAGCTAAATATATCGGAACGGGTCTGACAAACGTTTTTTACTTTACATGCCAAATAAATCTACAAAAAATACGAAAAAACGGTGTTCTTAAAAATAAATAAATATCCATCATGCCTTATCTCCGAAGGGGTGGCAGAGGCAATTATATGCCTACTTTTCACCGTGTGGATTCCTGTCCCACGTAATAGGTGGTGAGCCCATTGCCGTGTTGAAATGGACAGATGCAGGTTGTGGCTACCTGCTGTTGAAATTTTTCAAGCCGCCTATAAGGTCTGCAACCAGGCTTAACGACTGCCATTTTACTGGCAACCGGGACCAACGGCTTAACGTGCCTTCCGAAGCATGGAAACGCTCGCAAATGTAAATGCCACAAAGTGGTCACCCATCCGAGGACCAGCCATAGTGAAAGTTGCGTAACTCAGTGATCGTTTACAGAACACTGAGACGGCGGGGCCACGAGCGCTTCTGTTGGTTGGTGTTCTTACTTTTTTTTATTTCGGAGCTCGCATAGACTTTTTTCACATTGAAAAAGGTGTGTGTGAGACAGAGTTGTGTAGCGTCGCCGTTGCTATTTAATTTAAATATGGACAGTTGCTTGAAAGATTTGCAAGAGAGTGCCTATGGTTAAAAAATTGATGGCCTGACCGTCAAATGCCTCCTATACGCTGATGATCAGGTAATACTAGCATCATCAGCGAAGGAGTTGCAGTTGATGGTTAAAATTCTGCATGATTCTTTAAACTCAAAGGAATGAAAGTGACGGAATGCTCAATTCTTGTGGAAGGAGAAAGAGTAGAACAAGTGAGAGTTTGCATTTCTAGGTACAAAATTTAGGAGAGATGGAAAGTGTGACTATGACATTGAACAAAGAGTTTTGGCAGGAAATAAAGTGAACGGAGCCATGTACACCTGTATGAGAAGTCAGAACATGTCTAAGAAGGCACGACTTGCTGTACATAGAGGAGCGTGCTCGTCCCCACACTTATGTATGGCAGTGAAAGTTGAGTATGGCAGAAAACGCATAAAAGTAAAATTAATGCAGTGGAAATGAGAAGTCTGCTATTAATGCAGTGGAAATGAGAAGTTCGGACACGTGGAAAGCATGGATGAAAATAGACTGACGAAGCAGATTTATGTGGCGAAAGTGAATGGGCAAATTGGTAGGGGTGGACCTCGGCGTATGTACAGTACGCGCCACGAGTCATGAAAGTGCGCAGACGACGATAAATAGGTGTCAGTTGAGGTAGGGGTGAGGGGCGGGGCGAGTAACCATGGCAACGAGCGACGTGCAGTGATTCCTTGCCACCCGCGCACGCACTGGGCTCGCCTTGGGTACCAGCGATAACACAAGTGTCACGTAATTTAATTAATCGAACAATACTTATTAACAATTATTTGTTTAGAACGACAATTTTATGTGTTTATATTAAAAATAATTAAAAAGTATTGTAAGCGTACATAGTGTTACATATATTTGAACTTAGTGTTTTTGTAAACAGTGTTGTAACGAGGTTATATATAATAGTGTTTTTAGTGTTATTTTGAAAGAAGTGATTTTTTATTAGTATCTACAATGTCTCCGCAAACGAGTAAAAAATATAAACGTACTCTTAATAGACAAGCGAGAAAAATGGTGTATGACGTTTACTGCTTTATGAAAAATAAATTCAGTGGACTGAATTACGTTCAGTTGATGGCAGAGGCAGCTGAAGCTACAAAAGTTTCGAAATCTACTATATACAGGATAGTAAAGCAAGCTAACCAATCAGATTTACTAACAGTTTTTAGAACTCCCGGGAAAAAACGAAGTCGGGCATTTCTCATAACAGGTGTAGATAATTTTGACCATGGGGTGATAAAACGAGCTATTCACAATTTTCACGTAAGAAATAATGAGATTCCCACAGTTAAAAAACTTTTATCTAAATTACAAGATGACATACATTTTCGAAGATCGGAGACAAGTCTCCATCGCATAATTAAAAATATAGGTTTTAGTTGGAAAGCCACTGAAAACAACAGAAAAGCCCTTATTGAAAAATCCAAGATAAGATTGTTATGTAAAAATTATCTAGAAAAAATAAGAAATTATAGACAAGAAAATAGACCTATAATATACACGGATGAATCATATGTCCATTCCTCTCACGCTACAGCAAAATCCTGTTCTGATGCGTCAACAAAAGGTTTAAAAAACCCCATTTCAAAGGGTCAACGTGTGGTTATTGTGCATGCAGGTTCTGGGGCTGGTTTTGTACCAAACGGTCTATTAGTTTTCAAGTCCGGTACAAAAACTGACAACTACCACGACGATATGAACTATGAAAATTATGAAAAGTGGTTAAAAACACAACTAATACCTAACCTCCCACCAAGGTCCGTCGTGGTAGTTGACAATGCCTCCTACCATAATAAAGAATACGATTCTGCACCAAATTCCAATAGCAGGAAGTCAGAAATGCAAGCTTGGCTGACAAGCAAAGGCATATCATTTAGGCCTGAAATGTATAAGTCTCAGTTGTATGAGTTAGTAAAATTGAATAAAGAGACACACAAAAAATGTAGTATTGATAGAATACTAGGAGAACATAACCACGACGTTCTCCGCTTGCCACCGTACCATCCTGATCTCAATCCTATTGAGATGGCTTGGGCCGCAATTAAGGGTTAAGGTTAAGGGCACGTTAGTAGTAAAAACGTAGAGTGGAATATCAAACGCGTAACAGATTTGATAAAAGAAAAGGTAGAGGCAATGGGAGCTAATAATTGGCAGAACCTCTGCAATAAAGTAAAGTCGATTGAAGAAGAATATATCAAAAGCGACCCATATAGTCGACCACATGACGGACGAATTAATTATACAGGTGGGACAAGACTCAGATAGCGACGACAGTGATTCTGATCAGGAAGATGTTGCCGAAGAGGACGAGTTGTTCCCAGGCCCAAGTTCTGGAGAGTCATCCGATCCAGTTCAAGCTGCCGGCCCAAGCAAACTGCAGTTTCCACCAATGGAAAGTGTAATGCCGTTGAGTGACAGTGACACTGATTAATTTTTATTTCGAGTGTATGTGTAGTTAGGTACCAAATAAACATAACAACATTTTTTTATTGTAATAATCATTTCTATCCCATACACAGCGAATTTATATTGAATATCATTAACTACACGCGCACGATAAGTTGAGACCTGCGAGAAATGTTGTTCCCCGATTATTATAATAATAAGTCTACAAATTAGAACATTAAATAATATAAGAATAATTATTATAATATAGAATAATACAAATAAGTATTTTTTTTTTGCATCTGTACACGTCTCTCTCTCTGTCACAGAGGTCAAGCCTCAACTTATCGTATTTATAGTACACTTCTCTCTTCGAATATACATGCGCAGTCGACGCCATTTTCTTTCATGACTCGTGGCGCGTACTGTACCTCAATCAAATCAAGACCTTTCGGAAAAAGACCAGGTCAAAGGTACCCTTAACCGGCGAGCATATATGAAAACACTCATGAAAGTAGTAGAAGCGAAAGTGGTATGTCAGGATCGTAGCAAGTGGAAAACCATAGTCTCTGCCTACCCCGATGGGAGACAGGCGTGATAATATGTATGTATGTACAGAATTAGCATAGGCACTGGTATGGGCAGTACATTTTCAATGGCTTTATAATTTTCTTCTATTAATGTAGTATAAAAAGTCTTTTATGCCTGTGTAAACAATTAGTCATTACTGGCAGTGGCTAACAATACTTTTATTCTATAAAATAGCTTATCTCATGATATAAATTATTTAGACTATAGCACATATTATTTTGCTTCGAAACGACTATAAATTCAATGAGTTGAATAAAGCTTAGTCAGATGTATGTATGAAACACGGAGTAGAAAATAAAAGCGGAGATGCCGCAAGGGCAACAGAGTTGTGTTGCACCAGGTGAGTTGTTACGTCACAGAGTGGGCGGAGCCATGCGCCACAGTTTCGTGTAAATTGTTGCTGTGCTCGGTTGAGTCTGAAATTTATTTGCGCTAAATTCTATTCTTGGATGCAAAAACGATTGAGAAACTTATTTTAAACATAGTGACGGTATAAGATTTCATTTGTAAGTATTTTTATTTTAAGAAAACAATTTATAAAATATTTTTTTCGGATCTTCTTCAAAAATGTAAATTAGAGCCATCTATGAGACAATAGATGCAAGTAACTTTTGACATGCACCTATTGAAGGAAAATAGAATAAATAATACTCAATGTATATTTTCTAAATACGCCTAATATAATGCTTGTTCATATTTCTGCCCAAAACGACAATTATTTTGTAAGTCTGCAGCGTATTTACATGAATGACGAAATTTTTAATAAGAATATCATCATCTACCGGCGCATAAACCAACAATTTTATTGATAACACATTGTACATTATTCTAGCGGGTGCATTATTTGGAGTTTCATAGAAGTACATAATATTTAACTTTATAAGTGACAAAATATAATATTTAAGAACTTGAAATGTATTGTGTATTGTTGCGAGTAGACAAACTAAAATGTTTATTGGATCTTCAGTTCTATATGTGTTGCACGATTATGTCGCTAGATGGATTTACAATTAGGGACGAGTTAAAGACGGAGTTAACCGCCCCTTTTCCCCCCGCGGCCCCATTTCCAACCCGCTGTTTGGCACGCGTTTTACTTAAGGTAAATTTACTTGCAACATCTCCGTTCTTTCTGTCCTCCGTGGTATGAAATCTTATGGTTACGCTTTTCCAATCGCCAAAAAGTATTAATAAATGGATACAATACATTAACTGATCGTAGGAAGTATTCGTAGCTCCGCTAAGTCAGTCCTGATACCGATCACTGCGTTAAGCAACTTTCACTATGGCTGGTCAAGGATAGGTGATCGCGTTGTGGCATTTCCATTTACGAGCGTTTTCGTCCTTCGGAAGGCACCATATGTCGTAAGTAAGTACTTAAGAATACAGTGCATTCTATCAATATCAGGGTTTCAATATTGAAAGTTATATTATTATTTATTTATCTATCACGGCTTATACCCTAATGGGTGGCAGAGGCATATTATACGCCCACACAATTAATAGCAGAAACAATTTTAGTAAATCTTATCTATTTTTTTGTATAATAATATAGCTGACCAGTGAACTTTGTAATTTATGAACGCACCTTGTTTGACAGATACTAACAATTTGTGCTTAAAATTACTGTTTTAATAAGTATCTATGTAGAAAAACCAAACTTGTATTTGGTGAAAACCGATCTTATTCACGCTTCTCGGGTGTTCTCGCGAGTTCTAGACTTGAGTTTGTAGCGGCTATTAGCCTCATTCAACATTTATTATTATTATAAAAAATAAGGTTTTCCTTGAATTATTACTGTTTGATAACACTTACCCGATTAGGTATGAAAAAAATTAGACAACAGGTCAACTTATTAAAACCGTTTTTGGTTTTGTAAAAATCACTGTCATCAAAATGATTCGAGCATCTTTTAGAGTATTTTGTTGGAATCCAATTATTTATGATATTAATATCCAATTATATCTATGATATTAACCCATGCATGGAATTTCTAGTTTTTAAATACATATTATATTTTTGTCACTAGGCCCACTTGTGCGATCCAGGTTTAACGTGTATAACTCGGAGGTATGGACTAACCCAGAGTTAAATCATTAATTTGTCTCGCATCACCCCGAGTTAAGGGTATACCTAGGGTTAAATCGCTAAAATCTTAACTTACCAATTTCTGAGGGTTAATTCGTCAAACGTTGGGTTAGCAGCTGACAGACAATGCAGTGGCACGTGACACATGCGTGACACGGACTTCTCAAAGAGACACGCCGCGCAAACATAATACGATAAAATTAAAATGCACTCGGCTGTCATGTTACATTCATTCGTAACTGTAGTGTAAAAGAGATAGACATACCTGTTTCATTATTTGTTCAATCATTAATGTTTGGTTGGATGACATAGAGTGACATAAAACACTGGGTTAGTTAACCCGATGATATTTTTCTATGGTGCAAGACATGATTAGGGTTAAAAATTTATTTACTTAATTCCGAGTTTTCTAACTCGATAATTAATTATTTAACCCCAGCATTCATGCAAGCGGGCCTTAGCAACAAAATAAAGTAAATTATTTCGTACTTCTATGAAACTCCAACTAGTGTACCCGCTAGGATTATGTACAATGTGTTATCAATAAAATTGTTGGATTATGCGCCGGTAGATGGTGTTATTCTGATTTAAAATTTCGTCATTCATGTAAATACGCTGCAGACTTACAAAATAATTGTCGCTTTAGGCAGAAATATAAACAAGCATTATCATGTGGCGTATTTACAAAAGTATACATTGAGTACCTATTACCTTTTCTACTTTTTCTTCAATAGGTGCATGTCAAAATTTACTTACATCTATTGTCTCATAGATGGCTCTAATTTACATTTTTGAAGAAGATCCGAGAAAAATATTTTATAAATTGTTTTTATTATGTAAAATTACTTACAAATGAAATGTTATACCGTCACTATGTTTAAAATAAGTTTCTGAATCGTTTTTGCATCTAAGAATAGCACACTTCATTGTGGAAACCGTCAATAACTAAAGAATTTAGCGAAAATAAATTGTAGACTCTCAATCGAGCACAGCAACGATTGACATGAAACTGTGGCGCGTGGCTCCGCCCACTCTGTGACGTAACAACTCACATGGTGGCACGCAACTCAGTTGCCCTTGCGGCATCTCCGCTTTTATTCTCTACTCCGTGATTTTGACCCTTTTGTATTCTCCATTATACTTAGAGCATCTCTTCTCTAGTTAATCAAATGTCGACTAATATCCCAATTTCAATATAGGCGCTTACACACATCCTCGCCCAGTCGTGATAAATCACAACAATACGAGCGCCGAAATTCTTACGTCCGACGCTAATCTGTTTTTGTTGTCGCGATCTACAGTGTCGAGGGGAGTCGCCGACCAGACGATCAGTCGCTTCATATTTCACACGGGAAATTCACTGTTAGTTAGTTATTACTGTTTGCATTTTGTTATTTTGACATCTGCTAAACACACAGGGCGCGTTCCACTTATTGCCCCAACGCACACAACCACGACCGCTTAAATTACCGTTCCACTAACGTAAATGGACCGCAGGCGTTGTGGTCGAATTTTATAAGTAAAACGCACATCTTGAACGCTGTAAGCCCACTTGGACCCACCTATATTTTGTGGGCAAGTGACGAATAGTGAGTGAAGAACAGTGACGTCATGTATGACGGCATACGATCGCTCGCAACGACCACGAGCCTTAGGTGGAACGATACATTGGGTGTTATGATCGTTGCAGGCGTTTAGTTGAACATAGCCATGATCAAAGGCTCACTTGTGCGACAGTGACGTAGACACTCAGTTTTCTGCGATATGGACGCATGTCTGCGCATTACTCTCTGCCCACCCTTTTTATCGTTTCTCATCACTCCGTATATATTGATTTGCTGGTCACTTGCTGCATATCCCTCCCTTTTAATTTCTTCCCTCATCTTATCTCTCACAAATTTTTGGGAACGAAACCGTACCGGGGCTAATTTCGGAGGGGAAGTCACACTACCACTTCTATTTCTTATCCAGCTCTCGCCCTATCTCCTTGGAATCTTGGACTAAGGATTCATGGACTGTTTTTTTATGTGGAGCCATTTTCGTAATTAATCAGTTCCAGCCGAGCATATCCTTGCCCCGAATGCGTAATCTTCAGCTCCTTTTTGGCCAAATTTATGGCAAGTGGCGCAGGCATTTATTTGAATAAACCAGTGCCAGATGTGGTGGGTCCATGACTCTCTATATAAATGCTAGACGGCTTTAGGCCCGCATTACCTCTAATGAACATGTCAGTCTCACTGCTGGACGCAGGCGTGTCCCAATTCACGCCACAACACATGGTCCTGCGCTTTCCGCATCCAGTCCCTCTCTGCGTTGCGGGGTCGCGGACTCCACTCTAGAACTAGTTTCCTCCATCGGCCATTGGTTCTTCTACAGATGTGACCAGCCAATTGCCACTTTAACATGTTTACTCTGCGTGCTATGTCGACCACTATGGTTCTCTGACGGATGACTTCGTTTCGGAGTTTATTCCTCAAAGACACTGCGGGCAAAGCGCGCTGCATAGCTCGTGCAATTATTAAGGCATGGACCAGTCCCACTGTAAGTGTCCACGTCTCGACACCGTAGGTCATAACCCGTAGAACACACTGGTTGTAAACCTTCGTCTTCAGGCATTGTGGTATAAGCGAATAGAAATCCTGTCGCAGTCTGCTGAATGCTTACCAACCCAAACGAATGCATCTTGCAATTTTCTTGTCCTTGTCGAGGTTCTTTTTTCTTCCCAAGGTAAGTTATATTTCTGGACAGCTATGAGCATAGATTAGAATACGTACTACGTACGTCCTTCGTTAAAAAACAAAGGAATGAAAGTGAACGTAAACAAGTCGAAAGTAATGGTTTTTGAAAGAGAGACAAGTGTGACGGATTGCTCAATTCTTGTGGAAGGAGAAAGTAAAACAGTAGTTATGGCAGGAAATAAAGTGAATGGAGCCATGTACACCTTTATGAACCTTCGGGTAATAGCAACATACTTTGTCTGTAACATGCTTGGGAGGCACATGGCAGGACGCAACAAAAGGATCTCCACAGGGATCGGTGTTTAGAAAGATAGGAGTGCTTAAGTGCTTAAAAATGGAAGTCCTTTATTCATAATTCACAGATTTAGGTATTCATATTTTCTACTAAAAACATCAATCTTATCTGGATAACTTGTTTGTGTTCCTTCCTTAGTTACAGAAAGTGTGGCAACATGACAAGCCGCGCCAATAATTTGATGCAATGGTTGGTCTCTGTTTATCACTAAGTATGTGGCCAAAGCTCCTACAAAGGCGTCACCTGCTCCCTGTAACAAAGTGATTATATGTTATTGTCCAATGGGCTATTAATTTAGAATTATTTACAAAACTGTAAACCCTTGGTGAGATGCGGCGAAGCGGAGATGGAGCATATAACAATTTAAGAACTTAGACTTGTTTTCCAAAAGGGGAAGACCCAAGAAGTGCTGGCTTGACGTCGTAAGGGATGACATGCGTGCCAATGGTCTCACTACAGGGGATGCCGACGACCGTGCGAAGTGGAGGAGAAAATGTAGGAAAGCGGACCCCGGGCGTCGCGAGACGCAACTGGGACAGACGCTCGGATGATGATGATGATGACTTGTTTTCCAACTGCTCTTATCTGTTCTGCATGAGTCTCAAGTCTTCAAATTAGTCATATATTTTCTTAGTCAAATATTTTCAACTTAATTTATTTACATTTAAGGTTTAGTTTAAATTGTTATCTTTCCAGAATATGGCTGCATCTGACCAAGTCTACCATCCGATGACTATAAGGCATCAATTAGTGCATAATTTAGTGTTTTAATATGAGTATACTGTTTTTATCATTTGGAAAATGATGTACCTAGCTGTACACATGGTCTCTCTATCTAAGTAATAATCATAGAAAATTAGGAACCAGACTGAAAGATAGAGAAAAAAATTCTACATCTGGTAAGCTGGGAAAAATGTCACAAAACTGCTTTATAACCATCGGACAGCAGAAGTGTGCACTAGGTCTATATTATGCTCACTTACAGTAGAATCTACAGGCACTACTTTGTCACACAAAACATGTACTGGTTGTAGATCTTGCTTGGACAAATATACCGCTCCTTCAGATCCTAAAGTGATAATAACAGTTTCACATCCCATTTTCAGCAATTTCTTGAGGGCATCAACAGCATTCCTGAAAAATAGCTTTTTAGATTTAGATTGTAAATGTATCAGTAGTAAGACTAAAGTACTCACGTAATATTAACATCAATGTTAGTTAGTAGGGTAGCTTCCGGTTCATTCACACAAAGTATTGTACAGTACGGTAATATCTCATCAATGCCAACTTGAGCTGGTGCGGCATTGAGTAACTTAATCTGTGTGGCAAACAATGAAACACTAATTATTTATTGATATTGACAAAAAACAGGCTTGTTTGTTTAGTGGTTAGTGACTGATTTCAAAGCTATTTCTATCCATGAACAATATGTTGGATCTCCTCATCAGCTGTTAGTTTAGGAAAGTTTTGATTGCTCGATTGGAGAACATTTTGTCTATTCTACTCTGTATGTCCAGCTCATTTGCTAATCATCTTATTTCAATAAAAAAGGGTTTTCAAAATTAGATTATACTTACACCATTTGCAAATTTAAAGGCTTCCAAGGTTGTCTCGAGTGGTGTTTCTAATTGTGCTACAACAATATCTGCATTTTTTACGACTTCAATAGAATTCTTCACATCCTCCTTACTAAGACAACTATTAGCACCAGGAACTATCACTATCTGATTTTCTCCATTTTCAGCTACTGATATTTGAGCAACGCCTGTTGTAACATCTTGTGTTACTTTAACATGTGTAATATCTATACCAAAGCCGGCTAGGTTTTCTTTATATTTCAGACCCCATTGGTCATTACCAAGCTGTAAAATTATATAGTATAATTTTTTAAGATTTGTAATGTACTAAATCAACATGCAAAGTGACATATGTATTGTATGTATTTACTCTACAAATCATTGAAGTACTCCCTCCTAATTTAGCAGCAGCCACACACTGATTAGCACCTTTTCCTCCAAAACTGGTAGTAAATTTTGTTCCATGGAGAGTTTCTCCAGGTAATGGTAATCTGGGTGCATATCTAGATTACACATATTAGATACAATCAATTAAAAGCATGTAAAAAATTATGAATATAATTTACAAGTGTACGTACGTTGTAAAATCTATACTGCAAGACCCAATAACAACTATGTTGGACATCACTTAACTTTCGAACTGCACAGGCTGATGTGAAAAAAATTCAAGTCTGTCTGTAACTAGTAGGTACAATAGTATTATACAACTTATAACAACAATAAACGTACCTACGTAGTTTCACAAATTATTATACCTACCTACATCAGTAGAGTAGCGGCTAGAGTAGTATTCATATCATAGTTACATTCATACTGACTGATAACATTGATGACGTTGAAGAACGTTATCAAACGGAGTTGATAACAAATGGTATCATACATAGCACCTCATTGTTTAAATAGTAAGTTACGTAAACTGTACTGATTGAAAATATTGTAGTCCGTAGGTACCTAAGTACGATTGTAATTTACACATAAAAAAACCCTTCACAGCTTATTATAGAAAGCCAATCCAATGAAATAAGTGAAAATAAGAACGAAGAATCGCTATGGCTGTGTATGGCAACACCATATACCTCCTTAGACATAAGGATGTTACGCAGGAAAAATGACAAGAGCGGAGGCTTTTTTTTTTGTTTTGGCGATGTCCGGCTTGGACTTAGCCACGACGGAGTAAAAGGTTAGGAAACGGTTAATATATGGAAAGGATTACGGAATTTCGGGAAAAGATCAAAATGGTTTGAAACAATACATTCTTAAAGTAATATTTAGATTTGTAGATGATTAACAGTTATAAATAAAGATATTGTTTTATAAATATTAATATCAAGTTTATGTAATAGGGTGTTAATACAAGATGGAAGAGGTACATGGAGGGATATTAAGGATTCGAAAAATTCTGCATGGTTATCACAAGCGCAAGCGAAAAAAAATATGGTTTAAGTCAATTCAATTCAATTTTTCTTGAACGGCAAACGGTATCGGTTGGTTTAAGTCGCCTATATCTGAACCACGTTCACAAATGTCACTGTTAATGTGTCACACTACAACCACAGCCGAAAGACATACAGTCGGTCGACGAAGCTGTCTAGACAGAGCAATCGTGCGGGGGACAAGGGACAAGACGCGGGAGGGTTTGTCCCGAGATGCGAACAAAATATTGTTAGTAGCTCGGGACAGTCTTTCAGGGCTGACGCATTCACGACCGCTTGCTATGATTTTTGAATTTTTGTATAGATTTATTTTTTTTCATGGGGTTTTTAATATTCTAAATACAAATTTCGTGTTCATTTTGCAATCCAATATGGCCTCCGCGCTGTGGATATAAAATTTCATGTTGGGTATCGTATAAGGGGTTTTTTAGTATGCTAAGTACGAATTTCGTGTTAATTTTGCAATCCAATCTGACCGCCGCGCCAACTGTTATAAATTTCATGTTGGGTATCGCATAAAAGTATTATTGTATGCGGCACCTACTCATGTGGGATTATAACTATACTCTATACTATGTTATCCTGTGTTCAAGTTTTATGTCATAATTATTGCATATTGTAGCATTAAGTCCAGTTAGTAAAAAACCGAAAATATTTATCATTAACACATTTACTACTAATAATATACCTAATATACCCGGCGAACTTCGTATCTCCATAGAATTTGTTTTTTTATCTTAGAGTGCTCATCGGGGCGTAGACAAATTGAACAAATTAATAAAAATAATAAAAATAAAAAAAAGTAAAGTAAATTGAAAAGCTCACATCCGCAGGGCAGCTTGTGGCGAGCTAAATGTGCGTGGCTACACATCGGTCCCGATTCCTCAGAGTTTTGTTGCCCTTCTGCACCGGTTAGGATTTAATGGCCTAACGGGAGAGCAGTGAGAGTGCTTCTCCCGGGAGTGCAGCAAATCTCAACTCTGGCTTGCCTTAATTGGCCGGTCTGAGGGAGGGAGCCAGAGATATATGCTCGGGGGTGGAAGTGTCATTTTCAAGGGCATAACTACGGGGAAGCCCGCTCCGGGCCTGTCCCGCGAAGGTGAAACCGGCGCCGCACCGCTCGACACCCCAAGCCGCTCACACCGGTGTTGCCCTCTGTCGCCTTACAGGCTTATCATGCCTATGGTGAATGTATAGGGGGCCCATCTAGTGAGTTGGCGAGTCACCGTCTGCCAATAGTTTAATAATAATATATTAAAAAGGCAGACGCCGTTTTCATCAATAGCTTAAATCACCCAATCCATTTAACACCCAACCCAATAGCCCATTTCATATTTAGCACATTTCACAATAGTTTAACTCCCATTGGAGGTGATCCATTACCGTTCTTCTACATAAGGCGGGCGTGGACTATCTGCAGTGAGGGTCCCATTCCCTATTAGATTAAAATTCTCAAAGGGCCTCTGCGTGTTGGACCTATGTCTCCATGTAAGCCTACCTAAGTCTACACAAAAGCCCGGGTATCTAGAGAAGAAAAAAAAGAAGATACCCGAGAAAAGAAGAGACATAATAATAATAATACTGCGTACCGTTGTCGTTTACTGTCTGTGTTTCAAGAACTTGAGCCTGCTGTCAACGTGTCATCACAACGATTGTCGGATCAGGTGCGGGCTATTCAGCGTTGTAATATTCTTGATAGTACCACACTTGAGAGGCTACGTTCTGACGTACAGAATAGCTTCCTTGTCACTACTTCGTCACAAAATGTGACCTCATCGGTAAGTCATACACCACGTGACATTGTTGCTGGGGAGGTTGTTGACAATGAGACTATATCCGTAAGTACCCAATGTGACGAACGATTAAGGAGTGCTTTGGAGCATGCGCTTCTGGAATATCGGTTTACAAGTCCAGATAACAGACCACGTCTTCCTCGTATGCCCATGCATAAAAGAAATATGACGCTTGTGTGTGCCCTGGATTCATTACTCTTAAATTTTTTAGAGAATAGTGGAGATCTTGGTGATACCCACTCAATTTTATACTGTGCGGCTGTTGCAGCCTGTCGAGTAGCAAAAGTTAAATTTTTTGTCAATGAAATAAATACTCGACCAAGGCCTGCAAAACCAGCCTGGCAGTGTAGAATTGAGAGGCGTATTTCCGAGACCAGGGCACTCATTGGAAAGCTAATATGCTTTAAATCAGGCAACAGTCGTCCGAGGGTGATGCGCTTTGTGAAACAGGCGTTCTTGGGAACTAATACGTTCTTACAAAAAGCGAGTAGATCGATATACTCAGAATCGTATGTTCCAAAGAGATGAGAAGTGGGTTTATCGATAATGGGAAAACCCACATCTAGATGAAAATGACGTTACTCTTCCTGATGTTGATGCTACAAATGCATTTTGGTACAACATTTGGTCGATTTCTGTTGATCATACGGAAGGTGTTTGGATGAGAGATGTTAAACGGGCCTGTGAAAATATACAGGATATGGAGCCAATTTCTATAGACGTAGAAGATGTTGCCAATGCAGTTCGTTCATTGCCGAACTGGAAATCGGCGGGACCGGACGGACTGCACAATTGGGTTGAAATGGTTCCGAAGCTCACATGCTCGTTTAGCGTCACAATTTCAAGCATCTCTAGATGTGGGTACACTTCCCAATTTCATGACAACTGGAATAACTCACTTACTCTATAAGTCTGGTAGTACTGCGGACCCCAAAAATTATAGACCAATAACGTGTTTACCGACTATCTATAAACTTTTAACATCCATTTTGAGAGTCAAAATTACTAAGCATTTAGAGACAAATTCTATAATATCTATCTCTCAGAATGGATGTAGAAGTGGGGCCCGTGGCACTAAGGAACTCCTTGTAATCGATATGCCCATCAGCCAATAGGTGCGTCGTAATCGTAAAAATCTGGCGACTTGTTGGATAGATTATAAGAAGGCCTTTGATTCGGTGCCACATACATGGCTGTTGAAGGTGCTGGAGTTGTATAAAATTGATACAACTCTATGTACTTTCTTGAAGGCATGTATGAGGCAGTGGAAAAAAGTTCTTTGCTATCCAGGATGTCGTCAGTTTTGCGATAATGGTGTACCAACTAGCATCAAGCGGGGTATATTTCAAGGGGATAGTCCGAGTCCTTTGTGGTTCTGTCTAGCTCTGAATCCTCTGAGTACTTTGCTAGAGAATTCAGGGCTGGGCTATCGGTTGCGTAAAGATGGTGGAGTTATATCCCACCTGCTTTACATGGATGATCTCAAATTATTTGCCCACAACAAATTGCAATTGATGGATTTATTAAAAATAACAGATACCTTTAGTAAATCCATCAAAATGGAATTTGGGGTGGACAAATGTGCAGTCATGCATGTTAAAAGAGGTTTGATTGTGGAATCTGATGGTGTAGAACTTTCAGATTCTACTAAGCTCAGCTCTCTTTCTGCAACCGAAACCTACAAATATCTGGGTATATCACAGGCATTAGGAATTTCCGATTCTGGTATGAAACAGGCATTACAGGAACGTTTCTATTGCCGCCTAAAGAAAGTGTTAAAAAGTCTTTTGTCAGGTGGTAACAAGTTGCGCGCTTGCAATGGCTGGGTCATGCCAGTCCTAATGTACTCCTTTGGTATACTCAGATGGACTCAGACTGAACTCGATAAGATTGATAGGCGGGTACGAACACTACTGACTGCATTTCAGATGAATCATCCCCGGTCATCTGTAATGAGGTTGTCCCGCGGAAATTTGGGGGTCGTGGCTTTTTATATAAGACCTTACATAACCGCGAGATATGCAACCTTAGGGAGTATTTTTTTAAAACAGATACTTATATGCACCGTGATGTAGTCGCAGTGGACAATGGCCTAACTCCGCTGGCAATGGGCAAAGAGAACTGGCGCAAACCTGAAGTGCTTGGTATTGAAGATCGCAAGGAGGTATGGAAGAGCAAAGAACTACATGGACGATTTTATCGGGCCTTATATAGGCCCGAAATTGACTTAATAGCGTCTGTATCTTGGCTGCGGTTCGGTAATCTTTTCGGAGAAAACGAAGGTTTTGTTTTTGCAATTATGGACGAAGTTGTCATGACGAACAATTACCGAAGATATATTCTGAAGGATGGTACAATTGACATTTGTCGGGCATGTCATTGTCCCGGAGAATCTCTCAGACATATTGTTTCAGGTTGTTCTCGTCTCGCCAATGGAGAATATTTGCACAGACATAACCAAGTAGCCAAGATTATACATCAGCAACTTGCTCTGAAATACCATCTTGTAGATTTAGAAGTACCATACTACAGGTATGTACCCGACCCAGTTCTCGAAGATGGTCATGTCACATTATATTGGGATCGTTTTATCATCACTGACAGGACTATAGTTGCTAAAAAACCTGATATAGTGGTGATAGATCGATTGGAACGCCGCGCAACAATTATCGACATCAGCATTCCTCATGACGACAATCTCTTAAAATCTGAAAAAGAAAAAGAAATTAAATACTTGGACTTGGCTAATGAGATTGTTGACATGTGGTGTGTTGATTCGGCAATTATTGTTCCGATTATCGTTTCGGTCCATGGTTTGATGGCAAAGAGTCTCGATAACCATCTGAAGAGGCTCTCATTAGATAGTTGGATCAAGAGCCTGATACAAAAGGCAGTCCTTCTTGACACGGCACGTATTGTGAGGAGGTTCCTGTCTTTGAAGCCCTAACCACCGGTAGCTTGGTCCCTGCACCCGATGCCGGTGGGACACTATTTTTAATATTTTTAAATAGGTTTTTTTTTATAAATAATGTATTTAAAATATAAATTAATATGTTAATAATGAAATAAAGAGGAAATAATAATAATATGTCCTCATGTAAGCCTGCCAAAAGACCGGGTATCTTCATAAGAAAAAAATAGAAGATACCCGTGAAAAAGAGACAATAATATTAAAAAAAAAATAGAAATAAATAAATATATAAATAATGGCCTAACGGGAGAACAGTGAGAGTGCTACTCCCGGGAGTGCAGCAAATCTCAACTCTGGCTTGCCTTAATTGGCCGGTTAGAGGGAGGGAGCCAGAGCTATATGCTCGGGGGTGGAAGTGTCATTTTCAAGGGCATAACTACGGGGAAGCCCGCTCCGGGCCTGTCCCGCGAAGGTGAAACCGGCGCCGCACCGCTCGACACCCCAAGCCGCTCACACCGGTGTTGCCTCCTGTCGCCTTACAGGCTTATCTTGCCTATGGCGATTGTATAGGGGGCCCATCTAGTGAGTTGGCAAGTCACCGTCTGCCAATATTTTGATGATATTATATTAAAATGGCAGACGCAGTTTTCATCCATAGTTCAAGTCACCCAGTACATTTAACCTCCAACTCAATAGCCCAATAGTAGTTAGCATATTGTACAATAGTTTAACTCCCATTGGAGATGGTCCATCACCGTTCTTCTACATAAGGCGGATGTGGATTGTCTGCAGTGGGGGTCCCATTCTCTGTTACATTAAAATTTTCAAAGGGCCTCTGCGTGTTAGACCACTATGTCCCCATGTAAGCCTACCAAAAGACCGGGTATCTTCGTAAGAAAAAAAAAAGGAGATACCCGAGAAGAAGAGACATAAAAAAAAAATAATAATAATAAAACCCCTCGAGGACAGTCGTTATCTTTTAGAGGATTAACGCAACCCTATGAGGGCATAGTAGATTCGCTTTTTGAGTTAACTACTTTCTGATACCAACAAAAAATGTATTAGTAAGTTATTGAAAAGCTTACATCCGCAGGGCAGCTTGTGGCGAGCTGAATGTGCGTGGCTACACATCGGTCCTGATTCCTCAGAGTTTTGTTGCCCTTCTGCACCGATTAGGATTTAATGGCCTAACGGGAGAGCAGTGAGAGTGCTACTCCCGGGAGTGCAGCAAATCTCAACTCTGGCTTGCCTTAATTGGCCGGTCAGAGGAAGGGAGCCAGAGCTATATGCTCGGGGGTGGAAGTGTCATTTTCAAGGGCATAACTACGGGGAAGCCCGCTCCGGGCCTTTCCCGCGAAGGTGAAACCGGCGCCGCACCGCTCGACACCCCAAGCCGCTCACACCGGTGTTGCCCTCTGTCGCCCTACAGGCTTATCATGCCTATGGCGATTGTATAGGGGGCCCATCTAGTGAGTTGGCAAGTCACTGTCTGCCAGTATTTTGATAATAAGATATTAAAATGGCAGACGCCGTCTTCAACCATAGTTTTAGTTACATACTCCATTTAACCTTCAACTCAATAGCCCATTTAGTAGTTAGCATATTGTACAATAGTTTAACTCCCTTTGAAGGTGGTCCATTACCGTTCTTCTACATAAGGCGGGCGTGGACTATCTGCAGTGGGGGTCCCATTCCCTATTAGATTAAAATTCTCAAAGGGCCTCTGCGTGTTGGACCTATGTCCCCATGTAAGCCTACCAAAAGTCCGGGTATCTTCATGAGAAAAAAAAGAAGATACCCGTGTAAAAAGAAGACATAATAATAAAAAATGTATCAGTAAGTTATTGAAAAGCTCACATCCGCAGGGCAGCTTGTGGCGAGCTGTATGTGCGTGGCTACACATGGGTCCCGATTCCTCAGAGTTTTGTTGCCCTTCTGCACCGGTTAGGATTTAATGGCCTAACGAGAGAGCAGTGAGAGTGCTACTCCCGGGAGTGCAGCAAATCTCAACTCTGGCTTGCCTTAATTGGCCGGTCAGAGGGAGGGAGCCAGAGCTATATGCTCGGGGGTGGAAGTGTCATTTTCAAGGGCATAACTACGGGGAAGCCCGCTCTGGGCCTGCCGTGAAACCGGCGCCGCACCGCTCCACACCCAAGCCGCTCACACCGGTGTTGCCCTCTGTCACCTTACAGGCTTATCATGCCTATGGCGATTGTATAGGGGGCCCATCTAGTGAGTTGGCAAGTCACCGTCTGCCAAAATTAGGATAATCAGATATTAAAATGGCAGACGCCGCCTTTATCCATAGTTATAATCACCTAGTTCATCAAACCCCCAACCCAATAGCCCATTTCTTAGTTAGCATATTTTACAATAGTTTAACTCCCATTGGAGGTAGTCCATTATCGTTCTTCTACATAAGGCGGGCGTGAACTGTCTGCAGTAGGGGTCCCATTTCCTATTAGATTAAAATTCTCAAAGGGCCTCTGCATGTTGGACCATTATGTCCCAATGTACGCCTACCAAAAGCCCGGGTATCTTCATAAAAAAAAAGAAGATACCCGTGAAAAGAAGAAACATAATAATATGAGATCATATATGTCAGCTCACCCTTGTTTGAATTCCCAGTTCCCATCCCCAGCTTCCAGTTCCCATTTCTCATCCCTAGTTCTCATCGTCAATTCTCATTGCTGGTTCATGCTCCCATTCCCTTGATTTTTTTTATAACGACATGGTTGCCATTATGGATTGCGAAATTAACACGAAATTCGTGCTCAGCATACCAAAAAGCCCCTTATACGATACCCAACATGAAATTTTATAACCACGGCGCGGCGGCCATATTGGATTGCAAAATTAACACGAAATTCGTACTCAGCATACCAAAAAACCCTTTATACGATACCCAACATGAAATTTTATAAGAATAGTTCGGCGGCCATATTGATTGCTAGAAACCCCATAATTTTATATCTACTACGCGGCAACCAATTCGTAAACGATTTCTCATAAAAAAAACTATCGATTTGACATGAAATGAACCTTATTTACTTCCGTGTGCGGCAATTCATGAAATCTAAGATCCTTTTTTTAAACCGGTATTTATATTATTGATTTATTATATTTACATACTAGTTGACGCCCGCGGCTTCGCCCGCGTAGTGAAGCTTTCCCGTTTCCCATAAGAACTTGTTCCCGGGATAAAAAGTATATGTGTTATTCCGATGTATAAGCTATATTATTGTAAAGTTTCATTAAAATCTATTCAGTACTTTTTACGTGAAAGAGTAACAAACATCTCTACAAACTTTCACATTTATTAAGATTAAGATATTATATTATAATGTTGATAGTTGATTGCGAGTACGAGTTAATAAATAAATTATAAATAACATCAGCCTTGTATACTTGTGACAACCCTACAAGCATCACTGTCTAGACGTTGTCGGCATTTTTGTCAACTTCAAAGGCGTAACACTACTGATAGGTTTACTCTTTATACTGTGCTACAACTATCACTTACCCAACATCGACGTTGTGCATTAAAGTCATCCACATTATCACTAGAGGCTTGGTAGTGTAGAAAACATATTATTTACTTCATCATAAATATCAGATGATGGGTGAGGAATGTAAACGGAAACAAAGCATATGTTATTTATTTTTACAGATATTATCGAGAAACCGGTACCATGGCTAGGTAGCTCTACATGAGAAAAAAGAAGATAATTTTTCACAAGCAAAGCAATTCCACCATAGCCATCACTTCTATCTTCTCTCAAGAGATGCCTGAAAGTTTAAAATTATGTTCTGGCTTAAACCAGGTTTCTTGTATAGCTATTAAAGATGGTTCATATTTATTAATCAAGTAAATTTGTTCACTTTTTCTGCGGCTTATGCTGCAGCAGTTCCATTGCATTAGGGAGAACTGATCCATTATTAACTATGTTATTTACTTCTGTATCTGATAGTATAGCAGCGTTGGGCGGTAATTTAATCATATTACATTGTTGTAAAGAATTGATAAGAGTTAAAATTAATTGTTTAATGGGAATCAGATAGATAATCATTATTACAGTTATTGAGAGTGCCAATAGAGGGTAAAGGAATTGTATAATCTTTTGTTAAATTAGAATGGGCTAATTGATCATATCCATATCTTTCAAACTTTTGAGGTTGCTTAGGTTTCAAGAATACTGTTTTCTTGTATGAGTTATTATGATGAGTATGATCTGGAATATTTTGTATTGACCTATGTTGAGGAGCAGACATGAGAGTATAAGAATAGGGTTGGCTAACAGGAGGGTGTAACTTCAAGGCTTCAGCATAAGAAATACAACTTTTGGCCATTGATTCCTTAATCCCCTTTTGCCTAGAGAATTCAGGACATATTTTATTAGTTGCAAGATGAGAACCTGTACAGAGACAGCACTTAAACTCCTCAACTTTGCATGTCTGTCCAGTATGGCCTAGACCACATTTAAAACATCTTGGAGATGATCTGCATTGGCTGCGAATATGTCCATATCGGCAGCAGTTAAAGCATTGCATTGTGGGATAAATGTATAAATCAACAGGAAGTGAGTTATAACACATAAAAATACGTTTGGGTAAAACTTGCCCATCAAATGTTAGGACTACAGTTTCAATGGGAACAAACTCTGACTTTTCATTGCCAATGACTTTTCTTTTTAGCCTCCTTATTTTTATAATTTGGCTGCAACCTATGGGAACTGATATATTACTTAAGGATATCCTCATCGCTCCAGTCAGTAGGAACACTTCTCACTATACCCATGCGTGTAACATTGACAGAAGGAATAAAAGCTTTGTAATTATTAGATTTTAATGCATCATCATCTACAAAATTGTTAGCACTTTCATGTGGCGAAAAAGATAAAGAAATACGGTTGCGCCCTATTTTTTTAAGACTGCCATTGACAATGTTCGTGAATGAGTTTTTTTAAAGGAAAAAGCCAAATGCCACAGGATGAATGGAACAGTTTTCATTGGGAGATGAAGGAAGTTTCTGAATATGAACTGCATATGGGGCAGCGTCAGATGAGTTGTAAACATTTCGGCCAATAGGAATTCCCGCGCTTTTTCGAGCGGAGGCTTGCTGTATATTATTTTCTAAAACTGCTGGCTAGTGCATTTATTTTGTTTTACGTGCGGAAGTGGTGGTCTTTTGGACATAAAAGTTGTGTTATAGAGGTGTATCGGTCTTTACTGAAATGTCGTTTCTTTAAAGTGACTGAATCGAATCTCTTTAACACCGCTTCAAATGAATCAGTGGCTCAATTGCATCTCGGTTTCAATCGGTTCTATCTGCATGCGGCGCTCTCTGACTCGATTGAGTGAGATAGACTGTTAGCGCTTCAAGTCGCGGTCGCGTCGGAGAGTGCCGTCTCTCTCACTAATTCGCTACTAGTGGGTGATTGAGAGAGACAGCAACACTAGCTCACCTACGCACGAATTACGTAAGCGTTATTATTTGTTTTGGTTAATAGTGTAAATATAAAAAAAAATGTCGGTAAAATTAAATATAATATAAATGGCGATAATGATCAGTGTAAAAAGTGTAAACTGTAAAAAAAATTACAGAAAATAAACAAAAAAATACGGTTGAAGATAAAACATATTACTATAAAAACGAACTAACTAACTATCTTCACGCTGTATCCCTGACGGGGTAGTCAGAGAGGACAGATCGCCAGGTTTCGCGATCCATGCATACTTCTTCCGCTTCTTCGAGATTCATCAATCGCTTCATACACGCACGTCTGAAAAACAGTAGAACTAAAAATCTATCAGTCCTAAGCCTAAAGAATTTAACTGATTGTATCGTTCCCCTTCACGTCTCCATAATGTTTGACGTCCATCAATTTGATTTAAAATAATTCTACACTCATCACTGAACAAAACTTTACTCCATTGGCCCGTGGTCCAAAGACAATGCTCTCGAGCGAAATTGAGCCTGTTTCTGAGACGATGTACCTCGAGTTTTGGAGCCTTGGCGGGCACGCGTGAACGCAAATGCACTTCTTCGAACCGTCTTCGTACCGTGCTTTCACTTACTGCTACTCCTCGAACTTCTTGAAGAAGATTTCTGGCTTGCACAGCCGTCAAACGCGGATTCCTTCGAACACGCAGCTGAATAAAATGGTCAACTTCTCGATGTACGCCTATTTCTGCCTTGCCCGCGACGTCTAACGAGAGAATTAGGCTCCCTGTATCGCTGGACATTGCGATGAATTGTTGAAACAGATCGACGAAGCATCCTGGCGATATCTCTGTAAGTTTAATTACTGCTTCTTATCTCAAGTGCCCTGCTAATTTCAGTCGGGGTTTAATCAGGCATAATGAGGGAATTATGCCTGATTAAAGTATCCTTCAGTAAGATTTAAGAAACATAAAAAGTCCAAAAAGTCTTGAATTAAATAAAAAAATAAGATCTATACATACAAATTGGTGCACCCGTAATATGGAACACTTACTCGAAATTATTAAAACGTCGATTAAAATTAAAACAATCACAGAAAAAAGTGACGATTAACAGTGTTCTGATTTTAAATTTTTCATTCTAAAATAAAATAGTCATAAACCAGCCAGTAACTTTAATTGAAAAAGGTTTCACTCTTTTTTTTATGTTCCGCTAATTATGCCGATGTGTGTATACTTTACATAATTCTTCAAACAAAGGTCAATAAAAACGATTCATTTTAATTTATTTGCGCTAATAAATCAAGCTTAGATACAAATGAGTCAGGGTGTAAGGGGCCCCACCCAGATCTTCGGGGCCCAAGTCAACCTCCCGTGCTAGTGCGTGCACCTGCTGATTAACGGACGAGGCTTTGGCGCTGGCTTTCCGCTCTGGGGTTGGGAGGTCTGAGGGCGTCGCTCCCATAAAAGCCACCCGCCGAAACTAAAATGGACAGACACAAAAGGATTGCAGCTAGGGATAGGGCGCCGCCGCAAAACGGCGCGCAGGAGCCCCGCCCGACTCCTGTGGCAAGTGGGCTAGGGCTGCCGTGTGTCGGGCCAGCACGGCTAAAGAAGTTAGCCCCAACCCGTATCCGCTTCGCATCGTGGAACATTGGCACGCTGACTGGGCGTGCGGTAGAGTTGGCCGAAGTACTCTCCAGGCGGAGGGTGGACGTGGCGTTCCTGCAGGAGACTCGGTGGAAGGGCAACAGAGCCCGGCCCTTGCAGAACGGCTACAAGCTGTATTACACGGGTGCGCCTGGTGGGGCGAACGGGGTGGCCGTGGTGCTCTCCGAGGGGCTGCAGAGCGGCATCTTGGAGGTGAAACGCTGTAGCGACGGGCTTATGATCGTGAGGGTGCTTATCGATGGGATTATTACCCACCTGATAAGTGCCTACTCGCCACAGGACGGTTGTAGCAACGCCGATAAGAGGTCGTTTTGGGGCCAACTCGAGGGAGTGCTTCGGAGCATTCCGTTGTCACAGGGAATCGTTTTGGGCGGCGACCTAAACGGTCATGTGGGTGAGAGGTGTGAGGAGTTTGAGCGTGTTCATGGTGGTTTTGGATACGGCACCCGCAACGCTGAAGGAGAAACTATCCTCAGAACGTGTGCGGCTGCCGATCTGGCCATTGTGAACACGTATTTCAAAAAGAAATCCGAACATCTCATCACCTACAAGAGCGGGAGGCGTACAACTCAGATCGATTTCCTACTCACTAGGCGACACAGCATCGGCAAGGTGGCCAACTGCAAGGTCATACACGGAGAGAGTCTTACTGCACAACACCGTCTCCTTGTCAATGACCTCTGCGTGAAGCCCAAAGGCAAACGCATCGAGCGGTGCCAGCGCCGCATCAGATGGTGGCTGCTTGACAAAACTAGGTCCCAGGAGTTCGTCTCAGCTGTCGGTGACAAGTGCACCGACACTGAAGGCGAACCAGTTCAGGATTACTGGGACAAAGTTCAGGCGGCCATCCTTGGAGCGGCGAAGGTGGTGCTCGGTGAGTCTAAGGGTGGACGCAAATGTGACAAGGAAACTTGGTGGTGGAACGACGCAGTCCAGATGGAGACTAGGGAGAAGAAAGCCCTCTTTAAAAAGTGGCAAGTGACCGGATCTCCCGAAGACCGCGACGCGTACAGGGCTGCCAAGCGCGCCACAAAGAGAGCTGTAGCCAGAGCCAGACGAGACCACTTACAACCTCTGTATGATAAGCTGGAATCGTCTGAGGGGCAGAAGCTCATCTATAAGCTGGCGCGCTCCAGGGTCAAAGCGGCACAGGATATATCCAAGTGTCGCTGTGTAAAAGACCCTGAGGGCAACCTGTTAAGCGAAGACCTCGCGGTAAAGGAGAGATGGCGCTCGTACTTCCACGAGCTGCTTAATAAACAGCACAAAGAGGTGCAGCCTCCGGACCTCCCTCCGAATCAGGGACTAGTGCCACCGGTAACGCCTGGAGAAGTCCTGACTGCGCTTCGCCGCATGAAGAATCGGAAAGCTGTCGGACCCGATGGAGTCCCCATCGAAGCCTGGAAGGCGATGGGTCCTCGCAGTGTGGGTATCTTAGTAAACCTTTTTAACCGCATACTCCTCAGCGGGCAGATCCCAAACCAATGGAGACTGAGTATTATTACTCCAGTCTTCAAAGGTAAGGGGTCAGTGCAGGAGTGCGGGAGCTACCGCGGTATAAAGGTGATGTCCCACACCATTAAGATCTTTGAGAGGATTATAGAGTCTCGGATCCGGCAGGAGTGTACTTTCTCGGAGTGTCAATATGGATTTCGCCCTGGTCATGGAACCACGGACCCTGTTTTTGCCCTGAGGGTTGTCGCAGAGAAATACAGGTCGAAGAACACGCCTCTGCACTGTTTGTTTCTAGACAAGCAGAAGGCCTTCGACTGTGTTCCTTGTGCGATGATCTGGTGGGCACTGCGGTCCAAAGGGGTTCCAGAGGTCTATATTGACACTATCCGGGACATGTACTGTGACTCTGATTCCATGGTTCGGACTGCTGTTGGCGACACGAAACCCTTCCCCATCACCGTCGGGGTACACCAGGGTTCGGTCCTTAGTCCGCTTCTGTTCAGTGTAATATTAGACGAATTGTCGGACAGCATCAGGAACTCGCATGAGCAGCCTCCATGGTTGCTCATGTATGCTGCCGATATTGCGCTGGCAGACGCGGACAGGGGCAGATTGGTGCGACGTGTAAAGGCGTGGAAGGAGACGCTTGAGAACGGCGGTCTGAAACTAAATGTGGCGAAGACCGAGTACTTGGCACTAAACTCGACAGATCCCACATCCGTCCGCATAGGCGGTGATTTGGTCGAGCGCACGGACCAGGTTAAATACCTGGGATCTGTTATTCACACGTCCAGTAACATCGATTGCGATGTCAAGTCACGCATTGCTGCCGCGTGGACCAAATGGCGGGAGATGACCGGTGTCATTTGTGACCCTAAAATGCCGATCCGGTTGAAGGGACAGGTCTACAAAACCATTATTAGACCTGTCCTTTACATGGCAGTGAGACGTGGCCGATATTGGAGCGACGCAAGCAGGAGCTGCGTGTCACGGAAATGAAGATGCTGCGGTGGATGTGTGGAGTCACGCGGATGGACCGCGTGAGGAACTCTCGCATCTGCGGCAGCCTTCACGTCCGTGACATTGTAGACAAGTTGCAAGAGTGTCGCCTTCGTTGGTATGGTCACGTCTTGCGGCAACCGCCGGGCTACGTAGGTAACAAATGTCTGGCCATGTCAGCCCCGCCGGGTCCCGGTAAGAGGGGAAGACCCAAGAAGTGCTTGCTTGACGTCGTAAGGGATGACATGATGCAAATGAAGCACTTTACTGATTCGAATCTTTGAACTGATCCAGATACAAATGATACATTCTCAACAAAGATACTTTTTTGCCACCACTATGTGTTAACGTGCTTTAGTGAAAGACATTGTCTATTTCGCGTGAACAGTGACAAGTGTGGACGCTTGTTGTATAGTATTTTCTAAAACTAGTGCATTTATCTTGTTTTATGTGCGGAAGTGGTGGTTTCTCTGACATAAAAGTTAACAAGTTAAAAAGTGTTAACGTGCTACAGTGAAAGACAATGATATATATGCAGTGAAATGCTATTTTCACTCTTGCCGCGAAAAGTCCACTGAAAACCTCAGTATAAGAACTACCATTATACTGAGGGCAAGGACCAGGACCTAGGAATGAGAACTCGACATCGACAAAGACTGGACAGAACTAAATTAGAAAATAAGATTGAAGAAATATGATATAAAAACAAAATTTGGCTAAAAGGTCTTTGTAGCCAAGTCATTAAAATATTATTATAAATAAAAATATTAATGGGACTGCAAAAAATGTCGCGATATTATGTCGTAAAATATGATTTGGCCACGTACAATGTGGCCAAATCATATTAACTCAATGTTTGGCCATAAAATAATTACATAGAAATACCTTAGACATCATTTAGAAAGCTTCATTCTTCGTGAGCAGTTTAGGGTTCCGTACGAATCTCGAAAAGGAAAACTTCTCGACGCAGGCGAAGCTGCGGGCATTCGCTAGTAAATACATAAGGAAGATAGTATTCTGTCTATAGAAAGATCAATAAATTTTGTTGTTGGCAATCGCGTTATCGTGCGTAGCCAGAATTACAAATTACAAACATATAAATCCACACAAACATCCATCCATACTTACAATTTATTTATTTATCTATCACGCCTTACCCCCCAAGAGGTGGCGGAGGCATATTATATGCCCACTTTTCATCATGTCCCACGTAACAGGTGGTGCGCCCATTGCCATGTTGAACAATGGGGGAAGACCCATTTAGCACCTGTAATTCAAGTTTTAAACTGATGTTTGGAAATTTGTCCAATTTGTTGATTTATGATTACTGCTCTGCTACATACTCACCTATGATATTATAATATAGCTTAAAGGCATACTTGATAAATGGGCAATCTAACACAAAAAGGATCTTTTAATTCAAACCAGTTATATCTGAAATTAACAATTTTAACCAAACAACTCTTCAGCTCTAAAATAGCAGTTAATAGATGGAAATGCCTATGGTTCATGAGGGATAGGAGACTGTTATCTGTTTTCACATGATATGGTCCTGCAACAGTTTGATAATAAAAAAATATAACATTAAAAATAAAAAGCAAAAGTAATATTGTAATAATATATTTCTACACACAACAAATTCCATAATTTTTGGGTTTAGTACAAAGTGTTGTTTAGGTATGCTAATAAATAAATGTATGCTAGTACTCAACTATTTGCAGGTTCTACTGTGGCTTGTTCATTATCATTTTTCATGTCATTGCTGTTTTTATCTGTACCAATAGCATTAGCTATACTGGCATACTTTGATTGCCTATAATCATACTTCGCTGCATCAAGTAATACATTCTGTATAAGAAGCTTGTTATTTGTGTGTTTCTTATTTAAGTTTGGATAAGGATTTCCTCTTAGTTCTAACACAGCTTTATCTAGAACACGAGCGTACTGTGGTTTTGGCGCACTGTACATTTTAGTATAGCTAACGTTAGTATTTTCATATCTTGGCACTAGAACCTTGAACAGTTTGTGTATAAGTTGCTTTTCAAGGAGCCAGAAGTCTGCTGCTTTCATAGTCTGTTTATGACAGTCTCCGTTTCGTATAGCATCAGATATTAGCTAAAATATAGATTCAATATTATATAAAATTGTAAAATATAACATTATTGACAATTGACCTAGTCCAGCATTGGAATGCCATAGGCGGATTGGATTGATTAATTGAAGAATAAATCTACCGGCTAACTGGCATACTTACACGTTCAGCATACTGGCGTGCTTCGTCAGCTCTGCCTGCATTTAGCTCAATTCTTTCGTATTTAATTAATCCGGTTACAGTTTTCCGTAATTTATCAAGTCTACCTTCAGGGCCTTTTGGATTCCTAAGATTGCGATGTCTTGGTGGAACCTGTATACGAAGTTTCGAGACCAACTTCGACACCTCGGCTTGATTCATATTTTGTATTAATACTTAGGAGGTATGTAGCATGAAATTAATAAAACAATGCCTTCAGTTATATTATTATAGTGTTTGAATGCCTTCAACAGGAACTTATTTTGACGTTTCGACTAATGCATTTACAAATTTGTAGGTTATGTTTTTTTTTTAAATATTTTAGAGCTTTGGCTTTACCGCTTCAGAATACGGTATTATGATATATTACAATATATTCCTTCCATAGTTATATCTTATATGCAAAGCATATTTAACTGTAATAAAATTAACACTTCTATAGTGGCAGGCAAAGAAAACAACATATGTATATTGTATACTGGTTTTATATGTTAACAATACTTAGTACACTCTAAGTACGGCCCTATTATAGTCCTACCACGTAGTATCTCCTAGTTAGTCTGTGGTCCTACCGTCCGCGTCCTACCAACGCCTACGTATGTAAATATTTTTTCATTTACTCCCCTTTTTTTTGGTTGCTTTCGCCCATATTGGGCAGGCAAAGAAAACTTTGTCCATACAACCTGGTCTTCGGTATTAATATTTTTTTTAGTATTTAGTCCTGTCCAGTCTTTGTCGATGTCTAGTCCTCAGTCCTAGGTCCTGGTCCTTGCCCTCAGTATAATGGTGATTCTTATACTGAGGTTCTCAGTGGACTTTTCGCGGCAAGAGAGAAAATAGCATTTCACTGCATATATATCAATGTCTTTCACTATAGCACGTTAACACAACTTTTATGTCCATGAAATCACCACTCCCGCACATAAAACAAGATAAATGCACTAGATTTAGAAAATAATATGCAGAAAGCGTCCGCATTTGACTCTCTTCCCGCCAAAAGTCCCATATTCCATTCCCTTCTCAATGGTTTTAGTTTACTTCTTAGAGTAACTGTAGGTGGCATACCTACGAAAGATACGTATATACCTACAACTCATTATGAGAAACTAAAATAGCGCCTTTCCGTAGTGCTGCCCTTTTGTATATCAATATATTTAATGAAGTTAGAATATATTCTAATGTGTCCGGGTTTCGATGTAATTGAAATTTGTATGAATTGCATTCGTTGAGCTCCAAAAAACTGTAGGTGAAAAAGCTAAAAATAGCTTTTACGCGTTGTCGATAATATCTACTGCTACATGGAGACTTTCGTTCAAAACACTGAAGGTCGTTTACGGGGCCACATATCTAGGCTGTATGTGTTACGGTGCGCCGGTATGGGCCGATAAGGCAACTATGCACGGTTAAAGTTACTGCATAGGCAACGCCTTGCCTTGATATTTTTATGCAAAACCTACAGGACGGTTAGCACGGAGGCTCTGCCGGTGATGGCAGGTGTCCTCCAGGTTGACCTCGAAATTCAGAGACGCCCGGCTTTTTACTATTTGGGTAAAGATAGCATGGATTATAGGTTTTTGTTAGCAAGAGATCGCCATAGTATTGCCAGACTGTTTCGTGATAATGTACGTGAAGAACTTTTAGACGAATGGCAGCTGCGTTGGAACAATGCCATCAAAGGGCGCCACAGTTTTTCCCAGATGTTCGTGAACGCCTGGGAATGTCCTGGCTGGAGGTTGATCACTGTGTTGCTCAATTTCTTACGGGACATTGTAACTTTAGGAGCAAATTACATTCGTTTAAGCTGGTGGAGTCACCGTTCTGTCAGTGTTCAACTGCTGATGCCAAATATGATCAGACCACCCATCACATACTTTAGGAGTGTAGTATTTGGCAAAACGAGTGATTTAATATGCTTAATTGTTTACAAGTAACTACGGAAGTAGTTTACTATGCGGATCTAGTGGCATCGAGGGTGAATTTTTTGTGCTTTTAAACGTTTCTGCCATACATATTACTGGAATCAAACATAGCTCACATAGGACCCATACTATATCTACTATTACCGTGGTGCTTTCCTATTTCTATGAGATTGACACCTAGTTGCTTTCCAGATCTCCTGCTTTTCAAAGGACGGAAGAGGCTTTACGTTCTTTTCCTACTTCCTCACATTATCTTCTGATTAATATCGTTGCGGGTTCCAAGACATGCTTACTTCTCGTGGGACTTCAGCGAGATCGAGCTCGGTGTAACTTTTTTGGTGTTTTGGTCATTGCTGTAGATCTTGGTTTACAGTAATGGGAATGCGGGTGGGATTAGTCCCAATAAAAAAATGGTGCAATTATTTTTTTATTTATTGTTATTATTTTTATTTATTATTTTTTTATTCCACAATACTTCAAAAAGTTTTGACATGAAATATTCACCCAAGTAATCACAGATGTAGAAGAGTAATAAAGAATTTACATCATCTGTAATTAGATAACACAACTTCAGGAGGTAAGTAGACAGGTGTTCGCTTCTGCAGGTTCGATAAGGAGGTTACAAA
The DNA here is from genome assembly GCA_948477245.1 of Thumatha senex. NCBI lineage: Eukaryota > Metazoa > Arthropoda > Insecta > Lepidoptera > Erebidae > Thumatha > Thumatha senex. Next base: position 11,373,600 of record OX419738.1, on the reverse strand, counting down.
GTTTCCTTCCTACATCTACAAAAATTGCGCCGGCAAATTCTTTACTGCTTCCTATCCTTGACTATGCTGATGCCAGCCATTTAGATCTCGCCGAAAACCAATTTGACAAACTTGAGCGTCTTCAAAATGTCTGCATACGATTCATATTTGGCTTGCTCAAGTATGATCATGTTTCACAGTTTCGTACACAGCTCAGGTGGTTACTTATACGACTTCGCCGGAATACTCATATTTTATCCTTATTGTACAATATTTTATTTAACCCATCTACACCTTTCTATTTAAAGGAGCGTTTTGAGTTCCTTCATGATTCGCATTATAGATGCTTGTGGTCATCCGAAAACTTAGAACTAAAAATGCCACAACACTCTACAAAATTCTACGACCGCTCTTTTACTTTAACAGCAATTCGGTTGTGGAATACGAGTAAGCTACCAGTGGAAATTAGACGAGCCAAAAATTTGCCTAAGTTCAAGCTTATGGTTAAAGATCTTTATTTATCATGAAATGAAAATGATTCCTCTGATATTTTATATGTATATGTATGTATGTATATGTATGCATGTATATGTATGTATGTATGTATGTATGTATGTCATCATCATCATCATCATCCGAGCGTCTGTCCCAGTTGCGTCTCGCGACGCCCGGGGTCCGCTTTCCTACATTTTCTCCTTCACTTCACACGGTCGTCGGCATCCCCTGTAGTGAGACCATTGGCACGCATGTCATCCCTTACGACGTCAAGCCAGCACTTCTTGGGTCTGCCCCTCTTACCGGGACCCGGCGGGGCTGACATGGCCAGACATTTGTTTCCTACGTAGCCCGGCGGTTGCCGCAAGACGTGACCATATCAACGAAGGCGACACTCTTGCAACTTGTCTACAATGTCACGGACATGAAGGCTGCCACGGATGCGAGAGTTCCTTACAAGATCCATCCGCGTGACTCCACACATCCACCGCAGCATCTTCATTTCCGTGACACGCAGCTCCTGCTTGTGTCGCTCTAATATTGGCCACGTCTCACTGCCATGTAAAAGGACAGGTCTAATGATGGTTTTGTAGACCTGTCCCTTCCACCGGATCAGCATTTTAGGATCACAAATGACACCGGTCATCTCCCGCCATTTGGCCCACGCTGCAGCAATGCGTGACTTGACATCAGTTCATTGTTCAGCATTTCATCATAATAAGTGCCAAACTTAGGGCTACCAGCCAACAACCATTTCTTATAAGCCACTTTCGATTTTTCATGACTGTCTTTCACATGAAAATTCCAGCCCGTAACCTGTCGTTTTTTATGTTTGCACTTGCCCTCATAAGATAAAGTTGCAGCTTTAGTTAGACAAAAAACTATACTGTTGTACAATTCGTCAATTAGGAGCCGATGTTCAGGATCGGTACATGAAGGCATATTACATTTTAATGTCAATTTTAAATTAGTCAAATAATGATTACATAAATTACTATAAAAATCTTTCTGGTTCTCATTACGAGATCCCCACAAAACCCTATTAATATAACTCATGTCTTTATCTTTATAAAACCCACATTTCTGTTTAATTATGTTAAAGTTACATTCTAATACTAGAGGAAAGTGATCTGACCATTACACATCATTTAAAACATACGCATTATTGATAAGCTGCATAGCACTTTGTGTTGCCACACAGTGGTCGAGCCAGCTAGAAGTACCATACACATCCCTCGTGTATGTATGCGTGCCCGAAGACGCGCCTAGTAGTAATAAATCTGCACATACCCAGTCCTGGTCCTTACAGTATAATAACAGCTCCTTACCGAACATACGGTTAAAGTCCGCATTAAAATCACCCAGCATGATTACACTTTCAGTGTCGTTGTCTTCCACTGTAGCACTCAGCTTACCCATACACTCCGTAAATAACGGTAAGTTATCCGCACAATCTGTAGGCATATACACGCACATTATTATAAGACTACGATTATCTATCGTAACGCGCACAGCCACAATACGTGTAGAATCGCTTTGAATTGGGACAACATTATTAAACAGAGTTTTACGCCATAAGAGCGCGACACTGCCATAAGGCCTCCCTATAAACGGTCCACTTCCCGTGTCTACCGCTGAGACGCCGTAGTACGCAAAGTCAGGATGTATAGTACCTAAAAAGACAATATCATCGGGCAGTAGCCATAATTCTTGCAGTGCTATGATGTCATATTTATGACACAGGTCACGTACATGAAGTTGGCATCTTTTTATCGACTTGCAGTTAAAAGTGACGATTTTTATTTTATTATCTGGCATTTTGTTGTTTCTTTGCACGGTACCCTCTGTATTCCACACCGACGGGCCAGAAATTTTCGTTTGCAAATATTGTATACTTATTTGGAAGGTACTATTATCTTAAATGATGCTACGTCTGTTGTTCGACTTGGAATTAGTAGTTCCACTTTAGTAGCAGTTTCTCCTGACTCTGCAATGAAGTCAATTATGTTTTGTTCCGTTGTGCCTTTTTCGAATCTTGTTACAAACAAATAGGATAATTTGGTAACTATTCTGAAATTTGATGTACGAATATTTGCTTTGCTCTGTTGAGTACGATGTGCATAGGCGCTGTTTCTCCGATACGCGAGATCCGACGAAGAAGTGAGACGGTATTGCCTCTTTTCAGCTTTTTGTGCCCGGGACACCGGAATTTGCTCAGACCGCTTTGTATTCGATGGTACTCTACCCGTAGGTTTAGGGGTCGATGACTTAGAAATACCTTCCGCTACCACCTGAGCATGGGACTTTTTTTCAGGTACTTGATGGACGTTCGATTCAGGTTTAGTGGGCGTTTTTTGTTGGGGGATCTTCGATACCTGAGACTTAAAATTTTTTTTTTTGCGTATGCGTTTCTTATTTTCAGCAGTACGCTCACTCTGCAACAGCCCTGTTGCCGCCGGAGGGGGCTGCTCGTTAGTCTGCGACCAAATCGATTGGGGCCGATCGTCAACTATGGATTCCCGTGACACAATCAAATCTCTATAATCACCCAGGCCACTATGTCCCCCCCCCCCTTCAGTCGATACCTGACGTATATTTGTAACCGTATGTCTGGGAAGAATCGGAGATGAGTGTTTCAAACCGGACACGACAGTAGTGTTCGGCGATACGCTACCCTCATCTGTAAATATTTTATTTTGAAGATGCAACTCCTGTCTCAGTGAATCTATTTCTCTTTTTAGACTGTCCGTGGTATCCGGTGATGCATAAGTCGTCTTTATATGTGTTATCTCCTGTTTGATAATGAGTAGGTCCTTAAGGAGTGTAGACACGTCGATGTAATCAAACGTCACAGGGGGTAGGCGGTAAAAAAAATTAGCAACTGGTCGTCTTCTGTTTCTTTGAGATAGAAATAATATCCTGCAAGTCACGTTTTATCCTACTATCACCCTTTCTTAGTACACGTCGGTTTGTTAACTCATTGAGAAGACGTTTCGCACTATTCACTTCACTTGGAGTAAAATTTGATTCACAGATTTGGGTTATTGTATTATCGTCCATGAAATTCAATTTACTAGTCACAAAACACAACAGTTTATTTATAACAACGCGACATTTATCGCATTTCGTCATTATTCACGTATTAAAAATATGCGCAGGAGCGCTGCACGACAACAACCGAATGCGACCACTGCACGCGGCGAATATTTGGAGTTCGATTGAAACATGATTCTTCTAAATGAAGAGAGTAAATAAAAATAGATTTTATATGAGATTTTAACTTTCCTATTACCACAATATATAGAGTAAACCTATCAGTAGCGTTACGCCTTTGAAGTTGACTTAAATGCCGACAACGTATAGACAGTGATGCTTGTAGGGTTGTCACAAGTATACAAGGCTGATACTATTTATAACTTACTAGCTGTCCCGCCCGGCTTCGCCCGTGGCACCATTTAATACCGTCGTAATTCGCCCGCGTAGAGAAGTTTTCACGTTCCCGTTTCCCACAGGATCTCGTTCCCGGGATAAGCCTATATCCGTTACCTGGCTCTAAGCTACCTCCCCACCAATTTTCAGCCATATCGTCGCCCGCGTAGAGAAGTTTTCCCGTTCCCGTTTCTCACAGGAACTTTTTCCCTGGATAAAAAGTAGCATATGTCCGTCTCCTGGCTCTAATCTACCTCCCCACCAATTTTCAGCCAAATCGGTACAGCCGTTGTTGAGTTATAAATAGTGTAACTAACACGACTTTCTTTTATATGAATAGACTAGCTGTCCCGCCAGGCTTCACCCGTGACATTATTGGAACCCCATGGCACCCATTTAATCCCGTCGTTTATTAATTTCAAACGGCTTCGCCCGCGTAGAGAAGTTTTCCCGTTTCCCACAGGAACTTGTTCCCGGGATAAAAAGTAGCCTATGTCCGTCTTCTGGCTTTAAGCGGTAGATGAAGCGGTACGCTAAGTATTTCCGTCTCAGTTTCAGAGGGGGTTCCGCACACAGGACCTGCAATGCATTTATGGGAGATGACTTCATACACACTGAGATTATCCTAAGACATGAAGTCTGAATCCTATCAAGCCCGCCCAATTCCCCTTTATTGCATGGGGATCAGTAAGAATGAGCCGTAGTCCATCACGCTGCGAATGAGTGCATTGTAAAATCAGCCTCATGGTAAATGGGTGGGCACCCCACCAAACCCCCGCAATGGCCTTTAACATGGGGAGGGTTCGCTCACACTTCTGGACTTGGTGCTGGCCAGTCAGCTTTGAGTCCAAGTATACTCCAAGGAATTTTGTTTTAGAACATACAGGGATCCTATGCCCCTGGATATGAAGCTGAATAGGTGGAATAGCTCTCTTGCGGGAAAAAAATACGGAGCTTTTAGGTGCCGACAAGTACAGTCCGTAGTTGAGTAACCACTGATTCAGGGAGTCCAGAGAAATGGCCAGTGATTCAGCTGCATCAGTAATGGAAGAATTCAAGACATACAATGCCAGGTAAACTGCGTATCGTAAGATACGACAGTTACTGTTGAGGCATGACCCAATGTCTGCCGTCTACAAGTTATAGAGCATGGCACTTAGGACTGAGCCTTGTGGTAGACGGCACCAGATGCTACGTCGCTCAAATTCCTCGCTCAGAACCAGAGACCGAGACATGAGCATCTCACACACGCACTGTATCATCCTCATCGGTAGTCTCAACTTTTGCATTTTCTGCTTGAGAATAGGGAGGAGGACGCTGTCGTAGGCGGATGATACATCGAGAAAGGCTGCCACGACAGACTGGTCGTGCGAGAAGGATATCCTGATGTCTGTTATCAAGGTCCCGACACTGTCCATTGCACTGAGGCCCTTTCTAAATCCAAATTGGGACCGTGGTAGTAACCCTCTAGATTCCACAATAAATTCTAATCGAGTTTTAATTAAGCGCTCCAAGATCTTGGTGAGGACAGAGGATAGCGCTATTGGCCTGTATCCATTTGGATTATCATTGGCTTTACCAGGTTTTAGGATGGGTATAATTATCTGTGTCCTCCACAGGTCAGGAATCCAGCCACTCATGTAACAGTGGTTTAGGATGCGCAGGAAGTATGACTTGCTGTTAATGCCTGCATGAGTAAGGAATGAATAAGGAATTCCATCAATGCCTGGTGCAGAATCATTAACATGATTGAGGACCATATTCAAATCATTCATGGAGAATGGGAGATCAAGAGGGTCCAGACCACTGGAAGAGTTCCCTGTGGTCTGGATGCACTCAGCCCTGGATGGAACATAGAAGGGGGCAATTTTGTTAATGAATAGCTTTGCCGTTTCACGATTCATTGGTGAGTGACGGGCAGGGGCGCAACCTGCTCTAAATGTGTTAATGTTTCTCCAGACAATTGATGGTGGAGTGGTAGGAGCAAGCCCAGAGCAGAAAGTGACCCAACCCGCACGCTTGTTACGGCGTAGCAACCTTCTTGTCTTAACTTGTATTCGCTTAAAGTTTAATAAATTTTGCACAGTCATAGCACCATCATATCTTTTTTCGGCATCCTTCCTTTCCCTAATGGCAATAGTGCACTCATGGTCCCACCATGGTGGGGATGGTATTTTACCTTGGGCAGAGTTTTTGATGGGGAAGCTAGCCTCCGCACAAGACTCAATGGCTCTGGTAAAATATTCCAGACATTCCTGCACATGGCAGTGGGGGGTGTTATCTGTATTGTCTAAGATGGGGAGGGTAGAGACTTTACTATATAATTGGAATGCAAATGAATCCCAACCAGGGTTAGACAAGTTGAATTTAAGGAGCGGGGGGAAACTTTTTTCTACATATGTTTTATCTGTGAAGTACACCTGGATTGGGTAATGGTCACTACCATGTGTCAGGTCAGTAGGTACCTACCCAGCAGGCAGATGATGCAATATCAACTGTGCAGAAGGTGAGGTCCACACAGCTACTATTTTGGCCAGGGAGGTTTCTGCGAGTAGGGCTACTATCATTGAGGATGCACAGGTTGAAATCATCCAGGATCTCAACTAAACCTATTCCAAAGGCATCACAGCGGTTTGAACCCCATCTAAAATGATGACCATTGAGGTCACCCGTGACAAGCATAGTCCCTGAATGCTTTCAAAGGTATTCCTGAGAATTGTCTATCTGCCCTGAGGATGTTATAGTGTGGTATGCTAAAACTAAAATTTGCAGTTAACCATGTCGCAGCGTGGAGCAAGCTATAGGTTTGTACTTATTGAGGGGGAATATGAGGTCGTGTTTTTTATGAAACACGCTCCTCACATTCCATTGCAGGAAGGTTAGGCGTGGAGCCATTTTTAAGGAGTGCTAAGAGTCGTCAGTATGTTGGCAACGTTGGACGGTGGATTGTTGGAAGAGATAAAAGAGGTTATAATTTGTATTAGGAGTTCTAGAATGGGGATTATAGTGTCAGGAGCCTGTGAGAGGGAGTTGTTAATAGCGCAGCCATTGGGCTGTGAGGGATTGAGGGGGAGAAATAATATTTTGGTGAGCAGTTTTGTCATAGGAGGGTGAGGGAGGGGTGTGAACTCTGGGTTTTAGTAATATAGTTTTACGATAAGACTGTGGGGCAGGATTTTTGGCAACATTAGCAAAAGAGCTTGTCGAGACTGGAGTTACAACTTTACTAGCTTTTGCATATGACAGCACTTTCTCTGCCATGGTAGTTTTAATTTCCCTCTGCTGGTATACTCCGGGCACACTCTGCTATTTGCAAAATGGGTACCGGAGCATAACACACAAAAGGCTTTTATCCTCAGTAATAAAACAGTTAAGGGCAGGGTGGTCATGTCGACACTTGAAACATCGGGGTTTAGACCTACAGAGAGATTCAATATGACCATACCTGCAACACTTTCTACACTGTTTAGTGGGATAAATGTACTGCTGTACTGGCAGTGAGGTCTAGCAACAGAAGATCCTCTTGGGGAGGATCTGTCCGTCAAAAGTGACAATGCCGGTTTCAGTGGGCCTCCATTCAGTGGCTCCATCGCGGGTTACTTTGCGGTTAATCCGCCTTATTTTGAGTTATTGTCCACAGCCCTGTGGTACCGACATGTACATCTTTGCCTCATCGTCAGACATGTCTGTAGGGACACCACAACCCACGCCTTGGCGGGTGGTCTGGAAGGAAGGAATGCGGGCATCAGGTTTGTTTGGGACTAGCAAGTGATGGTTAAGGAAGGAGTTAGCATCTTGGTAGAAGGCAAATTCTACTGAAACTCGATTGCGACCTACTTTTTTAACACCGTCTTTAACTACATTGTAAACATTGAACTTAGATAGTAGTAAGCCAAAACTAACAGGGTGGATAGAGGCACCTGTGTTTGATTGGGATTCAAGAAGCGAAACATGAACTAAGAATGGAGCCTGGTCGTTGCATGTATACTGGGAGCGCCCAACTTGGCTTCTCTGCTGTTTGGGGGGACGATTAGAAAGTGTTTCGTCATCAACTCGGCGTTTCCGAGAGGAGTCCGCAACACTGCAAACTACTTCTGCAAATGGGGATAGCGGGTTTGTTGAAATAATATTCGTGGAAGGGAATAAGGGGGGGGGGGGGGAGTAGAAAAGGTAGGAGTCTCTGGTGTCGACGGATCAGGGGGGTCGGGAGGTTTTTCCTTACCCGTAGTTAATTAAACACATATAGAAAACACAAAACAGCACAATATCGTATCCAGGACAACACACAAGCTTTTGGATGTTAGCAACAAGTCTAAATTTGTCACTATTCACGCAGAAACTGAATTTTCCAAAACGATCAAGACACACGAGGTTATAAAACACACGCCGACTTGACAGTCCCTATTCCTACCTCCCTACCTCAGTGGTTTACTTCTATTTTGACATTTCAGCAATATATCAATTTTTATCAATCAGACTTTTGGCGCGAAGATGAGCAGTGACGCACGTTTGTCGTATATTATTTTCAAAAACTAGTGTAATTTTTTTGTTTTTGTGTTTAATAATGGTGGAATATTATGCATAAAGAGTTCGGAAATGCATTAATTAAAGAAAGTGATATATTGCAATGAATAGCGGTGTTGTTTGTGTTAGTGCCAAATTTACATAGAGAGCTGCAATAAGGGACTGCCTGGGGCGCGGACTAGGACTTAGGACTGAGGACTTGACATCGACAAACGACTAGATAGGACTAAAACAAAATAATAAATACTGAAGACTAGGCTGTATGAACTAAGTTTCCTTTGCCTGCCCAAGACGGGCGAAGACACCTAAAAAAAAATTGTTATCAATCAATTTGACATTTTACTGACAAAAAAACAGGCGGCGTAAAACTGCCGAAGTTACCGATCTGTGTTTACTGCGTGTTTTTTTCTTGTTTAATTTCTGTATTTTAGAACTTTTATGTTGATAAGTTTGTCTTGTAAGGCTAAAGTAAAAAAATATTGTAAAATGCCAAACAATTTTATCAACACTAATCCCGAAGATGTTGGGGTTTTTATGCTACTAACCGAGTTGTGTACCAGAACTGCTAATAAATACAGTAATCAAAACAGAATATCACAAAAGCGACTCATGACTCAAATGCGGTCGAATGCCTACGAGATAATACTAAAGAAATCTTCTAAAGAATATGATTTTGGTAAAGGAGAACCTATCATTGACTTGTTGTCTTATTACCTTGTTTACCAACAAAATGTAAGAAATGTTGCTGAATATAGAAGATCTGTGAATTTGAAGAAAATTATAAGTTCCTTGCGTAAAACAGACTTTGGCGATAGCAAAGAAGATATTTACAATGTCTTACGGTTGTTAATTGGACTTAGCAATTCAGTCAAAGAAGATCTGTCACCAGAAATGTTTCAGGTAGGTAAAACTGTTGTTGCTAAGGAATAGGTATATCGATCTACGACAGAGCTACATTGACTTCAGTGATTCTATTAAACTTAAGCAATACTTGTATGTTTTCCCTTAAATTAGCATCTAACCAAAATTCTAAGTTTTGTTTCTTAAAAACTTACCATTTTGTTGAAGTGTGAAGTGTTAGTTAAATATTTGTTAATATTTGTCCTTTCAGAACCCCTTTACTTTTGGTCTGTTTGATGAGATGTTACCAAAACCAAAGCGGGAGCCATTTGGTTCCCCTCAGCCATATTCATATTATCCATCTCATGTATTTGAGTTACCATTCTCCTTGAGGCACCAAGAGGCTGCCTTGGAGAATCAAAAGTCACATTCAAATTTTGAGTATACTGTTGACAGTTTTGATTCTAGGTCATGTGAGTATAAGTTTAAAATTAATTCTATAAAATTTTCCATGATAGATTTTTGGACTTCATTCTTAAGTCCACCATTTCTTGACCACATTCATTGAAGTCCTATTCTGTACATAAATATTGCCCTGTAAATTCAAGGTTTGTTTTAATGATTACAAGGGTGGATACCACTATACAAAACTTGTGTAAAAGAAATTGGTATTACAGTTGTATCTAAATATTTCAGCTGTAGTCTGGAGCTGTCTAGTATCTTAAGACAATATCTAAGGCTTACATTCAGCAGCTCTTTGGCTGACTCATACCTGCCATTGACATCCATTCCATTGGATTTTTATATCTTTATTAATGGATTACTCCTAAACAGATCTTTCAACAAATTCACAAAGGCCACATTCCACTAAATTGAAGAGCTTTCTAAGCCCAATGTCACTGCCCTCTATGACGTCAACACATGCATCACCATATTCAGAAAATAGCATGTGTAATTATCCAAGGTTAACTGCACCAAGGGACCTTCAGATACCTACTTCTATCTCTACTGACGTTAATGTAAAGGTAAGTGTTTATCTAGTTAAATATATTTGAACCTTTACTGAAGTACAATTCTACATTACAGTATTCTTATCTTGAGTGAATCAGTGCCATTTGAACTCTGAAATAAATATTATAGTTTATTAAAAAGCTTGATTAGAATGAAAGTGATATTGAAGTATTAAAAAAAATGAGAGAGTACACACACCGTGGAAGTGATTTTATACAAGTGTTGTATATAGATTCTGCATCAAGTTCACACATTTGTCTCTCTCTTTTTCCTTACACTTTTTCATTTCATAAAATCCAATTCACACAGCCAAAAGAACTTCACTTCAAAAAGATTATTTCTACATCACAAAGTTTAGTGTAGTGATCTCACAATCTGCTAGGTATATACTTATGCTACTAACGCAAGTGAAGCTGTTGGCAAAAGCAAGGATATACAATAACTTCTGTGGTGTTACAGATATCTCTGCCAGGTACAAATGTGAAGTCTATTATTAAAGAGACCTTTTCAAATAAATCTGATGATGAATCAGTAGATATATGGGAGCTAGCTACTCAAATTGATAAAGATATACCAGATGATATATGGGATATTGTTTGTAAGTGCTTTGAATGACTTTTAACATTTTTATGAGAAGGAAGGACAGTTACTTATCTTTTTATCATATATGTCTCTGCAGATTATATTTTGTTGATTATTTCTATAATTCTATATCAAAATAAAATTGTATTTTTGACTATCAAAGTTGCTAAATTTGAAGAAGAATTTCAACACAGTATGTTAAGATAGTAACTATCCAACTTAGTATGAGCAAAATTTATATGGAAATCTGTAGATTCAATGGGGTTGACTTATTTGTACTTATAGATAAAAACCCCTAATAAATATCAAGAAAAACACTTATTACACTGTCACATCATCAAGCAATGTAGTCATCCATTCACCTGAAAGTTTAGTCAAGTCATCACATTGCAGGTAAACTTCCTCCGATTGAAGAGAGGGGTTTGATAGCCTCATCTTCTAGAGAAATGTGCCTGTGGCGTGCGACATATGGAAACAGACTCATTGAACTGGATATTATATCTGAAAAGCAGCTTATCAGACATATTATGTATTTAACGAGTAAGTATGGGACTATATATTATCCCAGGGTGATGGTAATTGTACACGAAACTATCAGAAATATTAAAAATAGGAGTGTGTATGTTGTAAGGGTAAATGGCTCGTAACGGGTAATAATTTGTAAACTTGGATAAGTGTCGTATGTCCTCCGCCTCAAAAGATTTTAAATGGAAATCTCGATACGCAGCGAAATGACCTAAAAGTGACGCCTTTGTCGAACGCGCCATTTGTTACAGTCCTTACTTGGGATAACAAATACCTTTATGTAATGTAACCGCGATTTTGTTATCATTGGTTTGTTTTTTAAAATTTGTGCGCCATGGAAGCTATTTTAAAGACATATATGTTTTTGGGTAAGTGCTCAAAGTTAAATGAGATATGAGAGGTGTTGTGTGTGAATGCTTTGTTGAGGTGTCAGTTTCGAACCTCGGCCCGACATTTAGTTTCTATTTCTTTACCGCCGTTTATCTGCAATAGCCTTTATGTCATAAAGGCTATCCCGGATGCGAGTATTCCTAACGCAGTATCTCTGAGTAACGTCACACATATACCGCAGCATATTCATCGCCATGCAGTTCCTGCTGTAATGTCCACGCACCGGCCACGCTTAACATCAGTAAAAAAGGACAGGCTTATATCTGGATATGTTTGATTTTAGTAGTTTAACCAAACTTAACCGCTTGACTGACGAACCAGTATAATATTGACTAATATATTTGACTGCCTCTGTGGCGCGGTGGGAGTGTATCCGACTGCTACGCAAGAGGCCCCGGGTTCGATCCCCGGGTCGGAACAAATATTTGTGTGATCCACAAATGTGTGTTTCGGAGTTTGAGTGTTTTCTATGTATAATATGTATGTATTTAGAAATATAAAAGTATGTTTATCAGTTATCTAGATCCCATAACACAAGCTAATATTAGCTTACTTTGGGCTAGATGGCGCTGTGTGAAAAGAGTCCCACAATATAATAAAATATATAATTTATTTAAGTAAGTACTTGTGGTGTGCATGAGTAAATTTTATATATCTATCTATTTATATATCTATCTATTTATAAATATATATATATATATATATATATATATATATATATATATATATATTTACATATATATAAAATTCAACCCCTAAACAACTCACTACATCCTTACACATCATCTACCCATAATAACACAACCCAAAACCATTGAAGGTACATTGTCGGGCGTATAAAATAGCGTTACTTTGTACCTTTCAAGGCAAAAAAAAAAAGACTGACGAAACTAATCTTTTAATACTAATTCCATACCTTTATTTTAGTTGGTGTAGAAACAAGCTCGTTTCCATTTAGCCAGGAGTCCAATTGTTTCTATATGAAAGAAAGTTTAGTATTGGAAGGTATCTCTCAAGAGCATATCAGAGGGTACATATCGGAATTGTTACTAATAGGCACATATTACAAACGCCTTTATAAGTTCGGCTTTAGTGAAACGCTAGAGGAAAACTTTCATAGTAATGGATTAGTTTATGAGGTAAGTTATAAACATATCAAAGTTTAGTAAAACGTTTGTTGTAGTTATTTCCTCAATCACAGGAAGTAGTAGCCTAAAGGTGCCAGAGAAAAACTTTATAGGCTCATGCCTTCTGAAGATCTGCAAGGAAGGAATTACTTTACATTAAAATAGAAAAAAGTTAGTACCATGAGTGGATGTGGAATAAGTTCGAAAATTAGAAAACAGTTGCAAAATATAAATAATATAACACAGAAACGAATGGTGGTCTGTAGCACACTGAAATTTAACATTATTTTTCAAATTTATACACTCTCAAGCGGTAGCACACTGACAGTTAACATTATTTTTCAAATTTATACACACTCAAGCGCTCGTGGCCCCGCGGTCTCAGTGTTCTGTAAACGATCACTGAGTTACGCAACTTTCACTATAGCTGGTCCTCGGATGGGTGACCACTTTGTGGCATTTACATTTGCGAGCGTTTCCGTGCTTCGGAAGGCACGTTAAGCCGTTGGTCCCGGTTGCCAGTAAAATGGCAGTCGTTAAGCCTGGTTGAATGCCTTATGGGCGGCATGAAAAATTTCAACAGCAGGTAGCCACAACCTGCGTCTGTCTATTTCAACACGGCAATGGGCTCACCACCGATATTACGTGGGACAGAAATCCACACGGTGAAAAGTAATATAAAATATGCCTCTGCCACCCCTTCGGCGATAAGGCGCGATGGATATTTATTTATTTTTATTTATATACACTCATTCAATAGAAATGGACACAGCGACTCACACATTGATAATAAATATTTTGTTCTCGCGATCGGAACGGTGATTCGGCGCCTCCGTCGACGACGCCTCGACCGTAATTCAGGTGGCAAACGCTAGCAGGCCAGGTCGCTTGGCCCAATGAGATCTTTGTTGGAATTACACTCCTTAATCCTACACTACTTTATTCTTTTAGTACCAATTCTATTAAAACTTACTGTATTCTTCTTTTATACTTACTTTATTCTTTTAGTACTAATTATATTAAATAAATAAATAAATATCCATCACGCCTTATCCCCGAAGGGGTGGCAGAGGCATATTATATGCCCACTTTTCACCGTGTGGATTCCTGTCCCACGTAATAGGTGGTGAGCCCATTGCCGTGTTGAAATAGACAGACGCAGGTTGTGGCTACCTGCTGTTGAAATTTTTAAGCCGCCCATAAGGCCTTCAACCAGGCCTAACGACTGCCATTTTCTGGCAACCGGGACCAACGGCTTAACGTGCCTTCCGAAGCACGGAAACGCTCGCAAATGTAAATGCCACAAAGTGGTCACCCATCCGAGGACCAGCCATAGTGAAAGTTGCGTAACTCAGTGATCGTTTACAGAACACTGAGACCGCGGGGCCACGAGCGCTTCATTAAAAACATGTTAATTATATTATTAATACTATAAACTAATTAATTAACCCCACATCGTATCCAGTGCAAAGGTGCCGATCATTGCCTTGCTGAATAGCGATGGCCAATCTTTGCACCATATGCAATCCAGAACCTTTACTTACATAAAAATGTTATTGATTTCAGGCAGCAAGAGAAGTAGTCCGGCGATATTTACTAGAATTTCGCCTTAAAGCCACAGAAATATACGAGGATTGTTTTAAATCCACCAACGAAGATTTGAACTGTATGCCGACGTTATTGCAAATACTTTACCACATGGAGCCGCTAAAATATGAGATAGAAACTATTGCGTCAATTTATAAACTCATTGATGGAGGTATTTGTCTCTTTTTCATCTTAACGTAAAGCCCTGGTTGCATCCAATACCTTGATCTTGGTCAGTGCATTGATTTTATAGTATTGTGCCTGCGTGTTACTTCCAAATCAGGGATTCCTTCAAACTGGACATGAGTAATCCCATTTCATACCCTTAAAACTTAGGAAATTAAGTGCAAAATAATAGGCCCTAATTGTGTTGTTGCCTCAGTGGCGCGGTGGGAGTGTATCCGACTGCTACGCAAGAGGTTGTGGGTTCGGTTCCCACCCAGGATAAAACTTTGTGTGATGAGCACGATGGTTTAATCTGTGTTTGGGTGTTATTTATCTATAATATGTATATATTAGAAATATTTAAGTATGATTATCAGTTATCTGGTTACCATAGTACAAGCTCTGTTTAGTTTGGAATCAGAGGGCGTAGTGTGAGTTGTCCCAACGATATTTATTTATTTATATGTCGACTGCGACGTCAAGACACGCATCGCTGTCGCATGGACGGCAGATGACTGGTGTAATTTGTGAGCGTAAATTGCTGGTCAAAATGAAGTGACAACTCTGTAAAACCATTATTAGGACTGCATTTTTACACAGCAGTGAAGCGTGGCCGTTATTGGAGCGACACAAGCAAGATCCGCGTGTATTTTTTGTGTGGAAATCATCATGGATGCAATGCATAGACTCTTACCGACTAAAACCAGACTGTGACCTTCCACTTGTCTATGGCAAGGCGTCCCGAGTAAGCCCTCGTGAGGATAGCCCTACGGAAACCGAAAATGCTGCAATTGATGTGTGGAGTCACGCAGATGGACTGCGTAAGGAACTCTTGCATTCGTAGCAGCTGTAATTATAATTCTATTATAAATATATTTTCCAGATACCAACGCCACAATACCTCACGGAGCCGAGCTGATGTCTTACCTGTTCAATGAAACATCAGTGATAACTCATAAACAGACCACATTCACGGTCTACAACGCTTTGTATAGCGTCTGCAAAGTTTATTTCAAGTAAGAAAGTTATAACACCTTTAAAAATAACTTAGCAATAGTAGAATATTAATGATGATTATATGGTAATCCTGGTGACTGTTGAGGAGTACCTGCGTTAGCATATAACTGCAAATCTTATATATATATATATATAAGGGTTCCGTATCTATATATCATGATCTGACCATTTTTAAAGCGCTCGTGGCCCCGCGGTCTCAGTGTTCTGTAAACGATCACTGAGTTACGCAACTTTCACTATGGTTGGTCCTCGGATGGGTGACCACTTTGTGGCATTTACCTTTCGCGAGTATTCCGTGCTTCGGAAGGCACGTCAAGCCGTTGTTCCCGGCTGCCAGTAACATGGCAATCGTTAAGTCAAGTTAAAGGCCTAATGGGCGGCTTGAAAAATTTCAACAGCAGGTAGCCACAACCTGCGTCTGTCTATTTTCAACACCCAGGTCTTTTTACGTGGGACAGGAATACACATGGTGAAAAGTGGACATACAATATGTACCTATGCCTCTGCCACCCCTTCGGGGATAGGGCGTGATAGATAAATTAAATTAATTAAATCTGACTATTTTAAACTTGTCACAAATAAGAATAAACCTAGGAAGATTTAACCAATGGACGCGCTATCTTACCGTTTGCGCCTATACCCCGCTTGCCATTTGTTAACCATTTTTAGCTAAGTCGCTGTTTCGCGGACTCAGTCTATCGTACACGTTTGGAGGGTAATTTATAAAGAAAAAATGACGAAATGTGCTGTGAAATGGTGTTAAAGGTATAGCGGTCGAACAGTTAATGTATCTTTTCACTCATAAGTAAAATTTTATTTCATTCACATAACTTTTTTAACAATCATAATTTATTATTAAAACATACCAACAATTTAATCGGCCTATATTTAATATACTTTCATTCTCTATAAACATTACACAAAGAGTTACCATCTTAAATTAGCCGAATAATATTGTGTCAAATTCATATTGCATACCTACATTTTTCTATTTGCATACATACATACATATTGTCACGCCTTTATCCCCGAAGGGGTAGGCAGAGGCATATTGAACGCCCACATTTCACCGTATGCATTTTTGTCCCACGTAACAGGTGGTGAGCCCATTGCCGTGTTGAAATGGACAGGCGCAGGCTGTGGTGACCTGCTGTTGAAATTTTTTAAGCCGCCCATAAGGCATTCAGCTTGGCTTAACGACTGCCATTTTATTGGCAACCGGGACCAACGGCTTAACGTGCCTTCCGAAGCTCGGAACTGGGGTGGGTCTAAAGGGGCCAAATAAATTTAATAAAATAAAATGTGTCTATTTTAGATGTTAAATTTGGAAGAAATTTTGAACCTGTTGCCTTTTTAGTGAGGTGGTAACAAAAATTAGCACGACCAATTAAAGTCCTGGTAGTCTCGGACTCCCTACCGAGGAGTCCGAGACTACCAGGACTTTAATTGGTCGTGTATTTTTATCGATTTTTATTGGTTTTTAGACAGCGACAACACTTCATGCAAAAGTAAGAAAACAATATATGTGTGTGTGTGTGTTTCCCCATCGCACGAAAGTTGATTGAACGTGATTTCATACTTTATTGAGTACATTACTCGTCCATTGGTTAAATCGTCCTATGAATAAACCTTCTTTAACTAAAACTTTTATACTTTATAAAGTTGGCAGAAACTTATCGACTATATTGTTTGACTTTGGATGGTATGAGTTGTCGCATTCATTTCACGTGACTGCAATATATTTTACGACTGTCATTCAGGGTGTTCTTTGGTCAAGACGTGTGAATAGTAATGGTGACAGCTTTTTAGAATTATTTTGTGCATCTGATCTTATTTCTGTGTTTTTTTGTTGTTTTTGGGTTGCCCTTGGTACTGGGAAAATAAAAGAGTTAATATTTTATTTTCTATTCGTTAATAGGCTATAATGGCCCACAAACCACCCGATTCTCCTGATCCTCCTGATCCTGCCACTAATAGTAGACCATCTACGCCAACTTTTTCGACTCCCCCAATATTTCTGTCTCTAATACCATCTAGCCCCCTTTCTCAATTAGCGGAAGCTGCTCTTACCAACCTTAATTCCGATATAACTCAAACCCGACCGCGAAAGCGTCACGGTGATGATGACATTAGTGTTCCCCGCCCATCAAATCCACACGGTGAAAAGTGGGCATATAATATGCTTCTGCCACCCCTTCGGGGATAAGGCGTGATGGATATTTATGACAAGGGCCGATTCCTTGTCCATGTTTCTCGATTAGAAACACAACCAAGTGCGGGTACTACTCTCCACCCTGTCTGTATCTTTTGGATCTTTTCTCATTAAGAATATCTTTGCGAATATCGTTAAAGGTGGTATCAAGAAAGTAGGCCGGAACCCACAGATATAGAAGAGTAAGCAGATTAAACGTTTGCGAAAAATAGCGTAGCCTATTTCACACATATAAACAGGTAGCTTAATCCAGGGTCGCATTCAGCTTTCATATCATATCATAATATCTTGCATAATTTATGTTTATTAACCAAACATCTTGTTTAATGGTATCCTTAGGAAACCTAAACCTAAAACAATATTAACATAATTAATTAAATCGGGCACTACATTTAGCTTGACTTTGGATATTGACATTTCAAACAATTTGCTGAACTGAATTCGTCCGTGTACTTGACATGCCGTAACAGTACAAAATGTATGTAAATTAACAAAAATCTTAGATGTAGATGACGATAGTGACCAAACGGTTTATGGAACAGATGCTATGAACCATATATTAACAACTTTTCAAGTGTTCGTCTAGAAGAATCACCATTTTTGAATAAAAATCTTAAAATAATAACACGTAGTCGTAACTAAAACATCAATTACCTGTGAAAAGTTATTCCTGGTGATTTCTTGTGACTGGAGCATCACAACATTTTACACAACACTTCACCATGTTTTTTATACTTTTATAACCTTTATTTAAATATATATATATACAATATTTTCCCTTCAGCACAAAACACTAACAAATTCCTGATTCAAAAATGGCGCCAATAGTTGACATTATGTAGAAAATTAGGCTACGCGCTGTGTGCTGTCTATGTGTGAGTTACATGTTGCTACATATGACAAAAAAAGATAGCGTTATACAACAAATAAAAAGAGTGAAAAGGATGGAGTATTACACCATAAACAAAGGAATATGTTTGATCTGCTTACTCTTCTAAATCTGTGGCCGGAACCGCATTTCGGTTGAATTTCTAACATACCAAGATTCCTGATTGATACCAAGATGCATTGGCATTTCGTATCAACCAAACACTCAGTAACAATAAGTAGTATGTCGTTTCAATTCCATCATATAATGTAACCCGTATGGGTGTTGTATCATTCCTACGGAAATGACAGAAGAAGCTGGGGCTTATTTATCTACCCCTTCTGGCTTTGGTACAGTTATAAAAGTCACACGTATTAATAGGAAAGTTATTAATGACGGTTTACTGGAGTGGAAGCCAACAGAAACATGCGTCATTACATTTGATGTAATGCGTCATTACATTTGATGGTCAAGTACTTCCAAGTCGAGTTTTTCTATGCTATATGTCCCTTCCAGTCTCGAAATACATCTATCCCACTATTCAGTGTAGGAAATGCTCTCGCTTTGGTCACGTTGAGTCAATTTGTAGATCTAAACCTAGATGTTTCCTGGCAGTGGATGTGATTCATCCGTAGATGACGCCTTTTGCATTCTTTGCTCTGGCAATCATTTTGCCAATAGCAAGGATTGCCCGGAGTACAGAAAGCAAAGGTCGATAAAATCTATCATGGCTGAACTGAATCTTATGCTGAAACAAGCAAGTCCACTCCATCCATCTCCAAATCTGTCTCCTATGCCCAAGCTACAAAATCCATCCTACAAACTCAGTCCTACTACAAGACCATTTCGTTATAAATCTTATGCTCCTCTTGGTCCATCATACGACAGGGTTACTCCTAGCCAAATTGTAGCTCAGCCAAAACCCACTCAATTTAATGGCCATGCCATCCCCTCTGCAGACAATAAACAGCCAAAACCCACTCAACTAAATGGCCATGTCATCCCCACTGCAGACAATAAAAATCCAACTATTGACCTCTTAATTCAACTTCTAACTACTTATCTTACTGCTAACTCTGCCCAATCCCCCCATTCAGCTCATAATCTCACCCAATCACCGCCCAACGGTGCCTCGCAATTAATATCTCTGCTCTCTAATCATAATAATGGCCCTAACACTGGTCTTCCTTCGGTTGAATGTGCGGAGCATGTATTATAAAAGCATAACCTCTCATTCCTATTCAACAAAAACATTCCTGTAACTTGGTTTTATATATAACGGAGTCTTGGCTAAAACCTAGCCTCAACTGTAGTGTACCATAAAAGGTACCTATTTCTCAACCAAACGTAACAAATCTGATGCATACAGAGAAACACATAATATGTATCTGCAAAATTAATCGATGTTGTTTTTAAGTAATCACACGTATTTCCATTACACATCTGACATTGGCAGAGTCGTCATTAGTGACATGTTGACACCGCTTGCCATAAAGAAAAAAAAATTAAAATAAAAAATATATTTTACAGGTTCATTGAAAGATACATATTCGAAGGTGAATTGGACGACAAATATAACGAGTTTTTCATTCGTAAAGATAATCAGCACGTGAACTGTCGTTCTAAACGGTATTGGGACAAAGGGTTCCATATCGCTCAAGTGGTCGCGATACCTGAATTTTTGAAGTCCGTTGCTAAGTTCATATTACTGTGCGGCAAATCGTTGAGGCTGTTGAAACTTTGTAATCCTAGTGTAAGTATCATGATTTTGTTACGTTTTTTTTGGTGAATGTCTTATTTTGTAAACTATGTTTCAATGGTAGTATTTATATATTTATTAGGTTTACATTTTAGTCTATCCCAAGACTATTAGAAATTTAAAAAGTTTTATTTTTTATTAAAAAGTAAAATTTAACAAGTTCCTGTGGGAAACGGGAAACTTCACCACGCGTACGGAACCGCGGGCGTCAACAAGTGTTTATATATTTACTAAATGCCAAATACGACGACTTCGCCCGCGCGTTGTTTTTCTATAGCTACAACACCTCCCCACCGACTCCAATTGTATTAAAAAAACCTTGGACCTACTCAGACATACATATAAATCTGCATTAAAATAGGTCCAGTCGTTTTCGAGTTTTCCTGTTAACAACATATTTGGCGAATAATTACAGGATCCCTTGGTTCTTCTAATATCTTCAGACCATCCGTCAGTGAAATGTTGTGTCAGTTTCGAAGAGCTTGAACGTCAACAGCAAATGCTGGATGTGTACCGAACAAGATGTCTGTTCGTTAGTGGCGAACTTGTCACCTTTGACCAAATACTTCTGAAGAGGGAGGCCGAAAAGAAAGCCTTCACCGAAATGGCGTCCCTGAAACAGGCAGAGACTATGGAAAAGATTATTGGTATGTGGAATTTTTCTGTCAAATAATCGTATTAGGGAACATGTGTCTTGACCTTTCAGCTTCGATGGTGACCTGCCCTGAGCTAGGTTACCCAATTCGCTAATTCCTCGCGAAAGTGCCTTTGATTCTTAGAGACTACCCGCTTTTATAAAGTTGTACACTTTCAGTAACAGAATTCTCCAAATCGTTTAATTAATGTCAGAGAATTTCATCGACATAAGAATAATTTTTAAATTTTGATTTGCATTGTTGGGAACCTCGTAAACGTGCCTGCCTCGTCTTATAGTCAGAGGTCACCGATGGGGTTCTGAAGATGCCGGTGAGGACAAACCTTCAATACTAAAAGTAGATTTGTTTTTATGGGGTTATGTTTCATACCTTTTTATTGCTGACAGTCAACCTTTGTTACCACGAACTCAACGTCTACTAATTCAATCGCGTCAGAAGAGAATACTTCTTAAGAGAAACCTTCGCTCAATAGAGAGCCGACAGAAAAAAAATGTTTTCGTAGTCTACTATTACAATTGCGCTCCAATAGAATTCTATCGGTCGACCGATAGAATGTTATTACCACGTGTAGCGCCTGTAAGTAGCTCTTAATTTGCATTTTTGGTAGTCTATATTAATATTTTGATAACTTAAAACAGCTATTTTGTCTCTATTCTGCAGCTTGAGATTTGATTGCGAAATATATAATAGTTTTAGTAGACTACCTAGTCTTAGACTAATCGCAATAGAACCGGTATAGAATAGATATAGAACGGCTTTCTATTGGAAAATAGTAGACTTCGCCCCCGGGTTGAAACAATGCCGAAAATTATAAGCCAAACGATAGTTGCTCTTAGCAGCCAAATAGCTAATAGGTGGCCCAAACTCCAAATTTAGCAGAGTTTGAAACCAACTACGAAAAGATTTTACATAAAGAAGTCATAATTTAAAAGTTTACTTCCATACTTAAAAGTAACCTCAAACCTTCCAGCCGAACGCAAAAGACTAGCTCAATTAATAATAGCAGAGAAACAGCATTCTTTACGAGTGTTGGAAGCGGCTATGGCCGAAGCGAAAGCGGCTAAATCCAAAGCGAAACAACGTGAGCGAATGCGCCACAAATTAGAACATGCTGCGGAAAAAGCATCTGAAGAGGTTGACTCGAGGCTTAGAGATGATGAGAGGTATGTTAATCGCGCCTTATTACTTGTATGTTATTTTTTAAATTTCTATTTTTAGCCTTGCCTGAAAATACCTGAGGCAATAAAGCTACAATTTTAACCTAAATCTTGTAATGTTCTTCTTATTTTAACGTATTTATAATAAGTCAGCCTTACTTCATTTTCCTCCAGTAAATTATTAGAAGCTTTACTGGAAGTATGTGTGGTGTTTTGGAAGTAACACGAAAAACTGCGTATCTGCGTTTTTTTTTTCAATATTTCGTACTTTGCGTTTAAGTTGTTGAGGTAAAAACTTTTAACTTACGTTTTCGTGTCTTTTCTTTGACTCCATCAAAAAAATATTGTATTTATGTTTAGGGATAAAAATTCCCTTTTATGTAAGGGGTTTGTCGCATGAGGATTTTCTATAAATGATATGCTGACGTTTTTATGAATTGGTTCTAAATGGATGTGGTTATAAATTTTCGCTCTGTTTTAGGAATAAAATAATGGAATATTATTCAAAACTAAATATGGAAGTAGAAAAGAGTAAAATGCACACCGAATGGAAAATCAAACGTTTGCAACTTGATCAAAGCAGGATGCAACTTTTATCCACTGAGGAGCGAAATCTGAAACGAGAAAAATTGGAACTAGAACATCAAAGAAATGAAGAAGTAATGGCGATGTCTATCCAAAGCTTAGATGAAAATAAACTTGATCAAGAAAGTGATGGTAAGAACGAAATGAATTCTAATGTTGTTGTTGAAGATATAACTGAATTAGCACATTCCAATATAAAGGAACACGCAGAAAAGAATAATATTTATTCACAAAATGAAAAAAGTAGCTCTTTAGCGCAAACTTCTACAGTAATAAACGCTATATGTAATGTGGCTAAAAGCTTTTTTGGTGTATCTAAATCTCAGAATGATCATTGTGATAATACCAAAGAGGTTGATAACGAAGGTAATATCGTTGAAGTGAAACGTGATGGTTTTATTCAAAACACACTGTCGTCAACCGATATAGGCAGTAAATTAAACGAAGTGAATGATAACCTTCAGTTCCAAAGCAACAAACAAGATGCTTTGACAAATAAACAGAAAGTTATGTCTCACGAATACAGTCAAATCGATGAACAAAATAACCCAGTTAAAATCCCAACAGTACGATTCACAACAATCGATGAAGAAAATAACGTCCAAGGTGATTGGCCGCCATATATTGAAGCAAAAAGAAATAAACTTAAAGTGCTTGGTACGGAATTTGATAATTCCGATTTTGATTTAAAGCTTGTAACGCAAGAGCCAAGAACAGATGCTCAAAAGGAAGCTTTACTTAACAAGCTAAAAGTGTTAGGAGTTGAATACAATCTTCCCCCAGAGAGGGTTATATTTCGTGAACCATTGAACAATGCACAGGAAGAAGCTGTACGTAATAAGAAAAAGATTTTGGGTTCCGATCAACAGGTACATTTGAGTCAAAGCAATTCTAGTGCAAAGCGTTCCAGATTGACTTTGAATTTGAAGCCTTACGGTGAGACATCTGCACGTGACAGCAGCCCTGGAATGACATCTAATACGGGTTCTATCACGCCTGGAGACCTTTTCCCAAGGGTAAGAATGGCTTTTATATAATTTGAAATTAATTTGAATATTTGAATATTTAAAAACCATACATATCATCTCGCCTGTCTCCCATCGCTAGGCAGAGGCTATGGCTTTCCACTTACTACGATCCTAGTATACATGCTTCTTCTACTTACATAAGTGTTTTCATACACGCTCGCCGGTTAAGTGTACTCTAACCTGGCTTTTTTCTAATAGTTATTCGATCTGAATATAAAAATAAGTTTTCTAAAATAACAGACTTCAAATGTTGTGTTGTTGTCCATACTTTAAATGTTAAGAATTGTAAAATGCGTGCAAAGTTTACCAAGCAATTAACATTGTAAGTTTTAATCTACAATTCTTGTGTAATAATTTACGACAACATATTATAGTCCCCCCTATATAGAGCATGAATGATTGCTCGCAATTATTGCAAGCTACGTCCGGTTGTAGGTGAAAGACACACACGCGACCTGTCAGTTGCCTTTTATTCTTCTGTAGTAATTAGTGTAATAGTGTGAGTAAACGGTACCGGCACCCTGACACGCTTGACTTGTATGAAATGATATGTAGTTGAAAAGCAAAAGCCGACTTAAATATAATTTAAAAAAAAATTCTATCTTCACGCTGTATCCCTGACGGAGTAGTCAGAGAGGACAGATCGCCAGGCATCGCGATCTATGCATACTAATTCTTTCGCTTCGTATAGATTCATTAATTGCTTTATACATGCACGTCTGGGTATCTGAGTACTTTTGACTTTTCGTTTTTGAGCAATCAGTTCACGTGGTCTTCGGTAATCTAAGCCTACCCTGACTCCTTCTGCCCTCTACTTACGCACAATATACCTAGTCAGGTCATAAATTCTGTCACATGTTTAATATAAAATAATTGAAACAAGTTTATTCATTATGTAACCATTTATATACCAAAATGAACTTAACAAAACATGGATTCTTATGACAATAAAGTGTATTCAAAATGACCTCCGTGATTTTGAATACAGGCCTTCAATCTGCGCGGACAGTCGTCTATCGCAGCACGAACGAGGTCCATGTCAATATCGGCGGCTGCCTTAATCAAGGATGTCTTGAGTGACTCCAAATTGGGATGAGGCTTTGAGCACGCCTTTTCCTCCAAGTGTTGCCATATCTTGTAATCTAACGGACTCAAATCTGGACTGGAGGAGGGCCAGTCTTCGTGCCGGATGAAGTCGATTTCACGCGCCGCCAGCCAGTCTTGTGTGCTCGTCGCTCTATGAGCTGGCGCCGAATCTTGTTGGAATACACAGTGCCTGTTATTGAACATGGTATGAGAAACAGGTTCCACAAGGTTCGTCAGGACTGTATTTTGATACACAACTGCATTCGTTGTTACAGCTTTCTCACAAAAATGTACCTCTGTTAAGCCCCAATAAGAAACTCCCAACCATACCATGAGCGAGGGTGACACGCGGAATACGGTTGCTCGCTTCTTTACTACTGTGTGCGTACACCTTATCATTTTGTTTGTTATAGCTCTCTTCTATGGTAAAAATTTTTACATCCGAAAAAATAATTTCCCGATATTTTTTCCCGCGTACCGCTTCAACAAAGCGCGGCATCTCTTCAGTCTCAGGTCCATTAGACGAGCATTTAAACGATGTCCTGTTTTTCTTCGATATGACCGAAGCCCTAAGTCTTCATTTAACACCCTTTTCACCGTGGTTCTGCTTAACCCCATCTGAAGGGCCAACAGTTTCTGCTTACTTTTGGGATTTCATGGAATTCGCGCCTTCACAGCTTTTATCACTGCTGGAGTCCTAACAGACCGAGGGCGACCACTTCTTGACCTGTCATCTACACTAGAGTTTTCATTGTATCGTTTGATGGTACGATAAACGAATCTTTTGGTTATATTCAAATTATTCAGTATGTCAAAAATTTTAATTGGCGCGTAACCGCAACAATGCAACGCAATAACTGCAACACGGTCTTCTTTAAGCGTCCACTCCATATTTAAAAAATGAGTAAAATTCTAAAAAGTATACATTTTTATTTTCATGAACAATTCGAAATTCGAATTCAATAAACTTTTTTGTGGCCAGCATTCTAAAACAAAAGTTTTTACTGTGTGACAATACTTATGACCTGACTATACCTAGTCAGGTTCCTCACTCAATCATTTTATTTTTTAACGAATATAAATACAAATCCAAATTGATTTGTTTATATTACCTTTAAATATTTTTAGCTTGACCTTGAAACTCCAACAACAGCAGACATACCTCTCGAAGAAGCTATGACTGCAGATATTTTCACACCTAGAAGCGAAGCAAGTAAAGACTTAGAATCTGTCAAAACCAAAGAATTTATTACTACCGACGGTTTTAATTTCCCTATAATGGTTGATGATGAAAATGTGGAATCCGAATTGACGAATACCACACAAACTGACGATACACCCGACAGTTCACCTTCAAAGACTTTATTGAACCAAATTTCAAAAGATAAAAAATACTCATTTTTCAATGTACTAGATGGTTCATATACTCTTGAAGACTTCGATCCGTTTGGTATAAAAGATTTAAAGAACTTCTCGCAAAATCATTTTACAAGTAAAATGAATATCGATATGGCTACATCTTGTTACACGCATCCATCTGTTATAATGGAGGAAGTGAAAAAACGTCCATACGAGAATATATTTGCTTCTCATCACGAACCTGAGGAAGGTAGCGATAAAAAAATTGCTTGTGACAATATAGCAACTCTTACAGCGTGCCTTCAAAGATCGGTGATGTTACCCCTAACATATCAACTAGAAGTGGTCAACAATTCGATTTTAACGTATTTTCTCGTAAATCTTGACATGTATGAGCATTTGAGAAGCCTAAAGGACTATTTCTTTTTGATGGACGGAGAGTTTTCTAGAAGCATTTGTCATAATTTGTTCTCGAAACTGGTGAAAACTGTGAGTCCTCAAGAGTTACTAAATTTTGCTACGTTGCATAATATTTTGGATAAGGCTTTGGGATCATCAATATCACGTAAGTTAATATTCAACGTCTAATAACTCTGAAATCAAACGTCTGATTACATTTAGGTTGAATATATTATTGTTCATATGCAATCCTATTAGTAATTACTGGATTAGGACGGTTTCTGAGATAGCCAGTATTTTTTATGCCACTGAGGTGGCAGACTACCTGATGGAAAGTGGTCACCTAAACCTATGGACGTTTGCAACATCAGAGGTGCAGTACTCGCGCTGCCAATATATCAGTTTCGATTTAATCTACAAGGTCATTTGTAAAACATTAGCAACCTGATAGGAGTAGATAGCTAAGGTCATATACCAAAATCAATTGTTCTACGACTTTTGACAATACGTTACGAAGCGAGTACTATTATACATTGAACGGTTGAGCTATATCTAAAAAGGTCAAGGTCGAAGGTGCTAGCGCCAACCCATCCCAATCCCCTGTGACTTTCACGTACATTAAAATAAAGAGAAATTAGAATAAAAAAACGGAATATATATTTACAATGTTTTACGGCCGAATACTGAGGGTTAACTCAAATATCTAACGGCATCTTAAATGTTTGAGTAGATCTTAAATACAAAATTCGTATTCTCAAACATCAACTTTAAGCATGTGTTAAATTTAAGATGAATATAGGTTAGTTGCGCTCAGACGCCACTCAGTGTAAAATACGTATACTGGAATGCCACTTAATTTAATTTAGCTGTCAAATGACCTGTCAAACAGATTTGAACGTCCCCTAAATGTAAAAGTGGTCGAGAGGTCTCCTAAATCTGTAACTGAATATATTGAAGTGTAAAAATAACGTCTAGAGCAAGTGAATGAAATTGTGTATTTAGGAAGTATGTTTAGCGCGGATGGAAGATGTGATTCGGATGTGGAACGGCGAGTAGCTGCCGGAAACAAAGTTAACGGTGCTTTGTCCCAGTTAGTAAAGCGACAAAGCATCGTAAAAGAAGCACGACTGGCGATTCATAACGCAGTGCTAGTGCCAACTTTGCTTTACGGTAGTGAAACCTGGGTATGTCAGCAGATGCATGAAAGTAAATTGAATGCTGTGGAGATGCGATCACTTCGAAAGTTGTGCGGCGTTACCTTGGCTGGCCGAATACGTAACGAAGTGATACGCAATTTGGCAGGTTTGAATGAAAGTGTCAGCGTTAAGCTGGAAAAGGGCGTGCTCCGTTGGTTTGGACACGTCCAACGAATGAGTGAGGAACGATTGACGAAGAATATATATTGTTCAAAAGTAGAGGGTAGAAGGAGTCAGGGTAGGCCGAGACTTACATATGAAGACCACGTGAGCAGATTGCTCAAAAACGGAAAGGTCAAAAGTACTCGGATACCCAGACGTGCGTGTATGAAGCGATTGATGAATCTCGAAGAAGCGAAAGAAGTATGCATGGATCGCGAAGCCTGGCGATCTGTCCTCTCTGACTACCCCGTCAGGGATACAGCGTGAAGATAGTTAGTTAGTTAGTTAAAAATAATGTCTTTGTCTTCGCTATCTTCACTCTGTGACCATGAAAGACCGATCGTCTGTCGACGAAACCTAGACAAGCTAAATACATTCGAAAAATACAACGATGCGGAGTTTACTGCTCGGTTCCATATCTCTAATAAGACGTTTTATATTTGGATAATTTATTCCATGGGCGTACCCAGGGGAGGGCAGAAGGGGTAGCTGCCCGCTTCCGGACATGGTTTACGATTCCTACTTTTGTCTATAAAATTTAGCCTGGTAGAAATCGCTTTGTGTGATAAGGCCGACCATTGTACTTTTCCCACAGCTTACAATCTCAATGTCATGGGACATGTTACGTATTGCGTGCGTGAAATTCTCAAGTAAAGCCGTCGTCTTGAGTCTGTATCTGTAAGGAAAGTGGGTAACCACCACCAGTCCACCGTACTTTTAAAATAGCTAATACTAGGTGACTCCCACGGCTTCGCCCTTGACATACTTCGAATTCCCGTCGCACCTATTTAATCCCGACGTTTAAATATTCTACAATAATGCATAAATATTTGCCCGATTTGTCGACATTTATGATTACTACTCCGCTCTCCAGAGCAGTAGCGTGATGATATATAGCCTATAGCCTTCTTCGATAAATGGGCTATCCAATACAAAAAGAATTGTTTGTGACTAAAGAGACAGACATTTAGTAGAACTCTTGTAAATGTTATTTATTATATAGGTAACAGATCAAAAAACATCAAAGATGAAAAATATATACCGACTAAACTGTGTTCCTCAAACCACACAAGAAAGATAAATAACTTATGACAATATCCCTTCTTATCTTTCCTTTTCTACATTAAGTTTTAGTACAGTAGAATCCGGATATAACGACCTTCAAGGGACCGGCGATATTATGTCGTACTAACCGGATGACGTATAAAACGGATATTTACATATGTATGTAATTATGTATTATAAGTGCGAAAGTTTGATTTTCCTATTTAGGTAAATAAAACATGTTGTAGGAATCAGTTACATATGTTTATTTTAATTATTCTTATATGTACACAAATAAGTATGTAGTACATACCAAATTACAAACATAGGTACGTAATGTACTGTAATACTGTCACTAACGTAGGAGATCTGTTATTTGGGTTTGTTTTTGACAGACTTTTGTTCGGTAGTAAGAACTTCGGACAGCATTGTGAATACGTAACATCATTGTTTTCATATGGTCATCATCAAAGTTAGTCTGAACAAATACATTAAGCGTTTCCGCAGCCTTCAGAGCATCAGATACACTCAAGGTTGGACAAAACTCTGGTTCGTCATCATCACCGTCGCTATCTTTGCTATTCGCGTCGTCGGCGATGATATTATCCACAATGTTTTCTTCAGACGGCTCTTCACAAGTGGCGACAGCATCATCGACACGCGCGTATTGTTCAATGTCCTCGTTTGTAATGGGTAACTGATGCTTATCAATAGCCTTCGCCCAAATGCTCAGCGGTACGTCGTCTTCTTCGTTAAAATCATCGGAAGTTATGGTACATTCTACATTGCTTCGGACAAAACCAGCATGTTTGTAACAGTAAAAAATTGTTCCTTGCTTGAGTTGAGTCCAGGCATCTTGAATCATTAGAATAGCGTTAAGAACAGTGATCTTCGGGCACTCAACACTACTGCATCCGCCATCTAGAAACTGGATCATTTTTAAAACAAGGTTTTTACGAAAATGTGCTTTCAAAACTCGAATGATCCCTTGATCCTTAGGTTGCAACACCGATGTCGTGTTTGGAGGCAGAAATACTAGGGTTATGCTTTTCAAGTCTGCAATATGGGGATGCGCAGGACAGTTGTCAACTAACAGCAGGATTTTCTTATTCTTTTTCGTAAGTTCACGATCCCATGCGCGTGCCCATTTGGTAAAAATGTCACCAGTCATCCAGGCTTTTCGATTGCTCTCATAATCCACTGGCAAATGCCGTAAATTTTTAAAACATCTGGGACGTTGAGATTTCCCGATTACGAGAAGTTTTTTTAGCTGTGCCACTCATGTTGGCTGCCACCATCACTGTTATTCGCTCCTTTGATAATTTTCCTCCTGTACATTTTTCACCTTTAAATTTCAACGTCTTGTCTGGGGTTAATTTATAAAACAACCCGGTCTCATCTGCATTAAAAATTTCATCATCACTAAATTGAGCACGTAGAGTAGGCCAAACTTTTTCTAACCAATCGTGTACATCACTCTGTTGTACTGACAAAGACTCGCCAACAATCTTTCCACTGACGATGTTGTGTCTTACTTTAAAACGGTTTATCCAACTCATGGAACATATGAAATTTTGCATGTCTAACTGTCTAGCAAAAAAAATTGCTTTCTCTTGTAGCAGAGATCCATTAAGAGGTATTCCCCGGTCCCGCTGAAGCTTAAACCACTGTAACAATGCCTTATCCAACTGCTCATGAGTAGAAGTTCTTACACGTTTGCATTTCAAAACATTGGCATTAAATATTAAATAAAATCTTGTATTTATTCTTCTTTATTGTTGATATTGAAGAATGAGATACGCCAAATTCCTTTGCGAGGGTCGCGTTTGATTCACCTGCTTCTAATCTGTGTAATATTGCACTCTTTTCTTCAATTGTAAAACACTTTCCCTTCACAGAACTCATTTTATGGCGCTTTATGAACTTGTCATAACAGGTGACAAACACTAACTGTGATTTACGCGTGCCAATAAGGAGAATTGAACGGTGAAGCGCGCGGGGAAAGTGAGGGGGCCTAGGTATTGGTCATTCGTTACCTAAATTGAAACAAAACACGGCGCGTCGTTTTAAACGGACGAATTATCGTAAAAAATGGTCGCAATAAACGGTTTGTCGCTCAAACCGGAGTCGCACTAAACGGTTACATTTTCTCAGTATCTAACTATTAAACCGAACTTGAGTAAATAATATCGACGCTAAAAACGGTTAGTCGTTATAAGCGACATCGTTATAAATGAATTCTACTGTAGAAGTCTTGAAACGTTTTGTAAAAACAAGCGGAGAAAACAGTAACTATCATCGCAATTTGATGATAGTGATTTTGCCAATATGGTCATTCTTGGAGATAGCGGCTATTCATGTCGGCCCTATTTGCTGACTCCATTGCTACATACAGACTTCTGCTGAAGAAGTACATTCCAATGTTTTTCTTCCATATCCCAATTTATTTTTGTAAAATGTTTACAAGTCACGCTAATGTCACTGGTTTCAATCTAAATGAACGTTTCGTTCTACGACAATTAGGTCAGTAAATGTTTACGTTCAATTTCGAAATAGTTTTTAAGTTATTTATTCTGATACATAACTTCAGAACATTATAGAAATTACATTGTGTACCAAATAAAACAATTATTATTTTCTATTATTTAACTATATTAAGAAGCATAGTAAATATTATATAGTCAAAAACTGTTGCGTAAAATAGAGGCATCGTGAATGTTGCCATGATTCAAATTATTTAACGGCTGCTCAGCTGACTATGCCTTCAAATTGTTTGAGTAGCCATTGTGTATACCACTTTAATTTGGGATATACTTAAATTTAAGCGCCCTTCACCTGGGTGTTGTATATGAGTGACGTTCCAGTATTCGGCCGTTAGCTATTTAGTCCTAAAAAGGTGCTGGTGTTTTAAAAATGACCCGGTATAAAGACTAGTTTTTTGCAATACATAATTTTTTATTTCATTTTAATATGACTATAAATATTGCCCTTAGATCTGGCGATTTAACCTTTTTTTTAATACCACTGAGGTGGCAGATAAGCATAGGCCCACCTGATGGAAAGTGGTCACCGTAGCCTATGGACATTTGCAACAACAGAAGTGCGGCAGTTACGCTGCCGACCCTGTATAAAGCTTCTAAAACCCCTTTTGAAGCACCCCTTACTATAGACATTCGGGAAAAACTAGGAAGGATGTTCATTCCACAATCCAAGCGTACGCGGAAATTAATTCCTACCGGAAATTACTGCATGCGAGCGTTCCTAACGCAGTGTGTAATATTTTATAGCGTTTGATCAAAAATGTGTACTTAAAGCCTGTTTAAAACTATAAATTCCTTTTTTGTTCTAGATGTGCACAAGTTTTCTGAGAACTTATCATTTACAATAACAGATTCACCTCTGAGTTTCCAACATAGCTCTCCGGATGTATTACAATGTCTTTCGCTCACCTACTCTGTGACTTGGCCCCTAAATATTATACTGTCACAAGAAGCATTACTACGTTACGCTAAGGTGTTCCAGTTTCTGGTCAAGATGAGAAGAATATTCTGGGTTTTGGGTGAAGATTTCGAAGTAAGTATACATGATCTGATATTTTATATAATTAACACCAGTGGCGGCTATACCTTAAGTGCGCTCGTGCGCTGAACCACCAAATCAATATAATTAAAAATTTGAAAATTCTTTTTCTTATATTTTTTTTAAATTAATTTCTTTTCTTTTAAATTAATTTTTTATATTTTTTTTTTAAACACATATTAAGTTATAATATGTCCAATTATTATGTAACAATTTAAGCGCTTTGCTATATTTTATTAAGGCTTATTTTCCCTATAAAAAATAAAATTCTCGTGCGCTCTTCCGAGTGCACAGGAACCGCTAATAGAACTTGTATGAGAAGCGAGCTACAACGCCTGACGCGTGAAACACAACATAGTTCATAGAAATGTACCGAACATTGGCGAAGATTACCGAGAGCATTCGAATTCTCGTAAGTCGTAATTGATGAAATTTGCCTGTGATGCGTTAATTATTGTTTGTGTAGACTTATTAAAGTACCTAATGGTCTTATTATTTTTGTTTTGGTTTTATTCTTTACTGTGTCTACAATGTGTGGTGTGAGTAAAAATGAACATAAACATTGATTTATACTAATAATAGTAATAAAACATTTCAAAATTTCAAATTTTACATACAACAAACATTACCCGAAACGAGTCCCGGAGGTTATATTTTGAATCAGAAAAATGTCATCGCATTGATTTAATGTATAAAAAATGATAAACAATTAACATATTTTATGTAGTTTTTGTTTCAATTTCCAATCATACTAAGTGAGCAAGTAAAGTCAAAGTACATAAATAAGTATATATGTACCTATGTATTGTGGTAAAGTGCACCACCAGTTCGATAACGTACCAGCCGCCACTGCTTAACACAAATACCAGATAACTGATAAACATACTTATATATTTCTAAATACATACATATTATAGATAAATAACACCGAGACTCAGAATAAACCATCGTGCTCATCACACAAAGCTTTATCCTGGGTCGGAATTGAACCCACGACCTCTTGCGTAGCAGTCGGATACTCTCCCACCGCGCCACAGAGGCAGTCAAAATAATTGACTATATTTGTACCTTCCATTTAAATCACCATAATTAATGAAACCGCATTTAAATCCATAGCGTAGTTAATCCCATAGTTTATAAGTTTTACAATAATGTATTTAAATTTGCCTCTCCTGGATAGTATCGTAATGAAATACAGCATAACGCCTGGGCTATCTAACACAAAAAGATTTTTTTTTATTCGACCCAGAGGTTTTCTGAGATAAGCGTGTTGAGTCAAACAAACAAATGAACTCTTCGGCTTTAAATCATAGTAAATAGATGTAAAGATGGAGCAAATTAACCACTTCACTATCAAGTGAATTACAGTGTAATAAATAAATAAATATTGTAATAAACCAAGGTCACATCAATTGAAAGCGCATTTTAATTGGTCACACGGCATTTCATTCATCATCATCATTTCTCACAGATCATTGCTGAACGTCGGCCTCTCCCAATTTAATTTTGGGGATATGAAGTGCTTGGCTATAGGTACTGTAATACACTCAAGCACTACGGGCCGTATTCCAGAATCTTTCTGAATACTCAAGAGACGCTTGAGGTTAGTTTTTGCCCTATAAATACTAAATAAGTATTGAGAAACGTTCTGGAATACGGCCCTACAATCAGACAAAATGGTACAGAATTTTGTTTCGACATTTCCTTCTATTCGCCATGATCTCGTCTCTCTACGTATTTAGAAATATTTATTTATTTAATTTTCCCTGCATATACCATTCTTAATATGTAAAGTACTAGTTGAAACCCGCGGCTTCGCCCGCGTAGTGAAGTTTTCCCGTTCCCGTTTCCCACAGGAACTTGTTCCCGGGATAAAAAATAGCCTATGTGTTATTCTAAATAAAATAAATAATAAATAAATATCCATCACGCCTTATCCCCGAAGGGGTGGCAGAGGCATATTATATGCCCACTTTTCACCGTGTGGATTTCTGTCCCACGTAATAGGTGGTGAGCCCATTGCCGTGTTGAAAGTGGCTACCTGCTGTTGAAATTTTTCATGCCGCCCATAAGGCATTCAACCAGGCTTAACGACTGCCATTTTACTGACAACCGGGACCAACGGCTTAACGTGCCTTCCGAAGCACGGAAACGCTCGCAAATGTAAATGCCACAAAGTGGTCACCCATCCGAGGATTAGCCATAGTGAAAGTTGCGTAACTCAGTGATCGTTTACAGAACATTGAGACCGCGGGCCACGAGCGCATATGTGTTATTCTGATGTATAAATATTTCATTAAAATGTATTCAGTAGTTTTTACGTGAGAGAGATCCATCCAAACTTTTGCATTTATAATATTATTAAAATGTTTATCAGTTGTGTAGATCCCGTAGGACAAGCATTATATTAACTAACTTTGACCTAGACAGCGTTGTGTGAGATTGTCCCAAACTATTTTTACAAAAAGTTAAAATAATCCAATAACTAATTTCGACGATTTCAATATTTAACGACTTTTCAGGTTGTGTGTGTAAAAAACCTCTCCCAATTTAATTTTGGGGATATGAAGTGCTTGGCTATAGGTACTGTAATACACTCAAGCACTACGGGCCGTATTCCAGAATCTTTCTGAATACTAAAGAGACGCTTGAGGTTAGTTTTTGCCCTATAAATACTAAATAAGTATTGAGAAACGTTCTGGAATACGGCCCTACAATCAGACAAAATGGTACAGAATTTTGTTTCGACATTTCCTTCTATTCTTCTTTTCAGGCTCTGAAATTATCAGCAAAATATTCTAGAGAGCATTCGCGCAAATTACTGAAGTCATCTCAATACATTTCTATTCAAATATACCGTCATATAATGGCTTCAATGATCCGCGCTCTAGACAACTACATAGTGACAACGTGCATCCTTACTTCCTGGACCGAATTTGAGAATGATTTGAAGAAAGCCCGAACTTTAGATGACCTTTACGAGTATCACGTAGTTTATATCAAGAAGGTTTTGTTCAGATGTCTATTGAATAATAGATCAACGCCCGTAATGAAGTTGTTGAATGATATATTTACTGTGATATTGAAGTTCAGTCGAGTACTTAAAGCGGGGTAAGTTCACTTTCACATTACTCACTTTGATTACCAGGTTGTTATTTATCTATCACACCTTATCCCCGAAGGGGTGGCAGAGGTATATTATATGCCCACTTTTCACCATGTGTATTCTTATCCCACATAATAGGTGGTGAGCCCATTGCCGTGTTGAAATAGACAAACACAGGTTGTGGCTACCTGCTGTTTAAATTTTTCAAGCCGCCCATAAGCCCTTCAACTTGACTTAACGACTGCCATGTTACTGGCAACCGAGACCAAAGGCTTAACGTGCCTTCCGAAGCATGGAAACGCTTGCATATGTAAATGCCACAAAGTGGTTACCCATCCGAGGACTAGCCATAGTGAAAGTTGCGTAACTCAGTGATCGTTTACAGAACACTGAGGCCGCGGGGTCACGAGCGCTTTATTAATTCATTCAGTCATATTAATACAGACTAAATTCCTGATGTATTGCCAACATTTGTGACGATGTGATAAGATACACTGGAGTTCTTTGAGGCAAATGTTACAGCGAGTACCATGACGCAGCTTGACGGCTCAATGTATGACAGTACTTCCCCTCCAAGTTTCCAAGACACTAACTTCCCCTGGGACTTCACCGAGATCGAGCTCGGTGTAACTTTTGATCTGGTTCACAACAAGTTATAGATCCTGGTTTAGAGGAGCATTACTGTAATGGAAATGCTATTGGGATTAGTACTTTCCTTCGTAATGAATACTACAAAATTGCAAGCATTGTTGGTGTGGACCGATCAGCAAGGAAGTGAAACTGAAACTGACGTTTTGTAGTTCTTTTTCACCAAAAACTGATACCTAATTCTATTTTATTCCAGAGAATGGTACCAAAAAGAAAAGAACGGTTCGTTTACACACACAAGCTTTATACAGCTTCAAGAGCTGTTTCATTTATTCGAAAAACTCGCCAAATATCTGCACAAAGTGGTGACGAAGCTCATGGAATATGGCTATCAGCGACATCTGGTGGAACTATTGACTATGGTCAACTTAAATGGGTACTATAATCCTGAGAAAACCAAAGACGAACATAATTCTAGTGTTCAGTCAACGACGTGAAGTATTTTGTAAGCTGTATTCGTTTATGATGTTGCTAGCTTCTTGAAAAATATTACTATGTTAGTCAGGGTAGACCGAGGCTTACATGTGACGATTATTGAGGAGATTGCACAAAAACGAAAAAGTCAAAAGTACTCAAATACCCAGACGTGCACGTATTTGTAAGTAGAAAGAAGTATGTATGGATTGCGAAACCTGGCGATTTGTCCTGTCTGACTACCCCGTCAGGGTACAGCTTGAAGATAGTTAAGTTTTAGCTTCTTGGAAGGTATGAAGATTAATACAGACCGAGGTCCCGTAGTCTCAGGTATCTAGTACCGAAATAAAAAGTAGCTATCAGAATAGAATATATTTTATTGCACGCCAATATAAAACATTCATTTAAAGAGATTTTTTTTATAAATGTGTATGCCTTAACACTAAAAGCAATCTCTTTCAAAATCAACCTCATATCACTGTGCCAAATGTTACATAGAATGGTGCAGCCATTCTGGCGTGCTTAAGTGACTAATAAATATTTAGAGTTTTCATATTGGCTATTTAACGAAATTAAGCTAATATAAGTTTGTGCTATGATAATCTAAATATATATAATTTATAAAATTCATCTTAGTATTAATAAAGTATGTTTATTAATTGCCGAGTGACTGCATAAATGGCAGGAAACTGTCTGACAACATACATGATCCATACATGTGGTATGAAAGGATAAAAGATATGTAACTAAAAGAACGATGAATATGAATGAATGAAGGCCAAGGAAAAGATGGATGGATTGTGTAAGGAATGATAGTAAAGCAGAAAACAAATAAAGAAAATAATTTTTATTTATGGATCACATCATTGTACATAAAAAAACAGTAAATAAAAATTATACAACACCCTTCTAAATAAGGTAATGCCAAAGAGCTTATAATTTCAACTAGACTGTGCACTACGGCAATATAATCGGTCCGCGTGAAAAGGCTCTCGGCGGTAGTGAGTCCCTTTCTAAATAAGAACTTAAAAATTCAATATGAATATGAAAGGAGTGAATGATCAGGACACGAATAAAAGGGATGAATGAAAGAAGATATACTGCGCCGTCCTTACATAGATTTGGATCAGTACATGTCAAAGAAGATGATGTTTACTAGTTGTCTAGATCCTATAGCACATGCTTATATTACCTAATTTGGGCTAGATCGACTTCTGTGAAAATTTTGAGAATTTTCCCTTATTATTTATTCATTTTAATTGCTTGAATCCTCTACTTACCACCTATGTGTACAATTGTAAAATATATCGTATCAAATATGTATCGAAAACAAACTCAGTGTTCTGTAAACGATCACTGCGTTAAGCAACTTTCACTATGGCTCGTCACTAGTGGGTGACCACTTTGTGGCATTTACATTTGAGAGCGTTTCTGAGCTTAAGAAGGCACGTTAAGACTGGTCCCGGTTGCTAGTAATATGGCAGCTGTTTAGCCAAGTTGAAGGCCTTATAAGTGGCTTGACAAAATTCAGTACAGCTGGGGGCCAAGTCTACTAATTCAATCGCGTCAAAAGAGAATAGAAATCGTCGCTAAATAGAGAGTCTACAGAAAAAATTGCTGTTTTCGTAGTCTACTATAACAATTGCGCAACAATACGATTTCTGTAGAATTCTATCGGCCGGCCAATAGAATATTATTAACACGCGTAGTGCCTGTAAATAGCTCTTAATTTGCATTTTTAGTAGTCAAATTTAATATTTTGATAGCTAAAAACAGCTATTTTGTCTCTATTCTGCAGCTTGAGAAGTGTGATTGTGATATATATAAGTTCTAGTAGACTACCTACTTTTGGACTAATCGCAATAGAACCGCTATAGAATAGAACGGCTTTCTATTGGAAAATAGTAGACTGGGCTCCAGGTCGCCACAACCTGCGTTAGTCCATTTTACCGCGGCAATGGGTTTACCACCTGTTGCGTTTCATGGGACAAAAAAGTACACGATGAAATGAGAGCGAATAATATGCTTCTGCCACCCTTTCGGGGATAAAGTAAGCGTGACTGATAGATCTGATAACAGAAGCCTTTGTTAGCTTCATTAGTGGTTAGATGGCACTGTGTGAGAATTTGCTGACATATTTATTCATTTTAATTGCTCGAATCTCTATTTAGCTACTACTAAATGTACAATTGTAAAATAAATCATATTAAATATGTATCGTGTACAGATCATGACATTAATAATTTCATTAGAGGTAATAATAATATTTTTTCCCACCTAACAATCATGTGATAACACTATTTTTATGTTATTGTTAAAGTAGGTTAGTGTTAATGTTTAATTTAAATATGTATCATTTCAGTGTCAATGTTAATTAGCTAACAAGTGTTAACTAAAAGTTATATTATACCTAGAGCAATATTGATTTCGAATCTACTAAGTTATTATTGTCTTTTTAATAAATAGTTATTTTTAAATACTTTTTATCATTTAACATTAATTATTACATAAAAATCGTTGGAGGCTTATGGATACAGGCGGCACAATACTCAACGTTCTTCTTCATCTAAGGGTATTCCCAGTGACTCAATTTTAAAGTCCAATTCGACGGCTAGGATTGTCGATTGGCTTATGATTTTCGGCATTTATTTTTATATATTAATTCTGGCTACGCACGGTATCGCGATTGCCAACCACAAAATTTATCAATCATCACTTAAAGAAAAATGTAATACATAATTACATTTTTCTTTAAAAGTGACCATTTTCGAGTACATTGAATCTTCTTCATTCAAAAGAAGTAAATTATTTTTGTAGATAGCAGCGTATTCAGGTTAGTTCAAAGTTCCCATTAACGTGGTAGAAACGTTAATAGAGGTTTCAGGGGAATTTTCGCGGCAAGATATAAAATAGTATTTCTCTGCGATTTATCACTGTCTTTCACTATATCACGTTTACACAACTTTTATTTTTAAGAAACTACCAGTTTTACACACAACATGGTTCATGAACTAGTTTTGGGAAATAATATAATATTAGCAAGTGGCTGCCAATCGGGAAGTTCCCGCGAAAAATCCGATTTTTTGCATTGTTGGTAACAAATGTTGTGTGACCTCCTGACCTCGTAAGTCAGCAGGTGCCCCGCTAACAGGTGAGATAGCTTGCGCCCCGGAGATCTTAGTAGGGTTTTTACAAAAGAACGAACATTGTCGTGGTCTTTGGTATACCTATGCCTAAGCAGTGGGCTTCAAAACGGCTTAGATGAGAATCTGACGCATGAAACCACACAGTCAAAGGACTGGACTTAATGGCGCTGTGTAAATAAAAAACTCACAATATCTAACACCTCAAAAGTCCCTGTGAATGTCTCGTTCCAAATTTCGATGCATATGAAGTCGCTTCCCACTAGAGGCGTTGCGAATGTGGGGACGTAGTACTGGGAGAACATAGATAACACTATGTATGTCCTCCCAGTTGTTACCGTCTTATATTGGCACCTAGAAGCAACTATGAATTGACTTTGAAGTGAAAACTTCTTTTAGTGAGGTAAGCATATTTTTAGATGAGATAAAATCTCTGGGCTCGCGACACCGTTACGAGACGCAGCTATAGTGTGTGCATAATAATGCATGTACATATAACAGACCGCGAACGCGTCAAGATAAATATATTTTTTTATAAATAAATTGGTAGATTCAATACCTTGCTACTAAATAATATAACCATCATCATCTAATATTGGTCCCGGTCATCTACAGGTCTTATTAAATTATATTGTGTAATCAATTAAGATACTTTCAGTGTAGAATTTTTTTTCATCATCATCATCATCATTAACGTCGATCCCGGTCAATTTTTGGGAAGAATACTTCTTATAGCGCGGTACGCATATTTTGTACTTTAATTTAGTTTTCACTTCTGTCGGCACTCACGGAGTGCAACCCGTTTTTTAATTGCGTTCTTGTAACAGACTGCCGTCTGATTGCCCAACCCCGTACACCTGGGCTAGAGCCTCGTGTTTTGGTCAAC
Organism: Thumatha senex; assembly: GCA_948477245.1. Lineage (NCBI taxonomy): Eukaryota > Metazoa > Arthropoda > Insecta > Lepidoptera > Erebidae > Thumatha > Thumatha senex. The sequence continues at coordinate 11,332,642 of OX419738.1, read as the reverse complement.
AGTTGCAGGAGAGATTTGGCCACGACAATGCAGTCGGAACCCCAGTATTAGTCTGCATGAGTTATAATTAAAACTATAAAAAGGACAGGATGGTATTCAGTTAAAAAAGCTCATTGGTACACTCTTACTGTAGAGGCAGTAAGATATTATTACCAAAGCGGTATTATATAAAGGTAACATCAAAAATAGTAGGTAAATGTTCAAATTATGCATAGCAAAATGGGCTTATTTGCAAGACAAGCGCCCTAAGAAATAACCAAAATGTTTGAAATAATTATGAAATTAATGAAATAATGCTCATTTATATTTATAAGTGTATCAATGTTAATTGTTCAAGCTATTTTATTTCCTGATTTTTTTCATAATAGTTGAATTTTATATTTACCTATATATCTTCCTATTCAAAATATAATTTCCCTTTATATAAATAAGCAAGTACTACTTTTAGTATGTATCTTAGCTTAATAACTTCCTTCCTACTTAAGAAGTAAGGAATTTTCTTAATATATTTATATTAAGAAAATTGCAAACTACTTACAAAGTGAGATCGGTAAATTATAATTAAATAAAGTTAAACAAAGTAAAAATTTATATGAGCGTCCCTTCCTTTCTTTCGGAATACAATTCACAAATTTTAATCCAAGGGGAGCCCGGGAGCTCTACGGAAAATGTTGACGACATATTAAGAATAAAAGTGACATCTCTTGGAATTCTAGGTAAGCATACGAGCATTAGCGCTGCCATCTGTTGTTGAGTGGCTTTAATAATAAGCGCCATCTTCCATCGAATAGTGTTTACTAGCCTTTTGTTTCTTATTTAATTAATTTATTTTACAATTATGCTACTCTGTACTATATTTATGAAATATTAATTTAGCCCTTATTATATGTACAGTTTACCAGTGTATTAGCAGCTTTTAGAAGATAATCCCTAATCAACAGGAGATAAAAGTTTCTTATAATATCCACTGCGACAGTGGCGCCAATATTTTACTTATAATCAGGGTGTGTTTTCACGAATACTTCATTCTACATCAATTCGTCCTAGGGTTAACATCCTAGTGTAATCAGTTAAGTGTGTGACATTGAAGTGAAAGCCGGTGTCATCTGCTGCCTGCCATTGTTTTTCCTGGAAAATTTTATCTTTGATTATATTTTCGACAGACAATATTGCACTTTTGCAGATCAAAGTATTAGTGAAAATTAATAGCTATAAACTTCAGAATAATTGCTTTGAAAACTCTTATCTACGGAAACTAAATCAGTTTTTCACGTCGACGACGTTGATATTTTACTAACAACGTTAACATACAAGAGTCACCGTTACCACCGCCGAGATGGCGTTCATGATGCCAGTAGTGAAGAACGATTGGGATATCTACAACTCACAGCGGTCAAGACGGACCTCAGAGTCTGCAGAGAAGGTCGGTCACGGCGGCGGCCGCGTCCGAAAAGTATCGGAGTCTCGCTCGGAGGGGCCAACGCTGTCGCCGCGATCTCACACGCTGAGTCCTCATCGCAGTGTGCCCGCTATGCGCTCGCTATCTTACTGCCGAGCGCCACCATCGCGAGCATCCCTACGCACCGCCGTCGACAGCCCCAACAAGGGCTCGGCTAGCCCCAAAGGTCGAGAGGACAAGTTCCATAGCAGGTTGGTCGAGAAGCTGAAGCGAGCGCTCGGACGTTCGGATTCGCGTGCTGAAGAAAGAAGCTCATGAGTTAACGAGTGCTTGTGTTCAGGGCGCGAGCAGAGTCCCCCGAGCGACACTCGCGCTGCGGGGCCTGCGTGCCCTACCTGTGACACGGGCCGCCAGCGGCGCCACACTATCTGTGATATGTTCCCGATAGTGAACGCCAACAGAGATGAGTAGACTATTATTGAATGTGCTAACTAACCGCCTACGGCCGTTTCGGTCGCTGATAACCTAATGTTTCAACGTTACACATCGACACAATGCAATAGTTTTAGTTATCAATACTTACATTCTCTAGATTCGCTTTTCTTAACTGTTGCATGTTTGTAGTCGTTCATCGTACCGTTTATTATGAGTTGACAGATTAGGTTGTAATTAAAAAAGTACGTTGTATGGATTTAAGACTGCGTTTAGTTTAAGCACTCCTTGGGGTTCGACAAGTATTAGTTAGAAGTCATCCCCGAGAAAAGTAGTGTTAGCTTGTCAGGTCGTGAAAGGTATCTGTGATTTGTTATTTTGTAAGTGGTTTAATTTATTTAAGTTGAAAGAGGATAGAACAGTTTTTGAAGGCTATTAAATCTTAAATTTAACATAGACATCATTATTATATTTACATTATCCCGAAATATTTTTTACTTTCAATTCTGATTTCGAATTACATTTTTGTTTAGAACATGATTAGCTCCGTTTAAGTATTGGTAATGTAATTGCTAATATTTGGAGTGAACGCCATTGCAAATCAAATATTTGTAATTTAATTGTAATAATAGTACCTTATATGAAAGAAAATGTACACGTAGTGCAAACTGTCGATATTGATATTTGTAAGCCGAGTTTTATGTATTATAGTCATCGATCTATTCATAACTATAGTAGTAGCTTTATTTACATACAAAAGAGAGTTTGTACTTCAACAAGAACTGTTATGATTTTCGTTTAAATTTATACGCTGTTAACTGATGACTGTATTCGGACCAGCTTTGTTATATTTGTCAGTGTAACTGAACTCTATCTTAGTAATAAGTGTAAAATAAATTTTAAAATTAAGGCACTTCTCAATGCGTTTTTTATTGTGAGATTTGCCTTTAATTTGTTAGCTTTTCAAAGTTCCTTATGTCTACTGAACTGCTAATAGTTGGTAACTAGGTAGACCTATTAAAACTTTAGATATATACATTGTAGCTTTGTACCTTTGTACAGACCAGTTGGTAAAACTTTGGAGAAATTCGAATTTTAAACCTACCGTGTTGAATGTGTTGCTAAGTAATTATTTTCAAAATGCATGTGTTTACGATGTCTCATGAGTTTCAATAAGATATTCAACATTTAAATATACCAGCTTATTCAAATTATCTGTATCTTTTATTTCATCTCATGAATGCACGTTTTAAACCTAATAGTCATGTCATATTAAGGATTTTGCGTGTGATAACAACTAAGTAGGTACTTAATTGACAGCCACTTCATTTACGATATGCCTGTTTACCGTATCTTATGCAGTATTTATCAGTTTTTATTAATGACTTGTTGTGTCCCGTGACTTTGCCCGTGAATCCCATGGCATCCATTTAACCTATACATCCCGTAATTTTTTTTTTACAATAATATGAATGCCTAAGTCCTAATGTACGAAAATTTGCCCGATTTGCTGACATTTATGATGTCTGCTCCGCTCTCCTGGGCATTTACCTGATGATATATATAGCCTCAGTCTTCCTCGATAAATACGAGGCAAATTCGCATCGGTAGTTCCTGTGATTAGCGCGGTAAACGAAACTACTAACAAACTATTCTGATTTAGGTATAATAATAGAGAATACCTATTTTTTAATCCACGGTTTACATTTTATACCCCACGGGAGAAAATCGGGCACTTGTAAAAGAGCTAAAACACAGTATTTTGGTATCACATTGCGGCATGGATAATTGGCATTGGCACTAAAATGTTAAGGCGCAGTGCCATCGGCATAGTATAAATACATGTCATCATCGGCGCCACGTGCACTGTCGTTAATTTATGACTCGACGGCAAATCGCCACATGTAGTTTGGCCAACACGCGGCAAAAAACAATTTATTGTTGAATATTTTCTGCCGACTATCACGTGTGTATTGAATTGTTTTCACGATTCTTTCATTTACATAAATCAATTGGCTTTGAACTTTTAATGTCGGTGACTAAAAATTACCAAATTACCAAAATAAAAAGTGCCAAAAGTGATAGGAGATTATCTACTTACCACATACTTATATTACTTATATTAGAACGTTACCATCTTTCATGACCAAGCCCTGATTGTATCCTACGAATAGATATTATAAACTCGAAAGTTTGTAAAAATGGATGTTTATTACTTTTTCACGCAAAATCTACTGAATGGATTTTAATGAAACTTTACAATAGTATAGCTTACACATCAGAATAACACATAGGCTACTATTTATTACCGGAACAAGTTCCTGTGGTATACGGGAACGGGAAAACTTCACCACGCGTGCGGAACTACAGGCGTCACCTAGTCTTTTATAATCGTAGTGTATTCCCATTGCATTCCAAACCGTACCTGGATTTTGGAGTTTGGGGTTATTTTTTTGTTACCTACGCTGCTAGGAGTACCTAGCTTGTTTAGCTTCCGATTATCGTCATGGTTGGGAGCGATTGCCGTCTGACCTTTCAAGCCCGTAAGGGCGCTAACGGCCTTGCCTTGTCCTTCAGCAAGTGAGATCGCTTCAACCCCAAAAGTCTTGAAGACTTGTGTCTTGTATTGGTGGTGTCCTTAAACTCATAAGTCCTACCTGATTCCAAACCCTCATTTCAGAATCAGGCGTCCATTCCCTAGGAACGACGCTACAATTTTATCACCCATTGACGGTCCAGGATATGATCCTTCACCACACCAAACTAAAGTTTCTTGGATACACCTGGACCCAACAGCTTCCATAGAGGTAACTCACTTGACTTTGCTAGAAACTGTACTAAAACATTTTAGTCGGAATGTTTTTGCAAGAAATGAGGTCAATTAGGTGATAAGTCTTAATTTCTCACCTCGCTCACAAGCAGATACTATTCTATTTTCGAATTCTATTTTAGTTTTGTATAAGTAGAACAAAATTGTTCATTTATTTAACAATTAAAACAACCTTGGTAAACGGTGATATAAACAATGAACAGCAAAATGCAGGCTAACTCTATTTACAGTAAAAGAGACACTGCGATCGATAACATGACGTCTCGAGTTCTCGACTCTCGAGCCTTCTCGAACCTTCGCCGACTCACTAGCGTTCGTTTGTACGGACGTTCACTTTGTGCAGTAGGCTCGGGCTCATAGATTATAATACGCACTCGAGCTCGTAGAGAAATGAAGAGTCTTTATGAGTTCGCGGTCAATCAAACTAACTTTTGTTAGTTATATTATCAACGTTTTGCTCTTTTATGCGTATACGTCGATAGGTATCTATGTATGAAATAGCAGGATATTATGAGGTATTTTCGGTATAGGACTGTATAATTTTTTCGAGTTTTTTATGTACCTACCTATATGTATAATAAAGCGTTGACATAAATTATACAACATCAGTATATATGAAGGTACATAGACATTATAAGCGCGCAAAAGAATACGTTATTGTATTTTCGATCACATTCCTACAACAATGTACCTACTAAAGTTAGCTTTTTGGCCTTTACTATAATACCACGTTGGTCAGATCCCTACTGAATGGGTCCATTTGCGAAAGTCTTCACGTAGTCGCATTTTATGGCACCCATTTTTCTTTTCATTCAAAGATTGTCCCGCAGAGATGGTTTTTTAGCGATAAGACCGTTTTTGTACATTTTAAGTTTTCTGTTAAATTACTCGTACAAATAAACTATATATTATTCTATTCTATAAATAAAATGTATCTCAAAGTATTTTTAAAGATGATTATTCGAGATTATGGTTTACGTGATCAAAATTAAATTTAAAGTCACGCCATAACGTTTAATGGGTGTTGAAAAATACTTTAGTTGTTTTTAGCGCTCATGAAAGTCTACATTAATTCAGTAGGTAGGTACAGGCTATATGTATTAAAAATATATTATGTTGCTTTGTTTTGTTCTGTGCTTATGCGGTGGTTTGGGTTTGTAGATACTTTGATCTTAACTATTATGATCACTTAAACTATTATCAAGACGACTTACAATCCTACTAATATTATAAACGCGAAAATTTGTAAGTATGGATGTTTGTAACTCTTTCAAGCAAATTCTACTGAATGGATTTTGATGAAAATTTACAAATATATAGCTTCCACATCAGAATAACACATAGGCTACTTTTTATCCCGGGAACAAGTTCCTATGGGAAACGATAACGGGAAAACTTCAACACGCATGCGGAGCCGCGGACGTCAACTAGGTAGTAGGTAAATATTATTCACTTCTCATGCTCTGAAAGTGATTAGGTATTGGTGCAGGATATTGACAGTGCACAAGTGCATTAACGTACATATTAACGCCAAGAAAATGAGCCATAGATAGCCATAGAGCCAAACACAATAAGAAGCTCATGATAGAACCTAGATAGAATTTGTTATTTTATTATATTTACTTTAATTTATTTGCCTTATATGTTTTTTAAGACATAAAATACATTAAAATTTAAATTCAAGTCAGGTAGGTTATTTAATTTAAGAAAATTATTATTACCAAATTCAGAAAAATACCGTTAATACAATTTCCTTCACTATTCAAAACAATACTTATTTTATTTTGAATTTTAATTAAAGAAATGTTATGTCTACTGATTTATTTCCTTGCAATCGAAGTGAAAAGTAGAGTTTATAACTTGTCCACAAAACCATTTTATCCTCGACTTTAATATATCGGAGACTGCTAAAAGTCTCGGATAAAAATGGTTCATTTTGTGCACTTGTTGCTAAATCTACTATACTATGTGTACTACCTACAATAGGTAGTAGGTAGGTCGTCTAATAATAGCGTAATTACAAAATATTTGTATAAATTATCAATGTAAGAGACTCGGATATTTGAATGCCTAATACTAACTTTAAAATTACGTTTTCAATATTCAATTTTTTTTTGTTGTGTGACGTGTTTCATACATTTTTGTTTCGACCACGTTTCACTGGCAAATAAATAGACTGCTTCGGTGGCGCAGTGGCAGGTTCGAATCTCGGGGCGTAAAAAATAATTGCGTATTTGTTTCGGCGTTTGATGTATTCTAATAATCGATAACCTTTAACACATGTCTTTAAGAAGGACTCTTTCGGTCGACAGTCAATCAGTAATTATTGATCGATAAAATTACAGTGGAAATTTCCACACGGTAAACGCTGAAGAATCGAGTGACCAATGAATTGAATCGATTTCGATGAGACTTCACGTAATTGATTTGAAACAATACGATGTAACCGTGGACGATATAAACTGACATTTTATAAGGTTTTAGAGTAAGCACGATTCTTTTTTGTTTGTATTTAGCACAGACATAAGTATAACACAGTAAGCAGAACCAACGACAGCGAAAAATTGCGTTGCTAAACACACATAGACAGGTAACTTAGCTTAGTTATTTCTTGATAATTAAACTTCATCATTTTATGCACAACACCTTTTTGTATATGTATGTCTACTTTTGTAACATGTTAACAATAATTTTATGTAATATTTTAAGGATATTTAAAGATGACAGCGGCGGTTGTTATTACAAGTTTGAAGCTTAGTTGTAGTAGAAGAAAATTTGCTACGCGCTGTTCGCTGTCAAAGTGTGAGTTAGATGTTGCTAAACAGGAATAACAAATATAGCTTTATACAACAAATGGCAAGAGTGAAAAGGATGAAGTATTGCTCCATAAGCAAAGAAATATGTTTGGTCTGCTTACTCTTGTACGTCTGTGAAAAAGACTCCTATTTAAATATGTATTAAAAACTCGAGTAGAGTCCGAGACTACCAGGACTTTAATTGGTCGTGTTAATTAGTGTCTAGCAAATAAGACCTTTTAGCCTTTTTGTTACCACCTCACTAAAAAGGCAACGGGTTCAAAATTTCTTCCGAATTTAACATCTAAAATAGACACATTTTATTTTATTAAATTTATTCGGCCCTTTAGACCCACCCCAGTCCCGTGCTTCGGAAGGCACGTTAAGCTGTTGGTCCCGGTTGCTAATAAAATGGCAGTCGTTAAGCCAAGTTGAAGGCCTTATGGGCGGCTAAAAAATATCAACAGCAGATCGATGCAGCCTGCGCCTGTCCATATCAACACGGCAATGGGCTCACCACCTGTTACGTGAGACCCGGTTGGGAAGAAGGTGGAACACCGGGGGGTTTAGTGGGTAGGACGGCCCCCAAAGGGCCGGGAGTCCCACACACCATCCGTGCTGCCCCCGAAGCAGGGTTGACGGCGCGTAAACGCATTCCCCGCGACAAAAAAAAAAAAAAGAAACACCTGTTACGTGGGACGAAAGTGCATACGGTGAAACGTGGGCGTTTAATATGCCTACCCCTTCGGGGATAAAGGCGTGACAATATGTATGTATTAAAAACTTATAGGTACAAAGCTGAATAGGTATAAGATATGAGGTTAGGTATGTATATTAATAAATTGAAATTGAAAACACATAAGCACTTGCGTGTTATATATATAGCATGACGCGTGTGCTAAAAAATTTGCCGAAATACATTTCACGCGTGATTAAAATAATGTTGTTATTTGCGTTCTACCTATATATTTTAGCAACATATTTGCGAAAGGAATGCAAACTATACATACCTTTTACTTACAAAGTATACTCAGTGAGTTTTGAAGTTGATTTGGATTGATACCTAGGTCCGTATACCAGAACGTTTATCAATACTCAAGAAACACTTAAGAGTAGATTTTATAAGGCAAAATCTAGTCTCAAGCATTGATTGAGTATTGAGAAACGTTCTGGAATACGGCCCTAGATTTTACACTCAGTATCAAAAATCAAATCGAATTTATTTGCAAAAAAATACAATTACTATTTTTTTTATTTATAATTCACTTGTATTTAAAAGTTTGATTAATTTAGGTATATTCCAATTCCAAAAGACACATTTTTAAAATTACATAGGTAATAATATATATTTCAATACACTTACTTTTCAATACATAATGTGGCTCTAATCTCACCGCAATTGGGCACATAATGATACCTATTATCAAATTGTGGTTTTTTTATTGTTATTATATCACTAGTGGGATAATAGATTTTTTTATTGCACTGGTTGAGAGGAATTTTTCTTAAAAAAAAAAAGATACAAAAAAGATTGCGTTCAATAGAACAAATAAATTAATATGCTTGCTCATTTCATGCAACTTCGTATTTAAATAGAAAATTTCATCTTGTACGTGTATAATAAATAAAACTTTCACTCAAATATAACTTTTGTTGTCTCTCTGTTTAAAACTTTATACAACAATTTTAACAAGAAAAAGAACCCTTATTCTATACTGTGTGGTCAATGCGCGCCCATAAAAAAAACTAAATAATAGATCTCAAAAAGTTTCACAATTCGTTTTCCCTGTTGAAATTAAAGTTATATATTAATTAAAATGTCTACAAGTACTAGTTATGAAGATAACGATTTATGTAATAACTCCACCGCCCGATATAAGATTTGAAGCCCTTAACGTTATAGAAAGTTTACAACCTGAAAACTCCAAGGTAAAATATCTATTTGTTTTATTTAGTATTACCTATTATTCATAAGTGTATTGAAAAACGTCGTATGGGTACACGTGTGTATTGTTGATTACCTCAATAACGCCTCAGCGGTAATCACCAACTTTACACACTTGTAGCATAATCTACTATTTCTTATTCATTATTTTAATGGATTACATTATTTATACAGATTGCAAAATCTTACGCTTTCAAAACGACAATAAATTCACCGTGACTTCAGTCTGCTGGTGTGGGATGACCCACACAAAGTGCTGAACCCATAATACCTACCTAATTTAGAAAAAGTACATAAATTTGTCTTCATATCTGTTGCAATATCAACCCTACTAAGTTGACTGTTTATCTCGGATAGCAATATATGTTTAACTGTAGGTAGATTATTGAGACCGGCCGTCTCAGTTTGTTTTCTGGGTCCTGACTTGACTGACTGTTATAAATCATGTGTTTAACGTTTTTATAGAAAACCTAGCCAAATCACCGGTGAGATTGTCTGGGGTCTTCAGTCCTTAGCTCTTTACTGAAATATTCGTATTATTATAGGTTCATGCATGCTCATGTATGGTAGGCAATCACATACAATTACTTATACTCGTACGAGTAGCTGAAATGTAAGCTTAACAATTATTGTTTTTATTTAAAAATAATTGTATTTTATGACTTGGCAAAGGTTGGCAATACTATTTATCTTATTTTCTATTTCGAGCATATACTTTTGTTGAGTTTGGTCCAACAGAAGTCTTAATATAGATAACTTTATTGTAAAGACACAAATTCTGTACGTAAATTTTCTTCAAAGCTGCAATGCGATGTATGTCATGATGTCATGACAAGACGGTAGAAGTCAACCAGTTGTAAAAATGTCGGAAAAGCAGACCAAATCTACTCAGTAAGGTCAAATTTGACATTGTCATGTGCTGTAAAGTAACCTTCGGATGCAACCAGAACAACGCTGAGCTGAAGTGGCACATTACAGATCCGTGTAAATTGTGTTATACGAAGCTGATCAAACTCTATTAGGTACATTACGTCAAGTATGTATTATCAATCTATACTAATATTATAAAGCTGAAGAGTTTGTTTGTTTGTTCGGTTGAACGCGCTAATATCAGGAACTACGGTCGGATTTGAAAAAATATTTTTGTGTTAGATAGCACATTTATCGAGGTAGGCTATAGGCTATATATCATTACCCTACTACATTGGGGAGCAGAGCAGTAGTCATAAATGTTGACAAATCGGGCAAATTTTTATGCATCATTGTAGAATATATAAACGACGGGATTAAACAGGTGCGACGGGAGGTCGAAATACTCCACGGGCTAAGCTGTGGGGGTCATCTAGTCCTATGATTACGGGAGACACACTGATACCTTCGACGCGCTTGGTTGTATGAAATACTAGGTGACCCGCCGGCTTCGCCTGTGACATACTTCGAACTCCCGTTGCACCTATTTAATCCTGTCGCTTATAAATTCTACAATATTGCATAAAAATTTGCCCGATTTGTCGACACTTATGGCTACTGCTCCGCTCTCCAGGGTAGTAGCGTGATGATATAGGTATAGCCTTCCTCGATAAATGGGCTATCTAACACTTTTTTTTTTCTAATCCTACCATTAGTGCCTCAAAATTAGTGCGTTCAACCAAAAATACAAACGAAAAAGCTCTTAAGCTTTATAATATTCGTGTAGATATACAGTAAAGCGTCTCTAGTACAGCGCGAATCTTTGCTATGTGGTCAGGCTATTTATCATACCTATAGGTAGCAAGGGTGACCTTATATAGCAAACAACGTCAGCTAGTATACACTATTATGCGAAGTTTACTTACTTTTCAGTGCAAACGCAAGAGACGTGCGTACTATGCATAACATGTTTCGCCCCCTAAGGCTTCCCTACGAGATATAATTTGATTAACATCATCCAATATCGTTAACGCTCTCACTTGCGTCAGTTATCATCATACTAGCGGTAAGTCCCGGTCTCATTTAACATTAGAGTAGACCTATAGAAATCGTCAAAACAGGAGAAGAGCCATGTGCACGTGATTAAGATTATGCGTAAACGGCGTCAGACAAAGAGTGTTCTTTTGATTTGTTATTTATTTTAAAGTTTGCTTATAATACTTACGCCGTTTACAAGTAACAAATTAATTTAAAACTTTGCTAAGACAAGCATAATACCTATGGTACATGAATCCAGGACTACTCATTAAAGGTTTTATTCGTAATTGATACGATTGAAGAACACTAAAGGGTCAAAATATTACTGTCAAATACATTTAAAAATGGAGCGTAGCTCATGTACATTACATTAGTTTTTATTTCACTTGCAGTATGTCCGAAGTTATAATTACGAGAAGCTTTAGTCCTCTTTAATTTTCAAAATTTCCGAGAATTGGTGGGCCCATTATTACGTCACAGACTCGCACTGACTGCGACAAGGCGCGGCGCGGCGTTCGGGTGCGAACGAGAGCGCGACTGTTGAATGATCAGGGTTGTGACGTATGCGGTCATCCGCGATATACGCACTTTGATCGTTAATATTTCAGCCATTAGAAAGAAGGATTGCGTGTCAACTTTACTCCGGTGGTTTCAGCAAAGAATGTATTTTTTTTGTTTTAAATTAAATGAACAAATATTAACTAACTTACTATCTTCACGCTGTATCCCTGACGGGGTAGTCAGAGATACAGCGATAATTAATAAATATTGTGGGACATTTTTTTTACACAGTGCTATATAATAAGCTTGTGTTATGAGATCTAGACGACTGACAAACATACTTTTATATTTCTAAATACATAAGTATGTTTTTCATATATATTATAGATATATAGGAAACACCCAAACTCCGAAACTAACATTTGTAGATCACACAAATATTTTCCTGACCCGGGAATTGAACCCTTATTCGCGGCAGTCGCAAACAGTACCACAGCGCCACCGACGCAGTCTAGTAGCTGGTCTGGTAATGCGGTTGGACCATGTCGACCAGCTGAAGTTTACAGTCAGCGTGCAGTCGTTAAAATGGCAGGCTATGCATAACAACTGACAGTTTTATTCGACTGCGTCAGTGGCGTAGGTAGAATGCTGCGTTGAGGTCTTCGGTTCGATTCCTGGGTCGGAACAAATACTTGTGTGATCCGCAAATGTTTGTTTCGGAGTTTGGGTGTTTGTTATGTATAAAGTGTATGTATATAGAAATATATAAGTTTATCACTTGTGAAGATCCCATACCATAAGCTTATGTTAGCTTACTTTGGGCTAGACAGGGCGGCGATGTAAAAAAAAATGTCCGATGATCCGAAAAATGCAAATTTGCTATTCTAGTACCTAAAGCTTAGCGAAGGAGACACACGGCCTCGGACAGATGTTGGCAGTCGCTTCCAGCAATGCCGGAAAGTTAGCATTAGCAGTGTAAATTTTAAAATTAATGGTTTAAATGCCACCAGAAGGACCCTAAGATGAAGAACATAATGAAGGGGTCTAAAATATAAATATATACTGGATAGGATAGAAGGACACTAAAATATAAATATATACTGGATAAAAATTACATGCTTAGAATGTAGTTCACTTAAAAATCTCCAAATAAGCAATTAAACTGTGAAGTGTCTAGTCAAGCGGACAACGAGCTTCCATGCTGATGCAACAGGTAATCACGCTCGAGTGATGAAAGTATTTTTATTTTATTTTAGTTTGGATATTTAAAATTTTAACCAAAATGTTTTAAACAATTTAAAGACAGCTAAGTTATTTAAATAGAGAAAGATACCACAAAGACCTTGGTTATAATAATAACGTATTTGGCAACATACTTTGGTTCTTTAGGTATGTTCTAGATTATTATATGATTTAATTTTTATCAAAAGGTACTGAACGCATAACGTATTTACTATGGTATAATGTAATTAGACAATAACTGTCTTCCTTCATACATATTTAATATGGTATTCTGTCATAGAGAATAACGACCCTCATGTGATTTTCTGAAGAAAATTAGACTTTAAATTACAGTACCTACTGTTATAGAAACGATAGAGGTTGACAGTTTTCAACGCTTTAGACGCATAATACCAAATACGCAAAACCCCACCTTTACGCAAAACGTAAACAACAATAACTGTTGTTTACGTTTTGCGTAAACAACAGTTATTGTTGTAACAACAACTTTCGCAAAAAACCAACTACGCAAAACACCTACTTCGATTTAAGCAAAATACCAACTACGCATAATACTAACTAACAAGTAAACTCTTATGTTCAACATTATATTTCATTATCAATTGACGTCCTGTAAGTTTTATACAGAAATCTGTCTTATTTCGTGAAACGTGGTAAGTGACTGCTGAAACCCTGTGTAATATGTAAGTAGTAACTACGACGGGTTGGGAAAATTAATCAACTATGTACATAGATACAATTAATTCATAAGAAATCAATACAACAATATTATTGGTCATGTCAATTCGCGTTATGATAACATTCTAAAACATTATTACAGCTATAAAAGGACTACTCGACAAGACACGTCAGTTCACTATCAATTAAATGTAGTTTAGTTTACTTCGTTAATTACACCTTATACCCGAAGGGGTGGCAGCATTATACGCCCACATTTCACTGTGTTCACTTTTGTCCCACGTAACAGATAGTGAGCCTATTGCCGTGTCGAAATGGACAAGCGCAGGTTGTGGCGACCTGCTATTGAAAATTTTTGCCTTTAACTTGGCTTAACGACTACCATGACATGACTCCACCACGCAAAACACTCGTAAATAGAAATACCACAAAGCAGTCACCCATCCGTAACGTGCACTAGCGAAAATTGCTTAACACTGTTATCGTTTACAGAACACTGAGCCAGCGCGGCCACGCGCGCTACCTCTTACGCCGCCTATAACGCGGTAATTCCTAATACCTCAAACGGTTGGTCATATCTACGCATATGATGATTAAAACATTAAGTCACGCCAACGGTAAAGTGCAAGTCGGTAATTCATAAACAAATGGAAAATTCCACAATGAATAACTGGTAGATATTATTGATACAACTGGTTAACGGATTGAAAACTGAAGCAGATTGTACCGGTTATGTTTAATAATTATGTGTAAACTGTGCCTACATGAAAAGATCAAACTATTTTTCTATGTTACAAATATGCCTACTTTTTGCTTACGCGACAGTTGTATGTTACATTTGAGAAGATTGAGAGGGTTATCGCTTGCAAACTGTGTAGATTTTGGATACGTGACTTTAACGTATAATGCGAAGAAAAAGATGCTGAAATCTGGCAAGCAGCAAGACGCAATCTTGCTTTCAGATATTCGGATATACTTCAAGAACAGCAATGCCGCAAAAACGTGTTTTTAATTTAATGTGTTGGCGGCCGTCAAACTAATTTTAGACGAATATTCTCTTTCCGTTGATTTTCATGAGAATTTATGTCAATGTAATTTCCGTGATTCCTCTGGAAATGTAATGGTTGTAAACGCGTTTGATAATTTAATATTTGATCAATATTTTCCTGTCTTTTAAAGTTTTTATTGAAATTTGTTTAGGTATTGGATACTGTAAACAGGATGCTGGGAATTCCAATGAGAAAAACAATGATCAATCTGTATTGTTGATGACTACCTATCATGTTAGATACATGATAGGTTAGGTGCTAATTCTGTTGTTGAGACCACTAAACTAAATTTCTCTAAAATTTCCGTATTTTTATTAGGAGATTGCCGTTGTAACGTGAAAAATGTACATAGACAGTCGAATGTAAATACATGCCCACTAACTTGGTGATTCAACTGCCTATGTACATATTTCACGTTACAACGTTTTACACGTTTTCACGTTTCAAACGGTTACTAAAATTAATAAACGTCCCACTAAAATTAGACTTTTCACTAAAATTAGACGCAACCTAAATAGTTGACGTCTAATTTTAGTGAAAACCTCTAAATTTTGTGTGACGTTAAATTTGTATCTGATATCACTAAAATTCATTGAATGTGATAAAATTCAACAAAAAGTGAAAAATGTACCTACATAGACAGTTCAATCACTAAGTTAGTCGGCATCTAAATACATGTTTTGTTGAATTTTATCACATAAATGGAATTTTAGTGATGTCAAATACAAATTTAGTGCTGTTTATGATATCACCAAGTTTAGTTCGACATAATAACAGAATAGCATTTGGCATTCTTTCAATAAAAATAAGAAAATTTTAGAGAAATATAGTTTAGTGGTTTCAACAACAGAATTAGCACCACTGTTTGAGAGTAAACTTTTAATGACAGAAGAATTCAACGATGATGTTTAAAAGTTAATCAATTGGTAGAAATAATAATTGAGATTCCTCGTCTTCAATAAAAAATAAACAGAAATTATGTATGATCAATTCGCGCAACTGCAAGAGCTGCACGTGCTGAACAACGGATGAGTTTCGTAGGTATTTTGAACGTAAGTACATTCATACATATATATGATCACGGCTTTATCCCCAAAGGGGTAGGCAGAGGCATGCTATACGTTCACATTTCACCGTAGGCTTTTTGTCCTACGTAACAGGTGGTGTGCCTATTGCCGTGTTGAAATGGACAGGCGCAGGCTGTGAAGACCTGATGTTGTAATTTTTAAGCCGCCCATAAGGCCTTAAACCAGGCTTAACGACTGCCATTTAACCCGGGACCAACAGCTTAACGTGCTGTCCAAAGCACGGAAACGCTCGCAAATGTAAATGCCATAAAGTGGTCACCCATCCAAGGACCAGCTATACCAAATGTTATAATTATAATGTTAATGTGTAATGTTATTGTATTTATTCTGAACGTATTTTCGAATATACGTATTGGGGTCTACTATCAAGTTCAGTAATAATCTACATAGTACAAAGATATACACAATATGACTCATTTTCAGAAATATACACAAAATGATTACTTTTCTTAGATAATATACGAGATTGATAAGTGCATAAGAAATTATAATTAAAAGTAACTAGCACTCGAAATGAAATGTAGGTATGGTTTTCCCCGAATCTGAGCACACCATGAGCCATACGACCCGTCTGTAAAAGTATGTAAAGACTTACTCGACAGGTGGGGTTCGAATTGAGAAATGTTCTTACTGCTAGAAAATTTTACAGCTGTATCGAGTACTATTTAATCCTCGAACAACTGTTAATTTTTATAATAGTTTTCGCTTTAAACAAGGATAAGGAGGAACTTACTTACTTAAAATTTTTAAATATGTATGTACCTTAACTATGGTATTAAAATTGATTAATCTCTGTATTGTAAACCCTCATATATACATGACTGGACTACATTTGGGAGACTGGTTGGTTATTGTTGACAATTGTCAATTTTATTGCTCAAGACAATCCCTCACAGGCAACTTATCGCTCAAAACAATCTCTAACAGGCAACCTTTGGATGGAGATTAGGGTGACAAAATGATTAGGGGTAGTATGGTGTTCATTTGACGTAACAAACTAAATCAAGTAATTGTCTTGCTATGAAGAGAAAGAAAATATGAAAAAAATACGGGTTGCACTCGGGAGTGTCGACAGAAGAGAAAACTAAATTTATTAATAATTTATTTGTCTAGACGCGTTCGCGGTCTGCTATATGTGCATGCCTATTTGCACACACTATAGCTGCGTCTCGTGACGGTGTCGCGAGTCCAGAGATTTTATCTCATATAAAGATATGCGCACAGCGCTAAAAGAAGGTTTCACTTCAAAAATATCTTTATTCAAATAAGTCACAAAGTAACTCTTATAAACGCCAAGATTTTTGACATTACATTTACTGCCAGATTCGCAAAGCAATAAACTCTTTTCTAATGGAAATCTACAAAGTTCAATTCTAATAACATTCCAAACTATGCAATAAGATTGTCATGCATGCAGGACCGCGTGTTAGTCATCCAATTTTGGTTGTCAGGTTCACACGGCTGGCGTGATATTTGACGTCACATAGCATGTCTATCGATTGACTTCTGCGTACCGATTGATAAGCCTCATTTATGGTACGAAATCCCTGCCAAGATAACATTTATGAGAGTGTACTTATGGTAGGCGCTAGTTTTCGCTAGTCGGCTACGTTTGGTTTCTCATCCTGAGGTTTTTCCTGATTGCATTCGAAGCTCTCACGTAGAATATCGTTTCTAGTTCTCACTTAATTTTTTCTTATGAAAAGACAAGTAGAGGCCAGTTGTGGATTTTTGATTGCAATAAAAAAATATTATCGTAGGTTTCAATCCAAGGTGAATAGTTTGAACCCACCCGTCGGGATAGAGTGTCCATAACAAAACCGCTTTGCTGCTATTAGAGTAAAGGTGGCGAAGTGCCTAAACGCATTCTCCGCGATATCCAAAAAACTGCCAGTAGAGTACCCGATGACTAATGAACTAGATCCTTTTTCCCCCCCCCGTGATCATACATATTTTGATTGCTACATAGATTGCATTTTTGTCTATCATAGTCCACTGCTGGACGCTAGCCACTGACCAAACCAGACAGGTTCACTCAGGGTTTTCTTAAGAATATGGCAGGTTCACTTCAGGTTTTGTTACGAATATTCCTATATTCATAAGCAAATCCTGAGTGAACCTGTCTGGTCTGGTCAGCGACTAGCGTCCAGCAGTGGACTATGATGGGCTGATTTCAGTGAGTGATTTTCATTACGGCATGGGTGAGATGGCTAGATCAAGGACAGTGAAATAAATTATAATAGTTATGCATTATCAATATTTTATTACTTTTTTGACGCTTACTATAAGTGTTTGTGTATATAGATTTTATTACTCTTTTGATGCTTACAATAAGAGTTTGTGATATACATTTTATTACTTTTTGACGCTTACAATAAGAGTTTGTGATATACATTTTATTACTTTTTTGAAGCTTACAATAACTGTTTGTGTAAATAGATTTTATTACTTTTTGATGCTTACAATAAGAGTTTGTGATATACATTTTATTACTTTTTGACGCTTACAATAAGAGTTTGTGATATACATTTTATTACTTTTTTGAAGCTTACAATAACTGTTTGTGTAAATAGATTTTATTACTTTTTTGATGCTTACAATAAGAGTTTGTGATATACATTTTATTACTTTTTGACGCTTACAATTAGAGTTTGTGATATACATTTTATTACTTTTTTTAAGCTTACAATAAGTGGTTGTGTATAAACATTACTTCTGACGCATTTCTTACTCACAAACATTTCAATTTATTTTTAATTGGAGTTACGATGATGTTGATCGCAAATTGTATCAAATAATTGTGATGTTTTGATCAATAAAGCACAGAACGGCAATTCTGAACTACTTACGACATGAAAGCGTACACGGAAATTTAATGATCTCATATTTTGTCTCATATTTAGAAATGGCAAAACATGAGGTAAACGATATGTCACCAGTACATTTGTAGATCTCTGTTTTCAAATAGTATGGTCGAGTAATAAGCCAGAGCTATTTTATAACTGTCTCTGAACACATTTTCCACTTGTTTTGTTAAGTTTGTATCAATTAAATCATTAAGTGTACACACATTAGGTACTAGCTTATTATTATCAGTACACACAGGTTGTAAGCTAGGTAGAATACTATTAAGAACTTAGAACAATTAAAGAAAAACATCAATTTTAGGGTATTTAATCCATTATACCATTTAAAAAAGCCCAGGTCAGGCTACTCTTTTGTGCATGAAAATACTTATTAGAGAATAAGTGAATGTTGAATGTATGATCGTGGTAAGTGGAAAGACAAAACATCTGCCAACCCCAGTTTGAGCCAAGCGTGATGGTATGTATGTACGTGTATTAATCAGTTCTAGACAACGACAGATCACTTAAAAATATACTATAAATATCCATCACGCCTTATCCCCGAAGGGGTGGCAGAGGCATATTATATGCCCACTTTTCACCGTGTGGATTCCTGTCCCACGTAATAGGTGGTGAGCCCATTGCCATGTTGAAATAGACAGACGCAGGCTGTGGCTACCTGCTGTTGAAATTTTTTTAAGCCGCCTATAAGGCCTTCAACCAGGCTTAACGACTGCCATTTTACTGGCAACCGGGACCAACGGCTTAACGTGCCTTCCGAAGCACGGAAACGCTCGCAAATGTAAATGCCACAAAGTGGTCACCCATCCGACGACCAGCCATAGTGAAAGTTGCGTACCTCAGTGATCGTTTACCGAACACTAAGATAGCGGGGCCACGAGCGCTTCTAAAAATATACTACTGACTGATATGAATTGTCTAGACTCTACATTGGCAGTCTACGCTACCCCAGGTCATTCACAATAGAGGTATCATCTCTAACTAAGTGCCACGTATGCAGGAGTATCATCAGAGATTTTAGTTTCCCCAGACCTCAACTCTACTTACTGAGGTAGGTCTTTAACATGACTGATCTCATTAACATTGAATAAAGGTACTAAAGGTATCTTATGGTATACTTGTAGCTTGCTTTAATTAGCATCACTGGTAAGTTAACTATGTAAAAACAACTCGTGTTTATTTAGTATAGATAACAATAAAAAAAATGGTGAAATAAGTAAATTAATATTTACTTATTTGACCATTTTGCACAGGGCCATCTAGACGAAACTACGCTATAAATTTGTATTATAGGATCTAGACAACTGACTGATATATATACTTATATACTTCTAAATACATATCTACATATAACAGCAAACACGCAAACTCCGAACACACATTTCTGGTTTACATATATATTTGTTTTGATCCGGAAATCGAACCCGGGACTTGAGAGTGGCAGTTGCATACACTTACCACAGCGCCACCGAGGCAGTGATTACTTTATTTATTATTCTAAATTCAATAAGAGGAAGGTTTACTATGTTGGTGCTGCTTCAAGTGCACGGGTTCTGTGTAAGTAAGGCGATCGTGTGATTGATTACTTGCCACTGCTCTTATCCTCATAGAGCAGTAAGGTGACTTGAGCCACAAAGATATCAGTAGGAGTCTATTGCACACAAGGATGACAGGCAAAGGTCCAGGAAATGCCGCCTATGCGTACAAATGTGATATTAAAACAATGTATTAATCGTCTACAATTATTTGTGACAGTAGAGTTACATTATAATTCAATTTTGTTTTACACCAGTTTGTAAGAATGTATGGATGTAGGATTGTTACTCTTTCACACAAAAACTACTAAATGGATTTTGATGAAACTGTACAGTAATATACCTTACACGTCAGATTAACACATAGACTACTTTTCATCCGGAAACAAGTTCCTATGGGAAACAGGAGAGGAAAAACTTAAACGCGCGGGCGGATTTACGACCGTCACCTAGTCCAATATAAAAACATGGAAGGTAACTGCTTTGACGAAAATTAAATACTTTTTCTTTCTGTATGTACATATTGTCACGCCTTTATCTCCGAAGGGGTAGGCAGAGGCATTCTATACTCCCACATTTCACCGTATACATTTTTATCCCACGTAACAGGAGCCCATTGCCGTGTTGAAATGGACAGGAGCAGGCTGTAGCGACCTGTAGCGATAATAAGGCCTTAAATTGGGCTTAACCACAGCCATTTTACTGGCAACCAGGACCAACGGCTTAACTTGCTTTCCGAAGCACGAAAACGCGCGCAAATGTAAATAAATGTAAATGCCTCAAAGTGGACACCCGTCTAAGGACCACTATAGCGAAAGTTGCTTAACGCAGTGATCGTTTACAGAAAACCGAGTTAGCGTAAAACAAAAAAAAAAATTTGTTTTAAGGACCGGTAGGCCAAGTCGCGTAGGCACCACAACGCTTCCTCAGCCCCCGCCAAGATAGATCGACGATGTATTTTCTGCTGGCAAGCCACAGTAAAAATGATTGGCAGTAACAATTGAAATGGAACATCTCTGTTATTGTGTTGGATTTTATTTTAGGTTTATGATATACTAGTTGACGCCTGCGGCTCCGCCCGCGTGATTAAGATTTTCCGTTTTCAAAAGGAACTTGTTCCCGGGATAAAAAGTAGCCTATGTGTTATTCTGATAGATCAGCTTTTATATATAATATATAGTTATGGTAAAGGACGAAATTAAAAACACACAGTTTGCTAGGCTATCACCGGCGACTGCGACATCACCCCAATCCCCTGGCCTCACAACTAACACATCGAGATTATAGCAAAAGATTAAAAAGGAAAGACATAATCAGTGACGACTGAGCCCATTGGGAATAAACGAGGAGAGCACACTCACTCACCTAATTACCCTCACACAATCTGCTTATAGTAGAACTGATTGCAGATAACAGAACACAGAAAAAAAGGTAAATTTTATTTAAATCCATTCAGTAGTTTTACGTGCAAGTAATAAACATCCATACTTACAAACTTTCGCGTTTATAATTTTAGTAGGAGTTTATGATGATATATTTAATAACAAATTTAGGCTTTATGTACAAGTACCAAATAAAATGTCCCGTACTCATTATACTCTTTTTTTTTAATAATATTAAAATCAAAAAATCATAATGTTATGTTCCTGTCTTCGGCAGCTAGTCACCGTTGTTCTTCAGAATATATCTTCCGTCCGCGCTAAACATTCTCCTTTAGTACACAATTTCATTCAATTGCTCTAAACGTTGCCGGTTTACCCAAATCTTGCTTTTAGTTCTTACTTTTTCTTTTTCAAATACCCGATTCTTAGTTTAACATGCAGCGAAGACCTTTACTTTTATATTAGTGACTAATGCCTGAAGGTCGGCTTTTGTTGTACCGCATCATCAGCGTACAACAGACAATGTACTAAAAATTTCCAATTTTACAACACATCATAATCTTTTAACTTTTGCAGCCACCTTTTGCACAACTATCCAGATACACTATGAAAAGCCAGCGGACCGTCGACGGCCCGTTTAACGCCCGAACAGAAGTCAAAAAGAGGCGCCAGGTGAACCTCCCCCTTGGTGGCACGCAAGCTTTACAGTCCGTATAAAGAGACTGTATCGCCAGCAGCAGCTGGCCGTCCACACCATATTCTGCCCGGATATGGTGTAGACGGCCAGCCAGGCCACACGGACGAGTACCACAGAGTTTCTCTCACAACTTTATTAAATTCTTTTTCCAGATCCACTAAAGCGCAAAAAACCTTCACTTTAAAATGTTGGGATTATTAATTGAATGAATGAATGAAAAATCTTTATTCATGTAGGTCACAATGTAACACTTATGAACGTCAAGATTATTGCTTCTACATTTACATTTACTGCCAGCTTCGCAAAGCAATAGGTAGAGGCTGAGGAAGAACCTGGCAATAAAACTCATGGCCACTCTTTTCTATCCGCCAGTAATTACATTAGTTTGAGTTACATGATGTTTGACCAATTATATAGTAATGAATTTATACAAAACCAAAAAACAAAATCCATGTTGTGTTTAAAATCATATCAAAATTAGAGCTATTCTAGTTGCCAGTTCTAAGGGCAGCCTACACTTTAAGAAGAAGAATCTAGCAAGAAAAACAATGGATGCTTTTTTAAAATATAGGTATGGCTTACAACATTAAAATTACACATTGTTCCTTTGGATTTATGTGAGAACAGTCGACTAAACTTAGTTTGCCTTAAATTTTAATTATATTATTTGTAATAATTGCTATATTATTTAAATTAATTAATTATTAGTTACATGAAATGTCATACATTGTTTAAGGCTACTAACATAAAGTAAAAACATATATAAAAAGCGCTCGTAGCCCTACTAACTCGGTTTCTGTAAAAGATCACTGATTTAAGAAACTCTCTCGGATTTTGGATGGATGACCGCTTTGTAGCATTTTCATTAACCAGCGTTTTCGTGCTTCGGAGGACACGTTAACGTTGCAATCGACACTCGTTAAGTCAAGTAAATAACTTTTGAGCGACTTAAAAATTACAACAGCGAGTCGCTACGATCTGAGCCTGTCCAATTGAACACAGGCATTGGGCTCACCACAATATGCCTCTGCCACACCTTCGGGGATAAAGTCGTGGCTAATACATTTATAAATATACTTAAATAATTAATACTGAAAGCATAAAACAAAGGTCTTGGATACAATTTTAATAATTTATGCGAAGCGAAGCATCAATATAACAACTGCACTGATTACTTCAGCCAGTGGCAATCGGTATGTTTAAGCTTCAGAATCTATTGATCAAAATTGTTTATAGGTAAACATACATTGACCGGCCCGGTTGGTTATATAACTGTCTTCTAACGTGTGGGTACCGGGTTCGATTTTATACTAATTACAGGGATAATTCTAACGCTTCTGTGAAGTGTAGGTGCTTTATTTTATATTAAAATTCTCATATATTTTATTTATCTATCACGCCTTATCCCCGAAAGAGTGGCAGAGGCATATTATTATATATGCCCACTTTTCACCATGTGTATTCCTGTCCCACGTAATGGGTGGTGAGTCCATTGCCGCATATAACTCTCATATATATAGACTATATAACGCTAACTCCGGGCGTCGCGAGATGCAACTGGGACAGACGCTCGGATGATGATGGAATGCTTACTGCTCTCATAAATATACTGTGCCATTGCGAAAAAATAGCAAGGAGAGCGCAACAAAAAATCCTAACACAGGTCCTACCTCAGTAAGCGCCAGCGCGCGACTGATCAGGGCCTCAGCGTCGCGACTGATATTATTTAAACATTTGTTCTACAAAAATCACTGTATATAGTCAAAGCCATTATGTCTATAAATATTTAGTAGCTATAGTTGTGTATAAAAATGTCATTAAAGTTATCTGTAGTTTAGATTTGGCATTGAAAATGCATTTCGAAAGGGGGAACTTACTTGGGATGTTTTTCTATCAAGTGAAGTTTATTAGATTTTGTAACAGAAAACCATTTTAACTAGCTTAAATCCTTAACTAACATATATCGAGAGGGGATGAAGAGTAGAAGCGTGCACGTCGCCATCCCTGCCAGCTACGGCTGCAATTCTACTCCAACACGAGTGCCACCAGGGCGATTACTGCTAGGGCGTGCCCCCGAGGCGACGCGCACCAGTTCGTCCCCGCTGGTGCGAAAAGTGTGAGCCAGAGCGGCGTAGGGGACCGCCACCCTACACGCGCGGCCCGACACGGCGGGAAGTGGAGGATGGAGTGCAGGGTAGCTGCGTGGAATGTTAGGGGAGGAATGACAGATAAGATGAATGAGTTGATGGATGTTATGAATGAGAGAAAGTTAGATGCAGTGTGCTTGACAGAGACCAAGCGCAAGGGCAGCGAAGTTTTGGAGCTCCCGGGTGGGATGCTCGCGCTTTGGTCTGGAGTACCAGAGAGCGAGCATGGCAGTCGGGGGGTTGGAATTTTGCTGTCGTCGCGATTGGCCTCCGGTATGTATGAGTACAAACTGATAGGTCCTAGAATCCTCTGGATCCGTGTAAAACTTGGTTTGACGAAGATTTTCCTGGTAGCTGCTTACGCGCCAGTATCTTCGTCGAACGCGAGTGAGCTAGAGGACTTCTGGGAGAGTATGAGAGAAGCTCTAAATGTGATAGAAGGAAATGAAAGACTTATAGTATGTGGAGACTTGAATGGATGGGTGGGTACCGCTCGCGATGGTTTTGAGTCGGTACTCGGGAAGTATGGGGATAAAAGGGTGAACGACGCTGGCAAGCTAATACTGCCATTTTGTAAGGAAAAGGATTTGTTTGTGGCGAACACAATGTTCAACCACAAACAAATTCATATGTATACGAGGAGATGTAAGTCAAAGAGTAGCATGATAGATCTATTCCTAATGGATAGTCGGCTCCGTAAACAGGTGATGGACACAAGGGTTTATCGAGGCGCTGAGCTGGGATCAGACCACTACCTAGTCATAACTAGGATTAGGGGTCTGTTCGCGGGTTGGCGTCATCGTACCGAGTGTCATGAACCTGAGCCGACTTATAGCATCAAAAGCTGGAAGCTGCAGGATGCATCCATTAGGGATAAATATAATAAAAGGGTAGCCGAAAAGCTTGGCGATGTCAATGTAAGCAGTGAGAATGTGGAAAGTGTATGGCAGAACCTTAGGGATAGTATGATAAATGCCGCTGTGGAAGTGTGTGGAGAAACGAAAAGAGGCAGTAGTAATAAGCGTGATGCATGGTGGAATGAGGAAGTGAAAGAAGCAGTTCGAATGAAGAAGAAAGCATGGCTAGACTACTTAGCCTCGCGGAATGATTTTAATATGAAAGAGAGATACAAGCTGCAGAAAGTTAACACGAAGGCACTTATAGAAGAAGCTCGTGAAAGGTGCAGAATGAAAGCGGATGAAAGGTTGTCGTCCAATTTCCGGGATAATGCCAAGCTCTTCTGGAAAGAGGTAGGCAAGACCCGGAGTTGTTCGGCAATCTGCAGTATGAATAAAGTGCTTAGTGTTAACAATGACGTCCTAACAGACCAAAGTGACGTCCTGCAGAGATGGAGTGAATATTATGGAAAGATGTATGCAAGAAAAGACAGAGATGCCACATCGGGAAGGGGAGCTCACTTCGATGCTCCGGATCCCGATGTCATTGAAGTCATTAGTATGAAAGAAATAGAACAAGCGATAAGAAGTATGAAATGTGGTAAGGCTGCGGGAAAAGACAGAGTCACTGCTGAGATGATCAAGTACGGTGGGTCGCGTGTCTGGGACACACTATGTCTGTTATGCAACTTGTGCTGGCGGACGGGTGAGGTCCCAGATGACTGGCGAGTAGCAGTTGTAGTACCTATTTACAAAGGGAAAGGCTCGCGCCTAAACTGCTCCAGCTACAGGGCGATCAGCTTGGTCAGCTTAGCTAGTAAGGTGTATGCAAATGTTATAACGGCACGAATGCAAGAAAAGTCTGAAAGGTATTTATGGGAGGCTCAATGCGGATTCCGACGTGGAAGAGGTTGCATGGATCAAGTGTTTTCTCTCCGCATGATCGCGGAAAAGTTTCTGGCTCTTAGCCAGAAGGTTTTCTGCGCTTTTGTGGATCTAGAGAAAGCATTTGATAACGTTGTGAGAAAAACGCTGTGGGACTTGCTGCCAGGATATGGTGTGGACGGCTCGCTACTGCGGGCAATACAGTCGCTTTATAGGGACTGTAAGGCTTGCGTGCGAGTAGGGGGGGATATGTCACCTCTTTTTGATGTCTGTACAGGCGTCAAACAGGGATGTGTCATGTCCGCCTGGCTGTTCATAGTGTATCTGGACAGTTGCCTGCAGAAGTTGAAAGATTTTAATATGGGTGTGAATTTGGGTGACTTTACAGTAAACTGTCAGCTGTACGCTGATGATGCGGTGCTCATGGCCTCATCAGAAGCCGACCTTCAGGCATTAGTCACTAATATGAAAGAGGGGTGTGAAAGTAAGGGTCTCCGCTTGAATGCAAGTAAAACTAAGGTTCTAGTATTTGAAAGAGGTGACGTAAGAACTAAATGCGAGATTAGGGTAAACCAGGAACGTCTAGAGCAAGTGAATGAAATTGTGTATTTAGGAAGTATGTTTAGCGCGGATGGAAGATGTGATTCGGATGTGGAACGGCGAGTAGCTGCCGGAAACAAAGTTAACGGTGCTTTGTCCCAGTTAGTAAAGCGACAAAGCATCGTAAAAGAAGCACGACTGGCGATTCATAACGCAGTGCTAGTGCCAACTTTGCTTTACGGTAGTGAAACCTGGGTATGTCAGCAGATGCATGAAAGTTAATTGAATGCTGTGGAGATGCGATCACTTCGAAAGTTGTGCGGCGTTACCTTGGCTGGCCGAATACGTAACGAAGTGATACGTAATTTGGCAGGTTTGAATGAAAGTGTCAGCGTTAAGCTGGAAAAGGGCGTGCTCCGTTGGTTTGGACACGTCCAACGAATGAGTGAGGAACGATTGACGAGGAATATATATTGTTCAAAAGTAGAGGGTAGAAGGAGTCAGGGTAGGCCGAGACTTACATATGTAGACCACGTGAGCAGATTGCTCAAAAACGGAAAGGTCAAAAGTACTCGGATACCCAGACGTGCGTGTATGAAGCGATTGATGAATCTCGAAGAAGCGAAAGAAGTATGCATGGATCGCGAAGCCTGGCGAGCTGTCCTCTCTGACTACCCCGTCAGGGATACAGCGTGAAGATAGTTAGTTAGTTATCTCTTTTTCAGAATCAAAAACCCTTTCTTCTACAATTCACATTGTTTTAAAAAACTCAAAAGCGTGGCCTCGGCATCTGAGGCGGATCTTAAAGTTGAGGGACCCTGGGCTAATACTGCTTAGGGTAGGGCCCCTAAGCAGTATTGAGGTGATCGGCATAGTTAAAAAAGTCTTTAAGATGGTATAGCAGTTTGGGAAGACATCAACAAGTTTCTTTTTATAAATTAGCCAAAAAAATCCACTGTAAGAGGTGTAAGGCTGTGTCTTAAACTGCAGTAAGTAAGATTTTAACTGAATGCACTCATTCACTAAATGTAGTGAATGAGTGCATTCAGTTAAAATCTTACTTACTGCAGTTTTGGTCATTTGGATAATAATCAATAATATTATCTTATCTTATCTTATTATTGGGGTTGGCTTTACCCTACTACACACCTACTACATACCTACTACATACCTACTACACTTCGACCCTATTGGGTCTTTTGTGCTATACCCCTTAGCCATTACACATCCCCCCAGCGCTCATGCAGCACCTTCATAACTCTCAGTATGCGGTTTGGAGGGATGTACCTTTAGTCTTCAGGTGTCGGATATGCCATTCCCAGAAGACCTATTCTCCTTGCACCAAGTGCCACGCATTCACACAGTAGATGGTGCATGGATTCGTCAGCATTTTCACAGGTCCTACACGTCGGATCTTCCGCGAGTCCCATCTTGTGGAGCTGCTGCCTTGTAGCATAGTGCCCTGTGAGCGCTCCGGTGATTCTCCGGAGCTGCTCCCTGCTGTATGTCCACATCTTCTTGCACCATGCAACCCTAATATCTCCCAGAAACATTTCTGAATGTTTCTGGCCTACTGTCGATTGCCACTGATTCCTTTGCTCCTCAGTGGCAGCCTCCTGTAGCGCTCGTCTTATCACTCCGTATTCAAGTCCGACGAACAGCTTTGGTCCAGTAAACTGTTTCTCTAAGCCCTTTCTCGCGAGATCATCCGCCCTCTCATTGCCCTCGATGCCCGCGTGACCTGGCACCCAGACCAATCTGACTTTGTTGCGCCTGCCTAGTCCATTCAGGCATCTAATGCAGTGCAACACTAATCCAGACTTTACCTCACTTGATGTGAGAGCTTTGAGTACAGCTTGGCTGTTTACACACAATATAGACAGTCTCATTAGTGACTTTGCTGTCTATGATCTCTGTCGCGCAAGTTAATATGGCAAAGGTTTCCGCCTGGAAGACCGATGCATACCTACCCATGCTCTGACTAATGTTGCAGTAGTCACTGTGTACTCCTGCACGTGATCCAGTTCTCATCTTGGAACCGTCTGTATACCATACCTAGACTTTCAAGTCCTTCTGTCGCATTCCAGCTGTCCAGTCTTCTCTGATGGGAATGTGCACACTGTAGCTTCTTTTAAAGTTATAGACGGTCTGTATCTTGTCCAGACACATTTCCATAACTCCTTCCTATAATCAATAATATTAAGTACACACTACACTTTAAGTACACAAGTCCAGATCTATGAGTTCTTTATTTTTGTCTTGCAAATCCATTAAAAATTAAACTTTTTTGCTAAAAGTCTCATAGGCTTGGCTTCTATTATTTATATCCATTATCATGTTATCCAAACGTTAAGCGTGTCTCTTTTAATTTTTTCTGCGCCGCTTACTGAGACTATCTGTATATTTATCTGAAAATTTTGAAGTAATGCGTCTTAGCAATATGCATATCTTTAGCATTATGTCACTGTAGGCTGTTCCCACACTAGTACTTAATTTTTTACTTTTCTCTTCATATTCTTTTAGCTTCTGAACCGATCGTTGCCTTATGTTGTACACGAACTCTTTTAATGACACAATTGACTTAATCAGGGCTCTGTACTTTTAGAAATTTATTATTACGAACAATAATGTGGTGTAAGAAACAATCAGAATACTATTATACTTAACGGTTATGAAAGTTGATCGTAGTGTCGCAATCTTATGATCGGATATTTATTAAATTTTAGATAATTTTTATTATTGACAATATCGTCTATTGTTTTCAGTTCTGTTGGGTGCCCTCTGTATCCACGGGGCCCTGGGCTGCAGCCCAAAAAGCCTTTAAATAGATCCGCCCCTGCTCGGCAGGAATATCAAGCCTTAATAGAATATAATGCATCCTGTTTTTTTATTATCATACATGGTATCTTTAGATTATCTGAAGTCCATAACTGTATATGACACACTACGTGTTTGAAAATAGCTACTTTTATACTTGGCACTAATCAATTGTAAGTGCGTGTCGTATTCAGCGATTCCGCTGAACGTTGTTCAGTAACCGGTTATAAGCAGTTCGGTGGATGTTCGTCACTTATTCCGGCGGTTCTTATATACATACCTACTGTATCAGACTATAATTAGCCATACTTACTCGTGTAGGATGTGCTGTACATCTGCATTGATTGTATTTTTTGTTGCGAGAAATTTTATAGCTGTAAAAAAATTGACACTATTTTTGGTTACGCGCCATGTTGCTTTGAAGTGAAGCTTAAATTATTTTTCATAAGTGAAACTTCTTTATCGACGTATGAGAGAAATTATATAGCTGTAAAAAATGTCGTAAAGAAGTTTCACTTCACACATATTGCACGCCTCATAAGCGAAGCGTTGAGGTGGGTACTACTGTCACTTCGCGCATAACATCTGATTTTTCAAACTTAAAATGTCTCTATTTATCATATATTGGACTTGTAAAATAATATATACACACACATATCAAGGAAAAACACAATTTTTAACACTCATGATATTTTTGATGCCATTTTTGTTATTTAAACTAGTTAAAAAACTGTTTAAAATAGTTCCGTCTTGGACGTCCGTTTGTCTGTATGTTACGGATATTTTCTTGTTAACACGATAACGACCTAAATACTTTACTAATCGAGTCTGTTTTTTTCTCTTACGCTTCAGTATAATTAGGAATAGAACCCTTTCAATTTTCACGGTCTGATTCGATGTGGTTTAATTGTTATTATCTTTACTTTATTTATTTCATAACCCCTACGCGATAATTCATAGCAAAGTTTGTAAGCTTGAAATTTTATTTTTTCGTGTGAGGCGTGCACTTTTGGGATTTCCAAAAATTTTTTTATTTATTTTTAAAAATACTGGGTAAATAAGTAAGTGATAAGAGAATTTATAAGAAGCAAAAATCTATTGATCTGCATTTACCTCATTGCCACTGTTTAACATTATGAGCCTCGTGGGTGTTATCATTGATTTTTAAATTCTAGAAGTTGTTATATCATTTCTTTGACTAAGCAGTATATTAAATAATATATTAAAAAGGTATTTTAAATATAGCATTTAGCGCTAATTGCTCAGCGATAAAATCCTTAAAACAATAAATTTTAAAAAAGCACTTAGCGCAGTTTGGGTATGATTATTAGCAACTATGATTTGGGAAGACATGTCTCACTAAATTGAAAACTAATATTATAAACTAGATGACCTCCACAGCTTCACCCGTGGAATATTTCGACCTCCCGTCGCACCTATTTAATCCCGTCGCTTATAAATTCTACAATAATGCATTAAAATTTGCCCGATTTGTCGACATTTATGACTACTGCTCTGCCCCCCAGTGTAGTAGCGTAATTATATATAGCCTATAGCCTTCCTCTATAAAGGGTGCCCCTTTCGATCGCTTAATTTTTTCAGCACAATGTAGTTTGGCATAACAGTTTCAGCGTAAAGTTTTCTCGCATAAATTATGATAAGCAGAGTGTTATAAACGCATAATGGTTTTATTGGCATAACATTAACTTACTCTAATTTTTTCATCATAATTTTAATCAGCATAAATGTAAAGGGTATAATTGTTATACGCCTAAAGATAATTTATCATAAAATACAAAACGCATAATGGAGGTATGGATAACCGTTTAAATCATAAATGAATAATAATTTGACTAAGAATATTTACTCTCTCCTGACCGTATTCGGCCACAGCGACTTACTACTGCTACTATTGAGAGCTTCGCTGGTGTGCCCTCAGGTGACTGAAAACGACAGTGTCTGCGCAAACACAGGTGCACTCTTATCCCTACCTCCATGTATCCAATAGAACGGGGTCCGCTACAATTAGTAAGAGGCAGGAACGTCCCTAAGAAATAAGAAATGATGAGACAACATTGTAAATAATCATCTCACTCATAGCCAAGTTTTTAAGCTGTAACATATAAAACGATATTTTAAGTGTTATTTTTTTTTGACTATTCTTGTGCAAAATCGTAAATAGGTACGACGACGAGCGAAGCGATATTAATATAATTATTGAAATTCCAGAATAGAATAGCTCGTTTTAATCTGCCTACTTTCTTTTTGTATTTTATTTATATATTCTATATATAAGTGTTGAAATTTTGAACTTCAGTATAGTGACTATCGACATTTTTAATCAGTGGGCATTTCAATCTTAGACAGTTCAAGCTTAGATATAAAAATAAAAATAAGTACTCATTAACATTATGGTATTCTATATGTATGGCTTGTAATCTTTATGCGAGAGTGAGTGAGATGCCAATAAATGTTATGATTAGTAATCGTTATTGTAAAAAAATTATGCGTAAACATTTTATGCGGGTATATCATTATTATAAAAAAGTTATGGGAAAATAAAGTATGCCTAATGATTTATGCTGTTTGAACGTTATGCGAAACGAAGAGTATGCCAAAAAACGTTATGCAGTTTTAAGTTATACCTCTAAAATTTATGCAACCCAATACGGACCCCTCTATAAATGGGCTATCTAACACAAAAATATTTTTTTAAATCAGAACAGTAGTTCCTGAGATTAGCGTTTTCAAAGAAACAAACAAACTCTTCTGCTTTATAATATTAGTATAGATGCGAAAGTTTGTAAGTATGGATGTTAGTTACTCTTTCACGCAATATCTGCTGAATGGATTTTGATAAAACTGTACAATAATATAGCTTACACATCAAAATAACACATAGGCTACTATTTGTCCCGGCTACAAGTTCCTGTAGGTAACGGTAACGGAAAAACTTCACCACACGTGCGGAACCGCGGGCGGCAACAAGTATACAATTAATTGGTGACTACTGGTACCTGTGGAAGGTAATTTTAAATTAGGTATTTAAATTGACTACTGTTACTATGCTTAGTGCCGGTCGATGGCGCCTTACGTCGCCTTAAGACGAAAAGAGGTGGATTAATTTGTCAGTTTCGAGTAGGTCTCGGTGGTGTAGTTGGTAACGCGTCTGGTGCGTTAAACCAGAAGACACTGGTTTAAGTTCAGCTCGTGATTGAAAAAATAATTTCACTTGAAATTTATATTTAGGATATAATTAGCATACTAATTGCTTTTTTAAATTCTTTCTAATTCAAATTATCTAAATTATGTACGTAAAGTCGGAATTGAATTAATGATTTGAGTCTGAATTCTTGATATCAACATTCAACACGTGAATTACTCTTGGGAGTAAAAATATATAAACCTAAAATTATACACATACTAAAGCTATTATTACCAGAATAACCCATTACAATCTACATTGTAATTTCGTCAGAAAAACCTTCTTCTTTTGGTGTCGCTAACAAACCTAAATTGTTTCGGCCCAAAACTTAGCTACAAGAATTTCATAATTTTAGATGCATTTTCAGTAGCATTCATTAGTTCTCCCGCGCGCAGTTGGAAGGGCATGCAGAACAAGACATCAGGTGTTTCATTGTCTGGGAGACAGCCCCACATATGCACTCCAGATTCAAGCCATGCGAGAAACCCCACCTAAACAGGTTCTCCATACTTCGGCCGATCTGTGTTCGGAGTTTCTTTAAAGACTTCCAGGTTGGCCGCATGGTGGCTCATGTCCGGGCGGTAGGCTCTCAGATAATGGGAAGAGCGGCACCCTCTCGTCACAGTCTGCATCTTTCCCTTGACCGATTGTCGTCACAGAGAGGAGGCACACATTTCACAAAGTTATTTCGAGTCAGAAAAATATAAGCATATAGCATTATTCGTCTTGACTTACTATGATTTACTGGGGCTAAAAACTAAAAATATTTACAGTATTTGACTTTCAATAGGGAAGGGGTCTTACCGAGGTCTGTCTGTTGAAATTCTTCACTATATTTTTAATAGTCATTTAAGTCATTAAATAAATGTGAAAGTTGGCATACTAATTGCATTAAAAAATATCTAATTCTTCCTATGTTTTCTCATCGACTATCGTTTCCCCTGTAAGCATGGAAGGCTGAACATACAAAGGAAGCCTCTAACGAACAGCTAGATATGTACAGTGGGCAAAGGATAGTATACAGAGTGGTACTATAAAGATTGATGTATTTTAGAAGATCATAATATTTTATGAGATTTTGTATGGTTACACAACTACACTCATGTAATAGGGTTTATTAATCACGCCTTATCTCCGAAGTATTCCTGTCCCACGTAGTATAGGTGGTGAGCCCATTGCCACTCATGTAATAACCATAGAAAATGGCATAAAAGGCATTAATGAAAAAAATAAACCAATTATAGTGCGGCTTTGTCCACTATACATTGTATATATCTATTAAATCCACATTTTGGCCATGATTTATTTATACAAATCCAATTTCTCAGTATTACTGTCGACTAGCTCTTATCGAATGCATTACGATAACAACTTAATTTTATTGCTTTAAGTATGGATTAGAGTTGATAGAAGTATTGAAGCACATTAAGTATCGTCTTTTTAGGTCCTCAAAAGAGAGACCGCATTTCTTTTTATATACGAGTAGCACTGTCTAACCTAATATAAGTCATTATAAGCTTGTGTTATGGGATCTGGACGATAGATAAACATACTTATATATTGCTAAATATATACATAGCAAACACCCAATCTCCGAAACAAACATTTGTGCATCACACAAATATTTCTTCCGACTCGGGAAACGAACCCGGGACCTCAGTCAACTGTGCCACTGTCCACCGAGGAAGTCAATTGTGGCATTTCTATTAACGTTAAGCCAAGTTGAAAGCGGCGGTTTGCAAAATTGCAAAAGCAGCTAGGACGCCATAATCTGCACTTGTCATTTCAATTCGGCAATGGGCTCACCATCTGTTACGTGAGATCAAAATGCGTACGGAGAAAGGTGGGCGTATAGTATGCCTTTTTCTACTTCTTCAGAGATAAAGTAAGTGCTATAAACAAAAAGCACAGTGATACGCTTCCGGTAAGGTGGACTAATGACTTCATAAAGATTTACAGGAGCCTTATCGATGAGGCTCCTGTAAATCGATACGGGTAACGCAAGTCCGAACGTCGTAGCGATCTTTTTAGACAAGCTAATTTCCAGCAATGGGCTTCAATCGGCGATATGAATAATTTATACCAATAACCATACGCCGCAGCTGACCACAAAGTTTAGTTAGTAATAATGAACAACGCTCTCGAAAGTTATTATTTTAAAATTTTTTTTTGCTACAGTCCTTAGCACACTGACAATGATAGCACTGAAACTTCTATAGACTCTATGGAAGGTAAGCGACGCGCCAGAAGCATTTGTCTATCAAATATCAAACTCGATAGAGCAATATATTACTTTGCTGACATTATCTAAATCTGGTCTAATAAATCAATATTTACTTTCGATACACTTGTGCCCTTGTGGAAGGAATATAGGTAGGTATAATATCTTATCTACGAGCGACCTTCGATTGTTTATCATAAACATTTACATTAGCACATTTTTATGACGATAAATTGCAAATTACCATTTTTGGATCGAAGTTCCTTAACGAGACTTACGGGTAGTAAGATTAAGTAGAAATTTTCAGTTAAGGCAAAGTACATAAATAAGTATATAAGTACATAAATAAGTGATATATGTACTGTGGTTATGGAAACGTCGTATGCTGTGTGTGTATGCGTGTATGTGTCGAACCTACTACAAGCAAATGAGCACACCAGCAAGTGAGTGCGCAGCCGGATCTCCATTTTTCTTTCTTCGCCCGTCTCTTTTTATCATTTAATCTTTAAACACGTATTATAAATTATTTTTTCATTTTTTTAATACATATGGATATTCGTTCCTGACGGGGTCCGCCGATCCCACAGGTTTTTTATATTCTACGTCGATATGACAGTTACATCATTATCGAACTATCCTGTCTTTAGAAGCTCAGTAAGTTCTTAACAGCTAACAGCCCATAAACAATATGTTACCGATATAAGCACATAACACTAATAAACAAATTTTCATTCTTTATCTGTCTGTATGTTAATTCGAAATTATGCATATGAAACAATATGTTACTTTTCACAAAATGCATGCGAAAGTATGTATTATGTACGGTACGTATATAAAAAAAAACTATTTTAATATTTTTTCTCTGTCTGTCCATCTGTTGTGTTCTGGCTAATCTATGAAAGGGCTGGACCGATTTGGACTTTCACTGTTAGATAGCTGATGTTATAAGGCGTAACTTAGGCTAAATTACATAGGCACTACTTGGGTAAAACCGCGAGGTGTCCGCTACTAGACAAAACATTAGATACGAAACAAACACGTATATCTCAACTTGCGACCACAGGCAACCTTCGAGTATCGAATCGAGTAACTCATGAAATCAATACTCCAGATATTTTTAGATGTTTGTATTGTCTACAATAAGCTTACCTTACGTAAAGGGCCAATTGGCCCTGACGGGATCTATTCCTGGATCTTATACAATCGAAGGCATTACGTCGTGCTTATTCTAGGAGGGTGAAACATCCAACAGAAAATCAGTTGAGAACTTATCACTCGATTTACCACTTTCGTTTGATGCGAGTGCATGGAATTAATTTTATATTCGAATTCCACCCCCACGGCACTAATTTATTATTTATCAATCACACCTTATACCCGAAGGGGTGGCAGAGGCATATTATAAGCCCAATTTTTACCATGTGTATTCCTGTCCCATGTAATAGGTGAGCCCATTGCCGTGTTGAAATAGACAACTTAAAAAAAATTGGCACGAATTCAATCCAGTCTTTAAAAAATATTCTCGATTTGTTGAAATTTATGATTACTACCCCGCTCTCCTGGATCGTAGCGTGATGACATATGGCCTTCGCCAATAAAAAGGCTACCGAGCTCAAAAAGATTTTTTCAATTAAAAGTAGTAGTTCCTGAGATTATCGCGTTCAACCAACCAACCAAACAAATTCTTCAGCGGTATAATAATAAGTATAGATTAGATAAGATATGTAAGAAACTGAAAAGATAATGATTCAGCGAAATAAGGAAAACACAAAATAACTAATCTTTAACGAGCTGGCCTTGATTGATATTGTTTTGAATGTTATCAGTATCGCACACCTACGAGTATAAAGCCCGTCACACACGTAGCTATAAAATATATTAATATGCCGAGTGTTCTGTAAACGATCACTGAGTTACGCAACTTTCACTACGGCTGGTCCTCAGATGGGTGAGCACTTTGGCATTTACATTTGCGAGCGTTTCCGCGCTTCGGAAGGCGCGTTAACCCGTTGGTCCCGGTTGCCAGTAACATGGCTTGAAAAATTTCAACAGCAGGTAGCCACAACCTGCGTCTGTCTATTTCAACACGGCAAAGAGGCATACAGTATGTAGGCCCCTGCCACCCCTTCGGCGATAAGGCGTGATAGATAAGCATAATATATATTTTGCCTTCATTCGTTGATGGTCGGCCTAGAGTTTGTAGTATAATGCGTTAGTATAAATTACGGTATATGGTGGTGTAGTCATAGAATTATATATTATAGCTGTGTGTGCGGATCACTTGAATATTTGTAAAGAAAATATATCGCTATGCCTTGTTATAATTTACAATAACATATAGGTATATTATAGCTTCGTGTGTGACGGGCTTAAAGCTTTGATGTTTGTGTTTAGGCGCTATAAAGCGTCGAATAAGGGAAATATTCTTATCGATGTTTCTGGAAGCTATTACGCTGTTAATAGTAGATTAGTAGCCAAGGGCTGTTAGGCATCAATTGCAGCCCGAGAAATTTGCTGCGCACGAGCGCAGCGAGGGCGCCTATAGTTCGAGGGTGCAATTGATGCTTACACCCGAGCTAACTACTCTGCTTTACATCTCGATTGTGAGTTAAGTAGAAATAAACCGGCATTAGAAGAATAAATAAAGTATTCTATTCCCGCCTTTTTTCATCGTTTTTATAAATTATGTTTTTCAAGAACGAAATTGAACTTCGCCGTTCGATATTTTAAATTGATGACTATTATACTCATACGAAGACAAGGCTGAATAGCGAAGCGACCTCTTTTGTCATTGGGCTGAATGCATGATGTCTATTGCTAGTATGATGGTTAGATGTACGCGAACTTTTTGAAAGAGTGAAGTTTTTTTTTTAATTACTTACCGCCCTAGGGCTTTTATAGCTACATTATTACCCTAGAGCGCTAATTGGTCACCTACAAGCCCCATTTGAGGGGTAATAAGGACCTACTT
Source organism: Thumatha senex (assembly GCA_948477245.1). Taxonomy (NCBI): domain Eukaryota; kingdom Metazoa; phylum Arthropoda; class Insecta; order Lepidoptera; family Erebidae; genus Thumatha; species Thumatha senex. The sequence continues at coordinate 11,294,573 of OX419738.1, read as the reverse complement.
ACCGAATATGAGAGATGTAAAAGTCATTACTGATATCGTAAAAGAACAATTTACATGCAAAACGGAATGTTTCATGGGTATATGTACTTAAGCATTAAAGGTGTGTATCGGCCATAGATTAAGGATTACTACAAAAAGACAGCTTAGTAGTAGTAGCACAGAAATTACCTATTTAGTCCATTTTGTTACGATCACAGCCCAGCTGACTCAGGGCCTTATTCCAGAACGTTTCTCAATACTCAATCAACGCTTGAGAGTAATATTTATAATGTAAAAACTAGCGTCAAGCGTTGATTGAGGATTGAGAAACGTACTGAAATACAGACATTCGATTGTCGAGCTCGCGGCTCGTCTCACAGCTCGTCTCGTGGGTCATGCGAGAGTGAAAACGGGGTATAAAAGCATCTTTCGCTATGGCTGGTCCTCAGATGAGTGACCGCTTTGTGGTATTTTCATTTACGAGCATTTTCGTGCTACACAAGACATGTTAAGCTGTTGGTACCGGGTGCCAGTAACATAGCAGTCGTTCATCATCATCCGAGCGTCTGTCCCAGTTGCGTCTCGCGACGCCCGGAGTCCGCTTTCCTACATTTTCTCCTCCACTTCGCACGGTCTTCGGCATCCCCTGTAGTGAGACCATTGGCACGCATGTCATCCCTTACGACGTCAAGCCAGCACTTCTTGGGTCTTCCCCTCTTACCGGGACCCGGCGGGGCTGACATGGCCAGACATTTGTTACCTACGTAGCCCGGCGGTTGCCGCAAGACGTGACCATACCAACGAAGGCGACACTCTTGCAACTTGTCTGCAATGTCACGGACGTGAAGGCTGCCGCGGATGCGAGAGTTTCTCACGCGGTCCATCCGCGTGACCCCACACATCCACGGCAGCATCTTCATTTCCGTGACACGCAGCTCCTGCTTGTGTCGCTCCAATATCGGCCACGTCTCACTGCCATGTAAAAGGACAGGTCTAATAATGGTTTTGTAGACCTGTCCCTTCAACCGGATCGGCATTTTAGGGTCACAAATGACACCGGTCATCTCAACATAGCAGTCGTTAAGCCAAATTAAAAATCTTATGAGGGCTTGAAAAACTTTCAACATTAGGTTACCGCAACTTGCGCTTGCCCATTTAACATGGCAATAGGCTCACCATCACCACCTGTAACGTAGTACAAAAATGCATACGGTGAAATGTGGGCGTAGTATGAGTTTTTGCCTATCCCTACGGGGATAATAGGGTGACAATATGTATGTATATATGTAAAATAAATCGTACAAATAGGTTGCTACATAACAGACCAGTATAGTTTTTTCGGGTCTGTGGCTATTAATTAGTACATCGAGTTATAATGTACTGCGATAGTAATATTATTTATGAAATAATATTATTTATAATATTTATGAAATTGTACTATACTCGTATTTTAAAACAAAACTTTTGGAGTACACAGACCAGATATTTACTCTCTATAAAGTTTTATTATTCGGATCGAATGAGTCGGAAAACTTGAGATTAAGGAGACCCGTGCATTCCACTAACTTTTTGGATTTTGTCCAAGCAATTCGGCTGTGGAATACACTGCCAGTGCCTTCTATCAGACGTGCACAAAGTTAAGACACATTCAAAAGACTATACCAAGTGTTTTCCGCCTCCGAATAGACATTATTAATATTTATTATTAGACTGCCTCTGTGGCGCAGTGGGTGGGCGGTGGGCGCTCCGACTGCTACGCAAGAGGTCGTGGGTTCGATTCCCACCCAGAAAAAAACTTTGTGTGCTGAGCACGATGGTTTAGTCTGTGTCTGGGTGTTATTTATAATATGTATGTTTTTAGAAATATATAAGTATGTTTATCAGTTATCTGGTTACCATAGTACAAGCTCTGCTTAGTTTGGAATCAGGTAGCGTTGTGTGAGTTGTCCCAACGATATTAATATATTTATTTTATATCGTACGTATTTATGTAGGTATGTATTTAAACATGTATGTGTATACGGCATATTATTTGAATAACAAAGTCGAACTGGTAACATTTAACTATAACACTATTTTGCCCCAAATTCAGTTCTCCTAACAAGTCTCCTTCCAAAGGTTGCCTGTAAGAAATTGCCTCAGTGCGAAAAGGCCGCCAATTGTAAAACCCATTTACTTAGTACTCATTATCTATAAGTATAAAATGTATTTTTGGTGTTACAGTTAAGAATAAATTTATCAATAAATTAATCAAACAATACGTATACTGCTAGTAATTATACAGTATTTTTGTAAGAAGTCAAGAAAAGCCAAATGATAGTGGCTCCTAGCAGCCAAATAAAAGTAGATGTGACTCCGTTTTGTGTATGTCTCGATGGTATAGTTGGTAAGGCTTCTGGTGTGAGACGCTGGTTCGAGTTTAACTCGAGACTGAAAAAATATTCCACTTTAAAATTTTAAATTACGTCGTAAATTTAAGTGAAATCGTTTTAATTAAGTCGTAATATTTACCAACTGTAAATGATTTAACATTTGTTAAAATAAATAACTATTGAAGGCCGTAATCTATTTTTCGTCTTGCTGTCGCCTAAAGACGTCAAACTATAATGTGTTAAAAATAGTCCCAAATTGCGACGTAATGAGTGTGTTTGTGTATGGAATTGTATGAGCAACTAAATGAGAGAGCTATGTGCTCTCTCATTTAGTTGCTCATACAATTCCAAAGGCTCATTATTTATGGTTTTGTTATTGTTACCTCTCCGCTTTCATATTCTGTGATTCAAAAAGAATATCTGATACTAGCTGATAACCACGGCTCCGTTAGTCTGATGAAGTTTTCTCTTACCCATTTTCCATAGGCGCTAATTCCCGGGAAAAATATATAATTGTATAACAGAGAAGACACCCAAACTCAGAAATAAACATTCGTGGGAGCATACAAATATTTCTCTGACCCGGAGTTTAGTCAAACCTTAGTAAAAACAGTACGCATCCTGACGGGGTAGTCAGAGTGGACAGATTGCAAGGCTTCGCGATACATTAATAATTCTTCCTGCAGATTCATACATGCACGTTGGGTTGGGTCTCCGAATACTTTTGTCCCTACCGTTTTTGAGTAGGGTGCTCACGTGGTCTCGGCCTACCCTGACTACTTCTGCCCTCTACTAAATCATTCGGACGTGTCCAAACCAACGGACAAAAAACAAAATAAACAAATCTAAAAGCAAAAGATTAATTTAAATGCAGTCGCGAATTCGTATCAAAGTTTTATTATGAAGTTCTATGTAGGTACCGCAGTGTAGAGTTGTTACATCATCGCCATGAAATGTATATTTTTTGCTATAACGGAATTTTCCACGCAAAAACATTGCCAATTTGTGTTTTAGAATTTTAGAATACAAGTCAACTGAAATATAGCATTTTGTGAAGTGCGATACCATTCGTTTTGTCATATAGATTCTGTTTAGATTTGTGTTAGACATAGTTTGCACATTTTCATGTATTTCGAGAGTGTGTTTGGGTTTAAGGGGCTCCCACAAAAATCTCCGGGGCAAAAGCGACTTCACCTGCTAGCGGTGCACCTGTTGACCAACGAACGAGACAAAGATTTAAACGCCTTACGGTGTTGGGTGACCAGGGGGCCGAGTCCACTATTCAGTTGCATTTTTGATAGTCTAATAACACTTTGACAGTCAAAAACAGCGATTCTGGTACTATTCTATGGCTTGTCAATAATAGACTCGGCCCCCTGTTCTCTGAATGGTCAGATTTACACTAGATCTAAATTAGGATATAAAAGGATGTAAAGTTGGTAGTCTAATGGTTAGGATGACAGAGTTGTGTTCTCGTGGTCTGAGGTTGATACGAATCTTTACACTATTATAGACGTGAATCCACTCAGACTTAACACAAGTAATTGAGCTTAACCGGATGGGTTAAGTGGAATATGGCACACTATTGTTAGTATTCATTTTTATAAAAAAAAAGGTTAATTTGAAATAAATACCTATCTAAAGATAAGTATAAATATTGAAGTATCGTCACAATCATAAACAAATTAAAACTAAATAGTATTTATTAGTCGCATGACTGAATCATGATAATGATATGGTAGCCAATTCACTAATGCGTGATGTGGCACATGTCACATAACACTGTAATAAAGGACCATAAAATTCTTAGTAATTACTTATAAAATAAATAGGACAGGTGATTATTTCCGCTTTACTATTGTACTAGAGGTTGTCCGCGGAGAGAGCGAGAAAGAACTCTTTCTCCCGAGTACCGCAGTCTGCGGCAAGGGTCCCGCAGACTTGTCTTCGCCCAAGACTACCGGCCTCCACGGCTCCGTGACCGGGGGCCTGAGTACGGTGGGCGGGCTGCTCGCCGTTCTTACAGAAGCAGGCCATGGAAGGTGGCGTAGCGTGAGGGTTACACGCACGTAATTCACTCCTTCAAGGAAGTGGTATATCACCCGAACCCCCAAGAGATAACACTCGAACCTCCAAAAGAGGCAGGATTACACACCCGAAACCCCACCCCCCCCAAACGTGCCTGCGGTAGCGGACAAAGTCTGTCGGGAGCCCTGGAGCTATCCTTCCGAGGGCTCACCCGGGACTCCTGGCTATAGACAGATGGAAAGGATACGTGTGGTTTTAGTCGGTAGGAGTCCGGCATAGCATCCATGAGGATTTCCACACGAAAAAAAAACAAGTTGACCGCGGCACCGCCCGTTTGGTGAAGTTCTACAGAACCCGTTTCCTCCAGAAACCTGTTTCCGGGATATATATCTTAATTATAGTATCTGCTACTTCCGCACGAAATTTTATTAAAATTGATTTAGCAGTTTGAGCGTGTTGAAGTAACCTTAGACTTTGTAATATTAATATAATAAAGTTTTACTTTACCTGCTTTCCAGAGAAATTTGTTCCAGTTAAAAGTACTTTTTTACCTACTTGCTCCAATTTCATAATCGCGTACCGTGATTTTCGATTAACAAAAGGAAATGTTGCTCGTAGAGGGTTGAAAGAGTCAGGGCAGGCCGAGACTTACATATGAAAACAAAGTGAGCAGATTGCTCAAAAAAGGAAAGGTTAAAAGTACTCGTATACCCAAACGTGCATGTATGAATCTGCAGGAAGCGAAGGTAGTAGGTACGCATGGATCGCGAAGCCTGGCCATCTGTCCTCTCTGACTACCCCGTCAGGGATACAGCGTGAAGATAGTTAGTTTTGTAATGTTACTCCTGTATGCTCATCTTCTAATAAATGTCATCTGATTCAACAATGTCTATAATTAGTACCTCTTTTGTAGGTAAGTACATACCAAATTAGGAAGGTATTGTGATTCTGACATCACTGATTCTACTAAAAAGCGCCAATATTTGATTTGTTGGTGCTAAAGAAAATAATGGCGCAAGTCATTTATGTCATTTTCACCTACAATTTTCATGTCCTAGCTGTTCATACGTTTATGTTAACGATCTGGGGCCCAATTCTCGAACACACGACTTAAATTCGACGGCGAAAGATGACGCAAATTTACTGGAGAAATATCTAAAGTCTCTTGTTTCGCCGTTTCTAAATATAAAACAAAATATTACATTTCACCAGCAAATTAAACGAATTCTGCGTTTTTAAGTCGTGTAGTCGAGAATTGGGCACCAGGGCGACAGCTCTCAAGATTACGAGATTAAATGGAAATTTATTGATAAACTGTTGAATGAAATTTAGAAATGGCAAAACATGAGATTTTAAAATCCTAATAGTCGAATCCCTTGTAGTCGAGAATTGGAGACATGAAATTTTTCCCCGACGTTGTTATAACTAAATTTTATTATTTACTTATGTTATTGTGATCTTCATATAAATTTCGCAAATTAAAACTCAATTAGAGTGTATTACGACATGACGTCATATTGCGTGTATATTGTTTTTCTAACAATCATCTATTTATAAAATGTTTTACGTCTATATTAATATCAATCACGCCTTATCCCCGAAGGGTTGGCAGAGGCATATTATACGCCAATAAGAATGCACACGGTTAACGTGTGCATTCTTCTCCCACGTAATAGGTGGTAAGCCTATTGCCGGGTTAAAATTGACAGAAGCAGGTTGTGGCTACCTGCTGTTGAACTTTTTCAAGCCGCCAATAAGTCTCAACTTGGCTTATCGACTGCCATGTTACTGGCAATCCGTAACCAGCCGTAGTATAATTTGCTTAACGCAGTGATCGTATACAGAATACTAAGTCAGCGAGGCCACGAGCTCTTTTATATTATCAAGATTCTTTAAAATTACTTAATATATTCGAACTTTTTATTATAGTCAAGCAATGGTCGTCACCGGTGCTAGGCAGAGGCATATTATAACGCAGTTTTTTTGCCAGTTGTATTAAGTCCCAAGTAATACGTAGTGAGCCTAGTGCCCGTGTTATACTATTTATATTCAAGTTCGAGAGATAAAGGATCTTGATAGATTCCTTTTTTGCTTTTAGTGGCACGGAACCCCAAAAGGGGAGCAATTGAAAATGGCAGAGAAACAACCCTTGACCGTCTATGAAATCAAACTACCATAAGTTCTTCAGTAACTCATCACGTTCAAGATCAGTCAGAGTGCAGCACCTCTGGTGTTGCAAATGTCCATAGGCTACGGTGACCACTTTCCATCAGGTAGGCCGTATGCTTGTCTGCCACCTCAGTGGTATAAAAAAATGCAAACGAATGAAAACAATAAGAATTGCTACTAATGTTTTCATCTAATGAAATATGAAAAGCTGTTCCAAGGTTTATTAGCTACTGTAAAGTTTTATTTAGCCGTTGTAAATAGTGAGTTGCACAAAGACTAATAATTTTCAAACGAATTTTCTTATCAAAGTACAAGTACATTACATAGGTATGTAACTACGGCCTCTGTGGTATTGGTAAATGTATGCTACTACCACCAACTAAAAATGATGCTACCTATTGTGCTGAGGTCAAATATTTGTGTGTTGTGCAAATCCACAAATAATTGTTTCGGAGCTGAAGTTTTATATATGTATAATATGTAGTGTATTACTATGTTTATCAGTTGTCTAGATCCCACACAACATTAGCTTAATTTGGATCGAATGGCGTTGCGTGAGAAGTTGTTTATTAATATAATAAATAAATAAAACTCAAAAGTTGTTTATTTATTTACATTATATGGTAGATATATAAACCGTGTGAGGAAATCCCGTATCGAATTCTAATATTTAGTGAAATTTTGATTGCATAACATCTTGTGATTGAGATCTTGTGATTTTGGGATGTGTTTCAGATTTTGAGAGAAAAGTTGGACCAATTGCTGCTCGACTTTCTCAATTTTGGACAGAGAAGGTGTTGAAGGTATCTGTCTGAAAATGAGGGCTCTCACTTATAATATCAAAACTTTGGTGCCGCGCTTCGGTAACTGTTGACCCTGTAAAGGTTGCAGTCCAGTGTTCTGAACGAAATTATTTTCATGTTTCAAATGATATTTTACTGCGCTGCTGGTGATAGTATTATGAGAGAAAGAAAGAGAGAAAATATATTATAACGATCGCTTACAGTAGACATCATTATAGGTGGTGGTAGCGTAGAATGTGGTTTAGAACTTCTGTTCTCGTAGCCTGTGAGCGACTATTTACTGTCGACGTGCCACAAGCAATTTAGTTAAGCTGGGGTTAGCGGCGATATAATTAGGAACTACGGTTTGTGTTTAAAAAATACTTGTAAAATTAATGGTAAAAGTATATGTGAAGAAGACACCTGAATGAATAACGCGGGACGTGTCACGCATCGCCCTCACAATAGCCTACAATGTTGGATTGGGTGTGCCGCCATTGACCAGGGAAGTGATGGCGCCCTAGCCTAGTTTTCGAAGGTTCGTAGGCGGACGGTCGAGGGACTCAAGCTCGCAGATGGTCATACATAGCGGCTGGTACCCCTCCGTAATCCGGAGGTGTCTTTTAACGCCCGCTCACTTCCCCCTGACATCGGAGGGGGTGAAGAGCGGTCGACACTGAGACTCGCCCCCAGCGACCCGATTAAGACGAGGCGAAACACCTCGTAGGTTTATTGAGAACTCTTGCTAAAGGTCAGCAGCCTCACACAACCGTCATATATAAATTCTTTCTAGATAAAAAACCAATAAAGCCTAAATAAATAATGATTTAACGTGTTTGGGAAACATAACACCAAACATTTTCACTTCATGAAGAATATTTCTGGATCATTTCAGAAAATTTTAATCCTGTCCAACTATGGTATCATTGCATTTTGTATAAAAATACGATGTGTGTTTTTTCAAACATGCTGAAATAACTTATGACAAATAATAATCCAGTCTTTCTGTTTATTTGTAGTTTCCCCTGCGCTCTGAATATATTTTGAATCATTTAGTACCTACTACAAATTTGTCAGCGTGATAATATGTGTAGCTGTGCCAAATATTTAATTTGCTTTTCAGCTTTTAATACTAATAGGCTATAAGTAAAACTTCAAATATACGTGGGACCATCGAACATATAACCTATGTGTTACTCGATGCACGTAAATGAACATTTCATCAATTTTTGTACCGAGAAAATCTGTAAAGCTTAAAATGGTTGGTAATAATTTTTATTTTAAAACAATATAAAATAAGAGGAGGAACGAGTGAAGTTGTTGCTCCGACACAAGGAAATACAGATAGCCATGGATAACCCAGGGAAGGCATCTCCGACCAAGCAAAGTGATCAAGCCTGTTGTTGCCTCGCTGCCCCAGCAACCGTTGCTATTGGGCTGTTGTGATATTATCTGTGGTACTACTAGGTAATATCCACGAGGATGTAATTAATGTCTGTTATTGAATATAATAGTAATATTTCGGTTCAATCAAAAACAGTTCAATCGATCCCAACTAACAAAATTTTCTTTCAATCATTTAAGCAACTTTATTTTCTTATTTCACAAAACTCTTGAGAGTTCATGAAAAGCCTTCATCAATAAAGTACACCGTTGTAAACCTCCCCCGCTCACTAACCTAGTAATTTTCCGTTGGATCTGTCAAATTGCGCAAGTCAGTAGCGGTCGTTGACCTCTCTCAGCTTGTGAAGTGACGTAGATCTGACCTAGGAATCGCGCATGGCTGCTAGGCGACAGGTAGCTGTAGCGCAGCGGTGTTAAAAATACTTACATTCCTAGCTATAAACATATTTATACGTATATTACTGTTATCGAATCAAAAAGAAACTAATTAAAAAAAAAATTAAATATGTTGAATGAAGCGTTCGTAGTATCGCTAAATCAGTGTTCTGTAAACGATCACTGTCTTAAACAACTGGCTGGTCCTCGAATGGGTGACTATGTGGCATTTTCATTTACGTAAGTCCTTATCTCTCGAACGCGAATACAGGCAACAAGCTCACTACTACATTACTTGGGGCTAAATACATCTGGCAAAAATACTGCTTCATAAAATGCCTCTGCCTACCACCGTTGTTGTAGCTCTCTTCTACGGTAAAAATTTTTTCATCCGAAAAAAGAATTTCCCGATATTTTTCTCGCTCATGGTATGGTTGGGAGTTTCTTATTGGGGCTTAACAGAGGTAGGTACATTTTTGTGAGAAAGGTGTTTAAACGAATGCAGTTGTGTATCAAAATACAGTCCTGACGAACCTTGTGGAACCTGCTTCTCATACCATGTTCAATAACAGGCACTCATAGAGCGAAGAGCACACAAGACTGGCTGGCGGCGGCGGCGCGTGAAATCGACTTCATCCGGCACGAAGACTGGCCCTCCTCCAGTCCAGATTTGAATCCGTTAGATTACAAGATATGGCAACACTTGGAGGAAAAGGCGTGCTCAAAGCCTCATACCAATTTGGAGTCACTCAAGACATCCTTGATTAAGGCAGCCGCCGATATTGACATGGACCTCGTTCGTGGTGCGATAGACGACTGGCCGCGCAGATTGAAGGCCTGTATTCAAAATCACGGAGGTCATTTTGAATAAACTTTATTGTTTTAAGAATCTATGTTTTGTTAAGTTCATTTTGGTATATAAATGGTTACATAATAAATAAACTTGTTTCAATTATTTTATATTAAACATGTGACAGAATTTATGACCTGACTAGGTAACTAACCCCTAACAGTATCAGGTGCTAAAGTGTCCATAACATTAGTAAACAGCAAATGGCCATCCTTCGTACCTACCAGATTCGAACAAACGTGAGTGCTGGGTTTCTACCGTATTCTACTAAACTTCTTATTTTAAATACCTACATGAGTATTATGAGACGGATAGCAATTTAAAAAAAAAAAATTAGAAGGTCTTCGGTGTCGCGTAACTTTGAACCGAGACCGTGACAGATAAGATTAAGGTCTTTTGACTTTGAGTGAAGCATTGTTAATGACGTCAGCCCCGGCCACGTAAAGGCAGTTGAGTTATAACAGTACTGATTAAATTTTACTGCTGAAATAAATATAAACCTTGCGTCATGAATATAACGTAGCAAATCCTTTTGACTTATTTTGTACAATGTAACTGAAATTAACTAAATCTGAGGTGCTTTTTAGTCCATATATCGTGCAGGAAAGCATTAATAATTTAAACCGGCATCTATAACCACCATCTTGGGTGTTCCACCATGTTGGATTAAGAATCACGTCACACATCTAACTATACATTGTCATCCAAATTAAACGTGTAAGCAAAATTTAAATTAAATTAGTTATAGGCATCTGCTTGGAGCCGTGGCCACTACTGGAGCGACACAAGCAGGAGCTGCGTGCCACGGAAATGAAATTGCTGCAGTGGATGTGTTGAGTCACGCGAATAGACCGCGTGAGGAACTCTCGCATCCGCGGCAGCCTTCACCTTCCTGACATTGCAGATAAATTGTAAGAGTGTCGCCTTCGCTGGTCACGTCTTGCGGCAACTGCCGGGCTACGTGGGATACAAATGTCTGGCTATGTCGGCCTCACCGGGTCCCGGTAGGAAGGGAAGGCCCAAGAAGTGCTGGCATGACGTTAAGGGATGACATGGGTACCAATGGTCTCTCTACTGGGGTGCCTACGACCGAAGTGGAGGAGAAAATGTAGGGAAGCGGACACCGGGCTTCGCGAGGCGCAACTGGGACAGACGCTCGGATGATGAAGATAGTTGTAGACATCACAACCACAGGCTTCTTATAGGCTTACTAGGAGGATCTCAGAAATCTGTATTATTAGTGTCCTAAGCATTTTAAAAAATAAAGAATTATAATTATTATAAAAATATTATTGATAGATATCTGCTTCAAAATTGATTTGCAAGATTCCACTGTAACAAACATACATTCAGGTAAGTTAATAGAAAGTTTGTAAAAAGTCTAATATTCTACATTTATTACCATTATGCTGTAACATTCTAAATTAATTAGCTGTGAACTGTTGGTGTTCTCAATTCAAAATTAGATACAAAAGCGTGGTCGGAATATTTTATCTAAAAAGGCAATGTTCTAAAAATAAAACAAACTTGTTTTTCTTTTAAACTTTGTAGAGCAGCGGGATTGTCTGTTCTAATTTTAAGTCACACCTAAAATTATTCAGTCAACTTATCTGTATAAGGAACGGGTTATAGTGGAGTTATTCAATATAATGTTGAATCTGAACGCCAATTCTCCTAGTTCATATATGTCGGAATAAACAGTTATTTTGAGTGGATTAATATGGAGTATATGGACACTTTAAATATTGATATTATTCAAACCTAAAGCACAATTCCGTTTCGGTGAGGTTTTAGTCATTTGAGTGGGTTGATTTCAATTCAGCCTCATCAAATCAATTTCATTACAAAAAAATCCTGGTGCACAATATAATGTAAAGTAGAAACTGAACTTGACACAACTGTTACGTAAAATTATGCAATCATAATCCTCCACAAAACGTGTCACACTCACAGTGACACGTGTATTGTCTTGCTTTGTAAAATGGGGTTAGCATTAGCAGTCTTTTGACAGTGTATCAAAAGACCATTACCATCGGAGAAGCGTATTGCTTTTAGTCAGAGGGCCGAGTCTACACTGACAAGCCGTAGAATAGAACCAGAACCGCTGTTTTTGAGCTGTTAAAATATTATTAGACTATCAAAAATGCAACTGACTAGCGGCCACTAGTTAGTAGAATTCTATCGGCCGACCGATAGCATTTTCTACGATGATTTATTGGAGTACGATTGTAATAGTAAACTACGAAAAGCTGTCAAAATTGTACCGGTGGCTTTCGACACGATTGAAATAGCAGACTCGGCCCCCAGATCACGAGATAGATATATTGCTGGCAGCAAAAACGATTTATAGGATCACAAATGTACTGTTTATGGGCAACATTGTGATGTTTACTTTGTGAGCATTACCTATGTGTTAAAAGATCATATTTAGATTCTTCAGCACTTTCTTGAATGATCAATGAATTATATACTGTTATTGTTAGATTTGCCAGTTTATTTATTACGATGTGTGTTTTACTAAGCAAGTTTATACCACCGCTTGTAGCTAGCTTATGACCATTAGTGGTATTTTTAACAAGCGTTTCTTAACTTCGGAAAGCACGTTAAATCGGTGATTCCAGTAGATCTGTTAAAGTTGACGGTTTCATGGGCACCTTAAAAATTTTCTACAGTAGTCTTAACACGGCAATAATAAGTAGTTAATACAGTAGTCTTAACAGTGCGAAGCCTCTGGTGTGGCAAAAGTTCCTCCTTTTTACCTTTTACTTTTCCTGATGGCATATTTGTTACGAAATAAAATCTTAGATGGCTTTTTATGTTGGACTCCACAGGTATCATACCACCAAAGTCGAACTAATGTTGGGCAATTATTGGTATGTCAAACTGGAACTGATTAGAACTACATGATGCCCCTTCACGTATTAGTATTATCATACGCCCGCGGCTTCGCCGTTTTCCAGTTCCCGTTTCCTAAAGCAACTTGTTCCCGGGATAAAAAGTAGCCTATATGTTATTCTCATGTACCTATAAGCTATATTATTGTAAAGTTTCATTAAAATCCAATAAGTATTTTTTAACGTGAAAGAGTAGATAACAAACATCCATTCTTACAAACTTTCTCATTTATAATATTAGTAGGATGTAGAATAGGTAAGGCATCTCTAGTTATAGACCGTGAGCGAAATAGTATTTTCAAAAAATTACATATGACAACATCTCCTTTTTTCTCCCCGTCTTCAGTCTCTCTCATTATGCCCTTTCTCTAATTTTCCTTTCAATTTCAGTACTAAACTGAAAATCCTACTAATATTATAAACGTGTAAGTTTGTGACAATGTATGGATGTAGGCTAGTTATTATTTCAAGCAAAAATTACTGAATGAATTGTGATGAAAGTTTATTATAATATAGCTTACACATCGGAATAACACAACTTACTTTTTATCCCAGGATAAAAAGTAGGTTATGTAAAAAAAAATGGAACAGGAAAACTAAAAGCGTAGAGATCGCAGGCGAAGCCGCGGTCGTACACTATTAGTTAATAGTACCAAAATTCCTATATGGAACATTCTGAGAAATCAACATTTTGGGAAATGGTTATTCAACATGTTGGGAGTTCCACTTTATAGGATTCAACAATCTGGGAAATCGACTTGCTGACAGTGCAACTTTATGCGAATTCAACTCAATGGTCCTAAAGGAAATTTCATTACATCTTGGTTTATGTCGAATCTGATTTTATATTTAAAATCTAAATCGTATAACTGCGCGGCTTTGTTTACGTACTACAGTGAGGTAGCAGATAGCAGACTGTATTCCTATGACTCAGGTTGCAAAAGAGTTGGTAATTTATTAAACGCTGTCTAGATAAAATGGAGCTAAGATTATGAAACTTTCCAGAGTACATTTCTGATAGATTTGAAATAGAAAGAATTGTAACGCCACGCCAAAAATATGTTTAATAGTCAACACAAGTTGTGACGTCGCCGTCGTTTCCTACTACGCCATATTGGGCGGTAATGCTTACCTGTAATCACTACATATTATAAAACAAAGTCGTTTTTCGCTGTCTGTGCCTATGTATGCTTAGATCTTTAAAACTACGCAACGAATTTTGATGCAGTTTTTTAAATAGATAGAGTGATTTTTATAGAGGTTTTTATGTGTTTTGTAAAATTTTTGGATACATTAACTTAATTATAACGATATAATGTTGTCGGTGTCGGAAAAAATGAGCCGTCTGGGAACTTTTAACGAAAATGCTGCCTAAACCCTTTGAGATATAACAAAATAATGAATAGTGGAATTGTGTATCTAATATAGGTCTACAAAAAAGTCCGCGACAGTATATGTCTATTTCTTAAGGATAACGTACTATATCCATTTTAAAACTTTAAAAAACAGCAATAATAAAGTGGTAATTTAAACACAAAAACATTATAAATGCTTATAATTTTTAACATGTTAGTTGGCTTCAGCATTTAATGAAGATTATTTTGTTCCTTTTCACTTTGCAAATTAAATGAATATCTTAGGCGATATGGCAATATCAAAAAATGCGCAAATAAATTAATTTCGTGTATCAATAATTCGAACGGGCCGTCCGGCGCGGGCGTTAGTACTTGAGAGCGGAGAAGTAATCGAGTAATTTGGAAAATGTTATAAATAAACGACGGGATTAAATGGGTACCACGGGGTTCGAAGTTTGTCACGGGCAAAACCAGACGGGTCAGCTAGTTATGTTATAAATAGCTTGTGCACTGTTCATTCTGTCGTTGTAAGTCGAGCAATAAACAATCTACGTTGACATACTCGCCGTTATATCATTTCTCTATACTGCCCTATAACCTCGCTGTAATAGAATAATGGCGAAAATTAGGATAAATTTTAGGTTAAACATGAGGAGGGTTAAAGGTATATATTTATTTAAGCTATTTTAAAAACTTGATTTTCATATTATTTTATAAAAAGAAAACAAGTTTTAAGCTACCGGATCCTTACAGTCTTATTTTTAACGCAGGCCTTTTTAATACTCAAAAGGTTCCAGTTTACACCCTTATGTCTATGTGTCTATGTAGAAATATATATGTATGTTTATCCATTATCTAGTTACCATAGCACAAACTCAAAGCTAGTTTTGGCTAGGTGGCACAGTGTGAACAGTGTCCCTCATTTTATTTTTTAGATTAGATCTATATAACTATGCGCAATTTCTTACTTTCAGTGCTCACTTCCACAGAACATCAAGGTAAGGTCAAATGTTTTATATTTCCTTAATGTCGCCCTATTTATGAATTACAGTTGCCGAAAATGTTCTGACTTTCCTATTTGGAGTATCTCTCAGTATTTTATAGAATTTACTCTAGTTTTGACTCTCTCATTATAAATTAAATAACGATTTTATATTAAAGCTCATAAGTAATTAGAGATCGGCTGGCTATATTGTAGTATATTTCAGAGCATCATGGATAATCATATCCCAATGGAGAAAGAATGGGTGGCAGAATGTCCATCGCCAATCCTCGCTGCAGTTCGTAAAAATACAGATATGCAGAGACGTTAAATTTCAGTCTGGCAATAATTTCCTATCCTTAGTTGTTATTATTGAATTAAAACTACAATTTCTTTAATTATTTATTTAATAGCAATCGTACCGAACATAGCAACCATAAAATGTAATGAAGTAGAGCCAATGAAAACATCGTTCTTCGCAAACACAGTCCCAATGTGCTCGACGGATGGCGGCGGCGGGCGCGTCGTTTTGAGTTATGACGTGGATTACACTGTAGTGTGCCAAAATAAACACATTTGGAATGTTGCGTCAAGTAAATTATGATACCTATCTACAATATATTTTTGTAAAGAAAAAGTAATTGTAGCACAACAATTTAAAAATAGAACATGTTTATTTTCTACAATACAATTTTGTGCGATCATCCGGTGATCAATAAAACTTGATTCGGTTTAGAATTAATATAAAAAAATAGCTTTACGAATATTATTAGAACTCACCAGCCACAAAGTACCCCGGGTCTTTTAAAGTATCTTGATGAATCTAATAATAATCAGAACGGTTTTCTTTTAGGAATCTCTACAATTATGTAGCCAAACCTGACCACAATTTACATTGAACTAATATTATACGTGTAGTATATATAGCTATATAGTATATAAAGCTTAATACATACATAAATATTGTCACGCCATTATCCCCGAAGGGGTAGGCAGAGGCATACTATACGCCTACATTTCACACAGGTGATGAGCCCAATGCCATATAGCTCAATATCAAATTATAAAGACATTGTGATAATTAATAAAAAAAAAAATGTCAATTAATTGGCTAAAATTCCTCTAATTAAACATACATACTCGTACATTGCAAGTTGCTAAAAAATCATTTTAGTTTTCCGACGGATGTTCCGATCGTAGTGGATTTAAGTACATAATTCCACACCTATTCTGCTACTCGATTTAGATGAAGCAGAACACCGTGGTAGTATGGTGGTTTTATTCCAGGGGTCTTGACCCTCTAGTAGGAGTTTTATACAAAATCAACCCGATGTCAATGTATCAATGTATTCCACTCCGTGAAAAGAAAACTCTACAGCTACCATTGATCACACTTAAATTAAGGCGAACTAAGTTTAGTCGACTGTTCTCACATAACTCCATTGCATGCTGCATTCTAAAAGAGAATAGGTACATGGAGTTTCTTGCTAGAATCTTCTCAATGAAGGCATTGAATGGTAGGTAGTCTGCCCTTGGAACTAGCAACGTATCGCTCTCAGTTTAATTATTGTCGTGAATAGTCACATAAATGCCTAAAATTGTTTACATAAATAATATTATTTTTGATTTTGAACACGAAACAAAATAGAATAGTATTCCTATTTTACTTTATAATAATTTACATAGAACATAATACCTAGCTTTAGTTCTTAAAGCATCAATAGCTCATAAATAATCCACATTGTTAGAACAGCGTAGTCAATATTATCAAGTAAATGGCCATACATCTGATACGCTACGAACATACGAAGGCCAAGGGTGCGGGCTGGGAGTGTCACCTTGACCGTGAAATACACTTCGCTGTTTACACACCATGAACCGCTATAGTCCGAACAAAACGCATGGTGCGGTGCGTGACTTGAAACAGTGCCAATTTTATTTATTTTTTGGTGTAAACTGTGTTTTTTTCACATTGGTAATTAATAAACGTATTCGTCGTAGTAAATTTATTTAGCTAGCTAAAAGTTTGTGGTATTGGATCTAGACAATTGATCAACGTACTTAAACAGGAAATTTTTAAAACAAGCATTGCCAGGTGTAGTTATAACTAAGGTCATAACTAACAATGTTTGTTCTACGATTTTTAATAATTCGTTACGAAGCGAAGTACTGTGACATTTGAACAGTTGAGCTGCGTCACAGGTAGGTATTGAATTGGCCTCATAGAACTTCTTGGTCTCTTCTGCGTCATGTACTGCATGACTCGATGAACGATACAGTACAGCGCGCGCATCAACGCAGTTGATACAGGTCAAGGTCAAAAGAGCTAACGCAGGGCCCACCCCTTATGTTTTTTACGAGTTACGCAGTTATTATAATTCAAACAGTAGGAATGAAGCAGGTACATTACCTACCTACGTCGTTGCAGTTCCAAAGCACAAAGCTTCGCTAAAACCTTATATTGGAGAGCGGAACGTACAGTTTTGTCGAAAATATATCATTTTATGGTAAAAGTTAATAATATTCAATCAACAAAAATCGATAAAAAGTTTATTACATAGAAAATTATTGATATCACTAAAATACCTACTATAGCAAAGAAAGTTTTAAAAAGCACGTGCTTTTTGATATAATTGGCATTATGTTTTTTTTTGTCATAAGATTTTTGACCTTTGGTCCTCGCCTTATTAATTACAATTAATCCAAAACTCACAGCCGCACTCAGAGTCGTTCATTAAATTAGTGTAAATTGTCATTTAACTAATTATGATTAAAATAAATAATTGGCCGTTGCTCCTAGAGACGAAAATTAATGGTTCATTAGTTAATGCCAACTTAAGTCAACGTAGGGCGGTGCGCCGTATCGAAACGTATGTTGGTAAAGTGCAATATCGTTACATGCCTTAGGACATTTAAATAATTTTATAAAATATAGTTGTTATGTAGTTTTTATAGGATAAAGTTATTATTTTCCTTCAAAATAAAAAATGTTTAATGTTTTACTATTATTTTTAGGGAAAATTACTATGAATTACGGAATATTGCCTGAATGCATGACTATAGATATGGATGGATTACTATACATATCGCTCTTTGATTCTCTCCGTAAAAAACATAGGTGACATTATAGCGCTAACACATTAGGATTTGGTCTTCCGGACTTCGACAGATCAAATCCATCGAGTCCGCCAACCAAATCTGTCATTATGATCTGTCATTATGAAAAAGTGTTTTTTGAAGAAAAATTGAATTAAATCTGGGAAAATTAACGACAAAGTAGCTAGAACGGCAACATTGATCATATTCGATGCGGATCGAGGCAGATTCAGTTAATAATAATTATGTCCGCTGGACTGCTGTACAAACGGCAAGATTTGGTCGGAAGGCAACTCAAATCCGAGATCGGGACAAACCAAGTCCGACCGTGTGTTAGCGCTATTACCATACTTTTAGCATGTGAACGTCAATTTAATGTCTATTTAAGATTTAAGTAAGGGTTCCGCGGCCATTAAAGTTAATTGACATTAAATGACAATAATAACTCATTAACTGTCTCTGAGAGTATTTTTTTATTAATCTTTACTTAAAACTCCTTAATCAATCATTAAATCGACTCTGAGTGCGGCAGTGTTCTTTAAACGATCACTGCGTTACGTTAACTTTCGCTATGGCTGGTCACGTATGGGTGGCCACTTTGTGGCATTAATATTTGCGAGCGTTTCCGTGCTTCGGAAGCCACGTTAAGCCATTGGTCCCGGTTGCCAGTAACATGGCAGTCGTTAAGTCAAGTTGAAGGCCTTATTATAGGCGGCTTCCAAAATTTCAACAGCAGGTAGCCACAACCTGCGTCTGACTATTTCAACACGGCAATGGGCTCACTACCTATTACGTGGAACAGGAATACACATAGTGAAAAGTGGGCATATAATATGCCTCTGCCACCCCTTCGGGAATAAGGCGTGATAGATAAAAAAATAGAATACTAGGGTTCTGTGAACCGTAAACATCGGAGAATTATTTATTTAGGTATTTTATCTCTTTATTTTTTTTCAGTTTTTTTTTATCGATTTAATTTAAAATTCAAAATTGCTTTTTTCGTTTTGAGCGCTCTTGCCGACGTCACTACGAGACAATTTCCCCTCCCCTGCCTCTATTTCCCCCCGATCGAAAAACCCCCACGCTAAAACTTGTTGTCTACATCAAGGATTGTCCATGCCAAGTTGTATGCAAATCCGATGAAAAATGCGACCTGTATACTGAATGGACGGACGGATGTCAATAGCATTTATCCCGTACCAGTGGAGTTAACATCGGAGACTTTCGTCGGCTCGCAACGCTCGCCTCCTCAGTCAATTAATTTCAAATAAACTATTACTGAATCCATTACTAATTTTTAAAACGCCTGAATCGATTTTAACGAGATCTTACTGGTAGATGGCTGATTTGTAATGTAACGCTAAAACCTTATATTGGAGAGCGGAACGTACAGTTTTGTCGAAAATATATCATTTTATGGTAAAAGTTAATAATATTCAATCAACAAAAATCGATAAAAAGTTTATTACATAGAAAATTATTGATATCACTAAAATACCTACTATAGCAAAGAAAGTTTTAAAAAGCACGTGCTTTTTGATATAATTGGCATTATGTTTTTTTTTGTCATAAGATTTTTGACCTTTGGTCCTCGCCTTATTAATTACAATTAATCCAAAACTCACAGCCGCACTCAGAGTCGTTCATTAAATTAGTGTAAATTGTCATTTAACTAATTATGATTAAAATAAATAATTGGCCGTTGCTCCTAGAGACGAAAATTAATGGTTCATTAGTTAATGCCAACTTAAGTCAACGTAGGGCGGTGCGCCGTATCGAAACGTATGTTGGTAAAGTGCAATATCGTTACATGCCTTAGGACATTTAAATAATTTTATAAAATATAGTTGTTATGTAGTTTTTATAGGATAAAGTTATTATTTTCCTTCAAAATAAAAAATGTTTAATGTTTTACTATTATTTTTAGGGAAAATTACTATGAATTACGGAATATTGCCTGAATGCATGACTATAGATATGGATGGATTACTATACATATCGCTCTTTGATTCTCTCCGTAAAAAACATAGGTGACATTATAGCGCTAACACATTAGGATTTGGTCTTCCGGACTTCGACAGATCAAATCCATCGAGTCCGCCAACCAAATCTGTCATTATGATCTGTCATTATGAAAAAGTGTTTTTTGAAGAAAAATTGAATTAAATCTGGGAAAATTAACGACAAAGTAGCTAGAACGGCAACATTGATCATATTCGATGCGGATCGAGGCAGATTCAGTTAATAATAATTATGTCCGCTGGACTGCTGTACAAACGGCAAGATTTGGTCGGAAGGCAACTCAAATCCGAGATCGGGACAAACCAAGTCCGACCGTGTGTTAGCGCTATTACCATACTTTTAGCATGTGAACGTCAATTTAATGTCTATTTAAGATTTAAGTAAGGGTTCCGCGGCCATTAAAGTTAATTGACATTAAATGACAATAATAACTCATTAACTGTCTCTGAGAGTATTTTTTTATTAATCTTTACTTAAAACTCCTTAATCAATCATTAAATCGACTCTGAGTGCGGCAGTGTTCTTTAAACGATCACTGCGTTACGTTAACTTTCGCTATGGCTGGTCACGTATGGGTGGCCACTTTGTGGCATTAATATTTGCGAGCGTTTCCGTGCTTCGGAAGCCACGTTAAGCCATTGGTCCCGGTTGCCAGTAACATGGCAGTCGTTAAGTCAAGTTGAAGGCCTTATTATAGGCGGCTTCCAAAATTTCAACAGCAGGTAGCCACAACCTGCGTCTGACTATTTCAACACGGCAATGGGCTCACTACCTATTACGTGGAACAGGAATACACATAGTGAAAAGTGGGCATATAATATGCCTCTGCCACCCCTTCGGGAATAAGGCGTGATAGATAAAAAAATAGAATACTAGGGTTCTGTGAACCGTAAACATCGGAGAATTATTTATTTAGGTATTTTATCTCTTTATTTTTTTTCAGTTTTTTTTTATCGATTTAATTTAAAATTCAAAATTGCTTTTTTCGTTTTGAGCGCTCTTGCCGACGTCACTACGAGACAATTTCCCCTCCCCTGCCTCTATTTCCCCCCGATCGAAAAACCCCCACGCTAAAACTTGTTGTCTACATCAAGGATTGTCCATGCCAAGTTGTATGCAAATCCGATGAAAAATGCGACCTGTATACTGAATGGACGGACGGATGTCAATAGCATTTATCCCGTACCAGTGGAGTTAACATCGGAGACTTTCGTCGGCTCGCAACGCTCGCCTCCTCAGTCAATTAATTTCAAATAAACTATTACTGAATCCATTACTAATTTTTAAAACGCCTGAATCGATTTTAACGAGATCTTACTGGTAGATGGCTGATTTTATAAGAAGTAACTTAGGCAATATGTTATCCTCTTATTCCCACGGAAAGACCACTATGCGTGAAACCGCATTTTTGAAAACCGCAATTTGAAAATTATTGAATTATCTCGAATTACTCACAATCTTGTATAAAAGATCTTATCAGAATGAACACATAATCACTCCGTGACTTTCATCGCGTGATTCAGAGACTGTAAATACTTTTATAACGCGTAGATTATAACCTTAGTCAACGCGTGTACAAGTATTACCTACAAAACAGTCTAAATGTAGAAGAAAAATTACTTATGTATGTATGTACACACAAAAGGATTGGAATTTTTTACACGATATGGTTCCAAAAATAAATAAAGTGCTTAGATCCAATCGCTCCGTATAAAGGAAAAATACCTAAAGAAACTTTTTTAAGGGAGAAGAATGGGTTTGAGCGAAAAGCAAGGAATGTTGCTCGCTTTCCCGCTCGTGACAACCCTGACACGCTTAGTTTGTATAAAATATATCTTTAGATAGAGAGATTACGTAACTATTTACCCGGTTGACATGTTACTCTGTAGAACTCATAGTACTTACTTATATTATATGACACATCACAGAGTGGTTATTTTCCACATAATACATGACCTTGGTATGTCAATTGTGGAATATTTGACTGGGCTCTAAGTATTGCAATGTTCATATCAGGGATAAATCGCAGCGATGTAATCAAATGATGAGATAACGTTCGTACCTAACCCGAAATTATAGGTAGGGACTTAATACTATGTACTTCCTACTTATGCAGATTAATATCTGTCAGAATGCCTGGCCATAAACAGGTGGAAGTGACTCTTGGCCATAAGTAGATGGAAGGGCCCCATGTAGATCTACTCTAGACTGCCTCGGTGGCGCAGTGGTAGTGTATGCGACTGCCGCGAATGAGGTCCCGGGTTCGATTCCCGGGTCGCAAAAATATTTGTGTGACTCACAAATGTTTGTTTGGGAGTTTGGGTGTCTTCTTTGTAAAATATGTATAAGGATATGTTTAGTAATATAGTATGTATTTAGAAATATATAAGTATGTTTATCAGTCGTCTAGACCCCATAACATAAGCTTATATTAGTTTACTTTAGGCTAGACGGAGGTGTGTAAAAAAAAATGTTTCACAAAAAATGATCTAGTCGATAAGTATGAGGATTTTCATAGGTAAAAAAATTAAGCTTAATATAGTCTGTATGAATTATCTGGTAACCTTTTATGCAAAACGGCTACATGGATTTGGATAGTTAGGTCTCATTTTAGTAGGGAAACTTAAGGATAGGGACAAATGCAAGTAACCCTAGGAAATACCGGTCATACATCCTACTAATCCTACTAATATTATAAACGCGAAAGTTTGTAAGTATGGATGATGTTTGTTACTCTTTCACGCAAAATCTGCTGAATGGATTTTGATGAAACTTTACAATAATATAGTTTACACATCAGAATATTATATAGGCTACTTTATATACCGGTAACAAGTTCCTGTGGGAAACGGGAACGGGAAAACTTCACCACGCGTGCCGTGGGCGTCAACTAGTGCTAAATAATAGTATGAAATTATCAAGGAAATTACCAATCATTATGTGTGTACGTGGAATTAACGAATTCTCTAATAATCCATAGTACTAGCGGGATCCTGGTGGCGGCGGGGCGGTTTGACACAGTTTTTGTATTTGTGTGAGATTAATTTGGATCAATTTTATTAATTTTATCGTTTTTGTGCTTGTATAAGTTCTTGTAAAATTTATTAAAAATTGTTTCAGTTGCCAGCTTCACGTCATACCTATACTGCTTAAGGGGATTACCTCGCTCAAATCCCAAAAACAAGGTAAGTTTAAAGAAGATTGCAGATGAATCCGTTTGTGCGTTTCCCTTATAAAAAATATATAGTATATTTAAGGTCATCACAAATACATTGTATTGTTTAAAATTTTAATAACTTCCCAAAAAATTGATAAAAAATCTTATTAAATAGGTCCTTTTTCAACCTAAATTGTAAATTTTCTCTGTAACGGCTAAATAGTTGGAATAGGCATGAATTTTGTTTCAAAAAATATG
Organism: Thumatha senex; assembly: GCA_948477245.1. Classification (NCBI taxonomy): domain Eukaryota; kingdom Metazoa; phylum Arthropoda; class Insecta; order Lepidoptera; family Erebidae; genus Thumatha; species Thumatha senex. The sequence goes on along the minus strand of OX419738.1, from coordinate 11,270,850 downwards.
TACCTACTGACGTATTTCACAATTTGTATTGTTTTTTTTTCTTATTTCTTTTAATATTTTTAAATTATGATTAAAAACCCGAAGCCTCACCAGCACCCCGCTTGAAGCACCCCCGCTAAGGTCTCGATGACTCTTGTGACGGGTGGACTATACGCGCGTTATTTTTTCCAAATAAAATCTAAAAGTCCACGTTTTGAATGTTTTATGAATAAAATCTTGTTGTAAATAGTACAAATATAATAATTTCGTAAAACAACATTAGTAATTAAGTTTGTAAATATATTTAAAGTAGTTTGTAATTTCGTTTTGTTTTTTCGACCGATCATAGAGTAAGCCTGACTATGCCTAAATATAAGGTGCAGTGTGGCCGAGCTCTCCAAAACTATTGGTAAGGACCTACCCTATTGAGTACATTATTTCTATTGTGTTTATTTTTTATAGTTTTAAGCTATCTTGAGAATTTCGAATGACGGAGGATGGACACCTTGGTGACTGATGATGTCACCTATCTGATGGTGGACTACGAAGGTGGGTATACGAACCCAGTGCCGACGCTACGTAGAACCAGCGTGTTTGCACTCATTCGAAATGTCTCATGGTGACCTTGGTGACTAATGATGTCACCTACGTGATGGTGGATTACGAAGGTGGGTATAGGATCTCAGTGACGGCACTACGTAGAACCATCGTGATTGTACTCATTTGAAAGGTCTCATGAAGACCTTGGTGACTGATGATGTCACCTACCTGATGGTGGACTACGAAAGTGGGTATAGGATCTCAGTGACGGCGCTACGTAGAACCAGCGTGTTTAACCTCATTCGAAAGGTCTCATGGAGACCTTGGTGACTAATAATGTCACCTACCTGATGGTGGACTACAAAGGTGGGTATATGAACCCAGTAACGGCGCTACGTAGAACCAGCGTATTTGGACTCATTCGAAAGGTCTCATGGAGACCTTGGTGACTATGATGTCACCTACCTGATGGTGGACTACAAAGGTGGGTATACGATCTCAGTGACGGCACTATGTAGAACCATCGTGATAGGACTCATTTGAATGGTCTCATGGAGATCTTGGTGACTGATGATGTTACCTACCTGATGGTGGACTACGAAGGTGGGTATAGGATCTCAGTGACGGTGCTACGTAGTACCAGCGTGTTTGGATCCATTTGAAAGAGGTCATGAAAACTAAGGTCACCGGAAAAATAACCTTGTTTAAAAAAAACCTAGTTAAAATACCTTTTAGTTTTTTTGCGGTGTAAATATGGCTATTATCACCAAACTGTAATAGCAAAAAGATTACTTTAGCTCATTTAAGTAATTATTTTCCGGCAATTAAATAGGAAACCAGCAAAACTCCGAATCACAAAATCAGGAACTTCAGCCAATAACAGATACACACGTTCTGTCTAGTATGGCAGTTGATGAGGGGGCAGAGCCAATTATGCCGGTAATATTATTGTGTTTGCTTACACTGCGGTATATGTTCGATAGTTTCCCTAGCTAATTTAATTTGACACAGTATTGTTAAAATGTTTGTTTTAGGTTGAAGAAGATGAAGAAGATTTACCAGATTTGATTATTGAAGAACAAGAATCACAAGCAGAAACAAAAAATATATCATATATCTGGAAGACGAATTATAGATATAGCTTACTTCTTTTCCAAAATACAAGAAATAGGCGGCCATGGTGCTTTTAACTGTGGTATACAAAGTTTGAAACTTATAGGAGAGAAACGTGTTGGACTTGCTTCTAAGTTTACAGTGGAATGTTTGATGTTTAAAGAGAAGTTTTCTCTTTGTAATGTCACTGGCGACTTAGATATTAATACAGCAGCGGTCGCGGGCCCCGTTTCTGTTGGTATAGGGTATTCGCAATTAGAGGAACTGTTATCAGCATTTGACTTGCCCGTGATGTCTGAACCTGTATACCAAAAACGCCACGACATTGCTTCCAATGCCTGGGACAAAGCACTTAGCAAATCCATGAATGATACTGCTAAAGAAGAAAAAATAATTCTTTTAGAAAAAGGTAACGTCAGCAAAGATGGGATACCGATTATAGATGTGGTTGTAGACGGATGCTGGAGTAAGAGGTCTTGAAGACACACAAAAAAGATTTTGTTTCTTGGCATTAAAAATAAATACTGTAGCATATGTACGCAAGACCTTAATAAAAATCAAAACCCAAGAACTCACCAGTACTTTAAAAATTTTACGGGATCATCGACTGCCATGGAGTCAACAATAATTGTGGAAGGGTTTAAAGCATCTATGAAAATGTATGGTCTGATTTATGGTCGCCTCATTTCTGACGGAGACTCTAGCACGTATGCGAAAATTTTGGAAGCAAGACCTTATCCTCAATTTACAGTTAAAAAGGTAGAATGTAGGAACCACCTTCTAAGAATCTTGTGCAACAAATTAGACAACCTAACCACTGATACGAAATATCCTATAAGTTTTAGAAAACTAATCACAAAAAAACGCATCATGAGCATTAGGTCAGCAATACGAAAATGCAACAAAAAATACCACGACTCGTTAGAAAATTTAGATTTTAGCACTTAAAAACTTTTTGAAGACATCCAGACTGTACATTTACATGCCTATGGTAACCATACCAAATGTAAAAGCCATTTCTGTAACAGTCCACAAAATGTTAAAATCTTACCGCAAGCATTTTTTATAAGCTTATGGCAGAAAATATGTTTTTTTTATTAATACAATTGCGGGGCATTCCAGAAGTCTTGTTCATGATGTTGACAGTAACATCGTGGAAAGTTTTCATAGCGTGGTAGGCAAATTTGTGGGTGGTAAAAGAGTGAACTATTCGTGCAGGCGTGGATACCAAACTCGATGTTTGATCGTGGTTACCAAACCGACCGTTCACGATATTTAAATTTCAGTGACTTTTAACGGGAAGAGTTTGAGATTTTGTCATTATTATACAATTAATTAATAATTATAATTGTAATAATTGCTTGACAGTGATAAAGAAAATAAAGGTGATTATTTATAGCTTATTGTTTATTTTGCTAATAACCCTAACTATTTCTGTTACTGAGATCCAATAAGCACTTACCTGGTCATCATCAGACCTTCAGAATGTATCATCTAGTATCACCAGTGCTCAATTAGATAAATGATGAAAGCTAGATCATCCTTACTATTTCTGTTACTGAGAACCAATAAGCACTTACCTGGTCATCATCAGACCTTCAGAATGTACCATGTAGTATCACCAGTGCTCAATTAGATAAATATTGAAAGCTAGGTCATCCTAATTATTTCCGTTACTGAGAACCAATAAGCACTTACCTGGTCATCATCAGACCTTCAGAAGGTACCATGTAGTATCATGAGTGGTCAATTAGATAAATGTTGAAAGCTAGGTCATCCTAATTATTTCCGTTACTGAGAACCAATATCCACTTACCTGGTCATCATCAGACCTTCAGAATGTACCATGTAGTATCACCAGTGCTCAATTAGATAAATGTTGAAAGCTAGGTCATCCTAACTATTTCCGTTACTGAGAACCAATAAGCACTTACCTGGTCATCATCAGACCTTCAGAATGTACCAGTGCTCAATTAGATAAATAGTGAAAGCTAGGTCATCCTTACTATTTCTTTTACTGAGTACCAATAAGCACTTACCTGGTCATCATCAGACCTTCAGAATGTACCATGTAGTGGCACCAGTGCACAATTAGATAAATTTTGAAAGCTAGGTCATCCTAACTATTTCCGTTACTGAGAACCAAAAAGCACTTACCTGGTCATCATCAGACCTTCATTATGTATCATTTATTAGAATGAAAGCTATGTCAGCAGGCATATCGCATCGTGTAGTTAAAAATAAATTATGATGTAGACCAATAAATATAAAATATAAACTTTGATAGACTAGAAAAAGACAAGACAACAAAAACCAGAGGAACAAAATTTATTAGACCTCTCATAGAGCAAATGTAATAGGCAAAAACGATGACAACTCTGCTACACATCTGTGTTCTTGTATAATCTTCAGTTCGATTTTTTTGTAGTACTCTCGTTGGTCGGTAGGTGGCGCCAAAAAACAAATACTAGTACAGGGATCAAATCTTCAAGGTCAACGGGCAAAGTAATGGCCTTAAAGGTAGGAACTTTGAATCTAAATGAGAATGAAGTTGGTCTATGACTCTTTATCTTCTTTTGTTTTAATGGCCCCGTCGTTTACCTACCGATGATTCCGCCAACGTCAAGGTGGAGAGTAGATTTAATAGATTGAGATAATTTTTTAAAGCAATTATTTTGCTAAATTTATCATAAATTTTTAATAAAGTGGAAAAAGACAATTTGATTGGAGACAGGGATTGAACCCGCGACCTTTGCCTAACCAGGGCAATGTTCTAGCCACCTGAACTACCCGAACTGTATCGAATCAAGTTGAAATTCTCCACCATTTATGACGGTTAAAATATGGTGGAGAATTTCAATTTGATTCGATACGAGACACTTGCTCGGTAAAGGAGACACTTGCACTTCACGTCTATATATATAAATGAATCTGAACTGACTGACTACGTTCGCGTGATAATTAGAATTTTTAAATATTTTAATTTTTTGTGACAGTTCAAATCTTTAAAAAAAATTGTAGTAAAGGTAGTAAAAAAATACTAGATCGGGCCATTGATTTTTCAGTGGTGCTTAAACATATCAACAAATTGACCAAGTTTAACTATTTTGAAGTGTGTCATATGTATGTATACACCATTTACCTTTTTCAAATATATTTAATTCATTATTAAAATATTTTTAGCAATGTGTCTATCCTAGCCTCTTTTCGTGATTAATTTCTGTACAGTTACATCCATTCATGTATTAATTCGACTCATTAAGAGTTGAAACCCTATTTGGTTATAATTGTGATATTATTGTCAATTTTCCAATAAATGAGACCAAATAACAACAATTACAAATTGTCATTATTCGGTGTCACTTATTGGAAAAAAGTCACAGTGTAACTGAACAAGAAAAAATATTCCCTCAGAATTGCACCGTTACTAAAAAATCTATTTTTGTTAAATTTGAAGATATCGGTTAAATTATTTACTCAGTTTTACTGCTTTGTAACTTCTTTTGCGATATGATAGATATCGTCACATTCCTATCATGATATTATTATTTTTTTATTATATTTATAAATAACATCTTCATCATTGGAAAAAAGTAGCATTATGTCACACGTGCTACTCAATTCAAATTTGACTCCTAGTGAATCACACTGTTACATTAAGGAGTAAAAGTGAACGGGAATAAACCAATGTGAAACGAGATGCGACATGTGGCAAATCCACATTTTATACTATTAACATCAATAATAACGTTCCGACTTGGGACCTACTGGGAAAGGGCATTTTCAAGAGTCTCCTTAACCGGCGAGCATGTATAAAACACTTAGTTGATAGCAAGTGGATTTTTTGAGAAAAAAATTAAAATCTGAAAAAATTAAAAATCATATATCACGACTTCTAAGCAAGAAAGAAGGTTCGTGATTGGTTTAAAAAATTTAGCTTTTATTTCGAGTTCCTATTGCATACACTTTTGGTTTTTAATTGATTTAGTTTTTAGTGTAGACAATTTTTGAACTTTATTATAAAAATAAATAAATAAATATCCATCACGCCTTATCCCCGAAGGGGTAGCAGAGGCATATTATATGCCCACTTTTCACCGTGTGGATTCCTGTCCCACGTAATAGGTGGTGAGCCCATTGCCGTGTTGAAATAGACAGACGCAGGATGTGGCTACCTGCTGTTGAAATTTTTTAAGCCGCCCATAAGGCCTTCAACCAGGCTTAACGACTGCCATTTTACTGGCAACCGGGACCAACGGCTTAACGTGCCTTCCGAAGCACGGAAACGCTCGCAAATGTAAATGCCACAAAGTGGTCACCCATCCGACGACCAGCCATACTGAAAGTTGCGTACCTCAGTGATCGTTTACCGAACACTAAGACCGAGCGCTTCCTTTAACTTTATTAGGCGGAATTTTAATGGATCTTTAACATTTTATACTGACTTCACTAATTATTTTTATCACCCCGGAGTTTTACTCTAGCTTTCTAAATGATTTGTTTCACACGTTTTTGTAATAAAAAGCGGATGTCCGAAAAATGGCTCCTGTAACACATAGTGCAGCGCTATTAAGCCAGTAAGTTAATATAAGCTAGCGGTATGGGATGTAGACAACTGATAAACATATTTATAAGTATCTATATATCTAAATATATACATAGCAGGTATACCTAGGAAACACTCAACCACCGAAACAACCAGCAACAATCTTTCCATAGTTATTAAAATCAAACATGCTGGCTTCCTGCCAATATTTCTTTTAGATGGACTTGATTCCGACAAGCTTTATACACTTGAACTTGTGAAAGTCTCAGTATATAGGTCACCCCACCCGTACAAGGTCATCCTTACAAGATCCTTTTGTCCTTGGACCTTTAATATAGTCTCTATCTATATAATATTATAAATTTTATAGTTTGTTTATTTGTTTGGTTGAATATTTTATCTCTATAACTACCGGTTCGAATTTTAAAACTTAATTTTGTGTTTTACATATCATTTATCACGTTACTACTCAGGAAAACGAAGTAGTAATTATAAATTTCAATGGGCAATTTTTTAGTTATTATTGTGAAATTAATACGGGATTCAGTTAGAGTATTGATATTTATAATAGGGGAACGAAACTCTGACTAGATCTTTTGGAATAATTCTAACGTCATCTGTTAAGTCATGCATCTTATTCTGTCGAATGATGAAAGATGTCTATTAGAATGGATATGCTGTTTATAGATTTTTAAGCATGCTTTGCCAGTTTCTTATTTACTTATCAATCACATAATACGTGGTGAGCCCATTGCCGTGTTGAAATGGACTAGCGCAGGTTGTGTCAACCCGCTGTTGAATTTTTTCAAGCCGTCTATAAGGCCTTCGACTTGGCTTGGCGACTGCTATGTTACTGGCAAACGGGACCAATGGTTTAACGTGCCTTCCGAAGCACGCAAAGCAGTCACCCGTCCGTGACCAGCCGGAGTGAAAGTTGCTTAACGCAGTGATTGTTTACAGAATCCTAAGTCAGCGGGGCCACGAGTGCTTATCTTGACGTAAATGTTATAATCTTAGATTATATAAACACCCAGATTACTAATGCGCGCGACTAAAATGCTGCCAAAAAATAGGCACTACTTCGGGTAAGTCAGTCAATCCGCCCACCAGTGACCGTATTGCGTCATCGCGAGTGCACATCTTCCGAGCTGCGACGCAATATTTCGTAAACGCCTACTTGTGCGGTGCAAATTTGTAAAAACTATGATACAAAAAAAGATATTAATAGTGACACCACATTCCACAAGTACAATTTAATTTCACTATGTATTTCTATAATAAACATTTTAAAACAATTATTATGTCGGTGACTACTACTTGTACACAGTGTTGCAAGGAAGCGAAATCTATTTACCCGTGTTTTCTTAATAAGTATTAGTAACTTCAAGTATTTGCTAATGATGTATTGACTGTTGGTTTATTTATTTTTTAGATTACTTTATATGCGTTATTTAAGTTTATTTATTATTAAGTGGGTAGGTAAAACAGGCCATGAGCCATCGATGTTATAAAAGCGGCGTAACACTTAGAAGACGTCTCATTCTAGCAGCGATATTATAAGAATGTCAACAAGTCTCAAGTTTTTTTTTAAATATAAGCCCACCCGCATGAAATTTGGTCATTACACAAAAAGTGCTTCCCATGAGAATAAGATGTTTTTTTCGGAATTAGAAGTACTATGTATGTTAATCCAGTCAATGTTTTAGCTATATGCCGTTTTTTTTATTTAAATCGGTTAACGCGTGCTTGAGCAACAAACATCTTCACAAACTATAATAATAAAAGAGTAGAAGATAGTAGTAGACAGTAGAAATAAAAGACGCCTACAGCTCCGCACGTGTGAAATCCAGTTGTTTTCTGGAATAATGTTGATCAGTTTATTGAGAACATTATTTTCATAGCCAGGATATTGTGGGAATTTTTTTTTACACAGTATCATCTAGCCCATAGTTAGCCAATATAAGCTTATGGTAACTACTATAGACATACTTAAATCTTTCTAAATAAATACATATCATACATAGAAAACACCCCAACATCGAAGAAAATATTTGTAAATCACACAAATATTTGTTCCGACCAGGGAATCGAACCCGGGACCTCAGCGCGGCAGTCGTATTCACTACATCTGCACCACCGAGGCAGTCAATAACAAATGTTATTTTATCTATAGATTTCCAGTCAATCCAAAAATGTTAAATCGTTGGACAGAAATAATAAGAAAATCAAGAAATGAAAGTTGGTGGAAACCCAAAACAAGGACATGTATTTGTTCAGTTCACTTTCATCTCGAAGATACTTACAAAACGAAGGGTGGTCGTAAGAGAATAAGATCAGGTGCGTTTCCTACAAAGGTATTATTATTATATTGCGAGTTGAAAAACTCCCCCTGTACATATTACTATAAACTATACAAACTTCAAACGCACCATTTAATTCAATACCATTGAAATAAACAATTTTTAAACTGTCACCTTTCTCTCATATATTATTATAAGCTAAATCTCCCAATTTTGGGACAAATGTTTTTACATGCTTTCTTTTGCACTACGCACACAAACGCAACGGAGTACGTAATATACTCGCGCCGCGCGCGGCTTACCTACACATGGCTAAAAAAGTGGCAGCAACTTTGACGGCACGCGTTGTACTGGACGCGGTATCTGGGTGTTTATATAATCTAAGGTTATAATCAATAAATCGGTGGTGTTCATAATTTTAAGGGGAATCCCACAAATTCACTTACTTACTCATTTACTCTGTGATATGAGTAAGTGATTAAATACATCGAATCAGTCTCCAAATCGCCGTTGGCGGATGTTAAAAGTAGGTAGTTAGTCTGCGGTCTCAATTAATTTCCTCATTCCTGTTAAAATTTTTAACTAACTATCTTGACGCTATATCCCTGAAGGGGTAGTCAGAGAAGACAGATCGCCTGGCTTCGCGATCCATGCATACTTCTTTCACTTCTTGCAGATTCATCAATCGCTTTACACATGCACGTCTGGGTATCCGGTACTTTTGACTTTTCCGTTTTTGAGCAATCTGCTCACGTGGTCCTCATATGTACCTAAGTACCGGCCTACCCTGACTCCTTCTGCACCCTACTTTCGCACAATATATCTTCATCGTCAATCGTTCCTCACCAAAAATTAATAAGTAAAAAGAAATAATATTTTTAAGTAATTAAAATAATTAAATTTATATAATTCATTTCATTATATTAGTTAATAATTATCTAACCCGTCTGTTCTAAAAAAAAGCGTGTGATTCGGCGAGTCAGAAGATGCTGTTCAGAGTCTAGCTCGATACTGATAGTTCTTCCACGTTTTAAATTTAGGATATAGTTAGCATACTTATTAAACTTACATATAAATTAAACTAATAGTAATTAAACTATAGTAATTTCATATAGAACCAACGTAACACTGTCATTAGTAGCTACGTAGCTACTAGGATATTCGAATACACATCAATAAGTCGATTGTCTATTAAAATATTCAGTGTGGTATGAACATCGACCCCGATGTACTGAAAGTGTCCTTGCCCCATTTACATATTTAATTTAAAATAACTCGAAGGGCTTTCTATAAGTGAAGGTTTTCATCGATTTATATGAAAATTATGAATATATTGTCATCGTGCAACCTTATTACACGCATTATGTCACAATGTTCTGAAGTGTAGGTAAGTTGTCATATTTTGGAAAAAAAATTAATTAATTAATATTTTTTGGAACATTCTCACACAACGCTGTCTAGCCCAAATTAAGCTAATATAAGCTTGTGTTATGAGATCTAAACAACTAATAAACATACTTTTTATATTTCTAGGTAGGTACTTATTATAATATACAAATACTACAATTTTAAAAATTACATATTTTTTTAAATAATACTACAATTACAATAATACCTAATATTTTCCCGATACCTACTTACTGCCTGTCTGTATTTCCATGTTCCAAAATGATATGGCCTTACCAATGACCAAGCGACAATAGCTGGAAAATATGAAGTAAAAGTGTTTTCGAGGTGTAGGTTTTTGTGCTCTCAGCAGTAGCAGCGTCGGCGACAGTGGAACTATGTCATAACTCTTACTGAACGTAAAGTCTTACTGACGTAGGTACTTAATTCTTCCTGGATGTACTCTTATTTATGTACTTAAGTCTTCCTGGGAGTACTCTTACTTACGTACTGATTGCTTCGTGGGTGTACTGAATCATCAAGTTCTTCGGGTTTCAAACCAACCCCATATGTAAGTGGCGCACCCGCTGACCAACGGACAAGTCTCTGGCACATGCGTACTTACAGGATTGGAAACTCTGATGGCAACTCAACAATTTAAAAAATAATACATTTTTATATTAAATATTTTTATATACGGTTTTATATAAAAATTTCTCGACAAAGATCTCCGGGGTCAAAGTGACCTCACCTGCTTGCGGCACATCTGCTAACCTACGGACGAGGCAAAGACGCAGGCCAGGGTAAAGTTCACACAACAGTCGCTACCAACAATGCCGAAAATCAAAAACAAAACGACATCTGTTCGTAATAGTCTAAAAAAATTACGAGTGCACTCTGGGAGTGCCGACAAAAGTGAAAATCTAAATTAATTAATACTATATTTATTAATAGACGCGTTAGCGGTCTGCTATTTGTGCATGCATTAACACACTATAGCTGCGTCTCGTAACGGTGTATTATGCGTGCCGCGCAAAAATAAGTTTTCACTTCAAACCCCCAGGTTATAAATTCAGGTAGGGTTTGACTTATGATTATGCCGCAAATAATATTATAGGGTGGGACTGGAAAGATGTTTAGATGAAGAAGAAGCGTCTAATACTAATTCTGTGACTGTGTTGTATAATTCAACCTCCAACACGGATGTGACATTGCATTACGCTATACAAAACAAATAATTATCGCTGAATTTATTCAATGTCATGCTCTTTGACTATAACTTATGGAGACAACAAAAATTGCACGAAGTGGAACGGAGAATAATAACATAGTAAACTGTAAGGTAAGAGGGTTATAGTGAGCGTGTGAGAGGGTTCTTGTGAGCGTGTGAGAGTTTTGTTGCCATTTTTTAAAGAAAAAGGCTAAGTCGTCCAAGGCGTAACCAGGCAGTGTGAGGCCTGAAGAGTTTCCTAAACCAGCTATTTTCAATCAATGAAAACTCTCTAATAATGCGACCTGATAATTCTGTTACGAAGAAGGACGAGGCCTGCTTGAAAGTTTTGGTTTACATCTAAGGGTTTAAAGCTGCGCGGCGGGTAGGGCGGCACGACGGCGGGAGCTGTGCGTTGATGTTATCAGTCATTATATAAAAAAAGTGTGGGTGTACTGATGTACACACGTTAGAAGTTGGTTATACTTCTTTAGTCTAATATAATTTCATCACATATACCACAACTCGTTGTTTGTAACAGGAATGGATAAATTAGTAAGAAAAAAAACATCAAAAGAATGAAAACTACTTTGAATGTAGTTAAAATTTGCATGGAAATACTTATCAGCTAACTACATGGTGTCGGTTTCACGTGACGGTTTGCGGTCGCATCGTAAAAATTTACTTTCATATTTTTTCTCCAACGCGGCAAAAGAAGTATAACTTTAAAAAGTTTGTGAGCATGTATGTTTGTTATTCTACATGCTCATTTCAGAGTCCATTTTTGAGCGACTTTTCTTTTAGTCCATTGAAGTCCATTTGGTTGGACCAATTGGTTAAAATTTAGTGTGGAGGTAGTTGACGATCTCGATTAACACAAAAACTATATTTTATCCCGGATACAGGTTCATGTGGCAAAGTTGAACAGGTTACATTTGTGTCATTATGTGTCTACTACCACTCACCCTGTCATATTTTTATAATGTGAATCCGAAAAATCGCTGTCACTGTTGTTTCTGGCCCACGCATCGCTTTGATTAAAAATAAATGTACCCTAAGTTCCAGAGTCGACAATGGCTGCACCAGAATAAGAATACACTGTCTGATTATATTGTAACTTAGTACTGAAACAGTTCCACGAAGACGTCGTCTCCAAACATAGGCATCGAAAGTAATGGCGAAACCGGAAATTGATGAATTAGTTGTGAACGAATGGCTATACTTCTATTTTATATACTACTCGGGTAGGTAGTACATAAAATATGAGTATAAACCGCGAAAGTTTAAAAATAACATTGGCTATACTTCGTATATTATTGTTCTTCGTACTTTGTATATATTTAGTAATTTTCACATGTACATGTAACTATTCAGTTACAAAATCACGAGCCTCGAAAACTTCTCGCTCCGGTTACAATTACAATCTCCATTTTAATCTAACATCAAACACTTGGCTAGCAAAAAAAAAATTCTGACTTTTAAATTACTAGTTTAGGTTTTGGTTTGGGGTTAATTTTGACTATAATTCTTGTAAATGACTGCCTTGTGACGTTTTGACCCCGTTAATCATTTGCGGGATCATCTAGTTGTGAGCTTGGCTCCATTCTTCCTCGATTCAGATTTTCGCTTTGTCCTCGAACACCAAACCACTCAACACTTTTTGATCAAATTTGACCGAATAGACGGTTTAGAAAAATTAAATCGTAAATCGGACATGCCATGGAAGAATATAATCACCGAAAGGAAAATAGACATCGACAAAATAACTCGAAAAACGGCAAAACGCTTCGCACCATTTAGACTTACCGGGGACGGCAAGTGCACCTGGTACACCATTTAGACTTACCGGGGACGAGTGTACCTAGTACACCATTTAGACTTACCGGGGACGGCAAGTGCACCTAGTACACCATTTAGACTTACCGGGGACGGCAAGTGCATCTAGTACACCATTTAGACTTACCGGGGACGGCAAGTGCACCTAGTACACCATTTAGACTTACCGGGGACGGCAAGTGCACCTAGTACACCATTCAGACTTACCGGGGACGGCAAGTGCACCTAGTACACCATTTACACTTACCGGGGACGGCAAGTGCACCTAGTACACCATTTACACTTACCGGGGACGGCAAGTGCACCTAGTACACCATTTAGACTTACCGGGGACGGCAAGTGCACCTAGTACACCATTTAGACTTACCGGGGACGGCAAGTGCACCTAGTACACCATTTAGACTTACCGGGGACGGCAAGTGCACCTAGTACACCATTTAAACTTACCGGGGACGGCAAGTGCACCTAGTACACCATTTAGACTTACCGGGGACGGCAAGTGCACCTAGTACACCATTTAGACTTACCGGGGACGGCAAGTGCACCTAGTACACCATTTTTTTAAGCGAACCCTGTGTCCATATATTTTGTGATATCACGCAAGCACGATCCTATCGATTTGAAAATGCGATTCAAAGAACCTGTGGACTTATTACATTACTCTCTGGGATTTGAAGCGCTCGTAGCCCCGTGGACTCAGTATTCTGTAAACGGTCACTGTGTTAAGCAACTTTCACTCTGAATGGTCACGGATTGGTGACCACAATGGTGGCATTTACATTTGCGAGTGTTTCCGTGCTTCGGACTGCACGTTAAGCCGTTAGTCCCGGCTGTCAGTAACAAGGCAGTCGTTAAGCCAAGGTGAAGGCCTTATTTCAACAGCAGGTAGCCACAACCTATTTCAACATGACAAGGGGCTCGCCGTTTATTACGTGGTACAGAAATACACGTGGTGAAAAGTGGGCGTATAAAAAGACACTGCCACCCCTTCGGAGATAATCCTTATCCCCGTAAACTTAAAACCCCTGAAAACTTAAACTCTGTGATTTACGTTTTCACATCGAATTGATATTCGAATAAGTTGCTGAATGTTCGAAGGAACGTTTAAGAATATTACTGTCAAATGACAGTTCCTTATCTTTGGCCAATGACCTTATTACAACCTGCCATTAATCATGACATTACTTTACATTATTTTCTTATTATATGCCTAGGCTTTTTTAAGTCTATAATACGGTAACATACATACATGGCTCCATTCTTCCTCGATTCAGATTTTCGCTTTGTCCTCGAACACCAAACCACTCAACACTTTTTGATCAAATTTGACCGAATAGACGGTTTAGAAAAATTAAATCGTAAATCGGACATGCCATGGAAGAATATAATCACCGAAAGGAAAATAGACATCGACAAAATAACTCGAAAAACGGCAAAACGCTTCGCACCATTTAGACTTACCGGGGACGGCAAGTGCACCTGGTACACCATTTAGACTTACCGGGGACGAGTGTACCTAGTACACCATTTAGACTTACCGGGGACGGCAAGTGCACCTAGTACACCATTTAGACTTACCGGGGACGGCAAGTGCATCTAGTACACCATTTAGACTTACCGGGGACGGCAAGTGCACCTAGTACACCATTTAGACTTACCGGGGACGGCAAGTGCACCTAGTACACCATTCAGACTTACCGGGGACGGCAAGTGCACCTAGTACACCATTTACACTTACCGGGGACGGCAAGTGCACCTAGTACACCATTTACACTTACCGGGGACGGCAAGTGCACCTAGTACACCATTTAGACTTACCGGGGACGGCAAGTGCACCTAGTACACCATTTAGACTTACCGGGGACGGCAAGTGCACCTAGTACACCATTTAGACTTACCGGGGACGGCAAGTGCACCTAGTACACCATTTAAACTTACCGGGGACGGCAAGTGCACCTAGTACACCATTTAGACTTACCGGGGACGGCAAGTGCACCTAGTACACCATTTAGACTTACCGGGGACGGCAAGTGCACCTAGTACACCATTTTTTTAAGCGAACCCTGTGTCCATATATTTTGTGATATCACGCAAGCACGATCCTATCGATTTGAAAATGCGATTCAAAGAACCTGTGGACTTATTACATTACTCTCTGGGATTTGAAGCGCTCGTAGCCCCGTGGACTCAGTATTCTGTAAACGGTCACTGTGTTAAGCAACTTTCACTCTGAATGGTCACGGATTGGTGACCACAATGGTGGCATTTACATTTGCGAGTGTTTCCGTGCTTCGGACTGCACGTTAAGCCGTTAGTCCCGGCTGTCAGTAACAAGGCAGTCGTTAAGCCAAGGTGAAGGCCTTATTTCAACAGCAGGTAGCCACAACCTATTTCAACATGACAAGGGGCTCGCCGTTTATTACGTGGTACAGAAATACACGTGGTGAAAAGTGGGCGTATAAAAAGACACTGCCACCCCTTCGGAGATAATCCTTATCCCCGTAAACTTAAAACCCCTGAAAACTTAAACTCTGTGATTTACGTTTTCACATCGAATTGATATTCGAATAAGTTGCTGAATGTTCGAAGGAACGTTTAAGAATATTACTGTCAAATGACAGTTCCTTATCTTTGGCCAATGACCTTATTACAACCTGCCATTAATCATGACATTACTTTACATTATTTTCTTATTATATGCCTAGGCTTTTTTAAGTCTATAATACGGTAACATACATACATATTGTCACGCCTTTATCCCCGAAGGGGTAGGCAGAGGTATATTAAACCCCGACATTTCACCGTTTGCATTTTATGTCCCACATAACAGGTGGTGAGCCCATTGCCGTGTTGAAATGGACAGGCGCAGGCTGTGGCGACCTGCTGTTGAAATATTTTTAAACCGGGCTTAAAAAATATATATATAATAATTTATAAATTTATGTAATAATTTATTATAAGGCCTTCAACTTGGCTTAACGACTGCCATTTTATTGGCAACCGGGACCAACGGCTTAACGTGCCTTCCGAAGCCCGGAACTGGGGTACGGCAGTACGACCAATTAAAGTCCTGGTAGTCTCGTACAGTTAGTAGAATATTCACGTTTAAATTAGACATTTTAAGCTACGGCCGATCCTGAGATTGGTGTTTGTTTGTGGCATTTCGTGTTTCCGTATTTCGAGATCATAGATCACGTTAAAGTGCCAGAAAAAAAAACAAATTTCATAGAAATCCCATCGTAATTAATTACAAATTAAATTAGAGGAGTTGGAAATATAGTAAATCCACTTTCCTCTTTGAAAGTGGGTCTTGAAATTCGGGTCAATACTGATATAGTAAAGTAACAAATTATCTTCAAGCTGCATTCCTGACGGGGTAGTCAGAAAGAATAGATTTATATGTTTTCATCTTTCGTTTCCTGCAGATTCACTAATCATTTCATACATGCACATCTGTGTATTCTGCCCAAGTAACAATTTGCTTCATGTCTTACATTTGTAACATCTTAATAACATACTCGTATTTGCGGACATCAATGGCCGATAATGGCGTCGTATGCCATTTGAACAACGTGACAACTAAATAGGACTTAAAAACTGGATTGTTCTTGTGCGAACTGACCACCATTTTAACGCGTATTGTGTTACTAATTGAACATGAAGAACATAACGTCTTCAATTAGCTTATTTATTTATTTACTAATTGACGCCCGCGGCTCCTCACGCGTGGTGAAGTTTTCCCGTTCGCGGGATAAAAAGTAGCCGATGTGTTATTCTGATGTGTAAGCTTTATTATTGTAAAGTTTCATCAAAATCCGTTCTGTAGATTTTGCGTGAAAGAGTAACAAAAATCCATACTTACAAAATAAGTATCAGAAGATAAATCAATGACAACGAAACGACATTTCTAAGCTATCAATCACGCCTTTATCCCCGAAGGGGTGACAGAGGCACATTATTCACCCACATTTCAACGTGTGCATTTTTGTCGCACGTAATAAGTGGTGAGCCCATTGCCGTGTAGAAATAGAAAGACGCGTGATGTGGCAACCTGCTGTTGAAAATTTTCAAAGGCTAATAATCCACATTACCTATTTTACTCATGAAGAATGTAGCTTTCTAATAAAGATTTTTTTAAATCGGCCCAGAAGTTTCTTAACATTACATTACAAACAAACTTACAAATATTTCCTCTATAACGTTGTAGTATGGTAGATAACAGAGACAAATTGTCGACAGAAAACTTCTCACAACACTCGACAAATACTTGTTTTTTTTATGTCTAATTCCCCCATTTTGCATACAAATCAATTTTAATATCCTTACTCAAGTACATTTTATTGTACCGGCCTCGAAGTAAGAACGGATCAAATTTTTTTATGAACTATGCATGTAATAAGAAAAAGCGGTATTTAATAATTTTAGAACCCCTTTTTCTTTGTTTTACTGCTTATTTGATTTATTGATTTCGCTACTTATTGAACAATTGGTTAACTGACGCAATCAATAAAAGAGTAATATAAAAAATCTAAATAAAGCTGAAGAGTTTAATTGTATCTACGTTTGGTTCAACGCGCTTATCCCAGGTACTACTGGTTCTAATTAAAAAAATATTTTTGTGTTGGATAGGTTACATGTTACACTACTCAGGAGAGCAAAGCAGTAATCATAAATTTTAATAAATCGGCAAATTTAGTAAATAAATATCCATCACGCCTTATCCCCGAAAATTTTCATACAGTAGTATTCTAAAAAACTAATATACTGGATAAAATCGGTGCCAAGGGTAAGGCAAGTTCGAAGTACGTCACGGGCGAAGCCGCGGGGTCAGCTAGTTATTAATACCTACCAGGGATTTTTAAGGTAAATAGATAAGAGTAAATAGATAGAACCCAAACTTAAGTTTAATTAAAGTGTAAGAAATGTCTGTCATTGCCATCAGATTACACCATCAGACCTTCGTCACTGTCTGTCAGCAAACTTCATAAGATGATACTTACCTAACAGTCTCTATAGGATAGGATCTTTCAGTAAAATACTCTCTACACTCTCGTATTCGAATGTATGCTAGACTGAGAATTTTTTGGGTCTCCTATAATATCAAAAGAAAGGGCTTTCTTGGATAAAATATTGTTGGTAAGTAAAAGATTTTTAACTATTAATTTATTTTACATTTTGATAAACAATTGAACCATTATACGACTGTTCAATTTCTGCCGTAAAGCAAATCTGTCATAGAGCGAAACAGGATTATACTAAAGCGAATGAGGAGGGTGTTGTATATCAGCTCATTGGCTCGGTTTTTCTGAATGTCTTCAGTATCGGTGTCTTCAAAATGGGTCCTTGCACTTTCGAACGCTGTGTGCTGTACAATTCTAATGACATCATTAGTCAAGAAAAAATAATTTTATTTTATCTGTCACTCTTCAAATTAATGAACAATTCGATTATTTTCACAATCTAGTTTTTTAAAATTCGAATAAGCAAATCATCAGAAATTCGTTCAGACAAAACGCAGACAACTTACATAACTAGAAACACGTGCTTAAAGTATCAATACAACTACAATAAACTTTCAACTTTATTTCATTTAAATGAGATTTTAATTTCAATTGTATATACCTATAGCTTATTGCAAGTATGTTGAGGTGTGGTATGAAACATAGCATGACGAGACGACCTTGCTTACCACGTGGTTACTTTGTGTCAGCGCACTCAATATAGACACCATTCCGATTCAAGTGCTTCGATTGTGATAGTGACGTCACGACTATATTATATTATACTTATGTGTAGTGTTACGCATATCTATGTTTTTTGTTAACGCGGGGATTGCTGGTAACGCACAATCATCCATGGCGCGGGGGCAGCAGGTGTGTGGGATTTCGGCCCTCAATAGCCATCCAACTCACTAAATTCCACGTTGTTATGCCTTCTTCCCAACGGGGTCGCAGGCTAGGGCCGAGGGCTCCTCACAGCGACCCGGCTAAAGGAATGCCCCAAGATGAAGCTGTCTGCGAGGGGCTAGACGTGCTGCCCCAGTGTTAGGTATATTATACTATTTAAGCCTTTGATTAAAAAAAAATGAATCATTGGTAAAGAAAAATTTTAGAGTTGCACCTTAACATCAACTAAAAATAAAGGTACGCTTACACCTGCGGTGTTCTCCCGTAGAAATAGAATATAGTTTTGGGGAATACCTAATATAAAGTAACCTTTGGCACAAATTTACACTTAACTCTTACAAATATCATCGCTTAATCGTGATTTGATATCATAAAATGGAAGTTCGTAGCAATATGCATTAAGCTAGCCGTAGGCTGCGATAGCAATGTGTAATTTGTGTTATAAACTCCTTCGTCTAAGAATATGTGATGAAGTGTGCGCATAGAAATAATAAGTCAGTAAGTAAGTATAAGTAATACAATTATTATTTCGCGTGTGCCTTAATAAGGTACATCGCCCAGCACACAAATCGGCTGACAGTGCAAGGGCAAATCGTTTTTCGTGTTGCTTGCTCTAATTGTTTACATCAATTGTAGGTATCGAAGGTTTTTATTCAGATTCTAGGTATTAGACTTTTTCTTTAATGTTAAGGAAGTGTCGCAAGCATAGATAATAAGTACTATCTACTGTAGATCTTGTTATTTATAAGGTCGTAGAAGTCGTAGTTAGGTAGTAGAAATTGGTATTTTTTTATACAAACTTTTTATTAACTTGCAACTTATTAAAAAAAATATGTGTTTTTGTTTTTGTGGAATCTAGCAGCTCAGTTTTCAAACAGACATCTTTAACCGATTTAGCTGTAATTTTGTATTCACGCTTAGTTTGGATGATAGATGACAAGTTTGTACATGGTTTACTGTGGTATCATTCTAAATTCAACATGATCAACAATACCCAAGATCCGCCATCTTGGGTGTTCTACCATGTTGAAACCGCCACCCATGTTGTGTACCACCACCCACTATAATATGTCTATCAAATGAAATAGCAAGTTTAAGGCTCATGTCCATTTTAACACGGCAATGGGCTCACCGCCTGTTACGTGGGACAGAATGTTTACGGTGAAATGTGTGCGTATTCCTATATGCCTTTTCGATCCCTTCAGGCGTGAATGATAAGTATAAAATGAAGGCAAAATATAGGAAGTTTGCTACATATACACAAATAAAAAAAAAAAGAAAAAAAAATATGGCCATTGAGCAATCGACAGCAGGTAGAGACATACAACAGGTAGCCACAACCTGTGTCTGTCTATTTCTAAACGGCAATTGTCTCACCACCTATTACGTGGGACAAGATTACACACGGTCAAAAGTGGGCGTGTAACATGCCTCCCTTCAGAGATAAGGCGTCCAAAACATATTTGTTTAAAGTATTAAAAAACGTGGCTAAGTATGTAAATTTATGCAAAGGCTCTAGAGGTCTACTACTCTCTAAGATCCAATAGTTATATTAATAATCTGCACCATAATAATTTGACAGTTAGAATAATAACTTTCGTGAGCGTTGTTCATTTATACAAACTAAGGTTATACTCACGTGTAAATTTTGGGATAGCCCGACTAGTTGAGTGCCAGCGCAGCTTCCGCGGTAGCTTGACGCTCCTCTTGAAAAAGGACCTCCGTTAGGTCCGAAACTAGTCGGGCTATCCCGAAATTCACACGTGAGTATAACCGTAGTTTGTAATAATTTGACTGTTGTTCAAAATAATCATAACCATAAGTGCTTATGATTCACAACATGCGCGAAATAGAAAGCAAGTAACAGGTCACTGACACCACGACTGTTCCGTCCACTGCATACATCTCCTAGGATTAGCTCTTTTAGACACCTTAGTATTTGTTTAACAATTAATAAACATCATCATCTGGCTGTAGACGAAACCGGCGGCGCCCAGATTTCAAGGTCGTCTAAATATAGGGGTATAAATGTATAAACACAATGTTCAAATGTAGAAAAAACTCAAGGTCTGGTTTTTTTATGATAATCCTTTCCTTTTATCGTAATTAATTAATTCTTTGTTATCTAGGTAAAAAATAAAAAAAGTGTTGTTGTCTTAATTTTAATTAATATGTAGGTTTATTAAAAAAAACTAAGTATTTTAATATTCTTAAAAGAAGCACGCCTCGTTGCTTTTCGATAGTGAAACCTGACAATGTCAGAGGATTAGTGAAAGTAAATTAAATGATGTGGAAATACTATCACTTCAAAAATATATGACCCGTAACATTGGCAAACCGAATACGTAACGAAGTGGTGTGCAATATGGCAGGTTTTAATGAAAGTGTCAGCATTAAACTGTAAAAGGGCCTACCACGTTGGTTTGGATACGTCCAACGAATAAGTGAGACGATTGGCTCAAAAATTATCTATTGTGCAAAAGTGGAGGGTAGAAGGAGCCAGGGTAGATCGAGATTTACTTACATACGAATACCACGTCAGCCCTACCTGTATAAGGAACCCGGGGTCCACTTTTATTTGGCTGCCAGGACTAGCTATTGTTTAGTTCTTGGATTTTCGGCACTGGTTGCCATATTTTACACACTTAATTTTATTGAAGAGTATGCATACTGAATTTAAAGACAACCGCTAATTTTTTTAATCTCGTATAATTCATATTTTGACTCGTTTCACCCCTTTAGCCTAGGTGACCACTTTCGTTCAGGTGGGCCGTACGCTTGCCTGCCACCAAAGTGGTAAAAAAGAAAAAAAAATTAATAGGAACATTGGTCCCATCTATATTATTAGTGCTGGCTGTAGTATAATAAGATGTTAAAATTAACTGCGATTTACTTCTCATAAGACATCCGTATTACTTATTTCTTTAAGTAGATATTAAGAATATATTGTGCGGAAGTAGAGGATAGTAGGAGTCAGCGTAGGCCGAGACTTAAATATGAAGACCACGTGGGCAGATTGTTCAAAAATCGAAAAGTCGAAAGTACTCGGATACTCACTCCTCTCTGACTACCGCGTCAGAGATAGTTAGTTAGATATTAACTAGTGGTTCTGTGAACCGTAGACTTCGGAGTATTTTTCTTTTTATTTATTTTTTATCAATTTAAAAATATTCAACATTTCTTTTTTCGTTTTGAGCGTTATTGTCAACCACTACGGAACCATTTCCTCTCGCCTGCCTCCATTTCCCCCCCGAACGAAAAATACCTCGCACAAAGTTGTTGGCTAGATCAAGGATTGTCCATACCAAGTTGCATGCAAATCCGATGAACGATGCAACCTGTAGACTGAATGGACGGACGGACGGACGGTCGGATGTCAATAGCATTGTTCCCGTACCAGTGGAGTTAAAACGGAGACTTTCGCCGGCTCGCTTCGCTCGCATCCTCAGGCAAAATAATACATTGGTTCCCCAATATGGCATAAATAACTGTCAAAAAAAGAATCATTCTTTGTATTACGCTCTTCCCTCCCCAAAGGAGGTGGGATTGTTATCCCACCTCCTTACTTAATATCTAACCCCAAAAAAGCGCGGTAACCCGCAGTGGCGGACAAAGTCTGTCTAGAGCTCTGGGGTTTTCATTCCAAGGGCTCACACAAGTGACTTCCGGCCATAGGCAGATGGAAAGGCACCGTGTGGTTTTAGTCCGTAGGAGAACGGCCGAGCATCCATGACGATTTTCACACGTAAAAGAAGCTTCTCTCTTATGGTATTATGGACTAGCCGCATTGTCATAATCTTTAAATACGTACCTATCTATAGATTGAGGATATAGACAGCTATTTTTAGCATGAATAATATCTTGAATAGACGGAAATATACTGACCTACCATTATTAGGTTCAACATGTAGGTACTTAGATCACAGTGTAGTTAGTTGGTATACATAACCTGACCATATTTTTCCGTACCCAAAACGGGACTTTTTTTTTTACGTGTGGAAATCCTCATGGATGCTATGCCTTACTGACTAAAACCACACGGTGCCCTTCCATTTGTCTATGGCCTGGAGTCAGGGTATGCGGGTAGCCCCAGGGCTCCCAGCAGACAGCATCCGAGGATTCGGGTGCTATCCTACTTTCTTGAGGGGGTGAAAGGTGTGCAGCCCACCCTCCGTCCTCAGGCCCCTGGTCATGGAGGTCGGTGGTCCTGGGCGATGATCAGTCTGCAGCGCCCTCGCCGCATACTGCGGAACTCGAGAGGGAGAATTCTCTCCCACTCCTTCTCCACCGATGCAAAAAGACGTAGCAGCGTCTCACTGGCTCCCACCGAAAACCATGGATCTCACCATGGTTTCCAGCGTGAGGACGTCCACACCCAGACCCGCAACGAGGTCCCGGCGCTGCCGGGGCCAAGGTTTAACATCAAGGATCAAGAATTCACCATACTATTGGACATTTAGAGATAAACCCGGGAATTTTGAACTGAAGGAAATTTGGACAAGATTCCCCAATTGGACACTCCCTCGAGAGTAACCTGGATTTAAGACAAGTTATTCAAGACTTTTTTCTACTAGGTAGAGATCGGTGATACTGGTGCGACCCACGTAATACCTAAATGTCACCTGTGCTTTATCCGCATAGCAATTGATGCCATTAATGTCATCGATATGCAACAAAAGCAGGGTGAGGTACAACAACGTGCCTTGTGGGAATCCAGCATAAACAGCTGCCATCGACGACGGCCCTAATGCTTCTATTGGACCGAATGTTGGATACCGACCCCCAAAGCTGCTCGGGCCGGCCTTAGATGGTAATTTTGATAGAAGATGACGATGACAGACTCGGTCAAAGGTCTTAGAAATATCGAGTCTTACTGCTAAAGCCTCTCCTTTACTCTCGCTAGCCGTCAGTGACGAAAGCCTTATTGCTGGTCACTGAGCTGGTTGTATTCATAAAGGTACCTTACATAGGTAAACTTCATTGCCTATAATAGCGCAGAGGTGAAGACTTTAGGCCTGTAATTGAACACGACCCGTCCATCACACTTCACACAGAATAATAGTGTGCGGTCTTCGCCGGAAAATACGTGGTAGTATCGGACACAACTCGGGACCATACTGTTTCAGTACTTCAGTACACTCTTTTCATGCAAATTTCACATGGTTTGGGAAAACGGGACAATTTTACGTTCCGAGGATTGTTTCGGGGACACCGGGACGGAGACCCTGAAAAAGGGACGTATGGTCACGTTAGGTATATAGCATCTAAATATGGAACAGTATTTCCTTGTAGTCTTTGATAGATGCCTATTATAAGTATTATAACCATGTTTATGTAATATATAGTTATAAATAAATATAAGGTAAAATAGAATGATTCTTGTAAATATAATGCGGTCAGTATTTAGCTGTAATTTTTGTGATATAGACAGATACTAGCCGTCGCTTATTGGTCAAAATTCAGTCAATAAAAAAACCTTCGTGCACTTCTTCTCACTTGCTTGCTTGGTGCACTTGCTGATTAACGGACAAGCTCACGAAAGAGAACCAATGCACAAGGGACGCAATGTTCCCTAGGGTTCTTTATTTTAAATGAATGGAGATTGTCTAAAATATATTACCCATATTTTGTATTTTACAAGATCATTCTAAGAAACTCATATAATATTTTTTTGAAGTGAAAACTTCTTTAGCGGCGTTGAGCACTTTTTCTGTAATGGGTATAAAATCTTAAACTCGCGTCAGGACACGTGACCTGATCGAAAAAGCGTAAGATTTTTTTATCATCATCATCTTTACGTCGATCCCGGTCAATTTTTGAAGGAAAAACTTCTTTTAGCGCGGTACGCATATTTTTAGATGAGATAAAATCTCTGGACTCGCGACCATAATCATCATCATCATCTAACGTTGATTCCGGTCATCTACAGGTCTTATTAAATAATGCTGTGTAATCAATTAGGACTCTTTCAGTGTAGAATAATTTTTTATCATCATCATCTTTACGTCGATCCCGGTCAATTTTTGAAGGAAAAACTTCTTTTAGCGCGGTACGCATATTTTTAGATGAGATAAAATCTCTGGACTCGCGACCATAATCATCATCATCATCAAACGTTGATTCCGGTCATCTACAGGTCTTATTAAATAATGCTGTGTAATCAATTAGGACTCTTTCAGTGTAGAATTTTTTTTTATCATCATCATCTTTACGTCGATCCCGGTCAATTTTTGAAGGAAAAACTTCTTTTAGCGCGGTACGCATATTTTTAGATGAGATAAAATCTCTGGACTCGCTACCATAATCATCATCATCATCTAACGTTGATTCCGGTCATCTACAGGTCTTATTAAATAATGCTGTGTAATCAATTAGGACTCTTTCAGTGTAGATTTATTTTTCATCATCATCATCTTTACGTCGATCCCGGTCAATTTTTGAAGGAAAAACTTCTTTTAGCGCGGTACGCAATTTTTTAGATGAGATAAATTTGGACTCGCTACTCCCCGTTACGATACGCAGCTATAGTGTGTGCATATATGCATGTACCAACGCGACTAGATAAATAAATTATTAATATTTTGTTGGCGCTCTGGTTTTGTCACTGTTTTTTGAAGTGAAAACTTCTTTAGCGGCGTTGAGCACTTTTTCTGTAATGGGTATAAAATCTTAAACTCGCGTCAGGACACGTGACCTGATCGAAAAAGCGTAAGACGGATGGAGTTTTTAAGTGAAAACGCCTCTTAGCGTGGTACACATATTTTTAGAGGAGATAAAATCTCTGGATTTGCGACTATAATCATCATCATCATCTAATGTTGAACCCGGTCATCTACAGGTCTTATTAAATAATATTGTGTAATCAATTAAGACTCTTTCAGAGTAGAATTTTTTTTTCATCATCATCATTAACGTCCATCCCGGTCAATTTTTGAAGTGAATATTCTTTTAGCGCGGTACGCTTATTTTTAGATGAGATAAAATCTCTGGACTCGCGACCATTAACATCATCATCATCTAACGTTGATTCCGGTCATCTACAGGTCTTATTAAATAATGCTGTGTAATCAATTAGGAGTCTTTCAGTGTAGATTTATTTTTCATCATCATCATCATTAACGTCGATCCCGGTCAATTTTTGAAGGAAAAACTTCTTTTAGCGCGGTACGCAATTTTTTAGATGAGATAAATCTCTGGACTCGCTACACCCCGTTACGATACGCAGCTATAGTGTGTGCATATATGCATGTACCAACGCGTCTAGATAAATAAATTATTAATAAATTGAGTTTTCACTTCTGTCGGCACTCCCGGAGTGGTTAGGTTAGGTTATTTTGTTGTTAAATCTTATTTAATTTTAGTATATTGTTGTACCTAAATTTAAAATACATAGTTCATTCACAAACGTCATCAGTGGCAATAAAAGCCTAAGCTTTGCCTAAAAAATTTCAGACAATTTTTGTTGTAAATTTTGCTTAAATTAGAATAAGACAATATGTACTTTTATCGCGAGAATTAAAAATTAAAAATTTATTATTATTAAAAACAGAAAGAAAGCTTTCACGTACATACAACATGTTTACACTTGAACAAAAAATTAAATGGTTAACATTAAGTCGAGTTGACAAAAATAAATGGTCAATATAAGTATCTACTGTCTCTCAAACTAGGTTATACCTGTATCTTGAGAAACCGTATTCAATTCTTACTTAGTCGTGGGACGCTCGTACTTAATTATTTTCCAAGGTTTTTAAGTTATGCTTTTTCATTCCGAAATTGACGATTGATAAGATATTTTACTATTGTCACCCAATTTTTCCCAGGCTTATAAAGTAGGTAAGTTAGGTATAATTTGAATTTCGAGCGCTCCCGGCCTGGTAACTGTGTGTTTTTAAAGGGTGGTGGTCCTGTCCTGCATGACATCCATAAGGATTTCTACACGTCCAAACAGGCTTAATACAAATCATGCTGGTTGTTGAGTTACCTAGTTAGATTTTTTTTAAAAGACAATATTGCAAACTCATATTTCGCTACTTAGGTGAGTTCCTTTATAAAAAAAAGTAGGTTTTTGGTAAATTGTCGTTTGTTTAATTGCTGAAAGAAAATTAGGCAAACGTAATAAATTTACGTGGACGAATTGTGTGACCGTTAAGTAATTATGCAAGCGCGCCTGTGAGTTGCACGTCGTCTGCGGCGAATAGACGACGAAGCACGCACAAACGAGGGCTCTACCTGTAGTGAGGTACGCTTCGAGGTCATTCTATAATCGATATCGATAAATCTAAACTAATATTATAAGAGGAAAGATTTGTTTGTTTGTAGTCGATAAACTCTGTAACTAAAAATTCTTTGACTACTATTGTAAGTTTAGCGTTCTGTAATCGACCGGTTAATAAAAATAAAAATAAAATCAATTTATTTCAGGTGATCAAAACCCATAACAATTGTAATTTGACATTAAAAAAAAAAACATTATAATATAAACATTATTATTATACATTTACATACAGATTCTAATATAAAACATAATTTAAAAATTAAAATTCACACATTAATATAATCAATAAATAAATTTATATTATACATAATTTTACAATATGAAATGATAATAAAATATATAAATTATAGACAAAATTAAATATAAAACAACTGGCTAAATAATTATAAATTCATCAGTTACTATAACTGTCCTTTCATCCTGCATTGCGGGACATGCTTTTGACAGCAAAGCTTCTTAATTTAAGCCACAGTTGGTCTTATGAGTAGCCGTTTATGGCACTTTCACTTCCGAGCGTTACCGTGCTTCGGTATAAATTAAGTCTTTGGTCCCGGTTGCCAGTAACATAGTAGTCGTTAAGCCAAGTTGAAGGCCTTAAGCGGCCATAAGGCTTGAGCAATTTCAACAACAGGTAGCTACAGTGTGTTTGTTTCATATACAGCAATATAGTCGGTAATTCGGTATTATGTGTGTGTCTGTTAAGCTAATACTGCTGGGTCGTACCACGGGACATTCTTATACGACGCTGTCGTTTACGAATTACCACTCGAGAAAATTACCATTCTATCACAGAGGGATTTGTATTTAAATCGGCAGCGCAAGTGTAACACCTCGGGTGTTCAATCATCTGTACACTATGGCACCTCAGTAGTACAAAATAACAGTAAGATAATATTATGCATGGATAAAATTCAACTTCGTTAAGGGGCCAGAACTTGTACACATGCTGCGTATGAAATCGCTTGATGTCATATGCCTGCAAAATACTTCACTGAAACTCCATACATATAGGTGCCAGAGTAGCATTTCTCTATATATTTTTTTTAAGAATATAGTACGATATATATCAATATAATAAGTATTGGTAAAACTATGCTTTTATAATCTAAATTCTGAAATATCTGAAAATCTAAGACAGTCACCCATCCGTGACTAGTCATAGCGACAGTTGCTTGACGCAGTGATCGTTAACAGAGCACTGAGTTAACGGTGCTTTGAGCGCTTCATATATCTTAGATTTTCTTTGTGGCATTTCCATTTACGAGCGTTTCCGTGCTACCGAAGTCACACTAAGCCGTTGGTCCCGATTGCCATTAACATGGCAGTCGTTAAACCAAATTGGGAGCCTTATGGGCGGCTTGAAATTTTTTAACCGCAGGTCGCGCTGTCGCAACATGTCTCTTTTAATACGGCAATGGACTCACGTACCCGTTACGTGGGACAAAAATGCATTTCGAGAAATGTAGGCGTATAATATGCCTTTGTCAGTCCTTTGGGGATAAAGGCGTGATTAATAAGCTATTTTTAAATTAAGTGTGCATCGATACTTAAAATTCCATCACTAACCGTCCAATACATTTAAGTTTCAATTGTCTGCAGTGGAAATTTCCACGACTATACATGTAACCTTCGGAAGTACTGCTCTAACACAGGACTTTTATTATATTTCTTTTTCATTCGCACGAATCAACGCAGACGCTCTGACCCAACCGGTTAGTACCGCTTCAACATACAGCGCAGCTTATAAATCTGTCTCTTTCGATTCAAGTAACTTATCGTTCTATTTTACGAATAGCTCTGCGCTATGTATACTTCTCGGTCGTCGGCCAAATGATTTCTGTTACCTGTCTTTCTCTAGAGTTTGAATGAAGGGGAATTTGTTTTCTTGATGCAGAGCTACAGCTTCAAATCCAACAAAATACTACAGTTACTACGGCCACGTGCTGTTGAGGTTAACGACTGATTATACAGATAACATTGAAAATAAATAAACAGTAATTGAGTCATCAGGGGGCATTAATGACGCCACGGAGGTGTGGCATTCTTTTTTTAAATTTTAGTTTTTTTTGCGGAGTAAAATAGTTTCTTGTATAAATGTGGTAGGTACCTAAATATTGATGTTATCGATAGATAAGTTCATATACCTAGGTACATTAGCTTATTAGTTATTTATAGTTAACTCTTCTCTGACACAACGTCTTTACTTTTGTTAGCAACCTATAGGTATCTCAAATATCTTAGTATTTCTAGTGCCTACATACACAACTTAACAGTGTTCGCAGTTGGTATTCAGTAGTCAGAATAAAATTTTCCACTGATTTGTGAAGTTAATAAGTGTGTAGAGACTTCAATTTTACAGTTTTAACCTTCAGAACACATTCCTACGGTCTAATTTTATTTACAATACTCAAATTAGGTGCTTGTACTTTATGGAAACGGCATTTTAATATTAAATATCTTATTGAAACATATAAATTAATAATGTATAAAGTACCTAGGACATATGGTCGCGTTTCTACGGTGTTCTTGAAATATTTGTATTTTATGTTTATGATTTATTTAAAAACAGAATGTCCTTAATAATATAAATAATTACAATTGATTATGACTGTATAAATCGGTTTTAGTTGTTTGTAAAAATGTATCTATGTATTAATTTCTTTTCTTCTCACAGCTGCTGGTCTAAAGTAAAAGTACCTACCTACTTACTGACGCCACATTACAATACCGCGCTACATCATGGAATATTTCCACCGGCTTCGAACGAAAGATGCAATGCTATGTAAAATTATCTATACGTTTAGTAACTTTGTTCTTTTAATCGGCAGTTTGGTAAGAAAGTTATAACATTGATAATTTGCTAAAATCTTGACATTGAGGATCGTAGGTACAGCTGGTACAGTCGTGTCTAATTTATTTTACGTATAAGTAATGATAATGAAACTGTATTTTTTTAATCCCTTTTGAGACAAATCTTTTCACCAGTAATAAGAGTTTCAATCTAATGGACATAGTAAGAATACGGATATGCGTCTGGTGACGGTGTACGGAATGCCTTTAGCGTCATATTTTGGCAGAGGATTTGTTTATCCCGTCGAGCGTCGCGCCCGTGAATATTTCTGTGTAGGTTGCTTGAGTTCATTGCTAACGAACGATCCAGATGTATAAGTATGCATAATAAAGCTAGAACGTAATAGCGTAACTAGTGGCCATTGATATTACATTTTTTTTATATAAAAAAGATATTTCGGTATAAATAATAATCTGTATTCTTTTACAATTTCAGGCTTTAGACGGCTTTTTTGTCACCGTAACGCTATCTAGTGGTAAAAAGATAGAAATAAATAATAGTTTTGCTATTGCCCAGTAGGTGACACTGCTTAAAGTTTTACTTTAGTGAACCTCAGTGATTTGTTAAAATACCTAGTGTCCATAACATACGCTAGATGGCAGTAGAATACTTGGAGGGTATGACAATTTTTTTTTGAATGTATTAGTATATCAGGTAAATACCTATACGCCTATACCAATACATTTAAAAAAATACATAATTATTCCTTTTATTGTAAATTTACACTCAAAACTAACCATTATGGCATTGTTATAAGTACCAATACACTTTGGTAAAAAAAATAATTTTGATAAATAAACAGTTTCACCACTACGGTTAGTTTCCATATCAGCATGGTATGCCACCGCCTTTACAATGATTTGTGCTTAGAGGAATTGCTTGATACTTCGTACCTATCATCACAGATAATATAATATAATTCTTCTATCATGGCACCGCTCTGCGCTCGTGCTCGACAGACAGGATGTTCATGTTTTTTTTTATATATTTGATACGTCATCAACTACAACATCCTTAAATTTCACGCCTGAGCTCGTATATGTTGATGACGGTAAGGTCCAATCCGTTCGTTTCTGCCACGGCACAGAAAAAAACAAGTTTTGTTTTTGTCTGCTCCGTGGTTTCTGCCTACGCTTGGATTGTGGAATGAGCTCCTAGTCTTGGTTTTACCAAACGTCTATAGTACGGTGTCTTCAAAGTGGTCTTACCTACAACGTTCTTGGCAAATTTAGCAACTTGAGTCAGGACCACTTTCGACCACGTGAGCTGCAGGTACTTAGTAGTTAAAGAATTGTAGTCAAAATTAAAAGTGAAGAAGTCCGAAAATACATAATATCTTCATCACAATGAAGAATCAGAAAGTTGTAGAATATTAATCAATTTATTTATTAAGTTTTTAATTTATACTTTATTCATTTTTAATTATTGTTATTGTTTTAAATTATATTTATTAATTTTGGGGTTTTTAAATATTTTTAATTATTGTGGATGTATCACACTATCGCTTTGGGGGTTTTTCTTTCTATGTAATGGTAGGTGTATGTAAGAAACTAAACAAATAACTAAAATAAAAAACAAATAGTTATTGGAGCTGACGGAGTTCCTATCGAAGCTTGATAAGCTCTCGTGATGTGTGTCCTCAATAAAGTTCTTCTTCTATCTTTCTCTGTCTTCTTCTCTCCCAATCCAAGAAGGCTAAGCCCAGTCACTGCAGCCTTCAAAGTAGAGAGTGTTGTAGTGCCAGAGTCTGTTTCAGGCTGAACCAGCTATCATGGATACAGTGTTTTCCATATGTAAGTAGGATAGTCATACCTCTGTCGATAATCATACCATCTTCGAAAGCGCTCGTGGCCCCGCTGACTCAGTGTTCTGTAAACGATCACTGCGTTAAGCAACATTGGCTAAAGGTGGTCATTAGATGGGTGACTACATTGTGGAATTAACATTTGCGAGCGTTTCCGTGCTTTGGAAGGCACGTTACGCCGTTGGTCCAGTAAATGGCAGTCGTTAAGCCTGGTTGAAGGCCTTTATGGATGGCTTGAAAAATTTCTAGAGCAGGTCGCCACAGTCTGCACCTGTCCATTTCAACACGGCAATGGGCTCACCACCTGTTACATTGGACATAAATGCATACGGTGAATTGTGGGCTTATAGTATGCCTCTGCCTACCCTTTCGAGGATAAAGATAAAGATAAAGATATATGTATTTTTTTCGAAGTCAAATCCAGATTGGGACATCCTCTGTTCATCTTCATCGTGTTTCCCAGTTGCTTCCGAACTTTACCTGGAATTGGAGCCTGTGATCCACCTTTAATTGACTGCGAGAAGCAGCTATCGATTTTATTTTAATTTACGGCATTGTTGTGTACGAGGGTCTGCCGTCTGACCCGTAATCGCCTGTGTCGTTGAATCGTCTCGTCTGTTAGTGAACTGTAGCGCCTAGGTCTAGGTCACTCGGACCCCGATGTTATTGGTGGGGCCTTTTACACCCGAGACATACTATACGGTCACATTTCAAGGCAGAACCTTACCCAGTACCTATGTTTGCAAGTCAATCACAAATGAAACCTAATCACAAATGTCAACAAATCGACCAAATTTTCATACAGTAGGTAGTGTAAAATTAATAAACAATGAAATTAAATGGGTAGCACGGGGATCGATGGGCAAACCCGCGGGGTCAGCTAGTCCTACTAATATTATAAACGCGAAAGTTTGTAAGAATGGGTGATTGTTACTCTTTCACGCAAATTCTACTGAATGGATTTTGATGAAACTTTACAATAATATAGCTTACACATCAGAATAACACATAGCCTACTTTTTATCAAGGGAACAAGCTCCTGTTGGAAACGGGAACAGGAAATATTCACCACGTGTGCGGAGCCGCGGACGTCAACTAGTATAAAATAAATTCCAATGAATGTTCAAGTCAATGTGCAAGTCAATCACAAATGAAACCTAATCACAAATGTCAACAAATCGACCAAATTTTCATACAGTAGGTTTTGTAAAATTAATAAACAATGAAATTAAATGGGTAGCACGGATATCGATGGGCAAACCCGCGGGGTCAGCTAGTCCTACTAATATTATAAACGCGAAAGTTTCTAAGAATGGGTGTTTGTTACTCTTTCACGCAAAATCTACTGGATGGATTTTAATGAAACTTTACAATAATATAGCTTACACATCAGAATAACACATAGGCTACTTTTTATCCCGGGAACAAGTTCCTGTTGGAAACGGGAACGGGAAATCTTCACCACGTGTGCGGAGCCGCGGGCGTCAACTAGTATAATATAAATTCCAATGAATGTTCAAAGATAATGCAGGTGTCAGGTACTGTCATGAGTCACTACAAAGCTTCAGGTGGTAGAAGCGGATTGTAAAGTAATCTTCAGTTAATCGTTCCTTACGAAATCTATACTATCTTATCGCATGTCTGCTAACAAAGATATATACGAGTATGAATAAAACATATTATTAAACATAATAGCTATTCATATTTTAATAACTTTCTAAAGCTTTTATTGGGGATCATTGGTTCGTTTTGATATAACAGCACATTCTGAAACAACCTAAAAATAAATAAAATAAATATCCATCACGCCTTATCCCCTAAGGGATGGCAGAGGCATATTATATGTCCACTTTTCACCGTGTGGATTCCTGTCCCACGTAATAGGTGGTGAGCCCATTGCCGTGTTGAAATTGGAATTGAAATTGGAACAACCTCTTCGATTATTCTTTTATCCACTTACCTATTCTGTCTTTTCTTTAAAAATAGACACTTAAAATTTCTTTTAAAGAAAAAAGAAATTAAACCCACTGTATGGCCCCTCTCCAGGATTGCAAGTCACACTGGTGACTCACCTATACATGCAGTCTAGCACTCTAAAAAACTAAATATTTTTTTTTGATTTCCTTAAATCCATCTTACACATTCCTAAAAAACCCTTTCTTATTCCTTAAAACTATCTTACAAATTTCTACCCTTTTAACGATTTCTTGATTTTCTCCTCTCGCCGGTCTGCTGGAAGAGATTTCATTTAGAAATGAGCAGTACCGCTGTACTTTTTTCCTGCCTTTTTTCAATTTTTCTATTATATTTTTGTGAACATAAATTGTTAAATAAAAAAAAATAAAGAAGTAGTAAGTTTCTAACTATATTGTAAAGTATTAATTCCGCGGAGCAGGAACGTTTTCACTCCAGTCTGTTGTTGTTTATCAATCACGCTTTATCCCCGAATGCCACCAAGGCAGGGGCATATTAAACGCCCAATTTTTACCGTGTGTATTCCTATCCCACATATCTCGATTTTAAGGTCATAATAATTATTTTAGTCGTGATATTAGCTAACTAGGTATATGTTGCTCTTACAGAATAATAATTTGTACTACGTAGGTACCGTTTATACAGTACTGGAATGTATAAAATCTCTGGAATCTAGAAAGTAAAGTGTCTAATGATGATGGAAGATCTAGAGTCTAGATCATCCATATCATCAGTAGATCATTTGAAAACCATTTCATAAATTATTTATATACTTTTTCAACATACTTGCTCGTAAAGTGGATCTAATTTCATCTGTTTTAGATACCTAAAATAAAGCAGCTCATAAAACTCATTGTGTGTTATAAACGCAAATAGTGACTTTATATTCTATAACCGGCACTATTTGATATTCATTTAATCAGCAAATTGTTGTTATAGAAACTGTAGTTAAATATTTTTGGTAGTATGTAAATAAATCTTTTACATAAAATTTTACAAATAAACGTTTATTGTCATATCATTATTTAGTTTTGTCTAAACTACTGGCTACTTTTTATCCCGGGAACAAGTTCCTGTGGGAAACGGGAACGGGAAAACTTCTCTATGAGGACGAAGCCGCGGGCATCAACTAGTAAATAAAAAAAAATGAAATTATAGTTAATATCAGGCCTCAATATATTAGAATACTTAACTAAATTAACTATCTCTACGCTGTATCCCTGACGGGGTAGTCAGGGAGAATAGATCGCCAAGCTTTGCGATCCATCCATACCTACTTCTTTCGCTTCCTGCAGATTCATTAATCGTTGCGTTTCATACATGCACGTCTGGGTATCCGAGTAGTTTTGACCTATCAATTTTTGAGCAATCTTCTCACGTGGTGTTCGTATATAAGTCTCGGTCTACCCAAACTTTTGCCCTCTTGTTTCTCACAATCTAAGTCCATTCTTATAAATAAAGCTGAAGAGTTTGGTTGTTTGTATGTTTGTTTGGTTGAACGCACTAATCTCAGAAAGTACTGTTCCGAATTGAAAAAATGTTTTTGTGTTGGATAGTCAATTTATCGAAGACGGCTATAGGCTGATATAACATCACGATACTACCCATGAGAGCTAAACAGTAATCATAAATGTCAACAAATCCGGCAAATTTTTATACATTTTTGTAAAAGTAATAAGCGATGGGATTAAAGGGATGCGACAGGGATTCAAAGTATGTCACGGGCGAAGCCGCGGGGGTTAGCAGTTTATACCTATTCCTTGTCAATAGTTCCCCATTCATTCATTCAAGAATTCTTGCTAACAATTATCAGTCTGAAGAAATAACAAATCGAATTACATTCGTACCATTTTCTGTGGGAACTAGTTTCGAATTTGGGAAGTCTCCCCTCTCGTACTGAGTATCAATTACATCACAATAACCATCGTTTCACGCCCAAAGTCCCAACGCATGATTTCCCTAGACATCAATTCGTTAGAGCTCATCAATCTAATGCACGCGACTTGTCGACGTCTGCTAACACCTTATTGTTAGAAAGGAATTAGACTTATGTTCGGTGAATAAAACAGATCACGATGTCATGTGTGATTATGTGAAACCTCGGTGGCGCAGTGGTAGTGTATGCGACTGCCGCGGTTCGATTCCCGGGTCGGAAAAAATATTTGTGTGATCCACAAATGTGTGTGATGAGTTTGGATGTTTCCTATGTATAATATGTATGTATTGAGAAATATATTAGGTTGGGGAAAAAGTCTTTTCGCATTTAGTATGTAAATACTTGTAATAAAAAATCTTTGGCTGTACTATATTTATCTGGCTGATTTTGATAACATTAAAAAGGTTACATTTAGAAAAAAGAAACAAATTAGTAAAAATTAGTTTCCCGCTATTTTTCATTTGTTTTTCTTTCTGTCAAAATGATTGCATCTAATGAAGAAATACGATATATTTTAAAGTTTTATTACAAAAAGGGAAAAAATGCAACGCAAGCCGCGAAAAAAAAAATGTACCGTTTATGGACCTAATGCAGTGTCAGCAAGAGTAGCACAAAATAGGTTTAAGCGTTTTCAATCCGGCAATTTTGATGTTAAAGATTCACCTCCCTCTGGTCGCCCTGTTACAGATAAAATTGACGCAATTTTTGAAAAAGTGGAGCAATATCGGCATGTCAGTAGTTACGACGTAGCTGAAGAATTGGGGATTGACCACAAAACAGTTTTAACCCATTTGAAAAAAGCTGGGTTAACAAAAAAGCTTGATATTTGGGTGCCACTCGAGCTGACTGAAAGAAACCAAATGAACCGTGTACTCATTTGCGATTCTTTATTGAGACGTAATGAAACTGAACCGTTTTTAAAGAGATTGATAACTGGTGATGTAAAGTGGATCACGTACGACAAGAACGTGTGAAAAAGGTCAGGTTTCACAGACTGTGTCAAAACCCGGGTTCACTAGCAATAAGGTATTGTTCATTATGAGCTTTTACCGCCGGGCAGAACCATCGATTCGGATCTTGTGTTAATGCATCCGCCATATAGCTCTGTCCTTGCACCTTCAGATTTCCACCTGTTTTGATCTCTTCAGAATTCTTTAGGCAGTGTCAGGTTAACATCAAGAGAGGACTGCCAAAACTACTTGTCACGTTTTTTTGTTCAGAAATCTCAAAATTTCTACAACAATGGGATCATGTCACTACCCACGAAATGGAAAGTCGTTGAGCAAAATGGTACATATATATTATACTAAATATAGCTTTCCCGCCCGGCTTCGCCCGTGACATTATTCGAACCCCGTGGCACCCATTTAATCCCGTCGTTTATTAATTTCACAACTTTGTTCCCGGGATAAAAAGTTTTCAGCCAGATCGGTACAGCCGTTGTTGAGTTATAAATAGTGTAACTAACACGACTTTCTTTTATATATATAGATTTAAATGTAAATTAACTTTGAAAAAATATGTATGTCTTGAGTTTTCATATAAAATGCTAAGACACTTTTTCCCAACCTATTATAAGTATGTTTATCAGTCTTCTAGATCCCAAAACACAAACTTATATTAGCTTACTTGGGCTAGACGACGCTGTGTAAAAAAAAATGTCACACAATATTTTATTGTTATTAAGAGTATGGACAGTTTCAACCAATCGATGCCAATTGCTGAATAAAAGCTTTTACTAAGGATTAAACAATTCATTATTCTTTTTAGGAAAAAAATTGATGTTTTCTTGACCTTTCCAGACCATGATCCAAAATTATCTGTACTCCACAGAGTAACCTCAACTGCCTCAACGCTATCTGCTTTGAGGTTTTA
The DNA here is from genome assembly GCA_948477245.1 of Thumatha senex. NCBI lineage: Eukaryota > Metazoa > Arthropoda > Insecta > Lepidoptera > Erebidae > Thumatha > Thumatha senex. The sequence continues at coordinate 11,233,316 of OX419738.1, read as the reverse complement.
AAATCGCTCTCAACAATAGATACTTACATATAGTCACGCCTTTATCCTCGAGTAAAGTAGAGTAAGAAGTAAAAACCTCTTTATTGTTTACCAGGAAAAATATGTATAAACAAAACAAAATATGTATCTATGTATAAATATATTTTGGTCGTGGTAACCTGTCTGTCGAAGAGAGTGCTTTTAAGCGATTTGTTTTTAAGCGATGTATTTACGAGGGAGTGTTCCCCCGTATTTGGCGATGTGGCTATATTCGGATTATTCCTAAAAAAGGCGACAAGCCGCCAGATGACCCTAAGTCGTACCGACCGATCATATTGTTGCCCTCCTTGGGAAAGCTTTTAGAGCGTCTCATAGTACCCCGGCTCCTGCCGGGCGGTATTAAATTTCACGAAAATCAATTTGGATTTACAGTAGGATTTTCCTACTGTAAATCCAAATTGATTACTGACGATACTGATACTATTACTGATACTATAGACGCAGCGATATCAGTGCGAAAGACTGTCACTTCATCGGTTTCTCAATATGTGCTGGCCATCTTCCTAGATATTTCCGGGGCTTTCGATAACGCTTGGTGGCCAATGCTATTAATTAAGAAATTAAAGTCTCGCGGTTGCTATAGAAATATTTACTCTCTTATTTATTCATATTTTTCACAAGGTACAACAACTTTAAAATTAGGTCATTATTCTGCTACCAAAACGTTAACAATAGGCTGTCCTCAGGGGTCTGTGCTAGGCCCACACTTGTGGAACTTAGGATTTGATGACTTTTTCAGTTTACCATTACCGGAGGGCTGTTCAATGACAGGATACGCCGATGGCGGTATGTTGCTCGTTCAGGCGAATACTCGTGCGGGATTCGAGAGCTTGGCCCACACGTGTTTGCTCGTCGTTGCGGAGTGGGGCGTAAGAAAACAGGTTATTTTTTGCACCCAACAAAACATTTCAGTTGCTTTTAAAAGGAAGTTTGAAAGTACCACCGCGCATTAAATTCAATAACGTTTACATTAAAAATAAAACTTCGGTTTGCTATTTAGGATTCATTTTAGAGAGAAATTTTGCATTCATAAAAACTGTAGGTGAAAAGACTAAAAATAGCTTTCATGCGTTGTCGAGAATATCTACTGCTACATGGGGACTTTCGTTCAAAATACTGAAGGTCGTTTACGGGGCCACTTATCTAGGCTGTATGTGTTACGGGGCGCCGGTATGGGCAGATAAGGCTACTATTGGTGCTGCACGTTTAAAGTTACTGCAAAGTCAACGCCTTGCATTGATATTTTTATGCAAGGCCTACAGGACGGTTAGCACGAAGGCTCTGCCGGTGATTTATTTATTTATTTATTTATTCATAAACAATAAAACATTGTATTTGAATTTGATTACATCTCCTACATAGCTGCTATAAAAATATAGTAAAAAAAAACACTGACATTATAAATAGCTAACAATTTAAACAACAATATCACCATATACACTCACTTCAAAATTAAAAATATATTACAAAGTTAAATAAACTAATTTAAATAAATGTCATTAAAAGAAAGATGGCAGTGGTCCTCCCGGTTGACCTCGAAATTCACAGACGCGCGGCTTTATACTATTCGGCTAAGGATGGCATGGATGATAGGTTTTTATTAGAAAGAGATCGCCATAGAATTGCCAGACTGTATCGTGATAATGTACGTGAAGAACTTTTAGACGAATGGCAGCTGCGTTGGAACACTTCCATCAAAGGGCGCCACCTCTACCAGTTTTTCCCAGACGTTCGTGAACGCCTGGGAATGTCCTGGCTGGAGGTTGATCACATTACATTCGTTTAAGCTGGTTGAGTCACCGTTCTGTCAGTGTTCAACTGCTGACGCCAAATATGATCAGACCGCCAATCATATACTTTGGGAGTATAGCATTTGGCAAAATGAGCGATATAATATGCTTAATTGTTTACAAGTAACGTCGGGAGTAGTTTACTATGCGGATCTCGTGGCATCGAGGGTGAATTTTCGTGCTTTTAAACGTTTCTGCCATACATATTACTGGAATCAAACATAGCTCACATAGGACCCGTAATATACTATTACCGTGGTGCTTCCCTATTTCTATAGGATTTACACCTAGTTGCTTTCCAGGTCTCCCGCTTTGCAAAGGAGGGAAGAGGCATTGCGTTCTTTTCTTACTTCCTCACATTATCTTCTGATTAATTTCGTTGCGGGTTCCAAGACATTCTTGACTAGACTTCTCCTGGGCCATCACTGAGATCGAGCTCGGTGTAACTTTTCTGGTGTTTTGGTCATTGCTGTAGATCCTGGTTTATAGGAGTCACAGTAATGGGAATGTGGGAGGGATTAGACCCATTAAAAAAAAAGCGCTTCATATTTTCAACTTATATTAGTATTGTTATTTATTGAGACTGTGGACCCTAACTCTAATCTATACTATTATAAAATTGTAAAATTAGCAGTGACGTACATTTAAAATAAATTAAAAAAATATATTGTAATCAACTATTTAAGAAATTCTGAGTCTGAAACTATGATTTATTTTTTTCGTGTCTTTTGTTTGTTTGTTTGTTTGTTTGTTCGGGGTTGGAGCAAAATCCAGACAGTTGATCACAACTCTGCTAGAAGAATATTATGGTTAATTTTTCAGCTTAAATACTGCGCTATATTTCATGAAAATCGGTTTAGCAGAAGTGATAATACAGCTTGAACTACATCTTACTAGACGACCTATACATAGGACAGGTCAAAGTATTATGGTTATTAGTTTGGTTTTAATTAAGACACCATTTTTCACATGCCCACAGATTTTCAGTAATGCACATACTCGTATCGAGTTGTCTTCACTGATGACTACACTATGAGTAAAGTTAAGTTATCTAAGTGCGATCTAATTTTGGATGGGTAACCATATCAAAAGTAGGTGCATCACGTCAGCAAACACTTTTATTTTAGTTACAGTCTCTAATAGGTAAAGGATCAGAAATGGTAAACACACAAGGCGCAGTCTACTTTTAGATGGGTCAGTTACGCACATCGAAATAAAGGTATCAACTTTAATGCAGTGACCATTTTGAGAGAAAGTGAAATACATTTCAGCTGACATTTTGATTTTAGTTACGCACAAGTTTCTGTCAATAATGGGTAAAAGATCTTGACTTATAGTAATCTAAGCATGGTAAACTTTTGGAAGGGTGACGACTGCGACATCCGCAGTTTCTAGCTACAACTTCTGTGATATATTTGCACATACCATTTCAGCTTGGTTCAAGCTTGGTTCAAGCCGGCTTTAGCAGCACCTGCTCACTGGTAGAGGTGCCAAGGAAAGCTCAAGAGGTCGATAGGCCAGTGGCAATTGCTACTAATGTATAATGTTCTATAAACCAAAGGAATTAAAACCAGCGGATAGACACTGTTTAAAATTATACATACAATTTTATGTCGCACTTGGAAAATAAGTGTGCGGCTCTACCTGTACAACAGATTTAAAATTATAGTTACTGTCTGATGGTTTATACCCCTTGCATAAACAATCGTGACACATGATCACAGAAACGCAAATGTTTCAAATTTATTTTGGAGTTTGGTTTAAACATTGTAACAATCACTGCGTTAAGCAACTTTTGCCATGGCTGGTTTGGTTATAAATGGGTGACAACTTTGTGGTATTTCCATTTGCGAGCGTTACCGTGCTTCGGAAGGCATGTTACGCCAAAGGGCCCGGTTGCCAGTAACATATTATGGTAGCGGTTAGTAAGTTGAAGGCCTTTCAAAAATTTCAAAAGCAGGTAGCACAGCCTGCGTCTGTCTATTTCAACACGGCTATGGGCTTACAACCTGTTACGTGGGACAAAAATGCAATCAATGGAATGTGGGCGTGATTGATAAAAAACTAACTTATTAACTATCTTTACGCTGTATCCCCGACGAGGTAGTCAGAGAGGACACATCGCCAGGCTTCATCCATGCATACTTCTTTCACTTCTTGCAGATTCAGTCTGGGTATCCAAATACTTTTGATTTATCCGCTTTTTTCAAAGGTAGCTCAATCTGCTCACTTATAGCTTCATATGTAAGTCTCGGCCTACCCTGACTCCTTCTATCCTTTACTTTCGCACAATATATATTTTTCGTCAATAGTTCCTCACTCATTCGGTGGACGTGTCCAAACCAACGGAGCACGCCCTTTACTATTTTAATATCTTATGCACATCTTATCTTTACTATCTTATGCACATACTCATATCAAGTGATGACTAAACGATAAGTGAAGTAAAGTAATATAGGTGCGTTAAAATTTTGGATGGGTGACCACTTCACTTCAAAAGTAGGTGCATCACATTACAACAGAAATTTTCGTTCAGTTACAGTCTTTAATGGGTAAAAGATCAGTGAAGTTAAGCGCCAAATGTGCGTTCTAATTTTAGATGGGTGACCACTTTGGCACCGTGTGGTTTTAGTCAGTAGGATTCCGGCATAGCACCCATGAGGACTTCCACACGTAAAGTGGAAGTTACCCGATTTGCATCTGAAATCTGAAAACGACCATAAATGAATTTTAAGAGGAGCTAAGACCGGTCAGTGAACAACGACATTCTACTCTCAAAATATTCAACAAACGACTCTAAAAGAAATCGTATGAGACGGAGTGATGTAAAGAGAACGCATAACTTGGACCAAAGAGCAACAAGAAGGTTAACATTAGGTTGCATAGGGGGGCTCTACCAAGAACTTAAAGGCTCAGGACGGCTTTATTTTGATGGAGTCCCAGACCTACTGACTAACAGGCTCATCCAGGTCATAGCTAAGAAAAAGTAAACTTTAATAAAAACGCGGCACCTACTTATCTGGCTGGCTCAGTGTGGAGCAATAACTTTAAACACTTTCTAGATTACCTACTACAGGATAATAAGTTCCTATAAACTAATATAATACTCATGATATCTATTAGTATGCCCGTAACAATCGGTGCTGACAAGTTTTGAAATTTATGTTTAGTTACACACACCACGCGAGCGAAGCCGCGGGCAAAAGCTAGTCCTAAAATATAACTATTATAGTGCCAGTACTATATATCTCAGATTAAGCGTAAAAAATTATGTAAAAAATCTTATGCTGATGATGGTGATGACAGTATGGTGATGTCTTATTAAAAACAGTGACGAATATTTTATGAAGTGTGAATCCTGGGCTGGAAATCGGTCATCCATCTTAGTTTATAGAATATTGTCAGCAGCTACGAGCGCTCGAATGTTTAGTACATACATACATACATACATATTGTCACGCCTTTATCCCCCAAGGGGTAGGCAGAGGCATACTATACGCCCACATTTCACCGTATGCATTTTTGTCCCATGTAACAGGTGGTAAGCTCATTGCCGTGTTGAAATGGACAGGCGCAGGCCGTAGCGACCTGCTGTTGAAATTTTTCAAGCCACCCATAAGGCCTTCAACCAGGTTTAACGACTGCCATTTTACTGGCAACCGGAACCAACGCCTTAACATGCCTTCCGAAGCATATGTAAATTCCACAAAGTGATCACCCAGCCAAGGACCGCCTATAGCGAATGTTGCTTAATGCAGTGATCGTTTACATAACAGTGAGTCATCAGGGCCACGAGCGCTTTGCGCGATGCTAGCGCTTCACGCGATGCTAGCGCGAATGTTTAGTAGAGTCAACAAAAAACAAAATGGGGTGCTAAATTGCAATAATGTTCCAAAAGTAAATGATTAGATAATATGCCGATAACTGGCCGATTGAACAGTCATCAAAGATTATCATTGAATCCGTTTTGAACTAGAGTACCTATTTGGAGTAAATGTACTAAACAAATATGATCTGAATATCATGTAGGTATTTACTTTTACCTGCTTTTACCCCGTTAGCATCATTAACTTAAGTTTAGTTTTTACATCAATGTACGTATTATTGAGTAACAGACGATGAACCGCATTAATTAGATTAGAATACAGCTTACTGTCTCCTGGGTTATCTTTGTTTAATAATTAATCAAAATTGGTAGATATCTATTCTAATATTATAAAGAGGAAAGATTTGTAAATTTGTTTCTAATGAATAGGCTCAGAAATAAAGGGCCGATTTAAAAAAATCTTTCACCATTAGAAGCTACATTCTTCGTGAGTAAGCTATATTGGATTTGGAAAAGTTTAGGGTTCCGTACAAAATCTCGAATAAATAAGATAAAATCTTGTTTGTTATGATTTTATTATTACTCATTTAATCATTTGTATTTATTTAAATAAAATAAAATAAATATCCATCACGCCTTATCCCCGAAGGGGTGGCAGAGGCATATTATATGCCCACTTTTCACCATGTGGATTCCTGTCTTACGTAATAGGTGGTGAGCTAGACAGACGCAGGTTGTAGCTACCTGTTGTGTAAAATTTTCAAGCCTCCCATAAGGCATTCCACCAGGCTTAACGACTGCCATTTTACTGGCAACCGGGACCAACGGCTTAACGTGCCTTCCGAAGCACGGAAACGCTCGCAAATGTAAATGCCACAAAGTGGTCACCCATCCGAGGACCAGCCATAGTGAAAGTTGCGTAACTCAGTGATCGTTTACAGAACACTGAGACCGCGGGGCCACGAGCGCTTCTCGCTATTTATTTACTTAGGATACTTACCCCAAGAAGCGGGATAGTACCCGAACCAACCCCCAAAGAAGCGGGATAACACCCCGAACCCTAGGTGTGGTTGTAGTGGTAGCCAAAGTCTGCCGGGAGCTCTGGGACATCTTTCCGAGTAGTTACCCGGGCCGATTCTACAATAACCGCTGTGTAAAAAGAAATTTCCACAATATTGATTATTTATCATTATTTATAGACAGTTAGGCAGGGACCGTGTGGTTTTAGCTGGTTCGAGTCCGGCATGACATCCGAGGGGATTTCCTTACGTAAACATAAGGATACTTAGTAAATATCCATAGATATATCATATTAGCTTACATTTTATTTGAAGAGTTTACTCACTTACTTATGAGTCTCGCCTTTGTCACCGAAGGCATAGCAGAGGCATACTATACACCCATATTTCACCGTATGTATTTTTGTCCCTCGTAACTAGTATTGTAGAATAAAAACATATTTTGTTTGTTAGTAGGTGGTGAGAACCCATTGCCGTGTTGAAATAGATGATTATTTTTTTTAAATAAATAATATATATAAAGAAATATAAAGTCACCCATAAGGCCTTCAACTTGACTTTAGCGTTTACTATGTCTTTATCATGACTTAACATGCCTTTCGAAGCACAGAAAAGCTCGTAAATGGAAATGCTATTAAGCGGTCACCCATGTGAACGAATGTGAAATATTTGTATACGAAGTGAGCCGCAGTGAACGACAGAAAACTGAATTATAATTTTTAAGTGGAAGAAATTTCCACTCAACGGACCACACGCGTTTACCACCTACACCACCGAGACCTACTCGAAACTGACGAATTATCCACCTCTTTACGTCTTAAGGCGTAAGTAATTCGTCAGTTTCGAGTAGGTCTCGGTGGTGTAGTTACGGTAAATTTAGAAAAAGTTAGCATACTCATCGCTTTTCAAAATTGTTTTTAACGACAGATAACTGAGTTGGCAGAGTTATACGAGCACTTCTATTTGTAAAAAAGAAGAGAAAATGAGTTAAAAATCTCCTATTGCATAAATGTAATTATCTAAATAAATGAAAATATCGAATATTTTATGCACGTAGTACTTTATAAATTTTGTAACCATATTTATCTTTGATTTTGAAATAATCTCATATCTGTACCTACGCTAGATAACGCAAGTCATTTCAATTTATTTACTAATACGAAAAATTTGTTTACAAGTTTCACAAATTATTGGCTCATAATAAATGTATGAAAAGTTTGTAAAACGTGCCAAAGCTTAGAACAGCTGTGGCGAAGTCAGGGGGACGGCATTATCCCTAGAGACAAGTGCGAACTATCAACACCTGCGTACCATTTATAGCATTTTATTTTATGGCTGTCTACAAGATTATATATTACTTTATCGAAGCCACATAGTTGCAATCACTGATACCGTTATCTCACACCTGCGTTAATTTTGATATGATTATGAGCTAAATTAGAAGTCAATTTCGATCACAATTCTTATATCTCATTACGGCAAAGTCGGTGTGACCTATCGTCCGTCTATAAAACACAATCATGAGACACTAATACGACCTAAAAATAAGTGAAAAAAATCGCAATGAAGATAGTTAGCACTTTATTTTTTTTGACTCTGTGGTATGGTGTACAAGCTAAGTGTCGTATGCGTGGTCATTGCGCATTTGTGAATGGATTCGACAAACCATGTCCCGTAGATATAGAAGCTCCACGCATTGTAGACGACTTGTCAGAAGAAGAAGCGAGACGTGCAATCGAGATCCTGGAGCTCAGATGCCCCACCTTGACCCTTGACGAAGAAGGTAACAGATTACCCGATGGTGAAATACGCACTTGTTGTAATTTGCGTCAACTAACAGATATGACAAATTCCTTGGCAATTGCTCAAGGTATTCTAAACCGTTGTCCAGCGTGCTTCAGGAATTTCGCTAGACAGATCTGCGAAATGAATTGTTCACCAGACCAGTCACGATTCGTTGATGTAAAAAATGGGACGACCCCTGGTGGCGTTGACTACGTTAACGAAATTAATTATAGGCTTCACCACGACTTCATGATAAATGCTCATGCATCATGTGTTGGTGTAATTATGCCCCAAACTGGCTTACCTGCTATAAACATGATGTGTGGCACCGCACCTGTCTGTGATGCTGACGCTTGGTTTGGATTTACTGGAGATACTACAATAAATCCATTAGCACCTGTACATGTAAATTTTTTGAGATGGCAGAATGAAGAAGAATCTATGAGTCACCGTGCTTTGTCATGCAATGAAGTATTCGGTGAGGATCTGCCTTGCAGTTGTGTTGATTGTTTAGTAAGCTGTCCATTAGGTACTGAGCCTATGCCTCCGGAAGTATGTACAGTTGCATCTATGAACTGTATAGGCTTCTCAGTAGCGATAGTTTTCTTAGCGTTAAGTGCTATAGTGTTTATATTAATTTGTTTTATGGAGATAAGATCAAATAGGAATACAAGTGTAAAGCCCGCCAATGTTACAACTAAATCAAATCAAAATGCTATTGAGATATTCTTTCAGAAAGTATTCTCCAAAATTGGTGGGATATCCGCAAGTAATCCTCTTTTAATGATAACATTGACAACTTGGGTTGTATTTGCAATGTCAGGGGGTATATTGAGCTTGAGGCTTTCAGCAGATCCTTTAGAACTTTGGTCAGACCCAGAATCACGAAGTCGTGCGGACCTAAACTATTTTAACGAAAGATTTGGTCCCTTCTACCGTGCTGCACAAGTTTTCTTAACATTCGATTTAGATTCTTTCGTAGTCGATGATACACTTTATGGACCAGCCTTCAATTTTGAGGCAGTACAAGAATTAATTAAACTAGAAGATAGAATATTAGATATTGGAAAAGATGGCGGTGTTAGAATAGAACATGTATGTTATGCTCCCACGCGATCGCGCGGTGATGAACAGAAAAGGGAGGACTGTGTTTCTATGTCTGTATCAGTATATTTGGGTAATCAACGTAATAATATGGATAATACTACTTACCTTAATTTGATTCAAAGTTGTTTAAATAATCATTACGGTTTAAATTGTTTAGCTACATGGGGCGGTGGTTCCGAACCAGAGATAACATTCGGAGGATATGAAGGGGACAATATTTTGACCGCAAATACTCTACTTATTAATTTTCCTATATCAAATTTTAATTTAGAACAAGATCTTCAGCCCGTACTGGAGTGGGAACAAAGTTTTATAGACCTATTACAAGAGTACCAAAAAACAAAACCTGATTTTGTCTCCGTAGCTTTTGGTACAGAAAGGTCTGTTGAAGATGAAATTCGGCGAGTATCTGTTGCAGAAGCTGTGCCAATTGCCATTAGCTATGTTCTCATGTTTGTATATGTTACAGTAGCTTTGGGAAATATTAGATCTTGTGGAACATGGTTTCTAGATAGTAAAATACTTGTGGCCACGGGTAGTATCCTGGTTGTACTGGCCGCTATTGTTTGTGCTATTGGCACAATGGGCTATGCTAATATTACATTAACTTTATTCTCTATTAATGTAATTCCATTTTTCGTTTTATCTATTGGTATTGATAATGTTTTCCTTATGGTCAATACATTGAATGATATTCAGGGTGAACTCAAATCGTATAATGAATACAACGAGAATATCAGTTTTGAGAAAAAGAGGAGATTGGTCTTTGAGAAAATGTTTGGAAAAATAGGACCTTCTATATTTGTATCGTCTGTTACTCAAATAACCTGCTTTGCAATTGGTAGTCTTGCAAATTTCCCTGGAGTTGTAACGTTTGCCATATTTGCCTCAATTTCATTAGCCTTTCTTTTTATATTTCAAATTACTGCTATAGTGGGCATATTATCAATTGATTATAAACGAGCTTCTCAGAACAGATATGACGTGATCTTCTGCATTCAAAGGAAGGTATTGGATGATGAAAATCCACTTCTTTCTGATACGCCCCATAAGAGTGTAACTAAAAGATTAATGGAGCCATATTCAAAGTTCATCCTTGACTGGCGAGTGAAGATTATAGTTGCACTTCTGTTTATGATCATGGTTTCATTCAGTATTGCTTTGATCCCACAAATTGAAATCGGATTGGATCAAGAGTTAGCTTTACCTAAGGATTCTTATGTTTACTCATATTTACAAGCAGTGAATAATTTGATGAAAATTGGGCCGCCTGTGTATTTTGTACTAAAAGGTGGCTTAAATTTCACCAACCCTCAACATCAAAATGTGATTTGTGGCGCGCAATTATGTAATGACGATTCTCTATTTACACAAGTATTCTTAGCAGCATTACACAGCGACGTCACGTATATGGGCAGGAGTTCCAATTCTTGGATAGATGACTTCGTAGACTGGACTGCTTTACAAGGTTCTTGTTGTAAATACAATATCAGTACCGGTGAATTTTGTCAGAGTGCAGATATGTCGACAGATTGCGCATACTGTGATATCGATAGGTATGAAGACTTTGGCAATGGTCTTAGACCAAGTAGAGAAGCTTTTGAGAAGTATATACCGTTCTTTTTACGAGATCGGCCTTCGGATATTTGTAGTAGAGCTGGGTTGGCCAGTTATGGCAGCGGAGTTAATTATGAGCTAGATTCTGAAGGACGTGCTCATATATACGATACAAATTTCATGGCTTATCACGTAACGTTGGGTACTTCTCAAGAATATATTAATGCTGTTAAATATGGTTATGAGATTAGCGCAAATATAAGTACAGCCATTTTGAAGCACACTGGCACCGAAATTGAAGTTTTTCCTTATTCAGTCTTCTATGTGTTTTATGAGCAATATCTGACAATGTGGGGTGACACGTTTGCCTGTATTGGTTATAGTTTGGTCGGCGCAATTGTGTTTAATCTTTTAGCTTCTGGTTTTAATTTATTAACTACATGCGCTGTTATTTTTACTGCGATACTGGTAGTCGTGAACATGATGGGTGTAATGTACATTTGGAGTATTCCTCTGAATGCCGTCTCACTTGTAAATTTAATCGTCTCCATCGGTATAGGTGTAGAATTTTGTACTCATATGGCGTATGCTTTTGCTACTAGCACCCGTCCTCCTGGTCAAAGGGTAGAGGATGCTATCCAGGCAATAGGATCTACAATCATAACCGGTATAACCTTTACGAATATTCCTATCATAGTTCTAGCATTTTCGTACACTGAATTAATTGAAGTATTCTTTTTCCGAATGTTGTTTAGTTTAGTTATCTTGGGACTTTTACATGGAATGGTGTTCTTCCCCGTTTTACTAAGTTACTTGGAATTTTTATTTATGAAAAAGTATTGATGTATAAAGTAAACTTTTATGTTTGTTAATATGAATGAATCTTGTACACATCTTCAAATATTGTAAAGAAGGATGATAAATTAAGAGAAATAAAATTCTGATGAATAACTTAATACTGTACTGATTATGGACTAGATAATATTAGTTCGACTAGAATAAGTAAAAAATAAATAAGTAAAATAGCCTTATGTCTACTTTTTGTTTCATTTTAACTTACTTTAAGCAACAAAGAACGGATAACAACAATTTACATAGAAAAATATAGTACATAATGTTTGAGTAAGCTTAAATAATAAATTTGCAATTAACTAATTACAATTATACAAACACTCGCAGTTCTTACAGAACCTATCACTGACCTATAATTTCATGTTAAGCAATAAAAACTGATAAGTATACTTACATTATCGTCCTTTGAAAATTGTATCACTATTAAATGTGTTTTGGTGTCTAAATAAGGTCAGCGACACACACTTTCTTATAAACTAATAACTGTGATATTAGTGGAAAAACTGAAAGATTTTACTGGCGTGTGTTACTGTGTAAAACGAAAAGGATTTCTACGTAAATATAAAGAATGAACGATAGAGGTTTTGAAAATCAGAATTATAAGGTAAGTGAATGAAATTGTGTATTTAGGAAGTATGTTTAGCGCGGATGGAAGATGTGATTCGGATGTAGAACGGCGAGTAGCTGCCGGAAACAAAGTTAACGGTGCTTTGTCCCAGTTAGTAAAGCGACAAAGCATCGTAAAAGAAGCACGACTGGCGATTCATAACGCAGTGCTAGTGCCAACTTTGCTTTACGGTAGTGAAACCTGGGTATGTCAGCAGATGCATGAAAGTAAATTGAATGCTGTGGAGATGCGATCACTTCGAAAATTGTGCGGCGTTACCTTGGCCGACCGAATACGTAACGAAGTGATACGCAATATGGCAGGTTTGAATGAAAGTGTCAGCGTTAAGCTGGAAAAAGGCGTGCTCCGTTGGTTTGGATACGTCCAACGAATGAGTGAGGAACGATTGACGAAGAATATATATTGTTCAAAAGTAGAGGGTAGAAGGAGTCAGGGAAGGCCGATACTTACATATGAAGACCACGTGCTCAAAAACGGAAAGGTCAAAAGTACTAGGATACCCAGACGTGCGTGTATGAAGCGATTGATGAATCTCGAAGAAGCGAAAGAAGTATGCATGGATCGCGAAGCCTGGCGATCTGTCCTCTCTGACTACCCCGTCAGGGATACAGCGTGAAGATAGTTAAGTTAAGTTAAGTTATAAGGTAAGTGCGAAAGAATAAATTGGTAACTAGGCGGATATCTTGACTAGGTAGAAATATATTAAACTAAGGGTCAGATCAACTTCTCGTAAACAGAAGAATCGAAATATACCTACTAGTATAAACTATCGTAGCGTATAGTCTACTACATATACTTTTAATTTCACTAAGCTAGCAGATTAGCATGGGCTCACCCAATTCGATAGGTTCTGAATTGGAAAGTCGAAATCAGAATGTCTCAAGTTATGTTTAAGTAATACTTAGAACGTAATTTACATTATAGTTAAGTATTTTAGCTTCATAAATCTCAAATTCAATATTTGACAGTTTCAGAAACTTAAGTTTTTATACCTAACTTGCAAATGAGTAACTGCTTTAGGCATATATCTTCCTATATAGTCTCTATGTAGACGAGCAATGTACTGTATGTATATATGTCTGGAATGGATTTCATGTCAACCAATACACGCAAAATATTTGTATCATCAATCATCAATAAGGAATAGTGTCTATGCATCTAACACGTGATTAAGATAAGCGATATAACAAATGGCCAAACGAAGTATTTCTATTTTCGAAAGCTTTTTATCTGGTGGAAGGGTTGGCAGTAGCCTTCTTAGAGATCCGAATGCGGCGTTAAAGGCTTCAACGCGAATCCTTTCTCTAGTAGCGTGGGCGGTCCGGTATTTAAGGGTTGCTCTCCTCCTTCTGCGTCGTTCTTCGCGAGAAAGCCCGGCACAAGGTGACCCGGTCCCGCTGGAGAGATATGCTTCTTCTGATAATGCACATGACTCGAGTGGCCTGTCCCTGTGAAGAGTATTAATAACATTTTTTAGATAGTGTGATGTTGTTTTGGGTGTTATAGTCCCACCGATAACACGGGGTCCAAGCGATTTCTCCAAAGAGGGGTGCTTCTGCTGACTTATGGATAACGATTAGAGGTAACGACGCAGGCAAAAACCCTTACTGGATTGGGAGGTCAGACGGCAGTCGCTTGCAACAATGCCTAAAATGAAAATACCAATGATTAGTTGCTTATTATTCACTTTGAATTAGGTTCCCGGGTCCCGCTCACCTAAAGCTATGAGAAGTAGTTGTAAGCTACTATGCCAGTGTATACGACACAAGTAAATCGAGAACTTCTGAATTTGTTTCGAGTTATTTTCGCCTAAGACGTTTATTAAACTATTGATGGATCCCACCAAGATTTTCGGGGCACAAGTGACCTGACCTAGCTGGTACACCTGCTGATAAACTGATTAATGGACAAGGCAACGCCACAGGCGCCCACACGAGGTTAGGAAGGGAGATAACAGTCGCACTCACTAATGCCAAAAATTTTCTATTTAGATTCGATGCTCCAAGCAGTCAAATAATTTGGATTCCGGGGTCTTCTGTTTTTTATTTAGTAAGTAGGTTTGGAAACAACTGGGTATACACAGATAAAAAAAAAGAAGTATCAGAGAAGTATACGGTGTATGTGATCGAAGTGTTTTTTTTAACTCGCTTAAATGGCGTCTGGCATCTACATTGGTTAAACTATGTGTGACATCTAGTGTACAAAAAAGCGTTATCTTATTGTGTCGTAAATCTAGTTGACGATTTTGGAACCAGAGTGATCTAGGGCAGTATGTTTTACAGAATATTTTACTTTGCAGTCCGCGTGAATTCTATAGTGAGAAGTTGTGATCTGTCAAAAAAACACTGAGGAGAACTTAGATCAGTGTTGAATGGAAGAATTACAATCTCTGGATCTAAAGTTAATAGTTATGTACCATTTATGAAATTACCTTTTTCTTGGAACTAAATTTTCCCTGCCTGTGATTGGTAGCAGGGCTTCCCGAGTCTCAGCCAGCAAGCATGGTAGAGGCCCATCTTCCATGCCGCTGGCAGATTCTAACCAGCTCTTCATTCTGATGCTGGAGAAGAAAGAGAATTTACGTAACTTAAAATACAAGGAGACAATTTAAAGACTGACTTAAGTGACATTAGTATAAAAATAAGTAACAAAGCAGGTAGGTAATATACAGAAAATTAAAAACAAAGATTATTACTAAATTGTGAATAGGTATAATTTCACGCTGTATCCCTAACGGTGTAGTCAGAGAGGACAGACGCAAGGCTTCGCAATCCATGCATACTTTTAATATTTTATCAATACTATAATTCAAAATAAAAAAAATCACTTCTGTTAGTCTTCATAAATAAGGGTAGTAGATACTTTATTTTAAACTTTAATTGGACCAAACAGGAAAAATCTCAAATATTTTTTTTTGCAAACCAGTTACCATACAATTTTCAATAATATTTGGGAAAACATTTAAGTTTTTACTTTGTTACTTCATAACATAACTCCATGTTACAAACTAAAAAAGAAGACGGCACAGATAACTTTAACTGAGTGCTTAAAATGCAATAATATATAGCCGTGTTTGATTCCGTGGAATAACCTGTATTCCAAGAAATCAATGTCCTAATAACCACACAAAAATACGATTGAAACCCCGGGAACAATCTTTACCTTTCATCGAAAATGACATGAAATGGGCGGCCTAAATACAATCTGCATAATCCAAATCGTTCTATATTCGAATTATTAACAAGTATTGATCCTCTTTGCTTGCCAAGGAATTTTCCTGCAAACTTTTGCCCATCAAACGAATCGATTCGATACGGTTAACGGACTGATTCGATTATTAGAAGTACCAAAAGGGTTGCACTATTGGGGGCCATATAAAAAGAATAAATACGGATTTATTATCCCCTAAAGAGCTCGCTTAGTGTGAAGTGTGAACGCTTGTTGTATTATTTATCTCAAGCGCTTCACCCTTGCGGCCGGTAAATTTGATTTGATCGGAAATCAAAACATAGGCATCTCCAGGGTATTAAAAGAAACAGTCGAAGCGGTAGAATACTTACTTGGTAGGGTTAAGTTAGTTCTCTACCTATTTCTGTAGCTAGGTATACGGTTTAGTTTATTATTGTGGACTAGTGGACGCCCGCGGTTTTGTGTGCTTAAAATTGTGATCGACCCACAGCAACCTTTGACTGGGATAATGATTCTATATATAAATTAAATTTTAAGCCCAGTGACGTGATACCCGTGCGACGACAATTCTAGAAATTCGTTTTAGCAAATTCTAGAAATTTGCTTGCAGTTCTATTGCTTCTAGTTGATTATGGCGTAGAGAGTATGCGACTACCGTGCTGTGCTGAGTCTGGGGCCGAAACAAATACTTGTGTGACCTGCAAATGATTATTTCGGGATTTCGATGTTTGCTCTGAGTGATATGTACCTATGTATTTAAATATATATATATATATATATCATAGACATCTAGATCCCATAGAACGTACTTTTAGATTAATATGGGCGAAACGGCACTGTGTAAACAAAATCTCACGATATTTATTGATAAAACCTCACATAGGTATTACTTTTTATTTATTATGTACAATTTACAGACAATTTTATTATAACAGAGGAAAGATAAGACATAGATATAGGTAACTAAAAAAAATATTAACGATAATACAAAATATTTTTGTACGAATGAAATGAAACCCAGAGTTCTATATTTATATTCTTGCAATTGAAATCTAATGAAAAGATTTTCTGTAGATGATCTCAACTTGAAAAAGGTTTTTTATCAGGTACGAAAGTAATTGGGTTAGTTTTAATATAATCAATTAGAATTTGTACATAAATTCGAAATTAAACAGGAGAGTACAATTGTATACCTATAATATTAGTAGAGCAGAATAAAAATAAAAGAAGAATACTACTCATATAAATTAGTATAGGTACTAAAATTGCTAATGTTATACGCAGAGGTATTTTTTTTAGATTTCAAGGCATATAGTGCCTTTGCTTATAAGTAAGTATTTACATAGTATATGTGGCTAAATCCAAGGCAAATATTAAACAAAATTAACTAACTTTCTTCAATGCTGTTTCCCTGACGGGGTTGTCAGAAAGGACCACCGAGCTTTGCGATTAATGCATGTATTTATTTCGCTTGCTGCAAATTCATTACCCGTTTTATACATGCACGTCTGGGTTTCCGAGTACTTTGAACTTTTCCGTTTTTGAGCAATCTGCTCACGTGGTCTTTGTATGTAAGTCTTGGTCTATCATAACACATTCTCCCCTCTACTTTCGCACAATAAATGTTCTTAGTCAATCGCCCCACACTTAACCGTGTCCAACGGAACCAACGGAGCACGCCCTTTTTCCAGCTTAATGCTTACACTTTTTTTTAAGGTACAATAATTAGTTATATGCTTTATCAACAGATTTATGCATTGGTGATACCTACTCCGGTCATTTGTGATAAATTCAGAAATATTTTTGGAAGGCTTTTTCATGAAGGCTTTTTTATGCTGTTACCTAACTGGTATCGAAAGAGTATTCTGCCTTTGAGTACGAATAGATGAAGTGTACCACTTAGTGTGTAGTACTTTATTTTGCAATTCTACATATTATCAATAAAAAAAAAATGTCTTAATCTTTTTTTTGAGTTTGAGCTGCATCTGACATTAAAATTATGCTGTGCTGTTTAGTTAGATCCTAGATAGATATGTAGTACTTAGTCCACTTTGTGGCGCCCATTTGCATTCGGTAGAAGACAAGAGGAGAACTTGAAGCGAACTCAATTCTTCTCAACACGTTTAAGTAATCTTTTTGCGATTGGGTTGTTTGTTGGGATACTAATATCGTTTATGAAGGAACACACCGACTGCTTGGGTTGAGCAGCATCAGATCATTCATGAACGTGTTGGCGATATCAGTGTAACTGTAGCGGATGTAATATTCTATCTCCAGACTGATCGCCCCAGCAATGACGGCAGTACTCTCAGATGGCGCATTTCCTCTAAATCAAAGTTGCAAATCAACAAAAAACCAGTTACGTACAAGTATAAAGAAATCTTTTAATGGAAACCAGTTACGTAGAAGTACAAAATGCCGTCATGGACACTGGTTACGAAACCTCTATTTTATGGACGGCCGAAGGGTGTGTGGTTCGTCGGTCGGCTAGGAACCATCCTACCTCACGTTTACCGAGAGATCTCTTCTGCTCAAACAGCCACTGGTTGGTTTTTCAACATGTATGGCGAGCATATGGCGAGTCATTGCCAATTTAATGTGCATAGTCTGCGATCTATGTCGACCACTTTAGTTCTCTGACGGTTTATCTCCTTCCTAATAGGTATATAATTAAAAAGACACAAACGAAACATAACTCTAAGCATATTCTCAAAACGTATAATACATACTTACTATATTTTATTGCATTTTCGCTTCATAATCTAAATGAATACAAACCTAAGACCTGTTCTTAGGTCTATATTATCTTAGATACCTACAGACTTTGGTTGATATCACGTAGACACAAAACAGAAATGCGTAATACTCACATTTGATTTTTTATTCAGTGTCACTTTTACGTTAATTTATAACATAAATCTCAGTAATATTTCACATTGTATTCACTGTACCAATAATAATCACATGTACCATCACAGTGTTATGAGCAAAACTGAATTCCTAGCACAGCATCCCACAGTTTTTATCTCCTCGGAAAGGGGATGGTCCGCCCCTCGCAGTCGGAGGGCGGTGCTTAATCTGACGGGAAAATACAAACACTATTAAACAATACATTTATTGTGGATAAGCTTTTGATATTAATTTATATATTGAGCACAGGGATAATGACAGTTAGGGCCGTATTACACAGAACGTTTCTCAATACTCAAGAAATACTTGAGAGTAGTATTATAAGGCGAAAACTAGCCTTAAGCGTTTCTTGAGTATTGAGAAACTTTCTGTAATACGGCCCTTAGAGCACTTCGATACATAGATTTAATTTAAAATGCTAATTGCATCTGAAAAGAACAACCGGGTACAGGTAGTACCTACCTACGGGAAATCTTCGGCACACGGGCGGTGCCTAGATCAGCTACCTGGTAAGTAATATTTAGTTACTAGATCCTTAGGTACTAGGTCTTCTCTTTCTTCGTCTTTGCGTATTCATAGTTACTTCCAAAGTCTACCTGGATTTGAACCCTGGGCTCCGCCTTTATAGACTACTAGGAGTGGCTTTGGTTTGGCTTTTTTTCAGCATTGTTGGCAACGTCTGCCGTCTGACCTACCAACCCGTAAGGTTGGCAATCAGGGAGATATTGATGGGCCTCTACTTACACCCTTAGGTACTATTTTATGTATTATGGTGTGAAACTAATCTCCCTTTTAAGACTGCTTCTGTGGCGCAGTGGAAGTGTATCCGACTGCTACGCAAGAGGTCGTGGGTTCGATTCCCACCCAGAATAAAACTTTGTCTGGGTGTTATTTTTCTAAAATATATATGTATTTTGAAATATATGTATGTATGTTTATCAGTTATCTGGTTACCATAGTACAAGCTCTGCTTAGTTTGGAATCAGATGGCGTTGTGTGAATTGTCCCAATGATATTAATTTATTTATTTATTTTATCTTATAATAGTAAAACTCGAATTTATAAACGAAAGTATTACAAACTAGACCCCCACAGCTTCGCCCGTGACTACTTCGAACTCCCGCTATAATTACTTTAACCCGTTGTTTATAAATTGTAAAATAATGTATGCAAATTTAATAAATAAATAAATATCCATCACGCCTTATCCCCGAAGGGGTGGCAGAGGCATATTATATGCCCACTTTTCACCGTGTGGATTCCTGTCCCACGTAATAGGTGGTGAGCCCATTGCCGTGTTGAAATAGACAGACGCAGGTTGTGGCTACCTGCTGTTGAAAATTTTTTAAGCCGCCTATAAGGCCTTCTACCAGGCTTAACGACCGCCATTTTACTGGCAACCGGGACTAACGGCTTAACGTGCCTTCCGAAGCACGGAAACGCTCGTAAATGTAAATGCCACAAAGTGGTCACCCATACGACGACCAGCCATAGTGAAAGTTGCGTACCTCAGTGATCGTTTACCGAACACTGAGACCGCGGGGCCACGAGCGCTTCATTCATTCATGAATATTTGCTAATATTTGTTGACATATATATGATCACTGCTCCGCTCTCCTGGGTAGTAGGGTAAAGATATATAGCCATAGGTGCCCAGCCATGATCATGAGCATTGCAACAAGTCCGAAACGTCAGTGAATATATGTAGAACATTATTTCGTGTAAAGTCCGGAGTAGTATGTAAAATATAAGTAGGTAGGTAGATAAGTACTTTAATTAAATACCTATATCATTATAATAGGTTAGCATACTTATTACTTTTCAAAATTGTTTCTAATGATAATAGGAGATTATAAAATCAATAGATTAACATTTACTAGCTCTTGTCACGTGGTTTGACCACCGGGATATAAAGTAGCCTATGTTTTATTCACACACGACCATGGGCTCACCTGTTACGTGGGACGTATAGTATGCCTCTGCCTACCCCTTCGGGGATAAAGGCGTGACAATATGTAAGTATGTATGTATGTATTATTCTGACGTATAAGCTAAGCTATGCCCCGCTACGGCTTCGGCCGTTTTCGAGCCCCCTTGTCTTTAATCCCGATTTTCATTATTTTACAGTAATGAATAAGCGCTTGTGGCCCCGCGGACGTAGTGTTCTGTAAACGATTACTGCGTTAAGAAACTTTCACTATGACTGGTCCTCGGATGGGTGACCACTTTGTGGCATTTATATTTTCGAGCGTTTCCGTGCTTCGGAAGGCACGTTAAGCCGTTGGTCCCGGTTGCCAGTAACATGGCAGTCGTTAAGCCAGTTGAATGCCTTATGGGCGGCTTGAAAAATTTCAACAGCAGGTCGCCACAACCTGCACCTGTCCATTTCAACACGGCAATGGGCTCACCACCTGTTACGTGGGACAAAAAGCAAAGCATACGGTGCAACGTGGGCGTATAGTACGCCTCTGCCTACCCCTTCGGGGATAAAGGCGTGAAAGTATGTATGTTTTACAGTAATGTATAAAGATTTTAACTATTTATCGACATTTATGATTTAAGAAAGAAAAAAAAAATTCCTCGATAAATGGGTTATCTGATAAACATTTCATCTTTATTTATTTATAAATATATATTTAATTTACGGTAATGTAACCACATTATTTTGCGTGAATGCCAAACGTCCATTCCCACATCCATAGAAACTTTATAATTATTATTGTAATATGATTGATACACACAAACTTACAAGTGACTTATTAGTTTTATAGAAAAAGTTGACCAAGTCACACCCACAATAAGCTTTCGTCGCAGCATCTGTTTCATCCCGACTCCCGCCCAATGGAGCCCGTGCCAATCCTAGCCGACTCCGCCTATCGATCTCGGGACACAGGTGTTGCTGGGTAATTGATGTCGAAAAGTGGATACTACCCTAAATTTTACATCAAAACTGTCCTTGCAATCCTCGAAGCCTGATGCCGTTTTAACAGCATAATATCGATCTAGGATATTTCATCGTTTATATATTTATACCTACTCTTAATGACAGTCCAATGACTTAAATCAGCTTTAGAAACAATTTTGAAAGCAATTAGTATACTGACATATAGTTAGCACCAAAATTACCTTTCATCCAATTTCGTAGCTGAACTTTCGTAGCGTAACTAGCTACGAAGGTGGAAATTTTTCGAGTGGAAACATTTTCAGTCTCAATTTGGACTCAAACCAGCGTCTTCTGGCTTACCAACTAGACGCTTAACCAACTAGAATACCGAGACCCAATCGAAACCGACTAATTAATTCACCTGTTTCCGTCTTAATGCGACGTAAGACGTAAATTCATCAAATTTTAGCTTGTTTTGGGACGGTTCTTTTTAATTTTAGTGTATTCCTTATTGCTTCCAAACCTTACCTGGATTTTGGAGCCCAGGATTCCCTTTTATTCGACCGATAGGAGCAGCTATCGTATGACTTTTGATTTTCGGTATTGTTGGAAACTACCTGGGCCCGTTTCTCGACCATACCACTTGAAAGCGACGGAAATTATAAATATCCATCACGCCTTATCCCCGAAGGGGTGGCAGAGGCATATAATATGCCCACTTTTCACCGTGTGGATTTTACCTGTCCCACGTAATAGGTGGTGAGCCCATTACCGTGTTGAAATAGACAGACGCAGGTTGTGGCTACCTGCTGTTGAAATTTTTAAGCCGCCCATAAGGCCTTCAACCAGGCTTAACGACTACCATTTTACTGGCAACCGGGACCAACGGCTTAACGTGCCTTCCGAAGCACGGAACCGCTCGCAAATGTAAATGTCACAAAGTGGTCACCCATCCGCGGACCAGCCATAGTGAAAGTTGCGTAACTCAGTGATCGTTTACCGAACACTGAGACCGCGGGGCCACGAGCGCTTCTTGAAAGCGACGGAAATTAGCTGGTAAAATGTCTTTTGTTTCATATTTAACGACAAAACAAGAGGTAAAAGACATTTCACCAGGAAATTAACGTCTACGCTTTCAAGTCGTATGATCGAGAATTGGGGCCCTGGGCGTCTTCGTCGCTACCTCGTTCATTTGTCAGCAGATGAACCGCTTGCAGGTGAGCTCGCTTGGCTCTCGGAGATCTTGATGGGATCTCTAACAAATATTGTTTTGTAGCTCAGTTGCTAAGGTCCGTATTCCAGATCGTTTCTCAATACTCAATCTACGCTTGAGGCTAGTTTTTGCCTTATAAATACTACTCTCAAGCGTTGATTGAGTATTGAAAAACGTTCTGGAATACGGACCTTAGCGTATTGGCGTGGTTAGTCAAAGGTACAAGGCCCGTCTGAAAGAAATTGTCTCCTCTCACTTTTAAAATTTTGAATGTTAGGGGTTCGAATCCCAGGTCGAAACAAATATTTGTGTGATCCCCAAATGTTTGTTTCGACGTTTAGGTATTTCCTATGTAAAATATGTATGTATTTAGAATTACAGAAGTATGTTTATCAGTCGTCTAGATCCCATAACAAAAGCTTATATTGGCTCACTTTAGGTTAAATGGCGCTGTGTGAAAAGTGTCCCACAATATTTATTTATTTATTATATTTGCCTAGTGCCAAAGAACATTGTATATTGATTATTGTAAGCCATACCTAAATTTTAGAAGAGCTTCCATGGAGTTTCTTGCCGGATTCTTCTCCATCTAGGGTAGGCTGCCCTTGGAACTTGCGACTAGAAGCGCTCTCTTTTTAATTATTGTCATGACTATTCATAAGTGCCTAAACAGGTCTACATGAATAAAAATAATGTTGATTATGATTTAGTGATCTAGGATCTAGGAACCCAGATGTTCAGAACCGAAGTAATCCTACTAACTAACGAGGTCATGGCGAAAAACTTGAAACTTAAAACTTTACCAACCCATCTGGTCCACGCGTAACTCGGTAAGGTCAATCATCCTCCCAAAAAGACTGCTAGGACTATGTCAGGTGAGGGAGTGCGATACGCTGCTTTGATTGCCAGATTTAACGCGGGTTGCACCAATATGGTTGACTAGGTGATCCCCCCCCCCACCCCCCCGGCTTAGTCCGTGACATACTTCGAACTCCCGAGGCACCTATTTAATCCTGTCGCTTATTGCTATTCCAAAAATTTATGAAAATTTGCCCGATTTGCTGACATTTATGACTACTGCTCCGCTCTTCAGGGAAGGACCGTGATGATATATAGCCCATAGCCTTCTTCGATAAATGGTCTATCTAACATAAAAATAATGTTTCAAATCCAAGCAGTAGTTCCTGAGATTAGCGCGTTCAACCAAACAAACAAACTCTTCAGCTTTATATTATTAGTATAGAAGTATAGATATGATGACACATAGTTGATTTTCTCCATTTAAAGTAATGTAAGTAGTAAATTATATAGAAATACACATTTTGTATATTTTCAAAACGTCCTAATGTTAATGCGATTGCGTGAAATTATGAAAGTTACAAAAAATTACATCGATTATGTAAATATTTTACAATTTTGGTCACGTGAAATATGAAAAGTTTGTTTCATTTTGGCTATAAAACTGCAAGAACTTTTTTTATTATGATAATTTGAAGTATGACATAAGAGATAAATTGTCAGGTAAACTTGGTTTAGCACCTGCCAACTACACAGTGTAGAATTGTACTTAGATACGCCAGCAATTTGTCATTCACTTTCTGTCCTACAAATAGGGATCTATTTGTCGCAAAGCATAAAATTAATAAGAATTCATATTAATTGTGAATTGTGAAAACATTTATGGAAATATCGCTTAACTAGGTGACCACACGGCTTCGTCCATTACATACTTCGAAGTGCCGTCGCACCTATTTAATCCCTACGCTGATACCTAAATTCTACAATAATGCATAAAAATTGCCCGATTTGTCGACATCTATGATTACTGTGCCGCTCTCCAGGGTATTAGCGTGATGATATATAGCCTATAGCCTTCCTCGAGAAATGGACTATCCAACACCAAAAAGAATTTGTCAAATCCGACCCGTAGTTCCTGAGATTAGCGCTTTCAACCAAACAACCAAACTCTTCAGCTTTATATATTACTATAGATTGGATGATAGGTAGATTTTAAAGTGGATACGACAGAAATTATTTATCATCAATCATTTATAACTACTTTATCATCACGACCGGCGATTTTATGAATGTATCGATGCTGGACCACTTTTTAGCGAACTCTGCGTCCGGGCGTAGCATAGGATTCATGCGATTTAGCGACTGACGCATTTTAAACTATCGCTGCTTTAAGTTTCTAAAAAGCGTCTAAATAGCAGGGGCCGAGTCTACTATTGAGAAGCCGTAGAATAGAACCAGAATCCCTATTTTTAGCTGTCAAAATGTTAGTAGACTATCAAAAATGCAACTGAATAGTGGCCACTGGCACGGTACTTGTTAGTAGAGTTATATCGGCCGACAGATATAAGTCTATTGGAGTACGATTGTAATAGCAGACTATTATAATATAGTACCGGTAGCTTTCTATTGAGCGACGGGCACGATGCTAAAATGGCTAGTCTTTGGTGTCTCGTACTAACGCGGCAGTTCAACTCCTAAAAAGCAAATACTTAAATTTTGACCTTTTATTTAAAAATCTCGTATACTTTATTTTACACTAGTAAAATGATGATGCCCGCAGTTTCGCCCCGTGGTGAAGTTTTCCCACACCCGTTTCCCGTAGTGCTAGCTTACTAGTATGTTATCCCTAAGAGATAGACATATTTATGCCACCGCGGATTTTTTTAGTAGATACATTAATGTGTTATATTTCTAAAGGTTTAACAGACATACTCTGTTATATCCATAATATGCAGTGATTACATTTAGTTTTTTAATCAGAATTAATAATTGTATTTAAATATAATAACTACTTATATAGTTAATTAAAAAGCTTCTTCTTCTGGTTGTAGTCTTCTGCCAATTTTAACCATATTGGGACCGTGTTTGAACTTATTGTATGTGCCAAGTACCCTGTTACTTATTGTATGTACCAATATGTACCATGTACCATACCAAAAGGGTTGAGACAGTCATGGACTCCATTTACATGATTGATTATCGTTGGTACACCAATAAATTCTTATAAAATTATGGTTTCTTATTAAATTATGGTCTGTTTTATAACAGACTATAATTTAATATATACCGATTTAAACTCGTATGAGTTTAAATCGGTACTCGTTTTCGTGTAACCTCCCAGAAATTGATTTACTCAGTCACAAAGTAAGATAATTTATACAAAGAACATGTACCGCTCGGGGACATCTTCGGTCTAATGTCAGTTCCGAATCCTGCATTAATACCATAATAAACAGATAAACGTAACAAATACAATATAGACTGACAACATATTTTACGAAGGTCATGGCAAACGCTAATTTTCTTTAATGCTACATCAAAATGACGCACGCGATGCAAATAAAAAAATAATTTTGCTATCTTTGCTATTAAATAAAAAATAAATAAATATCCATCACGCCTTATCCCCGAAGGGGTGGCAGAGGCATATTATATGCTCACTTTTCACCGTGTGGATTTCTGTCCCACGTAATAGGTGGTGAGCCCATTGCCGTGTTGAAATAGACAGACGCAGGTTGTGGCTACCTGCCGTTGAAATTTTTCATGCCGCCCATAAGGCATTCAACCAGGCTCAACGACTGCCATTTTACTGGCAACCGGGACCAACGGCTTAACGTGCCTTCCGAAGCACGGAAACCCTCGCAAATGTAAATGCCACAAAGTGGTCACCCATCCGAGGACCAGCCATAGTGAAAGTTGCGTAACTCAGTGATCGTTCACAGAACACTGAGACCGCGGGGCCACGAGCGCTTCATAATCATATCTTTGCTATCAAGTTGTAGGTACCCAGTTGTACCTACTAATTAGAAATGTATATGCTTAAAAAACGTTCGGTCATGGAATTCAGCTTTACATATTAGTTTAGATTTAGGAAACTTCACGACAAGTTCCATCGCGTCATGGGATAAGTATTAGAAGAGCTCTTAGCTGAGCTTAGCGTTCTTTAAATGGTTACTGCGTTAAGTATCTTAAGTTATGGCTAGTCCTGAGATGGGTAACCAGTTTGTGGTATTGTCATTTGCGAGCGTTTCTGTACTTTGGAAGGCTCGTCACAAAATACAAATGGTGAAATGTATAGTATAGTATGCCTTTGCTTACCCATTCATAGATAAAGGCGTGACTATATTTATGTATCGACGTACATAAATATAGTCATGCCTTTATCTATGAAGGGGTAAGCAAAGGCATACTATCTTAGACTTTAGATTATCTTTATCTTAGACTAGATCTTAGACTTTCTAATTAAGCCGAGATGAATAACCAATTATAGAATGTAATAAAAAATTCAAATAAACTGGAAATAATTACCCACCCGTGTTTATAAT
Source organism: Thumatha senex (assembly GCA_948477245.1). NCBI lineage: Eukaryota > Metazoa > Arthropoda > Insecta > Lepidoptera > Erebidae > Thumatha > Thumatha senex. The sequence continues at coordinate 11,206,174 of OX419738.1, read as the reverse complement.
TGCACTGCGTATCTTAATCTGATCACCATACAACTTACTTAGTTAGAACTGTCTGAAACATTACTAGTCAGGCAGGCAGGCAGGGGAAGCATTGAACCTTTCTATATCAAACCTACGCGTTCTGCAGGCACGTGAAAAATGTATCCGTCGCCATGCCGACCATGCAGTTAGGCCAATAAACTTTCCCATTTTCCGACTAAACATATACAAGCTTCCTTATTTTGACTGAATTTTGACAAATATACTTCACTATTCTACATATTAACGTGTATTACATATCTGTGCATTTATATTTCTAGTATTAATTTAACTTATATAAAAAAGTGTTGAGTTTAAGACAAGAATGGCCTTCAACTTCGACAGTGGTCAGGTAAGTGTAAACTTTTATTTTAAAATAAATTTAGTTTTGTAGGAATATAATTTTCATTTACATTAAATAATGTACCTAATGACTGACTTTATTTTAATATTCAGGTTCAACATTGTAAAACGAAGGTCAACTCGGAGGTCATTCTTAATATTTATGCAACCCCAAGACGCTTCCTATACCTAAGGTTTCTAACGGGAACCCTGGGACATTCTTCTAAGGAGTTACCCGGAATGTCCGACGCTGGATAGGTACCGTGTGGTTTTAGCGGTTCAAGTCCGGCAGTACATCCGTGGGGAATACCACGCGATAAAAAATAACCTGAGGTTTCTGTCTTATACGTTACCTACTCTTAAAGTAATGAGATACAGTGCAAGGAATGTTGCTTGCATAGGGCGGGCGTGAGTGACAATGATTCCTTATTCTGTAGTGCTCAATAAAGAACTAATGCTATCTATAACAAGGCACGCGTGACATAGGTATAATTTTCTTACCTACATGCAATAAAAAATAATCAACATGAATGAACAGCTCACTGACTTTTCTTTTTGGTACTTTTCCCCAGCTCATAATAATATAAATACTGTTCTAGGGTTTCGAAATTCGTGCATATAAATCCAAAATATCTATCAGACAGTAGGGGATATTTCATCATAGCGTATACAAAATCTAACCATCAACAAAGTCTCTACACATTAAAGTTTACACGCCTCTACATTTCATCGTAGCGTACAAATATTTACAATTTGTCTAGAACTATAGTATCCTGTCTCACAGAACTCTATATTTCATCTCGCTCTTCATCTAAGTGTTTTCGAGTGTCACACCTGGATCTAAATCCAGGTGGGGTTTGGAAGCTTTTAAATCTATAACAAATCAAGGCTCTAAAGCCTGGGTATCACTTCTATTTGGCTGCTAGAAGCAGCTACCGTTTAGCTTCTGATTATCGGCATTGTTGGGAGCAGCAGTCGGCTGTCTGACCTCCCGTAATAGAGCCTGCATCGTTGCCTCATTCCTTGATCAGCAGGTGCACAGATAGCAGGTGTTGACACTTGGGCCCTAAAGATGTTTAAGAAATCCCTTACACCTTATATAGTTTACAAATGCTAACAATCAGCCTAGCACCAGATATTCTCATACATACATATTGTCACGCCTTTATCCCCGAAGGGGTAGGCAGAGGAATACTATACGCCCACATTCCACCGTATGCACCTTTGTCTTACGTAACAGGTGGTGAGCCCATTGTTGAAATGGACAGGCGCAGGTTGTGGCGACCTGCTGTTGAAAATTTTCAAGCCGCCAATCAACGCCCGTTCAACTGGGCTTAACGAGTGCCATGTTACTGGCAACCGGGACAAACGGCTTATCGTGGCTTCCGAAGCACGGAAACCCTCACAAATGTAAATGCCACAAAGTGGTCACCCATCCGAGGACTAGCCGTAGAGAAAGTTGCTTAACGCAGTCATCGTATACAGAACACTGAGTCCGCGGGGCCACGAGCGCTTCTATTCTTCTATTCTATCCCCAAAGGTGTGGCAGAGACATAATTATATGCCCACTTTTCACCATAGTTTATTCCTGTCCCCCTTAATAGGTAAGTGGTTTGAGCCCTTTGCCGTTTTGAAATAGACAGTCGCAGGTTATGGCTATCTGCTGTTGAAATTTTTCAATCCGTTTAAGTTTTTTTTTTATATAAGTGCCGTAGGTATATACTTATAAATGCGTTTAGTGGAAAGGTGTTCATTTAGAATTACAAATATCCTCAACAATTTGTTCGTAAACGGCATTAAAAAAGAAATTTACAAGTAAAGTGACTATTTAGCCCACAAATCATCTTCTCCAGTGGATTTAACAAACTAATCCCATATTATATAACTACTGCACCTGCAACACCCATTACTTTCCCCTATATTGAATAAGGCCGAGCGTTTTTTACTTACTTACAAATTGTAATTCCTTTAATCCACGTTAGATACATCCAATTACATCGTAAACATCTTTAGTTGTAAATACATTTTAACAAAAATGTGTTTTAGGGTCATGTAAAAAGAGTTTCTAATCCATAGTATTTTGAGGATAGAAGCTAAGGGTCACTGTGCATAGGGTGTGATATTTGCCAGAGAATGACAATTTTTTACGCCATTGTGTGTAATGGTAATCCCTTTTTGACACATCGAGCTGGTAGTCTTTAGTTAATAGCTCTTGTGTGTTTGTTATAAACAGTTTTTTATTTATTTTTTGCGAAGTATTATATTTGGTAGCACAAGAGAAAAATGAGTACCTATTATGATTCTCGACCATTGTGAAATCTAGATTGCCATTGGATTAAGTTTGCTTCAACCAGCGTATGTTATATTAGGTCTATGTCTACAATGATCCACAACTAAGTACAAATTGAATTAAGGTTGGAATTAAACCTCATACTTTTTATTTTTTCTAAAAGCCAAAATTATTCCAAATTTTAATTATTTGACTGCCTCGGTGGCGTAGGGCGGTCTCAGTTTCGATTCTCGGGTCGGAATAAATAATTGTTTTGGGTTCCGTTTACCCTCTGGGAACCCTAAAAAAGGAATATCAATAACATCAAAACCACGTACTTCACGGCCGAGGACGTGCACCACTGGATCAGCTTGTGCTGGTTCTACTGATGTGGCAGACAAGTGTACCTGATGGAAAGTAAGCACTGTAGCTAATGGACATTTGCAACACCAGAGATATACTCGCGCTGCCAACTCTGTAAAAGCCGTCTTAAGCCCCCTTTGAAGAACCTCATACTGAAGACGTTCGAGAAAATCCAGACATTGAGTTCATTCCACAATTTCTTCACCGTGTATGTCACCACAATTCCTTAGAGCACACACCGTTCTACTGACGATAAAGGCCTGATAAGAAGGCAAAGTCTCTCATTTCGCGAAGGAGAGACTTCACCTCCTTATGTATAAGTAGGTATATGTCCTTTAATAGGTATATTTAATTATCACTTCTTCCAAAGCAACAGCATGTCCCGCGTATTCTTCTTTACTTCTAATGTTCAATCTATATCAAATCAAGGCTATACAAAATTAAAATACTAACAAATTCTGGTCACGTAATCTTCGGGATCAATTAGCTACCGGGATAGAATTAGGTACCTACTCAATACTCGTGGCGTGGCGTGACTACAGGCAAACGGTTTGTGACGTGACCTTAAGTTAAACTACTTGAAATAGATGTCTATTTATGTAAAAGACATTTATCAATGTCACAAAATTTGTACAATAACTACGAAACAGTAATTTATTTACGAATATACTGGAAACAGTTGATTGGCCCACATTAGAAGCATTGTCAGCAAGTCTGGTCGCAAGGTCAGACTGGTATTTTCTTTTTTTGGTCGTATCGTCTTATTCTGGTCGTAATATCGGCTGATTTTTTTAAATACAGTATAATATGTTACTTGTGTTGTGGATAATGTTCCAATAAAGAATATTTAAATTTGTTTTTTTTAATATTGGTAGAGATCGGTCGGGTAATTTTAAGTTAAAACGTTTGCTACACGGTTGAAGTCCAACAACGTCCAACAGATGCAGATGTAGCTAATCCAAAAAATATTATGACCTTCATGGTCTTTGGTGGGTCCGACCAAAGGTCACCTCTGTTGGTATAAAGGATTACAACCGTGTAGCAGACGCTTTATGGTCAAGACGAAACGGCTAAGTATGAACAGATTAAGGCGTATGTCCTAATTTAACGCACATGCAAGTTCGTATGCATTAACCTCGTACGAACTGGCGATCATTCAAACCTTATGGGATTCTCAATATGTTTATAATAATTGACAATGAACAGCAACTGGCGACAGAAAATGGTGGTGTGTCATGGAAGTCACCACCTACATGCTGCTATTTCAAAGCAATACTTACAAACCGTAGTAGTACTTCAGTACCCTAAAACCGTGCCTAAAACCGTCTAGAAATATGATTTTATAGGTATGTTGATAAATAGTATCTCTGAAATTACTTTGGTACGACAAATGATTTCGCATGTACTAAGTAGTAAATGGTATCTATTCTTTTATTACATTTCCTGATTACGGAAAAGCATGCTATTAAGTTCAAGTTCGCGGTTTTCGCACTCATAAAGTATACGAAATCAATCGAATTGGTTACAATCAGAAATCTTTGATGGATAACTTTATGCAAATCCCAAATTATTCGACTGGAATTTATGCTCAAATATTTTAAAACTGATGAGTTAAGTTGAAGTATAGTTAAAAGTAAAATGGCAAATTTTATTATTTCTTGAGTAGGGGTTTACAAAACGAACGTTAAAAAAAATGTGTGTGTATCAGAGTAAGTACACAGGTTTTCTCACTTCTATACGACGTTTTTTACAGCTATAAAATTTCTCTAATACGTCGATAAAGAAGTTTCACTGATGGTAGAGAAATTTCACTTCAAATCCAATTAAACGACTTGCTGAGAATAACTCGAAAAATTAAGTGATATCACTAAACTCAATTCTAGGACTAAGCTTTCCTACAATATGGGTTTCTAATAAATAGAATAACAGATTTATTTTGTAATTATACTTCTTTCGGCGCGTTACAAACACACTTTTTTATGTATTTTAATAAAAGTTGATTTTGTAGAATGATTTTGATCTAAGTATTCATTTGTTTTGCATTCACGAAGTTAATTATCCACTGCAACAGAATTCTACTGTATCATAACTTGTATCAATGGGAACTAGTTTGAAAAAAAAACCCTTTATGATTGCAATGATAAAGGGCTTCTTGTAGGATTTAGAAATACCTTAGATACCTTGTAAGTGATTACCTTTAAATAATAAATTACTGGTTCTACCAGTTCAGTAAATAGAAACTATATTTAGACTATGACAATGGCGATGTAAAAACATCGATTACATAACTAACAACAGTGTGACGTCTGGGTGACTCTGAATTTGGAGATGACTAATGAACAAGTTCAGGAACGCTTTCAGTAAATTGATGTCTTCATGTCGGTGCATTATATTCAATCGAAGTCAATTGGGTAAATTTAGATACTAGTTAATATATTGCCTGCGGTCGCCTACGTCGCATTTGGGCAGCACCACGGAATAGACAATACTCGTATCTGTCCTCCGTGCGCAGCACCATGAAGTATGTAGTTATAATGAGACTGATTTCTTGTAGCATATCTCGCCAAAACAAAATGGTCGCGTCCATCCTATTGGGCTATGTAGGTATTCTGCCTACTTCGATAAGAGTTTTATTTTGGATAATGTGATGGATAGAACACAGTACTAGCTAATCCAAACAAGCAAAAGCCATACGAACATAATTATGTACAGAAACGTTCGTAGGTACCTTTTGAACGCATTGACTTTGAAGCTAGATTTTTTTTAAGCTTTAAAGGGTTTCCTGACCTGATTTTTCAATATTAATATCAACTTAATGCGGCTACGGTATTAGAGAAAGAGGTCCTTCACGGATCCACAGACACAGACGGTCAACTAAGCGATTTTATAAGGGCTCTGTTTTCAACTTCCAATGTACGGGGCCATGAAAAAAGATATCTAAATTGCGTTTTCAATTTCGTCACAAAAATAACTCGGTTAAAGGTCATATAACTCGGCGAACACGAAGTATTGACCACGTGGAAAATGTAGGTAACCATTCTGTAGGAAGTGACCTTTTTTGGTGCGGTCGCCCATTAATTGGAGGTCTGGTTAGGGAGCTCATTTTAAGCTTGGACTAAGTATATCATCAGACCCTTAAACCTCTAGTTCCGTAGTTCGGTTTTGCATGTAAAGACAGGCAACAAAATGTTCGTACGGGATAGGCAACTACACTAGGTACATCACACCTGCTTTGATATGAGTAAAATGTGTTTGAGTAGGATGGTATGGTCCTATTCTGGGTCAAGTTTTTATACAGAGAAAGTAGATTTGCTACTAAATTTAAAAAAAAAAATACTAACCATTAAAGTACAAAACAAGTAGCTAAAATAAAACTAAAAAAAATAAGTTAATTGTTTGTTAAGTCGGCTGCTGCACTATTTGACAAGATAATTCTAAATTATGGTGAGCATTTAAATTTAGTCAAATGGGTGTGATGTATGGGGTAAATAACAATTTGCAACCCTTTGTTAAGGGAATGATTACAATAACGCCCCGCGCAGTGGGGGGTTATTTGACACCTGATCAATAGAACAGTAGTGCAACCCTATTGTTACATTATAGAACACTTTTAAGTATTTGTAGGTCTCATAAAAAAACATCAATGACATGTTTTGTATAAAGGACTTACAGTTGGACGTGAAGTGAATGCTGCATTGAAAAAGACATTGTAAAATTTAATTCTTGAAATGTGGTCGGGCACGTGCCTTTGCGTTTATGGCACGTGTCGTACGTCATCAGATGATCATGGTAAAGTAATGAAATATTGATGTTGTCACCCCCACTATCAAACCCAATATAGGGTACATATTGGGTTTGATAGTGGGGGTGACAACATCAATATTTCATTACTTTGATACGTTGGACTTAATGAATCTTTGTTTTTATATGGACTTACACTTCTTCATTTTCGCGTTTTGTCAATAGCTTCTAAACCCTAATTGGATTTGAAACACCTGTAATAGCTGCTCACAGCAAGTAAAATTTGACTTCTATTTTCAGCCTTATCAGAATTGATACCTTCTGACCTCGTAAAGGTGTCTGCGCCTTGTTCATCAGTCAGCAGTTGCATCACTTGAACGGGTCCCGAAGATCTTGCTACCAGTATTTTCCAGTTCCATTTATACAGTTGCAGCTAAGCATATCATTTCTTCTGCAGTTTCACAGAGAATCAACACCAAAACGACTGGGTAACTGGGAGGTTCCCCGGTGGTCACCAACGCGCGCTCGACCGTTAGAATACCGACCTAACCCAAAACCAATATGCGATGAAAATGGACACTTTCTACCTGGCGCTCCTAGAGGATCATCCCGATGTTTCGGACACTACACCGGCACATGGGACCTTCCAAGGAAAATTACACGGAAAGTGGGTAAGAAGACGTATACTGCGAACTAATAAAGCATTCTAGATGGATAAATAGGTAGTATAATTATTAGACGACCTTGTAGGAACTCATAACGCTCAATTAATTTATTTGTCAACATACACGCATGTTTTCTACCATACAAAGATATCGTGTTACGCAGTAGTTACCTACGTAGGGAAACTGTTTTTTAATAATCTGCAACTTGGTACGTTTTGCTCAATGACAGCATAAATACGCAGAGATATATGGATTTTGATGTAAATCGATGACCTATTAATAAGTAGGTATCACTATAAGATATATACTATACTATGTAGTTGACGACCGCGGCTCCGCCCGCGTGATGAAATTTTCCCGTTTCCCAGAGGAACTTGCTCTCAGGATAACAAGTAGCCTATGTGTTTTATTTAATTTAATTTTTTACCACTGAGGTGGCAGACAAACATACGGCCCACCTGATGGAAAGTGGTATTCTGATGTATAAGCTATATTATTTATTGTAAAGTTTAATTAAAATCCATTCAGTAGTTTTGACGTGAAAGTGTAACAAACATCCATACTTACAAATTTTCGCGTTTATAATATTAGTAGAATTATCTGTGGTATCATATTTTATGTCATTTTCAGTAGGTATGTTTATTATGCTGTAAATGTGTGACACGCGATTTACGTTGCGACGTAGTAATATTAAAATTAGGCGACTTTGAACCAAAAGTATATTTGTCTCGTTCCAGCGGAGGAATTGGCTAAGGAGCCGCCTGACGGGAGATTTCCAGATTGGTTGAATCTTCGTGTGCAGAGGCCTAAACCAGCGACCGCGGCACGCCTGCGCGCTGGTAAACGCGCCAAACCGAGGAAAGAAGACGCTCAGACTGAATTGCCGACTATGGAGCAGACGTTCTTAGTGAGTGAATGAGTTTGCACGTTGTGTTAGGGTCGTAGGTCGCGCCAAGCGTGTTCACGTTTGTTTAGAGAATCGTATTGTTGTGATGCAACGTTTGTGTTACTACTAGGTACGAAAAGTTTACTATTCAGTTACAAGTAGGTCAGTTATAGAACTTATAGACTGTGCTATTTAAAGTAGGAGTTTTGAAAGCTTTGGAGTGTATTTTTTAAAAGTTATCATTATTCGTTAGATACAGCTACATTCTGTGAGTTGTGGGATGTAAGAAACCTGCTATTGGCGCACCTGCTGACTTACGGAAGAATAATAACAAAAGCACCCGTGCTTATAGATTTTGGGATACAGCCGGCGCTTCAAATAATGTATATACACCTTTAGGTACCACAGCAGACAATCAAAGCGCAATCTAGTACTTCAATGTATTGGACACAATCAGGACTTGCCTTTTGACTTTAGATAAAAATCAAGTGCATTATTAAAAACAATAATAGTTTTTAAAAAGGACGAACAGTTTTAGTAAGAGTAATTCGACTGTCAAACTATCAGACAAACTAACACTATCAGAAAGAATGGCATCTATATTGTTGTCATTTTCTTTCTTTCGATAATGAGATCGATGGTGATGGGTGCGATGTGGTTCTACCGAGATCTTCCGGCCCAATCCTGCTACATCTGCAGAATTCCAGGGCGTTTCCTTTTGAAGGTATACTCGGTTCCTTGACCACACCTAGCGGTGAATGAGCACCGCTAGGTGTGGTATCGGTTCGGTTCCGACAAAGCCACATTAACTCCGGGAAAGAAGTGCGTGGGGTAGGGGTTAACACGAAAAATAGGTGTAACGGTCTTGACCACTAAGCCATTAGCTACAGGACTTAGCAGTAGCACTATCCTATATGTAAGTAGTTAGTGCCCACTCACATAATAATATCTTCAGCAACATATAGATGTTTAATTTACATTCATTTTCTACTTTTTTCAGCCACGTCAATGCCCATTCCACAAGCGTCCAAAGAAAAAAATCTTATACTACGTTTAAGGCACTTTTATTTGTATTAGCACATAGTGTTTGCCGAAAACTAAGCGATTGATTTTGAACGTTTATACATATTTTGTGTTCTAAATTTTTACATGTCTGTGCAATAAAGGAACCTAACGGTGCTAACGAACAGCAACTTCGTGAAAAACAAGAAATAGAACGATATCAAGATTACAAAAGAGAAGGAAATAAGGATGACGATCCACTTGACTTCAATGTAAAGAAAGAACCTGTAGACGCAGATGGTCGCAGCCCGTACATACCAGGTGAATTGACAGATCCCGAACAGCGACACGACAGTCATGAGATTTTAGTAAAAGACGCTGTCGAACAAATACACGGAGCGCAAGAAGAAGACGCCGACAAATTTTGGAGAAAAGTAGCTGAGAATGCAAAGAAAAATGAACAGGCTGTTGTACGGAATATGAGAGACGCGAAGACTGGAGGAACGCCAAAATTACCTTACGTAAATGTTTCGCAAAACTTTCAGTTTGCAAAAAAAATGCACGTAGGAAATTTGGAGCATCAACCGTTACCTGATACTTTAGGATACCGTCATATGACAAAAATTGGAGAGCATCGCGATTCAGATATCATTGTAAAACCATACGCTATTGGGTGGAAAGGTTACGGTGCTTCTGGGCCCACGTGTTGCACGAAGATGCGCGTTCATCGACCGAAAACTTGTGATCCAAAAAAGGGTGATGGCGACAAAGACAATATACATAGGCCGTCTACATCGGCTCCGGATTTAGGAGGACAATCTGAAAAGCCCATGACTCTTATGGATTTGGCTATTTGTTGGGACTTCAGACCAGACGATCCTAAAAGAGAACCGAGACCTCCTAAGCACATAGACGGTTCGAACGGTTCAAAAGCTCCGGCTGTCTTCACCATGGTACATACACCAAAGGAAGAAGTAGAAAGTATTCTAATCGCTCATGCAAATCCTATTTTTAATGAAAACCGTGGTATAGATGATAATGGACGTCATCCTGTGCCGTATTTTGAAAAAGATATGACCAAATATAAAAAGAAAGATGCCTGTGATGTTCAATATTGTCCACAACATACGAGTGCGAAAGAGAAACCCTCTAGGTCTACGTCGTCAAGCAGGAAGAGTTCAAGTCACTCATTAAAGAAACCCGAGTGTGATGGCATTCATGGATGTGGAACACCAAGCGAAACAAGTCGCAACTCAAATCAAAACGACACAAGACCTGACAAATTACAACCTATTAAAGATGCGTGGAATGGCAAAACGAAAAATTATAATAACTACGATACTAATCGCAATCGTCATAGCCTAGAATCCTATGAAAAGACTCCGTTAGCTCAAGGAAAATTACACCACAGCTCACCTAACGATTCGCAACAAATTTCAAGGCGTTCGACTAAAGAAAGTGATTCATCAAATGCGAAACATAAAAATTGCGTGTCTTGTAATGGCACCAAATCAACGCACGACACGAAACCAAAGGAAGAGTACAAATTCGCTTTTAAAGCGGGCAATCCTAATTCAGTACAGAGCGTGACGAGTTCGACTGATTCCAAGAGCGTGAAGATACCTAAAATGCGGCATCCTTATACAAAAAAGTCTTACACTATACCTACCTTAGCTCCTCCGTTTAGCATTTGGCGGGATGCTAATGCGAGTGGATATCCAGAACATTGGCGTTTAGCAAGCGTCTATCAACACGCTTATAAACCGCCTGAACAAAGGAGAAAGCCTTTAATAGACAGCGTCTATCAATGAAAATAAAAGACCTCATGATGACATTACATTTATTGGGTCCAACATGTATATTCAGCTGTTCAGAATTAAAATATTTCAGTGACTAATCGTTTAATCATTAGATAACCCGCACCTGTGCGTTATCTGTACCAGTATCCAAAGACGAAACATCACTAAATATGTTCAAGGTAGGAACCGTTCGTATTCCATAAAGAACGTGCACTTTCTAATCGTCTCCCAGGCTTTACTACAGTAATGGAACCAGCCTCTTTCAGATAAATTCGGTACATTAGTGATTTGATGTCTGTTGACGCCTAGAATCATCCATCGCAGACGTTTTGCTAGTTGCTCAAAAGTAGGATGACCGCGGTAGATTTCTTGATTTTCTGTAAAAAAAAATATAACGAGTAAAAATATTGTCAGGCATGAGATTATTTCGAGCAACTGGCATTTGGTCAGCGAAATTAATATTTGGTATCATATTTATCAAACAATGATAACACACGATATTATAAATAGATAAGAACATTGATTAGACATCTCATCTCGCGTAATTTTGTGACATTAAGCTCATCATGCTAAAATGTACTTTTTGACTGATTTCCTAGATAGCACTGAGGTAGTGTAAGCGACGGTCTTAGCCTAGGTTTCGGGTTCGAATTCTAGATCGGAGTAATTACTTGTCTTACCTATGCAATGTACTTATTTTAGAAATATATAAGTATGTTTATTAGCTTCAAGATGCCATAGCACAAGCTTTATATCTACTATCTTAATTTGGAATTTGGAATTCAGCTCTAGACTAAAAAAAATCCAGTTTAAAATTTAAATTTGGTAAAAGTTAGCATACTAATTGCTTTTCAAAATAGTTTCTTTCTTAATTTGGGTTACATGACGCTGTATTTGGTAGGAGAGGGCACACGGAGCGCCGACGTTTCACCTCAGCCAGCTCCTCACAGGGCATGGCGTATTCGCCAAGTACCTGTGGGAGGTGGCGGGGGTGGAGCCGGACCCCGTGTATCGTCGCGGACACGGCGGAGCACACACTCGCCGTGTGCCCGGCGTGGAACGGGCCGCGTATCAAGGGCATAATTGGTGTCGATATATCGCTGCCGGCCGTTATGCCAGCCATGGTTGGCAGCCAACAGTGCTGGGCCGCCGTCGCCTCGTTTGCTAGCGAGGTTATGGCGGATAAACGAAAGGCTTTGCTGGTGCGGGAGCGTACGGGACAGACGCTCCCGCCCCGCCGTCGTGTTCGGGGGCGAGGACGTGCACAATACATGTGTGCCCCCGAATAGTATCTGGCCGTGGGCGGAAGGTCGGGCGACCCCGCCCAACTGGGCACTTGGGGAAGGGCACCCTTTGTGTTCCAGGGGGTGCCGACTTAGCGCATGCCCGTACCGGCCGCTCTCCACCTCCTCTGCTTACAAAGGGGCGCTCGAGAGCGGTGGAGGTGCAGGTTAGATTCTTCAGCTCCTTAAGGAGCTCTGGGGTAGTCGCACTTTCGGCCGCCCCAAAACGAGCCGGTTTTAAGGTAAGGCGGAACACCGCGGGGTTAAGGGGGTAGAGGGGCCGCTCTCTCACGGGCCCCGCCCCACACACCGTGCTGCCCCCGGGCGTGCTCCGTTGGTTTGGACACGTCCAACAAATGAGTGAGGAACGATTGACGAAGAATATAATATATTGTGCGAAAGTAGAGAGTAGAAGGAGACAGAGTAGGCAGAGACTTACATATGAAGACCACGTGAACAGATTGCTCAAAAACGGAAAAGTCAAAAGTACTCGGATACCCAGACGTGCATGTATGAAGCGATTGATGAATCTGCAAGAAGCGAAAGAAGTATGGATGGATCGCGAAGTCCGGCTATCTGTGATCTCTGACTACCCCGTCAGGGATACAGCGTGAAAATAGTTAGTTAGTTGTTTGTACTTCACGTCGCAAGCGATCAATGGATTGACGGGGGAAGTTTTAAGAGGAGTGCTATAAGTTACATTCATCTCGTACTATGCGGAAGGAATTGCGGTTGTCCTCTGTCTGAGACGTTTGTTACTATTTCATATAAAACGTCAGAACGGTATTGGAGAATACTTACTGTCTAGATAAAAAAATAATTTCGTCCCCTAGTAAATAAAATTATGTTCTTATTGTTATCAAACTATGATAAGTTGATAACACACGTGTGTGTCTGTCGTTAATGTTCGAGAAAAATACCATTAATTACGAAGTCTACTTACTTAAGTAGTACTTTGGTAAGGGCCAAAGTGCACTACTGACTTTTCTAACAATTAAATAGGTGCAATTACAATTAAAATTACAATTAACCTTAATTCACATACGCTCACTTTACAGGGGATAAGGCGCATTTTTGTGGTTCATACCCACTAGTTCTACTGAATAGTTCTACGATAGAACTAGTGAGACATTTCCTTCAAGGGGCCAAGTCTCTATTTCAATCGCGTCAGAAAATAAACGTAATCGTCGCTCAATCAAAAAAAAATCTCACTAGTTCTATTTATTAGTAGAAACAGTAAGAAAAAAGGTCTCACTAGTTCTATCGTAGAACTACCGTAGAACTACCACTGGGAATGAACATTTTTGTACGGAAGAAAAAACCCCGACACTGTTACATATATATACTATCGACACCTCTTTATATAAGTATCTACCACAAAAAGGAATCAATGTCACTCGCACCCTCCTAGATATTATACCTATATTGACTAACTCGGTGGCGCGGTGGTTGTGTATGCGACTGCCGCGCATGAGGTCCCCGGTTCGGTTCCCGGGTCGGAACAAATATTTGTGTGATCCACAAAACAAATGTTGGTTTCGGAGTTTGGGTGTTTCCTTTTAGATTTTAAAAATATATCAATATGTATATCAGTTGTCTAAATCACATAGAACAAGCTTATAGCTTAGTTTGGGCTAGATGGCGTTGTGTGAAGAGTCCCACAAAATTTATTTCATTTATATCATACAAACCAAGCATATCCGAGGACGGCACCGTTTACTCATACAATTACATTAATTACTAGGTAACTGACAGGCCGCGTATGCGACTTTCGCCTACAGTCGAACTTGTTACGCGGTATTGTTATTACTTTCTACTCTATTAGGGTGAGGTGGAATATAAAATTCAAAATCAAAGGAATTATTGAACTCACCAAAGTCACTGTATATTTCAGGCAGCAGAAACAGATTGATAGGCGTACCGCAACTCTCCACATTGTAACCCTTACAAACAGCGTCTACATTTAAACCGTTTTTATTTGTGTCACTATACATGTACATTCCGGAATTTAGTTGAAGATTTGATTTTTGAAACGCTTGCCTGGAATCAATAATAATAAATCAATATTTTGGGGCACTTTTCACACAGCGCCATCTAGCATAATAAGCTTGTGCTATGATCTAGACAACTGGTAAACATACTTAAATATTTCTAAATACATACAAATTATACGTAGAAAACACCCTAACTCCGAAACAAACATTTGTAGATCACACAAATATTTATTCCTTCCTGGGAATCGAAACTGGGTCTACATGCGCGGCTGTCGCATACACAACCACTTACGCCAAAGGCAGTCAAAAAAAAAAAAATATAAAACTCCTTCTTGAATGATATTGACAAGGTAAAGTGTGTATTCGAGAGAGTCCGAGACTACCAGGACTTTAATTGGTCGTGCTAACTAGTGTCTAGCACATAACACCCTTTAGCCTTTTTGTTACCACCTCACTAAAAAGGCAACGGGTTCAAAATTTCTTCCACATTTAACATCTAAAATAGACACATTTTATTTTATTAAATTTATTCGGCTCTTTAGACCCACCCCAGTTCCGTGCTTCGGAAGGCACGTTAAGCCGTTGGTCCCGGTTGCTAATAAAACGGCAGTCGTTAAGTCAAGTTGAAGGCCTTAAAAGGCTTAAAAAAATTCAACAGCAGGTCGCCGCAGCTTGCGCCTGTCCATTTCAACACGGCAATGGGCTCTCCACCTGTTACGTGGGACAAAAATGCATACGGTGAAATGTGGGCGTTTAATATGCCTCTGCCTACCCCTTCGGGGATAAAGGCGTGACAATGTGTATGTGTGTAAAGTGTGTATTGGAAAAAGGCTTCACCACAATGGGGATGCAACTTTGTCAACGTCATTATTTCTATATCTATACAGATAAATAAAATTCAAGTGTCTGTTTGTAATCCCAAAATAGTAATAGGTTAATTTTCGAAATTATGATTACTGGCAGACCGCTTTCCTTGGCAGTAGCTTGACGATATATCCTATAGTCTTACTTGATAAATGGGGCTATTCAACCAAAAAGGATTTTTAAATTTGAACTAGTATTTCCTGAGAGTGTTTACCAAACAAACAAACAAACTCTTCAGCTTTTTATATCACTAGGTGACCCCCACGGCTTCGCCTGTGGCATAGTTCGAACTCCCGTCCGTCGCACCTATTTAATCTAAATTTTTATGCATTATTATAGAATTTATAAGCGACGGCTTTTAAATGCTACAATAATGCATAAATTTTTGCCCTATTTGTCAACATTTATGATTACTGCTCCGCTCTCCAGGGAAGTAGCGTGATGATATATAGCCTTCCTTAATAAATAGGCTATCCAATATAAAAAGATTTTTTTAAATCGGACCAATAACTCGTGAGGGTTTAATCCCATTGTGTTTAATACACATATTGTCACGCCTTTATTCCCGAAGTGATACTATAATGCCCTGCATAATGCTTCGGGAAAATAGGTGTGACAATATGTGTTTATTCTATGTTTCATTGTTGTGTTTAATATATAAATATCTCTTGATATGCCTGTGATGGCATTTATTTTTTCTCAGGAGAAGTAACCACACAATACAATTGAAAAATCAGTGTTAACTGTACATTCGGATTTTAAAAAATGATTTTGAGCAACGGCGTTACTCAACGGGAAAATTAACTGTCATCGTGTCACAGGGTAACTCGGAGGGAATATTTTTTCCCATTCAGTCACAGTGTTACACATTGTTGTTATATGGTGTGACTTATTAGGAACAAAAGTTGTGTGGTGTCACACGTGTTACTCAATGGGAAATTTATTCCTAATAAGTTACATTGTAATAGAACTGGGTGATAGTCAACGGGAATAAACCTTCGTGAGATTAGCGCGTTCAACCAAACATTCAAACTCTTCAGCTTTATATCTATATGTATATATATAAATGAATCCCTATTTCCCTTGGTAACGCCATCACGCGTGAACGGCGGGACCGATTTGAAAAATTATTTTTGTATTGGATAGCCCATTTATTAAGGAAGGTTCTAAGCTATATATCATCACGCCACTACACAGGAGAGCGGAGCAGTAATCTTATATGTCAACAAATCGGGGAACATTTTTGGAAAAGTAATAATCAACGGGATTAAATGAGTGCCACGGGGTTAGGGAAGTATGTCACGGACGAAGCCGGGCAATCAGCTAGTATTAGTATATTTATATGTACTATACATTACGACACTTTTGGGAACTTTATACCTATCACTTACTTATAAAAATTTTGCATAACGGCTACAGCTTCTGGCTTGAAGTCTTCGAGCTGACATCGATTGTGTAACAATAATAAGTGTGGGTGACTCTCCCCTCCACCAGTGGACTCGGAACCTTCCTGATTATTTGCTATAGTGGTAGACGCTGACAGTGATGGCTTCAACATCTCTGCTGCTTGAATATACCTGGAATAAGACAAACTTTTTATAATATATTCACTTTGGCCCTGACCCCGAATTCCCTCGTTTGGTTTGTCGAACAAAATAATGATCCAATAATATGCCATGCCATCTCGTTGGTGAATTTCATCAAGATATAAAAACTACCTCATAAATATGCTCGCACAAAAAACAATATTTGTGCACCGAAAATCTCATAAAAATTAAAGTTTTTAAAAACACTCGTAAATTTAACATTATTTAAATGTATTAAATGTATTTCTTACACTGGCCAATTATTAAAATTTTACAATGGTTTGTAAAATATTTTCATGCTTCTAATCACTACATATTTTAAAACAAAGTCACTATTCGCTGTCTGTCCCTATGTATGCTTAGAGCTTTTAAAACCATAACGAATTACGATACGGTTTTTTTAAATAGTTAGAGTGATTCATAAGTAAGGATTTTATGTATAATTTGTTAAGTTTTTGTCATCATCATCATCATCCGAGCGTCTGTCCCAGTTGCGTCTCGCGACGCCCGGGGTCCGCTTTCCTACATTTTCTCCTCCACTTCGCACGGTCGTCGGCGTCCCCTGTAGTGAGACCAAGTTTTTGTATACATTGACTAAATTATTACGATATTTGTTGGGATGTCGGAAAAAAATAACCGTCTGGGAGCTTTCAACGAAAACGCTGCCTAAACCCTTTGAGATACTACAATAGTACATTATTGCAAAGGCCGGGAAATAGGCAATTGCAGGGCGAGTATGAGTGTGAAGGCCGAGCCGTAAGCGAGGACTTCAGTAATACGAGACAGGCAATTGCCATTCCGGCCGAGGCATATATAGTGCTTTTCTCAAAAGAATGCATGGAAATAAAACAAAAGTATTATACATTTAATTTAATTCATATTAAAAGTTACAGTAGCCATATTGAGCAATTACCTACTAGAAGAAAATATTTTAGATTACCCTTTAGTGGATTATACGCAGCAAGATAGAAAAAATGTATATGCGATCGCCGCGCTGAGCTCTAGGGTTCGATTCCCGGGTCAGAACAAATATTTGTGGGATTCATAAATGTTTGTTTCGGAGTTTGGGTGTTTCCTATGTAGATATAATACCTATAGATATGTATTTAGAAATATATATGGAAGTTTCATTATCAGTTGTCTAGATCTCATAGCACAAGCTTGTAGCTTAGTATGGGCTAGATTGTGCTGTGTGAAAAAGTGTCCCAGAATATTTATTTATTATTTATAGCACGTTGACACAACTTTAATGTCCCAAAATTCAACACTTCCACACATAAAACAAGATTAATGTACTTATTTAAAAAAATACTATACTTTTATAGTAAGCGTCTGCTGAAGAAAAATGAGAAACGAGATTCAATCAAAAAGTATATAATAGCCTCAGCACGCCGTTTCATACAACATTGCTGGAGCGTTGTCATGTTCCAAATTCAAAAAACGCTCCTGCTATGCAATTCACAAATCCGCTACGGCGCAAATGTCATTGATATTCGAGTTCTATGAATATCGATGACATTTGCGCCGTAGCGGATTTGGATCCGAGATTTGTGAATTGCATAGCTGCAATCAATTTCATTTTCTCTGTCCGTAAATGCTGTACTTCGCGTATTCTTTTTTCGAAATAATTACAATATTTCCATGCATGTTTGAGAAAAATAATGTATGGTGCAATTGTGTATCTAAAGTAGGTCTACAAAAAATATATGTCTATCTCTTAAGAATAACATACTATAATTTAAAAAAACCAGCAATTATAAAGCTAGTAAAATAATTTAAAGACTATTTACACAATTATGCTATTACTCCTTATCGTTTTTACTACGTAAGTTGGCTTCAGCATTTCATGAAGATTATTTTGTCCCTTTACCCCTTGCAACTTAAATGAATATTTTACGAGTTATAGCAAATTCGAAGCAATGCGCACTGAAAATAATTTCGGGTAACCATAATTCGATCGAGCCTACTGGAGGGCGAAGAAGTAATCAACGAATTTTGAAAATGTTTATACTATTTTATATTGTGAAATTAATAAACGACGGGATTAAATGGGTGCTACGGGCGAACCCCGTATAAGTATGTCACGGGCGAAGCCGGGCGGGTCAGCTGGTTAATACATAAAAAAATTTAAATATACCCTGCTGTCTCATTAACAATGATCCGTCCCTAGTAGCGTAATCAGAGCAATCGAAAGAGCTTAAGCAGACTAGGCCAACGAACTAAATATGAATGTAAGGGCCCCACCAAGATTTCCAGGTCCCAAGGGACCTTACCTGCTAGCGGTGTATCAGGGGGCCGAGTCAACTATTGACGAGCCATAGAATAGAACCAGAATCGCTGTTTTTAGCTGTCAAAATGTTAGTAGACTATAAAAAATGTCACTGACTAGCGGCCACTGGCGCGGTACGTGTTATTAGAATTCGGCCGACCGTTATATTAGAGTACGATTGTAATAGTAGACTACGAAAAACTGTCAAAATTGTACCGGTGGCTTTCTATTGAGCGACGATTTCGATTCTATTTCAAAACGTTTGAAATAGCAGACTCGGCTCCCAGCTGGCTAACGGAAGAGGCAAAAATGCAGGCGTCCTTACGTCGTTGGGAGGGGAAATAAAATCAAAGTCAACATTCAAAAGCCAACCGATAGCTGCTCCAAATATCCAAATAGAAGTGTACCACAGGCTCCAAATCCAGGTTGGGTTTGGAAGCAGCTAGGAATACGCTCAGATGAAAAAGAGGAGAAGATATATCTAAGCATACAAGATTCTTCTTCTTTCTGGAGTCTCTGTTCTTCTACTTTATTTAGCATTTACCCACCACTATCCAAAGTTATATTTGTGGGGATCTGGTTATCCCTATATTGTATTGATGTTAATAAACACAGTTGGCATTGACTCTCGAGCGTTTCACTTGTCTTTACGCATCTTACACCTTACATGCACAGTAATATTACAATGGTGACCCCGACGTGATATTCGCGTGTCTCTATCGGGTGTTGTTCGTCGCGTCCAAATGCAAACTGTGTTTATTAATCATCAATACAATATAGTACTCGGAGACTTAGACGTGGATGTATGAAGCGATTGATGAATCTGCAAGAAGCGAAAGAAGTATGCATGGATCGTGAAGCCTGGCGATCTGTCCTCTCTGACTACCCCGTCAGGGATATAGCGTGAAGATAGTTAGTTAGTTTAGTTAATACAATTTAGGTGTAACCTGATCCCCACATATTTATACAGTACTGCAATTGATGCCAAACCACACTGTACTTCTTCACGGCTGTCTATGGCCCGGGATCCCGGCATATCCTAGAATGGAGATACCGGGACACTGACCAGCCTTGGTCCCCAACTCTGGCACTCTACCCTATTGTTGAGGGTTTTTCCATACCACTTACCCTTATAGTATAACACACATATTCACTCTGGGAATTATAACTTACCTCAGAAAATTGTAATCTGCAAACCAATCTTGCACAGTAATCAATACATGGCATATTGCCATAAGATATGAGGCTATCTGAAGACAGTCCACTGTGACTACGTTAGCACTGCGGGCAGTAATTGTCGTGTTGGATTCCTCGATCAAAGATGGCGACCACAAGGCTTGGCAGTCGAGCAGTATTACGCGATCGTCTGTGATGTACATATCAATACCTGGAATATAAGCGAGATATAGATATTAGTCGCGGGTCCGACGATCTCCTCCTCTTACTCAAGTAATGGCTGCGGTTCCGAACAAATTTGTACGTAAAAATTAGAAATAATTGGCATTTCAATAGTTTAGAAGTAGTTTTTTATGATTGAATTACAAATGTATAGTTTTCAGATAATCCCTATACCTGTAGCATAACGAGGCATTGTTTTCGAATTGTTATAGTTGGCCTAGAACTTTGAAATTTAGTAAAATTGGGAAATATTCTATACATTTTGATTCCCTTGCTCCCGTTTTTGCGACATAAGCGACCGTATCTTTCTTAAAAATTAACTTAGAATTTTGATCTTTTCACTGCTCGAAGGGACTGCCTCAGCACTAGGTTTTAATTTTATCTCCATACCGCATGTGCCTGCGATGACAATATAAAAGGTCTTGACAGATAGATGCACAGACAACTATGTGATCTTACAAGGGTTTTGGTTATTTGCTTTTGAAAAAAAAGTCTAACTATTTTCACGCTGTATCCCTGACTGGTAGTCAGAGAGGACAGATAGCCAGGCTTTGTGATCCATGCATACTTCTTTGTTTCTTGCAGATTCATCAATCGCTTCATACACGCACGTCTGGGTATCCGAGTACTTTTGACTTTTTCCGTTTTTGAGCAATCTGCTCACGTGGTCTTCATATGTAAGTCTCGGCCTACCCTGACTTCTTCTACCCTCTACTTTTGCACGATATATATTCTCATTCATTGGACGTGTCCAAACCAACGGAGCACGACCTTTTCCAGCTTAACGCTGACACTTTAATTTGACACATTTTTTGCTTTAACCTTTAAACCCTTTAAAGTAATAAAAAATGTGTTGAAAAGAGCAAATAGATCTTTACCTTTCGTACAATGGATACCTCTTTCAATTTGTTCAATGTCTTGCATTTTGAACTTGAAAATACTGTCATATTTTTCTTTCTTTTGTTCAGGCGCAACAGCGAAATCGAGTGCCTCTATCTGGTTTCCTAAACCAGCAATTTCATTACTTTCATATGTATTGTCAGCTTGTATTTCATGAGAGTTTAATATTTGCGAACATAGATTTTGATTGTGTACATTATTTTCAATTAAATTTAAAATCATGGATTTGCCAACACCTTGAGTACCTGAAAAGGTTACATGGTAAAATGAATAAAATCACGTAAATATTTGTGAAACATTGTTACAAAACAGTTACGAGTAGGCTTCTAGGTATTAGGTGCTACTGAAGAAATGTCCAAGTTACAGAATGCAAGGGAGTGGATGGGGATTCACAATGAAACAGCAGTTAAATCAATATTCAAGTGCACTTTCTGACTGACAGATGAGAATGTATGGAAGTCATCTCAACAAAATTGCTTGGCTATTGCATTGACAGTGCCCTAGTATGGGAGGAGCACATTGATCAGATGTGTGCAAACCTCGGGGGGGGCATGCTTTGCGTTGCGCAGGCTGGCGTTGACAGCATCGCGTGATGTGGTGCGCTCATGTTACTTTGCCACCGTCCACAGCCGTATAGTGTACGGCGCTGAATTATGGGCACATGCCGCAGACACTCAGCGTGTGTTCATTATGCAAAAGCGAGCCATACGCGCAATTGTGGGTGTGACTGATGATGTTTCGTGTAGGGAGTATTTTAAGGCTTTAAAAATATTGCCTCTGCCGTGCGAGCTGACCCACCAGGTGGCACTTTTCACCTTCCGTAACATCGATGTCTTTCAGCGTCACGGTGTGAACGGGAGTCGTGTCATGCGTAGTGATAAATATCATTATCGACTTCTGGTTCCACCGCACAAGTTAAATAAATCCGAAGGATCCGCGTATATAATGGGACCGTCAGTATTTAATAGATTGCCAGACAGAATTAGGGATGCAACCTCCATTACATCTTTCAGTGAAAGGCTTAAACTCTGGTTACTTGAATATAGTTTCTACAGTTTAGACGAGTTTTATGAATTACCAGAACTGTGACTTAGCATGTTTGTAAACTAATCTGTTATTTAATGATGATAATTAGTTTTGACCTGTAACAATCTGTTATCAATAAATGTATTGTATTGTATTGTATGGAGGTTTAGATGGCAGTCGCTTCCAGCAATGCCAAAACAAAAACCACAGACAGCCAAAAGACAGCTGCTCGTAGCAACCAATCAAAGTAGACCCCGGAAAAGAGGAATGAAAAATAGAATATGTAATAATAATACTACTGATCAGGGATACAGCGTGAAGATAATTAGTTAGTTAGTTAATAATAATAATAGCAGGTTGAAATCTATATACTATATACTAATATACAACGTGCTACAGAAATGTGTAGTCATATTTGACCGTCGGTACACATGTCTGATAACTAGAGCCTATGCTCCGGCACGATTGCCAAATATCAATGAAGTCACTGCCTCGGTAATTTCATACAAATTTAAGAATATCCTTTTTTTTTCGATAGTATATTAAAATAATTACGTCGCAACACTAACTAAACACCTAATTTCAATTACGTTCATAGACCCGCGCTCAGCTGTGAGTACGCCTGTGAGTAGATGTACGCCTGGTAATTTACCTACTCGATACAATTCAGACACAGTGGCGTCATAACTTTACATTTGCGGTCTGGTGTTTCTGTGCCACCTGGCATTCTGGTATATCAGCTAAGGCGTGTTATCAGTTCACATAACTACAGTAAATGCTACGATGATAATGATAATATGCACTGACAAAAATACATAATTTTATTAAAACTGAGGCACATTGTAAAACTATTGAAAGTGAAAGTTAAAAATCTTTATTCATGTAGGTCACAAAGTAACACTTATAAACGTCAAGATTATTGCTTCTACATTTACATTTACTGCCAGATTCGCAACGCAATAGGTAGAGCCTGAAGAAGAACCTGGCAATAAAACTCATGGCCACTCTTTTCTAACTGCCAGTAATTACATTAATTTATTTACATGATATTTGAACAAATTATATAGTAATGAGCCTATACAAAAGAAACAAAATCAAAATGAAAGCGTTTCTAGTTGCCAGTTTTAAAGGTAGCCCACCCTGATGAGGAAGACTCCGGCAAGAAACTAAATAGCTGTTATTTTAAAATGCAGGTATAGCTTACAATATAAAACTTACATTGTTCCCTTGGAGTTACGTGAGAACAGTCGACTAAACTTAATTTGCCTTAAATATAAATAGTATGATTTGTAATAATTGCTATAACAGCTAGGAGCTGACCAGTCCCAACAGACGGCACCCGTTCACGGGTATGACGCATATATCAGCCATCGCCCTACTCAACCGTATTATAGGGAATAAGGCGACCCGATACATGCACCACCACTGCTAGGACACTTAGGCGAGCATGACATACTCAAACTGCACAGCAACCATCATGACAATTTCAAAAATTATAAAAAGCTATGTGGACGGTGCTCACACAATAACAAACTCTTTCTTCATCTTAGCGTCTTCCCAGTTGCTTACGTAGCAACGTAAGTTTTTATCAGTAAGTAGATTTTTTCCAATATTTTCTAAACATTTTCTTGTAATTAAATTTTCAGAATCATAATAAAACACTAGATGGTATCGAGAATAAACCACTATGCAAAGCCGTGCGGCACGTGCGTATAGTTAGTTATGAATAAAGCACACAGAAACGAACGAAAAAGCCAAGGAAAAGCAGCTTCAAAACGTAAGTTTCATTTGCAACCGAAAAAAAACGCTAGAATGCAAACGATACGGTACATATTAGTACAATACTAGGCTTACATGATACTTTTAAAGTGTCAGTGTTTACTGAAAATTGCTTTACGGTACCCTACGACGATAGTTATAATATAGGGAAACGCCCACATCATACACTCACACAAAGAAAGAATAGGGTGAATTAACCAATAATTAGTCATCTCATAAAATTATTCTTCATTTTAGTGTCTTCACGGTTGCATCGAAAGTAATCGAAACCCTTCTTTACGAACTTGATAAACTTGATTTGTTTTTTTAGGTATTAACACTATGCTGATTATTACCGTTTTTCTTTATTTTTGTTAATAGCAGTAAAATATGAAAAATGATGATAGTAAAAGTGGAATATTAATCACGGTTTTGTTCACCGGTAAGATTTTTGAGCGATATTCTCTTAAAAGTTAAAGTAGTCGGCTACCAGTGTTCTGCCTTTCACGTTTCGTAAAACCAAAAATTATGACTTCTGTTAACAAGCTATTTTACCCTATTGTATCTTTGTAGTGGGTAAAGCACGGTAAAAATAAACACTGAGACAAACACTTTCTACAGTATTATGTAATCCTAGTCTGTCCTTCATCTTAGTGTATTCCCAGTTGCTTTCAAATCATACCTGGATTATTTGGATGGAGCATTTGGTTCATTGTTTTTGGCTCCTAGAAACAACTATGGTTAAGCCTTTAATTTTTTGCATTGTTGGGAGCGACTGCCGTCATACCCTCCGACCCCGTAAGGTCATTCTTGCGTAGTTGCCTAGTCGATTGGTCAGTAGGTGAAGGTTTGAAATGTTTCGAAATGTTAGTCAACGTACCTTAAAAAAGTATTTGGTTCCAATTATTTCTGCTACATAAGTACACACAAATAAATTAAAAGAAAATGATTTAAAAATGTATTAAAAAATGTACTTACTTGGTGGTAAAAATGGTTACGTAATTAGACTCAGAGGAAGAGCATTGTTTTTTTTTGTTTGTATCCGTTCCTTTCACTGTAACTTCATGTGCCCTAAACTGTTTCACCGATTTTGAAACAAGTGGTGTCATTCGATTAATATGCTTTCACAGCGTGTCATAAACTATGCGGCGCTCTTACGATAATCGGAACAATTTTTAATAAAAGTCACTTATGCACAACATAAAGTCACTTGTACACAAATAAAAAAATAATTTATTATCCAGAACCTACTTACATATCTGGCAAATATTGCAACAAAAAAGGACAATGTTTTAAAATATCTGTACGGAACCAATTCATTCAAGCGTAAAAATGAAGGTGATGTACGTTATTTTTACGCCTGGTACATGAGTAGGTTGACAATATGTTTACGAAGCATTCAAGACAATCTCGCAATCTACATTGATACCTAATAAGTTCTAAAAATGTTATCTCTGTACTTAAATGATACTCATTGTTTTTTTATCTTATTTTATGGAATATTGCAAGTAGACTTCGTCTTAATTTGCAACATAAATTTACTATCTGACCTGAGTTTAGCGTTTTGCAGAGCAAAAACCAGACAAACCCGTATTGATTTCAATATTTTGGTGAACCTACTCAGGTTCAAAGCTAAAGCTCATTCGAAGTAGGTATGTTTATTGTTTGTGTTGGGTATGAACATAAATACGATATCGATATTTTGCACTGTCGATGAAAGATAAAAATCATTTCCCACGACACGACAAGTCTATGGGATTCAAAACCCCGAGCCGTACATTACTGATATGATTATCAATACCAACTTCAAATATGACTACACATTTCTGTAGCACATTGTATAAAGCTGAAGTGTTTGTTTGGTTGAATGCACTAATCTCAAGTACTACGTAACTACCTACAGTAACTACGTTTGGATTTGAAAAAATATTTTTGTGTTGGATAGCCTATTTATTCAGGAAGGCTATAGGCAGGAAGGATATATCATCACGCTAATAACCTGGAGAGCGGAGCAAAATTTTTATACATTTTGTAGAATTTAGAAGCGACAGGGTTATTATTTTATTATTTGCGATAGTAGTGCGATAGTATGTCACGGACGAAGTCGTGGGGGTAACCTAGTATATGATATAATTGCATCTGGGTAGCAGGTATCTATAATAATGTAATCTACAAAGTTACAAATAATACAAGTAAAATTAATTACCAATTATTCCAACAACTAAATAATTAGTGCTAGAGTCGTGAAGGAACTCTAAAGCAGCAGTATTTAATTCCATATTCTCATCTAGTAACTTTACAGGTTCTGTCATAAATTTCAATGGCGGGCTTAATTTATCTGTAATAGAAAAAAAAGCAAATAAAATTCACTGTCCCACAATTCACCTTCCGTCCGTTCTGTCCTAAATAGAGTGAAAGTGGGCGGAACCCGCCCTCTGATGGTCATGTGGCGGTGGCACCCCTCCCTCTCCTTTGGATTCCAGGCTGCGTTCCAGCGCCCGCTCGCCTGCTCTATACTCCTCTGCTTTCAGAGAGGCCTGCTGCTTTCAAGAGCAGTGCGACGCAGACAGTATTACTGTTGTGGGGCTGCACATCTACCCCCTGAGAAGTCTTCAGAGCCTTCCTTTACAGATGGAACACCATGGTGGTTTAGTGGATAGTGCAGTCCCTCTCCAGAGCTGAGAGTCCTATAGACAGCTGACCAAGAGTCAAATTAGGTTTGATTTCTGGGATGAATAAGTAAATTTTTAAATGATTAAGACAATAAAATATTTGTCATATGAATTGACAGTTTAATTCCCAAAAATACCTGTATGATCTGGAAAGTCCTGGCACATGGCTCATCATTTCTATGAAATAAGAACATGTATATTAGACTCCATTCAAATCGTTGTAGCCTTTTGCCAACTGCAAAATAGCCTAGATGAGAAACCTGGTATCAACTTTCATAAGACAACTTGGTTACTTTAAAAAAGTGTGTGCACTTCTAACAGCTGCCACCTTACTTCCCAACCCCTTTGGAGTGTTTGTGTCATTGCCTGGTCCGTTAATCAGCAGGTGCACCACTAGCTATAGATTGGCTGTACATAGAGGAGTGCTGCCACCTTACTTCCCAACCCCTTTGGAATGTTTGTGTCATTGCCTGGTCCGTTAATCAGCAGGTGCACCACTAGCTATAGATTGGCTGTACATAGAGGAGTGCTGGTCCCCTGGCTGTCAGGCAGCTGACACTTTAATATGCAAGTGAAAATTATGTGTTGGCAGACGAATATTAGAGGAGGCAGCTGCTAAGGCACATGAAAACCAGTGGCAGTCGACAACAGGTCTAAGATACGCAAAGATGTTTCTGGGAAGCATCAGAGAGGGATGGTCCAAGAAACTGTAGACACATACCAGTGAGCAGCTGCGAAGAATCACCAGAGCGCTCATGGGGCATTACGCAACGAGGCAGCACCTTCACAGGATGAGGCTCACGGAAGACCTGATGTGCAGGGCCTGTGAGGACGCTGGCGAAACCATGCAAGACCTGCTGTGCAAATGTGTGGCACTTGGTGCAAGAAGAATGAGTCTTCTGGGTCAAGCGTACCCGAATCCGGAAGATTAGAGGCACATCCCCCTAAGGACATATTGAGGTTCATGGAGGCGCAGCATTGGCGCTTGGGGGATGGGTGATGCGATGAAGTGTGGCACAACAGTTCCTGAAGGGACGCAGTGCCTCAGTATTTGCCGACCCCGGAAAAGATAAGATAGGTGTGGCAGTAGATGCAAAAAAGTAAAATGAATGCAGTTGAAATGAGAAGTCGGCGAAGTATAGCTAGAGTGAAGTTGATGGATAAAGAAAGCAACAGTGTGATAAGGGAACATTGCGGTATGACATAAAATGTAGTGACTAAGATAGAAAAAGTGCTGATAGAAAGAATGCTTAAATGGTTTGAAGTTGTGGGGATGATGGATGAAAATAGACTGATGAAGCAGATGTATGTGGAGAGACTGGGTGAACTGGTAGGGAGATTGGGTGCACTGGTAGGGGTCGACCTTGGCGTACATATATCAATCAAATCGGAAGATATTTTGGAAAAAGGCCAAGTCAAGAGCGTTAACCGGCGAGAATGTATGAAATACTCATGAAAGTAGAAGAAGCGAAAGATGAATGTCACAATTGTAGAAAGTGAAAAGTCAAAGTCTCTGCCTACTCTGGGAGACAGGTGTGATAATATGTATGTATGAGGGCCTCAGAGATTTTGGTGAGGCCACACCCTTTTTTACTATTTTATGTTTAGTATATATCTAGAATGGTGTTAGTTTCTACCATAGATATAATATAATATGTACCCACAGGGAAAAATATTATTACCTAAATTTTTCTTTTCCTTATTCTCATTAAGAGCAATTTTGCATGGATGCCCATCTTGTTCATAGGTTGAAGATTTTACAGTTTTAGGGCTCTGTGGGCGTTCTTCTTTAGGAGTACTTTGTTCTCGAGTTTTTAATATTATAGTTGGCTGTTTTTCCTTTTCTTGTTTCTCTTTAGTTTGATCCTTTGTCGTATCACGATCAGACTTTAATATGACTGGTCTCCTGGTTGTAGGTTCCTGTAAGCGTGGCAGAGTAAATAATGAGTAGAGAGGCACCTAATTATTAAAAGGCTAGATATAAAAAAAAGATGTTGTATATTATTATTGTATCTTTAATAGTTGTCCGGAACTTACCTTTAGAGGAAATACTTTCTTCTTTTTATCTGCCATTTTGATTTGTTTATTCTTATTAGTTGTATAAATATTAGATAAAGATATTAATAACATACAACATACCAAAATATGCAAATTTTTCTATATTTTCATTTTTTCTTTTTTTTTTTGTTCCAGTTGGAACAGGCGAAGGTCAGAGACTATGCTGCCTAGTCATTAGTAATAATTTGTCATTAGTATTTTAAGTTCGATTACGTCTTCGGTAGTATTTTTCAATCAAGTCCATGTTCAATTCCTATATACGTAAAAACTTGAAACTCACTGTACAAATGAGTTTGTGAGTTATCTCGTCCGTTAATTTGTAGATTAAAATAAAATTCAGGTAATGTCTTTACAGACGTCGCGTAACATGTTATGTGCTGATATTGTCATGTCCATAATATACTCGTTTATCGTTTCCAAACATCACTTTTAGTCGTTTGACCTTGTTTGACATCAACAATCAATCAAAGATTCAAAGAAGGGTGATTGACCCCAACCACAACAGTTAAATACTCAGAATAATTTGAAAGCATATTACAATATTATATACAAAGTAAAGCCAACCAATTATTTTTTAAATTATTAGACATACCACAGCGTAAATCAAAGAAAAGGATAGATTGCAAAGACCAATAATATCACAATACCAGACTAGCAATAATATAATACATATTTACACAAACTGCTACTTAAATCTGACCAACTGTATTAATGACAAAATTGAATAAAGGAATATATGTTGTAGTATTTACAAGAAGAGCCTGAACAGACCGCGGGACCAAATTAGAACTACCATATATTTCAATCAACTCATCCATTAGCACAAGGCGCTGAATGCCAAAAGATGAGCATTCAAAAAATATGTGAGTCAAGGATTGCTCTACTCGAGAGTTATCACAACAGTCACAATATGAACTTTGCACCAGTTTTAGGCGAAAGAGATGATAATTAAGACGACAATGTCCAAAGCGAAGTCTTAAAATGGTGGAGTAAAATTTTCTGTTGATATAAGTACTATGTTTGCAGAACCAAGGGGTACTTCCTATGGGAACATTATGTGATGCATACCATAAACCTTTATTTTCAATTTGCACAGTTGTGTTCCAGTGCCTTCTCCACATTTTAATGGATCTTTTCTTTTTATGTTCATAGTGTTTCTGCAGGCAACTGTCCAGATCTGGACAGTTGCCTGCAGAAGTTGAAAGATTTTAATATGGGTGTGAATTTGGGTGACTTTACAGTAAACTGTCTGCTGTACGCTGATGATGCGGTGCTCATGGCCTCATCAGAAGCCGACCTACAGGCATTAGTCACTAATATGAAAGAGGGGTGTGAAAGTAAGGGTCTCCGCTTGAATGCAAGTAAAACTAAGGTTCTAGTATTTGAAAGAGGTGACGTAAGAACTAAATGCGAGATTAGGGTAAACCAGGAACGTCTAGAGCAAGTGAATGAAATTGTGTATTTAGGAAGTATGTTTAGCGCGGATGGAAGATGTGATTCGGATGTAGAACGGCGAGTAGCTGCCGGAAACAAAGTTAACGGTGCTTTGTCCCAGTTAGTAAAGCGACAAAGCATCGTAAAAGAAGCACGAATGGCGATTCATAACGCAGTGCTAGTGCCAACTTTGCTTTACGGTAGCGAAACCTGGGTATGTCAGCAGATGCATGAAAGTAAATTGAATGCTGTGGAGATGTGATCACTTTGAAAATTGTGCGGCGTTACCTTGGCCGACCGAATACGTAACGAAGTGATACGCAATATGGCAGATTTGAATGAAAGTGTCAGCGTTAAGCTGGAAAAGGGCGTGCTCCGTTGGTTTGGACACATCCAACGAATAAGTGAGGAACGATTGATGAAGACCACGTGAGCAGATTGCTTTAAAAAACGGAAAGGTCAAAAGTACTCGGATACCCAGACGTGCGTGTATGAAGCGATTGATGAATCTCGAAGAAGCGAAAGAAGTAGGTATGCATGGATCGCGAAGCCTGGCGATCTGTCCTCTCTGACTACCCCGTCAGGGATACAGCGTGAAGATAGTTAGTTAGTTGGTTTTTTTTTTTAGTATGGGGACTATATCTGTGCATGGCACAGAAATATTGAGTCTACTACTGGAATCTGGGATAATGTTTGCTAAATTTGTTATAGTTCTGGCTAAGATGTCTGCCTTCTCATTTCCGAACACTCCAACATGAGAAGGAACCCACATAAAAGAAACATTGATGTTATTTACATTAAGCAAATCAAGCCAAGACATTTTGATTAAAGAAACAATGTAATTGGAGCTAGCATTATACTTGTTATTTTTAGGATTTTCAAGGACACTCATACTATCACTAACTATTATCCAATTACATTGATTATAATTTTTTAGTTTAATATGTTTCAAAGCAGTTAAAATAGCTACAGCTTCGGCTGTAAAAATACTAGTGTTACTATTAATTTTGTAGCCAATTCCAGAATTTAACAAACTGTCAAAAATAGCTAATGAGACTGCAGATTCAGTTTTAGATCCATCAGTGTAAATAAATCTGATTTTGCCAAATTCAGAAAATTTATTGTAGACTTCTTCTTTAGAGGATAGAGTTTGATCAATAATAATATTAATTGCAGGAAATTTACTATCAAAGTCTCCTTGATAGCATGAAAGAAAAGATGATCTATGTATTTGAAGAGTTTCAAGAAATTTAAGGTATTGTGTAAAGCCTTGAAGAATATAAAGAGGCTTACGAATTGGCTGTGAAGGGGAGTTTACCAAATTCAGAAACAGGTGATTATTACTTTTACTATACAATTTTAATAAGAAATTTTCTTTTAAATAAGAAAACCTTACAGCTAAAGGAGAAAGATTACACTCTACTTGCATTGCATTGATAGGTGTACTTTTAAATGCTCCAGTAATGAGTCGTAAGCTTTTATTTTGTATTTTATCCAAAATACTTATTAGTCTACTATCACCAGCAAAACAGAGAAAACTGTATTCAAAATGACTACGGATTAAAGACTTGTATAGTAGCAACAATATCCTAGGGTCAGCTCCCCAGGATGTTTTACACAAGGTTTTCAAAATATTAAAAGCCTTATTAGCTCTTACACATATTAGTTCAACATGTTTTTGCCAAGAGGTATTACAGGTAAAAGTCACACCTAGAAATTTTACTGAATGAGATTCAGGAATAGGAACTTTATTGTAATAGACAGCAGGAATTGTAGTACAAACTTTACCAAATACTATCAAATTTGATTTTAGTACATTTATATCAAGATTTAAATAAGAAAAGTATGTATATAATTTTTTCAAGGCTTCATTCAGATTGTCTGTAATATTTTTTAATTTATTTCCAGATGCATAAACAACCAAATCATCAGCAAATTGCAGATTTTTGACTTCTGAACCCAGAATCAGGTTTAAACGACGTATATACAGGATGAAGATTAGTGGAGAAAGAATTCCTCCTTGACAAACTCCAATGCAACTAAATCTAGGACCATATAGTTTATTATTATGTTTTACAAAAACTTCTCTGTTAGTCAAAAATTTACTGACCCAGAACACTAGTTTATTTGGAATCCCTATACCAAGTAATTCAGTGCAGTGACATTTACGAATAAAAGGAAGAAAGACAATTTTGGACCGGTGAGACTGAACAACCACACCCTGGAGGTGGTTGAGAATATCAGATACCTGGGAGTCACACTGGACAGCAAATTGACTTTTAAGACTCACATAAAGAACACATGCACTAAAGCCAAAATGGCGTTGATGCAATGTAAAAGTGCAATAGGAAGAACCTGGGGAACGAAACCAGCAACAGTCATATGGATATATAAATCAATTATCCTACCCAGAATACTGCACGGGGCCATAGTATGGTGGCACAAGGCAGCGAACAAGACAAACAAAATAGAATTAGACAAGGTACAGAGGCTGGCGGCCCTGATGACAACAGGTGCTATGAGGACAACTCCCACAGCTGCGCTAGAGATCGTATTGGGACTCCATCCTCTGGATCTAGAAATTAAAAAGAAAGCAATTGAACAATGGTTTAAATTGAAAAGCGTGGGCCTATGGAGAGGTAATCCTCAAGATGGCGGACATGCTAGTATCAATAAGAAATATGAAGACAAATTGTCAATGATTCTCTCTAAAAATGACCTAATCAAGAAGGAGAGGGTTTTTGACAAAAAGTATAGAATACATATAGGACAAAGAGAGAGCTGGCAGACGGAAGACACCGGAGGCGTCATCTGCTACACTGACGGCTCTAGAAAGGAATCTACTAAGCTCTCCGGCTCCGGAGTGCACATACAATGTGCAAATGGAACGGAGATTAATAGATCAATACGGTTAGGCAAATTCGCAAGTGTCTTTCAGGCGGAAATATGCGCCATCACAGAGTGTGCGCAAACTATAAATACATCGCCATACAGACATAAAAAAGGTGACTATCTACAGTGACAGTCAAGCAGCATTGAAAGCCCTAAATAAAGTAGAGACAATGTCAGCAACAGTCAAGGAGTGCAAAAAATCACTCGAAAAGCTGGCGGAAAGAACTGAAGTCCACGTTGCCTGGGTCCCCGGACATGAGGGAGTCCCGGGCAATGAACTAGCGGACAAACTAGCCCGGGAAGGTGCTGACGAATGTGTGATCGGACCGGAGCCATGGCTTCCAATCGCTCATAAGATCATGAAAGGAGTAATTACCAGAAGCATAACAGTAGAAACCAACCTCAGATGGAGGTCCTCGATAGGCATGAGACAGTCGAAGATCTTCATCAGGGGAATGGATGCGAAAAGGACAAGCCGACTGGTCAAACTTACCAGAGCAAACATGAGGCTTGTCATAGAGATCATCACAGGACACTGTCGCCTCAACAGGCACCTAACAGTGATAGGAGTAATGGATGACCCATTATGCCCAGAATGCATGGAGGAAGAAGAAACCATCTTCCACCTACTAGCTGAGTGCCCCATGTATTCGTTAACAAGATGGGAAATTATGGGCACCGACAGACTAGAAGAAGAAGACATAGAACATCTGAATGTGGATCAGATAGTAAGCTTCTGCAAGGAAACAAGAAGGTTCGACGGGGCGCCGTGAAGACTGCTGGGATACCCAATCCAAACCGCAAGGAGATTTCGGGGAAATGAGCGAAGTGGGCGGCAAGAGATGCGGTCGGATCGTTCGCTCGGCGGTGCCGGCGTCCCCAACAAGAAAATAATAATAATAAGTAATTCAGTGCAAAGTACATCAATATTTACACTATTAAATGCTCCAGCTACATCAAATAATACTGAGATTAGATGTTGTTTATTGCTCACACTGTTGTGGATATCAAGCTGCAGTTGACAAATGCTTTCACGTGCAGAAATACCCCTTCGGAAGCCAAATTGGTTAGCAGGTAATACATTATTTTGTTCTACATAAAACTCCAGTCTTTGCTTAAGTAACTGTTCAAAAACCTTTCCAACACAAGATGTTAAAGCAATAGGGCGGTATGAGTCAGGATTTGAATGTACTTTACCCGGTTTCAAGATAGGTACCAAACAATCAGTCTTCCAGGAAACAGGTATATCATTGTTTAGCCACAATTTATTAAATATTTTGAGTAATAATTGCATGCCTTTTAAGCTAAGCCTTTTTAACATAATGTAAGGTACACCATCCAGACCGAAAGCAGTGTCAGTCTGTTCCAGACAAGGAAAAAGGTCTAGTTAAAAAGTTATTAGTAGAATTTGTTACACAATCAGATGACAAATTAGGTTTATTATTTACATGATCTGGAGAATGTTTCTGTAAAAATTCTTGGATCCAACTATCACTAACACTATTAAAAGAGTATGTTTTGTTAAATTTTCGCATATATTTCCAGATTACTGACAAAGGAGTACACCGGTTAAAGGAATTGCACAGTTCAACCCAACTCTTTGATCTCTCTGTTTTTAATGTAAGTTTTTTAAGTGCTTGTAATCTTTTGAACTCTATATATGTCTCATCAGATGGATTATTTTTGAAATTAACATAAGAATTTTTTGAATTTTTAACTGCGTCTAAACATTTATTATTCCACCAAGGAAGGGGAACTTTTTTAAACAATTTCTTATTCAAATTATTGATAGAACAAATTGTAGGATGGACAGGCGATTTATGACTTGGAAGAGACTTATTAATTGCAGATTGCATAATTTTACAGAATTCTGTGTATGCTACCAATGGACTTGAATTTTGGTCCTGAAAATTAAGTAGTTCAAAATCTAGATTATCTGAATACTTTTTCCAATCCACCATTTTAAAGTTAGGAAAGGTGGGAAGATGAATGATACTGTTGCTATTCATATGACTGCTGTTGACATTATTTACAAACATTTTAATAATTACAGGAAGATGATAACTGCCAAGTGGATCAGTATGTACAGACCAATCAGAACAGAGGGCCAACGATTGAGAAACCAAAGTCAAATCTAAAGCGTTTGGACGCCAAGTCAACGAACCAACTGTTGTCATTTCGCCATTGTTTAGAAGAACCAAATTACTGTCTTCAACAATCTCCAATATTTCTCTACCTCTAGAATTGATAGAATGGCATCCCCATGATGTGTGATGAGCATTAAAATCACCAGCAAATATCATTGGTTCTGGCACTGAGTTTATTAAAGTTGCCATTTTATGTTTGTCGAATGCTGGTGTACAATTTGTTGGACAGTAAAAACTTACAATGCTTATTTCTTTGTTATTTACGAGAATTTTTACACATATGTTTTGTAGGGAGTTATCAGAATAAGTACTAATTTTTGTATAATTTATACTATTGTGAAGCAAAATAGCTACGCCATTGTGTTTATTACCAATATCATTCCTTTCAATTTGATATCCTCTAATATTATATAGTTTATTAGGTGTAAGCCATGTTTCTGATATTATTACGATGTGTATGTTGTTTTCATATAAAAATTTCGTCAATAATAATTTATTACTTGTACATACACTCTGAGCGTTACATTGCATAATATTAAGATCCATTGTTAGATGAAAAGTTTTTATTACTAATAGTTTGTTGGAGTATTTCTTTTATAGATGCTGAGTTTATGGGGGTATCTTTCTGATTCAAAATAATTTTTGTTATTGCATTTGTTAAAATAGTCATAAAATAATCAGATTTGGTTAGGTTTTGGATTTGTGTTTCAACGTTTCTTATGCCTAGTTGTGGGAATGATTTTTCATTATATAAATCTGAATATGTAGAAGTTTTGGTTTTTATTTTATTTTCTTCTATTTTAGCTTTTTTTTGTGGACAAACATTTGAGATTGCAATATGATTGCCACCACAGTTTGAGCATTTAGCATTTTTAACATCTTCTTTGCAGGTTTTAAAATTGTGATTCTGTGCACAAATGGAACAGACTTCGGAGTTTTTACAATATTTGGCGATGTGTCCAAATCTTAGACAATGAAGGCATTGTTTGACAGGGGGAATATAAGTTCTCACCTCATGTCTCCAAGAATCAAGGTATACGTACTGAGGCAATTCTATAGAGGCAAACGTTACAGCGACTGTCTGGGTAGGCTGATATGTGACCGAGCCAAACTCAT
Organism: Thumatha senex; assembly: GCA_948477245.1. Taxonomy (NCBI): domain Eukaryota; kingdom Metazoa; phylum Arthropoda; class Insecta; order Lepidoptera; family Erebidae; genus Thumatha; species Thumatha senex. Next base: position 11,169,692 of record OX419738.1, on the reverse strand, counting down.
TTCGTACGCGTCGCATGAAGCGTCTTACTTGTATTACATTTCGCGAGCTACCGATTAATGAAAAAATACGCTTATTCGAGAGGTCTGTAGGTACAGACGTAAGTACCCCAGTTACTTCAGTGGCTACAGCAGGAATAGTGGCTTTTAAGCCCAACTCTTCTAATATTTTTTTATTTTGAATAAATACATTGGCGTTATTGGATAAATCGAATGTTATGCCAATTTTAAATCTGTTGATTGATTTTAAATGTAAAATACCAGTGACGCAGTACTTGCGTATGGCATGGGAAAGGCAAAGTCTATCTTTATCTGTGAAAGGTTTTTCATCTTGGTGAGACAGGAATACAATATATTCTGATTTTTGACTATTTTCCGGGTACTTTCTAGAATATCCTGGAACTTTATAAATTAGATACTTCCTGCACGTATCCTCATCACCATCAGAGTCGACGGAGGAAGTTTCAGAAGCAGGCAGCGGTAAATCTGGTGGGTCTTTTTTTCTTTTTTTTACTCCTCCCATCTTCAATTTGATTAAATGAATTCACTTTACACTAATTAACTATTAATAATTACTATATTTACAAGAGAATTTACAAAATATACAGTTTTTCAGAAAATTTCAAAATTAATTTTCAAAATAAGCGCCTTTCGCGATCCAAGGTTCCCGCCTTTTTGTTTCATTTTTTATTTTTTTTTATTTTATTTAGTTGTCTTCGCCCATCTTGGGCAGGCAAAGGAAACTTAGTCCATACAGCCTAGTCTTCAGTATTTATTTTTCTTGTTAATAGTCTAGTCTAGTCGTTTGTCGATGTCAAGTCCTCAGTCCTAGGTCCTAGTCCATGCCCCAATAAGGCAGTGGATCCCTTATTGCAGCTCTCTTTGGAAATTTGGCACTAACACAAACAACACCGCTATTCTTTGCAATATATCACTTTCGTTTACTAATGCACTTTTCCGAACTCTTTATGTATAATATTCCACCATTATTAAACACAAAAACACGAATTTTACACTAGTTTTTGAAAATAATATACAACAAACGTGCGTCACCGCTCGCGTTGGCGCCAAAACCCTTCATTTTTTCAATTGGATAATTCATTTTTTTTAGTTGTCTTCTCCCATCTTGGGCAGGCAAAGGAAACTTAGTCCATACAGCCTAGTCGTCAGTATTTATTTTTTCTCGTTGTTTTGTTTTAGTCCTGTCTAGTCGTTTGTCGATGTCAAGTCCTCAGTCCTAGGTCCTAGTCCGTGCCCCAATAAGGCAGTGGATCCCTTATTGCAGCTCTCTATGGAAATTTGGCACTAAAACAAACAACACCGCTATTCATTGCAATATATCACTTTCTTTAACTAATGCACTCTTTATGTATAATATTCCACCATTATTAAACACAAAAACACGAATTTTACACTAGTTTTTGAAAATAATATACGACAAATGTGCGTCACTGCTCATCTTTGCGCCAAAAGTCGTTAGATAATTCAATTCAATAATTAATTAATTCAATTCTTAGGCTTTCTGTGCTCTTTATGTAAGCGGTGTCAACATGTCAATATGTCCCTGATGACGACTCTGCCAAAGTCAATGTCATTATCATGACATCTTATTTTTTTACTTGTTTTCGCCCACCTTGGGCAGGCAAAGGAAACTAGTCCATACAGGAAGTCTTTAGAATTTATTATAACTAACTATCTTCACGCTGTATCCCTGACGGGGAATTTATTATTTTCTTGTTATTATGTTTTAGTCCTGTCTAGTCGTTTATCGATGTCAAGTCCTCAGTCCTAGTTCCTGGTCCGAGCTCTCTATGGAAACCACCACTTCCGCATATAAAACAAGTTAAATGCACTAGTTTTATAAAATAATTTACAGTAAGCGTCCGCACTTGTTGATTTTCCCGCGTAGAATCTTGTTTATTTCTGATGGTTGTTGCTATTTGTATTCGCCCATCTTGGCGTCTCCTTGGAGTCTCCTTTGGCAAAAGAGACTCCATACAGCCTTGAGGAAAGTAATATGTTGCAATGAACGATGTTTTTTGTGTTAGTGCCAAAATTCCATAGAAAGCTTCAAGAAGGGATCCACTGACATATTGGGCTAGGAACACAGTACCCCGGACAGGACTTGGCATCGACAAAAGACTGGACATGACTTAAACAAATATTAAGACATATTAAAGATCAGGCTGCATGAGCATAGTTTCCTTTGACCAACCAAGTTGGACGAATGCCAATAACAACATACAAATTGTCAAATATTTCTAGTCTGCCAGAAAAATATCGATGTACCGAAATTGATTGAAAAACTACGAAATTCATTATTGTTATTTGTATAGAAAAATCCGTCATATTCGAAGTAAACGAAAGACAGGCGCATAAATAGAGCTCATAGTGTGTAAACATGGAATTCTTGCGTATTTGTATTTATCTCGTTTGTTTCATTTGTGTGTCTTCTGCTTACGATAAAGACGAATGTACGCCAAGGAGTGCCTGTGTATGTGTTTTTCCTAACGGCACGGGGATCGACTTAACGCCTTCAGCCAACAAATTTTATGCAGCTCAAGTATTTGACGAAAACTTGAAGAAGTTTTCAGATTTGAGTTATATGGATTTGACCACATACTATTATCATCCTTGTGTCGATACCATTTTAAATGTGACCGTGACACCCCCAACCACAACTACGTGTAATAAGCCTCTAGTGGTGAGTCTTTTTTTTATATTATTCTTTTCTTGTGTTATAAATGTACACGACCCTTATGGTCAGTTCTTAAACAGTACCATCTAACCCAAATGAAACTCATATACCTAAGCTTGTGCTTCGGATCTAGACTACTGATAAATATACATATAATATTTTGAATACATTAATGTTAGAAAACACTCAAACTGGGAGAAATATTGTGTATCAGAGAAATATTAGTTTCAACAATAGTTTCGAACCTAATACCTCAACAGGGGACAAACACAGACTACTTACCAAGTGTCAGAGATAACATAAATACAAAAATAAATAAGATTAAACATCTTGTTTATTTTTGTGTTTATGTTATCTCTAATGAAGAAATTCGTCACACATGTTCTTCACTCAGATTAACCAAATAACCCTGCTAATGACTACATACATATGATCAGGGAACACCATGGAAATGTGTAAACAAAATTGGTTTTGATTTGTAATGCATTCATGATTGTTGATAAAAATTTGGCAGATGACACAAACACAATTTATAACAAGAATGACTTGCATGTTTTACACTGGTGATAGTTTGTTGACATTAAATATTTTAGGGATATTACACTCCAATTATATATTTCTTTTGCTTATATTCAATATTAAACCCACACATGCACTTCTGGACATCAGAGTACAGTACGCGCCACGAGTCATGAAAGAAAATGGCATTGAATGCGCATGTATATTCGAAGAGAAAAGTGTGTACTATAAATACGATAAGTTGAGGCTTGACCTCTGTGACCTCACAGTAATAAGTTGGTACAGATGCAAAAAAATGTATACTTATTTGTATTATTCTATATTATAATAATTAATCTAATATTATTAAATGTTCTAATTTGTAGACTAATTATTATAATAATCGGGAAACATTTCTCGCAGGTCTCAACTTATCGTGCGCGTGTAGTAAATGATATTCAATATAAATTCGCTGTATAAAGGATAGAAATGATTATAACAATAAAAAAATGTTGTTATGTTTATTTAGTACATGACTACACATACACTTGAAATAAAAAGTTAATCAGTGTCACCGTAACTCAATGGCATTACACCTTCCATTGGTGGAAACTGCAGTTTGCTTGGGCCAGCAGCTTGAGCTGGATCGGATGGCTCTCCAGAACTTGGGCCGGATCAGATGGCTCTCCAGAACTTGGGCCTGGGAACAACTCATCCTCTTCGGCAACATCTTCCTGATCAGAATCACTGTCGTCGCTATCTGAGTCTTGTCCCACCCGTATAATTAATTCTGTGGTCGACTATATGGTCGCTTTTGATATATTCTTCTTCAATCGACTTTACTTTATTGCAGAGGTTCTGCCAATCATTAGCCCCCATTGCCTCTACCTTTTCTTTTATCAAATCTGTTCGCGTTTTATATTCCATTCTACGTTTTTACTACTAACGTAACCCTTAATTGCGGCCCAAGCCATCTCAATAGGATTGAGATCAGGATGGTAGATCAAATGGGAGATCAGGTGGCAAGCGGAGAACGTTGTGGTTATGTTCTCCTAGTATTCTATCAAAACTAAATTTTTTGTGTATCTCTTTATTTAATTTTACTAACTCATACAACTGAGGCTTATACATTTCAGGCCTAAATGATATGCCTTTGCTTGTCAGCCAAGCTTGCATTTCTGACTTCCTGCTATTGGAATTTGGTGCAGAATCGTATTCTTTATTATGGTAGGAGGCATTGTCAACTACCACGACGGACCTTGGTGGGAGGTTAGGTATTAGTTGTGTTTTTAACCACTTTTCATAATTTTCATAGTTAATATCGTCGTGGTAGTCGCCAGTCTTTGTACCGGACTTAAAACTAATAGACCGTTTGGTACAAAACCAGCCTCAAAACCTGCATGCACAATAACTACACGTTGACCCTTTGAAATGGGTTTTATTAAACCTTATGTTGACCCATCAGACCAGGATTTTGCTATAGCGTGAGAGGAATGGATATATGATTCATCCGTGTATATTATAGGTCTATTTTCTTGTCTATACTTTCTTATTTATTCTAGATAATTTATACGTAACAATCTTATCTTGGATTTTTCAATAAGGACTTTTCTGTTGTTTTTAGTGGCTTTCCAACTAAAACCTATATTTTTAATTATGCGACGGAGACTTGTCTCCGATCCTCGAAAATTTATGTCATCTTGTAATTTTGATAAAAGTTTTTTAACTGTGGGAATCTCATTATTTGTTACGTGAAAATTGTGAATAGGTCGTTTTATCACCCCTTGGTCAAAATTATCTACACCTGTTATAAGAAATGCCCGACTTCGTTTTTTCCCGGGAGTTCTAAAAACCGTTAGTTAATCTGATTGGTTAGCTTGCTTTACTATCCTGTATATAGTAGATTTAGAAACTTTTGTAGCTTCAGCTACCTCTGCCATCAACTGAACGTAATTCAGTTCACTGAATTAATTTTTCATAAAGCAGTAAACGTCATACACCATTTTTCTCGCTTGTCTATTAAGAGTACGTTTATATTTTTTACTCGTTGGCGGAGACATCGTAGATACTAATAAAAAATCACTTCTTTCAAATTAACACTAAAACAATATTATACATAACCTCTTTACAACACTGTTTACAAAAACACTAAGTTCAAATATATCTAACACTATGTACACTTACAATACTTTTTAATTATTTTTAATATAAACACATAAAATTGTCCTTCTAAACAAATAATTTATAATAAGTATTGTCCGATTTATGAAATTATGTGACACTTGTGTTATCGCTGGTACCCAAGGCGAGCTCAGTGCGTGCGCGGGTGAAGAGATGCAAGGAATCACTGCACGTCGCTCGTTGCCATGGTGACTCGTCCCGCTCCTCACCCCTACCTCAACTGACACCTATTTATCGTCGTCTGCGCACTTTCATGACTCGTGGCGCGGACTGTACCTAAACCTTTCCATTTTTGAGCAATCTACCTGTATGGTCTTTAAATGTAAGTCTAACTATACCCTGACTCCTTATGCTCTTTACTTTTGCACAATAAAAAAAATGGTGATCACATCTGCAGCGGTTAAAATTACAACAGATGTGGGTGAATGTCCCAAAGTATTTATTATTTATATATTATTTTATTGCTTAAATGAAAGTTCATTATGGTTTCAGCTTTGCCGTCATTCAAGTACTATGAAATTGGATAATGCAACAAAACAAACATATATTCTAACAAATAATTCATATGACTATTTGGGAAAGTCTGAAGATGCTAAATTCTCAAATCTAGGAGACTCTATCACCTACATCAATGGACCATCGTAAGTATCCATTAATATTTTGTCATAGACATATTGTCACGCCATTATCCCTGAAGGGTTAGGCAGAAACATACTATACGCCCACATTTCACCATATAGTCCATTGCCGTGTAATATTTTGTAACAAATCATATTTTTATATTCAATAATATACTCTTATTCACATCAATGAAATGAAAATTTATTTTTAAATTTTTGAAAATTTTTTTTTGTACTGGTTTAGCTTTAATTTCATGTACTGATTGAATTATAGTACTACGCAACTCTTAAAAATCACAGAGGATGGGAATAGGCCGGTGATACCTCCTTTGACCTTGTCTTTTTTCAACCGCATTGATGGACGCACGTCCATCGTTCATTGAGGTATACAGTATGTGAGGAAAAAGAGACCCAGAAGTGTTCTTAAGCGAATTTAAGAGCGAAAACCTATGACGCAGCTTGATGGCTCAATGTATGATAGTACTCGTTTCGTAACAAATTGCCAAAAGTGGTAGAACAAATGTTACTGGTTATGACCTTGGCTATCCAGTCCTAGCAGGTTGCTGGTGTTTTACAAATGACCCGTATATGATGATATCTACACTAATATTATAAAGCTTTGTTTGTTTGTTTGTAATGAATAGGCTCAGAAACTGCTGAACCGATTTAAAAAAAATTTTCACCATTTGAAAGCTGTAACGTTGTAAAACGTCACATTGAAATGCCATTGTTGGTCTTGAGATTTAGAGAGAGAGGTGAGTAGATTGTTGACTCTTTCGCTCCGTGTGTCATCGATTTTAAATAAATTGCGATTTCTGTAAGGCTGTATTCATTAGTTCCATGCCATAGGGTAGACTTGGAAAGAAAAAAAAATGTCTTTTTGTCTGTGGTGACGGAACAAGCGATTAGCCTAGCTACAGCGACGACAAAAAAGATGTCGTCGTAAATATATTTTTTAAACTTCGCTAAAAAGAAGTAATCTTTTATAAATTGTATATGGAAGTTCACGCCTGTTACGATGCTTGGAGCAGCGTTAATGGAATATTTGCCTGCTCTTCAAGATTTATTGGTTTTTCTTTAAAAAAGTGCTGAAAAGTCACTTTTTTATATTAATTCTATTGTTGGATAAAATTTGCCGTAAATGCTGACCATCTGGTGAATTCTTTGCATCCTGTGGTTACGGGCTTGTCATTCTAGTGGAGACGGCACCTGTAGCGGTGTGCAGATGTGATTTCGAATTCCGTGGTAATTTAACCACGCCTTCAGGTACCTAATTTGAATTGTTTTTGTGTAGATTAATCTAGTAATGATGCACGGCTCAATGAACAGGCCCATGTAATGACTCAATTATTAGGCTCATGTTTTGAATCATGTTACGATATATATTTTGACTCATAAGCTGGCCTTATGCTGGATCTCACTATTCTAAATTTCACGCCTCAACCCTGTGAATAGTTAATCTTTAGCTTACTAAATCACTGGTATAGATTATACCAATAGTGATAATGTATATAATGTATATTCAATCAATTCGCCTATAAAAATATAGAAACTTTCTTCTAGAGATGTATTCCATTATTTTTGGTTCCTGCTCTTATGATTAGAAGCTCAATCTCTGTCGCTGATATCCGTGTGCATAAAGTTGGTAGGACTTATCCTCCTGGCGCCTGAACCGAATTATATATTTTGTTTGTTTGTTTGTTCATGTCCCCATAATAAGACAATCCTCGCCATTATTATTATTACAAAGCTACATTATTCACGAGTAACATAGGCTATATTTTATTTTGGAAAAAAATAGGGTTTCGTAAGATATTTGGGTTTTTCGGACACAAAGTGTAAAAAATCAACCAGAAAAGTTACTTATTTTGCGTACGCTGCCTAAACTATAAAAGATAGATCCATAAAATGTTCTAATTAATTGTAGATCTTATAAATATCTACAAAAAAGTCCGCATCACACTATACCTATCTATGTCGAGTGAGGCACAACAACCATTTTTTTATTTAAAAATCTCTTTTTTTTGGACTACATTTAAACGCGTTTATTTTACTCAGGCTATTAATCCTTATCAAAATAAATTATTTCATCACTAAGTACAGTTTATGTAGATAATATTTGGTCTTTGAATGATTAAAATTGGAGGTTTTGGCCCGTTGCAAAGGCGGGGGTGCGCGTGCGGGAGGGGAGTTTAGATCTATGAGTTATAAAGAGGAAAGATTTGTAAGTTTCTTTGTAATGAATAGACTCAGAAACTACTGGGCCGATTTTAAGAATTCTTTCACCATTAGAAAGCTACTTTGTTCGGTAGTAACATAGGCTATATTGCATTTTTAAAAAGTTTAGGGTGCCGTACCTAATCTCGAATAGGAAAACTTCACCACGCGGGCGAAGCTGCGGGTATCAGCTAGTGATAAAATATATCTATGATGAAAATGACATATGTATATATTACAGGCAGACAACAGTTCGTCTGCTATGTGCAGACACAGAAAACCAGCTTAAAGTATTCTCAATTGACGAACCAAAGAAAATCGTAAGTCATCTCTAGTACTTAGTACAATAAATTCACAAAATACACTGCTTATTTGCATTTAAAGACTCGTCGCAGCAAGGTCCGCTTCCATTGCCACACAGTAGTTTTTTTTTTTATAATTTAGTTTGACACCTGTCTATCATTTAGATCTATTAGATGAAGCGCACCAACTAACAGGTGAAGTTAGTTTACACCCAATGGTCTTGTCAAAACCTCTTTGGCTCTAGTCTGATACACCCATCTCAGTGTTGGTTCTCGTGTTTTGAGCTTTATAAGCCAATTGTGTGTAAAGGTGGTGAGCCCATTGCTGTGTTGGAATAGACAGACGCTGGTTGTGCCTACCTGCTGTTGAAAATTTTTAAGCTGCCCATAAAGCCTTCAACTTGAGTTAATTACTGCCATGTCACTGGCAACCGGGACCAACGGCTTAGCGTGCCTTCCGAAGCACGGAAACGCTCGCAAATGTAAATGCCTCAAAGTGGTTACCCATCCGTGACCAGCTATAGCGAAAGTTGCTTAACGCAGTGATCGTTTACAGAACACTGAGTCCGCCGGACCACGAGCGCTTCTTATTTCTTATACATAGATCAAAATAAAAACCTGAAAAATAGGAGAAGTGCAAACAAAACAGTTGAAAGCAGTCGTCGGACTCCAATGCGAGGGCTTCGCTTGCAATCGGGAATACGCTCGGTTGATGATAATGTTAAAAAATGATTGAAAAATATATTATTAAAAAAAAAAAACATGTCCCTCCCGTGACGTCTCACGACGACCGGGGTTTATTGAATGATTAGCTTATGTAGTCTCACCTCTCAATTTTCTTTATATTTATGGACAAATTTTTAAAGTTATTAGTATCCTAACTTTAACTTTTGTCGAGGATTGAACCCGTGACCTTTGCCTAACCAGGGCAATGTTCAAACCACTGAACGACCCAATTAATCATAGTAAGAAATATACATATAATACCGTATCAATCATAGTTCTTCTTCTTCGTATCAATGGCAATAAGTTAAATGTGTCCAGCCCAGAACTCAGCGACATGGACGGCTCTTTTGGTGGCACCGTTAAGATCTTGCACGGTGCAGGTACTAGGACACAGTGAACACGATAAGAGGTGGTTGTAGGGGTGCACCACAGTCACAACCTCCAAGGTGGCAGCTTTTCTGAGGGTTGAATGTAATCTGACGTGGGAAAGTATTTCGTGAGCCACTCCTGTTGTCGGGCACTCCCCACTGGATTTGGCACTGCGACCGTGCATCGCCGAAAGCTCTTTCTTCTCTTAAGGCGTGAACTGAGTAGATAATGTTGATAAAGAGGGTGGCGTGCATCATTCTCCTGCTTTCCCTTTTCCACTCCACATGCCACACGCCGTCGCACCGAGATGGTGGAACGATGCCAGCAAGTGGGTACAATTTGTTTAAGGGAGTAGGCTTAAGGCAGCCCGTTATTATGTGATGTGCATGTGTCGTTCAGTGCAACATCAACTTCCTTGGCATGTGCTGATCGATGCCATACTGGACAAGCGTATTCGCCTGCCGAGGAAGAAAGTGCGAGACCTGTTGCTCTTACAACATGTTGAGCTGCCCCCCAGGACGTGGATGTTAACCGTCGAACCAAATTGTTTCTGCTCGCTACTTTTCGTTTGGTGTTAAGACAGTGGGCTTGATATGTCAGAGTGCGATCGAGAGTAACGCCAAGGTAACGTGGGTTGGGGCAGTGCTCAATCTCGACACCATGCCACGAGATTTCAAGAGGTCGGTTTGCTTCCCGGTTACACAGATGGAAAGAACAAGACTGAGTCTTAGATGGATTAGGGCGTAATCCATTGCATGAGTAGTACTGGTCGAGACTTTCCAGCGCAGTCATCAATCTTTCCTCAACTTCCTCAAAACGGGGCGCCTGAGCAGCCAACGCCAGATCATCCGCGTATAGAAAGTGCTTTGTACTCATGTTTATTTGCTGATCGTTTGTATATTAAAAGAGTATATTGTATATTAAAAAGAGCTGGAGCCAAAACACTTCCCTGCGGTAGCCCGTTCTTCTGAATGCGCCATCGACTCTTGCTGTTCTGCATATGCACCTGGAACCTGCGGTTTGTCAGGAGTTCCCTCAAAATTTGAGTAAAATGTAAATCATTTGTTATCTTGAGCACCTTGACTTGAGAGCCTTTTGATGTTAACTGTGTCATAAGCCGCTGACAGGTCAACAAATACAACACCGGTTACCTGGCGAGTTTCAAAACCGTCTTCAATGTACTGTGTTAAATTGAGTATCTGGTTGGTACAAGATTTACCCGGTCTGAATCCAGCTTGTTCACGAATGAGGTTAGTTTCCAGAACAGGTGTAAGGCGGTCCAACAACATTCTTTCAAACATTTTAAAGGTGTGACACAGTAATGTAATGGGGCGATAGTTTTTAGGCTCGTCAGGGTTCTTTCCTGGTTTGAGAAGCGCTATGACCTTTTGCTCTTCGCCACAATTTTGGAATTTTTAAAGAAATTAGGTAGTTATTAAAAAGAGCAAGAAGCCAAGATACCACTCCTGGCCCAAAATGCTTGCTTTGCTCGACAGTTACATCGTCTACGCCAACAGCTTTACCAGTTTTCAGCATCGTCATGGAGTGAATTATATCCGAGAGTGAGAACGGTTCGCTAATTTTGTTGACGTTCAAGGACAATTGTTGGAGCCCCTGAATTTTACGTAGGCGCTGTTGTGGTTTTCCATTTATCAAGAGGTGGTGAGCCACCTGGTCAGGGGTCACTTGACGGGATTAACAGCGTCTGGTGGATCATCAGTAAGTTTCCTTATCGCTTCCCACTTTTACTGTTATGCGACATGTCAACATTAGTGACCAGATTCATCCAAATACGAGGGCGGGTTTTTTTGATTAAAAAATCATCTTATTTTTCAACGTAGTCTCCCTTGAGCTCTATACACTTTGTCCACCGCTTCTCCAATTTTTTTATCCCTTCCAAAAAATAAGATTTGTAGAGGTCCTCAAAATAGGTCTTTGTTTGTGAGATGATTTCATCATTCGAGTCAAATCTTTTTCCACCAAGCCATTTCTTCAGGTTTGGAAACAAGAAGTAGTCACTCAGAGCCAAATCTGGAGAATAGGGCGGATGAGGGAGCAATTCATAGCCCAATTCATGGATTTTTGCCATGGCAACTGCAGATGTGTGCACCCTTGCATTGTCTTGGTGGAAAAGAACTTTTTTCTTGGCCAAATGAGGGCGATTTTTTTTAAATCGTCATTGAATCGGCCCAATAAGTTGGCATAATATTCTCCATTGATTGTTCTTCCTTTTTGAAGGTAGTCAATGTGGATTATCCCGCGTGCATCCCAAAAAACAGTCGCCATGACTTTATTGGCTGACAAACCCACTTTGGCCTTCTTTGGCGCCGATTCACCCTTAGAAACCCAATGTTTTGACTGTTGTTTGGTCTCTGGTGTGTTGTGGTGGATCCACGTTTCGTCCACGGTTACAAAACGGCGAAAAAACTCCTCCATATTGCGGTTAAACAACGCCAAACCCTCCTGTGAAGTTGTTACACGATTGCGTTTGTGGTCGACTGTGAGCAAACGCGGCACCCATCTTGCGGAAAGCTTTCTCATGCCCAAGTGATCATTCAAAATTGAAACCACTGAACCATGCGAGATCCCTATGGCTTCCACAATCTCTCGCACTTTCAATCTTCGGTCGGCCAAAACCATATCGTGAATTTTTTCGATTGTTTCGGGTGTAGACACCTCAACTGGGCGTCCAGGACGTTCGGCATCTTCAGTGCTTGTACGGCCACAACGAAACTCAGTAAACCACTTTTTCACCATTGAAATCGATGGTGCAGAGTCCCCATAGTATTTATCAAGCTTAGCCTTGGTTTCGGTAATGGTTTTTTTTCGCAAAAAATAATGCTTAATAAGCACACGAAATTCACTTTTTTTCCATTTTCTTCTCAGATTGCTGGGTAGTCTGATAAAAATAGCTGCCAAACACAAACTAACTGACGCAGTAAGTTCAAATTTTGACAGGAGTCGACTGACAGATGCCTGTTGACAGGAGCAGTGTTTCTTTTTCAGTAAAGAGGTCAGAAGTTCAAAAAGTCACGGACTTATTGACCCACCCTCGTATCTCTCCAACTTTCAGCTACAGGTTGAATAAGCTGCTCTCCCTTCCCTACTGTATCTTCTGAGAAAGGGTTTTCCCTGTGGAGTGACTGGTATTCGTCGAATAGTAGAGCGGATTCTTTATTGAGACCTACGACATCCTAGCGGGATACATTGCCGAGACACAGTCCAGATATTATTTACAAATTGGTCGTAGTTTTCAGGAAGCGGACCAATGTCAGCAAGTTTACTGTCCAGTATTTCAGAATAACGCCTCCAATTAGCTTTTTTAAAATTAAACCTTGGTCTATAGCTTACTGAAGCCAGTCGTACTGCTCCTGTTATTTGACATGTGATATGTTGTTGTGTATGTGTTGGGTGTTTGGTATGACTGAGCCGACGCCTTTTTTGCACAGGGAAAGCAATTTTTTACTGACAAATATCAGGTCTGGATTATATCCACGGTGCCAACGTCGGCTATTAAAAGAAGCGGGAAGCTTTGCGTCATGGACAAGACCTAGGTTTTCAGTCTCTGCCCAACTTTTTAAAATCCCCAACCACTACTCTTGATATTTGGTTACAGAAGTTTTGCGACGGTTTGAAAGCGAAGAGGCTATATGGTGGTTTATACACGGATGTCACCGTACAATTACCCGTATCAACCGTAAGGTTTCAACGTCGTTTTCAAAAGAACTTGACGCAGAAATTATAGGAAGCGAGGTCTTTGCAAAAATAGCACTGCCATACTTAGGGTTTGGGTTTTCCACTATCAGTGACATGCCACTTACGTTGGGTCGCGGCTGGGAGCTGCCTCTGTGTGTCTCTTGGACGCAAAGAATGTCACATTGTGACCTCTTACAAAGCTCTGCAAGGATGATCGCCTTGTTTGCTGAGAAACCCTCTATGTTTATGGATACAATCTGGAAGCTCTCGAGTGTTTTGGCTCTTAAAAGAGCCGTTTGCGTCATTTGCACAGTGGAACTGTTTATTGCCATCGTGGTTCACTTTATCTACGTCGCTCGGGGAGGCTCCCCTCGTGCACCCCATGGGCACATCAATCATAGTAACAAATTATGAGGCGTGCAATAGACATCTAAGTAATAATGATAATAGATTGTCAATAAAAAATATCACCAAAAACTTAAATCAAATTATTTTTTGATTTTCAGTATTTATTTCTTAAATGGTCCAGTAGACTTTTTTGTAGTATGAAATGAAATAAAAAGTTGACATGAAACAGGATCTAGTGGCACAAAGTAAATTTTGGGATATTGGAATTTTTTGTTAACTAACTTTTTTCCAAAACGCAGTTCGGAATACCTACTTTAAAAAAAATATGGATATAGAAATACTATACCGGTTGAGGTACCTGTGAATCAATGTCTCTAAAATTCACTCTAAATAGTTATTGTTGTAGTCAGGTATATAAATGTTTATATTTTATTACAGGTATTATCCTTCTTCTCTAGGGATGCTTGTCTTAAGCAAATAGAAGAAGTGGGAAGGTCGTTTGGTTCGACGCTTCTCATTATATTCTTTTCTTTCGTGATTTTCTACCTCGTTCTGGGAATTTGTACAAAGAAGTTTCTCATGGGTGCAACAGGCGTCGAAGTCATACCTAACCTTGGTTTTTGGTCGGATCTACCAAATCTTGTTAAGGTGAGCAAAATCTTAATCTTAATAATATTGAAACGTGAAAGTTTGTATGGATGTTTGTTACTCTTGGACGTAAAAACTACTGAATGAATTTTAATGAAACTTCACAATAATATAGCCTATACATCAGAATAACACATAGGCTACTTTTTATCCCGGGAACAAGTTCCTGTGGGAAACGGGAACGGGAAAACTTCTCTACGCGGGCGAAGCCGCGAGCGTCAACTAGTATTACTACTACTGGCTCTTAATGAATAGATATTGAGGGAATATGTTTGATTTCCTTATTCATATATCATAATTGTTGGATTCCATTAAACCCAAATTGAAATGCCTTATTCCCGATGGGGTGGCAGAGGCATATTAGATGCCCACTTTTCACCATGTGTATTCCTGTCCCACGTAATAGGTGGAGAGCCCATTGCCGTGTTGAAATAGACAGACGCAGGTTGTGGCTACCTGCAGTTGAAAATTTTCATGTTTCTGGCAACCGGGACCAACGGCATAACGTGCCTTCCGAAGCACGGAAACGCTCGCAAATGTAAATGCTACAAAGTCACCCATTCGTGACCCGCCATAGCAAAAGTTACTTAACACAGCGATCGTTTACAGAACATTGAGTCCGCGGGACCACGAGCGCTTCAATGGTAGCAACACAAAATTCATAGACTTCCAACTTTTTGTTTACGCCAGAAACGCATACGGCTCACCTGATGGAAAGTGCTCACATTAGGCAACTAGGCACTTCTAACGCATGTACATAAGTACACACACACTTTCTTTTTGTGCTATTGTTAAGCTGCAATCATCTTATTTTATGGAACTGAGGTGGTAGACAAGCTTACGGCACACCTGATGGAAAGCGGTCCCCGTAACCCATGAACCCGGCAGGTATTACTAATATTTTTATGACAAAAAATCTCGTTTTCAGGATGGTTGGCTATTTATGATTAACGGCTGCAAGCTCCCGGCTAGAGCTTCAGGACAAACAGTGTCACCGGACCCCAACAGCTACGATAGTATATAACATCAGAGGGAAGAGTCCCTCTCCGAAGGACAACTGGTCCTCATCGAATAGATAGACAATCTCGTGTTCTTGGTATTTTTTAAGTATATGTTTCATGTTACGTTTACGTCTAGTTTTAAAAAATCGTTTTATTATTATTTTTTTGTATCACATGAGCCCTAGGAAGAGTGTAAAGCCAAGTTCATATTATTGTGACGGAAGGTGTCGTGGCGCGTCAGAAAGCTCTTAATTTCATTTTTTAAAATGTATTGCATAGTGGTGTGGCGCCGTTTGTTGTTTTCCTACTACCCTAATCATAATAAATAAATGTATACGTTCTGGCGCGCCACGACACATTTCGACATAATGTGCACTTCGAAGTTTGAACTAACACAAATCGTAACCACGAGCATCTAATAAGTACCTAATAGAGGGAACAGAACACTCCGAGATATCGTTTCTATAAATAACGAAGACGCAGAAAAAAATGATTACAGCGCACAACGCTAACTGCCTACCTGTTTGAACCTGTTATAATTTGCATCTCACTCACATCTCTCTTTCTATCACGTTACTTCTATTCATTCTGACAACCTAAAGTCACCAAGCAGTGTCTCGTTTTTGAGTTAATTTCAGACAGAGAGACGAACCCGGCGTTGAATTTTGTTGTATATATAAGGATATTGAAATAATATACATAATATTAACACTCGTACATAAGGTTACTAACTGAATGTTTGTTGCGCTTGCACTTGTGTCAACATTACTATTTACATTACAGTGTGTGATGAAATGACTTTAACCTATTGCACAGATAATGTGCAATAGGTTAAAGTCATTTTATTTACACACACTGTAATGTAAATAGTGAATGTATATTTTTTATAACTAACATCTTATAGAATATTGGTTGGTTTTGATTAAACGTTTAAAAATATGTTACAATAAAAACATTTTTTTAATAATTAATTTTATATTGAATCCTTAAAATATTGTCCACAAAGGATTTTTAAATCCAGTAATGCAAAACCTATTTTTAAAACCTATTTTAAAAACTATTTTTTGTTACACTAGAAATATCTATTAGTAATAATCCACTAACGTGTAATATTTAATATAAACCTCATAAAACGTATGCTTTATATTATGAATATATTGTAAAGACCTACATCTACTTAAGCGTGTCAATGTTTTGAATTAAAGCTATACAATTGTTTATAAGAGAATTATATTAGATTCGTTATTGATGCCTGATACAAAGTTTAATTTTGTCACAAAATTAACTCTTCAAACTTTAATAATGTTTATCGGGATATTTCCCATGCCTAGTTTCATTTGCGAGTACCCGACATTATCGTTATGGTTCTGTAAATTCATTTATTAACACTTCGCCCATAAAGCAGAAGAAATGATTAGGTAGCAAAAGTGGTCATACTACTTATCATGTAAAAAAAAAAACTATGCAATACACTTTTTAAAGTCCGACGATGGCTAAAAGGCCTTAGAAACCAGGTCATAAAAGCAACAAAAAAAAGTCTAACGAAACCCACATTAACTATCGCGTTATTTTATTTTATTTTTTATTTGGTGCTGACTTGAAGCGTGTGTAATCGTACATGCGCTTCAAAAATAGGTTATGTCAGTCACCTGAGAGCACACCAGAGAAGCTCTCAATAGTAGCAGTCGCTGTGGCCGAATACGGTCAGGAGAGTATATTATTATATATATTATATTTATTTGTTTAAATATTGCTTTGTGTATTTATTTATATGAGTATAGAGGCGGTATTTTAATTTTCGTAGAATTTTGTACCACACGGACTTGAAGATGGACGGCAAGTACTGCAGGGCCAGACGCCTGTGACAGCAGGTGTAGCCTGGTCAAAACAGTGGGCAACAAAAAGCTATGCAATGCAACCTTGTTTGTTCCCTGCGGACCTGTAGAAAAACTATATCATCAAAATGTAAATCAAAAAGTACTACATATAAACATGAATACCTGAACATAAGATATTATGGATTTTGATATAATTTTTTGTTCAGTTGTTTATTAAGTATGTCATGGTTATGGGTTTATAATTAATAAGTATTAAGAATACATAAGAAATAAGTAATCTAAAGTCTTGCCATTTAAAAGGAAAAATAATCCAGTATTTATTGTACTTCTATCAATCACGCCATCAAACTTGTAGTATGAATGTGTATTCTAATCTATGATTAGTATTAGAGTCTCTGAAACACGAGTTACAACGTGTAATGTATGAAATATAGCCAATCAAATTAATAGTACATTTTTGTCTCTTTTAGATAATTTTAGTAGCTACACACGTTAAAACGTTCAATAGAACGAATGAATGAATGAACTGATACGGTGCAGTGAATTGCAGCCTTATTGTTCTATTTTTTACAACACAGGAAACTGACTGAGCAATCTTTGACGCCAATAAAATTTGCCATTTCTGTAATTTTTGATGCTAAATGACTTAGTTCGATTGTGCCAAAGTCAAAAAGTTAGATTTTGATAGCAAAATAACTTCCCAGATCTTGCTAAATCTATAATTTCAATGAAAAAGCGTGTGTGTATTCATATCATAACGTTTTCAAACTAAGGGTACCTACCTAGTACTTATTTTATAACCTCGTATTATATATAAAAGATAATTTTGAACTTCGATAGTAATTAAATAAATAAAAAATAAATACTTTTTACACACACAGCGCCATCTAGCCCAAACTAAACTATAAGCTTGTACTATGAGATCTAGACAACTGATATACATACTTATATACTTCTAAATACATACATATTATGCATAAGAAACACCCAAACTCCGAAACCAACATTTGTGGATCATACAGTGTACAGTGATGAATCCTATATCAATATTGATGCATGTGTGATGTATCCAATATCAAGATTGATGCATCTGTGATGTATCCAACATCTAGGACGATTTAACCAATAGACGCGTAATGTACTCAATGAAGTATGAAATCACGTTCAGCCAACTTTCATGCGGGGGGAAACTACACACATAGTGTTTTCTTACTCTTGCATTAAGTGTTGTCACTGTCTAACAACCAATAAAAATACAACTGCAAATAGAAAAACGTAGGTATGCAATACGAATTTGACTCAATATTATTCGGCTAATTTGAGATGGTACCTCTTTGTATGATGTTTATAGAGAATGAAAGTATATTGAATATAGGCTTAATGAAATAAAATTTTACTTTAAAAGAAACATTAATTGTTCGACCGCTATAACTTTTACACCATTCACAACACATTTCGTAATTTTTTCTTTATAAATTATCCTCCAAACGTGTACGATAGACTGAGTCCGCGGAACAGCGACGAACAGCTAAAAATGCTTAGCAAATGGCAAGCGGGGTATATAGGCGCAAAATGTAAGATTGGTTAAATCGTCCTATATCAATATTGATGCATCTGTTATGTATCCAATATCAATTTTCATATTGGATATATCATCCGGAATAAATCTTCGGTAGCGATTTATATTTAACAAGTAGTATTAAATTCGGATTTTGTACTTGATATTCAACATTTTTGGACCAAAATCAAATATGAGAATTATATTTTAATACTTTAGTTAGGTATAAAAAGAATAAATAAATAAATAAATATCCATCACGCCTTATCCCCGAAGGGGTGGCAGAGGCATATTATATGCCCACTTTTCACCGTGTGGATTCCTGTCCCACGTAATAGGTGGTGAGCCCATTGCCGTGTTGAAATAGACAGACGCAGGCTGTGGCCACCTGCTGTTGAAATTTTTTAAGCCGCCTATAAGGCCTTCAACCAGGCTTAACGACTGCCATTTTACTGGCAACCGGGACCAACGGCTTAACGTGCCTTCCGAAGCACGGAAACGCTCGCAAATGTAAATGCCACAAAGTGGTCACCCATCCGACGACCAGCCATAGTGAAAGTTGCGTACCTCTGTGATCGTTTACCGAACACTGAGACCGCGGGGCCACGAGCGCTACATAAATGTATAAAAAGAAACTCCATTGAATATATTGTCTTCTATTGAATATACCACTAAGTATAATTATATATTAACAAATAACTATTATGTACATACTGCTATTTAAAACTGATCTCAAGTTTGGAACAAATTTCGAAACTTCTTGGAATCTCTTACAATACATTTCGAATTTTGAATAAACGTCCTTTTTTTTTTCTTATTAAATTTAACTATGATGCCGTACATTTTATACATCAATAAAAATTAGTACTACATTTCACGTGTTGGCCCGTGATATTGTTGCTAAGACCAATGCATTTTTTATCATCTATGAATATAATAATGAACCCATCAAATATATAAAGATTAATTATACATTATATTATACCTATCTAAAAAAATACACACATATACGTATTATAGGATGTATCTATGTTTGTTGAGATTAGGAAACGCAAGTTAATGCCGTTTAAAAAAAATAAAGATAAATCTATCGGTAAAGTAAATAGTACCTATACTGATTTGAAAAATCTTGAAACATTTACAAAAAAAAATAAAAGTTCTTAGTTACAGTTTAAATAGACCATCACATTTGTATATCACAATATCTAAGAATTTAAAAACCATAATATAACTATTTTTAAGAAACAATACTTAGTCGTTACCGTTTTGTGAATCATAGATTACCCAACTACAAAATATCACTTGCTTGACCATTATTGTACTAAACTATACTATCTTCACACTGGATCCCTGATGGCAAAGTCAGAGAGGATAGATGACCACGCTTCAAAGAAAAATATGTGTGTGTATCTGAGTACACAAGGAAGAAGTGAAACTTCTTTAGGACATTTTTTTACAGTTAAAAATTTTCTCTCATACGTCGATAAAGAAGTTTCACTTCAAAACAACATGGCGCGTAACCGAAAAACGAGACGATTTTTTTACAGCTATAAATTTTCTCTTAACGTCGATAAAGAAGTTTCACTTTAAAATGTTTTAGTCGTTAACATCTTTTATTATATTATAATACATTTAGTAATGTATAATTTTATTTTATTTAGTTTTTCATATAATATTGGTTTCTGTCAAAAAAATAGGATCGACTTAATTATTGAACAAATATCACTACATTCACACATACTAATATAATAGATGGTTTATAATATGTTACCATAATGTAAACATGTGGTTGACTACAGCCAAGGGTAAATAAAACGGTATATTTTTAAACATATATTTACACGAGAGTTGTACTAAGTATAAGTGGATGAGCAATCGATATCAAGAAAAATATTTTTTCAATTAGTATTATGCACTAAATACTATAGATTATTTTCAAAGATTCAGTGTTGTGTAATCATAATTAGTTTACTTGGTTAAAATTGTCACTTCCAAACCAGGGGACTGATTTTCACGTGCCTACAATGTCTCCATTTCGAACATCGATTTTCATATGTCCCTCATAGTGAATCCGACAAATCAAAATCCATCATGATGACAGACCAGCTGTTGTTGGATGTGATCTTCCTGTCTGATTCCAGCAGAGGTGGGGTAATAGGGTAACATACTCAGACACACATATCAGAAGGGTCTCCGTCAATCGTGACCCAGCTGAGGTGACTACCTAGTGAACATGATCTTTTACCAGCAAATTCACCTCCTGCTCCTACTACTCAAACTCTGTGCCCTTTGATAAAATAAAAGGCCTATAAAACCTTTTATTTAGTGTAACAGTTATAAACATCACCTTACGCTACTTTGACCTTGAGCTACAGATCCCACTTCACTAAGCAGCGCAGACTAGCTTCTTTTAGTACGGCGAATTTGAGACTTTCGATATATTTTATTTTAAAAAAATCTCCAAATTGCTGATACTAAAAGGAACTAGTTTATGGTGGCCCTAAGAGTTAGAATCTCCTTTTAAAACTCTTGCATTAAATCTGTATTAAATTTTGAGTGTGATTGTGTAAGCACTAGTCATTGTTAATAACATTAGCATTATTATCAAATATTCTTTTTTCTTTATTTGCAGCTTAGTTTTTTTTTATATTTTGTAAAACTAATACGAGTGTGCACTTTGTAGATGCTTTTTTTTGTGAAAGGTATAAGAAAATAATATCTAAAAAGGTATAATATCTTTAATACTGTAACCATTTGCTAGCCTGTCGGTTAATATAATGAAGAAAAATGAATGTATATGTTCACGGATATTACTAACTTAATTAAATTTGTTCGTTCATATTTTTGTTTTAGTTAATTAAAGTAATAACTCGATCTTCACGCTGTATTTCTGACGGGTGGTCAGAGAAGACAAATCAACAGGCATCGCGATCCATGCATACTTCTTTCGCTTTGCATATTTATTAATTGTATCATACATACGTCTAGGTATTCGAGTACTTTAGAACTTTCTGTTTTTGAGCAAACTGCTCACGTGGTCTTCGTATGTAGTTTCTACCTACCCTGACTCCTACTCAGTACTATCTATTTTCGCACAATATTATATTCTTCGTCAATCGTACCTCACTCATTCGTTGGACGTGTCCTAACCAAGAAAGCACGCCCAATTATTACCTGCATATTGATAACAAATCATTCATTATTGTCTATTTAATTGCACTATAACCAGCTTTTACTTGTGTAAAAGCTGTAGCCTATTTTGAGATCCACTTAGTATTGGTCGCGATACCTATACAGTATCTAACCCGTATCACAAAATGACACTTGATGCCAATGGAAATGGAGCAAGATCAGCAAGTCGTTCTAGTATAGGCAGCAGACAAGAGTCAATAAAATAAAGGCGACGGTTTGCTAAAAAATATTAAAATATTATTTTAGAGTAGTATTAAAATATATTAACTAATAATCATGAAACAATTGTAGAAAAAATCTGGGACTTCGTAAAGAAATATAAGTTCCAAAAACGACAACGAATAAAGTTTTTTTTTTAAATTAATGAAATATTTTATGAATCTTCATATGTAGCCAAATCAAAACGTACCTATCATTTTTTTTATTTCTCTATGCCTTATGGTCTTATGGATGGTGGTCGACCAATAGAGTCCATCCGAAAACGGCCCTAGAAGTAATTACTGTGTTTTTGTTTCTACTCATCATATAAGTATATACGAGTAGGTACCTAGTGAGAATGTTATAAATAATAAATAAATAAATATCCATCACGCCTTATCTCCGAAGGGGTGGCAGAGGCATATTATATGCCCACTTTTCACCGTGTGGATTCCTGTCCCACGTAATAGGTGGTGAGCCCATTGCCGTGTTGAAATAGACAGACGCAGGTTGTGGCTACCTGCTGTTGAAATTTTTTAAGCCGCCTATAAGGCCTTCAACCAGGCTTAACGACTGCCATTTTACTGGCAACCGGGACCAACGGCTTAGCGTGCCTTCCGAAGCACGGAAACGCTCGCAAATGTAAATGCCACAAAGTGGTCACCCATCCGACGACCAGCCATAGTGAAAGTTGCGTACCTCAGTGATCGTTTACCGAACACTGAGACCGCGGGGCCACGAGCGCTTCATGAGAATGTTACGTATAGATATACCAATATACGTTGTATTATGCATAGAATCGCATAATATATTTCTCAATACACTTACTCAAAATATGGCTCTTATCTCACCGCAATTAGGTACATAATGATACCTATTATCAAACTTATTTATTGTTATATCAAACTTATATTATATGTTATTATATCACTAGTGGGATAATAGTTTTTTTTAAGGCACTGGTGAGATGATTATTCTTAAAAAAAAATCGATACAAAAAGATCGTGTTCAATAGAATAAATAAATTAATAAACGTACCTATTGCTTGCTCATTTCATGCAACTTCGTATTTAAATAGAAAATTTCTTCTTGTACGTGTATAATAAACAAAACTTTTACTCAAATATAACTTTTGCTGTTTTTCTGTTTAAAACTTTACACAAAAACTTTAATAAAAAAAGAAACCTCATTCTATAGTCTGTGATCAATGCGCGCGCATAAAAAAAACTAAATAATTGTTTTTCCGCTAGGGAGGTTTGGCGCCAACGCGAGCGGTGACGCACGCTTGTTGTATATTATTTTCAAAAACTAGTGTAAAATTCGTGTTTTTGTGTTTAATAATGGTGGAATATTATACATAAAGAGTTCGGTAAAGTGCATTAGTGAACGAAAGTGATATATTGCAAAGAATAGCGGTGTTGTTTGTGTTAGTGCCAAATTTCCAAAGAGAGCTGCAATAAGGGATCCACTGCCTTATTGGGGCATGGACTAGGACCTAGGACTGAGGACTTGACATCGACAAACGACTAGACTAGACTATTAACAAGAAAAATAAATACTGAAGACTAGGCTGTATGGACTAAGTTTCCTTTGCCTGCCCAAGATGGGCGAAGACAACTAAAAAAAAAATGTTTTTCCGCTAGTACCAAAAAGTTTCACAATTCGTTTTCCCTGTTGAAATTAAAGTAATATATTAATAAAAACGTCGATAAGTACTAGTTATGAAGTATGTAGTACCTACACCGCCCGATATAAGATGTGAAGCCCTTAACTTTATAGAAAGTTTACTACCTTAAAACTCCAAGGAAAAATAGGTATCTATTTGTTTTATGTATTAACTATATTATTCATAAGAGTATTGATAAACGTCGTATAATAGATACA
The DNA here is from genome assembly GCA_948477245.1 of Thumatha senex. Lineage (NCBI taxonomy): Eukaryota > Metazoa > Arthropoda > Insecta > Lepidoptera > Erebidae > Thumatha > Thumatha senex. Next base: position 11,145,721 of record OX419738.1, on the reverse strand, counting down.
CGTGTGTATTGTTGATTACAGTCTTCGGCTCTCTTTAGACCAGAGGTTCCCAAACTTATTTTGTCTACTGCCCACTTTGAGACTAAATAAATTTTGAGCGCCCCCATTTTTTCACCTACTTAAAAACCACTATAACTTCAAATCAAATTAATTAATTGTTGTAGCTATATTAGCGGAGATTAAACATTCATTTTAAAATAGACTATTACTATAATCCGCAAGAGTTAACTTGAGACCTGAGCACAGTAGGTAGTACATAACGACGCTCAAGTCTCAAGTTAACTCTTACTATAATGTTGCGTTTCAATAATCATTCTTGAAATGCAACATTATAGTATTCAGACAGAGTATCTTTTATTCAAAATAAAACAAACATAATCGATTCTTATATAAAAACTAATGTGAAGGATGAATCTGGTGCAGTTTGTTGATATCAGGTTCCAATGTACTCAAGAACAGCCGCAAGTCGCCACGTTCGGTAACATGCAAACGATTTCTCTTTTTAGTAAGCAGCGTTGCCACAGCACTAAATCCACGTTCACACAAATATGACGATAGGAATGCTATCAAGAATTGTTGAACGATTGACCACAATCCAGGGTACAATTGCGGGATCGGTTTTTGTAGCCAAAATTCTTGATAGCCATTTTTTAACTTGATTTTTGTTTCCTCGTTTGTTGTCAATTCTATAAGTTCTTCTTCCAGCTGAGGTGAGATTGCTGTGTTGACCTTTGAAAACGGATCTAACACCCAGCCTGGTATTTCCAAGTCCACAATGTCCTGGTATCGTTCGGTGAAGTCAATGTGGAGGTTTTCCAAATGTTGGCAGGGTCCGTATTGGGTTGCATAAATTTTCGAGGCATAACTTAAAACTGCATAACGTTTTTTGGCATACTTTTCGTTTCGCATAACGTTCAAACAATAAATCATTAGGCATAATTTATTTTCCCATAACTTTTTTATAATAATGATGTACCCGCATAAAATGTTTACGCATATTCTTTTTTACAATAACGATTACTAATCATAACATTTATTGGCATATCACTCACTCTCGCATAAATATTACAAGCCATACATATAGAATACCATAATGTTAACGAGTAAATATTTTTATAAAGCTATTGCATAGTTTTTATCGCGGGCTTAGAGTGGGCTTTAATCAAGAAATTACGTAAGAAAAAAAACCTAAGACGAAGGTCGAGACGAGGTCACACGAAGTTCACCGAGCACGGCCGAGCGTTGGCTTAACGTATATGTACATATATTATATGGTACGATTGTACGAAGCTCGCACGGATCAATACGTGATGATAGTAAGTGTGAGTGTGAGGCTGAGGATGAGGGCGACTGTGAGAGTGAGGGTGGGGCGAGGGTGAGGGTATTTTTTTTTGGGTTTTTAATTTTGGTTTTTTTAGTGTAACTTGAATTAATATCAAAGAAAAACAAAGGTATGCTATGCAATAGCTTTACCGCGGCAGTCTTCGAGTGCCACACGTCTTTTTTTTTAATCTAAGCTTGAACTGTCTAAGATTGAAATGCCCACTGATTAAAAATGTCGATAGTCACTTTACTGAAGTTTAAAATTTAAACACTTAAATATAAAATATGTAAATAAAATACAAAAAGAAAGTAGGTAGATTAAAACGAGCGATTATATTCTGGCGTCACAAGTGACCCAACACTCCTCCTCGCTTCGCTCGTCGTCGTCGTCCTATTTACGACATTGCTCAAGACTAGTCTAAAAAAATAACACTTTAAATATCGTTTTATAAGTTACAGCTTAAAAAATTGGCTATGAGTGAGATTATTATTTGCAATGGTGTCTTATCATTTCTTAAATATTCTTAGTCAAATTATTATTCATTTATGATTTAAACGGTTATCCATACCTCCATTATGCGTTTTGTATTTTATGATAAATTATCTTTAGGCGTAAAACATTTATAACCTTTACATTTATGCTGATTAAAATTATAATAAAAAAATTAGAGTGAGATAATGTTATGCCAATAAAACCATTATGAGTTTATAACACTCTGCTTATCATAATTTATGCGAGAAAGCTTTATGCTGAAACTGTTATGCCAAACTACATTATGCTGAAAAAAAAATGCGATCGAAAGGGCACCCATGTTGGCAGTAGGCAAACATGTCATCGTTACTGCAGGATACTGATAAATTCGGATAATTGTGAAACTCACGTCTGCCCATATTCTTTTTGTGTAGAAGCAGTTTGGCAGCGAAAGCAGCAACGACATTTTTTGTTTTAATTAAGTTTAGTTCATCGCCTTGCAGTTGGACATTCATGTCGTTGAACAATTTATACAGGTCTGTCATGTAAGCCATATCATTTTTTGATGTAATGAGCTTGTTGCGCAATTCTGTATCTTTAGTTTTTGAGAACTCTATCACAGAGTCAAACGGGTTGTAAAATCGAGTCAGACAATTGCCTCTTGATAGCCAACGAACCTCAGTATGAAGCAACAAACGGTTGGAATCTTCGTCATTAGTAACACTAAGCTGATGAAATAATCTATCATTTAAAGAGCTCGTACGGATTTTAGTCAATAAAATCCGCTTTGATGACATATTGCAGTGATTGAAATAGTCGTTCACTTAAGTTTCTAGCAACCAAATGTCTATGAATAACGCAATGTACAGCAAGTACATCTGGTATTTTATTTTTTAAGTACGCTATGAAACCTTTATGGCACCCTGTTATAGCCGGAGCGCCATCCGTAGCAACTGCTATAATATTTTTCAAGGGAATCTCTTTCTCATCACAAAACTTTTCCAATGAATTGAATATGGTTTCGCCTTTTGTATCGGTCTCTAAATTTCTAGCAAACAATAGTTCTTCACATATTTTCTCATGTTTAATAAACCTCACGTAAGACAGCAACATACATACATACATATTATCACGCCTGTTTCCCATCGTAGTAGGCAGAGACTATGGCTTTCCACTTGCTACGATCCTGACATACAGCTTTCGTTTCTTCTACTTTTATGAGTGTTTTTAAACACGCTCGCCGGTTAAGGGTTCTCTTGACCTGGCCTTTCTCCAAAAGATCGTCGATTTGATTGACATATGTGCGCCGAGGTCGACCCCTACCAGTTTGCCCATTCACTCTCGCCACATATATCTGCTTCGTCAGTCTATTTTCATCCATTCTCTCCACGTGTCCGTACCATCTAAGCATCCCTTTTTCTTCTTAGTCACTACATCTTCTGTCATACCGCAATGTTCCCTTATCACGTTGTTCCTTTCTTTATCCATCAACTTCACACCAGCTATACTTCGCAGACTCATTAGTAGGTAAAGTGGACTCATCGAGCTGAATTGAGAATTGACTAGTCTTCAGATGATTGCACAATGGTCCTTCAATGTTTTCAGCCATTTCATCAATTCGTCTTTGCACAAAATTTTTACTCAAAGTATTTTTTCGGATAATATCTGCGGCCGGTTTATGAAGCACAGTAGTTATTACTTCCTTTATTACTGGCAAAATTAACTCTTCTCCGATGTTCTGTGGTTTGCCTTTTTGAGCAATTAACAAAGAGATATTGTACGAAGCTCGAAGTCCGTCGTCATCTTGCTTAGCAGCTGCCGAAAATAGTTTTGCTACACTTGGCTGAGTATTATGCTTCATCTCTAGGACTTGAAAATATGCTACATTCTTTTCTTTCTTATCTGTATGCATTTTATTCAAAAACTCTTGCAGCCTTGAAGGCTTCATTGCTTCATTCGAAAATGTTTTTAGACATAGAAGGCACTGAGGCGACGATGGGTTTCTGGGATTTTCAATGAATCCGAATTTAATATATTCCACAGAGTATCGCCGTCTCTTCTTTTTTACTTCCGACATTGTTATGTTTTAGTAAGTGTTGAACTTAAGTACTGCTTATCTATAACGCGCGATACCGCAAATGAAAATAAAATAAATATTCCGTTGTTTATATAGGATTGCATAAGCAGCACGCACCGACAGGAATAAGACAAACATACATTAACTCGTTTGTCTCATTCGACGCTCAATTGTACTCAACAAGTAAGAAAATGTATTCTATGAATCAGCCGATTGATACAGGAATGCACAAATCGGGTTATTTAACAAAAACTTGTTAAAACATGATTGCCCGCGGTCATCGGCGCTCATTCGACGCTCAATTGTACTCCACAAGTAAGAACAAGTATCCTATGAATCAGCCGATTGATACAGGAATACACAAATCGGGTTATTCAACAAAAACTTGTTAAAACATGATTGCCCGCGGTCTATTATCTACGAAAATTACCTATCTAGGAATACTTATAACTATTAAAATGCCAAAGAGTGTCTATTGCCTTTTTATTTGTTTGTTTGTGTCTACTTTCATTTCGAAACGGAGCGACCGATAGACATGATTTTTTTTCTATTTATTGAATAAAACAGGACAAATACATGAACTACGCGGAGAGAAATATCGAACCGAGAATGAGCAATCTCTTAATTAATATAAGTTGATGTTCACAAGTTGTAGCCGAGAGTCGAGAGCTCTGTCGGTGTCTAAGAGTCCTCCTAGCTAGATGAAATTACAAATCGCCCCCCGAAGCCTAAACATCGCCCCCATTTTTTTGGGGGCTCTTACCGCCCCCCTTTAGGCCTGCAGCGCCCACAAGGGGGCTTATCGTCCACTTTGGGAAACGATGCTTTAGCAATCAATAGCGCCTCAGCGGTAATCACCAACTTTACGCATTTAAATAATCTACTATATTACGAAGGTAGGTACATAAATAATTTTAAGCAGCTCAGGCTTTACTTGGAAGATCACTCCGTAATTAACGACTGGCAATATCGTTTTAGGTCGAAACGGTCAACGGGTGATCGTCTGGCATAGGTACGTCACGCACCTTTGGGGTGAGGTTAAGGACAAGCATGGTGAATCCTTTCCCATCAGCCTGGACATCGCCAAGGCATTTGACAGAGTCTGGCATGAATCGCTCCTTTACAAGCTTGGCCTGCCACCTCAACTATACTTACACATGTTTCGTCAGCTTTCTGCATGAGCGCCGTATTCGGGGGCTATGTGACGGTCAGGCCTCAGACTACTTGCGGATAAATGCTGGCATACCGTAGGGGTCGTCACCCACTCCGTCCGTTTTGTCACCCACTCTCTTCTGCATATCAATGATATGTTGTCCCTGGATAAATGCTGGCGTACCGCAGGAGTCCATTTTGTCGCCCACTCTCTTTCTTCTGCATATCAACGATATGTTGTCCTTGGGCATGCTATGCAGATGATAGTACTTACATTAAAAGGGGGATATGTTAGTCACCCGGCGGCAAAGCGGACGGATGTTAAGGCTATAAGGATAAAAGTTGTGGCGGAGCTCAATCGGAGCCTGGACTGCATCTGTCGGTGGGGTTCCGATAATCTGGTCGAGTTTAATGCCAGGAAAACGCAGACGTGTGCATTTACTGCAAAAAAACCCTTTCCTTCCCCTTCCAACCTTAGCATTCTGGGGTTAGACGTTCGTCGAGATCTTAACAACAAAAATTACATCGGAGGGTTCATCAGATTGGCCTCTCGCAAGCTCGGAGTCCTTAACAGGGTGAGGCGGTTTTTCACGCCGGAAAAGAGATGCTTATTATTTAAGTGTCAGATTCGTCCATGCGTGGAATACTGCTTACATCTCTAAGATAGCTCCAAAAAATACTTGCTTAGAGCTCTCGAGGCTTTGCAGCGTTGTGCCATCTGTATTCTTATTGATTGCCCAGAGGTCACTGGCAGACTTGAACCGTTGGAGATGCGCAGAACGGTCGCCAGCTTAGCTGTGTTTTAACGTATCTACCACGTTGAGTGTTCTGAGATCCTCTTCCACTTGACCCCATCCTCTCCTTTCCGTTCCCGAACAACACGGGCGGGGCAGAGATGTCATTCTCATACTGTGGACACAATTCAGCCTAGGACCAAAAGATTCCGCGTATTTCTGGTGTCGCACCATAAAAGCATGGAACTCTCTGCCAGCGCACGTGTTTCCTTCCTCTTAGAATCCACCCAGGATTCTTTAAAGAGAAGCGTGAAAAGGCATATTTTTGGGCCGTCAACTTGAGGGTCGTTATCGGGACCCTACCTGCTGGGATAGAGGCCCTCAGTCACGGATCGTCGTTTCTGCTTTCCATCAGGCGGGCGGCGCCATTTTGATGACAAATATAAAAAAATGTTTTTGTAGGTATATTCTAAATCTCTTTGGATCTTAAATAAAGATAATTTGTCATTAATTTGATATTAAGGTTTTATTTAAATGACAATTAATTGGTTATTTCTATGCTTATGCCTAAAGTATGTGGAGCATCCGTAGATTAATTTATTTCATCGCGTGCATATGGATTCCAACCTGAAAAAAAAGAGATTATAGGTAAAGGTAAAAAAACAGGCCAAGTGCAAACTACGCCCTCTAAGACTTCCATAAAATACGTTTTTTGCGTCATAAACGTCATAAAAACTTAGTATATGGATTTCTAAGTAGACGGATGAACGGGCAACAAAGTGATCAGGGTTCCGTTCTTTTCCTTTTGAGGTATGGAATCATAAAAAATACGTAAGGAACGTTTTTTAATTTTTTGTTGTATTAAATAGTTATATAGGAACCTACTTATTAATTTGATTAACTTTATGAGTACTTTCAGAACATAAGGTAATTAGGTACCTACTTATTATTTCTTCTGAGATGCTTCTGACTTGTTGGAATTTTGGTTTGGATTACAGAAAGTTATCGGTTCATCCGATTTAAATGTATGTAAGTATTTAAAGAGAAAGAAATCACGTATAGGTTTCGATAAAGAGTTACAAGTTGAGTTCCAGTTCACTACCATAGGGGTGTGACATTGTAGGTATACGAGTATAGGTTCTATCGAGTTCTTCTGGACGCACAATTGTAACACAACGTTCTAATACCAACCTGAGTAGCATTTTCATGGAAACATTTGAAAAGAAGGTAAGCTCTATCACATCCAGCATCTACATCGCTAACTGGCTCGTCGTTCACTGTAAGAAAATGCATCGATTGAGTAGGGAGTAGGAACCTGCCTATAAAATATAGCCATATTGAAAATAGTTTGTAGCTGATAATACAATCGAGAAGAGTTGTTTACCATAATTCATATTCATACTTCAGTCAAATCTAACCTACGTTCAACAGTGGGTTACGATTCGACAGTTGGAGATAGAACGCTGCCAAAAAATTTAAGAGGGTAGTTAATAAGCTTTTCCGTACCGTGCTGGCTACATGGGTTTATACAAACATACATATAGGCGGATTTACCTTTCCAATTTTGAAGCGCTCGTGGCCCCGCGGTCTCAGTGTTCTGTAAACGATCACTGAGTTATGCAACATTCACTATGGCTGGTACTCGGATGGGTAACCACTTTGTGGCATTTACATTTGCGAGCGTTTCCGTGCTTCGGAAGGCACGTTAAGCCGTTGGTCCCGGTTGCCAGTAAAATGGTAGTCGTTAAGCCTGGTTGAAAACCTTATGGGCGGCTTAAAAATTTCAACAGCAGGTAGCCACAACCTGCGTCTGTCTATTTCAACACGGCAATGGGCTCACCACCTATTACGTGGGACAGGAATCCACACGGTGAAAAGTGGGCATATAATATGCCTCTGCCACCCCTTCGGGGATAAGGCGTGATGGATATTTATTTTATTTTATTTATAACTATTTTTTTACAATTATGTACACAAAACTTTCCCGACTTAAAAGACTTACCTTTCTTGCAGATTTCCATGAGTTTCTTGGAGCTTTCTTGTTTTGTTGGATCATCATCATGAACCTTAGCAAACTGAGCAATCGCATTTTCGGCATTAAACATGCCCTTATCGTCCATCTGCACGTTAAATTGTATTTAATTAGGTAGAGGACACGTACATAATAATGGAGATAGTTTGACCCGTAATGGAGGATTGGTAGCCTCTTTAACCGGTTGACGCTGGTACTAATAATGCTCAAGCTCACGCTTGATTGCGAAGTGAATTGCTGCAACAGATAGGTACGGCGACAGTCAACGACCGAGTGCTATGTCCATTGCACTGTTCCGTTCCACACGTTGTTAAACTGCAAAGCGTTTACTGCCCGTGATCCACCCACGAAGTTCACTTGGGTGGACCACGGGCAATTTTTTTTTTCTATGGATCACCAGATCGTCTACAGTAGCGTCACAATCTCACGTTGGGTGGTTTTCGAGCCATGGTCCGCCCTAAAAGTGTTTGTCACTGACTGTTTGTCCAGGTAGTGAAAGACGCTGCGACATTCAAACGATCTTCCTACTGCACGAGCGTGAGCCTGGAAGCGTCCGAGCTAACTGTTACCCTAGCAGAAGCATGCTCCAATAGGTCGCGCTATGTAGAACCGTCGTCGTGCGCTCCGGTATGAGGGAATAGTGCTGAAACAAAAGGCAGGGGTTTGGCGATCGAGTCTGGTTTCCAGGGCATATCTTTCGAGGGTATCGCGAGTTTCTTAGCTACTCACAACCTTGATCTAGCACCGATAGGTGGACCGGATCGGTGGTCGGTTTGAGTCAGACATGTGCATATCATCATTATGTAGTTCAAGAATGGTGAATCTCGTCGGGATTTTACACAGAAATTAATAAGATAAGTAACTAGTTAGGTATTTACATTCTAAAAAGGAATTAGACAAGTTTCTAATTATAATGTAGTTATTTACTTAATTACTTGAATTCTTGGCAGTACTACTACAGAACTAGTTGGCAGTTTTTATTAGTTTGAATTATTCATTAAAGTACGCAACTGCTAGTTACAACGTTGCTTTTCGGCTGCGAAATTGGGTATGTTAGAAAATGCATAAAAATGCATGAGATGGGATCACTTCGACAATTGTACGGCGCAATCTTTGCCGACCGAATACGTAACGAAGCGATACGCAATATGGCAGGTTTGAATGAAAGTGTCACTGTTAAGCTGGAAAAGGGCGTGCTCCGTTGGTTTGGATACGTTTAACGAATGAGTGAGGAACGATTAACTTTAAGTAGAAGGCAGAAGGAGTCCGAGGAGGCCGTGACTAACATAAGAAGAACAAATTGCTAAAAAAACGGAAAAGTACTCGGATACCCAGACGTGCATATATGAAGCGATTAATGAATCTATAGGAAGCGAAAGAAGTATGCGTAGATCGCGATGCCTGGCGATCTGTGCTCTCTGACTAACCCGTCAGGGATACAGCGTGAAGGTAGTTAAGTTAAGTTAATTTAACTCTTTGAGAGGGCATGTCTCTGTGAGAATCATCATTATTATCCGGCATTACTCTGGCTGCATAAAAATACTTTGTTTTCCTTCTCCATCCGCATCTTTTTCAGTAGTTTCACTCACGTTATCCTACACTAAGCAATATGTAAGTACCTATGTTGGCTAATTCTGTGAATATAGAAAACTAGAACGTCTTGTCAATGTATTAGCTCGACATTTCTACATCTCCTACCGAAGTCTGAAACACCAAGTAATTGGTGAGTGCTATACTTACGAAATCGGCTTTTTTAAATACACAAAACACCAAACATTTAGCGTTCTTAGAAGTCGGTGCTTTATGATTCTGCATCATTTGCATCTCCTCTGCTGAGATCGAGTAGTCTTTGTTGCATTCCAAGGCTTGGCGGAAGAACCATGTTCTTACTTCTTCATCAGTTTTGGCCTGGTTGGAAACAAAATTGAAAAAGATTGGGAATCCTTTTGATAAGTAGGCACTTCAAGATGTAGGTGTTTGGTGAAAAAAAGGGCTACAGCAGGGTCTTTAGAATCTATCTAATTTCACCTCAAAGTCCACCTGCTGAGTGACGGACGAGCCATCAATTCACGTGAGCTGGTCATCGTAACATTTGGATTTAGGGGCCCCACTACCACTACTGACCGTCTCCGAAGCCCAAACAACCTTACCTACTAGCTGTGCACAGGCTGATTAAAGGGCGAGGTAACGACGCAGACACCCAAACGATGCCGAAAATCAAAATCCAATAGCTGCTCCTAGCAGTCACATTATAAAAGTAAGCCTCAGCCTCCAAATCCTGTTAGGGGTTTGATAGTCATACAGGTATAAAGAAAATGGAAGTAGGTACTTATTTGAGCCAGGTTCTCACCTACTCGATCAAACAATAACATTTTAATGTATTTTTATTAAAGCAATTAGTTTTAGTTTAGCAATTAATTACTTTCACATAAATATTTGAGATGGGGTTTAAACCCGTTAGGCAATGGTCGCGGGTTCAATCCCCGTCTCGAACTTAAATAAAAAAAACAATATTAATTAATTTGAGGGGATGAAGAGTAGAAGCGTGCACGTCGCCATCCCTGCCAGCTACGGCTGCAATTATACTTCAACACGACCACCGCAAGGGCGAATTATGTAAGGGCGTGCCCCCGAGGCGACGCGCACCAGTTCGTCCCCGCTGGTGCGAAAAGTGTGTGCCAGAGCGGCGTAGGTGACCGCCACCCTACACGCGCGGCCCGACACGGCGATAAGTGGAGGACGGAGTGCAGGGTAGCTGCGTGGAATGTAAGAGGAAGAATGGCAGATAAGATGAATGAGTTGATGGATGTTATGAAAGAGAGAAAGTTAGATGTAGTGTGCTTGACAGAGACCAAGCGCAAGGGCAGCGAAGTCTTGGAGCTCCCGGGTGGGGTGCTCGCGCTATAGTCTGGAGTACCAGAGAGCGAGCATGGCAGTCGGGGGGTTGGAATTTTGTTGTCATGTCGGTACTCGGGAAGTATGGGGATAAAAGGGTGAACGACGCTGGCAAGCTAATACTGGCATTTTGTAAGGAAAAGGATTTGTTTGTGGCGAACACAATGTTCAACCACAAACAAATTCATATGTATACGAGCAGATGTAAGTCAAAGAGAAGCATGATAGATCTATCCCTAATGGATAGTCGGCTCCGTAAACAGGTGATGGACACAAGGGTTTATCGAGGCGCTGAGCTGGGATCAGACCACTACCTAGCCATAACTAGGATTAGGGGTCTGTTTGCGGGTTAGCGTCATCGTATGGAGTGTACTGAACCTGAGCCGACTTATAGCATCAAAAGCTGGAAGCTGCAGGATGCATCCATTAGGAATAAATATAAAGAAAGGGTAGCCGAAAAGGTTGGCGACGTCAATGTTAATAGTGAGAATGTAGAAAGTGTATGGCAGAACCTTAGGGATAGAATGGTAAATGCCGCTGTGGAAGTGTATGAAGAAACGAAAAGAGGCAGTAGTAATAAGCGTGATGCATAGTGGAATGAGGAAGTGAAATAAGCAGTTCGGATGAAGAAAAAAGCATGGTTAGACTACTTAGCCTCGCGGAATGATTTTAATATGAAAGAGTTAGAGATTTTAATGCTGCAAAAAGTTAACACGAAGTCACTGATGGAAGAAGCTCGTGAAAGGTGCAGAATGAAAGCGGATGAAAGGTTGTCGTCCAATTTTCAGGATCTGCAATCTGCAGTATGAATAAAGTGCTTAGTGTTAACAATGACGTCCTAACAGACCAAAGTGACGTCCTGCAGAGATGGAGTGATTATTATGAAAAGATATATGCAAGAAAAGATAGAGATGCCACATCGGGAAGTGGAGCTCACTTCGATGATCTGGATCCCGATGTCATTGAAGTGTAGAAAGTATGAAAGAAATAGAACAAGCGATAAGAAGTATGAAATGTGGTAAGGCTGCGGGAAAAGACAGAGTTACTGCTGAGATGATCAAGTAACGTGGGTCGCGCGTCTGGGACACACTATGTCTGTTATGCAACTTGTGCTGGCGGACGGGTGAGGTGTGCTCCGGATGACTGGCGAATAGCAGTTGTAGTATCTATTTAGAAAGAAAAAGGCTCGCGCCTAAACTGCTCCAGCTACAGGGCGATCAGCTTGGTCAGCTTAGCTAGTAAGGTGGATGCCGTTATACGGCAAGAATGCAAGAAAAGTCTAAAAGGTATTTATGGGAGGCTCAATGCGGATTCCGACGTGGAAGAGGTTGCATGGATCAAGTGTTTTCTCTCCGCATGATCGCGGAGAAGTTTCTTGCTATTAGCCAGAAGGTTTTCTGCGCTTTTGTGGATCTGGAGAAAGCATTTGATAACGTTGTGAGAGAAACTCTGTGGGATTTGCTACCCGGATATGGTGTGGACGGCTCGCTACTGCGGGCAATACAGTCGCTTTATAGGGACTGTAAGGCTTGCATGCGAGTAGGGGGGGGGGGGGTATGTGTCAACTCATTTTGATGTCTGTACAGGCGTCAAACAGGGTTGTGTCATGTCCGCCTGGCTGTTCGTAGTGTATCTGGACAGTTGCCTGCAGAAGTTGAAAGATTGTGATATGGGTGTGAAATTGGGTGACTTTACAGTAAACTGTCTGCTGTACGCTGATGATGCGGTGCTCATGGCCTCATCAGAAGCCGACCTTCAGGCATTAGTCACTAATATGAAAGAGGAGTGTGAAAATAAGGGTCTTCGCGTGAATGCAAGTAAAACTAAGGTTCTAGTATTTGAAAGAGGTGACGTAAGAACTAAATGCGAGATTAGGGTAAACCAGGAACGTCTGGAGTAAGTGAATGTAATTGTGTATTTAGGGAGTATGTTCAGCGCGGATGGAAGATGTGATTCGGATGTAGAACGGCGAGTAGCTACCGGAATCAAAGTTAACGGTGCTTTGTCCCAATTAGTAAAGCGACATAGCATCGTAAAAGAAGCACGAATGGCGATTCATAACGCAGTGCTAGTGCCAACTTTGCTTTACGGTAGCGAAACCTGGGTATGTCAGCAGATGCATGAAAGTAAATTGAATGCTGTAGAGATGAGATCACTTCGAAAATTCTGCGGCGTAACTTTGGCCGACTGAATACGTAACGAAGTGATACGCAATATGGCAGGTTTGAATGAAAGTGTCAGTGTTAAGCTGGAAAAAGGCGTGCTCCGTTGGTTTGAACACGTCCAACGAATGAGTGAGAAACGATTGACAAAGAATATATATTGTGCGAAAGTAGAGGGTAGAAGGAGTCAGGGTAGGCCGAGACTTACATATGAAGACCACATCAGCAGATTGCTCAAAAACGAAAGGTCAAAAGTACTCGGATACCCAGACGTGCGTGTATGAAGCGATTGATGAATCTCAAAGAAGCGAAAGAAGTATGCATGGATCGCGAAGTCTGGCGATCTGTCCTCTCTGACTACCCCGTCGGGGATACAGCGTGAAGATAGTTAGTTAGTTAGTAATTTCATAGAAATTGAAGTATATGTACTTACTTGAATAATTTGTATTATCAAAAAGCAACATAATAAAAACCGAACAAGCATTCTCTACGAATTGATTATTATCCACAAATACTGTGTCATTAACAATATCATAATCCTTTTATACTTACAGTATACCGAATAACTATAATTGTATATAAACTATAATAATTGGAATAGGAAGGAGCTTAGATGGTATCAGCGATTTTGTCTATCTAATCAATCATATTACATGCAATATACCTACCTAATGTTTCAGAAAATTATGGCCATAATGAGGTCGAATTTGCAACGCCTTTTTAAAAAAAAATATGAATCTAGTCAATATAAATTAATTGTTCTTATTTTTGAAGTGAAACTTCTTTAGCGACGTTGAGCTGTTCGTCAAGTTCGTCAAATCGCCAAGTTCACCGTATGCATTTTTGTCCCACGCAACAGGTAATAAGCCCATTGCCGTGTTGAAATGGACAGACATAATATAGACTGTGGCGACCTGCTGTTGTAATTTTTCATATTTAATTTCAATTTTCAAACCGCCCATAAGGCCTTCAACTTGGTTTAACGACTGCCATTTACTGGCAACTGGGACCAACGGCTTAACGTGCCTTCCGACGCACGGTAACGCTTGCAAATATAAATGCCACAAAGTGGTCACCCATCCAAGGACCGGCCATAGCAAAAATTGCTTAACGCATTGATCGTTTACTGAACACTGAGTAAGCGGGGTCACGAGCGTTTCAATAGAATGAAAGTCACACCTGACCTATTTTCAGCTTTACCTTTTTTTGACAACCTGGAGGGTAAGGTTTCCTTTTACCTATCCTACATCCCTTTCCTTGAGGAGTTCGGTTCGTCATTCCTCCGTTACAATTAGTAGAGGTTATCCTTGACCATTGTGCGTTAGGATTGACGAATCGAGGGTGTGTGGTGGGATCCTCCTCCCCTCCTTTATTATCGTTCTACGATGGATTTCCGCCATGTAACGCCCGATTCAATTAGTTTAAGCTTTACCTTTGCTAAGTCGCAGATATATCCATTCGTTTTATGTACTATTCCATATTTAATATCCATCCATATTTCAGCAAACATTTTTTTAAGGTATTAGGCGCTACTAGGAGGTACGGTACTCGAGTATTTCTTTTAAGAACGTACTACACTAATGAATAGTGTTAAATTTAGTATAACTATAAAGTACACACATACATATACATAATATATTATTTTTATCACATTTAAGTACTTACTTTGGTGTTAGTGTACGTTGTGCGCAACATTAGCTGTTATTGTAGAAGGTCCATTATTTACTAATTATTTCTAAATAATAAGATGATATCTTTTGTAAAATACATACATATTGTCACGCCTTTATCCCCGAAGGGGTAGGCAGAGGCATATTAAACGCCCACGTTTCACCATATGCACTTTCGTCCCACGTAACAGGTGGTGAGCCCATTGCCGTGTTGATATGGACAGGCGCAGGCTGCATCGACCTGCTGTTGAAATTTTTTAAGCCGCCCATAAGGCCTTCAACTTGGCTTAACGACTGCCATTTTATTAGCAACCGGGACCAACGGCTTAACGTGCCTTCCGAAGCACGGAAGTGGGGTGGGTCTAAAGGGCCGAACAAATTTAATAAAATAAAAATGTGTCTATTTTAGATGTTAATTTCGGAAGAAATTTTAAACGCATGCCTTTTTAGTGAGGTGGTAACAAAAAGGCTAAAAGGTCTTATGTGCTAGACACTAATTAACACAACCAATTAAAGTCCTGGTAGTCTCGGACTTATCGTACTTTATCGTACTTTAATAGCGCTCGTGGCCCCGCGGTCTCAGTGTTCTGTAAACGATCACTGAGTTACGCAACTTTCACTATGGCTGGTCCTCCGATGGGTGACCACTTTGTGGCATTTACATTTGCGAGCGTTTCCGTGCTTCGGAAGGCACGTTAAGCCGTTGGTCCCGGTTGCCAGTAAAATGGCAGTCGTTAAGCCTGGTTCAAGGCCTTATGGGCGGCTTGAAAAAATTCAACAGCAGGTAGCCACAACCTGCGTCTGTCTATTTCAACACGACAATGGGCTCACCACCTATTACGTGGGACAGGAATCCATACGGTGAAAAGTGGGCATACAATATGCCTCTGCCACCCCTTCGGGGATAAGGCGTGATGGATATTTAATTTTTAATTTTTTAATATGTATAAATACATACTTCAATATAATAACCGCGGAGTGGTTTAGTCGTGAGTTTCACTGCAGACAGTTTTTAGCTTACATGGCCGACTTCCTGCCGCCTTCAAATTAATACATTTTGTTTTTAGTTATTAGTTAAATTTTAAAGCAGGAAGAGCAGCTTCTCTCTCTGTAGCTCTGAAATTGTTAGATATGATGCCTATGGCTACGCCTTATCATCGCACCGCTCGCCATAAACTGGATGTTCACCCTTAGACTTTGCGTCCGTAGCGCTCGCATACGGTTAGGTCCGATAGGGGGTTTCATCCGCGTACGCTTAGATTCTTAGAATGAGCTTCCGGTTTTCCTAAACATGGGCAATATGGGGTTCTTCATAAGAGGCCTTAGAAAGTTTCTACAGGGTCAGCAGCGCGAGTGCCGCACCTCTGGTGTTGCAAACGTCCATAGGCTATGCGGGTGACCACTTTCCATCAGGTGGACCGTATGCTTGCCTAACACCTCAGTGGTATAAAAAAATAGAGACGAAAATAATAAAAGTATTGCGTGCCAATATTACGGTAGACTGTTTGCGAAAATCGCATACGTAGCCTGACAGGTGCCTACCATTCGTCTGTACTAAAAAAGGAATCGTACGAGTAAAAATAGAGGTGACCTGGTGAAAGGCCACCTGACACCCTTAGTTGTATGAAATACTAGCTGATTGTCCGAGATTTAGTACGGAACCCTAAACTTTTCGAAAATCTAGCATATGTTACTTACGAAGAATGTAGCTTTCTAATAATGAAATATTTTTTTAATTCGACCCAGTAGTGTCTGAACCTATTCATTAGAAACAAAAACTACCAAATCTTTCCTCTTTAAAATATTAGTATATATATAGACTACGGGTGTCTCCAGCAGAGCGTGAGTTACATTGATTCCTTGATCTGCGGTTTACAGAATACTGAGCTAGTCTCGCAATGAGGTATTCAAGAGTTCACGTTATTTAACTCATAGTGTAGGTAACATTATGCCAACAAGTAGCTACATGGCTGGTCTATAATAAACGTGTTGAAAAAAATGCTATCTGATAGGTAATTATGTTAGAAATGGATGGTAATCGTTCGCAATGACGGAAGCAATTAAATACGAGCACGGGTAACTTGTTTCCTATAATGGTAACACATCATATTGTTAAAGGTTGACTAAAAAATATTATGTTTTCATTAAAATATAGGAGTAATTTTGTGCTACAATAATAACTTTTGTGAGCGTTATTTATTATTACTAGTAAACGGTTTTATTCACGTGTATATTTCGGGATAGTCCGACTAGTTTGGACCTAACGGAGGTCCGAATTTTTTTAAGAGGAGGACTTGACGCTCCTCTTGAAAAAGTACCAGAAGATTAATAATTTAGTGCTGTTTAAGGTCCGTATTTCAGAACGTTTATCAACACTCAAGAAACACTTAAGAGTAGATTTTATATGGCAAAATCTAGTCTCAAGCGTCAATCGAGTATTGAGAAACGTTTTGGAATACGGACCTAAGTGTGGTAAACGCTGACTGTAAGAGGCCCCACTTCTTATCTTTGGGCCTCCGCACGCTAGCTTCGTTTAGAATCCGCAACCGGCAACGAAGTAGCTTTGTGGAAGCCATATGCGGTGACCGAGCGCTCCCTCCCGCACACTATTAGACGCCAGAAGCTGCGCCCGGATGCCGGCGAGTCGCCGAAACGTGACACAGTGTCAAAGTCGCCGGTTGCGGATACTAAAAGAAGCCAGTGTGCGGTGGCTCTATAACTTAGGGGCATAAGTAACCTTACCTACGTTAGTCAGTATCTGCATCTCTTGTCGGGTTTGAAGGTCACACGGTAGTCGCTCCCAAAAATGTCGAAAATCATAAACCCAGTGTGGATTCCAGGCTCCAATTCCGTGTTGGGTTTTGAAGAAACTGTGAATACACCCAGACGGAGAGGAAGAATTTGTGGTGACCGCTTCTTATCAGGAGGGTAAAAAACACTTTAGACCCATCATCAAAATTGCCCTGTAAAAGAACCCAACGTATAAATTGTCTAGAAGGCTGGTAGTGTGGGGAAAGGAATTATGCCATTTGGGATACATGCGCCTATGAATTGGCGCATGTATCCCAAATCGAATAATTATTGATCGACTTCTATAAAAAGCCTACCTAACAATCTGACCGGTTTCGACTTTGATAAATAAGGGATCAGGTTGCGTTATAGAAATAAATTTATTGGAATATTATATAATCTAAACATATTAACACTCGTGGCAATCTACGTACAGCAGTCTCATTTTATTCCTCAAAATATCTTCTTCTTTAAGCCTATGTCCAGCAGTAGTTATTAAAACCAGTTAAGGGTATTTTGAATATTAATATATTACAATGTGGTAGGTTTATAATAAAATCAAATTTATGGAAAATAGAAAATAGCTGGGTTATGTTCGTAGATGCATTTGGTCATGTAGAAGGATGCGTCGCAGGCATCCTTGTAGGAGTCCGCTGAAAATAAAATCACCAATGAGTCCTTATCACATGACCGCACCAAAATCTGAGAAATCTATAATTGCCGCACCAAATTCTACAATAGATGAAGAATAAAACAAAGTTTAAACCCATATACTCCGGAAACTAAGAAACTAAGATGGACCTTAAATCTCACCCGACGATTTAGTTTCTTGGATTTCTCTCTACCCTGAATAGCACAATAAACTGAAAACATTAAAAACATTTATTTATAAAAAAAAAACAATCTCATACATTTTCTACAGAACCTAATTCATATACTATCACTATACATATTGAAGAATTAATTCTTGACATAGAACATTCTTTAATAATTGATCAAGTGCGTGTCGGGCTAATGTAGGGGCGTTTCGTAGCAATTATTTATGCTCAATTTTTACTTCAAAAAACATTTTCCTGTAATAGTACTTTTTCACTGTCGATCGATGTTCTGATTTGTAAACCAGAGAAGCATATGTTTATCTATGGCAGTTTTGGTACGTTTTAATTCTACAGTTTTGGTCTGACTAGTATATCCATACTAAATTACTGCTTTAGGAGTACTAAGCAAGGGTCTCTGAAGCTTGACTGCGAACAGACAGACGAACATGGCTTAGATATAAGTGTTTTTCCTTATTACGGAACCCTTAAAGAAGCTAGTTTAGTAGTAACTAGGTGACACCCCCGGCTTCGCCCGTGACATACTTCGAACTCCCGTCGCTCCTATTTAGCCCCGTCGCTTATGAATTTTACAATAATGCATTAAAATTTGCCCGATTTGTCGACATTTATGACTACTGCTCCGCTCTCCAGGGAAGTAGCGTGATGATGTAAAGAATTTTTCAAATGCGACCTGTAGTTCTTGAAATTAGCGCGTTCAACCAAACAAACAAACTCTTCAGCTTTATAATATTAGTATAGATTTTTATAAGTAGGTAAGTGAAGTTTTCCGTACGAAGTAAATCCACTCCATACATTTTATTTCCTTTGCATGAATCTATAAGTACTTAGACATATCTACGTATGTTAATAGGCGGTAGCACAGAATAAGTAATGTTGCTAGTTAGAATAAGTTAATTTGTAGTCTTGTTATACCAGAATACTGAGTAGCAGTTAATTGAATGTTTTACAATTATACTCTCGTCTGAAACTCATCAAGCGAGACATTGTGTCGTTCATGACGAATGATTATGGTGACGCCTTAATGACTTTATTATGTTATCTCTGATACCCGGGGCACTAAATAGATAGGTAGGTAACAAGGTCGAAGTCGGTTTGAGTCCGATATGACATTCATGAGGACTTCCACCCTTGAAAAATGTCAATGCAACTGCCTTGTTGCATTGACATTTTCTCAAGTTCACGTCACAAGTTGCTGTGTCATTCACAAAGTTTTGTTTCGGATTTTGGATGTTTCCTATGTATATATTTTAAAACATTTTCCAATGTTTTCAGTTGTTTAGCTCCTATAGTGCAAACTTGTACTTGCTTATTTTGGGTAAGTTAGCGCTGTATAAAAAAACTAACTAACTAATTAACTATCTTTACGCTGTATCCCTGACGGAGTAGTCAGAGAGGACAGATTGCCAAGCGTCGCAATACATGCATTCTTCGTTCTCTTACTGCAGTTTCATCAACCATTTCATACATGCACGTCTGGGTATCCGAGTACTTTTGACTTAACCGTTTTTGAGCAATCTGCTCACGTGTTCTTCATATGTAAGTCTCGGCCTACCCTGACTCCTTCTACCCTCTACTTTCGCACAATATAATATTTATTCTCCGGCAACCGTTCCTCACTCATTCGTTGGACGTGTCCAAACCAACGGAGCACTCCCTTTTCCAGCTCAACGCTGATACTCTCATTCAAACCTGCCATATTGCGTATCACTTCGTTACGTATTCGGTCGGCCAAGGTAACGCCGCACAATTTTCGAAGTGATCTCATCTCTACAGCATTCAATTTACTTTCATGCATCTGCTGACATACCCAGGTTTCGCTACCGTAAAGCAAAGTTGGCACTAGCACTGCGTTATGAATCGCCATTCGTGCTTCTTTTACGATGCTTTGTCGCTTTACTGATTGGGACAAAGCACTGTTAACTTTGTTTCCGGCAGCTACTCGCCGTTCTACATCCGAATCATATTATCTTCCGTCCGCGCTAAACATACTAAACTACCCACATTTTTATTAAATGAAACTTATAAACGAAGAATACGAACAGTGTTGGTCTTGACTTGATTGAGGATACGTTGTGCCTCGTGCGTGGATTTCTGCCATGTAACGCCTGAATTTATTTCTTGTGATTGAATTGACACTCATTTTTAGCTTATTCAATCCGCTTGCTAGATACAGGTTAATTGATAATTGGAGATCTCAGTGCCCCAAGTAACCTGCTAGCGGTGTACCTGCTGACTAAACGGACGAGCCAAAGATGCTGGCGACCTTACGAGGTTGGTAGGTCAGACGGCATTTGCTCCCAACTATCCTGAAAATTAATAACCAAACGATACCTGCTTGTAGCAGCCAAATATATTGAATGGGCTGCTGCTTAACGACACACACACCTTGTATATTTGCTCACAATGATACGTCACAGATAGATAAATAAATGGTTTTTATTCACTAACTTGTAACTAATGCTAGGATGAGTGATAACGAGTATCGCGTATGAATGCTGATTACACAAAGTTTTATCCTGGGTGGGAATCGAACCCACGACCTCTTGCGTGACAGTCGGATACACTTCCACCGCGCCAAGAGGCAGTCGAAATAGAAGTAGACTGGAGTCTACAAATCCAGGTAAGGTTTGGAAGCAACTGGGAATACATATAACATGAAGAATTCGCTTACCAGACACCGTCAAACCAATTAATATTATAGTAATGTGTAAACTATAATACTCGTACTGTGTAGATGCTGTACTCACCAACTTTTCTGCATGCTGTGATGGCTTCTTTCGCTGGTTCCTTGATCTCATCCGGTAGTAACAAATCAGCTTGTTTAAGTGCAGCTTCGTAATTCAATTTGCCATTTTTGAACTAGTTTTAAAGTAGGTACAAAATGGTTAGAAAATTAATTTGTAGAATTGCTCACTAAGCTTAGAGATTCTAACAAACTTTTACATTAAACCCAGATAAAGTTATTACCGGCTAATTTCATTTTATGTAGATTTGACCAATGAATTTATAACAATGATATGAAGTTGAACCTGAAGTGAGTAATAACTGTTAACTGTGGCATGTTATCTAGGACGATTTAACCAAGTGGTTTGATTGGTGATTTAACTAAGTGGTTATATCGTCCAACATGTTATACTGTTTAACCAAGTGGCAACCAATACGTGAGTAGATTTAAAATCTGTGTGTGTTTGTATGTATATAAGTGTATGGCAGAACCTTAGGGACAGTATGATAAATGCCGCTGTGGAAGTGTGTGGAGAAACGAAAAGAGGCAGTAGTAATAAGCGTGATGCATGGTGGAATGAAGAAGTGAAAGAAGCAGTGCGAATGAAGAAGAAAGCATGGCTAGACTACTTAGCCTCGCGGAATGATTTTAATATGAAAGAGAGATACAAGATGCAGAAAGTTAACACGAAGGCACTGATAGAAGAAGCTCGTGAAAGGTGCAGAATGAAAGCGGATGAAAGGTTGTCGTCCAATTTCCGGGCTAATGCCAAGCTCTTCTGGAAAGAGGTAGGCAAGACCCGGAGTTGTTCGGCAATCTGCAGTATGAATAAAGTGCTTAGTGTTAACAATGACGTCCTAACAGACCAAAGTGACGTCCTGCAGAGATGGAGTGAATATTATGGAAAGATGTATGCAAGAAAAGACAGAGATGCCACATCGGGAAGTGGAGCTCACTTTGATGCTCCGGATCCCGATGTCATTAAAGTCATTAGTATGAAAGAAATAGAACAAGCGATAAGAAGTATGAAATGTGGTAAGGCTGCGGGAAAAGACACTCTGTCAAGTTGGCACTAGCACTGCGTTATGAATCGCCAGTCGTGCTTCTTTTACGATGCTTTGTCGCTTTACTAACTGGGACAAAGCACCGTTAACTTTGTTTCCGGCAGCTACTCGCCGTTCTACATCCGAATCACATCTTCCATCCGCGCTAAACATACTTCCTAAATACACAATTTAATTCACTTGCTCTAGACGTTCCTGGTTTACCCTAATCTCGCATTTAGTTCTTACGTCACCTCTTTCAAATACTAGAACCTTAGTTTTACTTGCATTCAAGCGAATACCCTTACTTTCACACTCCTCTTTCATATTAGTGACTAATGCCTGAAGGTCGGCTTCTGATGAGGCCATGAGCACCGCATCATCAGCGTACAGCAGACAGTTTACTGTAAAGTCACCCAAATTCACACCCTTATCACAATCTTTTAATTTCTGCAGGCAACTGTCCAGATACACTATGAACAGCCAGGCGGACATGACACAACCCTGTTTGACGCCTGTACAGACTTCAAAAAGAGGGTGACACATCCCCCCCTACTCGCACGCAAGCCTTACAGTCCCTATAAAGCAACTGTATTGCCCGCAGTAGCGAGCCGTTTACACCATATCCGGGCAGCAAATACCACAGAGTTTCTTTCACAACGTTATCAAATGCTTTCTCCAGGTCTACAAAAGCGCAGAAAACCTTCTGGCTAACAGCCAGAAACTTCTCTGCGATCATGCGGAGAGAAAACACTTGATCCATGCAACCACTTCCACGTCGGAATCCGCATTGAGCCTCCCATAAATACTTTTCAGACTTTTCTTGCATTCTTGCCGTTATCACCTTTGCATAGACCTTACTAGCTAAACTGACCAAACTTATCGCCCTGTAGCTGGAACAGTTTAGACGCAAGCCTTTCCCTTTGTAAAAAGGTACTACAACGCTATTCGCCAGTCATCTGGGACCTCACCTGTCCCCCAGCACAAGTTGCATAGCAGACATAGTGTGACCCAGACGCGCGGACCCACCGTTCTTGATCATCTCAGCAGTAATTCTGTCTTTTCCCGCAGCCTAACCACATTTCATACATCTTATCGCTAGTTCAATTTTTTTCATACTAATGACTTTAATGACATCGGTGACATAATAACATGCCACAATTAACAGTACTTAATTACTTCAGGTTCAACATCATATCATTGTAATAATCCGAAGGGGTGGCAGAGGCATACATATTGTAATATTGTATGCCCACTTTTCACCGTGTGTATTCCTGCCCCACGTAATAGGTAATGAGCCTATTGCCGTGTTGAAATAACACTGATTCAGCGTGGCCGCGAGCGCTTCTTCTGATTTAAAGTTGAATCTGAAATATTCCGCTTTTATGTTTCTGGGAGGCACGTGTTAAGCTATGGTCCCGGTAGCCACTGTCTGGTTAATTTTAAATCTGTGCCAAAAAATGCGTCTTCGTGTGTGTGTGTGTGTGTGTGTGTGTGTGTGTGTGTGTGTGTGTGTGTAGTGTGCGTTTGTAAAAGTAAAAACAAGTTAGAGGCCTTATGATCCGTTTGAGAAATAACAACAGCAGGTATAGGTATTCATTACTCACTTGTTTCGTTTTATCAAAATACAACTGTGAAATGGTGGCATATAGTGTGCATTATGTCTCCGAATTTTGCCGATACATAAACTTTGTCTGTTATTTCTTTACCGGGCTTCATTATTTTAATGAATAAATACCGTTAGGACAACTCACGCAACGCCACCTGGTTCCAAACTATGGTAACCAAATAACTGATAAACATACTTATATATTTCTAAATACATACATATTATAGATAAATAACTTTATCTTTGGTAACTATATTTTGGAATTTTAAAATTAATTATATTCCTATAGGTGTACCTATAGGATCTGAACTCCTTACTGTCAAATAAGGCGTTGGAGCAGTTTTGAATGGAATAGGAGGTTTGGGTCAATCAAACTCGTCCCGGGCTCGAAATTTTGACTGCATTTGGCTAACATGAGAAGGAGTTACTTACTATAATTTGTTATACGTGTTATACTAACCGTGTTCGCCATTTTCATGATGCACGCCGTGTAACATTTCACGTCTTTGTCTTCGATGAAGACGCCATCATTGATTGGATCAATTTTCTCTAAACAAAATATTAAATCAAAACTCTTTAAGAAATGTATATGACTATGTTTCAAATAGACAGAACCGGGTTGAAGTAGGGTTATATGGTGAAGATAGATAGATTAAGTTTGTAAATAATAGGCTAATTTCTTTTTCAGTATAGATAATTATTTTATCGCTGTATTGCTGAAAGCGTAAACACATTAGCATTCAACTAATCGTTTCACAAAATAATGTCTTTATCTTACCGTCTTCAACATTATTCTTCGGCTGACAAGTTTTCCTCATCATTTTGCCAGTGTTTCTAATTTGTTTCATTGTCATCTGAAATATTAGGTAAATATTTATTATACTTATAATCGGTTTCGTACGAGGACCAAAAAAATTCGATGAATTCCGAACCGTTTTGAAACAGTATTACAGTATAGACATGGGCGTACCCATTGGGCAGGGAAGGGCTGCTGCCCCCCCCCCTGGCTTTGGTTTCGTCTCCTACTTTTGTCGATAATAGTACAAGAATAACTTTTTGCCATTTGCAATACCCTATACATCTTTTAAAAATCGTGAGGAACGCCCCTTTTAACTGTTAGTTAGCAGCGTTAAGCCGGACTTGAAACGACTATAAAACTCACGATCTCTACCTATCAGTTTAACACCGGGCGCCCCTAGTAACTCCTCGCAAATCCTTCCTGGGTTCCCGGTAGAGTTTGGCTACCATCACGGCCTATTTTAATGGTTTGGCGTTATCCAGCTTCTTAAGTGTTTAGTTTGGATCCCGCTTTTTGGGGCGGTGAGGCGAGCGTGAAATTTTAAGGTCTAGCCGCCGTCTTGGACCTGCTTCTGTAAAAACAGCGGGTCATCTATCGTACTAAACATAGTTATTTAAGAAGTTATATAATAAATACCTGTTTGAATTTATATGTATTTCTTATTTACTAGTGGACGCACAATGGTTTAAACTAAAAAACTGGATAAAATCCGAGTTGCCCAAAAGGCCCAGATCATGGGTACGCCCATGAGTATAGACTTTGAAATAGTCTATGCTGTTTCTAAACTGTTTGGTTGATGTTCAAACTTAATTTCGGTTGAAATTGTATACGAATAAAAACTTTGTGATCTATAATTAGCTAAAGGCGGCTCAGGAGAAAATATTTAATGGTAAACTTTGCGTTTGTAAGTCCTGTCGTCGCGGTTGGACTTTCTGTGTAGGTACTCGCGAGTAAGTTTCACGATGCAATATATTTATTAAATCGATTCAATAAAAGTAATGAAAATCCATGACGGGTTCCAGCTAATCACATCGTTTCATAAAAAAAATAGGTATTAGTAGAAAAGTTTGAGTGAGAAGTTTTGGATAGTAGATTTAAAATTGGTGATAAAAATGTTATAACAATGAAAGATTAGTTTTAGTTTTAAAATAAAAATAAAAACTCACTGCTTCACATGTAGCAAATAATATTAAAAACTTTGCAAGTTCTTGTAGGAGCATATTTGATAAGGTCCTTTTACGAACTGATGGCGTCTCATGGCCTCTAATTTTCAGTCACTGATTAATTAGTGACATATTGTTTCATTGTGATTTACAAACGTAGGTAACCATAATTCATGTCTGGATAAGATGATTTAGAAAGAATAAAAAATATTTTCGGACCTTTTTACACAATGCCATCTAGCCAAATTAAGTTACTCTAAGTACAGACTATTGAAGGCTACAAGCCTATGCTCAGGACCTAGACATCTAAGAAACATACATAGTTCTATTGCTATATTTATAAATACATAGAAAACACCAAAAATCCGAAATAAATATTTATTGATCATGAGAAACCCGAGAAAAAAGAAATAAAAACAAAAATGTAAAGAATGTTGTTAAATCATTTTGTTAAATGTTGTGGCAATGGGTTCCAGAGATTGAAGGTCACTATCATTGCTGGCTTAACGGCCTAGAGAAAAATATACTTTTTCACGCAAACCTTTAAGAAATTGGAGTTTTAAGAGGAGGGAACATCGAGTACCCATAATTATTATATAACACTAATAACTTTTTCTCAATCTTTCAGTTAAAAGCTTTCTTGTCTATAATTTTTTATTTATTGCGTATAATTCACCAAACGAAGAAATATCCCTTATATAATTTGGTAACCCTATTCACACTTATGTCACGAATTAATAATTTGTAATTGTCACTTATACTTCCTTATTAAGTAGACCTATGAATTAGTGCAACGTGCGATGTAACTGCGAAGTTACTAGTGACCACTAGTAACATTGTAGTTATCAAATAATTACGTATTCGCATCCAAATACGAATGAAAAACATATTGTAATTATATTTATGATATTTCGGGTCTTATTCGCGACTTTGCGACGTATATTATTAGGTAAAAAACCTACATTATAATTCCCGACTACCCGCACTTGGTCGTCACAATTTTGATTATGTGTTCTAATGTCGTTCGTGGGCTCGGTTGGTCAATGAGCTAACAACGGATCGAAAGTGGCATGGATGGTGGTGTCATTCGTGGGTCGGTCGTGGGCTCACCTTTGTGACCCTAAACAACTAGAGAGTGAGCTCGCCCATATTGAGGAGGTGCTTAAGCGCAACGGATACCGAAGAAACTTAAAGCGTTCGAAAAAGATGTTGGAGCAACATCCGGTAAGCAGAGCACCGGCTTTCCTACCTTATGTCAAAGGAGTAACGGACAAAGTTGGAACAGTACTAAAGAAATACTCCATTACGACTGTATATAGTCCACACTATAAGGTAGCCCAATGCTTGAGGACACCGAATGATGTTGTGCCACTACTAACACCTGGAGTTTATAAGGTGAGCTCCAGCTGTGGTAGTTCCTACATCGGGCAGACAAACGCACAATAGCGGAACGAGTCAAAGAACACATACAGAGGTGAAAAACGTTCGGACGGACAAGTCGGCGATCAAGGCAATTGCCCAGCACTTGCTGGAAGCAGGTCCAAACCACTGGATCGAACTCCATGCACCAAAAGTCCTTTCCACTGAAAGGTATTACTACTATTCAAGAATAGCACGTGAAGCGGTTGAATGAAAAAAGCACAAATATTTCAACCGGGAACGTGGATACCGATCGTCAGCCTCATGGAATTCTGTCATCAGCAAGTACAAAAACGTCAGTGCGAACGTTGTTCGCGAGTGTACAGACATTGTGTGTAGACCGACCGACATTAGAACACATAATCAACATTGTGACGACCCAGTGCGGGTAGTTGAAAAAAGCACTCGCGCTTCGAGGAGGCGACGCTGAATTCATCAATCACGACTGGTGTAATCCGGTCGAAACGTCGGGAAGCATAAGGTAGGCTTTGTACCTAATTATATACGTCGGGAATAAGACCCGAAATATCATAAATATGAGTGACAATCGCGAAAGCTTAAAAACATTAATATTGTATTTTTCCTAAACTTGTGATAAGTTCATGAAAAGTGATAAAGTAATTTGACTACAGGAAAACTTTTTATACATACTGATGTTGATGTTGAAATTGCAGTCCCGAAAAATGTCCTGTCACTTTAAAGTATTAGCAAAGATAGTGCAATAGTAGTACTTATTATAACTCCAATGACGATAAATACTTCCTTACGTTAACATATTTCATGCATATATTCAAATGTACTCTGTAGATCGGTGGGGGTCACCCAAAGTGACATTCTGTCCCATTTTTGTAATTTTTATAATAATGTTTAAATTTTACAGTAGAAAAATTTTATTCTCGAGCCGGATTCGAACCAGCGTAATCTGGTTCAGACGTAAAGTAAAGAGGTAGACTAATTAGTCAGTTTCGATCAGGTCTCGGTGGTGTAGTGGGTAAACGCGTCTGGAACTCGAACCTACGTCTTCTGGTTTAACCTACCAGAAGACGTAGGTTCGAATCCGGCTCGAGACTATAAAATATTTCAACTTTAAAATTTAAATTTAGAAGAAGTTAGCATGCTAATAGCTTTTCAAAATTGTTTTATATCTATGTATCTTAATTATTTGTACATGGTGCATGATTTTGCGTGCATTCCCACTGGTTCTGCACGTCAGATTTGCAGTGAGGCCTATCTTGTACAGGTAAGCGAGGGATGCGTGAGTGCTCCGGTTTATCCGGGTTATCCGCAGCTGCTCCCTCTACCTGCTGTGTCCCCACAATTTTTGGACCAGCCTTTCCTGATGTTTCCCAGAAATACCTAAGTATTGGTAGAGATGTTTCGTATTTGTTCGTTGATAAAACAATAACTTATTAAAGGTTGCTCTACAAGCCTTAAGGCAGTCAATGTGGTTTGATCCATAAGACTTTTTTCTAAGAGGCAACGCCGTAGTCACTATGACTGAAGACCTTACATAACCAGATTAACCAGATAACCTTACGTAGATACTGAATGTGTGGGTAAATACCTATATATCTTATTAAAGTGAAAATTTGTATGGATGTTTGTTACTCTTTTACGTAAAATCTACCGAATGGATTTTAATGAAACTTTACAATAATATAGCTTATACATCAGAATAACACATAGACTAATTTTTATCCCGGGAACAAGTTCCTGTAGTAAACGGGAACGGGAAAACTCTACTCTTCTCTACGCGGGAGAAGCCGTGGGTGTCAACTAGTAATATTGTAAATGCAAAAGTTAGTGTGGATGTTTTTTTACTCTTTCGCGTAAAAACTACTGAATGGATTTTAATGAAACTTTACAATAATATAGCTTGTACATCAGAATAATACATAGGCTACTATTTATATCGGGAATAAGTTCCTGTGGGCAACGGGAACGGGAAAACTTGTCAACGCGGGCGAAGCCGCGGGTGTCAACTATTAATATTATAAATGCGAAAGTTTGTGTCGATGTTTGTTACTTTTCACGTAAAAACTATTAAACAGATTTTAATGAAATTTTACAAGAATATAGCTAATATATCAGAATAACACATAGACTACTTTTTATCCCGGGAACAAGTTTTTGTGGGAAACGGGAACGAGAAAACTTCACCTCGCGAGCGGAGCCGCGGGCGTCAACTAGTATAACATATTTAGATTATGACTATGCTGCCTGCCATTGACTCAAACAAGTAATTGGTTAGCTTCAGAGTTTGGATGTACTCAATATAATAAAGGTATTTTTGATGGACTTATTTATATTTTATCCTAGATCAGAAAAATAGTTCCGTCTTCTAAATAATAAGTTATTAAGTCGTCTTAAGTATCTTAACACATACAATCAATCAATCAAAATAGTAAAGTAGGTAAGCGTTTTCTTATAAATAACACTAAGTGTATTTTTTTCTCATACATTGTTGAAGCAGACATAATTATGCATATACGAGTACAAAAAGTACAGTACACGATATGTGTTTTTTTATTTATTTGTTGGTTTTTTGTGTATTGTGATGCGGTGAGGATTTTTTATTTATGCAATTAGGAATTACAACACATAGAAATACTCACGCCATTCTCCCGAAGGGGTTTAAACTTCGGATGGAAGGTTATGATTCAATAAAGAAAATCACGCATCTTTCACTATGGCTGGTCCTCGGATGGGTGACCACTTTGTGGCATTTACATTTGCGAGCGTTTCCGTGCTTCGGAAGGCACGTTAAGCCGTTGGTCCCGGTTGCCAGTAAAATGGCAGTCGTTAAGCCTGGTTGAAGGCCTTATGGGCGGCTTGAAAAATTTCAACAGCAGGTAGCCACAGCCTGCGTCTGTCTATTTCAACACGGCAATGGGCTCACCACCTATTACGTGGGACAGGAATCCACACGGTGAGAAGTGGGCATATAATATGCCACCCCTTCGGGGATAAGGGGTGATGGATTTATATTTTTTTTTATAAAGAAATCAAAATTAGCTGATGAAGGAATTTTTATCTGAATACAAAATAACTAGAGGCTATTGTAATGTCAGTCCGAGACTACCAGGACTTAAATTGGTCGTGCTAATTAGTGTCTAATGTCTCTTATAAGTGTCTAATGTCTAATAATAAGACCTTTTAGCCTTTTTGCTACCACCGCACTAAAAAGGCAACGGGTTTAAATTTTTTTCCAAATTTATCATCTAAAATTGACACATTTTATTAAATGTAAATATCCGTGCTTAGGAAGGCACGTTAAGCTGGTCTCGGTTGCCAGTAAAATGGCAGTCGTTAAGCCTGGTTGAAGGCCTTATGGGCGGCTTGAAAAATTTCAACAGCAGGTAGCCACAGCCTGCGTCTGTCTATTTCAACACGGCAATGGGCTCACCACCTATTACGTGGGACAGGAATCCACACGGTGAGAAGTGGGCATATAATATGCCACCCCTCGGGGATAAGGGGTGATGGATTTATATTTTTTTTTATAAAGAAATCAAAATTAGCTGATGAAGGAATTTTTATCTGAATACAAAATAACTAGAGGCTATTGTAATGTCAGTCCGAGACTACCAGGACTTAAATTGGTCGTGCTAATTAGTGTCTAATGTCTCTTATAAGTGTCTAATGTCTAATAATAAGACCTTTTAGCCTTTTTGCTACCACCGCACTAAAAAGGCAACGGGTATAAAAAATTTTCCAAATTTAACATCTAAAATTGACACATTTTATTAAATGTAAATATTCGTGCTTAGGAAGGCACGTTAAGCTGGTCCCGTTTGCCAGTAAAATGGCAGTCGTTAAGCCTGGTTGAAGGCCTTATGGGCGGCTTGAAAAATTTCAACAGTTGGTAGCCACAGCCTGCCGTGTTGAAATAGACAGTATTTCAACACGGCAATAAACTCACAACCTGTTACGTGGGACAAAAATGTATACGTTGCAATGTGGGCGTATAGTATGCCTCTGCCTACCCCTTCGGGGATTTAGGCGTGACAATATGTATGTATGTTTTGTAATCTAGAATGCAAATACTTGTACTATATACCTCATAATCAACAGTGTAAACAGTTTATTGACAATTATTTAAAATAATGATATTAACTATGGATTTAATAATATACTTTACCTTTGATTGCAGATGACAAGACAACAGCTCAAAAATTCTGGCAAACTTATGAAAAAAACATGCATGCCGAAAAACGATGTCACTGAAGGTAAATTCGCTAAAAATTCCTGTAGGCTTTTGACCGCGGTCAAAAAGTCTGCAAGAGTTTTTAATTGTTTCTGTATTTCGTCGTAATTGTTTCTGTAATTATTCTTAAGTGTTCCTGTAATTCTACTTAATTGTTTCTGTAATTCGTCTTAATTGTTTCTGTATTATTATTCTTTTTCATTGTTTCTCTAATTCTTCTTAACTGGCTGGTAGAAATGATGTTTTATAAACATTAAAGCTTCGACAAGGTGCACAAGTGTTTAGTAATCGGATAACTCAGTGGAACGCTGCATTTTCTATTACCTTCTAAAATCCACATATAGCGGCAGTAAAGTTACCATCGCTATACTGAAATAAAACTTTAAACAGACCTATATATGAATCTATTGCTACATACATAAATGTATCCTAATTGAAGAAGATTTACTAAAATGAAATTTATAAACAATAATGG
Organism: Thumatha senex; assembly: GCA_948477245.1. NCBI lineage: Eukaryota > Metazoa > Arthropoda > Insecta > Lepidoptera > Erebidae > Thumatha > Thumatha senex. The sequence goes on along the minus strand of OX419738.1, from coordinate 11,114,135 downwards.
ACGTTTTCTGCACCTCTGGTGTTGCAGACGTCCATAGGCTACGGTGACCACTTTCCATCAGGTGGGCTGTACGCTTGTCTGCCACCTCAGTGGTATAAAAAAAAGAAAGAATATAAATATCCTTTATATACTTATATCCTCAGATAAACTTTAAGTATGGTTTATGATGTCCATCGACATTAAAAACCTTATTTGTTGCAGAGGAGGTGGGTCAGATTGAGCAAGGGAAGTTCTTAGAACAACGAAACGTGATGTGTTATATCGCTTGTATCTATACCGTGACACAAGTTGTAAGTATTTGGTGCACCAATGTCGTTAGAATACTTAATAATACAAGAATCGGAACGAAAATGAATGTAAGGACATGCTTAAAGTGAAAGACTCTCTAAATAGTATAATATTAGCGTTTAATAATGCATGCGTATAACAAACGCCGAAGACGATCAATGGCATTTGTATATTAATTTTTTTGTACGCCAAAGCACTATATCTTACTCTCTCTCTCTCGTGTGAAAATCTCTTGCAACTACTCTTTTTCTTTTTAGTTTCTTCCCAGTTGCTTCCAAAACCTTTTGGATAAGCGTACTGCGGGTCAAGTCTACTAAATTAATCGCGTCAGAAGAGAATACAAATTTTCGCTTCGCACAATAGAGAGCTGATAAAAAACATGTCAATTTTCGCACACTACTACTGTAATTGCGCTCCAATAGAATTCTATCGGCCGGCCGATAGTCTGTTATTAACACGTGTAACGCCAGTAAGCAGCTATTAATTAGCATTTTTGGTAATCTATATTAATATTTTTATAGCTAAAGCTTGCGCCAGAGCTCATAAGAACTTGCACTTCACTTCACTTGCATTTAAATTTTATAAACCCAAAAGTTTTAACAATGAATCGAAAGGTTTGTTACTCTTTCAAGCAAAAAATACAGATTGGATTTTCATAAAATTTTACAAAAATATAGGTTACACATTACATCAGAATAACACATAGGCTATTATTTATCCCGGAAACAAGTTCCTGTATAATCCAGTGGCGAGCACAAGGATTTCGGATAGGGTATGCACTTACCCGAAAACCCTGCAAGAAAGTGATCTCAATAAGATAAGCTAGCGTATTTACATTTCAAAATAAAAAACCAAACTACAAATATTTATCTATTTATACTTATCGTTAATGAGTTATCTCTGAAGGGGTGGTAGAGGCTTATACATATACACGTAACAGGTGGTGATTCTAATGCCGTGTTGAAATGGACAAGCGCAGGTTGTGGCGACCCGCTATTGAAATTATTCAATCCTTGGCTTCTAACTTGGCGTAATGTCTGCCATACTAGTAACGCGTTATATGCGAAATAAGCAAAAATAAATAAATACCATTACTTACTATTTAAATCTGAATATCCGTTAAAGGTCCAAACTTTATTTTAATTTTGTTTAATATAATTTTTAAAATAATTTATGTGTGTATACAGCTTGCCAGCCAGATTTACGTAATTATCTCAATACTTGTTATTAAAAGAACGTACCGAGTGGTATTACCCTTTAGATCCAAATCGTAAACTAACGTCCTTTAACATTTTTTTTTATCAAACACGAGTTTTGGATTTATTTATTAAATACACACATCATCAACACAGATCTCACAGCTATAATTTTAAATATTTCACAGTAATTCTAGTAAGCTAACAAATTAATTAGATGCGCTCAAAATCACTCGAAAGATATGTGAAGTGAAACAATATTACGACAATATTATGCAAGTAAATTAAATAGGCTTAACATATCCACCAATTATTCTGTTTTTGATAGTTACTTAAATCGGTCGCTTTGTCAAAGAAGCACTGCTTAAATCATATGTAATAATTTCTCACACAATCGTATATTTTACTCACACAAACAAAGTATCTACTGTATTCATACGACTCCTGAGTAGGCAAGATTACATTCTGCTTACAGCCGCGCGACACGGTGGCGTTGGGCTCGACGCGTGACGTACTAGTATAATTATGTACTAGTTGTTTGTTAAGTTCGCTGAAGGACTCATAGATGGCAGGGGCACAATACCCACATCTGATAATTTTATTGCGTATTTATTATTATACAACTTTTTGTTTTTAAATAATAGATTTAGATTATATTATATAGATTTTTTTTCCAAACGTACGTCAAAATTATATCAAAATTTTCAGTAACTAAATAAAATGTTTTACTCAAATATCATGATTTCTACATAAAATTTACATTGAATAACAAATGCCTTTTTTCAAATTAGATATTCTTACGTCCAGTTAAGAAATAATCCGTCAAAGTGGATCGTCACCTTACTCCAAACACCCAAGTTTGGGAGATCAGATTTACTAGAGATGGTCAGAGGCAGTTTCTTAAAGCCTTAGATACTATAGGAGCCGTAAATATATATAGAAGAAGAACCTAGCACGTAGGACGTCATGGTATAGGGAGCGCGGGCTGCACAAGTAGCACGTATGGTACACGTCAGGGATATGCCTTATTGCATCGCTATGGCTGACGTCAACGCATTGTACAGACAAGGACTTCTAATACCAAAGAAGAACCTAACCCTGTAAAAAAGCACCCTGCCCCTTGTAAAGGTTCGGAGTACTGAAAGGCTTGGAATGGCACCCGTGTGGTGGCGGGCAAACCACCAAACGATAGCATTCCCAAGGAGGATTGGTGTCAGGCTGGCGTCCGACCATAAAATCAAGCCAAAACTTATGCAGTATGGAATTTAGACATACTGCGCCGACCCTAAGTAAATTGGGACAAGGGCAAGAGGATGATGATGGGCTAGGGTATGCAGTGCTTATTTGCATGTATGAAGCGCACGCGCCTGGTGTAATCTAAATTGAAATTGATATACGAGTATAATATAACAATGGTTTCAGGTTAAAAATAACAAATTGAGTCATGACGCGGTTATCAAACAAGTTGATGTAATGTTTCCTCCTGAGATGAAAGACGCTGTCAAAGCATCCGCAATTCACTGTAAAGACGTTGGTGAGTTGAGAGTCTTCTCTTCTTAGCGTATACCCACTTCTTTACAAACCTTACCCGGATTTAAAACCTGGGGTCTGTGTTTATTGGTATCTTTTGAGTTTTTCGTTGGGAGTAACTTATTGTCTGACCTGTCCCTTAAGAGCGCCAGCACAGTTGCGTCGTCCTTTGTTGGGCATCTATGGCATTGTTACCAGGCGAGGTTTCTTGTTTTCGGAGTTCTTGGTGGAGCTTCTTACACCCAGTTGAAAGTATAATTGGATAATTTACGACGATAATATTAATATTAAATTAGAGTAAGTAAGTAAGTAATACTTTATTGTACCCCAAGATTACAGTTTAACAGATGTAGATATAAAAATGTACAGGTGATACAATTGGCGGCCTTATCGCACGTGATTGCATGCGATGAACACTGCGTTAAGGATTTAGAGATGGGGCTTTTTTTTTAATTTTTACAAATAACTATGTAGGTACATTACATACACAAATTCGCATATTCTATACATACCGAAGAGTGTGTGAGATAATTCATATACTTACATACATATTTAAAAAATGTAGCACAAAAATGAAATAGAATACTTACAATGAAACTTTATTTGTACACCAAGATAAATGTAGATCACAAAGACATTTGCAAGATATTGTTCAATGGGTGGCCTTATCGCTTAAAAGCAATTTCTTCCAGGAAACCTTGGGATGGAACCGAGTCCGAGACTACCAGGACTTTAATTGGTCGTGCTAATTAGTGTCTAGCACATAAGACCTTTTAGTCTTTTTGTTACCACCTCAGTAAAAAGGCAACGCGTTCAAAATTTTTTCCAAATTTAACACCAAAAATAGAGACACATTATTAAATTTATTCGGCTTAGACCCACCCCAGTTCCGTGTTTCGGAAGGCACGTTAAGCAGTTGATCCTGGTTGCCAATAAAATGGTAGTCGTTAAGCCAAGTTAAGAGCTTATAGGCGACTTAAAAGTTTCAACAGCAGGTCGCCGCAGCCTGTGCCTGTCCATTTCAACACGGCAATGGGCTCACCACCTGTTACGTGGGACAAAAATGCATACGGTGAAATGTGGACGTTTAATATGCCTCTGCCTACCCTTTCGGAAATAAAGGCGTGACAATATGTATGTATGTATGTAACCTTGGGATGGACAGAAAAAGATAATAGTTGTAAGAAAGATGGGTAGATTTGGTGTATAAGAGGCTAGGAGTGCGCAAGTGATATTGGCTCCTTGCTCTGTGTGATCAACCGACTGACAAATCAAATTAAAAATAACTTAATTCAAATTATATTACTCGTTTGATAGCTACGATACCACCGACGCACAAGAGCAGTTTTTTTCCTTGTCAATAATGTTGTATAGTTAATAATTTTATATTTATCTTTTTCAGGAAAAAAATATAAAGACTTGTGTGAGGCCTCATATTGGACAGCCAAGTGCATGTACGACTTTGATGCAGAAAATTTTGTGTTTCCATAATTATTCTGAAATGAAAAAATCTTTATTCATGTAGGGCACAAAGTAACATTTATGAACTTCAAGATTCTGAACGCAAAGATCTGTAAATGGTTTATGATTAAACGTCTGTAATATTAACATAGGAAATCTTTAATTTCACACGAGAAAAAGCAAACCCTCTCTAGACCTGCTCAGGTGCAGAAATGGCCAATGGTCACACATAGAGCAGGGTCCAGGTTGAATTAGTAGCAGAACTAACTAACTAACTATCTTCACACTGTATCCCTGACGGGGAAGTCATAGAGGACAGAACGCCAGGCTTCATGGTTCATGCATACTTTTTTCGCTTCTTGCAGACTCATCAATCGCTTCATACATGCACGTCTTGGTATACGAGTACTTTTGACTTTTCTGTTTTTGAGCAATCTGTTCAAGTGATCTTCATATGTAAGTCTCGGCTTACCCTGACTTCTTCTACCCTCTATTTTCGCAAAAGCAGTAATCCCGTCTAATTTATTTTCAGGCCGCACTTTGCTCCCCAACCACGAATAAGGTGGTAAACAATTGTGTGATTTAAGTCGGATTATATTTTGTGTGGTAAAACAAGGTGATGATTGGGGTTCCGAGAGGCACTATATCTATACTATAATAAATCTGTAAGTGCGACCACTTACAGATTTATATTACAGATGTTTGTACATCCGAAGACAAATGAGAAAAAATATGATGGGGGTCTTCAATAAGGCAATAGATATCAAATCAGTCATTTTTGAAATTCTTTTCTTTTTGTCGATTTGTCTGTCTGTTTGTGCACGCTAATTTCTGAAACAGCTTAACCAATTGATGTGCGGTTTTTACTTAAATGTTGTGCAACTCTTAACTTAACATTTAGTTTTTATTTTATTTCAATCAGTTCATAAACAGAAAAGTTATGTCCATCTAAAGAAGATGCGTCCTTTATTTTGTTCATCGTATTCGACAAATTATATTTAAAATATACAGTTGCATTAAATAAAACTTTAACACCACTACCAACGTCACGTGATACTGACCGTAATGGTAAGTGAGGTTAAGCATTCTAATCACGGTCAAATTTTGGATGGGTGAACTTTTTTGTGAAATGGGAAGTACGCAATCAAGTAGTAGTCCAACTATTTATGTAATTAAGTACTAAAGGGTTATTTACGATGAGACGAGCAATTATAGTCCCTAAAAAAGCAGGATAAGATTAAACCAGAACAAAAAGGCAAGGCCGTGGTAGTCAAAGTTTGTCAGGAACTCTGAGAAACCCCTAGAGGCGTGCCCGGCGCTAGACAGATAGAAAACGCGTGGTCAAGTCATCCATCCGTGGGGATCTCCACACGATAAAATGACTGTCCTGTATGGGCTGGACCTTTTACAATTTACATATTATATTTTATTTGCTTTATTTCAATGTATTATATTTAAAATGCATGATATTATTTACAGTTTATAATACTAGATGGGGTTGAGCGATTGTAATTCAAGCCATTAAATGTTGCACAATGTACATATTAATAACTCAATGTAACATTTTAAGCGTTTGTTAGCTAAGACGAATTAAGTGAATATAGTTAGAAAATGATTTGATGATTTAATTTTTAAAACCGGAAATATGAGGATCTCATGAACGGTAGTCCCCTCTGGGTGCTACAGAAATTTCGGCGCATCAAGAATCTTAATATTGCACCATGTCTCACTCACAATTCAAGAAAACAGCGAACAGCTCGGTATTTTTAACATTTTTAACATTGTTTTTTAATGGGAAAAATACCGTTGAAGCACAGCAATGGCTTATAAAATGTTATGCGGGATCAGCTCCCTCTAAAGCAACCTTTGGTCGGTGTCAAACCCCCAAAATTTGTCGGTGGTATGCCGACTTCAAACGCGGTTGCATGGACACAAAAGATGGGGAACGCTCAGGTCGTCCAAACGAAGCAGTGACTCAACAAAATATTAACCAAGTCCTCAAAATCGTAATGGAAGATCGGAAGATAAAAGTGCGCGAGATAGCCGAGATAGTGAAGATTTCAGCTAGTAGTGTTTTCACTATTTTACATTAAAAATTGGCCATGAAAAAGGTTTTTTCCAAGTGGGTGCCGCGTTTGCTTACAACTGATCAAAAGGAACAACGTATCAATGATTCAGAGCGATGTTTGGCGCTGATGATTCATAATAAAAATAATTTTCAAAGTCGGTATGTGACAATGGATGAAGCATGGATACGCCATTTTACTCCGAAATCCAATCGGCAGACAGCGGAGTGGAGAGCGGCTGGTGAAAGCCGTCCGAAGCGGCCAAAGAATACTTTTCTTCGACTACCTTGAAAAGGGGCAAAATATAAATAGTAATTATTACATGTGGTTATTGGAGCGATTGAAGTACGAAATTGCGGATAAACGGCCTGCGGATAAAATAATGAACAAAAAGAAAGTGGTGTTTCACCAGGACAACGCCCCTTGTCACAAGTCTGTGAGAACGATGGCTAAAATTAATGAATTGGGCTTTGAATAGCTTCCTCATCCCCCTTATTCGCCAGACTTGGCCCCCAGCGATTACTGGCTGTTTGGAGATAAAAAAAAATGCTCCAGGGTAAGAAATTTGATTAAAATAGTGAAAATATCACAGCAACGGAGGCTTTTTTTGAAGCCAAAGACAAATCGTTTTACACGCATGGGATAGAAAAGTTAAAAAAGCGTTGGAGGGATTGTATCGCTCTTGGAGGAGACTACGTTGGTGAATAAAAAATAATTTTAAAAATAAACCTTGTTCTAGTACTTAGTCTCGGGTCTTATTGAACCACGTTTTAAAGGAACATAATTATGACCTGTCCTAAGTACGTAACTGAGTCAAAATATCATTCAACTTAATAAGTATCTATTATTTTTGTGTGTTTAGAAACCGTTTACGAAACCAGTGATTATTTTTTACCAAATAAGCAGTCTCTGCGAAATAAACATATACTTGGTTTTGGTATACGAACATAAAATAAAAGGTTTTTAAGTAATCTTCTCAGTTATCACTGGATTTGTACAGACAAGGCTGTATAGAGTGATACCTTCTTGGGGATATGTACCGGTTCCTACTGATTATATGTCTAATAGCTTGTGCTCATGGAGTAAGTGCTATTAAAATTATAAGTTTCTAAAGAATCATAAATATGAATTTAAGCTCTATAGAGTTAATTTATTATTTATTGGATTTGAGGTATAAGGGCAATTTTTGAGATATTTGGGGCCTAAGTAAAATCAATTGTTAGAAAATATCGAAAATAAAAAGTTAGATTATAATTCTTCAGCTCCTAGAATCAAATAGATGTCGAAGGAGACTGTAAGATGATGCAGAAGGGTAAATTTATTATTAAATTTAATTAGTTTTAACTTATTATTAAATTATATTATTTTGTGGTTAATTTATTATTAAATTTTATGTTTGTGAAAAATTGTCTCGGAACTGCGTGAAAATTAAAATCCATGTTTTGTGCAAATTGCTTACGGTAAATGTAGAATATGAGTTCCACTGAGAATTACATAACTATATACATAATATACTACCTTATTTGAAATTTTAAGTAAACTTAGTTTTTTAGAAATACATTTACAAAATCCTAAAATGTGTTAGGTTTATGTACATGTAAGTATTTTGGATAGCTACTATGTTGTATATTATACAACATGTAATATAATAAGTTGTATACTATAATAATATATGTTATGTGATTTTAGATGACAAGGGCACAAGTAAAGAAGACAATGGGAGTTTTAAAAAAGCAGTGTATGCCCAAGAATTCAGTTAACGAAGGTACCTATTTGCAGTAGAAAGTAGAAGTAGGCCCGTTTTGATCTCACTTTTTATGAGCAGTGTAACCAATTTTTTTAATAGAACAGAAATTGATAGCCTCAATATTCGGTCGGAAAATTTGATTACAAATGATGATGGTAGGTATATATTACTCTAGCTCTATTCTCTACTGCATATTTATATATTTATTTTCAATTACAGCTCAAGTTGGAAAAATAGAAGAAGGAGTTTTTCCTGAAGACCGTAATGTAAAGTGCTACGTTGCTTGCATATACAAGAATCTTCAAGTTGTACGTATTTTTTTCACTTATATATTACAATTTAGACATATTCAGTCGCCTGCCATTAATGTTTTATTTATCCTTAACAGATAAAGAACGACCGGTTAGAACAGGCGCTCGTATCTAAACAAATAGATATTCTCTACCCTCCAGATCTAAAAGAACAAACCAAAAAGGCAGTTGCAATGTGCATTAATGAACGTGAGTGTTTTTTCGTCTATTTCACCATTTTATTTTCATTTTTATTAATTACGCCTTTATAGTTGGTGGACATATTATATGCCCCCCTTTTCACCGCGTGCATCTCTCTCCCACGTAATAAGTTGTGAGCCCATTGAGGTGTTGAAAAACAAATTGACAGACGCAGGTTGTTGCGACCCGCTATTGAAATTTTTCAAGCCGCCCATAAGGCCTTCAACTTGGCTTAACGACTGCCTGTGTTGCATGTTACTGGCAACGGGATGAACAGCTTAATATGCCTTCCGAAGCACAGAAACGCTCGTAAATCGAAATACCACATAGCGGTTACACATCTGTAGCCAGACGTAGCGAAAGTTGCTTAACGCAGTGATCATTTACAGAACACTGCGTTAGCGGGGCAAAGAGCGCTTCGTTTATATGTTAAAAACGTATAACAATAATTTCTAGACAGCAAACTAAGACGAGACTACAACAAATAAAAACAACAAAACTATTTCCTTTTCAGAGGACAAATACAACGATGTTTGTGAAGGCGTTTACGCCGCAGTAAAATGTTTATATGAAAAGGATCCACCGTCATTTATTTTTCCATGATGTATAAAATAATAAAATTTTTGTATAGTATTCATATAAATTAAATGTATCAACCGTACATTTTTTTTTGTATTACAAGCATAGTAAATACTGACTTACTATTTTTAAAGCAGTTATTTTATATAGTCCCATGCAGCGTGTTCTTGAGGTTCAAGTCAAGTGCTTAGAAGGGTTCAGGTGAAAGAGTGGGAAATTTTACGCGGGACATACCATGACAATAGTCAGTGAGTACAGAGAGTGCATTTTATTCTGCTCTCTGACAATGTGGTGGAGACTTCAGGACATTTAGTCTAATTTAACGCAAACTCGACAGATTTTCATTATTTTCTTACGCTGGTATGTAACCTTTAAATTATAATATTCTCGATCACAAAAATATCTCTACAAAGAACTGAGAATGATGCATAAGAGAAAATGGATTTTCTTTAGAATGCGTTTTGGCGAAATAGATACAAGTGATAACTGGTACTCCAGGCCTATATTGTCAAGGACTCTGAGAAGATTACTTACCTAATTGGTATATTTTATATCTATCTTTTGATTATTTTGATTTTATTTTATATATTTTTTTTACTTTACATTCTAGAAAGTCGAACATTATTAAAAAGTTAAATTATTACAATTGGACAAATAAAATAAGTAAATTATAATTAATATCAAATCAATAAAACCATATATAATTATAAATCCAGTCCGAGACTACCAAGACTTTAATTGGTCGTGCTAATTAGTGTCTAGCACATAAGACCTTTTAGCCTTTTTGCCACCACCTCACTAAAAAGGCAACGGGTTAAAAAATTCTTCCAAATTTAACGTCTAAAATTGTCACATTTTATTAAATTTAAATTTCCGTGCTTCGGAAGGCACGTCCCGGTTGCCAGTAAAATGGCAGTCGTTAAGCCTGGTTGAAGGCCATATGGGCTTGAAACATTTCAACAGCAGGTCATTACAGCCTGCTTCTGTCCATTTCAAGACGGCAACGGGCTCACCACCCGTTACGTGGGACAAAAATTTAAACGGTGAAATGTGGGCGTATAGTATGCCTCTGCCTACCCCTTCGCGGATAAAGGCGTTACAATATGTATGTATGTAAATCAATAAAACCATCCGGAGTCTCCAAAAGGTGCCCATGAAATTAGCAGCATTGCTTTGCTGATTGGCAATAGCCATTTTTTGCACCAGTAACGAGCCCGAACGGTATATATTTTAAATCTTTTTTTGACTGCCTCTGTGGCGCGGTGGGAGTGCATCCGACTGCTACGCAAGAGGTCGTGGGTTCGATTCCCACCCAGGACAAAACTTTGTATGATGAGCACGATGGTTTATTCTGTGTCTGGGTGTTATTTATCTATAATATGTATGTATTTAGAAATATATAAGTATGTTTATCAGTTATCTAGATCCCATAACACAAGCTAATATTAGCTTACTTTGGGCTAGATGGCGCTGTGTGAAAAGTGTCCCACAATATTTATTTATTATATGTTACTGTATAATTATAATTTGAGAGACCAGACATTATCAAGTTTAACTGAAAATGGGAGTGAATTTGCAATTAAACGGTTTCTCAGGAAGGGTAGAAACTTGTATAAATTAGATATAAATACCGTACCCCTCATTGTAATTGATTCGTAGAAACTAGTATCCTCAATAATTGAATTACTTTATACTAGTTTATAATTATTGTTTTAATTTGTGTGTTTACTTAGCTAATGGTATATTTAAGACACTGAATTAATAGCTTTGTTCTATAATCAGAGTGGAGGACGTTACTATATACGGTTTTCTCGACGGAAAAAATATCATTCCAAAGCGATTAAGTCCACCGTAATGAATCCAAAGGATTTTTGTGTAGTGATTGTTATTCATTTTTTGATAAGTGCTAATGCAGTAAGTACTGAGACTTTTTGTAGTAATAATATTATTGTTCAACTTTTTAATTTGTACGAGGATTACGAATTAAACATTGAATATTAAATCTTAGACCAAAATGATCTAAGAGTTATTAAATACTATTTAGTAAAAATTATCAAGAGGTATGGATTTGACAAATTTTGAGTTTAGGATCTGTTAGGATTAGGATTGTCCAAAGTATTCCAAAATTCTTAGTCCTTAAGACCAAAATTACTATGACTGGTCGGAATATTCATAGTTTTTAACACAAATATGAACTTGACTAAGAAAACTTTTTAAAATAAGGTTTTTAAATCTTACCAAAAGAAAAGAAGAAAATACACTTTAAGAAAATCAAACCTATTTATCTATGTCAATACGTAACACGGCAATGGGCTCACCACCTGTTACGTGGAACAAAAATGCATACGGTGAAATGTGGGCGTTTAATACACCCCCTTCGGGGATAAAGGTGTGACAGTATGTATGTAGTACGTAACACAATTTAAATCAAAAAGATTTAGAAAGTAAGTATGTAGAAAGTTAATGACAGATTCAGAATTTAATGACAATCAATTTATTTTTTCCGTGATAGATGACAAGACAACAAATGAAAAATACCGGCAAAATGCTAAAAGCCCAATGCATGAAGAAAATACAAGTGACTGAAGGTACCACATTTATTGATATTTTTTTGCAGGTTCTGTTTAAAAAGATAGGGATAAAGGGTCCTATTTTTGATAGATATTATAAATTATCTGTCTTTCATAATCCCAAAATTCCTTAACACATGAAACATACCGGCAAGATGCTCAAAGCCTTGAAAAGAATACAACAAACAGAACCTGCTAAAAATATTAATAAATGTGGTACTTCAGTCAGTACCACATTTATTGATATTTTTAGCAGGTTCTGTTTAAAAGGTAGAGATAAAGGGTCCTATTTTTATTCCTTAATCCCTAAATTCCTTAACACATATTAATATACATACAGTTAGTTTGTTATTATCATTCTACTTAAAAAATAATATAATACGTATCTAGTATAGCTGAAGGTCCACCACTTTTTGGCATTTACATTTGCGAGCGTGTTTCGGGAGGCACGTTAAGCCGTTGGTCCCGGTTGCCAGTAACATGGCAGTCGTTAAGTCAAGATGAAGGCATTATAGGCGGCTTGAAAAATGTCAACAGCAGGTAGCCACAACCTGCGTCTGTCTATTTCTAAACGGCAATGGGCTCACTATCTATTACGTGGGACAGTAATACACGTGGTAAAAAGTGGGCATATAATATACCTCTGCCACCCCTTCGGGGAAGTGGCGTGATAGATAAATATAAAAATAACTATATTTTTTTTATATTTATCTATCACGCCATAGCTGAAGGTAGGAAGGATTATGATTGGACGATGTCGTCTAATAGTTCCGGGCTTAACCGCTTTGATGACAAGTAGGATATTTCCGTATTCTTTTAGTATTCTCACTGCAATTATGTCTGTGAACCATTGATTCCTATTTTGTGAAGACAAAATAGGAATCAATGGTTGAAGAGACGTTATGCTACAAATTAGCAGTACAATTATAACAAAAAATTGTATTCTTTTCAAGGCTTTGAGCATCTTGCCTTCTTTCTGTAAACGACCACTGCGTGCGTCAGTCGTGACTTAGTGAGATGGGGGACTATTTCTAGTATTTTCATTTACGAGTTTCGCAATGTTCGCTAGGCAGTTGATCCTGGTTCTCAGTATCATGTTGTCTTTAAGCTAAGTAGCAAGCCTTAAAAAAATTCAAGACAGCAAGTAGCACTTGTCTGTTTTAACACGGCAATAGGCTGTTCGGTTGGAATTTGGTTTAGGTTTTTTTTTACTAATCCCACCCACTTTCCCATCACTGTGACTCCTGCAAACCAGGATCTACAGCAATGACCAAAACACCAGAACAGTTACACCGAGCTCGATCTCGGTGATGTCCCAGGAGAAGTTAGCATGTCTTGGAACCCGCAACGAAATTAATCAGAAGATAATGTGAGAAAGTAAGAAAAGAACGTAATAATTCCCTCCTTTGCAAAGAGGGAGACCTGGAAACCAACTAGGTGTAAATCCTATAGAAATAGGGAAGCACCACGGTAATAGTATATTACGGGTCCTATGTGAGCTCGAAAATTTACCCTCGACGCCACGAGATCCGCATAGTAAACTACTCCCGACGTTACTTGTAAACAATTAAGCACGGGAGGAGCCATCTGAAAATCAGCGCTGCATACCATACTTAATGTGGTAGGTAGCTTTAGGTGACATGATTGTCTTTTCAGGTGCATGCCGATTTTAAGTAAGTTTGTGTAATTTTTGGAATGTGTGCCTGAATAAAAAATATTTCTTTATTTCTTTCTTTCTTTAAGCATATTATATCGCTCATTTTGTCAAATGCTACACTTCCAAAGTATATGATGGGCGGTCTGATCATATTTGGCGTCAGCAGTTCAACACTGACAGAACGGTGACTCAACCAGCTTAAACGAATGTAATTTGCTCCTAAAGTTACCATGTCCCGTAAGAAATTGAGCAACACAGTGATCAACCTCCAGCCAGGACATTCCCAGGCGTTCACAAACGTCTGGGAAAAACTGGTAGAAGTGGCGCTCTTTGATGGAAGTGTTCCAACGCAGCTGCCATTCGTCTAAAAGTTCTTCACGTACATTACCACGATACAGTCTGGCAATTCTATGGCGATCTCTTTCTAACAAAAACCTATCATACATGCCATCCTTAGCCGAATAGTATAAAGCCGCGCGTCTCTGAATTTCGAGATCAACCGGGAGAACCCCTGCCATCACCGGCAGAGCCTCCGTGCTAACGGTCCTGTAGGCCTTGCATAAAATATCAATGCAAGGCGTTGACTTTGCAGTAACTTTAAACGTGCAGCACCAATAGTATGCTGCCCATACCGGCGCCCCGTAACACATACAGCCTAGATAAGTGGCCCCGTAAACGACCTTCAGTGTTTTGAACGAAAGTCCCCATGTAGCAGTAGATATTCTCGACAACGCATAAAAGCTATTTTTAGCCTTTTTAACTTACAGTTTTTATGTGCTCAACGAATGCAAAATTTCTCTCTAAAATCAATCCTAAATAGCAAACCGAAGTTTTATTTTTAATGTAAACATTATTGAATTTAATGTGCGGTGGTAATTTCAAACTTCTTTTTAAAAGCAACTGAAATGTTTTGTTGGGTGCAAAAAATAACCTGTTTCGTACGCCCCACTCCGCAACGACGCGCAAGCACGTGTGGGCCAAGCTCTCGAGTCCCGCACGAGTATTCGACTGAACGAGCAACATACCGTCATCGGCGTATCCTCTCATTGAACAGCCCTCCGGTAATGGTAAACTGAAAAAGTCATCAAATCCTAAGTTCCACAAGTGTGGGCCTAGCACAGACCCCTGAGGACAGCCTATTGTTAACGTTTTGGTAGCAGAATAATGACCTAATTTTAAAGTTGTTGTACCTTGTAAAAAATATGAATAAATAAGAGAGGAAATATTTCTATAGCAACCGCGAGACTTTAATTTCATTAATAGCATTGGCCACCAAGCGTTATAGAAAGCCCCGGAAATATCTAGGAAGATGGCCAGCACATATTGAGAAACCGATGAAGTGACAGTCTTTCGCACTGATATCGCTGCGTCAATTGTAGAATTTCCTACTGTAAATCCAAATTGATTTTCGTGAAATTTAATACCGCCCGGCAGGAACCGGGGTACTATGAGACGCTCTAAAAGCTTTCCCAAAAAGGGCAACAATGTGATCGGTCGGTACGACTTAGGGTCATCTGGCGGCTTATCGCCTTTTTTAGGAATAATCCGAATATAGCCAAATCGCCAAATACGGGGGAACACTCCCTCGTAAATACACCGGTTAAAAACATTTAATATTACTTCACCCGACATCTTACAAGCCTCCTTTATCATTTTGTTAGATATTTTATCGTCACCCGACGCCTTACCTATGGACAACGACCTAACAATTTCGAGGAACTCATCAGAAGTTGGTAGGTCTGACTGGGGTGAGTATGGTGGCTTAAGAGCCCACTGTCTTATCTGTCGGTGATAATTACTATCGTTCTCCGAGCTGTCGTCGGGTATAAGAGAATCCAAAAGGTAATCCGCGGTTTCCTTCAGACCTATAGTATGCGAGTTGTTAATTTTGATATTTCGTACATAGGCAAGATCAACAGAACGGTTAGCCCTAAACTCATGGTATATAGGCGACCACGGACCCTCAGCTTCCAGCCCATGCACTAGTTTACGTAGCAAATTACCCTTTGATTTTTCAACAGCCGCCCTGTAATGGGACCTGGCAACTCTAAGAGCAAGTAAAGCGCTATTGTATTCCGCACCGGCACTAATTTCATGCTTTATAAAATAATTTAATTTTCTACGAGCTCTCCGGAAACGCCTTCGAAGCTCAGCCAAACGATCACTCCACCAATCGCATCTCCGAGTGTTGTTAATAGATCCACGACCAATGGCCACGTCGGCACAGTAGGTAAAAGTTTCTGACATTAACGAAGCACTCTCTTCGACAGACAGGTTACCACGACCAAAATCTTTAGCGTGAGCCGCAAACAGAGAACCAAAGAGCTCCCAGTTTGCGCCCCTATTATTATATTATATTATATATTTGAAAAATACTACTTGTAATTTCAAATATTATATATTTGAAATTACAAGTAGTACTTTGCGCCTCTCGTGCATCACCGGGTAAGAGCTTGTAAACGATTAGACGATGGTCACTACAGGACGCATCCGGGAGGACACGCCATTCGGATATCGAGACGTAGCCGCGTGAAAGCGTAACGTCAATAGAAGACTCACCCATAGGGCCGCAAAAAGTAGGTGGTGCATTGGGACAATTGTGTATAGATAAATTCATTTGTGCAATGAATTCTACGACGGCACAGCGCCGGCCCCTATCGAATACACGTAGTTTGCCATACCATAATGTAGAAGAGGCATTGACATCAGCGCCTATGATTATTCTTTGACCCGCAAGAGACTGCAGGACGTGACGAAGATGGTGTAAGTGAGGATCAATATGATGTGAATATTGAAAGTACCAGCTCACAACAAACACCCTATAGGCCAAGGAAGTAACCTCAGCAACAGCACAATGAGATGTCATGAGGTTGCTCAAAGATGTTACAGTAAAATTTGTACTAGAAACATAAATCCCAGCTCGTGCCTTGGCATGTAATTTTACCACTCTGTTACGCAGTTGGGCGCTCCATGGGGCTTTTTAAACCTTTTGCAGGTTATACAGATTGGTTTAAAATCAAAACTGTCCTTATGTGGACATGCTCGTGTATCATGTTCCTCGCCGCAATTAGCACAGCTGGGTGACTTGCTGGTACAAAATTTGTGAATATGACCGTATTGTTGACAGTTCATACAAAGCACTACCTCGAGGTCATCGATAAATAGACAAGTGGCCCAATCAATAAATAATTTATCCTTCGTGGTGGTTCGTTGGTGGCCAAATGATTCCGGATCTCCGGCTCCAGCTCCAAACCCACCCACGAACGACCGTTAGCTAAACGACGCCTACGAACTATTTTGGAATTAGGGGTAAGCCACCACACAGGGTCGGGCTGGAAGAGCCTTCACTGCTGCTGGGGCGGGGGCCAATTTAGCTGGCAAACGTAACCTTAGTTTATCCGCATATGACATTTTTGGTTGCTGCCATTTAAGTGCTTGCAGTTCTTTGGCCATATTTGCCACCTTATTTTCGTTGCATGACGATTTTAATGCCAGAATAGAAATAATGCCGGTCAAGCGCTGGTTAAAATCCATGATAGAAGTTTTATTAGACAAAGTGATTCGCGATCACTGATCATTGATTATATTATTTATTGTAGCAATATAACTGTTTGCCTGCTCGACTAACGTGCAATATTCGCCTTGTTTATGGTATTCCGACAAGTCACTATTGACAAATTTAACTGATTGTACTCGATTGTTTACATCTTCGGGTGTTTGGAAAACCGGAGACATTTCACTAAAAAGTCGCTTTGCCGGTGGCGACCTTATAGTAGCACATACGCGTTTACCTCCCCCTCTATCGGGAAGTTCATCTCGGAAGGGCATTTTTTTTAACACTAATTATACAGCACAAATAAATAAAAAAAGTGTCTAAATAAAGTGTAAACAATAAAATTATCGGCGCAACTTAATTCACTGATACCCACACTTTAGAATGAAAATCAAAAAAACTTACCGATTGATATATAGCAATATTTACGTGATTAACGACAATAAAACCAAGTTTCACTTACGCGTTACCGAAACACAATCACTAAAAAATCACATAAACCAATTCACGAGCTGGGAATACAAAGTTAAACCAAAGAAAAATTATTAAAATTACGGAGCGATCGCACAGACCCGCTTGCTCAACAAGAGCGAGAGGGAAGAGTCAAGTGGTTGAAGTTGGTTTAGGTTTATAGAACTTTATTTTCATTCAGACAATAACTATGTCACTAACATGAAAACAAATATTATACATTTAAGTATAGTAGGTCGAATACTCTGGCTCTTTAGGTGTAGAATAGAGTTCAGTTGTGTGCTGCATTAATCCAGACCTAACCGCTGAAAGTGCTTATATATTGCTTATTTATTCTATTACTTATCAACTGGTAAATGTAGTTGAAATTTGGACAATAGCTCAGAAGTGAATGGCAATGCATAAAAATGTGAAAAAGAAGAAGTAATTTTTAGTCAGTTACAGAAACGAAGCATTTTTTTAAATTTTGTTTGTATTTTTTTTTTCAGAAAAGAAATACAGAGACATCTGTGAAGCAGCTTTTTGGACAACGAAATGTATCTACGAATTCAAACCTGAAGATTTCGTGTTTGCATAAATGTAATTTACACAAACGTCTTTGATTACAATGTTTTTTTTTTAGTAAAATGAACTTGTAACCCTTAAAACCTCTTTGGTATTAACTATGTTTTGTAATCAGTATTGTTTTGTACGAGCACGTGAGTGTTGTTTGGTAGTTTGATTTTCGTGTAGGTACCTATAGTTTGGAGCAACTGTGGTATGCACTTTTTTTTTAAAGTATGGAATCCTCATGGACTTCACATCGCCGTGAGGTAACGGCGAGGTTGGTATGTCGGACTCGTACCGACTAAGCCGCACGATGTCTTCCATGTGCCTGTGTGCTCGAAGGGTATTCCTGTGGATATTCCCTAAGACCTCGAAGGCATGGCTGTTGGAGATCCAGCGACTCCGGCTCATTGGGTGACGTTGTGGTCCTCACCTGTAAGAAAACGCGTGCACAGACACAGTGCAACGCGCCCCTCCCTGCTTAGGCTAGTACAAGTTTAGCCCAAACCCTTGCCCCTAGACTGCGGTCTGACCTACTAACCCGGTAAGGTCGTCATCCGTTAGCCTGCAGGTGCACCGCTAGTCGCATCAAGATCTCCGGGGCTCCTTAGGTACACTCGCTATTCAACTTCTCATGGTCTTATACTCTGAATATTTTTAGCTACACTAATAACGTCACTCTGCTGATAGTAAGCTTCCTTCGGTTTAGCGTCCAAGAAATCCATTTACTTATAACTTTTTTGTGGAAGCATTTGTGTCTTCTTCTATTCTCATCTTAGTGTACTCCCAGTTGCTTCCAAGCCCTATCTGGAGCTTGAGCCTGGGGTTCACTCATAGTTGGCTAAAATAAAAAATAATAATCGTCCGTTAGTCAACAACAAACACAAAAGGTACAAGTTAGTACCGGTGCACAGGTAGCAGGAGAGGTCACTAAGGCGCTGGAGATCTTGATGGGGCCCCTTACACACTACAACAAACTTAATTTGTGTATCCATAAGATACAACAAATTTAATAAAATATTTAATGTTTTTAGGCACTCGTCTTGTACGAGTATCAAGCAGATTTTATATGATATTAGATCTGGCCTAAGTCATTTTTTCGATCATAATGACTGAGGAATGAATCAGTTATTTTTGATAAAAGTTATGAAGTTAAGAAAATAATGGCTATAATAATAGGTCTTTACCTATGAAATTGCCGTTCAGCAGTACTGGCCATTTCAAATCAAAATAATTTTTGTTTGGCTAAGAATTCTAATTTCAAATTAATTTTATTTTAAAAACATAGAATTCTTTTTCTGAAAGTAGTCATTTGTTTATTAGTGTTACATTTTTATCGCATTTCAATTTTTTTCATCATCATGGATACGTTAAAAAATCGAGTAATTATGGAATATGTGTACCGTCGTGGCAGCAACGCGGCACAAGCGGCACGCAACATCTCCGACGTTTACGGAGCTAACATTACAAACCAACGCACCAACTGTTATTGGTTGGATCGCTTCCGTTCTGGAAATTTCGACCTGAAAAATGAACCTCGCGGTCGTCCGAAGACTTTGGTCGACAATGACGAATTAAAGGCGATTGTGGAAGCTGATGATACACAATCTACGGTTGAATTAGCAGCAGCTTTTGACATAGCGTCAAAACAATATTGGTCTATTTGCGTCAAATTGGCAAGGTAAAAAAGCTTGACAATTGGGTGCCCCACGAACTCAATGATCGCCAGCGCGAAGTACGCGTCGAGACGTGCCTTGCACTGCTCAACCGTCACAAAAATGAAGGAATTTTGAACCGCATTGTTACCTGCTATGAAAAATTTATTCTGTTTGATAACCGCAAGCGCTCAGCATGTTGGTTGGATCCTGGTTCAGCACCTAAACGAAAACTTACCCCTAGAAAAGTGATAGTCAATGTTTGGTGGTCTAGCGCCGGTGTGATTCATCACAGCTTCTTACCTAACCGGGTGAGCATTACTGCAGATGTGTACTGTGAAGAACTGAACACAATGAGGGCGAAGCTGGCACATCTCCAACCATCATTGGTCAATCGCTCGTCTCCGCTGCTCCTGCACGACAACGCGAGACCTCATACTGCACAGCAGACGGCCTCCAAGTTGCAAGAACTGGGGTTGGAAGCTCTCGGTCATTCGCCCTATTCACCAGACCTTGCGCTTACAGACTACTACTTTTTCCAGAATTTGGATAACTTCTTGGCGGGAAAAAAATTCAATACCCGAGAGGCAGTACAAAATTCCTTTGAAGAATATATTGCCTCCCGTCCAGCTGATTTCTTTAAGAAGGGCATCAATAAACCGCCACTGCGTTGGCAAAGATGCATTGATTGCATGGGTAATTTCTTCGATTAATACAAATAAAAAATACATGAAAAAAATTAGATAAATTTTTTTTATACAAAACGGCAATTTCATAGGTAAAGACCTAAAATAAAAAATACTTAGTGATGCACGGTCGGAAACGGTCGCGGCTCACTAATGCAGTCTCGTAATTAATTAAAATTAATTCTTGCAAGAACCATTGTGGTACTGCGTCAAGATCCATCCAGCAGCACTTCCGTGCAGAAAGAGAGAGTTCCAACGATGGTCTACGTATCTCGCGTTCACCACAACGTGAAGGTCGTAGACGTCGTCAACTACCTCGAGAAGAAAACCGGGTTGGGTTTGAGGGTGGAGTAGCACGACTGCCAACGCGTGATCCCTCGACCTGCGACACGTCGACGTCACTACTGGTAACTTTGTTTAAGTTTTGGTATTAAGGTATGTATCAATGGGCCGTAGAATAAGTTTATAAGATCTGTAACTTTTCTCGTGTTGCCTGATAATAAAGAATTATTATTATTATTATAGAAGGTCAACAGAAGTGTTAAGAACCCGACATTATAACAGTTAATGACGATTTGATGACGTAAAGTGCATTATACATTTAACTGACTTGTTGCAGCAATTTTATTGAAGGCTATGAAGTACAATAGATATAATCATAATTGTTCTTTTATAATAACATATATGGATGTACATATTTCCGTCCTCTATCATATACATCGAGGTTTTTTTTTCTAAACAAATGTATATATCACAATATACATGTAAGATAGTATATGCAACGTTACTATATAAATTAATTGCATCTGAAACAAATAAAATGAAACATTATGTTTCATACTATATTTTTCATTATATTTTATTAAGTATTACTATTAACATACTTAGTGAAATATATTTATCACTTTATTTATTTTCTTCAAAACAATATTAAATAGTGAATTTATTGCTTAAGTATAAATATCGGATAAGATTGCGTAAGATAGAAAGTTATAAAAACATAGCCATAAATCCTGTACAGAAAGTACTTCTATTGTTAGGGATACATCCAAATCTATTATCACGCCTTAACCTCACAGAAGTAGGCAGAGGAATACTATACGCCCACATTAAACATTTTTATTAATTTTCGGATGTCACGTAACTGTAGGTGTGGCAAAGCGAAAACTGAGCTGTTGGTATTAGTCCTCGGATGGTGATGGATGATCTTCTCCTTGGACGGGCCTTGGCCCGTGGTCTCTTATCTACTTGAAAGTCCGGGTTTAACAATCGTCTGACGCTTCAACGCTTACTAGCGTTATCCGCGGCGCCATTCACCTATTCCCTACTGTACATAAAGCGTATTATGTTGCCAACTACAGCTACACCAGAAAAATAAGTAAGTATGTACTTAAAACAGTAAGAAATCTAAAGATGCTATCTGTAGCTATACTACATACATACATATTATCACGCCTGTTTCCCTGGAAGTAGGCAGAGACTATGGTTTTTCACTTGCTACGATCCTGACATACAACTTTCGCTTCTTTTACTTTCATGAATGTTTTCATAGACGCTCGCCTGTTAAGGGTACTTTTGACCTGGCCTTTTTCAAACAGAACAATACTTATAAGTACTATACGTTTTTAAAAGGAAGTAATCAGTATATTTTTTAAGTTGATGACCTAACTTGAAAAATACCCTGGAATGAGTATGTATACAGGTCTTCACCTAGATCTCCGGGGTTCAAAGGACTTCACCTGCTAGAGGTGTACCTGTAAAACTGATGGGGCAACGATACCGGTGCTCTTACGGGTTTGAAGGGTCAGAAGGTTGGAAGCTCGTAACAGTCTTGAAAATCTAAGCCCAAAAGCTATCCTTTACTTATTTATTTTTTGTTCCATCCAAATCCAAATCCTAGTAGGGTTTGATAGCAACTGTGTAATCATTTAGACGAAGAGAGAGGACATCTTTCTAAGGAGCTACCTTGCGCGCCCGGTGCTAGAAAAATAGGTAGGGACAGTATGATACTCCTGGCTATGACAGGAGCATTTAAGGGTACTCCTACCGCAGCTATGGAGGTCCTTCTGAATCTTACTCCATTACACATAAGTGTACGAATGGAGGCAAGAAAGGCGATTCATAGGGTCGGAGTTACAGGTGCCTGACCTACGGGCACACGGCGCTTAAAGCTATAAAGGAACAGGAAGGAGTTATGGAAATGTGTCTGGACAAGATACAGACCGTTTATAACTTTAAAAGAAACTACAGTGTGCACATTGCCACCAGAGAAGACTGGAAAGCTGGAATGCGACAGAAGGACATGAAAGTCCAGGTATGGTATACAGACGGTTCCAAGATGAGAACTGGATCAGGTGCAGGAGTACACAGTGACTACTGCAACATTAGTCAGAGCATGGGTATGTATGCATCGGTCTTCCAGGCGGAAACCTTTGCCATATTAACTTGCGCGACAAAAATGATAGACAGGAAAGTCATTGATGAGACTGTCTATATAGTGAGTGACAGCCAAGCTGCACTCAAAACTCTCATATCAAGTGAGGTATAGTCTGGATTAGTGTTGCACTGCATTAGATGCCTGAATGGACTAGGCAAGCGCAACAGAATCAGATTGGTCTGGGTGCCAGGTCACGCGGGTATCGAGGGCAATGAAAGGGCAGATGATCTCGCGAGAAAGGGTTCAGAGAAACAGATTACTGGACCAGAGCCGTTCGTCGGACTTGATTACGGAGTGATAAGACGAGCGCTACAGGAGGCGGCCACTGAAGAGCATAGGAATCAGTGGCAGTCGACAATAGGCCAGAAACATGCAAAAATGTTTCTGGGAGATATTAGGGCTGGATGGTCCAAGAAGATGTGGACATACAGCAGGGAGCAGCTCCGGAGAATCACCGGAGCGCTCACAGGGCACTATGCTACAAGGCAGCAGCTCCACAAGATGCGACTCGCGGAAGATCCGACGTGTAGGACCTGTAAAGATGCTGACGAATCCATGCACCATCTACTGTGTGAATGCGTGGCACTTGGTGCAAGGAGAATGGGTCTTCTGGGAATGGCATATCCGACACCGGAAGACTACAGGCACATGAAGGTGCTGCATGAGCGCTGGGGGGATGTGTAATGGGTAAGGGGTATAGCACAAAAGACCCAATAGGGTCGAAGTGCTGGGGTAAAACCAACCCCAATAACATGATAAGATAAGATGACACTCCTGGAGATTTCCGTACATTAAAATCAAGGGTATGTGGTTGTAATGAGACAGATAGAGATCTTACGAAAATAATACAAGTCACTGGTGCTAATTCTGTTGTTGAGATCAGTAAACTAAATTTCTCTAAAATTTTCTAATTTTTGTTAAGAGATGGCCAAATGCTATTCTGTTATTAAGTCGAACTAAAGTTGGTGATATCATAAATAAAAAAAAAAACATTTTATGTGATAAAATTGAACAAGACTTGAAAAATGTACATCTAATGTAACATGCCGACTAACTTGGTGATTGAACTGCCTATTTACATTTATAACGATACAACGTTTTAAAAGTTATCACGTTTCAAACGGTTACTAAAATTAATAAACGTCCCACTAAAATTAGACGTCACCTATTTAGGTGACGTCTAATTTTAGTGAAGACGTCAAAATTTTGTGTGACGTTAAATTTGTATCTGACATCACTAAAATTCATTTTATGTGATAAAATTCAACAAATAGTAAAAATGTACACAGACAGTTCAATGGCTAAGTTAGTCGGCATGTAAATACATGTTTTGTTGAATTTTATCATATAAAAGGAATTTTAGTGATGTCAGATACAAATTTAGTGCCGTTTAAAATTTCACCAAGTTTAGTTCAACGTAATAACAGAATAGCATTTGGCAATCTCTTAATAAAAATAAGAAAATTTTAGAGAAATTTAGTTTAGTGGTTTCAACAACAGAATTAGCACCACTATTAAACTCGACACGAATTCCACAATCACAAAAATATTCGAGTTATTTTGAAACTCAATAGAAAGCCACCGGTACAATTTTGACAGTTTTTCGTAGTCTACTATTACAATCGTACGAGTACTCCAATAGACTTTTATCGATCGGCCGATAGAATTCTACTAACACGTACCGCGCCTGTAGCCGCTAGTCAGTTTCATTTTTGATAGTCTACTAACATTTTGACAGCTAAAAACAGCGATTCTGGTTCTATTCTACGGCTTGTCAATAGCAGACTTGGCCCCCAGGTCACCTGTCTGACAACAATCCTCTCTTTGAATTCTTTGACTTGTCACAACAACTGAACCCTTACAGTACTGTATACTTACCATAACAAAATCCATTCATCATTGTGATCACGACCTTCGATTTCACATACAATGTCATTAACAACTAACCAATGGTATGAACATATTGACATGATGTTAAATTTACATTTCGCTTTAGCTTGCCAGTCAAAATATACAAAATTTTACAAATTAACTCTGATCCTAAAAGGGAAATTTGTTTTCAATTTGGTGTTAATTTTGAACATTTATTGTTAGCAAATTCTCTGTTATTATTTTCCATTATCCATTATGTAGGTATTTTATATTTGGTTTTATAAAAATAGTTTAATAATATACAAAATTTAATGTAGATAATTTGTCACATACAAAATGATGTTTTTGATTGGCTTATTATTGAAGAATTACTTTTAGTAGTAAATGGTTACAATTATCAAGCATTTATATAGGTACGATGTCAGCTTAGTACACATATATAAATACATTGTGTGTTAGCACCAACTCATATAAATACAGAAAAGTGTACTTATAACACATTCATAAAGTAGAGCAATGTTTAATCAAAAATTTTGCTCGATTTTGGCTTTGATGCTCTGTTTAGGAAGATCCAGTGTTTATGCGGTAAGTATTATTGTATTGTTTAATTCGTGTTTGCTTAAATATAATGGCAAACTACGGCATAGAAGAAACTATTGTCTAAATGATGTATACGAATCAGTTTTCAGTTACTTTAACATACCCGGAATGAAGCTGGGGGTCGGCTATTATTGGCAACTAGAAGACATACCTAAGTTAACTTAGAGGGTCATCATTATCATTGCTTGGGATGTAAAGGGGCTCAACAAGATCTCCGGGGCCTAACTGACCACCAGTAGCGCTGCAACTGCTAACTACTCGTAACTGACGAGACATCAACACGGGTGCCTTTGAGGGGTGGGAAGTTGAGTAGGCGGTCCCAACAATGCCGAAAATTAAAAGTCTGACGAATGACTCGATTGAATTGATTGATTATAGGCTTTTGACACGATTGACTGATTGATAAAAGAAAAGGTATATAGAGGAATCCATGTAGGGTTTGGAAGTAATGGGATATACAGTAAGATGAAGAAGAACAAGATTGTTAGGATTATCATTAAATTTCAATCATTCAATCATATCAGCTTATAGCAGTCCAAAGCTGGACGTAGGCCTGTCCCAATTTAAGGCGCGGGGCTAGAATTGGGAGAGGGTTATGTCCAGCAGTAGCAGTAGAATATACTGCACCTAAATCATTTCTTGGTTTTTTCTTAGCATCTTTCTGAGGATGAAATAGCTGTAATAAAAGACAACACTATGCCACTTTTAGAGGAATGCCTTACTGAACACGAGCTGAATATGGAAGATCTTAAAAAATTGCATGACAGCCCCACGGCAGAATATTACTGTTTCTTGGCTTGTTTCTTGAAGAAAATTGGATCAGTGAGTTATATTTTCTTAATTATGTAATTCAACAAAACCTTTTCACTACTCTACGTATGAAGGGTAGCTTTAATCGAGATTTTTAGCACCATATTGTATTTTTGTTTTCGAGATTCGAGGTTTCGGACAAGTTTCGTGACATCCTATCACTTTTAAGTTTTAAAACTTATATTTCAATCACGAAAATAGTGTATGAAGATGAGATCGAAGAATTCTCGCATGTCGTGTTTACATCTAGTAGGGTATAATCGCCTTATGTCATTCACTCGGATAATAGCTTTAAGAATTGAAGATTGTACCCAGTTTTGTAAACCATAATAAAAAAAAAGATGTAAAACGAAGCCATTGAAATTAAATTATTCCTTTTCTGCATCATTTCCTCATCAAGGAGGCGTCGTAAATAAATTTGAAGAAAGAAGTAGCTAAAGCCGCTACTTAATAACGAACAAGGGTCTGATATAGGTAAAAAATAAACATTTGCGTAAAATTTACCTTTACGAGCGTTTCCATGCTTCTGAAGGAACCTGACTACCTACCAGCTGCTAGTAACAGGTAGTCGTTGGCCAAGGACTTATGAGTGATTTCGAAAATTTCTATATTCTCGTGGTGTTGCTAACGTCCATAGAATACAGTGACCATTTACAATCAGTTGGAAAGGTATTCTTGTCTGCAGTCATGAAAAAACTATATTTCAATAATGCCATTAAAATATCTACAGATGGATTCAAATAACAAGTTTGATGCTAAAAAAGTTTCGGAAAATGCTAAAACAGTAATAAAAGACGAAGAAGCATTGAAAAAAATTGATGAAATTGCAAAGGATTGTTCCAAAGGTACATACTTTTCGAAAAAATTGTTAATATTTTATTTGTATTAAATTAAATATAGCAACCCAAAGGCCTTTTCTGGCCCAACCAAGGTACATACATACATATTGTCACGCCTTTATCCCCATATTAAACGCCCACATTTCACAGTTCACACGTAACAGGTGGTGAGCCCATTGCCGTTTTGAAATGCTGTTAATTTTTTTTAAGCCGCCACAAAGCAACATGCACATGTAAATGCCACAAAGTTGTCACCCATCGAAGGGCCAGCTATAGTAAAAGTTGGTATGGTAGTCAAAACACTGCACATGTTTATACCATTAATCTAATATTTTTTTGTTTAGTGAACGACGTGAAAATAGATGGGAACGAAGCTTGTGGCAGAGCCAAACTATTGCATGAATGTATGAAGTCACACAAAGATGTAAGTTGATTGGTTCGAACTTTATATACGAGTTTATTTTTAAAATAATTGAGTGACTCAACTCACTCGTCTTTCAACGCCCAGCCGAAACGTTTATCCCTAGAAACTTGAATCTGTTGACGCCCTCTAAGAAAAAACCCACTCAAAATTGTAGAACAAAAACTGAAATAATAATAAAAGTTTTAACTTTTGTGTGTGTCACAAAGTCTATTTTAAACCAAAACACTTGGACCTGCTCAACATAGAGGGAGTCTAAGAAGATCTAAGTCAAGCTGTATTAAAACTTCTGATGACTCGATTTTCTTGAAGTTTGGAGAAGGAACTACAATATCCGGATAGTAAAATTTTGATTAACCGGCTGGATTTTGCTCCATTCTCGAAGAAACAAACAGATCATATGTCACAATTTCATTTAATATTCAGGCAGTGTAGATTGATGAAATTTCTCCGCGAGCGTGCTAAGGTACTTAATATAAATTTCTTTTGATGGTATTGTTATTCTATTATGGTATCAATAGGCTACGATAGAGGGACAATTTCGACGTAATTGATCGCATAACATATGAACAGGCGGAGAGGACATACCAACTATGCAGTGCAACACACGAAAAGAAATTGGACAAACTAAAGGTTTCTCAGAGCAAAATTTCGCACTTGCAGAATAAGGCTATCAAACTTTAATGACACAGTGATCAATTTGTCAAATGTAGACTTAGACCAGCCAGCCCCAAATATACTGCAAAAGGGGTTAAATTACGCTCTCACACCGAGTAAAGTGCCGTATGAAAGTATTATCTGTGGGGTAGAGGAGGCTATCGCCCGCAACAAAGTACCTTTTGGTGAAGCTGAAATTCTACGACAAGACGTTTCCCATGTCTTACGTAAGGCACGCCTTCCCAAAAGCAATACTACCGCAGAAGAGCGAGAAGCACTTGCCGCTTTGAGGAGCAATCAAGATGTATTGGTACTTAAGGCCGACAAAGGCAACGCCACCGTAGTACTTCAGACTACAGATTATGAGGCGAAAATACGCACTTTGCTCGAGGACACACAGACATATAAGCAGGTAAATTATAATCCCACATCGAGAGTAACACGTAAAATACGAAAATTGATCAAGGAGCACAAAGAAGATTTCACAGAAGACGAGTTCAACCATTTGTACCGAGCAAAGATTACGCAGCCACCCAAATTATATGGCTTACCAAAAGTGCATAAACCCAATGTGCCACTGCGACCTATCGTAAGTCAAATTAACTCTCCCACTTACGATCTAGCAAAACACATTGCCAAAGCACTGCAGCCATTGGTGGGAAAAACACCGTCTTTTGTCAAAGATTCTCGCCATTTTGTGGACATAGTTAGAGACATTAAGTTGGAACCGGTGAGATTTTGGTAAGTTTTGATGTGGAATCTTTATTTACTAATGTTCCATTAGAAGAGTGTCTACTGATTATTGAGACTAAAGTGAGGAAGAATGAACTGCCGAACAGTTACACAACACTATTGCGAAGTTGCATAGAAGGAAACTACTTCCTTTACCACAACTAAACACTACCACCAGATAGACGGCGTTGCTATGGGAAGTCCATTGCCACCAGTGGTTGCGAATATTTGGATGGAGCATATAGAAGACATGGTATGCCAGGATGCCCAAAGCCAGATCAGGTTGTGGAAAAGGTATGTAGATGACATTTTCTGCATATTTAAAGGCAGCAGAGAGCAGGTGATTTGTTTTACTGAGTATCTCAACTCATTACATGTGAAAACACAGTTTACGTATGAGATTGAGAACAACAGATCATTATCTTTTCTCGACATTAAGTGAATGGTGAGAACTAATGGTTCCTTGGCCCATACTGTGTACCGGAAACCCACTCACACTAACAGATACTTGCACGCCTCATCGCATCATCACCCACTTCACCTAAAATCAGTAAGCGCCACGCTCATCAAGAGAGCTAATGACCTCTGCGACCCTGAGCATCTGCAGCAGGAGTTGGAGCATGATCAGAAGATACTTAGGATGAATGGGTATGATGCGAGTAGCAGGAAGACACGACGTGCACCGAGGAAGATGAAACCGGGTGTTGACCATCAACCGGCTTATATGCCGTATGTGAAAGGTATAACGGACAAGATTGGATCGTGTTTACGGCAGTTCTCCATTCGTACAATATACAAACCGTTAGCCAAAGTAGCGAAGTATGTGCGAACACCAAAGGACGTCATCCCTCTGCAAACACCAGGTGTCTACAAAGTGGATTGCAGCTGCGGTCGTTCATATATAGGCCAAACAAAACGAACCATCGCAGAAAGGGTCAAAGAACACATCGTAGCTGTGAAAAACCGTCAGTTCAACAAATCGGCGATAGCGGAACACCTCGAGTCGGGTAGTAATCACTGGATCGAACTCCATCAACCCAAAGTCCTCTCCACTGATCGCCACTATTATCCTTGTGTTGTGCGTGAAGCTATTGAAATTAGAAGATACAATAATTTCAATAGGGAAGATGGATTCAAGCTATCCGGGATATGGAATTCAGTGATGAAAAAACTTGACCGTAGAAAACCTGTGCCAAAGAAAACTGACGTAGTGAGTGAAGTGTGTCGCCGGCCTTATCCTGCATTATAATAATAATGGAGGGTAGCTACAAACAAAATTAGCTCCATGCATACTCTCGGCCCTCACCATCAGTTACGCTATCGAAACGTCGGTGAATGTAAGTACAAAATTGTTTCGCGTGAAGTCCCGAGTAGTATATAAAATATGAGTATAAACCGCGAAAGTTTAAAATTAACACATACGATAGAGGAACTTGACCATTTGACACAATCGTCATTATTGTCCCTGAGATAGTGCCAAGTGGTAATCCAATATTTTCAGGTCTTGTTTATTATTGCTTAAAGTAGACTTTAGTGATCGGGGTTACTTAGTGGAAATGTGAGTGGAGAACAGATATCATTATCCTAATTTACAGTTTTTTATTTTTTGTAGGAACTCTAACGTTATGCCGTTACATTAACCCCAAAAATATAATATTATGTTAACCAACATGCGTTTAATTTTATTAAATTATTGATTTTTTTTCAGTAAAATCCAAGTGCTCACTACAGCCAAAAGGTACACACTAGAATTGGACCACAATAACAACAGTTTCAGTAATAAATATTAAATTCAAGAAATAAACATAACCAGACGTAATCATTAAATTTTGTTTCATTTCGTTTCTGCTCCTACCTCCATTTAAAATATTAGGTATACTAGATCGTTTTGTTTTACCGTAACCATGTTTAAAGCTTTCTATAGCGACAATATTCTTTTCTATATTATATAGGGGTTTTGTTCATCCACCAACAATGCTTTTACTACTATTTTCAGAGCTCAAGTAGACTAGACATTATTCAAATACAAACTTCCAATATGACCATTCGCCAGTACAGCGAAATACATACTTTTAGCAGTCGTAAAATACATAGTATGTTACCAAGATCTTCAGAGCCCAAATCACCTCACCTGCAAATGGTACATCAGTTGACTAAAGAACGAGGCTTCACGCAAGCGCCCTTAAGCCAAATCTTATCGGCAGTTAACATCCAATTTAAAATGTTTAAAATTCAAATCCAAGGCGGTTAAAATCCAATAGGACCCCGGGCATCGATTAAAAGTAGCCGGGAAGACGCTAAAATAAAGAAAAAGAAACGACGTAATAACTGAAATAAACAAGGCTGTAGCGGTGATTAAAAAATACAATGCCGAAGTACACAACTAGTAACATATTTAAGGGATCCAGGATCTCCGACGTCACCTATTAGCGGTGCACCTGCTGACTAATGGGCGAGGCAAGGAGGTCAGGCGGCAGTCAGTCCTCTCAATATTGATAGTAAAACTCAAGCGATAGCACTCCTAGCAGCTCAATAAAACTGAATCGAAGACTTTAAATCCAGGTAGAATTCGGAAGCAACTAGGAATACACGAGATGAAGATAACTAGTAGAACTACTCGCCCTAAAGCCCATTTTTCGGGAAGATACTGACACTAACTAGTACATTATGGAGGCACCTTTGTACCTATTTTGACGTGATAGCACTTACTAATATTGCTTGTGCTACAACACAGCAAGAAATAATAAATAAAAGAAAATTATTGTTTTTTTTTTTATTGATTGTAAAGTGTTAATAACATTATGGTGTTTCTTTTTGATCTTCCATGTTCTACTCTCTCGACTATATCTCTATCTTTATATTCAACGGTGTATTGTTAATATCTATGTGACAGGGTGTATCGCTGTATCATTAGAAATGTCTAGACTTCTGAAATTTATAAAAATGATTGGTTAGTATTATAGTATTTAATTTATTTTGATTCGGAGTTGCAGATGTTTCACTGAAAGCTTTAAATCATTTGGGTGACATAAGACTTTATGAAAAACTATAATTAATGTGTTTTAAATGTAATTTTTGCAAGTGTGAGGCGAAACACGTGTCGACATCGCACGACATTTTAAAAAAGCGGAATACTGCAAAAATAACATTTAAAACAAAATAATTATAGTTTTTTAAAATGGATTCCCGCCATGTAATGCCTGATTCAATTACTTACCTATAAGACTTTATTCTTATACTTACTCGTAGCTGTCCGTGATCTTTGTAACACCTCAACAGAAGCTTGGTTCGGTCGCAACCTTCGCTTCCATCACTTACTTCTTCATTATTAACTGAAATATATCAGCATTATTACTAGAACGAAGTTCCATACGAAAAAAAATAGTAATAAAAAAGTATTTATATTAAATAAAAAAAAAATAATTACAAGTTGAGAGAATACACAGCGAAATACTCCATTAAAAAAACAACGGCGGGGAATCGAACGCAAGTCTGGATTCTTTCTACGCGGGAAAATTGACAAGTACGGACGCCAAAAAAACTAGGGGGTTTCTGTTATTTTATGTGCGGGAGTGGTGGTTTTGTGGACATAAAAGTTGTATTAACGTGCTATAGCGAAAGACAATGGTATATATGCAATAAAATTTCTATTTTCTTCGTTGCCCCGTAAAATCCACGAAAAACCTCAGTAAAACAACCACCATTATACTGAGGTGAGATTGACCTTGACGTAAGACTAGACTTGATTAAGACGTAGAGGACGGAGAAATTTTAGAAAATAAAAGAAGAAGGTTTAAGAAATATAAATTAAAATTTGGTTTAAAGGCATAAGTAACCCGGCCATAAAATAATAACAAAAAAAGAGAACGCAGGTCTCCGGCATGCCAGGCGGGGACATTGACCACTATACTACCACTAGAATTAATAAGTGAAAGAATAAATGTTTCTAAACTAAATAAAAATAGAAAATTAAATTTGGTTGTAGTAGGCTCTCATGTTGAAGGCTTATGAGCGGTTAGAAAAAATCATCAGTAGGTCAACATTAACTGCGCCTGTCCATTTTAAAACGGCAATGGCCAGAAAGTCAAAATGGTGAAATAGTATGGTATGCCTCTGCCACCGTTTCGGGGATTAAATAAAATCGTAACTGATAAACTGTTAATGACGGCAGTAATTTTCAGGTAAAACAATTTTAGTTATTACGATCACAGTAGTAGTATAAAGCACTTTGTTCCACTAACCAAATTCTTTAATGGACGTGACAAATATTTTACAAAAATAAATGGCACTAACCCACTGAGCACTCTTCTATTACCTTTTCAGCTAGAGCTATGGTTTGAGTATTGTTTGAGATACTTTCTACAAACTCCTTTGCTTTCTGAACGTCAAACATTCCGTCAACATCTAGCTAAAAATCATACATAAAATTAAACTGTTTCTGTATCTCTCTAAAGAGTAGTCTATGCAATCTGAGGTGTCAGCTACACTTTCACTAAATTCTATGAATATATGTCCAGGCGTTCAAGCGTTTAGAAATTTCCAACATAGACAGTCTAAAACTTTTACCTTTATAATATTAGTTAAAAGTAAAATAATAATATCTTTTATTTATACAAGAAATGAAAGAAATTACAGACAGTAAGGTCGAACACAATAGGTACAATTGCAAACAGCAATCCCTTCCTGGCAACCTTTACATGGATAGGACACATAGAAATATTGCCACGCCTTTATCCCGAAGGGGTAGGCAGAGGCATACTATACGCCCACATTTCACCATATGCACTTTTGTCCCAAGTAACAGGTGGTGAGCCCATTGCCGTGTTGAAATGGACAGGCGCAGGTTGTGAAGACCTGCCGTTAAAATTTTTCAATCCGACCATAAGACCTTCAACTGGGTTTAACGACTGCCATGTTACTGGCAACCGGGACCAACGGACTTAACGTGCCTTCCTTTAATGAGTGAGGAACGATTGACGAAGAATATATATTGTGCGAAAGTAGAGGGTAGAAGAAGTAAGGGTAGGCCGAGACTTACATATGAAGACCACGTGAGCAGATAGCTCAAAAAGGGAAAGGTCAAAAGTACTCGGATACCCAGACGTGCGTGTAGGAAGCGATTGATGAATCTTGAAGAAGTGAAAGAAGTATGCATGGATCGCGAAGCCTGGCGATCTGTCCTCTCTGACTACCCCGTCAGGGATACAGCGTGAAGATAGTTAGTTAGTTAGTAAATGTATAAAAAAATCCCGATTTGTTGACATTTATGTTTACTGCTCCACGCTCCTGGGTAGTAGAGTAATGATATAAAACCTATAAATATTGCCTTCCTTGATAAATAGGCTCTCCAATACAAAAATATTTGTTTAAGCGACCAGTAGTTTCTTAGATTAGCTCGTTCAACCAACGAAACATAGATAAGTATAGATTAGTATGGATTTACTTACAATTTCACTCTTTTTTAAGACGCAGCTTACGAAACAGAATTTCTTTTCATTTGTTGCAATGTCATTCATGTGTTTGGATTCGTCAAACGTAAGTTTGTATTCTTTGCGACACTCTTTAACAAATTGTTTTGTAGCTTCTTTCATAGCAACTCTTTCTTCTGAGCTGAAATTCTGATAATGTATTAAGTTATAAATTTCAAAGTTGTTAAACTCACATATCAAACTGTTTTGCGTTTAGAATTGAAAAGTAGAGTAGTATCACAGAGCAAGGAATCAACGTCACTCGCGCGCTCTCTACTAGAGAGCCCTTTTTCTATTATATTTATATCATATAAACCAAGGGGGCGTCACCCTTTTTTATATTATTATTATACGATGCTACAGACGAATGTAGTCAATTTACAGGTCGGGTATACGATTTTAGCATACGGTTTTAAGGGAAACTTGGCACGCGGAATTATTATTACTTTCTTTTATTAAAACTCACGCACATTGTAACTTATTAAGCAAAGACGGGACTTTGCGTAATAACAAACAATTATTATCTATAATATGTATGTATTTAGAAATATATAAGTATGTTTATCAGTTATCTAGATCCCATAACACAAGTTAATATTAGCTTACTTTGGGCTAGATGGCGCTGTGTGAAAAGTGTCTCACAATATTTATTTTATTTTTTTAAATGTCGACCGATATGGACAACACGTAAGTATTTTTACCGTTTTTGTTAAATAAATTAATAATTTCGTCTCTATTGGACGCGAGCTATTCTTTATGATTTAGTTAAAAATATAAATATATATTGTGTATGTAGTACATATAGTGCTTAACCAATTAAATATTACCGCATTTGCATTATAGCTTCCAAAGCACATCACCAAACCAACAAACAAATATATACTTAGATTCAACATTTCTATCAAATATCAAATTATTCGCAGCTAGAGACCTCTTATCTCTAATCTGTATGTTTGTAAAACTGAAAACATTACTCGCCTATACTTATATAAAGTGTCCATGCGTAATTGCTTAAACATATTAAGCAACAGTGACAATTCGCATTTTCTATCCAAAATAACAAAAAATATAATTGAGTAAAATGGATGTCGGATTGACAAACATAATTCAGAATCTGAAACAATTTAAATATGCTAGAATGTGTCAAACATTAGACTATACCTAAGCCTGTAAGCTTGAGGCAATCTGCTAAAGGCACGTAGAGCGGTGTTTGATCGTCACAGACCAAAAAAGCGAGTAAAAAGAGAGCAAAAATGCGAGCGAGAGAGATATATACAATCAAAACTGATTACATACTTGATTGCATATTCAACATAGCGAGTTGGTACATTTACTAAACTTTACTAAAGGAAATTGTTAAAGGTATAGGCACAGAGTAATTGTTGTAGGTACTATGGTCTAAGGCGGATAGACGCCAATCTGTATAATTTTCACTCTCCCAAATAGTTCTTTTTTGAAATGCTATACACAGGAATAAAAAAAAGGTAAAGCGGCCTCATAAAGGAAATTAAAATGGAATCTACTTAAAATGTAGAACTTTGATTAATTTCGCGCAAAATCCAGACGTATGTAAGATGTATGTAAATTAATATATCCGAGAGGTAAGTAGCAGTCTATAAACTACCAATCCCGAGTCTAAACAAATAATTTTGTGAACCACACATATTATTTATTAAATTTAGAAATAATTATATATTTATGTTTATAAGTGTTCTAGATCCTATAGTACAAGCTTATACTAGATTACTTTGGGCTGTATAAAAAATGTTCTCAATACTTCATGAAATACCACATGGAAGGAGACTCTGGAGGAAATACTAGATCATTATAACAGTCAGGTTCAGTGATCGGTCAGCGGATAAGGACATTTTGTTACGTCATTCACATTACCTTTTCATTTGTCATTCGCAATTTATTTTATATCATGGTTGTTTATCTCTGGCGATTGAATTAGAAAATTATGACAATTGTAAACTATGTTTAGGTCCAAATCCTTTGTCATTCTAAATAATCGTAGCATTTAAGTTCATTAAATTCGAAAATTGACCAGCACATTCGGAAATCACTTGGTTTTGAGATGGTAGGTCATAAAAATAGTTTTTTCGTTATTTTATTGCTTTGTTTGAGGTATAACAATGTAAGTATAGGTATATAATATCTTTCGCTCGTCGTCCTGTCGGACTCAGTGTTCTGTAAACGATCACGGCGTTAAGCAAATTTCGCAATGGCTGGCCACGGATGGGTGACCTGTTTGTGACATTTGCGACCGTTTCCGTGCTTCGGTAGGCACGTTAAGCCGTTGGTGCCGGTTGCATGGCAGTCGTTAAGTTTCAGACCTGACGTTACACACCAAGGAATTTTAAAATGAAAGTTACTGTTTATAGCTAATTTGGGGTCCCTGATAACGAATATGATACTGAAAAAAAACTAGGAAAATGAAAAGTCGGTTTTTCAGAATGCTCACAATTGTGAGGGATCGGGCCAAGTATTGGTACACTCACGATTGTGAGGGGTGTTAAATAAATGCCATTTAGTACAGAAATTTAAACTTTAATTATCATTAAACAGTCAAAATTAACATAAAACCAACAGTATGGAATATTTAACACAATAACAGTCTTCTGCTTCAGACACAATCAACAAAATTAACATTTTTTACTTATTAGGAACAACATTTCAGACATTTCTCTCTTTGAATGTAATTTTAATCACTCTTTGGAAGTATTTTATTAATTATAAACCCCTACTTTTTTTAATTAAACATAACCCTTTTTTATAATTAGAATTTATTTTACATTGTGAAAAACGTAAAAGCAATGGTTATCTTTGGTATTACAAAGATAAACATTGCACTTTGTGCATCTAATTTTTGAGCGACTGCTGCAACTCTTCAGTCTACAGCATCGTGGCGCTTTTATTGTATCACAGATGGGCCAGTGATTATATCCATCTAGTCTTTTATCCATTGTTGGAATCGTAGCTGGTTTGTAGTGAGATGTTTCAGGCATCTCAGCCAAATCATTTGTAGGATCACGTTGCCTCTTTCTAGTTGTCCCGCCGAGCAAATAATCTGACACTGTCAGCTTGAAATCCAAAAAATCCATGGGTTTCTGCCTGTTAGACTGTGCAGCTATACAATATTCATACCATGCGTTAACAAGCGACATATCGATGAGATGCATGAATACTTTAAGAGGCCACTTCCTTGATTTGTGCCAAGACCTGTATGCTTCCAACATCTGATCACTGACATCAACTCCGCCCATGTTTTTGTTATATTTTTTGACGATATTAGGGCATGGAACAGTGACATAGCTTTTACTTGATTTATCCCATCTTTGCACGTCCTGCACTGGTTGAGCACCAAGGCATGTGGAAGCCATCAATACAGATTTGTTGTCTTTCCATTTTACTACGCATACGTTTCTTTCTGCGTTCACTACTTCTTCATAGTCACCTCGCCTCATTTGTGAATCCTTTGTAAATGAATAACCTTTGAATCTGTTAGTCATCATAGTCCCAGTGCCATCAATTTGCTCAGCAATCAATTTCTCCAACAGGGGAATGGTCGTAAAATACCGGTCAAAAAATATAAAACTACCTTTCGGTAATGTAGATATCATTCTGAGTACAACAGATGGGCCTAGACCAAGTGAAGTGTCAGGAAATGGTGTAGTGTTACCTTGGTAGATTTCAAAATCCAGTATCAAGCCAGTTGACGAGGTAATTACAAAGTTTTTTAGGCCAACTGGTCTTGGTTTTCCAGGTACGAATTGTTTGACTGGGCATTTTCCGAGAAATGGAACCATTTGCTCGTCAATTGAATACGTACCATGGGACCTGGGCAACTCCAAACATCTTTTACGAACTGCCTCCACCATTGGTTGAACAAGCCATAACCGATTTTGAGCTTTCTCTTGAGCTGGAACAGCTGCCTTGTCAACAATGTGTAAATTGGTCCTAATCAAAAAGAACCTGTCCCTCGTCAATGCATCTGTAATATATGGCAACCTGAAGCGCTGAAGCCACGCCATCTTGATCCTGGGATACTTCACGCAGCCAAGAATACCATTAATACCAAAGAACTTCTTTACATCAGCTGAAGTGATTGCATGTTTTAGCACTTCGTTTCTAGTTGTTTGGTAGTAAATATTAGTGTACAGTGCGAGTTTTTCAAACAGTTCTTCTGTGAAATACTTTTCAAAGTATTCAGCAGGCGACAGTACCTAACAAAACATATAAAAATGTTGAAAAGGGTAAGATGATACAAAGAATTATGTAAAACCAGATTACTATACAAAATGCATACCTCTTTCACAGTTGAAGTCACTGATGGCATGGGTTTCCCACGAAAGGTCCTCCTGGTCCAGGTATTTCTAATATTTGGTGCAACTACAAAAGGAGTCGTAACTTCTTCCTCCTGGTCCTCATCAGATTGGCTGTCGGGCTCTTCCCCAGGCGGCACCCAATTTTCGTCTTCATCAGAATCTTCACCGAAGTCCGAGTCATTAATTGCGTTTAAAACCGCATCATCGTCAAGTACTAGGTTTCTTCTACTCATGGTAAATGTTTAACATCGAAACAACACCTAAAACACGAAATAAACTGTATTTTATTTGTATGAAAATACTTACTAATTTTGGAGTTCAAACCCAGCCCTCACAATTGTGAGGTTGATTTTTGCGGCATTAGAATCCATAAAACTTAATAACTAATCCACAATTTTTAATCTTAGAGGCTATTTACAACTCATTTTAAATACAAAAAACCAACAACAAACACGAATATTGCTTACCGGAGTAAAAAAATATATCCCTGCGTTAACAAGTCGCGACACGTTCACTTTGCGCGGGCGCGGACGCACACTGACCCAAAAAGACGTCAACTGTCACCGTAAAAAAAAATCGTAGGCACAAAAGATTATCCTCAAAATCGTGCGAGCCCGCCCCCGTTCGCGTGCCGTTCCCGAATAAGCGTAAATAAAATCGCAAAATTATACTCACAAAAGTGAGTACAGGGTCCGAAAGGGTTATTAAATTTAGAAATAATTATATATTTATGTTTATAATTGTTCTAGATCCTATAGTACAAGCTTATACTAGATTACTTTGGGCTGTATAAAAAATGTTCTCAATACTTCATGAAATACCACATGGAAGGAGACTCGGGAGGAAATATGATCTAGATCATTATAACAGTCAGGTTCAGTGATCGGTCAGCGGATAAGGACATTTTGTTACGTCATTCACATTACCTTTTCATTTGTCATTCGCAATTTATTTTATATCATGGTTGTTTATCTCTGGCGATTGAATTAGAAAATTATGACAATTGTAAACTATGTTTAGGTCCAAATCCTTTGTAATTCTAAATAATCGTAGCATTTAAGTTCATTAAATTCGAAAATTGACCAGCACATTCGGAAATCACTTGGTTTTGAGATGGTAGGTCATAAAAATAGTTTTTTCGTTATTTTATTGCTTTGTTTGAGGTATAACAATGTAAGTATAGGTATATAATATCTTTCGCTCGTCGTCCTGTCGGACTCAGTGTTCTGTAAACGATCACGGCGTTAAGCAAATTTCGCAATGGCTGGCCACGGATGGGTGACCTGTTTGTGACATTTGCGACCGTTTCCGTGCTTCGGTAGGCACGTTAAGCCGTTGGTGCCGGTTGCATGGCAGTCGTTAAGTCAAGTTCAAGGCCTTATGAGCGGCTTGAAAAATTGCAACAGCAGGTAGCCATAAACGGCGTCTTTCTATTTCAACATGAATATAATAAACACAGCGACACAACAGCGAAGAGAAGCTGACTGTATCTTTCACGCTGGGGTACACTATGCGTTCCCGAGTTCACCCGATCGAGCCTTTCACCTCAGAGCGTGACGAATCAGCCCAACATACTAATAACAAAAATCTGTCTGCGGTGCCCCAAAAGAAGTTTTCAATTTAAAAATAAAAGATATTTTATACATTGATAAATTTCAACGTTGAAGAGTAAATGTTTTGAATCCCGATTCATAATGCAAATCCGGGGTGCAAGGGTTTCCACCATAATCTCCATAGCCCAAGCGAATTTCAAGCAGGCGAAGGCCTGCTAACGGTGCACCTTCTGACTAAAGGCAACGCGATTCGTTGCCCAAAGACAGTAGACATGGAACTCTCTGTCTGCGCACGTGATTCCCTCCTCTTACAAAACTGGGTCCTTTAAAAGAAGCGTGAAAAGGCATATTTCTGGGCCGTCGAAATGAGGGTCGCTATTGGAACCCTGCGTGAGGGTTGAGATAGCGACCCTCATTCACGGATCGTCCGCTTTGCTTACCATCAGGCGGGCGACGCCATTTTGAAGTGCCAAATATATAAAATAAAGTTAATACTGTCATTCGTCATATGCAAGTAATAATAATTGAATAATATTATATTTACAAAATTATCTTTCTAGGCTTTGGTATACACTCTGACGGAGAACGATTTTAAAGATCAATCTGTCATGGAGTGTGTTAAATAACACAAACTTACTCAAGAACAAGTATCTGTATTACACCAAAACTCCCTGAGGATTATTTTTGCCTTGCTGGTTGTATTTTAAAGAAAACTGGATATGTAAGTACGAGTATGGTATTGAAGTGAAGCATCTAAAAGATCTTATTCAAACATTAATAATGATTATAAAAGTAGACTGTAAAACTTCAAATTTAATGAAATAAGTGCTTTCTAGTTAAGTAACTGGAGCCACTGCGGTTGAAATATTGTCACTAGCACATATATCGTTCTACCCTCTTTTTAGTTCGTTTACACGGAACGACACCACTACCATTGTTTTCTCGAACTCGATCACGACACACAATACTCACCGTATCGACACGAATATTTTCAATTCTGCAAATCAAAAAACAAAGCATGCCAAATATACGTGTCATCGTAAATATCCCGAATCATTATGTTAATAAAAAACGATAGTCCCGAGAATCGAAATTATATCGATGTAATACATAATGATTCCCTTTACTCACAAGTATTCCATAGAAGCCATTTGCGTATAATGTGAGTTATCCTTCAATATTTACAGCTTAATGAAGAAGGTATGGTTGACATTCAAAACATATCGAAAATCTTGAAGGGTTTTATAGACAAAGAGGAAAAATATACAGAAATTATGGAAGTTACACAAAAATGCTCCGAAGGTCAGTACTTATTGTATCTTATACTAGCTGACACCCGCAGCTTCGCCCGTGGCATACTTTGAACCCCCGTGGTGTCCATTTATCCTGTCGCTTTTACAAAAATGTATGAAAATTAACCCGATTTGTTGACATTTATGATTACTGCTCCTCTCTCCTGGGTAGTAGCGTGGTGATATTTAGCCCATAGTCTTCCTCGATAAATGGGCTATCCAACACAAATATATTATTTCAATTCGGTTCCTGAGATTTGCGCTTTCAACCAATCAACCAAACAAACTCTTCAGCTTTATTTATTAGTATAAAATAACGTTATTTTCCTTCGGTTAGTTCTGACCTGTTACCTAAACAATACAAAATATCAGGTCCTGTGATATTTGAAAACTTACTTTAATTTTTTACTGTTTTATTTTTTACTAGCTGATGACCAGAAAATTACGTCCTCAGAGTGTAACTCCCATCAGTTTTATCGCTAAGTCATTTTTGGGCCAATTGTATTATTGCTACATCCTTTTGGACTTTATTAGATATACTAGCTGAAACTACTAGCTAGGATATACTAGCTGAAGATTCGAGCGCTTTGATTTCATTACAAAAGCAAAATTTAGTCACGAGTGGTTGAAAGGGTGATTAAAAGTGTTTATAGTAATTTAATGCTTTTTTAAATTTCAGTCAACGCAGTAAAATCTAGTGACGGAACTAAGGGTTGTGGTAGAGCTAAGCTGTATCTGGAATGCATGTAAAAATCCGTCAAGAATAAAAAAGAAGGGAATTAAATTTTAATGAAGGCTAGACTACAAACGGAGAATATTTGTACATAAATGGTAACCCTAACCAGACCACATCGAAACAGCTGAAGTTAATTGCCCAGAAAGTAAAATGGATCAGCATTCTAGAATACTATCATTATACACATCATTGGCAAGAATACGTCTTTGAATATGATTTACTTAATTAAAATGAATAATAAAGTCTAAAGTCTAATAAAATTCTATTAGGAACATCACTGTAGCTAAAAGATAAAAAAAAATAACTAGAGAAACTAAGAGTCACCTTGTACATCACACAGCAGTGTCGATGAAACAGTCAAATCTCATTTTAAGGGTGTCGTATCTCAATGTGTAAAAAAAGTTACCCTTATAGGATCACTTTCTTGTCTGTCTGTGCGTGTGTCAACATCGATATTCTCAGGAACGGGTGGTCAATCAAGTTGAAATTTATGCCAGATATTGAGGTACCCTATTAGGTGTATAAAAATCAAGATCGTGAGTCAACATAATAAATGGGCAGACTCTATTAATATTTTTGTAAAGATAACTATAATTTTAGATCAGTGCCTGATTAAACAACGGGGTCGGAAATGCGAGTGAACCATTATTTGGTTTTGCACATGTCAAACGTACGTAGCCTGACCACTTTTGATACGGTAGGGATGTATGGTTATTTGCTACATCAGTGGTTTAATAACTTATTTAATTTAATTAAGGTTGCACTAGTCGCGAGCATAAACCGCTTGGTGGGTGAGGCAAAATTAGTGCTATCTCACTTGGCATGGTGTGAGAACGTGGTAGTGCCAGTAATTAGCAGTTATTTAGTTTAAAAAAAGCGTTGCTAATTTTATTATATACTTTCGGCTTTTGGTAGATTATATATAATTGTGTATATTTAGGTTAACAAAATAAAGTAATTTAATGTTTTAAATAAATAAACTATGTCTGTATGGCAATATTTTTGTAAGTTTCTTACTCTAAATACGCTTTTAATACGTGCGAAGTTTTATAAAAACATTCAGTAAAATACGCAGGTTTTGTGAATCCTAACTTTTAAACTACTAAATTATTGTGATTTCGAAACCATACAAACATAGTCCTTAATGTAA
This sequence comes from Thumatha senex, assembly GCA_948477245.1. Classification (NCBI taxonomy): domain Eukaryota; kingdom Metazoa; phylum Arthropoda; class Insecta; order Lepidoptera; family Erebidae; genus Thumatha; species Thumatha senex. The sequence goes on along the minus strand of OX419738.1, from coordinate 11,070,744 downwards.
ATAATTCATATATGTCTTATTTTTGGTCGTACGACCTTAACTTTTTTAAGTTTCCAACGACGTTTGTTTGGAAGAATGACTGACTAGTTTACCTTTAGTACTGGTACTTACCTACGTACCATACAATGATATTTTTTGTTTTGTTTTAGTTTTAGAATGAGTATTGCATGTCAGACTTCCATACAAATAAGTAGGTACTTAGGTATGGAAAGATTTGAAACCTGGTGATCTGTCCTCTCTAATTGATCGGTTTTTAAGGATACTACATGAAGATATTTAGTTAATATACTTTGTCAATCTTCTGTTATTATTGTTTTCTTAGATGCTTTGCGACACCTATGAATCTTATTTATAATTTCGCCGTTGACGTTTACTGATGTTTTAGTATCTTAAATAACCCTTTAGAACGTAATCACAGATGTATTTGGATAGTACTGACTGTGTACTTCCCTTTTTACAAAAGGTTCACCTCTCCAAAAGTTGACCGTGATTAGAATGCTTAACCTCAATTACCATTACTGTCAGTATCACGTTACGTGGGTAGTGGTATTAAAATCTAGTCTAGTCTAAGTTTCATTGATACAACTCAACATTTTTATGATATTTTATCAATCATGAATAACAAAATAATGGACGCATCTTCTTTAGATGGACATAACTTTTTTGTTTATGAACCAGTTTAAATAAAATAAACACTAAATGTTAAGTGAAGAGTTGCACAATATTTTAGTTAAAACCGTACATCGATTGGTTAAGCCGTTTCAGAAATTATCGTGCACAAACATACAGATACCCTGACAAACAAAAAATAATTTAAAAAATGATTGATTTGATGTCTATTGCATTAATAAAGTCCACCTATCATATATTTTTTCATTTATCTTCGATGTACACACGACTACTTACAGATTTTTTTGTATAGATAAGGCGGTGCAATGCTTGCTTGCTGGTAGTATTAAGGATAGTTAGGCCAAGTCGCGTAGGCACCAAAACGCTTCCTCAGCCCGCGCCAATATAGATTGACTATGTATTTTCCGCTGGCACGCCACTGTAAAAATTATTGGCAGTAGCAATCGAAATGGAACATCTCCGTTATTGTGTTGGATTTTATTATAGGTTTATGATATATTAGTTGACGCTCGCGACTCCGCCTGCATTATGAAGTTTTCTCGTTCCCGTTTTCTAAAGGAACTTGTTCCCGGGATAAAAAGTAGCCTATGTGTTATTCTGATAGATAAGCTATATTACTGTAAAGTTTATTTAAATTCCATTCCGTAGTTTTTATATGTAAGTATCATCTAACATTTATACTTACAAACTTTCGCGTTTATAATATTAGTAGGAGTTAATGATGATATATTTAATAACAAATTTATGCTCTATGTACAAGGACCAAATAAAATGACCCGTACTCATTATACTCATCTTTTTTTTTAATAATATTAAAATCAAAAAATCATAATGTTATGTCCCTGTCTCAGGCAGCTAGTCACCGTTGTACTTCAGATCACATCTTCCGTTCGCGCTAAACATTCTCCCTAAGTATATAACTTTATTTAATTGCTCAATTTTTAAAGCTACTAACATAAACAAAGAAAAACTAAACGTTTCCGGTTAACCTAAATATTGCTATTAGTTCCTACTTTTTCTCTTTCAAATACCCGATTCTTAGTTTAACATGCAGCGAAGACTTCTACTTTCATATTAGTGACTAATGCCTGAAGGTCGGCTTCTGATGAGACCATCACTACCGCATCATCAGCGTACAACAGACAATGTACTGTACAGTTTCCAATTTTACAACACATCATAATTTTTTAACTTTTGCAGCCAACTATTAGATACACTATGAAAAACACAACCAAGGCGGACATAACACAACCCCGTTTGACGCCCGAACAGACGTCAAAAAGAGGCGCCCTTGGTCGCACGCAAGCTTTACAATCCGTATAAAGTCACTGTATCGCCCGCAGCAGCTGGCCGTCCACACCATATCATGCCCGGATATGGTGTGGATGGCCAGCCAGACCACACAAAGGAGTACCACAGAGTTTCTCTCACAACGTTATCAAATACTTTCTCCAGATCCACTTAAGCGCAGAAAACCTTCGGGTTAAAATGTTGGGATTATTAATTATTAGTTACATAAAATGTTATACAATTTTTAAAGCTACTAACATAAAGTAAAAGTATAAATATAAAAGCGCTGGCAGCCCCACTAACTTAGTTCTCTGTAAAAGATGACTGATTCAAGAACCTCTCTCGGACTTTGGATGGATGACCGCTTTGTAGCATTTTCATTTACCAGCGTTTTCGTCCTTCGAAGGACACGTTAAGCTGTTTGTCCCGATTGCTAGTAACGTTGCAATCGGCACTCGTTAAGTCAAATGAATACCCTATCAGCGACTTAAAAATTACAACAGCGAGTCGCCACAATCTGAGCCTGTCCATTTGAACACAGGCATTGGGCTCACCACAATATGCCTCTGCCACAATAAATTTATAAATATACTTAAATGATTTATACTTCAAGAATAAAACAAAGGTCTTGGATACAATTTAAATAATTTATGCGAAGTGAAGCGAAGCTTAAAGACAACAACTGCACTGATTACTTCAGCCAGTGGCAGTCACATACACTATACAAAGCGAACTCCGGGGGTCGCGAGATGTAGCTGGGACAGACGATGATGATGATGGAATGCTTACTGCTCTGATAAATATACTGTGCCATTGCGAAGAAATAACAAGGGGAGCGCAACGAAAAAACCTGACACGGTCCTACCTCAGTAAGCGCCAGCACGCGACTGATCAGGCGTCAGCGGCGCGAATCTGGTATTATTTTAACATTTGTACTATAAAACTCACTGTATATAGTCAAAGTAAGCGATTATGTCTATAAATATTTAGTAGCTATAGTTGAGTATAAAAATTTCATGAAAATTATCTGTAGTTTAGATTTGGCATTGAAAAAACATTTGAAAAGGGGGCAACTTTGAATTGTTTTTCCATCAAGTGAAGTTTATTAGATTTTGTAACAGAAAGCCATTTTGACTAGATTAAATCCTTAACTATCATATATATTTTTTTCAGAAACAAAAACCCTTTTGTTCTACGATTCGCATTGTTTTAAAAAACTCAAAATCGTGGCCTCGGCAGGAATACCAAGCCTTAAAGATAGAAAACCAAAGCCGAGACCTCTTTTCGGCAGTCGCATACATTTAAATTGCGCCACCGAGACAGCCCTATGACCCAAAAGTCGAAAACTATGATCTCACTAGTTGACACCCGCGGCTTCGCCCGCGTAGAGAAGTTTTCCCGTTCCCGTTTCCCACAGAAACTTGTTCCCGAGATAAAAAATAGCCTATGTGTTATTCTGATGTAAAAGCTATATTATTGTAAAGTTTCGTTAAAATCCATTCTGTAGTTTTTACGTGAAAGAGTAACAAACATCCATTCTTACAAACTTTCGCGTTTATAATCCGAACCTGAGATCTCAGCATGTCAGTCGCATACATTTACACTGCGCCACCGAGGCTGCCATATGACTCAAAGTCGGAAACTGATCCATAAAGGTCAACTCATAAGTTCTGTAGGAAATTTTATAATAAAACCCGATTCCAAGGCGGTGCAAAGTTCGCAGTTGCTGCTAATACTTATTATGTATAGGAAATCGAATCTGAGACCTCAGCACGTCAGTCGCATACATTTACACTGCGCTAGCGAGGCTGTCACGTGACTCAAAGTCGGAAACTGATCCATAAAGGTCAACTCATTAGTCCTGTAGGAAATTTTATAATAAAACCCGATTTCAAGGCGGTGCAATGTTCACCGGGTCTGCTAATACCTATTATGTATAGGAAACCTAACTTGAGACCTCAGCACGTCAGTCGCATACATTTGCACTGCGCTACCGAGGCTGCCATATGACTCAAAGTCGGAAACTGATCCATAAAGGTCAACTCATAAGTTCTGTAGGAAATTTTACAATAAAACTCGATTCCAAGGCGGTGCAAAGTTCACCGGGGCTGCTAATACCTATTATGTATAGGAAACCTAACTTGAGACCTCAGCACTTCAGTCGCATACATTTACACTGCGCTACCGAGGCTGCCATATGACTCAAAGTCGGAAACTGATCCATAAAGGTCAACTCATAAGTCCTGTAGGAAATTTTAATAACTGAAACCCGATTCCAAGGAGGTGCAAAGTACGCCGGAGCTGCTAATACTTATCATGTATAGAAACCGAACCTGAGACCTCAGCACGTCAGTCGTATACATTTACACTGCGGCAACGAGGCAGCTATATGACTCAATGTCGGAAACTAATTCATAAAGGTCAAGTCATAAGTAAATTTGAAAGATTAGTAAATTTGTTTGTAATGAATAGGCTCAGAAACTACTTGGCCGATTTCAAAACCGATTCTTCCTGAGTAACATGGCTATATTGCATTTTCAATTTGGGTTACGTGCAAAATCTCGAACAGGAAAACTTCATTACACCGACGAAGCTGCGGACATCAGCTAGTTATAGATAGATATTTAGATAAATTATGTATGATGATAACATACATTGAATTCACAGACTTTTCTCCTCTATGAAATTGCTAATATATATCCTTGAACAGAAGCGCTCGTGGCCCCGCTGACTCAGTGTTCTGTAAATGATCACTGCGTTAAGCAACTTTCACTATGGCTAGTCCTCGGATGGGTGACTACTTTGTGGCATTTACAATGCGTTTGCGTCCTTCGGAAGGCACGTTAAGCCGTTGGTCCCTGTTGCCAGTAACATGGCAGTCGTTCAGCCTAGAAAAAACAAAATTTAAACTGCAGGTCGCCACAACCTGTGCCTTTCTATTTCAACACGGCAATGGGCTCACCACCTGTTACGTGGGACAAAAGTGCATACGGTGAAATTTGGGCTTATAGTGTGCCTACCCAGGCACACTATAAGCCCAAATTTCCAAAAAAAAAAACCCTCAGGGATAAAGGCGTGACAATATGTTTATGTCAGTTTTTTTATGTTCAATATTATTGGGAGCGACTCCCTTTTGACAAAGCCTTCCCAATCCCGTAAAGGCGTCAGAGTTGTTGCCTCGTTCGTTGCAAGTGAAGTTGCTTGGATCCTGAAGTTCACGGTGGGACTCTTTACACCCAATTGTATGACGTAATAGTTATATATAAAGAGCCATTAAATTTTATTATTTAACGCATTAGTAGTAAACTTAATAACTTTTAATATTGTGCAATGTAGTTAAAATGGCGTCAGGAAATCGCAAATGATCATTGCATCAGTTACGTACGCATGTTGAAGAATTAGTCTATTGTGTCAAATAGGGATCTTTGGCATATAAACTGATTAGACCTTTACATTTGTTTATGCTGACAGTACCACAACATACAACAAACAGGTTGTGACAAACTGAATTTTTTTTAGCAGCACAAGGACTTCCATTTGACTTAACGAATGCCATGTATGTGACTGGCAACCAGAACCAAAACGGCTTAAAGTGCCTTTCGAAGTACGGAAACGCTTGTAAGAGAACTATAACAAAGTGGTCACCATTCTGAGGACACGTCATAGTGAAAGTTGCTTAATGCAGAGATCATTTACAGAATTTACAGAAGCGCTCGTGGTCCCGCGGTCTCAGTGTTCTGTAAACGATCACTGAGTTACGCAACTTTCACTACGGCTGGTCCTCGGATGGGTGACCACTTTGTGGCATTTACATTTGCGAGCGTTTCCGTGCTTCGGAAGGCACGTTAAGCCGTTGGTCCCGGTTGCCAGTAAAATGGCAGTCGTTAAGCCTGGTTGAAGGCCTTATGGGCGGCTTGAAAACTTTCAACAGCAGGTAGCCACAAACTGCGTCTGTCTATTTCAACACGGCAATGGGCTCACCACCTATTACGTGGGACAGGAATCCACACGGTGAAAAGTGGGCATATAATATGCCTCTGCCACCCCTTCGGGGATAAGGCGTGATGGATATTTATTTATATATATTTTTATTTACAGAATAGTGAGTTAGCGACCCTACGAGTGCTTCTTTGTAGTTGTAGTGCGTATTGAAACCTACAAGGATACAATACATTTTTATTTCGACTTATAACTTATTGCAAAATAATATTATTCTGTTTCGTACTTGACACACTTTACAAAACGTGGCCTTTTTTAGTTGTGACAAAGACGGACATTAACATCAAATCATGTCACTAGAAAATTACTAAACGACTCGTAAATGATGATGTCTAACACTCTTTAAATACAAATAGGTACAACGTGCAAATGGAAATTTGAATAATAGATGTCATTCAAAAGTAGTTTTTCATAATGCTCAAACCTAAATACGGTTTTATATATTTAGTTGTGGTTAGTGGTAAGATATGGAGTATTTTTGTAAGTTTCTTTATAAGTAATTTTTTTGAACGCTTGTGCCGCCCCGTCCACTGGCGTCACCAGGTTTTATTTTCAGGGGGGTTTTAATTTGTAATTATTTTTAAGCATTCTAAAGCATATTTTGATTGCGATAGAGCCCTACGCTACCTACATCTTCGTGGCCAGAGTCGGCCTGTACCAGACCTATGAGTGGTGCACATGCTGACTACCGGACGATGTCATGGTGCAAAGAAGGAAATTTTGAGACAAAACCCTGTACCAACCCGTCTGGCCAGCATGGTATAGTAAGCAAAACAAGAATTTTGTCTTCGTTGGAATGGTCATATCTTGCAGAAACCACCGGACAACGTAGGGAATGAATGTCTGGTCAGGTCGGCTCCACCACCTCCACTTCTCTTCTACTCTTACCAGTAGAAGACCCCACCCCAGAAATGCTGGCTTGACTTCGTAAAAGATGATATGTGAGACAATTGTCTCACTACTAGGGATATTGATGACCGAATTAGGAAAAGAGACCTTGGGCAATGTGATCACAAATAAGACAGTCGCTCGGATTATGTTGATTGTTAATATCGTTAACATTTCGGGGAGGGATTGAACCTCGAAAACCCTCCCACGGGATACGCCCATGGCCCCGCCTCTTGCTCGAGATCAATAATTGAAATAAAGTTATATGAAAACATAATACATTTCTTTCGACAGTGCTTAACTCAAGATCAAGATTATACTCTCATAGATGGATTGAAACCTCTAGTATTAAACTGTTTAGATGAATGCGATTTAGAGCATGAAGATCTCAAACAGGAGAATATGAATCCTTGTTTCAAAAAATGTTTTTTAACTAAAATTGGTATGGTAAGTGATAGAATAGAATTGATTCGAACGGAATAAACTTTATTGCACATATAAAACACTCACATAAAGAGATTACAGTTTCATTAATGTTCAAAAGGGGGCCTTATGGCCAAAGCAAGCTCTTACAGGCAACCTTTGGATAGAGAAAATTGTCAAGGAGCATATGGCTTAAGTGATCTGTCAGCTTTCAATTTCTTTATAGTTTCATGGTTTGGGGGTCCGGTTGTTCGAGATTGGGTGTAGTGTATTGTATCGGCAATTCGTTTTGTACCAGAAATTAACCAGAACCAAAATCACCGGAAACAGTTGTCAGTATTAACTTGAAAATTAACCTTACTTAGAACATAATCAATACTAAAACAATTACAGATGAATGTGGAGGGAGAATTCAAACAAGAAGAAGTAATGAAACAAATTAAATTGTACACTGATAATGAAGAAGATACCAAAAAAATTCTAGAAGCATTGGAAGAATGTTTTGAGGGTGAGTAAAACAATTTAAAATCTGGCAATGATATCTAAGTATTGTATTCTGACATTTGTTTTAAGCTAAGACGTGTTGAACACATACTTTATATCGATCGAAATTTAGCGCTACACTACGAGTTTATTACAAAAAAAATGTGAAACGTTAAGGAACAAAGGTATTCAAACCTTTTATTAAAATATAGTGTCGCCGAATTTCTATTCGATACAAAAGTATTGTACTCTGATATAGATATCCACCCATAAGAAAATACATCTTCTTTATCAATTGATAATTCGAGTTTGAACTGGTAGGGGTCGACCTCGGCGTATGTATGTCAATCAAATCGAAGACCAGGTCAAGAGTACCCTTAACCGGCGAGCGCGCAAGAAAACACTCATGAAAGTAGAAGAAGCGAAAGTTGTGTGCCAGGATCGTAGCAAGTGGAAAGCCATAGTCTCTGCCTACCCCGATGGGAGAAAGGCGTGATAATATGTATGTATAAAGTCGTTACACAGTTAAACAGTTAGTTACTATTTAACACATTCACTTGATTTAAATGACTAGTTAACCATCACGGCTTCACCCGTTAACTTCCGTCGCACCATTTTAATCCAGTTGTTTATACATTCTATAACAATGTCTAAAAAATTGCCCAAATTGTCGACATTTATGATTATTACTCAGCTCTTCGGGGTAGTAGAGTGATGATATATAGCCTATAGCCTTCCTCGGTAAATCCAACACAAAAAGATTTTATTCAAATCCGATCAGAAGTTTTTGAGACTAGCGCGTACCACCTAACAAACAAACTCTTCAACTTTATATATTAGTATAGGTTCGCTAATGACAAGCACAGCAACGCTGACGACAGGCTCTGAGCGCTGACTTCAAATGCAAACGGTATAACTCTCGGATGATATTTTTTTATTATTCGTAGGTACTTATGCCTTAAAGGCAAGCCCTGTTCGATTCTTTAAAAATATGCATATAACGTACAGAATTTTGAAATTTATACTAATTTTTTTATTTTGTTACAGGTAGGGGCAAAATTCAAAACGACGATGAACGAATAAACATAATATACGAATGCTTCATGTACTATTGAATAAAATAAAATTTTACTATTGTACAATGGGCAAAGAATCTAGTTATACCGCCGCCCGCCCTCTAATAGTAGTTTATGATACTGTTGCATAATAAGGGTTCTTATAACATGATCAGTATCACACGAGTGTTATAAGACCAAGTTATGTACAGTGTCATACACTACTTTATCTACTCTCATACTATAATACGTAAAACAATATTGCAAATAAAATGATGAATATAACAACAAATTTATTCTTTAAATCTCAAATGTTGGCGCCAAGGCGCAAATATTGATTGCGCATGCGCGCTTGCGTCGCGGACTCGTTCATTGAAACCAATGATTGAAACCTTTTTTTTTAAGTAGAGGTTCTACCTCCTTGGTCCAGCTGGAGGTTGTATAGGTGTATCGTTATGATTAAAAAGTTATATTATGATACAGGTGTCCATACAAGACCTGTATCGTAATTAAACTTTTTTGAAGTGAAAACTTCTTTGGCGGCGTTGAGCACTTTTTCTGTAATGGGTATAAAATCTTAAACTCGCGTCAGGACACGTGACCTGATCGAAAAAGCGTAAGATTTTTATCATCATCATCTTTACGTCGATCCCGGTCAATTTTTGAAGGAAAAACTTCTTTTAGCGCGGTACGCATATTTTTAGATGAGATAAAATCTCTGGACTCGCGACCATAATCATCATCATCATCTAACGTTGATTCCGGTCATCTACAGGTCTTATTAAATAATGCTGTGTAATCAATTAGGACTCTTTCAGTGTAGAATTATTTTTTATCATCATCATCTTTACGTCGATCCCGGTCAATTTTTGAAGGAAAAACTTCTTTTAGCGCGGTACGCATATTTTTAGATGAGATAAAATCTCTGGACTCGCGACCATAATCATCATCATCATCAAACGTTGATTCCGGTCATCTACAGGTCTTATTAAATAATGCTGTGTAATCAATTAGGACTCTTTCAGTGTAGAATTATTTTTTATCATCATCATCTTTACGTTGATCCCGGTCAATTTTTGAAGGAAAAACTTCTTTTAGCGCGGTACGCATATTTTTAGATGAGATAAAATCTCTGGACTCGCGACCATAATCATCATCATCATCTAACGTTGATTCCGGTCATCTACAGGTCTTATTAAATAATGCTGTGTAATCAATTAGGACTCTTTCAGTGTAGAATTATTTTTTATCATCATCATCTTTACGTCGATCCCGGTCAATTTTTGAAGGAAAAACTTCTTTTAGCGCGGTACGCATATTTTTAGATGAGATAAAATCTCTGGACTCGCGACCATAATCATCATCATCATCAAACGTTGATTCCGGTCATCTACAGGTCTTATTAAATAATGCTGTGTAATCAATTAGGACTCTTTCAGTGTAGAATTATTTTTGAAGTGAAAACTTCTTTAGCGGCGTTGAGCACTTTTTCTGTAATGGGTATAAAATCTTAAACTCGCGTCAGGACACGTGACCTGATCGAAAAAGCGTAAGACGGATGGAGTTTTTAAGTGAAAACGCCTCTTAGCGTGGTACACATATTTTTAGAGGAGATAAAATCTCTGGATTTGCGACTATAATCATCATCATCATCTAATGTTGAACCCGGTCATCTACAGGTCTTATTAAATAATATTGTGTAATCAATTAAGACTCTTTCAGAGTAGAATTTTTTTTTCATCATCATCATTAACGTCCATCCCGGTCAATTTTTGAAGTGAATATTCTTTTAGCGCGGTACGCTTATTTTTAGATGAGATAAAATCTCTGGACTCGCGACCATTATCATCATCATCATCTAACGTTGATTCCGGTCATCTACAGGTCTTATTAAATAATGCTGTGTAATCAATTAGGAGTCTTTCTGTGTAGATTTATTTTTCATCATCATCATCATTAACGTCGATCCCGGTCAATTTTTGAAGGAAAAACTTCTTTTAGCGCGGTACGCAATTTTTTAGATGAGATAAATCTCAGGACTCGCTACACCCCGTTACGATACGCAGCTATAGTGTGTGCATATATGCATGTACCAACGCGTCTAGATAAATAAATTATTAATAAATTGAGTTTTCACTTCTGTCGGCACTCCCGGAGTGGTTAGGTTATTTTTTATTATTTTTGGCCTGTACGTAATGTTTGTTATAAGAATTTTGTTATCAGTTTTATAATCTTTGTATTATAGTATCAGAGTAGATAAAATCTATTATTAATTTTCACCCGTTGTGCCCCTTCCCATAGGAACACGGGGTTAAAATAAATTTGAATAACAATTTCATATGAAGCGCTCGTGGCCCCGCGGTCTCAGTGTTCTGTAAACGATCACTGAGTTACGCAACTTTCACTATGGCTGGTACTCGGATGGGTGACCACTTTGTGGCATTTACATTTGCGAGCGTTTCCGTGCTTCTGAAGGCACGTTAAGCTGTTGGTCCCGGTTGCCAGTAAAATGGCAGTCGTTAAGCCTGGTTGAAGGCCTTATGGGCGGCTTAAAAATTTCAACAGCAGGTAGCCACAACCTGCGTCTGTCTATTTCAACACGGCAATGGGCTCACCACCTATTACGTGGGACAGGAATCCACACGGTGAAAAGTGGGCTTATAATATGCCTCTGCCACCCCTTCGGGGATAAGGCGTGATGGATATATATATATATATCATATGAATTTAGTAAAAAGCTGTTAATTCGAACTCACGAACACACTTCAATTACGAACAGACACTATAATGTTATTTTTTATGTTTAGACTTTTCCTATGGTTATTAAATGATTGTATTTGTGTAAACATACAATACTTCATAAAAATATACGGGATTTTCTTTAATCCTTATAGGACGGGCCTATTTATACTCGTATATCCTTTGAGCACTGCACTATACACCAAAATTGAAATAAAAAACAAAGATTACATTAAAATATAGGCTATAGATACAATTGGTGGTATTTTTTCACCATTCCTTCTACTAATACATATTGTCATTAGTAATCATTATTTATTACCTATTTAACTGTATTGTAATTATTTAAACACGACTAATATAACACATAAAATTCATATTGACATGTTATGATTAGACTATAAAATGCCATTCAATATAATATAATACTATAAATTAATAATGAATAATAAAAAATAAGAGACTAATTAATGAAATTATTTTGAGGTAGGAATATTATGGCAAAAAAACCTATGAAGCCTAAGAATATATGCTTCCTCACCCCTACCATTTCTTTGCTGTGCTCGGCAGGGTCCATATTTGTGACACACCTTAAGCTTTAACCTCTGTGTCAACCATATTATTGAATGCAATAATCGAATTGAGTATTGAATAATCATATAACTTGGATGAAATATCAGTATAATCTTCTGCTCAGCTCAGCAGATAGCGCTTGTAACTCCGCTTGCTGAGTATTCTGTAACTGATCACTGCTGCAGTCAGTGCTAAGATGATTATTGGTGGCATTTCCATTTCCGAGTACATCTGAAAAGTACGTTAAGCTGTTGGTTCTGACTGCCAGTACATAGTAGTAAGTCAAGTAGAAGGCCTTCCGCCCATAAGGCTTTATGGGCGGCTGAAAATATTTCAATAGAAGATGTAACAATCTGCTCTGGTTCATTAATACAAGGCATGCTAGACAGCGACCATTCATGTCACTATCTACATTCACTCATTGAGTAAAGGAAAGTAAAAAGAAAAGGCAACATATCTCGGAATCAAAACAATAAATAAATAAATAAATATTGGGGAATACTTTTTGTACAGCAGGGCACCGTGAGGAGCACTATTTACCCCGCTGTAGTGTTCGGTGGGACTGGGGTTGGTGAAGTACTAAATGAAAACCGCAATGCCAGATCGTGCTTGACCGTTTATTCTTGCCACACAATCTGCCACAGTAAATTCTTGCTAGAACTATTCTTCTGGTCCAGGATTTCTTCAGGATTCTTGAGGATTTCTTCTGTAGTGGACTGTTCTGTTCCTGAGGACTGTTCCTGGTTACTGTTGCCGGTTGACTGTGTCGATACCCAAAATGGGTCGTGTATTTATTCAATTTTCGCATTATTTATTATTGGACTAAAATACAAGTCCAATCAGAATGTCTACATTTTAACCAATAGTAATTACACAATATTTACAAATTTTTACTAAGCTACTTCGAAACTTTACCGTAACGAGAGCCGCGGCACATTTTTGTCGATTTCTACCTTAAAATCTAATTAAAAGTATATAAACTATGTATTTTCTTATTTACTACGTTATTACACATCTATAAAAAATATAAAATCAACAAAAAGACTATATAATAAATCATGTAAACAAAACAAATCGAAACCACAAGTACTGTACGTACTAGTCTATAGATACGTAGGTATCATTGTACTATGCGATCTTCAAGTCGTCCCGTACATCTCTCCCGCCGTGCACTATGTTGCATTATCTTCGAGTACGGGCGCGACGTCTGTTGACACGGGTAGTACTATCAGCTTCTTCACCGGCCGCCGCAGGACGCCTCCTTTGGTCGCGATGTCCACTGTCCGCACGATGTTGTCCGGTCCAGGGTACGTGGCGATAACTCGGCCTCGTATCCACACGTTGCGAGGAAGGTTTGCGTCGACTATCTGTACGAGATCGTTGTTCTGTACTGGCTGTCCTCGTCCGTGGGGCTCCCGCCGGTGTTGAAGCTCAGGGAGATACTCTCGTAACCAGCGTGTCCAAAAGAGGTCTGCTAGGCGTTGTGAAGCCCGCCAGCTTGACCTTGATACTGTGTCTTGATCAGTGAATGACCCATGCTGCGGTACTCGCCCTTGGCCCCCCAGTAGGAAGTGATTGGGCGTCAGGGCTTCTGGATCCTCTTCGTTTACTGATACATGTGTCACTGGGCGACTGTTGACTGTGTACTCGACTTCTGTTAATAGCGTGACGAGTACTTCTTCTGTAGGAAAGCGTTCATGTAACGTTGCTGTTAAGGCCGTCTTCACTGAGCGGACCATTCGTTCCCAAGCCCCCCCCATAAATGGGGCTCCAGGGGAGATGTAGCGCCATGAGATTGTCTTCTTGGCTGCTTCTGCCTGCGTTGCTTCGTCGATGCCACGTCGAATTTCTTTGTCCGCTCCCTTTAGGTTGGTGCCGTTGTCTGACCAGATTTCTGTAGGGCAACCACGGCGTGCCATCATTCTTCTTAGGGCCATCCCTGCAGAGTCCGTGTTGAGCGAGGCAGCGACTTCCAAATGTATGGCTCGGGTGGTGAGACAAGTGAATATTGACACGTATCTCTTCTGGTGACTTCTTCCGACGGTCACTGTGAGGGGACCAAAGTAATCAACCCCTGTGTATGTGAAGGGTCGCTTGTGGTGAGCTAGGCGACACGCCGGCAGGTTTCCTGTTCTCGGGTGAGGCGGTGTTTGAGTCTTCATTCGGCAGAACAGGCAGCTTCGGAGAAGAGTGCGAGTGATGGGTCTTATTCTTAGCACCCAATATTGCTGTCTGCACTCGTTCACTGTTGCTTCGACTCCAGAGTGATGTAGCTGACGATGTACTGCCTGTACCCAGAGTTTGACTGTTGGGTGTGCACCGTCAAGGATCATAGGGCTTTTAAGTTCTTCTATGATGCCTTGAACGGCTTGGATACGGCTTCTCAATCTGATGACTCCGCTTTCATACACGACGCTCAACTGTCGAAGACGACTCTCCTTGTCGATCGGTTTTTCATTCTTAAGATTTTCTATTTCGACGGCGAATGAGTCTTCTTGTGAGGCACGCATTAACACGTTCCCTGCGCCATCACTTTCAAAAAACTTTCAGCTGGTGCTTTGGAGACCTAAAAGATCTCCAAACTAACCTACCATTTGGTGCGTTTGAGACCTAATCGGTCTCCTAAAGATACAGTTTTCAAAATAGTTTATATCTTCTAAAAAAACAATCAAATATATTTTGAAGTTTTTGTGGGTGAAAGATAGCCTATTGCTTTATATTTTGCTAGGTTCGCACGCAGTTATGACATTTGAATAAACTACAAATACCAAAAAAAAAAATGATATCGATTGTATCTCGTACCGCAACGGAAGATAGTTCAATATGTGTAGTAAGTAGTGATGGGAATAAAATAATATCTCAGTTGTCGATTGAAAAAGTTTTATTAATTATACAAAGTGTTTTTCATTAAAACATGGTAAGCACATTGATTGCTTGCATTGCGCGCAAATAGTAACAATTCGTTTAGTTTTTTTAGAAGCGTCAGTGCTGTTTAATGTGCATCGTAATTTTTCGTAACAACCCACACAACGTCTTTTTTTGTCGCCACGTTGGAAAACATGATCAGTACATCTTCCTTCAGGTAATTCTGTAATAAAGTGCATTGTATAAATAAACAGCATGCAACTATGTCAGTGAAGTAAATGCGATGGAATCTAATTTTATTAGTTTCGTTATTCGAGTGTCTTATGTATATTTTTGTTCTTAGGCTGTTGTTGCTTTAAAAAAATATACGGAGGTATTAAATAAAAGTTGGATGTCACAGGTCTCTTGTAAGTTTACTATAACAACGTTTTTGTTTTAATAACCGAAATTTAGGCTACCAGAAACTTACCAGAGAGTGATGTGAACCCCCCCCCCCCCCCTCCCCCTGTGTAGTATAATGCTTACATAATTAAAACACTCTAGCATTAGAGATAAGTAGCAAAGCCCACCAGAAATGCTACTAAGCTAAGACAATCTCAAAAACAACCAAAAATTTTCAGGCAATCAACAGAAGAAGTAGGTACCTACATAACGCGTTTCAAACACAAAAAAATAAAAACCACGTAATATCGAAAAAAAGGCAGGCAGATGTTAGTTGGAAATAAAGTCTCCCCTCTTTAATTTATGTTATTTGAATGGTATCCAAGAAGATTTTTGTTCAGTAAACTTGAATGATTAAAGTTCATAATATGCTCAGTTTCATGCAAAGCGTGCTGCAGTTAGTTGACGATGCTAAGCTTACGCGTTGTCTGGAACCATTACCTAAGTTTCTGGAGAGATTTTAGCTACCTGTATGAGTAAGAACGGTTTGTTTTCGAAGAACTGTTAGGTATGTTGACCACGGCAATCTTCTGACACCACCACGCTCGCCATCGGATTTATCCGCCTACCCTTGAACCTAAACGGTTATGTTTAGAACAAATTAAGATGTATTTCCTCAAAAAAATGGACTACAACATGATACCTACTCTGCAAAAATGGTGAGAAAAACGCAGTAGGTAACTACACAAGTATGTGTCTAGTATTTTGAGCGCTTTCAGGCAAGAGGGATGGCCTAGTGTATCTGCTTTACATTAGATATCATGTCACAAGAAACCTGTTTTATATACACGCTTGTTGTCACACGAGTTGTATTACAAATAGTAATTTGTGCAATAATAAGTTAATCATACCTGTTCCAGAAATTTTTCGGCCTCCGAATGTTTCTATTATTGATTCTGTGAATTCTTTTTTTGACATTTTCTTGTCTGTATTTGCATTGTATATTATCCATGCGTTTATGAGTGCAGTACCAAATAAAAATTCCATCATCACTTTCCGATACCACTTTAGACCTCGTCGTAAAGTAGTATAGTATGCCGACATTTGATCTGAGTAGTCTATCCCTTTTTTATTATCATTATAAGTTAAAATGCACAGTGGCTTTCTGATCATTTCATTAGTTCTCTTATGTATCTTACCTGTATCTACTAGAGACGCTTTATGTGCTTTACAGGAAGTTATCATTGAAACTTGGCGCTTATCGTGCCATTTAATAACTTTCACACCACTAGGCAGCATTAACCCTTCAACTTCGCCTTTTTTCAATTTTTTAGACATAAATTGCTTGGGAAGTCCTCTTCGGTTTGATCTTAGCGTGCCACAGTAAAATGTTTTCTTTTCTAAGAGTTCCTCTACTAAATCAAGAGAAGAATAAAAGTTATCGGCTACTAAAACTCGTCCTTCATTTTCTAGACCCTCTATGAGCTTCATAACTACATTTTTTCCATGGTTCACTTCTCTGCTATTTCCTTATTTACCTGTATATACTATGGTTTTAAAAGTGTACCCCTCAGGAGTACATAGTTTATATAATTTAACTCCATATTTATGCGATTTATTTTTGATATATTGGCGAAAAATAAGTCTACCGCGCCAGGGAATCATAGATTCGTCTATCACGATAAATTTTCCTGGAGTTAAAATAAAACGATTATTTAAAATATTAAGTATTTGTCGAATTTTGTAGAGTCTATCTTCAGTATAATTTCTTTCATCGCTGAAATGCCAAAACTTTAGAAGCAAGATAAATCTATCTCTTCCCATGAGAGAGCATATATATTCATTTCTGTAAATGGATTTCTTTGACCAATAATCGTGAAAATGTGGAACCTTATTTAAGCCCATCGTAAGTATGACACTGAAAAACTGACGCATTTCATTTGCATCTGTAGGTTTCCAAGCTTTAGAGCGTGATTTTGATGTAATTTCTTTTTCTAACATAACATAACATACTTTCACGCCTTTATCCTCGAAGGGGTAGGCAGAGGCGTACTATACGCCCACGTTTCACCGTATGCTTTTGCTTTTTGTCCCACGTAACAGGTGGTGAGCCCATTGCCGTGTTGAAATAGACAGGTGCAGGTTGTGGCGACCAGCTGTTGAAATTTTTCAAGCCGCTCATAAGGCATTCAACTGGCTTAACGACTGCCATTGTACTGGCAACCGGGACCAACGGCTTAACGTGCCTTCCGAAGCACGGAAACGCTCGCAAATATAAATGCCACAAAGTGGTCACCCATCCGAGGACCAGCCATAGTGAAGGTTGCTTAACGCAGTGATCGTTTACAGAACACTACGTCCGCGGGGCCACGAGCGCTTCTTTTTCTAATAAATATTTATCTGCGTATTTATTAGTTTCTTCTACTATTTTATCAATAATATCGTCAGTTAGAAACAAACTATAAATATCGACGGGCAATTTATTACGAATAGGTACATTTGTCACGCTATCAAGTATGCTCTCATCGAAGCTCAATACGTCATTGTCGGGAATGTCAATCCAATCTTTATCACCCACAAGCTCTCCACCCTCAGTTTCTGATATATTTTCAGACATATTATCTTTATCTTCACTTATTATATCGGATGAGAGATTTTCACCTGTATCATCATCACTTCCATTTGAAACGATTTCTTCTATTTCAGTATTGGTTGCTTCATCAGTCTGCGTCTCCGGAGCGTCTTCTTGTATTTTTTCGTTTTCTACGTCCTGATCTAGTTCTTCCACTTTTTCATTCTGTATTTCTAGACTTCTATTTTGCTTATTCTGGTCTTTTTCTTGTCCTATTATATTATTTTCTAGTTGCTTTTCAGTGTTTCTCTCTTCTAAATGTTTTTGTGAATTATTGTTCAAGTTGCATTTAGACGTTTTTCTTTCTGCTTTTTCGTCATAAGTGAGCGCATCCTCAAAAGTATATTCAAAAGAAAATGGACTATTGTTTGTATTACCTGTGGTTCTTCTTTCCTTTATAGTTGTTTTAATAAATTTTTGCATACTGCTTTCATTAAATTCTAAAGGTAATAAGTTCGAACATGAAATATTATTCAAAGACGAGCACCTACTTGATGTACATAAAGCATTCAATGAGGCAGGAGAAGCTTTAGCATTTGTGTTGGATGTTTCTGTTAGCATTTGAGTGCACGAGCTAGGAGTAGATAAACCACTATGGTTACGAGAAACAGTACCACAAAATCTACGAGTAGGTGTCATAGGATCAGTAGGTATAGTCGGTGTAGTATTCGTCATCAATAATGTGGTATTATTGTTACTACTTTTTGGACTGGATATCGTATTCTGAAGCACACTAAATCGTTTTCCAGTACATGGGCTGATATATATATATTATTTTCATTACTTAGCTGCGTATGCTCCAACGTAGAAAGGTTCATCATTTTCTTTTTAGGTGCGTCAAATATTTCTTAATCAGAATCACTGTCATTATTAGCCAATGGAGGGCAAATTTGAACATTTTCCAAAATTTTTATTTTACTGGACGATGCAGCAGTATAATCCGGCGTTGATTTTTTGTTGGAAATCTCACCAAAATAAATAGATTTTTTACACTTTTTTCTTTTAAAAGCACTCATTGTATAACAAAAATGATAATCAACACGTAGGTATATACGCGAGTGTTATTTCGCAAACGTCCGCGCGACGTCCCACGTCGATGCTAGGACAACACTAAAACGAGTCACGCAGCGCCCGCGCCGCCCACCTTCCCTCTCTTGCGTCTACGAGGCGTACGATTCCACGAGTACCGACATATCTCCTGACGCAAGGAATGAAAATAATTACAGTACTGTGCGTTAGGGACCTAATCCATCTCTAATTGCTTTTTTAATGTCCTTGAATTAATCTTTAAGTAGGAAGCAAATATGTATATTTGTCCTACTCATACCTAAAGAACTTTACACGTTAGATCCTCCCGCAAGAAGTGAAACAACACTATTATATTCAACGCACAATACAAAAGTCCTGCAAGAGATCTGATAGATCTCGTAATGCAACGAACGTGTTAATAATTCTTCGGCCAATCTGAGGTCTTCTGCGGAGGTTCGGAGGAACTGTTTATTTTGTGATGACGCTGTTTTCTTCCACGTTGAATCCTCCTCTGTATTTTTCTTGGTCCTCTTGTAGCAGACTACCTGTTTATGTGGTCTGCAAAGTCGAATGAACTGTAGGACTCTTGCTGTTGTATACCGAAGTCTATCCCAGTTTGAGAAACGAGAGACGTCTGGTAGGCTATTTGCGAGCTTCTTTTCTGTCTTCAATTTGATGTGATGAGTTTTCTCTTCATCAGTAGGTATCTGTTGCTCCGCTGTCTGTGGTTCAGTAGGCCAAAGATCTTCTGTCTCGTAGAGGAAGTCGGGGCGGGGTCTCTGACTTGGGCTTCTTAGGGTTCAGACTCAGCGCGTCCATCTCGAAGTACTGTCTTACTAAATCTTCAAGGCTGTCTTCAGCTTTTTCTGTGATGTGCGATACGACGTTCATGGTTCTCCCAAAGGTGTTACTATAGGTTCCGTGCAGAACCCAACCCAGTGGTGTGAGTGAAGCCACTGGTTGGTCCTTTCCACCTTTCCTTGTTTCCGATGTCAGTAGGAGATCCCAGTTGTCTTGACCTATCAGCACTCTCGGTTTTACTTCTTCATAAGTGAGCTGCCCTCTAATGTCTTCTAAATGTCGGCATCCTTTGAGCAGACTCACTGGAACTTGCTGAGACGAGACTTGTAAGTTTGTGATGGTGCGTGCTTGTATTCTTTCTTCGTATCCATTACGGCCCCTAAGTTGAACGTTGACCCTTATTGAGGCTGTTTCTGTTGTCTTCAACTCGTTGATGGCTTCTATCTTGAGAGTTTCCGTAGGCCCTCTTGCTCCGATGCGGTCGGCGATGTTACTGTCTATCAAAGTGACTGTTGACCCATCGTCCAACAAGGCGAAGGTGTCGACTGTTTCTTTGGGTCGATCTGTATTGGTATGACCTTCAGAAATGACTGTTTCTTTCTATGAGTCCAGGCTGAGTTGATGGCTTCTGTTGTGTCTTCATTCTGTTTGTTCATTGTCGGCCTATCTGTAGTTCTGTTGTAGTGCAGCATCTTGTGATGAAAGTACTTGCAGCTGTTGACACCACACGGCTTGACTCGACAGTGATGCGTCTTGTTTCTGTAATGAAGGCACCGGCAGCAGAGACGCTTGGTCTTTGCTATATCCCATCTTCCGTTTTCATCAGCGGACTTGAACTGTTCGAGGCATGTCCCTTTTCTTGGCATATAGGACATCTTGAATCACCTGTTTTTTCTGTAACATTGTGTATCTTCTGCGACCTCTTCTGTAGTGGAGTATGCGGTACTATCTGTTCAGGTAGTGCATACGGTCCGCATAGCTCGGCTTCTTTCTTCAGGAACTTTTCTATTTTCATTAAATCTGGTTCGTCCCTTGGCAGAGTTGTAGCGAAGTCGTAGAATCTGTATCGCAGCGTAGGTGTGAGCTTGTCGACTACGGTCTTCGAGACTTCCGGGTTGTACATGTAGTTGATGCAGCCCAGTGTCTTCAATGTTACTACTATGTTGGAGACCTTCGTGGCGAAGATGCAGATGTCACGTGCTGATTCTGTTAATCGTGGTAGACCTCGAAGTGCTTCCATCTCCATTATTGCTATGGATTCTGGTCTTCCAAATCTTGACTCCAGGGTTTTCACTATTTCGGATGGGTGAGCGCTGGTGATAAGTAGGCCCTCGACCGCTTCTTTTGCCTTCCCTTTAAGGTTTCTCCGTAGTCTGTTGGTATTCTCGACCGCTGAGAACATGTGCTCCGTCTCGTAGTAGGCGGCACGGAAGGGTAACCACTCTTGATGTGACCTGCTGAAGAAGGGCAGCTCTATAAACTTCGGGCGCTGTCCGACTTTGACAGTGCTGGTGATTGCTGCGGCTAGTCCTGCGAAGTCAGGCTGGGCAACCGTCGGTGGATGCCTTGACTGTGAGTACGGTTTCTCTTCTTGCTTCTCTGCGTCTTGTCTTGAGACTACGGGAGTCTTGGCTGGGTGGTCCGTTTCGTTAGTGACCGTAGGCTTGGGTGGTTGTTCATGGGTCTTCAACCAGTGGTCGACACGTTCGTTGGCTTCTGTTCTGCTGCTCGATGAGGTCTCGTTGTCCTCTTCATCCTCGGAGTCCTTGGCTTCCATCGTGGCTATCCGCGCTGTTGCTAGTTCAACTTGTAGCCGCAGGAGCTCTTCTTTTGCTTTTGCAATTCTGTAAGTCTTGTTCTTGCTGCGAGTTGACCCCCCCTTACCCCCTTTTCGGCTGGTGGCGAGGTGGTCCTGTTGTCTGCTTGGGCCCGGCAGACCGGGTGCTCCTTTATTCTGTTCCATATATAAAGGTGCTTCTGTTCTGTACGTTGTCGGCACCCTCCTTTCCGCAGTTGGTTCTTCTGTATGGGCGGAGAGCAGGGCGACGTCGGTGACAGTCGAGACGGCGGCGGCAGTGGCGGCGGCGGCGGCGTCTGTGAGGACCGAAGCGACGCATGGCGGCGGCGTGGTGATGGCTTCAACCGGGCTTGATGTGGACTCCAATGCCATGGGGGTTAATAATCTTGTCTGTTCTGTGACTCCCGTGGTGGTGGTCCCTGTGACTGTTGCTCCGGTTGTACCGGTCCTCGAGGAAGCGGCAGTGTCCCCCGAGGATGACGGCGTCTGTTCCAAGTGCTTGCGGCTTCTTCCCTCCGATCTGGTTACTGGCATCTTGGAATCTTCAGTACTTCACAATCAGGCTCGACCAGGACCAAAATGTACAGCAGGGCACCGTGAGGAGCACTATTTACCCCGCTGTAGTGTTCGGTGGGACTGGGGTTGGTGAAGTAGTAAATGAAAACCGCAATGCCAGATCGTGCTTGACCGTTTATTCTTGCCACACAATCTGCCACAGTAAATTCTTGCTAGAACTATTCTTCTTGTCCAGGATTTCTTCAGGATTCTTGAGGATTTCTTCTGTAGTGGACTGTTCTGTTCCTGAGGACTGTTCCTGGTTACTGTTGCCGGTTGACTGTGTCGATACCCAAAATGGGTCGTGTATTTATTCAATTTTCGCATTATTTATTATTGGACAAAAATACAAGTCCAATCAGAATGTCTACATTTTAACCAATAGTAATTACACAATATTTACAAATTTTTACTAAACTACTTCGAAACTTTACCGTAACGAGAGCCGCGGCACATTTTTGTCGATTTCTACCTTAATCTAATTAAAAGTATATAAACTATGTATTTTCTTATTTACTACGTTATTACACATCTATAAAAAATATAAAATCAACAAAAAGACTATATAATAAATCATGTAAACAAAACAAATCGAAACCACAAGTACTGTACGTACTAGTCTATAGATACGTAGGTATCATTGTACTATGCGATCTTCAAGTCGTCCCGTACACTTTTCACAAAGCGCCATCTAGCCCAAAATAAGCTAATATAAGCTTGTGGTATGGGATCTAGATAACTGATAAACACATTTATATATTTCTAAATACATACATATTATAGATAAATAACACCCAGACACAGAATAAACCAACGTGCTCATCACACAAAGTTTTATCCTGGGTGGGAATCGAACCCACGACCTCTTGCGTAGCAGTCGGATACACTCCTACCGCGCCACAGAGGCAGTCAACAATAAGAACATTTTGTAAAATTTCGTTGTTCTGCTTATTTCTCTCCTTCTCTACTACCCTTGAGCGCTAGTGGCTCCGCTGACTCAGTGTTCTGTATACGAAAGTAGCCACATTCTGCGTCTGTCTATTTCAACACGGCGCTGGGCTCACTACCTACTACGTGGGACAGGAATACACACCGTGTAAAGTGGGCGTATAACATGCCTCTGCCACCCCCTCGGGAAGTCATAACTCCCGAACAGATGGACCCCGAATTAATATTTTAATAGGATTATTGTTAGCTATAAATTTTTAGATCATATCATCATCATCCTAGGTAATGAAGAGATCTCACTAAAATCCACAAATCCCATGATATTTGCACAATATGGTGTCCTGGAACTTGCTACTGTATTTTTTTATATCACTGAGGTGGCAGACAAGCATACGGCCTACCTCTGTATCACTAGCAAATCGTGTGTGAGATACCCAATTCCTAGAAAAATTACAGCATTACTTAGTAATCAAAGATAAGATTTTATTGTTGTACAGTGGGCAAAGGATATAAGCATACATTGGGTGTACGGGGCCCAACGGGCAATACTGCATATATTGAAGTGAAATGAAAACTAATGTTAAATACATCAGCTACGCTTCAATTTTAACTATATTTGACAGTAATATTTTGACACTTTTGTGTTCTCGACCCTGAAAATTAAAAGCCAAACGAAAGCTGCCCTTATCAGTCAAATAAAAGTGGCCCCCTGGCAAGATTTTTCAAACCCAGGCCTACCTGGGTTTGAAAAATCCTAATAAATCCTAATTTAGAAGGAAATTACTTAAGATAAAGAAGAAGCTACTTGTTATCAACGCACTGCAGGTTGCCCTGACGTCATAAGAAACATTGATCCTTTGGCGGAGCTTAGTATTATCTCTTTCGCCGCTCTTTGCTGAATCTATTATGGTGACTATTCTGAAGAGTTCTTGCACCTCATCCTATCAGTCTCTTTGTCGATCCCCAACAACGCGTACAGAAGAAAGGTATTACATTCAAACAGTCTACTGAATTGTACCTTAAACCGAGTCATCAGTAAATTAGTATCTCTACCTTTCACTAACTAAAAAAAAACTAACTATCTTCACGCTGTATCCCTGACGGGGTAGTCAGAGAGGACAGATCGCCAGGCTTCGCGATCCATGCATACTTCTTTCGCTTCTTCGAGATTCATCAATCGCTTCATACACGCACGTCTGGGTATCCGAGTACTTTTGACCTTTCCGTTTTTGAGCAATCTGCTCACGTGGTCTTCATATGTAAGTCTCGGCCTTCCCTGACTCCTTCTACCCTCTACTTTTGAACAATATATATTCTTCGTCAATCGTTCCTCACTCATTCGTTGGACGTGTCCAAACCAACGGAGCACGCCCTTTTCCAGCTTAACGCTGACACTTTCATTCAAACCTGCCATATTGCGTATCACTTCGTTACGTATTCGGTCGGCCAAGGTAACGCCGCACAATTTTCGAAGTGATCGCATCTCCACAGCATTCAATTTACTTTCATGCATCTGCTGACATACCCAGGTTTCACTACCGTAAAGCAAAGTTGGCACTAGCACTGCGTTACGAATCGCCATTCGTGCTTTTTTTTCTTTTCTACCTTTCACGCCTGTTATAAACCCGGGTTTTATAAGCAAATCGTGAAGCACATTGATAACCTTTACAAATGTGATGGTGACAGTCTTTGAATGTTACCATGACAATGCGTTAGGCAGGAGACGTAATGTGATGAGCTAAATATATATAAAAAACATATTATCAAGTATTATTTATTTCAAGTATAGACTTCCTCGGTGGCGCAGTGGTATGCGACTGCTGCGCTGAGGTCCCGGGTTGGATTCCAAGGTAAGCACAAATATTTGCGTGAGGCACAAATGTTGGTTTCGGAGTTTGGGTGTTTCCTATGTATA
This sequence comes from Thumatha senex, assembly GCA_948477245.1. NCBI lineage: Eukaryota > Metazoa > Arthropoda > Insecta > Lepidoptera > Erebidae > Thumatha > Thumatha senex. Next base: position 11,045,740 of record OX419738.1, on the reverse strand, counting down.
ACATGTATGTATTGAGAAATATATAAGTATGTATATCAGTTGTCTAGATTCTATAGTACAAGTTTATAGCTTAGTTTCGGCTAGATGGCGCTGTGTAAAAAGTGTCCCATAATATTTTTTATTTTTTTTATTATTTATTTATAACCACATACTTATAAAGAACGATCAAATTAAATGATGCTGATGATGATGATTGAGATAATAACAGTCAATTGATAATTTAAACGGAATTTAGTGAGAAAACTGATAGCAAAACAGATTGAAACTATTTTGTTGTAATAAATAGAGATCCGTAGCATACTATATGTTTAATAATTTGTGGCGCTATACTCGCCACTACAAATTTACTTTACTTACTTTTTAATATACTACCTTTTTAGTTATTAAGGTACTTTGCTACCAAAGAAGATGACGATGAATGCATTTACGCATTATCATCCTTACTTCCGGAGTGGGACTCTAAACCCCGAGAAAGAGCAGTCTCGTAAACCACCGCGGTATTCCGTCTCATCTTAAACCAGGTAGCAGGGTAGGCCTGAGGTTAAGTCACTGCGAGCGTCTCGGAGATCGTAAGAAGATGGGTAACAATGGTATTACGAAAGTTCCATTCTACTCTTAAATCTTAAAAACTAATAAGTCGGATGTTTCTTTCTATTGATTAATTAACATTGAAGGTATAAGTTACAAAAAAGACACGCAAAAAGGGGGTGAACTCAAAAATCGTGACTTAACATCGTTGACTCATTGATTTTTGAGTTTTCTCCCTTCTCGCGCGTCTTTATATAGGATTTCACTATCAGTGATGCTGAACTCGAGAGTTGCAGAAATAAAATGGAATCCATTCACGTACATTAACGTCAAACAGGATATCATTTTAGAGCCTCTATTTTAAACGCGAATAACGCACGGATGATGATGTATTGAAGTGAAACTTCTTTATCGACGTTGAGAGAAATCGTCATGTTTTTCGGTTACGCGTCATGTTGTTGTGTAATGAAACTACTTTACCATAAGTGAAAGTTCTTTATCGACGTATGACAGAAATTTCATAGTTGTAAAAAAAGTCGTAAAGAAGTTTTACTTCTTACCTGTGTACTCTGGTACACGCACTTATTTTTACCCTTTTATGCAGTTTATTCTATAAACGATGTAAGGCTTAAATTCAACTAATATTGTTTTTATGTTGTACTTGACAAAAATCATTTTGACATTCATGGACATTAGCACTACGCGCTCACGTCCCCAGAAAATTACTTAACAATATACTAATGATAATTTTTCAACTCTTTATAAATAAAATTGTAATATGTTATTCACCACAATACCGCAAAAAGTATTGAATTCATCATGTTTAAGTTTAGTTGCGTATTGCCTTTAGCTGTCGCTATTGTCAGTATATACGGTGTTAATGTAAGTATAATTTTATTTACAAATATATATTTTATGAAATATGGTTGTAAGTTTTATTGGAGTGAACCTTATAATATGCGTAAAATAAGTTGATAGCAATAAATTGATATTTGACGATTCGGTTATAAGATCATATACTTAGTTGATATTCTTGTGATACTGATTTCTAGTTTTTCATGCAACCAGAAAAAGAGTCTTGATTTTTATTCTTACTAGTAGAACTTTTTATACTGTAATTGTAAATAAATATCATAGCTATTAAAACAAATATAATAAAACAAAATTACAAGGAAAACAACAAAAATAATATGGTTGAGTATGGAAATGAGAAAACATTAAGAAAATCAACAAAAAAAATTGTTAATATATTATTTTCATTTATTTATCTATCACGCCTTATCCCCGAAGGGGTGGCAGAGGCATACATATTGTATGCCCACTTTTCACCATATGTATTCCTGACCTGTTAATGTATTAACAAAATAAATATAATCATTTTTAACATATAGTGTGCAGCACCTGAAAATGCAGCTGGCGCCGAAGCTTTGGTTAAAATAGTACAAAACTGTCTTAAAGAATGCAACATCAAGGAAGACGACATCAAGCAATCATCTCCAGAAAATGCAAACCCTTGTTTCAAGAAATGCTTTATTAATAATGTAGGGTTTGTAAGTATTGCTTTAAAAAGTTGAGGTTATAGAACGTTTTCTTTTATATTTCATACATATATACATTCATTCATTGCCGAAGGGGTAGGCAGTACTATGTGCATTGTCACCACTTGTATTGAGTACCACGTAATAGATGGTAAACCTATTGCCGTGTTAAAACGGACAAAGGCAAGTTGAGTATTCAAAACTTTTGAGAAATTATAATCTGCTAATATGGCCTTCAACTTGTGTAACGATTACCTCGTTACTGGCGGCTTAGTGTGACTTCCGAAGCCCGGATACGGTCACCCATCTCAGCACCGATCATAGTGAAGGATGATTAACGCGTGATTTTTTGCCAAACATTAAACAAGCTGATTACGGTCGTATATTTCTGTTCACTTTATTTACAATTTCATAATAACTCTTGTACCAGGGAACTCTCGTTATAAGAATATTTCTTATTAAAATTTCTCTAAATTCCAGTCAGTTACAATCAACATTTGACCACACCACCTATTCGTTGAAATATCAATGAGAATAAAATTTGAAATTTTAAAAAATATTCTCATAAATAATAAATACATATTTCAGATAAACGAAAAAGGAGAATGGAACCGCGACGAAGTGAAAGAACGTATAACAGGATACACTGAAATCGAATCACGACTTGATGAGTTTCTTGATGACATGGAAAAATGTCTACAAGGTTAATGTTCAGTATTCAATATTTTAGTTATTATTAACCTGGTTAATAATAACTAAAAACTATTCAATGATTAAGATAATTTACTTACAGATATGAAAATGAGAAGAATAATTAAATATGTTTATAAATTTGCAGGAAAAGAAAAAATTGGAACTCTAGACGAAAAAATCAATGCGATTTATGGATGTTATCATGTTATCTAACCATTTAAAACGTGAGTTGAAGTCGAGAAGAACTTTATCGGATATTGGAATGTTATGAAGACTCATTTTTTCTCTTTTTGGACTTAATTTTGGTCAACATTATCACCAAAAAAAATGTTTTATAGAACTGAATTACAATATACCTATTCCTTCTATTGTTTTTTTAAATTACAAATGCTATGTGTTAGATACAATAAATTTCAACATTTTCAAACACATCGCTATTGATTTTTCTGTCTGTTTCTAGTATGCAAAAGTCCGACAGACTTTGTTCGCCAACGTAGCCTCGACTTAGAGGAGTTCTTATTTCACTTATTTGGGCAGAGGGCGATCGGTTGTACGCGTATTTTGCATTTTAATTATGTCCACGCTGCGTCATACAATCGTCAGCCACGCTCTTTTTTATTCATCTAGCATCGAGAAAGCACGTATTTTATTGTGAAAATGTCATGTGAGGATGATAAAGTGATTATAGCATACTACTTTATTAGAAGACGACGAAATAGGCAAAGACAGTACTGGATTCATGGCATACATCGAAAGAAATATAAATGGCAGACGTGCGGTTTACGTATATATTGGGCCTACTCTCACTCACTCAATATTAGAGGTTAAAGAAAGTATGTAATTTAATTTAATATATATACTTTGATTAAATCGGCTTTTCGGATTATTTGATTAAAAGCGCTCGTGGCCCCGCGGTCTCAGTGTTCGGTAAACGATCACTGAGGTAAGCAACTTTCACTATGGCTGGTCGTCGGATGGGTGACCACTTTGTGGCATTTACATTTGCGAGCGTTTCCGTGCTTCGGAAGGCACGTTAAGCCGTTGGTCCCGGTTGCCAGTAAAATGGCAGTCGTTAAGCCTGGTTGAAGGCCTTATAGGCGGCTTAATAAATTTCAACAGCAGGTAGCCACAACCTGCGTCTGTCTATTTCAACACGGCAATGGGCTCACCACCTATTTATATTACGTGGGACAGGAATCCACACGGTGAAAAGTGGGCATATAATATGCCTCTGCCACCCCTTCGGGGATAAGGCGTGATGGATATTTATTTATTTTATTTTATTATTTAAATATAATTTATATTTATCTAGTTTTTGCTCGCGGCTTCGCTCGAGTGGTGTTTTGTATGTAAATTAATAAAAAGTTCAAAACTTGTCAGCACCGATTGTAATAGATTCCATGAGTACGTTAATAGGTGTGTTAAAGTTTTATTTTTTTTTAGCCATGACCTCGTCTGTCAGTCCGTAGGTACACTACTTCCAGACAAAGTCGTCCTGTAGAGCCAATAAGCAATAAATGTTAACCTTCTTGTTGCTGTTTGGTCCAAGTTATGCTTTCTCGATCACTCTACATCACTCCGTCTCATAAGATTTCTTTTAGAGTAGTTTATTAAATATTTTGAGACTAAAGTCTCGTTGTTTGTTGATCGGTCTCAGCTCCTCTCGAATATCATTGATGGTAACTTCCACTTTACGTATTGAAGTCCTCATGGAATCTATGCCAAAATACTACCGACTACAACCACACGGTGCTTTTTCCATCTGCCTATGACTCGGAGTATCGCGTGAACCCTCGAAAGAATAGCCCCAGGGTATCTGACAGCCCACTGCAGCCACGTCTCCGGCGTGTTCGGGTGTTATAACACTTCAGGAAAGGGTGTACGTATAGTTATCACACCACGCCACCGTCTAGGGCCTTCTGTTAAGACGGCGAGCAGCCCTCCCACCTCCACGCCCCCGGTCATGTAGGCCTGTAGTTTGGGCAAAAAAAATTCTGCGGCACCCGAGATGCGGAATTCGAGAGGAAGAATTTTGTCCCGCTTCCGCACAGCCGCCTCTTTCGTAAGCATGATTTGCTCGGAAAAATTTGCCGCGATGTCCCACTTGCTAGTTTAAACGCTACCCTTGTAAATCATCGTACAGATTCCTGGCAGCTATCCCTACAAGGTTTGCCGAAGTGTAACGCTCCTGGACTGACTAGTAGAAGCGAAAGACAGAATGTGTTTGCGGCATCATTGGTTTGGATGTATCTTAGCCGGCAAGTTTGGTCACTCCTCGTTGCCATCACCTCACCTGCGAACGAGGGCATCGTTCGCAGGTGAGGTGATGGCAACGAGGAGAAAAATACTACAGGTGCGTCGCTTCATCCCCACCGTCTCTCTTGAGGGCGCCGCCTTATAGCTATCATGTGCTTTTACGACTGGAGTGGCCGCGGTACCCTGTCCAGCAATATTCATATAGGCATATCAACAGCAGTTCGCTACAGCCTGCGCCTGTCCATTTTAACACGGCAATGGGCTCACTACCTGATACGTGGAACTAAAAATGCATACGGTGAATTGTGGGCGTATTGTATGCCTCTGCCTACCCCTTGGGGAATAAAGGCGTGACAATATGTATATATGTATGGGATATAAAACGTTATGGTAAAACTTACTGGCTAAAATGAAAAAAAATAAAAAAGTGAGTGTTCCTTTAGTGCAAAAATATCACTGAAGTTGTTCTTAGATAACTGCAGTTATCGCAACATCGTCACCCATCAAAAAGTAGACCATGCTTGGATTACTTTACGTCTCTGATCTTTTATTCATTAATGACAGAAACTTGTTATGTGCGTAACTAAAAGCAAAGTGTCTGCTGAAATGTGATTCACATTCTTTCAAAGTGGTAAATAAAAATAAATAAATATCCATCACGCCTTATCCCCGAAGAGGTGGCAGACGCATATTATATGCACCCATTTAAAATTAGAACGCGCATAGGGCGCCTAATTTCACTGATCCTTTTACTATTAGAGACCTTAACTGAAAGAAGCGTATATCTGCTGAAATATGATGCACCTACTCTTAAAGTGGCCACCAATCCAAAATTTAAAAAGAAAGTAACCACAATATTCTAATAAGGCATTTGATCAACCGCCTGGATTTTGCACCAACCCCGATCAAACATACAAACAGACACGAAGAAAAAAATCACAGTTTCGGAGTCAGATCCTTTAATTAGTCGATTACAATTTTTTTTATTTATCTTGAATATACTGTCACAGTTATTTTTAAAATTTTATAATAAGTAGTATAGATAGATTAAAGTATTTATGTACAGCGAGTTTCACAATTAGTGTCCGGAGTTCTTTTCATTTCTTTTCTGTAAACATCTTATTCTTATTGCTGGACTGGATCTGAGGAAGGAAGCCTGGGTGCAAGGGGTCCCATCAAGATCTTCGGGGTCCAAGGGGACCTCACCTGCAAGCGGCGCACTTGCACTAACGGACGAGGCTCCGACGCTCTACGTACCCATGTGGTGGTATGACTCCCACATGCGTGCCAGGTGCCACCATGCACCGTGCAGCTGCACAGTGGTCCCGGGGCGGTGTTAGATGTAGCAGGCGAGGGACCAGTGGGCGCTTAGTTGTCTCTAGTGTGGGTGATCTGAGTCGATCCGCCGCCCAGGGAGACCTGTAAAAACGGTGGTGCCGCTGGTCGCGGCATAGTACAGTCCGGCGGGTCGGCTTCCGTCTAGACATACAGTCATAGACATAGCTAGCTCCTGCGCTTTGTCACTCACAGCTGCAGCAAATGTCGTCTCGTCTTCATGTCTTCCACTTTTTAAAAATCATGGTAGCGCATAAAAGAAGAAATAGAATCACAGTGGCCGTCAAAAACCCCTCAAAAGCTACATTCGAGGTCGATTTCACAAATATTCTTGGACTCTTTCGAGACAAGGCCGGGGTTTGCGTTTTCGTTAGGGCGAATGTTTGCTGTCGCCGGTTGCGCTGCCTAGAGAACCCTTCCTATTCTGTCCTTTGGCTGAATGTGGATCTTGGCTTCTCGAGCCAGATCTACGTGTACGTTTACCGTTCCCACACAGGGGAAGCTGAGACAGTAAGGTTGTTTCAGTACCTCAGCGAGGGGGCCGATGATGCGCAGGTGCGGTTTCCGAAAGCGGATCTGGTGTTTCTGGGGGACTTCAATGGCCACCATACTGAGTGGTTGGGGTCCCTCAAGACCGATCACGTAGGAAGAGCCGCCCACGCATTTGCTCTCTCTCATGGTCTGACCCAGATTGTACGCGGGATTACGCGTATACCAGACAGGTCAGATCATGCTCCCGCTCTGCTGGACTTACTGCTGACGAGCCGCCCAGCCCTGTATAGTGTGTCGGTAGGCGCCCCACTGGGTACCTCCGATCACTGTATGGTACACGTTAATATGCAGGTGTCATCTCCTGCACGTGCAGTAGAGGTGACTCGGCGGCTATGGCATTACTCGTCGGCAGACTGGGATGGAATTCGCAATTATTTTGCGTCCGTCCCATGGAGCCAGCGCTGCTTTGCAGGTAAGGCTCCGTCGGATAGCGCTTCTGCCATTGCTGGCGAGATAAGTTAGTTATGGAATACCACATTCCATACACTGATGTCGCCAACATCTGCAAAGCTCGCCCCTGGTTTGGACGTGAGTGCGCTGAGGCTGTTCAACAGAAACAGTCGGCTTATCGCGCCTGGATTAGGACTCGGGTGGAGCGCGGTCCGAACGTGGGCCGCCTCAAGGCAGCATTCAACAAAGCCACCAGGGCCAGCAAGAGCGCCTTCAAGAAAGCGGATGACCGGCGCGTCGCACGGCTGGGTCCGGAGCTAGCGTCACATCCAACGGGTAGCCGTGGATACTGGCAACTGGCTAAAGCCGTGCAGGCCAACTTCTGCCAACCCTCGCTGCCGCCGTTGCGTTACCCAGATACACTGGCTCACAAAGCCCAAGAGAAAGTGACTTGCTAACCTCTTTGTGGCTAATTCCCGGGTTGACGACTGTGCATGCAGCCCCCTACCGTCACCGACTGTGTTAACACTATGCCTGACATAGCTATCAGGCAATGTGATGTGCGAGCGGTGCTACGGTCACTCGACACGCGGAAAGCAAGTGGCCTGACGGCATTCCAGCGGTGGTGCTGAAAAAATGTGCAGCTGAACTGTCTCCAACGCTAATGCGCCTGTACCGTCTGTCGTACTCATCGGGAGACGTGTCGGAGGCTTGGAAGGAGGCGAACGTACAACCAATCTCCAAGTAAGGGGATCGATCAGATTCGGCCAACTATCGCCCCATAGCCATCACCTCAGTTACCTGCAAAGTATTTGAGCTCATCATTAACAAGCAGCTTATGCGTTACTTAGAGGTTCACTTGCTAATCAATGATCGGCAATATGACTTCAGGCCGAAACGATCAACGGGTGATCTTTTAGCGTACGTGACTCATGTTTGGGGTGAGGCTACGGAAGCGCACGGCGAGGCCTTGGCTATAAGCCTGGACATTGCCAAAGCGTTCGAAAGAGTTTGGCATGCGTCGCTTCTTTCCAAGCTCCCAGCATACGGTCTACCGCCTCAATTGTGCAGCTGGATGGCCAGCTTCCTGTAAAGGCGACGTATACGGATTCTCTGTGATGGCCTGGCTTCGTGCTTTTTGCACGTTAATGCCGGGGTACCGCAGGGGTCTGTGTTGTCGCCAACTCTCTTTCTTCTGCATATCAATAATATGCATTAATTGCTATGCAGATGATAGCACTTTGCATGGGAGTTATTTTGGCCGCCCAGCGGCGAGACCGACCGACATTGAGGGTGCGAGACGGAAACGTGTGACTGATCTCGACCGGGACTAGAACCGCATATCTCAATGGGGTTCAGAAAACCTGGTCGGCATTAATGCTCGCAAAACCCAGGCGTGTGCGCTTACCGCAAAAAAAATCCCCTTTCCTTCCTCTACCCTCTCTTCAGAACGCTTAAATACCAATGAAGGACAATCTAGACATCCTCGGCATAGACGTCCGTAAAGAGCTCAACCACAAAGCTTATATAGAGAGCTGTATTGGGCCAGCCTCGCGGAAGCTAGGAGTTTTAAATAAGGTGAGGTGGTACTTTTACGCCACAACAGTCTTCTGTACAAGACACAGATTCGACCATGCGTTGAATACTGCTCTCACCTTTGGGGTGACTCCGCGAGGTACTTGCTGGACGCGCTAGACGCTATGCAGAGACGTGCTATTCGCGTTATAGATTGTCCCGAGGTAATAAAAAGCCTTGAACCGCTAGCGCAGCGTAGAACAATAGCTTCTTTGGCTGCGTTTTACCGTATCTACCATGGTGAGTGTTCTGAAGAGCTCTTTAACCTAATCCCACCTTCTCCTTTTCGTTCCCGAACAACGCGTGCCGGGCAAAGGTGCCACTCCCACACTGTGGAGAGAATTTTCGCCAGAACTGAGCGGCTCAAAAGATCGTTCCTCTGTCGAACAAGAGAAATTTGGACTGTTCTGCCAGCGCACGTGTTTCCCTCCTCTTATAACCCAGGGTTCTTCAAGCGGAGCCTGAAGAGGCACATCATGGGGCCGCCAACTTGAAAGCCACTGTTAACAGTCTTGTGGATTGTAACAGTGGCTTTTAATTCGCTAGATGTCGCCATGGCTTTCCATCAGGCGGGCGGCGTCACTTTAGCGAGCTAAATAAAAAAAAAAGTGATCACCTAACAGTTTCTACAGTTCAGTGGGCAGTGGTAGTGTATGCGATTGCCGCGACTGAGGTCCGTGGTTCGATTCCCGGGTCGGGAAAAATATTTGTGTGATCCACAAATGATTGTTTCGGAATTAGGGTGTTTCCTTTGTATAATATGTATGTTTTAAGAAATATATAAGTATTTTTATAGTCGTTTATTAGTCGTCTCGATCCAATAATATAAGCTTAATTTGAGATAGATGGCGGTGTGTAAAATTTTTATTACTATTCTATGGGTAAGATTCGCTTTAGGTTTTGTTAGGGCGTTTGATCTGGGGTCCGAGTCTACTATTGACAAGCCGTAGAATCTATTCTACGGCTTGTCAGTATAAAAAACAGCGATTCTGGTTCTAACCAGAATCGCTGTTTTCAGCTGTCAAAATGTTAGTAGACTATCAAAAATGCGGCCACTGGCGTGGTACGTGTTAGTAGAATTCTATCGGCCGACCGATAGAAGTCTAGTCTATTGGAGTACGATTGTAATAGTAGACTACAAAAACTGTCAAAATTGTAAAGATGGCTTTCTGTGGAACGACGATTTCGATTCTATTTCCACACGATTGCAATAGCAGACTCGGCCCCCTGGAGTCAGTTATTGCGATTGCGCCTTACGATTACTGGTTTCGTAAAAAAAGGGAAGCACAAATGCGCGCTGCCTCATGCAGATCAATCTATTCAGTTTTCAAGTGTTTTTATTTTGGTGGTTTATTCTTCAAGTAATTTTTCTTCAAATAATGCGATAATTAACTGTATCTACATCGCAAGCAGTAGTTCCACGTCGGAACTCGTACTCCATCAACTCGAAAATTATTCCACCAACTCGAAAATTATTCTGATTTTACAGAATCCATTTTTTTTAAAACTTTCTTATAAAATCAATTGAAAATCGAATAATAAATAGTTTTTTTTAAATGTAATGTAAATTTAAATTTAAAGTGGCCCGAAGTATTAAGCGTCAATTTTATAGTGTATATTTGCGAAATAAACACTCAAAAGCGTTTTATCATGATCAATAGCAATGATGTTGGATTATTTCAACAAAATTGTACATTCGCAATTGATACACTTATGCCTGACCCATTGCCTTTTGTTAGAAGTATGACATACCTGATCATTATCATATAATACGAGTATATCACCTGAAAATGGTTTAATGACATGTTTACGATTATTATTATTCTCCCTGAACATTATATAAATAAAACACAGTTGAATAAGACCTCACGAGAACAAATCGTTTCATAATGATGAAAGTTTGTACACTCTTCCACTTTGTCGTAGTAGTTGCCTATGTAAGTAACGTTTTAATTTTTTTTTTTTCAAACTGTGTTGCCCCCAACCTGATAGAAACTCATGGGTATATCCAATGATTGAGGGCCCATCTTCACAACTGGCAAGAATAATTGAACTGAACCTCAAATTGATGATCGTTTCATTCATTTTGTCATTTCACGCTGCACCTTGAAAACCCCATAATTGCAACAGGACGGAAGACTCTTTGTAGGCAAAGAAAGATCTTTTAAATTTATATTGGAACATAATGTAAATAGTTTCGAATCGAAAGAATTAGATATTATGTATTTACAGTGTCTTGACAGTGGTAATGACTATCTTCGTATTTTGGTGAAATTTATTAAGTACAGGACGAGTGTACGAGCGCAATGTTTTCCCTAAAGCATGTTCTACATATATATAAAAATATACATATATATATATATAAATGAGGCAGAAGTTTGAGAGTGTGTAATTACACTCTTAAACTTTTGCCTCATTTTTATTTTTTTGTAGTGATAAATAAAATGTGTTAAACTGTTAAACTTTTTTATACCATAGTGCCAAGCTACCGACGAAGTATCTGATGGAAAGGAAAAGGTTAAGCCTATAGTGTTAAGCTGTTTAGAAGATTGTAATTTAAAACCAGGAGACGCTAAAGTAGATAATGTTACACCATGTTTTAAAAAATGTTTCTTAGGAAGATTGGGTGTGGTAAGTTTCACTGTTTCTGTAAATATTCTGACCAGGTAATGCGGCAGCCATTCTACGATTAATATATGACTCAAAGTTTGAGTAAGGAAAATTATTGTGCGAAAGTAGAGGGTAGAAGGAATCAGGGTAGGCCGAGACTTACTTATGAGGACCACGTAAGTAGATTGCTCATAAACGGAAAAGTCAAAAGTACTCGGATACCCTGGCGTGCATGTTTGAAGCGATTGATGAATCTGCAAGAAGCGAAAGAAGTATGCATGGATCGCGAAGCCTGGCGATCTGTCCTCTCTGACTACCCTGTCAGGGATACAGCTTAAAGATAGTTAAGTTAAGTTCTTAAATAATAATCTATAGCATAATGGTCGTTAACTTTTTACAGATTAATGAAAAAGCTGAATACGATCCTGAAATGCTTAAGAAACAAATTAAACTATATACTGATGAAGAAGTGCAGGAGACTTTAGATTTAATGGAGAAATGCTTACAAGGTTAACTTTATTTCAATTTTTTTGTTATGTTTCGATAGCTTGATGGTACGCTAGGGCGACATCTAGCTTATTAAGGTACACTGTCACACTGGTGTCACGCTAGTGGCCCAATGATGTGCCTCTTTACGTTTAGCTTGAAGACCGCATGTTATATGAAGGGGGAAACACGTGCGCTGGCAAAAAAAAAAAAAAACTCAATATAGTTTACTTTAAGTAGTGTATGGTTCACAATGGTAGCCTTTTTATATCAATTGGGTAGTAATCTAATATTAATCAAATACGACTGTCCCAAAATGTCTTAGCGAGAAAACTGGTAAAAGTTACACTCAGCGATTGTAACTCAAATATATTATATAGTTTGAGATGAGGGAGCATATTTACAGTTTTGTAAAAGGCGACCCACCAAGGTCTTCGAGGCTAAATCCACATTATTAGCTAGTGGTGCATCTGCTGACCAATAGACGAGGCAACGACGCAGGATCATTTACGGGGTCGAGATGTCAGACAGCAGTCGCCTCCAACAAAGCAAAAGCCACAACGATATCTGCTCCTAGCAGCCAAATAAAGGTGAATCCTATGCTCCAAATCTCAGTAGAGTTTGGAAGTAACTGGATGTACATCATCATCATCCGAGCGTCTGTCGCAGTTGCGTCACGCGACACCCGGGGTCCGCTTTCCTACATTTTCTCCCCCACTTCGCACGGGCGTCGGCATCCCCTGTAGTGAGACCATTGGCACGCATGTCATCCCTTACGACGTCAAGCCAGCACTTCATGGGTCTTCCCCTCTTGCCGGGACCCGGCGGGGCTGACACGGCCAGACATTTGTTCCCTACGTAGCCCGGCGGTTGCCGCAAGTCGTGACCATACCAACGAAGGCGACACTCTTTCAACTTGTCTGCAATGTCACGGACGTGAAGGCTGCAGCGGATGCGAGAGTTTCTCACGCGGTCCATCCGCGTGACTCCACACATCCACCACAGCATCTTCATTTCCGTGACACGCAGCTCCTGCTTGTGTCGCTCCAATATCGGCCACGTCTCACTGCCATGTAAAAGGACAGGTCTAATAATGGTTTTGTAGACCTGTCCCTTCAACCGGATCGGCATTTTAGGGTCACATATGACACCGGTCATCTCCCGCTATTTGGCCCACGCGGCAGGAATGCGTGACTTGACATCGCAATCGATGTCACTGGACGTGTGAAAAACAGATCCCAGGTATTTAACCTGGTCCGTGCGCTCGACCAAATCACCGCCTATGCGGACGGATGTGTGATCTGTCGATTTTAGTGCCAAGTACTCCTACTGGATGTACAACAAGAAGCATAGCAATCTAGAATAATCGAACACCATAACTTAGGGATGTTTGTACTGTTTACCCGTCTCTAAATATGACCCAAATGATGTTTTACCCGTACATTTTCGTTGATGCTTTCTATACTACACTAGCTGACCCCCGCGACTTCGCCCGTGGCATATTTCTAACTCCCGTCGCACCCAATTAATCCCGTCGCTTTACTTTTGCAAAAATGTATGAAAGTTTGCCTGACTTCTTGACAATTATGATTACTGCCCCGCTCTCCCGGGTAGTAGCGTGGTGATGTATAGCTTATAACCTTCCTCGATTAATGGGCTATCCAACAAAAAAAGATTTTATTAAATTCCGACCAGTAGTTCCTGAGATTAGCGCTTAGCAACATATTTTGCGATTCATTTTAATATTATAGATAGTTGCATGGTAATAAATTGTCGCAAAGAGGAGTTATAAATGCTTTCGCTGCCGTGCCTAATGTGTAAAAACCTTCTAATTACCCTTTTGAAGGAATATATCCAGTGGAAGACGTTTCTTTAACATTTAAACTACTTGCAGGTCAAAATAAAATTACAAATGAAGGAGAACGCATTAACGTATATTTTGGATGTTTTACGGCTCATCAGAAAGTAAGTAACTCAAATACAAAATTTGCTATCCATACGTAAAGTTAAAGTTTCTAATATATAATAGGTCTTTACCTATGAAATTACCGTTCTGCAGTACTGGCTATTTCAAATCAAAATAATTTTTGATTGGCTAAGAATTCTAATTTCTAATTTACAATCCAACGTACCACCTGTTATTGGTTTGCTCACTTCCGTTCTGAAAATTTCGACCTGAAAAATGAACCTTGTGGTCGTCCGAAGACTTTGGTAGAGATAGAGTAGACATGGTAAAATTATATACGCCTAGAAAAACAATCAAGTCAACATGAATAGATGTAGGTACTAACTATAGGTAGAAAATAACTATAGGATAGAATGTCAGAAGTAATAACATTAATCAATTAAAATTACATGTTAATTATACAAATGTCAATTCATTATTATACAAATGATGTCAATAAAATTTTGCAAATAAATAAGTTTGATAACCGCAAGCGCTCAGCAAGTTAGTTGGATCCTGGTTCAGCACCTAAACAATGCCCTAAACGAAAACTTACCCCTAGAAAAGTGATGGTCACTATTTGGTGGTCTAGCGCCGGTGTGATTCATCACAGCTTCTTACCTAACGAGGTGAGCATTACAGCAGATGAGTACTGTGAACAACTGAACACAATGGTGGAGAAGGCACATCTCCAACCAGCATTGATCAATCGCTCTCTCTCCGCTGCTCCTGCACGATCATACGCGACCTCATACTGCACAGCAGACGGTTTCCAAGTTGCAAGAACTGGGGTTGGAAGCTCTCCGTCATCCGCCCTACTCACCAGACCTTGCGCCTACAGACTATTACTATTTGACTTACAATTTGGATAACTTCTTGGCGGGAAATAAATTCAATACCCGAAAACAGTACAAAATGCCTTTGAAGAATTTGTTGCCTCCCGTCCAGCTGATTTCTTTAAAAAGGTGTAAACCTTTAATGGTTATACAGGAACCTACGGGAGATAAATGAAAGTAGTAGTAGATAGAATTAATAAAATATATTTCCCGATAGGGCCAAAAGTAGTAGTAGTCAGGGTCGCGGGTGACGTATTAGATAGGCGGTTGCCTATCTAATACGTCACCCGCGTAAGGTGGACTCTGCCGCGAGAGTATCTGAATCTGGACTTATCTGAGGGAGGGCCAGGTGATCTTCCACGGGTCGGATGTTGCTTCTCTCGCAGTTGTAGGCTCTCCGGCTTGGCGACGGCTTCCACTCCCGGTCTAGGCGCAACCAGGAGGAGCCACGGAGCATCACTAGGCCAACAGGTAGTAGTAGGTAACGGTGAAAGTTGAACCGTAACAAAGGACCCTGGAAGACAGAAGCCTGGGGTAAGAACCTCAGCCGGAAATCTAAAAGGCTTTCAGCCTCTCCTCAGGCCCAGGTTGGCTGGAGAGGCGGGAAGTCTTACATATAGGTTGTAAGGTGGTAGGTACATAGAATTAAATTTAAATTACGTAGTAGCAGTTTTTAACAATTTAGGACTATTGCAATATTTCTTACACGCAGCAGGGCACAGTTAGGGCTGCATTAATTGCTTAGAAAAGTATAAAGGGTTGGCTGGCACACTTGTGAAAATTATAATTTTAGTGCGTATTCCTACCCACTAGCCATAGCTGAAAATAAGCAATTGTAATAGTTTTACCAATGATAAAAAAAGCTATTAATTGCGGTAATACATAAGCTGAAATGGAATTAGGTATGAACACTATAGATAGAAATAGATTTACACACTCCTTCCTGTAGGAAACAAAGGTTAGCAAGAATTATTGAATTTAATTAGAAAACTTACCTGGATATTCCGGGTCTAATATTTTTACAAATATTTGTTTCAAATGGTTAGGTTAAAGTATATAGTTTTAAGAAATGTTCTTTAAAAGAATACAATTTAATTATGAAATTTGCAATTAAGGTCTAAACTGACTGCTGTAGTACACAGTAGCGCAATTGACAAATCTAAGTTGTTCCCAAAACTCCGTGTCAACTGCTTATATATGGCCCAGGTCAATGCGCGGGAGACGGGACTTCGAAACTCCCACTCCATGCCTATACAGGCGTAATTTAGTGCCGTATCAATTCGACAGATGGCGTTACTCGTATGATGGCGCGGCTTAACCACGCATCATTACAAAGGGCATCAATAAACTGCCACTGCGTTGGCAAAGATATATTGATAGCGTGGGTGATTACTTCGATTAAAAAAAAATACAAATAAAAAATACATGAAAAAAATTCGTTTCAATTTTTTCATACATAACGGCAATTTCATACGTAAAGACCTAATATTATAGTTAAGGGAATAAAAACGAATATTTCATTTCATATAACAAGCCAAGGCAGTGACTGCTTTTATATTCATATTTTATATACTACTCGGGACTTCATGCGAAACAATTTTGTACCTTCATTCACTGACGTTTCGAGCGCGTTGCAGCGCCCGTGGTCGCGGCTGGACTCTGATGCTTTTATATTGCTGTCAAGGCCACTCGAGGCTCTTATTCTAACGGTGTAAGGAAACTAAGATCTTTGCGATCCAAATAACCTCACCTCATGTCACCTGCACCGTCTTACCAGAGGATGAAGTAAAGATAAAAGGCGCTATCGCTCCCAAAAATGTTAAAATATTATTAAATACAAAGTAAAATCTAAGCTGTTCATTATAGGCACATAATATATGGACTTGGCATTAAACTCTACTACTAAATCCCACGTCCGATAAGTTGGTCGAACGCACGGACCAGATTGCCAGAAGATTGACCAGAAGCAATTGCAGAAACGGTTGAAATAAATGGAAGATGTGGAGATATAAAATAAAATTTATAAAACGAATATATTTCGATTACTCTTATATGTAATATCTTGTATTTTTGTAGTTTTGGAATTTATATTCTTTTTCAGTGAAAAGTCATTGACTAGTTGCGGATCTGGAAAACCAAATATCGTAAAAGACCCGATTTTGAAGGATATCAATATTATTCGTATATATTGAAATTAAATTTCAAATCTTTTTTCTTTTTTTTTATTGTGAAGTACAATCTGTCCTTTTTTAGGCGCTAACCTCCTTAGCACTCAGTTCAGAAGCTCGGGAAATGTATGAATACTCTCGAATGGTGCCAAATTGTTATAATGCAGGTCACTACAACATACGCTTGTCCATTTTTAACACGGTAATGGGCTCGAACGTGAAATGAAAACGTATACGGTTAAATTTGGTCGTATAATATGCCTCTGCCACCCCTTCGGGGATAAAGGCGTTATAAAGTGGTTCATGTCTGGCCATCAAGTAGCTGTAAAACTGATAAAATTGCCATTAGTTTCGAATGATCAGTTTTATTGTTACTTTAGTGTGAACATCCGGGCCAGTAATCGAAGGACACATAAACTGTCATACATATATTTTTCGCTACCTCATAGGCTCCGAAACTGTTCATATAAATTCATGAAATGCCTATGTACGGCTTAATACAATAAAAATCGTTTGCCGTAGCATCCATTTTGGTTTTTTTTGTGGCAGTTTAATTTATCAAAGTATTAAAATGAGAACTATTGCTTCAATATGTTATTTCTTAATCATTGGCTTCATAGCTGTCACTGTGGAGGTATGTTGCATTATTTACGTCAATTTAAGTAGTGAGAATGTGGAAAGTGTATGGCAGAACCTTAGGGATAATATGATAAATGCCGCTGTGGAAGTGTGTGAAGAAACGAAAAGAGGCAGTAGTAATAAGCGTGATGCATGGTGGAATGAAGAAGTGAAAGAAGCAGTTCGAATGAAGAAGAAAGCATGGCTAGACTACTTAGCCTCGCGGAATGATTTTAATATGAAAGAGAGATACAAGCTGCAGAAAGTTAACACGAAGGCACTGATAGAAGAAGCTCGTGAAAGGTGCAGAATGAAAGCGGATGAAAGATTGTCGTCCAATTTCCGGGATAATGCCAAGCTCTTCTGGAAAGAGGTAGGCAAGACCCGGAAATGTTCGGCAATCTGCAGTATGAATAGAGTGCTCAGTGTTAACAATGACGTCCTAACAGACCAAACTGACGTCCTGCAGAGATGGAGTGAATATTATGGAAAGATGTATGCAAGAAAAGACAGAGATGCCACATCGGGAAGTGGAGCTCACTTCGATGCTCCGGATCCCGATGTCATTGAAGTCATTAGTATGAAAGAAATAGTACAAGCGATAAGAAGTATGAAATGTGGTAAGGCTGCGGGAAAAGACAGAGTTACTGCTGAGATGATCAAGTACGGTGGGTCGCGTGTCTGGGACACACTATGTCTGTTATGCAACTTGTGCTGGCGGACGGGTGGGGTCCCAGATGACTGGCGAGTAGCAGTTGTAGTACCTATTTACAAAGGGAAAGGCTCGCGCCTAAACTGCTCCAGCTACAGGGCGATCAGCTTAGTCAGCTTATCTAGTAATGTGTATGCAAAGGTTATAACGGCACGAATGCAAGAAAAGTCTGAAAGGTATTTATGGGAGGCTCAATGCGGATTCCGACGTGGAAGAGGCTGCATGGATCAAGTGTTTTACTCCGCATGATCGCGGAAAAGTTTCTGGCTGTTAGCCAGAAGGTTTTCTGCGCTTTTGTGGATCTAGAGAAAGCATTTGATAACGTTGTGAGAGAAACGCTGTGGGACTTGCTGCCCGGATATGGTGTGGACGGATCGCTACTGCGGGCAATACAGTCGCTTTATAGGGACTGTAAGGCTTGCGTGCGAGTAGGTCACCTCTTTTTGATGTCTGTACAGGCGTCAAACAGGGATGTGTCATGTCCGCCTGGCTGTTCATAGTGTATCTGGACAGTTGCCTGCAGAAGTTGAAAGATTTTAATATGGGTGTGAATTTGGTTGACTTTACAGTAAACTGTCTGTTGTACGCTGATGATGCGGTGCTCATGGCCTGATCAGAAGCTGACCTTCAGGCATAAGTCACTAATATGAAATAGGAGTGTGAAAGTACGGGTCTTCGCTTGAATTCAAGTAAAACTAAGGTTCTAGTATTTAAAAGAGGTGACGTAAGAACTAAATGCGAGATTAGGGTAAACCAGGAACGTCTAGAGCAAATGAATGAAATTGTGTATTTAGGAAGTATGTTTAGCGCGGATGGAAGATGTGATTCGGATGTAGAACGGCGAGTAGCTGCCGGAAACAAAGAAAACAGTGCTTTGTCCCAGTTAGTAAAGCGACAAAGCATCGTAAAAGAAGCACGAATGGCGATTCATAATGCAGTGCTAGTGCCAACTTTGCTTTACGGTAGTGAAACCTGGGTATGTCAGCAGATGCATGAAAGTAAATTGAATGCTGTGGAGATGCGATCACTTCGAAAATTGTGCGGCGTAACTTTACCCGACCGAATACGTAACGAAGTGATGGCAGGTTTGAATGAAAGTGTCAGCGTTAAGCTGATAAAGGGCGTGCTCCGTTGGTTTGGACACGTTCAACGAATGAGTGAGGAACGATTGACGAAGAATATATATTGTTAAAAAGTAGAGGGTAGAAGGAGTCAGGGTAGGCCGAGACTTACAAATAAAGACCACGTGAGCAGATTGCTCAAAAACGGAAAGATCAAAAGTACTCGGATACCCAGACGTGCGTGTATGAAGCGATTGATGAATCTCGAAGAAGCGAAAGAAGTATGCATGGATCGCAAAGCCTGGCGATCTGTCCTCTCTGACTACCCCGTCAGGGATACAGCGTGAAGATAGTTAATTTACTATTTTATTTTTATTTAGAAATTTAAAAAAAATACTGTAGTAGAAAAAATAATGTTACTTTTAATGTTAAATAAATTATTATTATAATTAATTATTATATTATTGATTGTCACTTCTATTCTAATATTCCTATTTCAAAAATCACTTCAGTGTTAACTTGTACATAAAGTTTATTGACTGTTTCAGTAAAATTTACTCTTAGTTACATAAGGCACTGTTATATAATAAAGGGTATTAAAACACGAGGCCAAGCCGAGTGGGATAATAGTATCATAAAAGCGTTTTAATACCTATTTATCAACAGTTGCATACCAGACTTTATCTACACCCATAATATAAATCCTTTAAAAATTCTGAAAATCGTATAACATACTTTTTTTTAAATTGTTCTGATAGAGAAACGCGCGTGAGTCACATTGTTCTTTTTTTGAAAGTCATACGGATACCAAGCATCGTGCATTAACCCATTGTGCAGAAGAAATAAATAAAACAAAGCGAAATTATTATATTTGTTATGAAATTCAGTACAGCATTGTACGAGTATCATCCGTTTGGATGATATAATGGTTATTATGACATTAGGTGTTTTAATTTTGGCAATAAGTTAACTGGTTCACAATATTTATTAGAGAATTTAAAGCATAGATTATAATATTGTAAAAATAATAAAATAAATAAATAAATAAATATCCATCACGCCTTATACCCGAAGGGGTGGCAGAGGCCTATTATATGCCCACTTTTCACCGTGTGGATTCCTGTCCCACGTAATAGGTGGTGAGCCCATTGCCGTGTTGAAATGGACAGACGCAGGTTGTGGCTACCTGCTGTTGAACTTTTTCAAGCCGCCCATAAGGCCTTCAACCAGGCTTAACGACTGCCATTTTACTGGCAACCGGGACCAACGGCTTAACGTGCCTTCCGAAGCACGGAAACGCTCGCAAATGTAAATGCCACAAAGTGGTCACCCATCCGAGGACCAGCCATAGTGAAAGTTGCGTAACTCAGTGATCGTTTACAGAACACTGAGACCGCGGGGCCACGAGCGCTTCATTTTTTTTTACATTATAATATTGTAATCATTCTAATCAATATTTTTTTAATTTTATTACAGGCATTCTCACTTTCAGACAACCCTGCATTCAGTAATAACTTCTTTGCAGTAGGACTGGATTGCGTTAATGCAAATCCTTTAACATGGACTGAAATCAATACTTTTAGACACAAAATGGTTCCAGATGGGAAAAACCCTAAATGTTTTACAGCTTGTATGTTTAAAAAAATGGGGGTTGTAAGTATATTTGTTACTTACTAATAACTGGTGTTGAAAATAGTCTAGTCAACAAGTTCAAAAACGTGAAAAATAGAGATAAAGGTCCTAAAAATATGAGCTATGTCTCATTCGATTCGGAATCATCTCTAGAAAAATGTTTTTGAAGGATTTTGGTGCAGGTAAAAAATTTCAATTGTTATTAACGAAATAAGATAAAAAAAAAGTAAGCAAACTTTGAAAATAGGGCTCCGCGCGGCTTAAATAGTTTGACAAAAAATTAAAAAATTATTTATTAGTTTAACAATTTGTTTTAAACAAATATTGACCAACGTTATATTTTTTTTCTGAAGCAGAAAAAAAATGATAAAAACAGCAATATATATAAAGTGCAAAAAAAAATTAAAAAAAAAGTGCAAAAAAAAATATTATAATAAAAGAACAAAAAATTTTTTTATTACACAACAAAACAGCAAAAAAATTTTTTTTTTAATAATATTGAATTTCTCTATTTGTTTAAAACAATTTTATAAATAAATTTCGTAAAAATTCATAACCTATGTTAATTACTGCCATTGTTTAATGAGAAAACAGACATAGCTAAATATTAATGGAAAAAAAAATATTATCAGCGTTTTTTAGATTTTTAATTTTTCAATAGTTATAAAAAATTATAATTAACAAATTAATAAACTTTTATGAAAATTTATCGCAGGATCTTATAAAGTACATACTCGTATATCAAAAAGGCTCCACGAAGTTTAAAAATTATAGGCCAATTATATTATTTATACCTTTCATGCCATTGTTTATGCCAATGGAGATTGGGAAAAAAATGGTTAGCTAACTTAATTGAATAACTTTTTAAAAAATGGTGATTTAAATTTTTTTTCTTCTGGGCTCGATTCTTTCAAGTGTTAAGAAGATACTAGAATTTTTTCAAATTTTTAAAATCACATTTTTACACAAAAAATATTTTTATTGCTGAACTTTTATTGTTAATAAATTTAAAATTTGTTAATTTTTTTCGAGTTATTAACAAAAAACAATTTTTTTTTTCATCTTATTTTGTTAATAACAATTGCAATTTTTTACCTGCACCAAAATCCTTCAAAACATTTTTCTAGAGGTGATTCCGAATCGAAAGAGCCATCGCTCATATTTTTAGGACATTTATCTCTATTTTCACGTTTTTGAACTTGTTGACTAGACTAAAAATTAGATAGGGAGTAATTATGTTCTACAACATTTAATTTATTACCCTGGTCGGTTTCGCCATTTCATTCATATTTAGTAAAGTCAATGTGATGTGTACTAGGTTCAACCAAAGTACCTACATAAATAAGATTCTGTGGTCCTTTTAGAACTTCGCGCGTGAGACAAAGTACATGTTGTGGGACAGTACCAGTGGTTTTCATTTAATACGTTTAACCAAAACGAAGTAGTTAGGTAAATGTATAAAAGCCTTTTAATGCAATATTGAAATACTATTGAAAGTTAAACAAACATCTCTTAATTTCTGCTCCGTTGAAATTCACCTTATACGTCTTGGTGAGGTATGGTTTTCCCGGATGTAGGGATTTTCACGGACTGGGAAATTGTATTTATAATCCCACTGTTGTGTCGACTGAATTCTGTATATTTTTTCAACATTAAATTGAAAAATAGTCTAGACTAGAACCGACTGACGTGCGAGGCAACGATAGGGCTCTCTTATGAGGTTGGGAGGTGTCAGTGACTTCTAACAATTCCGAAAAACATAAGTCAGACGATAGCTGCTACTCGCAGCTAAATAAGAGTGAACCCCAGACTCTAAATCCAGATAGGGTTTGAAAGTACCTGAGTACCCGAAGAAACCAAACATAGGGAACAATATTAAACATAAAAATGTAAACATATTGTATCTCATTGTAGTTACATAGGTGAAATTTTATCAAAACAAGAAGACGGCACAGGTTGTGGTTACCTGCTGAAATTTTCAAACTGTCCATAAGTTCTCCATATTGGTTTAATTACTACGATATTTCTCGCAGTCGATCCAATCTGAAGCGCGAAAACGCTTGGATTAGAAAATGAAATTGCCACAAAAGGTCACCCACCCATATTAAGGCTGATCATTGCCCAAGTTGCTCAACGCAGTATTCATTTACAATACACTGATCAAGCAGAGCAAATTTAATAGTTTTAAATTCTATTAGATGGATGAAATGGGCATGCTATCGACCTCTGGTGCTATGGAAAAAGCTGCAGTGGTATACAAAGATGATGAAGCGCAGCTTAACAATGTTAAAAATTTAATGCAGAGCTGTTCACATGGTGACGTATTATTTTAAAATTATGTTCTAGATTATGATAATTCCTTTTCATAAAAATATATAGGTTTGATTGCTTATAAATATCAACCCATTGCTAGGTATAATATTTCAATTAAACCAAATTGTAGCTATTACTGACTTTCAAATAAAATATTTTATTTTCGAATCACTTCATTTGATCGAGTTTTTAGTACAAATATAAAAATGATATAAATACATCGCTTTGAGAGTTTCATTATATTTTTAACTTTTAAAATAATTTGGTAGCATAAGACTGTAATGTAGCTTTCATTTTAGTAAATGACCTGAAGACTGATGACGGCGATGAAGAATGTGATCGGGCCAAGCAGGCGTTCACGTGTTTGATGGAAAATAGTCCAAAAGTAAGTAAATATATGTATCAATATGTACCCATATATTCAAGAAATTGCACACTGTAAAAAAAAGTCAGTGTATTTTTCTTTACTTGAAAGTAGATTTCTTTACACTTTGGCAATTGACTGAAGGTAGTTTTTATCTCTCTGTGCTATTGCTTGCAGTGTAGCTGCGCAGTTTAAAGTAGTACATATAAGTAACATAACTATAAGCTGTACAATCTTTATTTATTTAGGATAATTATAAACAAAATGTCAATTCAATAAATATTCACATGTCAAATTCAAATAACCCACCCCTGCCCGCTCCTGGTCCAAAGGTGCCAATAATACTAGCCGCGTCTCCTATTTAATTTACATTTAATTGCTATAGCCAACCATTGCACCGGGAACTATCTTGAGCGGGAGTCTCCGATTTTCTCCCTTATTCTGTGTCCTAATTCCCCAACTAAAATTTTTGCCTCGGATCCCCAGCCATACAGCTATAAGTAGTATATTATTATTTAAAATTATTTATAAATTTTGTATTTAGGTCCATTTGGGGGATAGAGTCTCGTTATTACAAAACTGCTGTTATAATATTTCTTCAAGCTCTACTGACACGAAGCAAAGACATCTTGTTTCTCGTTCTCTGAATATTGTCCGTCTAACATGTTTAATTAATTTTGTTTCAGCATGGATTTAACATAAATTTGTAAGGATTCAGCGTGGCCAAAACGTGTACTCCTA
Source organism: Thumatha senex (assembly GCA_948477245.1). Taxonomy (NCBI): domain Eukaryota; kingdom Metazoa; phylum Arthropoda; class Insecta; order Lepidoptera; family Erebidae; genus Thumatha; species Thumatha senex. The sequence goes on along the minus strand of OX419738.1, from coordinate 11,021,387 downwards.
ATGTCTGATGTACTGTAAATATTTAGGTTGCAGATTTTAGATTAAAAAATAATTTTAGAAATATAAATATTTTTTTTTGTATACCCGAGAATCGCTAAAGATTTTTTTGTTTCTTATTACTCTGTGGCAAAAAGTGAGCTGGTATTAAACTAGTCTAACAAAACAACACCACAAATCACAATTGCCTTTTTGACTACTTTTTGCTGAATCTACCAGAGTAAGTATTCTGAACAATCCTACCTATTAATTCCACCATATTCTTTCAATTCCGAAGAACACATTCAGGCCAAAGGTGCTACCTTTATAGTAAAATTGCACGCCTCATAAGCGAAGCGTTGAGGTGGGTACTACTGTCACTCCGCGCATAAAATCTGATTTTTCAAACTTAAAATGTCTCTATTTTTTATATATTGCACTTGTAAAATAATATATACACACACATATCAAGAAAAAACACTATTTTTAACACTCATGATATTTTTGATGCCATTTTTGTTATTTAAACTAGTTAAAAAACTGTTTAAAAAAGTTCCGTCTTGGACGTCCGTTTGTCTGTATGTTACGGATATTTTCTTGTTAACACGATAACGACCGAAATACTTTACTAATCGAGTCTTTTTTTTTCTCTTACGCTTCAGTATAATTAAGAATAGAACCCTTTCAATTTTCACGGTCTGATTCGATGTGGTTTAATTGTTATTATCTTTATTTTATTTATTTCATAACCCCTACGCGATAATTCATAGCAAAGTTTGTAAGCTTGTAATGCTATTTCTTTTTATATTATTATAAAAGCGTGTGAGGCGTGCACTTTTGGGTTTTAAAAAAATATTTTATAATGTCCACTACTCACAGCATTTTATTTCGACTTATATGTCGACGTGGCATGACGCTGAAGAACTCAGACAATCGGTTGATACAAAAATGTAGACTACTAACTTTTTAAATTTCAAAAAAAGTTATGTAACGGATCAGTCTATCTGTCCTTCCGTCCGACAAACGGTTTGTGGCATTCGTTTCAAGACTTAATGAATAAGTGCATAGGCGGTTTTGAAGTTTCTATTGGTTTTGGTATTATTGCATAAACGGTTTAGAAGTCGCCTGATTCCTTCGCTACTACCTATATTCGATTATCGACTGCCTCTGTGGCGCGGTGGGATTGTATCCGACTGCTACGCAAGAGGTCGTGGGTTCGATTCCCACCCAGGATGAAACTTTTTGTGATGAGCACGATGGTTTATTCTGTGTCTGGGTGTTATTTATCTATAATATGTATGTATTTAGAAATACATAAGTATGTTTATAAGTTCTCTGGTTACCGGTATAATAAAAAAAGTTTCAATCTGAATATTAACTTTTTACCGAAACTTGTATTTTGTATTATATTGAAGAATGTATTCTTAGATTTTGTTGATATATTATTAAAGCATATTTTGACTACTCTTTAAACCTATAAAAACAATTCAATGCGTACTGACTTATATAATTACTTTTTTTTTGTAAGATATTGATCATCAAGGTCTGTACATCGGTTTTCGATCAGTACGTTAGCCCGCAATATACTAGGTAAGGCCCGCAAGAATATAAAGTCATGGTTTCATTAATATTCAGATAGCAGTGTTAAAAAAACCAATCTGATTAAATTCCGTCAATCTTTTCGTACTCATTACCATTTTTTTAAGGAGTTTGTTATTAAACGAACAAGATGAACAATTTTTTTTAATGTGTCTCTCTGTGTGTGTCCTTTTTTGATGTTCGTTTTCTTCGTTGTCCTTTGTACTCTCAGGTCCGTATTCCAGAACGTTTCTCAATACTCAATTAACGCTTGAGGGTAGTATTTATAAGGCAAAAACTACTCTCAAGGGTTTCTTGAGTATTGATAAACTTTCTGAAATACGGACCGTAGTGCCACTAGTATTTTGTAAATTACCCGTCAATAAAATGAAACAATTTCTTTAAATAGAATGCATTTATTAAAACTAATGTCAAAAGTAAGTCCACAATCCAATAAAATTAAAACTTAAACATAAATATTAAAAAAAAAATCCGTGTCTGTTTCCGTATTTGTTCAGCCAAAAGGTCAGGTAGGTAGTACAAGAAGCTGCACGCAGTGGTTACTTAAAAATCGAAGTCAAAGTCGAACTGTAAAATAAAATAAAATAAAAAAGTTTTTCCTGTTCCGGAATGTTTTTTGGCATAAATGAAACAGTATAACATTTTTTTACTTGTGCCTTATTTTATCTTTACTTCGTATTTTTTGCATGCCATCCTAAGAAGTTAATAGGTTAGAACTAAAAATTATAACCTACCAGCATAAAAATATGTATGTATAATAAGAATAGGTACGTATTATTTAAAGCAATAAATACTTGGAATTTAGGTTTGGTTACTAAAGCGAAAGTTTGATCTATCGTAAGTCTATTCTGCTGTATAATAACATTGATATAATACCACAGAGAGTATAATTTTGTTTGTTATGCTTCACGTCTAAATCTCAAGCCTGAAAATGATACTGAGATAGTTGAAGCCTAAGTAGTAACCAAATCTAAATTCCAAGTATTTATCTATAATATGTATGTATTTAGAAATATATAAGTATGTTTATCAGTTATCTAGATCCTATAACACAAGCTAATATTAGCTTACTTTGGGCTAGATGGCGCTGTGTGAAAAGTGTCCCACAATATTTATTAAAAAAAAAAAAAGAAAAAAAGTATGCTACTTTCCTTTCCTTATGAATAAAGCCGTGGACAATATATGAGAAACCTTAGATTATCATACTACTATTATTAAATAAATGAATAAATAAGCAGAGTTTGTACTATGTTAACCAGATAATTGATAAACATATTTTTATATTCCTAAATACATACATATTATAAAACACCGAGACACAAATAAAACTTATCGTGTATAAAACTATCGTGCTCATCACACAAAGTTTTCTGGGTGGGAATCGAATCCACGACCTCTTGCGTAGCAGTCTGATGCACTCCCACCGCGCCACGGAGGCATTATTATTACAGTATTTATATTAGTATTAGTAAGCATTGTACTATAATTGGAAAGAATATTTTACATACCTTTTTGTAATTCTCTACATAGCAGTTAAACGCAAGTTTAGCACGATCGCAGCCTGCATCACCATCGCTAACTTCATCATCGTTCACTGTAAAGAAGGTTGTGTTATGAATATAAGAACAACAAATATTATGTTACGACAGCTGAATTTATATCGAATTTTTGTATTTTATATATTTTTATTTAGTTATATTTTGTATTTATTTTTTGTATGTTAGAAATTTATGACTTATAAGAATCCCTTATTATATATAAATTACTATGACTACTATGTCTGTGACTATCTTCTGTAGTAAGAAGTTGTTCACATATTGTAACAAAAATAATGTGGTAGTTTGTTTGGTTAGATTATTTAGTTTTAGTTATCTGTTTAATAAAGAATTTACGGCACTCCGCACAAACCCGTCGCAAGCTATTGGCTTGCTTTTGCTATTTTTGTATTGTGTAAAAAAATCAATTTGTGTTGCGTAAGAAGCGCTAGTGGCCCCGCTGACTCAGTGTTCTGCAAACGTTCACAGCGTTACGCAACATTGGTCCCTGGATGGCTGACCACTTTGTGGAATTTACATTTGCGAGCGTTTCCGTGCTTCGGAAGGCACACTAAGCCGTTGGTCCCGGTTGCCAGTAAAATGGCAGTCGTTAAGCTTGGTTGAACGCCTTATGAACGGCTTGAAAAATTTCAACAGCAGGTCGCCACAGCCTGCGCCTGTCCATTTCAACACAGTAATGTGCTCACCACCTGTTACGTGGGACAAAAATGCATACGGTGAAATGTAGGCGTATAGTATGCCTCTGCCTACTCCTTCGGGGATAAAGGCGTGACAGAAGGTAAAGCCGTCAAACTTTCCGACCCCGATAGAGACAATTATTGTAATAAATTAAATGATATTCGTGTCAGCTTTAAGTCTCCATACATACTACATAATTTTTTTATATTTTTTCTATCGTCCTGCCTGTCTCCAATCGGGGTAGGCAGACACCATGACTTTCCACTTGCTACAATTCTGGCATACAACTTTAGCTTCTTCTACTTTCATAAGTGATTTCATACTAGCTCGCCAACTCACTACATAGTCACAGTGACAATTACTTTGGAAATTTTACTTCATCAACTAGACATACCTTTAGCGCACGTGGTAAGGAATTCTTCAAGACCCTTCAATTCTTTCTCGTCCACAAATATTGTTTTTGCATGTTCCAAAGCTGTCGCGTATGTCAAGACACCTTTGTCATTAAACTGAAATATGAAAAAAAAAACATGTGATTCGTTTTAAAATTTTGATATTTCTACAAGTTTTCATTGGATAAATAGTTCGTAATGAAATTAACATTTAAATCTATACTAATATTATAAAGCTGAAGAGTTTGTTTGTTTGTTTGGTTGAACGCGCTAATCTCAGGAACTACTGGTCGGATTTGAAATATTATTTTTGTGTTAGATAGCCCTTTTATCGAGGAAGGCTATAGGCTATATATCATTACGCTACTACACTGAAGAGCAGAGCAGTAGTCATAAATGTCGACAAATCGGGTAAATTTTTATGCATCATTGTAGAATTTATAAGCGACGGGATTAAATAGGTGCGACGGGAGGTCGAAATATTCCACAGGCGAAGCTGTGGGGGTCATCTAGTGTAAATATGCCAATGAAAGTTCATCTCTCTCACCCGTAAATCATAATTAATTATGCGGAGTGTAAGTTTAAAGAGGGTAATAAATAAAATAAAATAAAATGTATACCGGAGACGGAGATAGGATTACTTGTATCTTTTGAGACAATAAAAAACAATAACAATAGTATATGTTCGATATTAGGTAAAGGTGAATGTTATTACGTGGAATTGAATTATATAACTAAAGACGTAAGTATAAAGTTCTTTATTTCATTTATTTCGAGATTAACCGCAATTTTATGCAATTAAATAAATTATTCATCGCTCATAATAAAGTAAATGAACTACACGTTTAAATGGCGGAAAATTAGACTTCCCACTAACTTGTTTCTGACATGTGACTGTCGTGAAAATTAGTTGTGATTATCAACACTAGCTGTGACCCCGCGGCTTCGCCCGTGACATACTTCCTAAATTACGTGTTTTATTATTTTTAATTAGAAGTAGATAAACGCGATTTGGCGTTGCTATCTTTGAAACTGAAGACTTTCACATTAAAACTTACAACTCCCATTTTACCCCTTTAAAGGTAATACATTGCAAAACGGCGACACACGTGTCCACTTATTTAAAGCCAGTAGCTTGTGTAAGTTATTTCAAGTTTGTAACTTTGAAGATGTAGAACTTCCATAGGATTGCTTATTTAATATTTTACGCCCTTTGAGGTGGAATTTCGAAAACCACTTTTTTAATAAGAGCATAAATTATAAGGGTAGCTCACGTTACGAATTTCAAGTTTGTAAATGTAAAAAATTCGGCTGGGCGGTGATTGATGAGTCACCCAAAATTTTATTAATATAGATTTGCCCTTTTTTATACCACTGAGGTGGCAGACAAGCGTACGGCCCATTTGATAGAAAGTGGTCACCGTAGTCTATGGATGTTTGCAACACCAGAGGTGCAGCACTCGCGCTGCCGACTCTTTATAAACCTTCTTCCCTTTTGAAGAACGTTACTTCGCCTACAATGTATGGATAATTATATTAGTATTTACTTTGGGATTTTGTCGGCCTCGCAATTGGTCTCCTGTACGAGTACAAACTGGTAGATCCTAGAATTCACTGGATCCGTTTAAATCTTGGTTTACGTAAATTTTTCCTGGTGGCTGCTTACGCGCCAGTATCTTCGTCGAATGCGAGTGAGCTACTGGGAGAGTACGAGAGTCCTAAATGTGATGAAAGGAAATGAAAGACTTGAATGGATAAATCGGTACCAATCGAGAAGGATTGACTAATCTGTCACTTTTTGATGCTCAAGTTTGTCTAAGGTCTAATTTAAGTGCTTCGTTTAGATCAAATTAATGAAGAATGGCGATTAGAATTGAAAGCTTTGTTTTTATGCACGATATGTTTTTGACTTACGTTTATCCTTATGGTTTTTTCTGATATTAGTACAATACATTGTAATATTAAACAGTAACTGCCATGAAAAAGTCCTGACTCATGATTACGTTACTTTGTTATGAAGTTGCGAAGGTGATGAATGAATCGATTCGGAGGACTTGAACAATTAAAGCTACAAAAAGCAAAAAGTCCAAGGTAATTTTTTATAGTAAGTAGATCTAGCTAGGCAAGGGATGTCGAACGTAAATACAACAAAATAATATACAACGGGGAGAATCTATGAAGGCGGCTGTCGGTATCCAACACGAATGTGACTACCGCATGAATTACGATGATTTCCAGGACTTGCAGTGCCATCTAGCCCAAACTAAGCTATATAACTTGTACTATGAGATCTAGACAACTGATATACATACTTATATATTACATAGGATACTTGCGATGATTATCTACAAATTGACTAGTTACTACAATATGTAACTTACTATTCCAATTTTTCTGAAGATGCATGCTGCAAAGCAACCGATGTTGCTGCTTTCTGGAAACACTTTCTGTTTAAGCAATGCGAGGTCTTCAATGGTCACGGGGTGATCCTTGACGCATTCCGATCCAACTTCGACAAACTTGGCCTGAATAAGCGCTTGCTGTTCGGATGTAATAGCCTGAAAACAGATTTAGTATAAGCTTGTTTCACTTACTCTGTCACATACAAAAAATCGGACAATTCGAGATGTACTTTCTCACCCAGGATTGCGTACTGATTTTAGGTAGGTACATAGATTTTTCCTACACTTTAAGTTTTAGACGGTATTCTTTACCAAATATAATTTTCGAAGATATAAGTAATATGTTGATTTTCGGGATATTTACCATGTACACTTTCACGAGCGAGCATCCAAAATTTCGGCACTGTTGCAAGCGCCATAAATATCCCGAAAATCAATATTTTACTTATGAGAATGACCATGATAGTTTAAATTCTAAGTTCTAGTTCTTAAGGGTAAATGCCATATACATTTTGATTCCCTTGACAGTATCGAAATAGTAACGTTTTGGTGGTTTAGTGAGTAAACTGTTGCAAAAACGTATATTTCGTCACCCTTCTTTTGTTTGACGTTAACTTGGAATTTTTATTTTTACAGTGTTTCAAGGGACTGTTAACTTGTATAGAAAATAGCGTTCCAATATGTGTCCGCGGACAATGAGTATCCCTGATAGTAATTTACGTGTCCTTTACACTTAGGTATCTTTTATAATTAAACACTGTGAACCTTATACTGTAACGAAAACGAATTGTAAAACAGGAAATAAAGATTATTATTATTATTATTATAATGACTTTTTATGTCACCATTAAGAATCGAAAGTCGATCATTCTACCTCAGCTTCGGTTCATTCGGTGTTATTAGATATTTAGATTAGAGATAAATAAAATAAATAAATATCCATCACGCCTTATCCCCGAAGGGGTGGCAGAGGCATATTATATGCCCACTTTTCACCGTGTGGATTCCTGTCCCACGTAATAGGTGGTGAGCCCATTGCCGTGTTGAAATAGACAGACGCAGGTTGTGGCTACCTGCTGTTGAAATTTTCAAGCCGCCCATAAGGCCTTCAACCAGGCTTAACGACTGCCATTTTACTGGCAACCGGGACCAACGGCTTAACGTGCCTTCCGAAGCACTATTAGATTAGAGATGAGACTAATAACAGTATTGCTGGATATTGCATACCGAAAGACACAAAACGCTGCTGGATTTAACAACTCAAGCGTAAAGTTGTAGATACAAATAATTCTTTAGAAACTTACTTGAACATTATTTAGGAAAGCTGCTGCGCAGATGATAGAAATGAATGCTTTAGACATCTTATATTGGTTATTTCAAAGAAACTTACGCAAACCACAAGACTGCTGCAAGTAATCTGATAGTTACTTTTAATTTTCAGTGGTTTTATAGTAAACAAAGCATTGTGACAAATTATATATCCTGCATGACGGACAGACCTTGTGTCAAAGTGAATCGATTACATTTCCAATAAACAACAACAATGGAGAAATAAATGCGAAGATCCGCAGCAAAGACCTAAAGATGACGATGTTGTCTACTTAAAAGTCGTATGGTTTGTTATCTGCATAATAAGTTTCTTCAAAAATGCATATGGGTGATAATCTATATCATTTATATAGGTACACCAATATTTAAATCTGAACAGTTTATGTGGATGAACGCACTAATCTCAAGAACCACACCCCTGTAGTTCTTGAGATTAGCGCGTTTAACCACATAAATTGTTCAGATTTAAATAAAATTCCGTCTACGCCTATAATATATATGGTCGAGAATCGGACCCCTTCGATTCTCGACCACATATATTATAAGCGTAGACGGAATTTTACTGGTGAAATATCATATTTAGAAACGGCGAAAAATAAGACAAAGTACATTTCACCAGTTAATTTACGTCTACGCTTTCAAGTCCTATGGTTGAGAATTTGACTCCTGTAGTTCTTGAGATTAGCGCGTACAACCCTCAGTGTTAAGCCTGAAAAAGTATGTTAGTGTTGGATAGCTTCTTTATCGAGGAATGCTATAGGCATATATATCGTCACGCTACTACATAAGAGAGGGGAGCAGAAATAAAAAACGGAAAGGTCTAAAGTGCTCACTTGTTCAGATGTGTATGTATGTGCAGGAAGCGATAGAAGGAAAAACTCATACAAATACAAAAATATATTCAGTTCATTATTTTTTTTTTTTCATAACATAATCTTAATAATATTATAAATGAGATAGTTTGTATGGATGTTTGTTACCCTTCAACGTAAAAACTACAGAATAGATTTTAATGAAACTTTACACTAATATAGCTTATATATCAGAATATCACATAGGCTACTTTTTATCCCGGGAACAAGTTCCTGTGGGAAACGGGAACGGGAAAACTTCTCTACGCGGGCGAAGCCGCGGGCGTCAACTAGTTTGTTCATAATTTTCTTCTTTATAATGATATGCTAAGAAAATATTAAAACTCGTAATATTGTTTTATACAATGGTAATGTAAAAAAAAATATTTACATTTTCTTTTTTTTATTTCTATTAAAGGTGTTTATTATTATTTTGTTTATTTATACGTAAATTTATTTACCAAATTTTAAGTTTCTATATCTAAAGTCAGCTTCATATTACCGGCAAAACTACACGTTGCCGTATACGGGAATGTAGAGAGAGTATTCGTTAATGTTTGTGTTATACCATATAATATGTTCGCCTCAATAGTGTAGGCTGTTTGTGGTTTCACCGCTGCAGTTTACGTCAAGTGGGAATTTCGGGAAATCCTTTCTAAGTCCTCATTCAAGGTCCCTTGTAAATACTTTTACCAAAATTCAAGTTTCTATGTATAATAAGTTTAGGCTCATTGTAGTTTCACCCGCGTAGTTCACGCTCCCGTAGAAAACCGGGAAAACATTTCTTACTGCTCATCTAAGGTATGTTAAGAATACTTTCTATGTCTAATAGCTTACACTCTTTGCAGCTCGAGTAGCATTGTACCTATGACTCTCTGTTGATCATTTTGCTCTCCTTTTTCTATTGGGAAACAATTTTCAAAATCGGCTCAGTAGACCCAATGATTACCCCCTAAAACGTAACAAACTCATAACATCACAATCTCAGAATCCTTACATCTTTCATCATCTTCCGAGCATGTCCCAGTTGCATCTTGCGACGCCCAGGGTCCTCTTAGAACCTTACCTTACCTCTTTATGACACATTGTGACAAACAGACACTTCAATTTTATTTATCTGTATAGATTCCGATCATTATGAGTTCCGATCATTAGTATTAAAAAAATGTGAAGCGTGATCGTTATGACATAAAAAGGTATGAAAAACATCGTCGGACTTCCGATCATTAGGATTAAACAGTATGTGAAAAATAATTGCACCCCATAAATAAATAAATAGAAACATATTGTGTGTCATTTTTTATACAGCGTCATCTAGCCCAAAGAAGGCAAATATAAGCTTTTTGTATGAGATCTAGACAACTGATAAACATACTTATATATTTCTAAATACATACATATTATACATAGGGAACACTCAAATTACAAATTTTTTTTTTGACCTGGGAGACGTACCTGGGACCTTAGCGCGACAGTCGCATACACTACCACTGCGCCACCGAGGCAGACTGATAAATAATATTTATATATATACATATATAATTATATTACATAATAGATCTGAAGAGTGACATAGGTAAGCTTTTTTATCCACTTATTCTCTGGAGATGACATGTTAGTGCGATGCCAACAATTTTTTGCAGGGTTTTTATATAGTGGAGAACTTTGGACATTAGTTATTTCATATTTTTTGGCTCAATGACCACGTTTTTTCAGAACATAATGACTTGTTCCGAGAACACACTTTTTGTTACTGTTCATTAAAGTTCAGAGATTAATATTTTTTGTACTATATGGAAAATTTACACAAGTGTTACTCATTGGGCCAAGTCTTCGAGACTTTGAAGGACCTCAAACTGTCATTAGTAGTCAAATACTTGATGAATCTCTTAAATGATCAACTTTCAAAACTATTGTATTATGTGGTTTCGATTGCAGTTAGCAATCTAAAATTTTAAGTTAATCTAAATGGTCTTCTGCTTATTTCAGTTGCTTAAACGTCTTCATAATTTGCTTTACTAAAGATTGTAATGTTGCAATACTAAAGTATATTTGCGCATTCGCTTTTAGTCATAAGCTATACATACCGCTGTCTCTTATCTACTACAAAGGAACAGCGATAATAAAGAAAGGGTGGGAAGTAAGAACTTACACACTCTTGATCTGTCAATGCTAGCGCAGATCAGTGAAGAATATAAAAACATGGAACTCTCTGCCGGCGCACGTGTTTCCCTCCTCTTACAATCCTGGGTCCTTTAAGAGAAGCGTGAAAAGGCATATTTCTGGGCCGACAAGTTGAGGGCCGCTATTCTAGCCCTGTGTGGGTTAAGATAGCGGCCCAAAATCACGGGTCGTCGTCTATGCTTACCATCAGGCGGGCGACGCCATTTAGACTTGCCAAATATAAAAAAAATAAAAAGGAATGAATTGAATTTTTAAAATAGAGGAATATAGGACAGGTACCAGATAACCACACACTCCAGAATGATGGTAATGATCAATACTCTGCTTACCATCGTGACATTATGTCGACAGAGTTCAATACTTATTTGTAAAGTTGTATTCAAATGACTTGATTGACATTTATTAGAAGTTGAATACCATTAGAATTATTGTTTTTAAACTTTTGCGATTCTCACTCATATTTATGATATTTCGAGTCTTATTCGCGACGTATATTATTAGGTACAAATCCTTATACTTCCCGACGTTTCGACCGGATTACACCAGCCGTGGTCACGGGTGGTGTAATCTGGTCGAAACGTTGGGAAGTATAAGGTAGGCGTTGTACCTAATAATATACGTCGCGAAAAAGACCCAAAATATCATTAATTCCATAAGAATTGAAAGTTTTTAATACGAGTATCACTAAGTGGCAGACAAGTTAAGAAATGATCGATTCGAAATTTTTATATTAAGTATTTAAAATTTATACAAAATTTAAAAAAAAATATAAATAAATAAAAGAAAATAATTTTATTTCACACTGAACTGATGGCCTAGTCTTACTACTTAACTATATAATCATTGATTTAGTCCGGGATACCGGACTAAATCAATGATTCGATTCGACTTCGTATTTCGGTGATCACTGGACTAGTAATTATTACTACACATATATATGTTATGCTAAAGAATTTATGAACAGAGTTTGGATCAAGGAAATTAAAATACCAAGTATAGCGTTTAATCTTATTAGGTACAACTTGTACTTCTTGCACTCGATAGCCATGTTGAATGCAAATCGTTATTCGCTGGCTAAAATACCAAATGATTATAAAGTGTTGCTCCTAAGACTCGATCAAGCGTAATCAATATTCCATCGAAGCTAACGGGCTATTATCAAGCTCATATAGTTTCATCTATATTACTTAATATTATACAGAGCAAAGATTTGTTTGATTGTCGTCAATAAACTCTGAAAGTATTAAACAGATTTAAAAAAAAATCGCCATTACAAAAAGCCAAGTCATTCATATTTTTACAATGTTGATTGATGGCACTTGGTGGAACTTGCTACACATCTTGAACAACCTAACTACTGCAATGAAAACTACAAATTGAAACTTGCTACAATCTAAACTATAGCACTGTGAGAAAACGGGCAGGGTAAAACTTAGCCACACGGGCTATGCCGCGGGCATCAGCTAGCCTCCACATAAACTTTAACTGTGCGAAATTTCACGTTCACCGTCTGCACAGTTTTCTAAAAGAGGTACAAAGTTTTTACTTCACTTATTAATAAAAGTTACTAGGTACCCAAGAAAGTAAGATTTTTTTTTTACATAGCGCCCAAGTTATATTTTATTTTCTTGCCCAAAGTTAGCTAATATATGCTTGTGTTATGTAATCTATCTACATATACATAGGAAACACCTAAACTCTGAAACAACTATTTGTAGATCACACAAATATTTTTTCCGACCGGGGTATCGAACCCGGTACCAGTCGTATGGCACTACCACTGCGCCACCGAGGCAGTCAAATGTCCACAAATCCGTCATATATCCATACAAGTGCTAGTAAACAGGTGCTAGGGGCGAGGGGTTACAGGACTTACAAGTAAACCCGTGAGGCACATCTAGTGTTGGGATAAATCGAGAATCAATTGTCAGTAGCATATAGCGATAATAATTACTTCTACACGTTACTCATTTTTACTTAAACACAAAAAATTTAACAAATATTGGTCCACTTACGTTTTTGCCTACGTTTTTGACATTGAAAACGTGAGTAAATATATAGAACCATTTTGAGCTTGTATTGGCATATACGTTGCTAGTTTAACAGTAGGTAGACCTAAGAAAGAAGTTCAGTAAATATGTCTAAATTCACGTGTTTGTTTGGATGTGTCGTGGGTCTGTTATATAGCGTTTCTGTGAGTATAATTATTTCTTCATTAATTTTGCACAGTATCTCATATCACAGTATCAACTAAAGATGTTACAGCAAATTGTGATATTTTTGTTTAAAAAAACCTATTTTAATCTCTAAAAATTAAATTGAAGTAATAATTGAGTTGATTACTCTAAATTTCAATTATAGTTTGGAGTTTTGACACTATTTAATAAGCATTGATTTTTTTTTCTTTCTCATTTACTTAAATGCAAGAACTCTTGACCTTTCTAGCCATAGACACAATATATAATATTTTATGAGCTAAAGGAACTAGGCCTTTGTTTTAACGTGTGGAAAAGGGAACTAGGCCCGAATCTAACATTATGTACCTTGTGTAACATTATGTACACAATAGTCACTATTATAACCTAAATTATCTTAATAAGTAACTCAGTTCCATGTTGCTTAATTAAAAAACCGAAAGGTGTTTTAAATAATTTATTGCGCTTCATTTGAGGTAGATAGTACTGGCAGAATAATAGCTGCATTTTTAATTACGATCATCGCTTTCAATATACAAACAACTAAATGACTAGCTAAGTACTAAACTCTGATTAAAAAGACTAACTTTATGTTCAATATTGTGGATTCAACTTTTGTCCTTTAGGTCGTGTTAGTCACAATTTTATTTATATATGGTACTAGCTTTTGCCCGCGGCTTCGCTCGCGTGGTGTGTGTAAGTGAACATAAATTTAAAAACTTGTCAGCGCCGATTGTTACGGGCATACTAATAGATATCATGAGTATTATAATAGTTTATAGGTACTTATTATCCTGTAGTAGGAAATCTAGAAAGTGTTTAAAGTTATTGCTCCACACTGAGTCAGCCAGATAAGTAGGTGCCGAGATTTTTTTAAAGTTTAATTTTTCTTAGCTATGACCTGGATGAGCCTGTTAGTCAGTAGGTCTGGTACTACTTCCAAATAAAGCCGTCCTGAGCCTTTAATTTCTTGGTAGAGCCCCCCTATGCAACCTAATGTTAACCTTCTTGTTGCTCTTTGGTCCAAGTTATGTGTTCTCTTTACATCACTCCTCTCTTTACTACACCATCAAATCCGGTAACTTCCACTTTAAGTGTGGAAGTCCTCATGGGTGCTATGCCGAAATCTTACCGACTAAAACCACACGGTGCCCTTCCATCTGCCTATGACCCGGAGTCCGGCATGAACCTTCGATAGGATAGCCCCAGGGCACCTGACAGACCACTGCGGCCTCTTGTCTTTGGGGTGTTCGGTTGTTGTCCTACTTCTTTAAAGGGGTAAAGGGTTTACGTATAGTTATCACGCCACAAAACCGTCTAGGGCCTTCTGTAAGGACAGCGAGCAGCGCATTTACCGTCTTCATGCCCCCAGTCATGGAGGCCTGTAGTCATGGGCGAAAAATGTCTGCGACGCATGAGGTGCGGAGCTTGAGAGGGAGTATTTTCACTTTTGTAAGCATGATTTGCTCGCAAAAAACATGCAGCGGCGTCCCACTTGCTGGTGTAAGGCTTAAAGGTTGGGTTTAAGTTTTGTAAATCATCGTACAAATTCCTTGCAGCTAACCCCATTGCATGAGAGCATCATGGTATGGTGGGCCAATCAAGGTCTGCCGAAGTATGGTGTTTGCGAAATCGTTGGTTTCGATGTAACTTAGCCAGCTAGTTTAGTCACGGTGCCCTCGTTCGCCGGTGAGGTGATGGCATCGAGGAGAAAAAACACTACAGGTGCGGCGTTTCATCCCCGCCGTCTGTTTTGACAGTGAACATTTTTAGTCAGGCAGCTTATATAAATTGGTTCCTTTAACTGAAAACAGTATATATCTGCTGATTATTATTCATTTGATATAAGCCGTTGCCAGTAAAATGGTAGTGGTTAAGCCCAATTGAAGCCTTATGGGCGGCTTGAAAATTTTTAACAGCAGGTTCGCCACAGCCTGCACCTGTCCGTTTTTACACGGCAATGTGCTCACCACCTGTTACGTGGGACAAAAATAAAATAATAGGTAAATTATGCCTTTGCCCCTTTTTCCCCAACCTTCGGGGATAAAGGCGTGACAATATGTATATATGTAAAACATTACACATTAGTAGCAACTGCCTTTGCCCTACCGACCTTCTTACCGAGGCACCCATCAGTTAGCAGGTGCTGGTGAAGGAGGATTGGGCCAAGTGATTGTTGCTTTAGTGCAAAAATATCACTGAAGTTGTTCTTAGACAACTGCAGATATCACAAAGTCGTCCAATCCAAACGATGACCGTGCTTAGATTACTTTACGTCACTGATCTCTTGCCCATTAATGACCGAAACTTGTTATACGCGTAACTGAAAACAAAGTGTCTTTCTTTTAAAGTGGTCACCCATCTAAAATTAGTACGCGCATTTAGCGCTTGACTTTGCTGATCTTTTACCTATTAAAGACTGTAACTGAACGAAAATTATCTGTTGTAATGCGATGCAGCTACTTTTGAAGTGAAGTGGTCACCCATTAAAAATTTGAACGCACCTATATTACTTTGCTTCACTTATCGTTTAGTCATTACTTGATATGAGTATGTGCATAAGATAGTAAAGATAAGATGTGCATAAGATATTAAAATAGTAAAGGGCGTGCTGCGTTGGTTTGGACACGTCCACCGAATGAGTAAGGAACTATTGACGAAAAAAAATATATTGTGCGAAAGTAGAGGATAGAAGGAGTCAGGGTAGGCCGAAACTTACATATGAAGCTATAAGTGAGCAGATTGAGCAACCTTTGAAAAAAGCGGTTAAATCAAAAGTATTTAGACAACCAGACTGAATCTGCAAGAAGTGAAAGAAGTATGCATGGATGAAGCCTGGCGATGTGTCTTCTCTGACTACCTCGTCGGGGATATAGCGTGAAGATAGTTAATTAGTTAGTTTTTTTATCAATCACGCCTTTATTCTCGAAGGGCTAGGCAGAGGCATCTATACGCCCACATTCCATTGATTGCATTTTTGTCCCACGTAACAGGTTGTAAGCCCATAGCCGTGTTGAAATAGACAGACGCAGGCTGTGCTACCTGCTTTTAAATTTTTGAAAGGCCTTCAACTTACTAACCGCTACTATAATATGTTACTGGCAACCGGGACCTTTGGCGTAACATGCCTTCCGAAGCACGGTAACGCTCGCAAATGGAAATACCACAAAGTTGTCACCCATTTATAACCAAACCAGTCATGGCAAAAGTTGCTTAACGCAGTGATTGTTACAATGTTTAAACCAAACTCCAAAATAAATTTGAAACATTTACGTTTCTGTGATCATGTGTCACGATTGTTTATTCAAGGGGTATAAACCATCAGACAGTAACTGTAATTATAAATCTGTTGTACAGGTAGAGCTGTACGCTTATTTTCCATTTGCGACATAAAATTTTATGTATAATTTCAAACAGTGTCTATCCGCTGGTTTTAATTCCTTTGGTTTATAGAACATTATACATTAGTAGCAATTGCCACTGGCCTACCGACCTGTTGAGCTTTCCTTGGCACCTCTACCAGTGAGCAGGTGCTGCTGAAGCCGGCTTGAACCAAGTGAATGTCCCTTATGTGCAAATATATCACAGAAGTTGTAGCTAGAAACTGCGGATGTCGCAGTCGTCAACCTTCCAAAAGTTTACCATGCTTAGATTACTTTAAGTCACTGATCTTTTACCCATTATTGACAGAAACTTGTGCGTAACTAAAATCAAAATGTCAGCTGAAATGTGTTTCACATTCTCTCAAAATGGTCACTGCATTAAAGTTGATACCTTTATTTTGATGTGCGTAACTGACCCATCTAAAAGTAGACTGCGCCTTGTGTGTTTACTATTTCTGATCCTTTACCTATTAGAGACTGTAACTAAAATAAAAGTGTTTACTGACGTGATGGTTTTTGTGCATGGTTTTGGTTTTTGTAGCCAAAATTCTTGATAGCCATTTTTGAACTTGATTTTTATTTCATCGTTTGTTGTCAATTCTATAAGTTCTCCTTCCAGCTTAGGTGAGATTGCTGTGTTGACATTTGAAAACGGATTTAACACCCAGCCTGGTATTTCCAAGTTCAAAATGTCCTGGTATCGTTCGGTGACGTCAATGTGGAGGTTTTCCAAATGTTGGAAGTAGGCAAACAAGTCGTCGTTACTGCAGGATACTGATAAATTCGGAAAATTGTGAAACTCACGTCTGCCCATTTTTTTTGTGAAGAAGCCGTTTGGCTGCGAAAGCAGCAATGACAATTTTTGTTTTAATTACATTTAGTTCATGGCCTTGCAGTTGGAGATTCATGTCGTTGAACAATTTATACAGGTCTGTCATGTAAGCTATATTATTTTTTGATGTAATGAGCTTGTTGCGCAATTCTGTATCTTTAGTTTCCAAGAACTCTATCACAGAGTCAAACAGGTTGTAAAATCGAGTCAGACAATTGCCTCTTAATAGCCAACGAACCTTAGTATGAAGCAACAAACGGTTGGAATCTTCGTCATTAGTAACACAAAGCTGATGAAATAATCTATCATTTTAAGAGCTGGTACGGATTTTATTGACTGCTTTGATGACATATTGCAGTGATTGAAATAGTCGTTCACTTAAGTTTCTAGCAACCAAATGTTGTCTATGAATAACGCAATGTACAGCAAAAGCATCTGGATTTTATTATTTAAGTACGCTATGAAGCCTTTATGGCACCCTGTCATAGCCGGAGCGCCATCCGTAGCAACTGATATAATATTTTTCAAGGGAATCTCTTTCTCATCACAAAACTTTTCCAATGTATTGAATATGGTTTCGCCTTTTGTATCGGTCTTTGCACAGAATTATTACTCCAAGGAATTTTTCGGATAATATCTGCGGCCGGTTTATGAAGCACAGTAGTTATTACTTCCTTTATTGCTGGCAAAATTAACTCTTCTCCGATGTTCTGTGGTTTGCCTTTTTGAGCAATTAACGAAACGATATATTGTACGAAGCTCGAAGTCCGTCGTCATCTTGCTTACCAGCTGCCGAAAATAGTTTTGCTACACTTGGCTAAGTATTATGCTTCATCTCTAGGTCTTTAAAATATGCTATATTCTTGTCTTTCTTATCTGGATGCATTTTATTAAAATGATCTTGCAGTCTTGAAGGCTTCATTGCTTCATTCGAAAATGTTGTTAGACATAGAAGGCACTGAGGCGACGATCGATGGGTTTGTGGGATTTTCAATGAATCCGAATTTAATATATTCCACAGAGTATTGCCGTCTCTTCTTTTTTACTTCCGACATTGTTTTGTTTTAAGAAATATGTAAGTAAGTGTTGAACTTAAGTACCACTTATCTATTACGCGCGAAACCGCAAAAGAAAAACCTAACCACTCCGGGAGTGCCGACAGAAGTGAAAACTCAATTTATTAATAATTTATTTATCTAGTCGCGTTGATACATGCATATATGCACACACTATAGCTGCGTATCGTAACGGGGAGTAGCGAGTCCAAATTTATCTCATCTAAAAAATTGCGTAACGCGCTAAAAGAAGTTTTTCCTTCAAAAATTGACCGGGATCGACGTAAAGATGATGATGATGAAAAATAAATCTACACTGAAAGAGTCCTAATTGATTACACAGCATTATTTAATAAGACCTGTAGATGACCGGAATCAACGTTAGATGATGATGATGATTATAGTAGCGAGTCCAGAGATTTTATCTCATCTAAAAATATGCGTACCGCGCTAAAAGAAGTTTTTCCTTCAAAAATTGACCGGGATCGACGTAAAGATGATGATGATAAAAAATAATTCTACACTGAAAGAGTCCTAATTGATTACACAGCATTATTTAATAAGACCTGTAGATGACCGGAATCAACGTTAGATGATGATGATGATTATGGTCGCGAGTCCAGAGATTTTATCTCATCTAAAAATATGCGTACCGCGCTAAAAGAAGTTTTTCCTTCAAAAATTGACCGGGATCGACGTAAAGATGATGATGATGAAAAATAAATCTACACTGAAAGAGTCCTAATTGATTACACAGCATTATTTAATAAGACCTGTAGAAGACCGGAATCAACGTTAGATGATGATGATGATTATGGTAGCGAGTCCAGAGATTTTATCTCATCTAAAAATATGCGTACCGCGCTAAAAGAAGTTTTTCCTTCAAAAATTGACCGGGAGCGACGTAAAGATGACGATGATAAAAAATAATTCTACACTGAAAGAGTCCTAATTGATTACACAGCATTATTTAATAAGACCTGTAGATGACCGGAATCAACGTTTGATGATGATGATGATTATGGTCGCGAGTCCAGAGATTTTATCTCATCTAAAAATATGCGTACCGCGCTAAAAGAAGTTTTTCCTTCAAAAATTGACCGGGATCGACGTAAAGATGATGATGATAAAAAATAATTCTACACTGAAAGAGTCCTAATTGATTACACAGCATTATTTAATAAGACCTGTAGATGACCGGAATCAACGTTAGATGATGATGATGATTATGGTCGCGAGTCCAGAGATTTTATCTCATCTAAAAATATGCGTACCGCGCTAAAAGAAGTTTTTCCTTCAAAAATTGACCGGGATCGACGTAAAGATGATGATGATAAAAAATAATTCTACACTGAAAGAGTCCTAATTGATTACACAGCATTATTTAATAAGACCTGTAGATGACCGGAATCAACGTTTGATGATGATGATGATTATGGTCGCGAGTCCAGAGATTATATCTCATCTAAAAATATGCGTACCGCGCTAAAAGAAGTTTTTCCTTCAAAAATTGACCGGGATCGACGTAAAGATGATGATGATGAAAAATAAATCTACACTGAAAGAGTCCTAATTGATTACACAGCATTATTTAATAAGACCTGTAGATGACCGGAATCAACGTTTGATGATGATGATGATTATGGTCGCGAGTCCAGAGATTTTATCTCATCTAAAAATATGCGTACCGCGCTAAAAGAAGTTTTTCCTTCAAAAATTGACCGGGATCGACGTAAAGATGATGATGATGAAAAATAAATCTACACTGAAAGAGTCCTAATTGATTACACAGCATTATAAGACCTGTAGATGACCGGAATCAACGTTTGATGATGATGATGATTATGGTCGCGAGTCCAGAGATTATATCTCATCTAAAAATATGCGTACCGCGCTAAAAGAAGTTTTTCCTTCAAAAATTGACCGGGATCGACGTAAAGATGATGATGATAAAAAATAATTCTACACTGAAAGAGTCCTAATTGATTACACAGCATTATTTAATAAGACCTGTAGATGACCGGAATCAACGTTTGATGATGATGATGATTATGGTCGCTAGTCCAGAGATTTTATCTCATCTAAAAATATGCGTACCGCGCTAAAAGAAGTTTTTCCTTCAAAAATTGACCGGGAGCGACGTAAAGATGACGATGATAAAAAATAATTCTACACTGAAAGAGTCCTAATTGATTACACAGCATTATTTAATAAGACCTGTAGATGACCGGAATCAACGTTTGATGATGATGATGATTATGGTCGCGAGTCCAGAGATTTTATCTCATCTAAAAATATGCGTACCGCGCTAAAAGAAGTTTTTCCTTCAAAAATTGACCGGGATCGACGTAAAGATGATGATGAAAATCTTACGCTTTTTCGATCAGGACACGTGTCCTGACGACACGTGTCCTGACGCCACGTGTCCTGACGCGAGTTTAAGATTTTATACCCATTACAGAATATTATATTTAAAGTGCTCAACGCCGCTAAAGAAGTTTTTACTTCAAAAAAAATTTGTTGTTTATATAGGATTGCATAAGCAGCACGCACCGACAGGAATAAGACAAACATGCATTAACTCGTTTATCTCATTCGACGCTCAATTGTACTCAACAAGTAAGAACAAGTATTCTATGAATCAGCCGATTGATACAGGATTGCACAAATCGGATTATTTAACAATAACTATTATCTACGAAAATTACCTATCTAGGAATACTAATAACTATAAAAATGCGAAAGTGTGTCTATTGCCTTTTATTTGTTTGTTTGTGTCTACTTTCATTTTGAAACGGAGCAACCGATTGACATGATTTTTCTTATATTTATTGAATAAAACAGGACATATACATGAACTACGCGGAGAGAAATATCGAACCGAGTTTGAGCAATCTCTTAATTAATATTAGTTGATGTTCACAAGTTGTAGCTAAGAGTCGATAGCTCTGTCGGTGTCTAAGAGTCCTCCTAGCTAGATGATATTACAAATCGCCCCCCGAAGCCTACACAACGCCCCCATTTTTTTTCTGGGTCTCTTACCGCCCCCCTTTTAGGCCTGCAGCGCCCACAAGGCGGCGTTATCGCCCAGTTTGGGAAACGTTGGTCTAGAGTCTATTGTGAGCAAATTAAATTCATTACATTTTCACAAGCTTTCCCTGTGTTGTTCGGCCTATGGCAGACTCAAGATGGCGGATCAAAATCTCAAAACTTGAGATGGCGGTCTACCAAAGATGTCGAAC
Organism: Thumatha senex; assembly: GCA_948477245.1. NCBI lineage: Eukaryota > Metazoa > Arthropoda > Insecta > Lepidoptera > Erebidae > Thumatha > Thumatha senex. The sequence continues at coordinate 10,999,713 of OX419738.1, read as the reverse complement.
ATAGTTTTTATGCTATAAGTATGATTTTTAAATGAAAGGACTTGCTGATAAATATCGAGTGAGCCCCGCGGACTCAGTGTTCTGTAAACGATCACTGAGTTACGCAACTCTCACTATGGCTGGTCCTCAGATGGGTGACCACTTTATTGCAATGTACGAGTATAATGTACGTAACAAACATTCTAATTTTTTGTCAAAAATATGTATCTATTAAGTAGTTTTATAAAAAGTTATGGGACTAAATGTAATTACTGAATATAATTTTCATTACAGGCCTTCACTGAAGAAGATAGAACGGCTTTTAACAATGCTGTTAAGCCCCATATAACAGAATGCGCTCCGCTACATGGAGTCACCAATGAAGATCTAAAAGCTGTTAAGGAAGCCGGGACTTCTGCTGCTCTACCACCTTGCTTCTTCGCATGTGTTCTGAAGAGAGAGAAACATGTAAGCTATATTTAAAAAAGTGCAAATTTGTGATTGCTATTTTTTCACAGCGCCATAAAGAGCCATATAGCGAACTATAGTAACCTGGAACACTCTGCCAGCGCACGTTTCCTTCCTCTTACAATTTTGGGTTTTTTAAGCGGAGAGTAAAAAGCACATGTTTGAGCCGCCAACTTGAGGGACACTGTCAGTCGTCATGTAGACTAAAAGAGTGCCCCTCAATTCGTTAGAAGTCGTCTTGGCTCTTCATCAGGCGGACGGCGTCATTTGGCAAGCTATATATATATATATACTCGTAGAGCACAAATGAAGCACGTGCTTTGTTTGCATAGCTGTAAGGGCCCCCACTAAGATGCCCAGAGCCCGAACGACTCATCTGCTAGCGGTGCACTTGTGGACTAATGGAAGAGGCAAGAACGAAGGCATCCTTATGGTGCTGGGAAGAAGTTAGACTGCAGTTGCATCCAACAATGCCGAGTGTCAAACGCCAAAAGATAGCTACTTTTAACAGTCAAATGATACTGGACTTCAGACTCTAAATCCGTGTAGGGTTTAAAAGCAACTGAGAACACTTTAAGATCAAGAAGAAAACATATTTTCACCAAAGAGTTATGAGTATTTTCTCCCACGTAATAGGTACTGTATTGAAATGAACAGGAATAGGTTGTGTCTACCTGGTCTCACTACAGGGGTTGCCGACGACCGTGTGATATGGAGGATAAAAAGTAGGAAAGCGGAACCCGGGTGACGCGAGACGCAACTGGGACAGACGTTTGGATAATGATGAGAGGTTATGGCAAACCTGCTTTTGATACTTTTCAAGCCGCTCTAATGCTAACAACTTGACTTATCGACTACCATGTTACCGGCAACAGGGACTAACTGCTTAACGTGCTTTCCGTCCGTACCACTTAAAGTAAAAATTGGTTTTTTTTTTCCTTCTAGTTCAACGATCAAGGGTTGTTTGAATTGGATGTGGTACTAAACGACCTTAGGCAGTTGATCAAAAACAAAGATGATCTCGCTCATCTGGAAGGGGCTGCTAAGAAGTGCGCTTCAGGTATGGAAACACTATTTGATATTTTTCAAAACTATTATTTAGTATTTACACTGCAGTAAATACTAGTTGATGCCTACGGCTCCGTCCGGGTAATGAAGCTTCTCGTTCCTTCCTTAGAGTTCAAGGATTTTTTTCTGTGTTTGTCTGTCTGTTGGTCGGAATCTCTAAAGCATGTATACCGATTTTAACAGGACTTTTATTGGCAGATTGTTATAAAGAGTAACTTAGGCTGCATTTTATCCCCTATATTCCTATTCCTCTAGATATATCCCCCGTATTCCTACGGGAACGGAAACTACGCAGGTGAAACCGCGGAGTGTCCACTAGTTTTCAATAAAAATAGTGATTGCAGTGTTGCAGATTTTGGTAATATTTATTTTTTGTTACAGTAAACGAAAAGGCTGTCAGTGATGGTGAAGCTGGCTGTGAAAGAGCTAAGATGCTGTTTGATTGTCTGCGACAAAATGACGCCGAGGTAAGATATTGATCAAATTTCAGAATTCCATATAGCATTGACAAAAATAGATAAATAATAAATATTTTGGGGCCATTTTGAGATATTCTCACCAAACGCCGTCCAGTCCAAATAAAAGCTTGTGCTATGGGTTCTCGACATCTGATAAAAATACATACATACATACATATTTGTATACCTATACATATACATACTCAAATACCTATACATACTTAAATATTAAAAGTACATAAAAAACACCTGAATATTTGTTCAGAGTGTTTTGACTCGGTATTCAAACTTGAGACAGCCTATGCTCCAAATACAGGAAGGGGTTTGAAGCAACTGGGAATACACTTAGATGAATAAGAATAATAATACTTCAGCGCTTCAATCAGATAGTTAATATAAATAATTACCAAATTCAACATACAAATTTCATGTTGAAATTTTGAATAAGTCATATATAATGCACCTTTTTTACCCAACTTAATATGAATTTAGAGGTATGTATGTTTGTTATATTATTTATGTAGCCAAAATAGCGTGACCGATTTTGTATTGTACTCAATGACATCTGAAATGCATAAAATATTTATTAACCTATTCTGTACAATATAAATACTGTAAGACATTTTAAAAATCATAAAATTATGTAATCCTTTGAAAATGCCGTAAGTAAATAGGTGGTACTTTACAAATGCTTTCATTCAAGATGGATCCAAGTTTATTGAGCAGCTGTCGTTTGGTTTTCAGCATTGCTAGTAGCGACTGCTGTCTGACCTCCCAACTCCCTGCACCTGCTGACTAACAGATGCGCTAGTTGGGTCGCTTGGGTGAGAATCTTGGTTAAACCCCTTACACTTTGCTATGGGGCCAGCAGTATACTTGTCTCATAATTCGCCAATGAGCCACGACCCCACAAGTCAGTAATCGATAAACATACAGAAGCCGCCTGCTTTGCCTCGCTGTCACGCCGTATCCGGCGCAAAAGTACTTGTTACTTGATACCTGAGTGTGAAACTTGCTGTATGTTGAATTTTAAACTAATTTACTGATTTCAGATCCCGTTGTAACCGTCTCGACGCAATTCCAGTCAAGTAAATTGTGGTTATCAACATAGAAAACGAGAAAAGAAGAAGAAATATCTACCCGTCCTTACAACTAAAATGTTTTGTGTTAAATTACGCCCGTTGCAATATATGTATTTTTTAAATAAAACAATATAATATGACTAGTCTTTTTCTTAGCAATTCAATATAATGCTCTTTAATAGACCTGTTTAATGAGGATCTCTGACTGAATTTATGTTACTGAAACTAATAGGATAAAAACAATAGCTTCTGATTTATCAGTCATGCCTATATCCTCGAAGGGATGGCAGAAGCATAGGTGCTATACGCCCACACTTCATCGTAAACATTTTTGGTGGTGGTGGTGAGCTCAATGAGTTGAAATGGGCAGGCGCAGAGTTTGGCGACCAGCTATTGAAACTTTGTAAGCCTTCAACTTGGCTTAACCACTGCTACTGGCAACTGGAACCAACTGCTTTACGTGCCTAACTAGTAAATTGTTATGATTTAAAACACTCATCCGAGGACTCGGGGGCCAAGTCTACTAATTCAATCGCGTGAGAAGAGAATAGAAATCATGGCTCAATAGAGCCAGAAAAAAATTACAGTCTTTGTAGTCTACTATTACAATTGCGCTCTAATAGAGTTGTATTGGCCGGCCAATAGAATGTTATTAACACGTGTAGCGCTAGGAAGTAGCACTTAATTAATACTTTTGATATTCTATATTAATAATAAAATATACCACATCGTATTTTAATATTCATCATCATCATCCGCTTGCCTGCTTTTTCTTCTCCAATACGGCGGCGGCATCCCCTGTAGTGCGACCATTGGCACGCATGTCATCCTTTACGACGCTAATCCCGCACTTTTGGGTCTTCCCCTCTTACCGGGACCCGATTGTTTCCCACATAGCTGCGTAGCCCGGTGGTTGCCGCAAGACATGACCATACCAGTGTAGGTGACTTAGGTAACATAGGCTTTTGCAACTTATCAGCAATGTCACGGACGTGAAGACTACCGCGTATGCGAGAGTTCCTCACGTGGTCTATCCGCGTGGCACCTCATATCCATCGCAGTATTTACATTTCCATGACATGCAGCTCCTACTTCTGTCGTTCCAATATTGGCCACGTCTCACTGCCTTGTAAAAGGACAGATCTAATGTTGGTTTCTTGCAGATTCATCAATCGTTTCATACATGCACGTCTGGGTATCCGAGTACTTTTGACTTTTCAGTTTTTGAGCAATCTGCTCACCTGGTCCTCATATGTAAGTCTCGGCCTACCCTGACTCCTTTTACCCTTTACTTTCGCACAATATATCTTCTTTTTTAGTCGTTTCTTACTCATTCGTTGGACGTGTCCAAACCAACGGAGCAAACAAGCTTTTCCAGATTAACACTTTCATTCAAACCTGCATAATTGCGTATCACTTCGTAACGTATTCGGTCGGCTAAGGTTAGGCTGCACCATTTTCGAAGTGATCGCATATCCACAGCATTCAACTTACTTTCATGCGTCTTGTGACATACCCAGGTTTCGCTACCGAAAAGCAAAGTTGGCACTAGCACTGCGTTATGAATTGCGGGTCGTGCTTCTTTTACGATTTGTTTTTGTTGTTATACTGAAAGCTAAAAATTAGTATCGTCGGTAGCCGTGATGCTCAACTACCTAATATGGCATTAATCATTTATCAAGTGAATTACATATAGTTGCGGTAAGCACCTAAAATTATACATAATCACACAACGATATTGCTTTGCATAGTTATATTTTATGATTCGTATCAGTTTTATAGCTTCATAGTTAAATGAACACGTCATATGCCTGTAAACATTATTTTGTTCACTACCTACGTGTACATTAATTATTGGTTTGTCTTCTAATAAAAGTTCTCTGTGGATTTATAATTGCTTTGGAGTAAAAAAAATTGATACATACATCCATACATATTGTCACGCCTTTATCCCCGAAGGGTTAGGCAGAGGCATACCCACATTTCACCGTGTTTTAGCCCCACGTAACAGTCAGTGAGCCCATTGCCGTGTTGAAATGAAAAGGCGCACGCGGTGGCGACCTGCTGTTGAAATTTTCAAGCTGCCCACAAGGCCTTCAACTGGGCATAACGGCTTAACGTGCCTTCCGAAGCACGGAAACGCTTGCAAATGTAAATGCCTCAAAGTGGTTACTGATCCAAGGATCAGCCATAGCGAAAGTTGCTTAACGCAGTGATCGTTTACAGAACATTGAGAAAGCGGAGCCACAAGCGCTTCAAAAAAAATTTACTTCCGATCTACAATAAATGGAATCTATTATTATTAATATATAAATCTTATTATTAGTTTTCTCATCTTAAAAGTATTTATTTGAAGCGCTCGTGGCCTCGCGGTCTCAGTGTACTGTAAACGATCACTGAGTTACGCAAATTTCACTATGGCTGGTCCTCGGATGGGTGACCACATTGTGGCATTTACATTTGCGAGCGTTTCCGTGCTTCGGAAGGCACGTTAAGCCGTTGGTCCCGCTAGCCAGTAAAATGGCAGTCGTTAAGCCTGGTTGCTTGAAAATTTCAACAGCAGGTAGCCACAACCTGCGTCTGTCTATTTCAACACGGCAATGGGCTCACCACCTATTATCACACCACGTGGGACAGGAATCCACACGGTGAAAAGTGGGCATATAATATGCCTTTGCCACCCCTTCGGGGATAAGGCGTGATGGATATTTATTTTATTTTTATTTTATTTAAAAAAAGATATTAGTTTTCAAAATGTTAAGGCATGCACCGCTAAAAAAAGTCTGATAAATTAATTAAGAACTATGGAACGGGTTTCAATTTGAACGAAAGCATATTATTATAACTTCGCCAATTTATGATACAAAAAAATCGTTTTTTATTATTATTTACTTTCACCTTGACCCATTGCCATATATACCGATTTTGCCCTTTTTCACTAACAGGCACATTGCCTATGGCGATCGTATAAGGGGGCCCATCTAGTGAGCTGCCCTGATCGCGAGTAACCATCTCCCTGTATTAAACTACGTTTATGAGATATTGTTATTTCAGACGCTGTGATCATTTCCACAGACTAAATTATAACCCATTAAACTCACCAAGCGCTTGTAGACCCGCTAACTCGGTGTTCTGTAAAACGAAGGCTGCGTTAAAAACTTTCGCTATGGCTAGTCCTGCGGCTATCTGGGTGTGAAAAAATAATAAAACTTAAAATCATGAAACATATATGTTATTATTGTTACTGTTATTGGTAGGATTTTCCGACTAGTTTAGCTAATATTTTATATACTACTCGGGACTTCACGCGAAACAATTTTGTACTTACATTCACCGACGTTTCGAGCGCGTTGCAGCGCCCGTGGTCGTATGGTCGTATATAAAATATGATATATAAAATGAATATATAAAATATGATATGATATATAAAATGAATATATAAAATATGAGTATAAACCGAGTATAAACCGCGAAAGTTTAAAAATAACATTAGTTTAGCTAAATTAACAATAAGAGCGTTAATAAACATTTGTCTGGTGATTCAGAATTTTTATTTGGTAGATAAGAAATCTCAAAGCTAAGTAAACGCACTGAACATTGACACCTTGTAAAGAACATTCTAAATAGGTTTATTGTATCTAATTTAGTTATTTATTTATAAACTTGACGCCCGCGGCTTCGCTCGCGTAGAGGAGCTTTCCCGTTCCCGTTTCCCACAGGAACTTGTTCCCGGGATAAAAAGTAGCCTATGTGTTATTCTGATGTATAAACTATATTATTGTAAATTTTCATTAAAATCCATTCAGTAGTTTTTACGTGAAAGAGTTACAAACATTCATACAAACTTTCGCATTTATATTATTACTAACTGACCCGCGCAACTTCGTAAGCGCCACATAAGAGAAACTGACAAAGAAAGAGACATTAGTTAAAGACTTGTGAAGTATTCGCTTTTTAACAACACAAAACTGAATGAAATCGGAATACTTGTTGATGAGTTACAACTGAATAATATACACGCGGGCGAAACTTCTTGAACTGAATACCCTGTGCGAGACATTTCCCCAATATATACCGATTTTCATCAAAATGTGATTAAATAACAATAACAAACGTTCAAGAAATATGGAAATCTTTACAAACTTTCATATTTATTAGTAAGTATGTATTAGTAAGATGACATTCCCGTGAGAATCCCGGGAATTTTATCTTGATGCTCATCTATGGTAGGTACGTAAATAATACGTTCATCAAATTTTAGCTTGAGTTTTGTTTTACCCACGCAGTTCCCATTCCCGTGGGAGTACCGTATATTCCTTTCTTAGTGCTGATTCAAGGTAGATACCTAATAAATACTTTCACCAAATTTCTGGTATATACCTATATTTGATAGTTTAGACTGTGTGTGGCTTCATCCGCATAGTTTCAAATTCCATGGAAATATCGGGAATCCCGTTTCTATTGCTTAAAGTATAGATTCACCAAATTTCAGATTTCCATATTTAATGTTTAGGATGTGCGTGGTTTACTGACATAGTTTTGGTTCCCGTGGGAACACCGAACTCGCTGGTAAAACAGGCTTTAGAAGATTCTTCTAAAACTGGTGTAGGTACGTAAGTAGATGTTACTAACTCTGAAAATGACAATCTTCCATACAACCGTTTAAGTCCTTAGGGTTAAAAAAATCACAAAACTCCATAGGGGGCACCTACTTACCTACCTACCTACCTACACCGTGTTAAAAGGAACCCCAATGCGAAGTTTGGATTTCATAGCTCCGTCAGCTCCGTGGATTTCGTGATTAATGAGTCAGTTAATATAAACCCTGTTTAACCTCCTTATAGGTAAACTTTTGCGAAATCGCGATTCACGTGCCCATTTATTTGTAACCAGAAACAGGTGTACGTAAATTCATGTTTCTAACTTTGAAAATGACGAACTTCCACACAACCGTTTATTACGCTTATTTATGTTCTTAGTGGTACAATTTAGCAAAATCCTTTCTTAGAGAGCTCTAAGTGTTAAAAGGAACCCCCGTGCGAGGTTTGGGCTATGTAGCTTTGTTAGTTTTATAGGTTTCGTGATTAATGGGTCACTTATTACAACTCCGGTTTTACCCCCTTAAGGGTAGAGATTATCAAAATTCCTTAACGCGTATTTTTTTTTATATAGAAGCAAGTATAAGACATTTGGTGTTGCTATGTTTGAAAATGAAGAATTTCCCGTATAAATTTTCAACCCTCGTTTACCTCCTTATAAGTAAAATTTTGCGAAACCGCGATACACGGGTCCATTTATTTGTAACTATAAACAGGTGTACAGAAATTCATGTTTCTAACTTTGAAAATGACGAACTTCCATACAACCGTTTATCGCTTATTTACTTCCTTAGGAGTAGAATTTCGCAAAATTCCTTCTTAACCGAAACCTATGTATTAAAAAGAATCTCCATTCGAAGTTTGAGCTTCATAGCTTTGGTAGTTTCAGAAATTTCGTAATCAATGAGTCAGTCAGTGATTTTTATATATATAAGCCAACTTTGCTTTACGGTAGTGAAACCTGAGTATGTCAGCAGATGCATGAAAGTAAATTGAATGCTGTGGAGATGCGATCACTTCGAAAATTGTGCGGCGTTACCTTGGCCGACCGATTACGTAACGAAGTGATACGCAATTTGGCAGGTTTGAATGAAAGTGTCAGCGTTAAGCTGGAAAAGGGCGTGCTCCGTTGGTTTGGACACGTCCAACGAATGAGTGAGGAACGATTGACGAAGAATATATATTGTTCATAAGTAGAGGGTAGAAGGAGTCAGGGTAGGCCGAGACTTACATATGAAGACCACGTGAGCAGATTGCTCAAAAACGGAAAGGTCAAAAGTACTCGGATACCCAGACGTGCGAGTATGAAGATTGAAGATTGATGAATCTCGAAGAAGCGAAAGAAGTATGCATGGATCGCGAAGCCTGGCGATCTGTCCTCTCTGGCTACCCCGTCAGGGATATAGCGTGAAGTTAGTTAGTTAGTTAGTTAGTTAAAAATTCGATGAATGGTGATCCCGCGTACAGCGGATACAGCGTGAAGATAGTTAGTTAGTTAGTTAGTTATATATAAATAGATTACTAGCTGACCCGCCCGGCTTCGCCCGTGACATACTTCGAACCCCGTGGCACCCATTTATTCCCGTCGTTTATTAATTTTACGATAATGTATGAACATTTTCCAAATTACTTGATTACTTCTCCATTCTCAAAGTACCTACTACGCCCGCGCCCGCATGGCCCGGTCGAATTTTTGTTACACGAAATTAATTTCTTGGCGCATTTTTTTGATATTGCCATATCGCCTAAGATATTCATTTAATTTGCAAAGTGCAAAGGGACAAAATAATCTTTATAAAATGCTGAAACCAACTAACTTATTAAAAATGATAAGGATTAATATAGTATTTGTGTAAATAGCCTTTAAATTACCGCTTTATTATTGCTGTTTTTTAAAAGTATTAAAATGGATATAGTACGGTATCCTTAAGAGATAGACATATACCGTCGCGGACTTTTTTGTAGACCTATATTAGATACATAATTCCACAGTACATTCTTTTGTTATACCTTAAAGGGTTTAGGCAGCGTTTTCGTTAAAAGCTCCCAGACGGCTTATTTTTTTCGACACCGCTAAGATATATCGTTATAATTAAGTTAATGTCTACAAAAACTTAACAAAATATACATAAAAACCTTCTCTATGAATAACTCTATCTCTTTAAAAAAAACTGCATCGAAATTCGTTGCATAGTTTTAAAGATCTAATTATACATAGGGAAAGACAGCCAAAAACGACTTTGTTTCTCAAGTACCTACGCCCGATCCCTCACGGCCCTGTCGAATTATTGTTACACGAAATTAATTTATTTGCGCAAATTTTGATAATGCCATATCGCCTAAGATATTTATTTAATATGCAAAGTGCAAAGGGACAAAATAATCTTCATAAAATGCTGAAACCAACTAACATATTAAAAATGATAAGGATTAATAATGTATTTGTGTAAATAGCCTTTAAATTACCGCTTTATTGTTGCTGTTTTTTTTAAGTATTAAAATGGATATAGTACGTTATCCTTAAGAGATAGACATATACCGTCGCGGACTTTTTTGTAGACCTATATTAGATACACAATTCCACAATACATTATTTTGTTATATCACAAAGGGTTTAGGCAGCGTTTTCGTTAAAAGCTCCCAGACGGCTCATTTTTTCTGACACCACCAACATCTTAGATTATATAACCAACATATATCGTTATAATTAAGTTAATGTATGCAAAAACTTAACAAAATATACATAAAAACCTTCTATAAGAATCACTCTATCAATTTCAAAAAACTGCATCGCAATTCGTTGCGTAGTTTTATAGATCTAAGCATACATAGGGACAGACAGCGAAAAGCGACTTTGTTTTATAATATTTAGTGAAGATTAAGATACACAACATGCATGCATAGAATCGTAAGATTATTACTATTTTTAATTATTATAACTCAAAAGTAACTTACTACTCTAGAACAAAAAATATTCTTTTGTCGAGAGTTAGCAAAGTTAGGTAGGTGTTACAAGTATAATATTTGGAACTTCTAAGCACCGCCGTATTGTGCTGCGTCAGTTCTATTTCAAATACATTTTCCTTATGTTATTTGTACTTCATCTTATAATTGTCGGCCAAACTGATGATTATATCTGTACAAATAATAACACAGTATCGTACTTATTATCTTTTCATCTTAGTTTTACCAGTTGCCTTCAAATCTTACCTATATTGGGATTTGGGAGTCTGGAGTCTACTTTTAGTTAGCTGGTAGGAGAATCTATAGTTTGGTTTATGATTTCGGCCTTGTTAGGAGCGACTACTGTCTGAACCCCGTAAGGACACCTGGGGGCCGGGCCTACTATTTTCCAATAGAAAGTCGTTTCTTTCTATTCTATAGCGGTTCTAGTTTTATTTTATTGAGATTAGTTCACAAGTAGGTAGTCTACTACACGTTATTTTCCCTTTTTTTTTCGCGGGGAATGCCTTTACGCACCGTCATACCTGCTGTGGGGGCAACAGGGACGGTGCAAGTCTACTAAAAGTATTATATATTTCACAATCACACTTCTCAAGCTGCAGAATAGAGACAAAGTAGCTGTTTGTAGCTATCAAAATATTAATATAGACTACTAAATATTTAAATTAAGAGTTACTTAGGGCGCTACACGTGTTAATAAAATTCTATCGGCCGGCCGATCGAGTTCTATTGAAGCGCAATTGTAATAGTAGACTATTTAATAATAATAATAATAAATATATATATTTTTTTATATTTTTAAATGTATTTTTTATTTTATAGATATATTTAAAAATGTAATTGATATGTTGTATAAATAAATAAAGAGAATAATAATAATAATAATCCTTTATTTCAGATAAAATCCATAATAAATGTAAACACAAAAACAATTAAAAATCAATGATATTAACTACAAGAAGTAATAAAAGTTTTTTTTTTTTATTACATACTGTAAAATTTTAAAAATAAATTGAATAAGATGAATAAATAATTATTGGATATTAATAAATGAGAATAACATTATGACATTACGTGTATATTAAAGAGATGCTTCATAACATGCCCCTCGGGCTTACTGGCAATAATATACAAAAGACTGTTGCTGCTGGCACGCACTCGTCGCATTAGAGATGCTGCCCTTTTTCTTATAATTGCATAGAAATCGTCTGTATGCGCTACAGCAAACATAGTTGAAGCACTACAGAAACGCGGCAATGACAACAGTACTCTAAATGCATTATTATACTGAACTCTAATCGCATTGTACGCTCTTTGAGTATAGTGCGTCCATAGACTACATGTGTAAAAAGATTGGCAGTATGCCTTAAATAAGGAAATTTTTACATGACAGTCACATCCTGCAAACCTACGAGCTAACATATTGCACCTTACAGTAAGTGCCCTACGCTCCCTTTCTATATCACTGTCATCTGATCCACTCTCTGTGACCCAATGACCAAGGTACCTAAATTGCTGAACTATTTCTATATTACAACCACATAATGTTACTGGTGGCACTATTTCATATGTTTTATTTCCAGCTTTGAAAATGAGTAGCTTGCTTTTCTTGGCATTGTACCTCAATCCCTGAGCCTCAGCATAGGTCTCACATACTTTTATGAGCTTTCTGAGTGCACTGATCTATGGACTCAACAGCACCATGTCATCTGCATAACTTATATTATTAAATGAAACATTGTCTATTGAGCAACCAACAGCCATGCTGCTCAGTTCATCGATCAGCTTATTTATATAGAGATTAAACAATTTGGGGGAGCTCAGACCTCCCTGTCTGACCCCACACTCCAACCTATATGTCTCAGAAAAAGCACCCGACCATCTCACTGTGTTGGTTTGATTACAGTACCAATACTTAAACATATTTATTAAGTCACATGGTAGACTTGTTTCAGTAGATAGTTTATTAAATAGGACATTGTAGGGAATGGCATCAAAGGCCCTAGACAGGTCCAAAAAACATGCATATACAGGTGTCTTCCTCTCTGTATAATACCGGACTGTGCTCTTAAGTGTCATAATAGCCGCCTCTGTTGATAACCCACTCCTAAATCCAAATTGTCTGTCATTAATATTAAAATTAATACTTAAGAGCTTGTCAAGCAGACTATCTAAAATCTTTGCAGTAACAGTGGCTAAAGATATTGGTCTATAGTTATTCACATCTGACATGTTCCCTGTTTTGTTTTTAGGAATCGGCACCACTATGGTCCTCATAAGGTCAGCCGGCAGATAAGAATGACTGAGACACAAATTAAAAAGTTAAGCAAGTGTTCTTGGGAGATGGACACCCGCATTCTGCAAGTGTTCTATACTCAACCCATCATGTCCAGGGGATTTACCTCTAGACATATCCCTGATGACAGATTCTACCTCACGAGCGGTGACACCGTACACTCAATTTACTTACATTTGCACAATTTAACTGTGTTTGTTGATCCAATAATGATTTTATGTTAAAATGATTCTTGAACATATTAGCAATATCCAAAGGCTCAACCTTACCCCCGACTGACGCTGGCAGGCTTAACTGAGGTTCCAACCTCTTGGTTTCTCTCCAAAAACTACTGAAGTTTTTGGCTGAATGATGAGAGGCAATAATATCTAATTTTATACGGTGCTCATTGTCTTGACACCACTTTAATTGTGATTTAAATTTCTTTCTACTTTCACACATTTGCCTATAATAGGGACCTACACTGGGCTTACCACATTGTACACAAAGCTGAAAACACAGTCGAGCCCTTGCAGCGAGTCCTTAACATATCTATTCCAACCTGTAACATGCTTTTTCCTTCTACTAATACTACAACTTTGTGTTAAGATAGCCGCCTGCCTGAGTATATTGATGATGGACCCATACAAATCATCTATATGTGTTCTATGCTCATGGTTTTCACAGTACTTGTCACAACATTTTTGAAAAACCTTAGGAAAGTCAACCTCTCTTAAGTGGATATTACATAATTTGTGATATTCCTTTATTTGATTAGGCTCTCTACTACCCCATTTTACTTTATCTACAGCTATAATATTACCAATATTTTTTGGTTGCAATAGACCTACATTACAACTCAACACAATAGGAAAGTGATCAGACCACAAAACATCATACCTAACATTGATATCAATCACTGTCTGTGCTGCTGCTTTGGTGACCAAACAGTGATCAAGCCATCGATGACAATCAACATGAGAATCACTGACATATGTATATGTATCAGATTCCAGTTTGTCCAAATCTACACAAATCCAATTTTGTTCACTACAAAAACTAAATAATTCGGTACCAAAGCGCTCACCTGGTTGTGAATTATAATCCCCCAACATATAAACATTTTCAACATTTTGTACTTCAACAATTGTACTCATCTCACTTAAGCATTCAGTGAATTCTGTCATATTGTCTATAGAGTCTGTAGGCATGTATACTAAAAAAATTATAAATGTTCGATCAGCAAGTTCAACTCTAATACCCACCAAACGGTCACTATAACAATCAATTACATTTACATTTGTGAACACACTCTTCCTCCACAACAATGCGACACCACCATATGGTCTTCCACGTAGAATACACTCCGAAGCTGATTTTCCCACAGCTGCAAACCTATCATCAATGCAATCCAAAAAAGCCAAGTCTTGGGGCAGCAGCCACGTCTCCTGCAATGCAATTATATCAACTGCTTGGCAAAGAGATCTTACACATTCAATTGATCTACGAATCGACTTACAGTTAAATGTAACTAACTTTACTTCATTATGATCCATTGTTTTGTATTTGTGTATTTTTCAACAGTCTGCTCCTAAAATGAACAAACTTTCTAAAATTAACTCCTTCTGGGCAAAATTCATTATCCATGAACACATGCAGTCTATGTTTCGGTACATAAACTTTGTATGCATTATACTCCTTTTCTTGTTTCATGACGATTTTCTCCATTTTTAGACTTAAAACTGCCATTATTTTCTGTAGGCTCTCAGGCAGGTATTGAGCGACGATTTCTATTCTCTTCTGACGCGATTGAATTAGTGTACTTGGGCCCCTGCATCATTGCCTCGTTCGTTGGTTAGTAGGTGCAGGTGAGGTCATTTGGTCCTGCCCGGAAATTTAAGTGTTACTTCTTAAACCCTTAACTAACGGCTTTATTATAATTGATTAATGTTCTAATAATTCAAAAACCAATTTTTAAATAATTACATCAAAGTTCACGGTGGTGTATTTTTTATAGTTATTTTTACTGCTTCGGTGGCGCGGTGGATGTTCACCTTAAAAAATAATTTATGGCACATAGGAAATAGTCGCATATAGTGTATATGACTGATGCGCTGAGGTCCCGGATTCGATTCCCGGATCGGATCAAATAATAATAATAATAATAATGAGTACAGCAAATCTCAACTCTGGCTTGCCTTAATTGACAGGTCAGAGGGAGGGAGCCAGAGCTATATGCTCGGGGGTGGAAGTGTCATTTTCAAGGGCATAACTACGGGGAAGCCCGCTCCTGGCCTGTTCCGCGAAGGTGAAACCGGCGCCGCACCGCTCGACACCCCAAGCCGCTCACACCGGTGTTGCCCTCTGTCGCCTTACAGGCTGATCATGCCTACGGTGATTGTATAGGGGGCCCATCTAGTGAGTTGGCGAGTCACCGTCTGCCAGTAGTTTAATAATAATATATTAAAATGGCAGACGCCGTTTTCATCAATAACTTAATTCATCCTATCCATTTAAACCCCAACCCAATAGCTCATTTCATAGTTAGCACATTTTACAATAGTTTAACTCCCATTGGAGGTGATCCATTACCGTTCTTCTACAAAAGGCGGGCGTGGACTATCTGCAGTGGGGGTCCCATTCCCTATTAGATTAAAATTGTCAAAGGGCCTCTGCGTGTTGGACCTATGTCCTCATGTAAGCCTATCAAAAGTCCGGGTATCTTCATGAGAAAAAAAAAGAAGATACTCGTGTAAAGAAGAGACATAATAATAATAAGTTTATTTATTTTCTCTCACATAAAATTAATACAAGGGTAATACTTAATTAAGGTACATTTTTAAAGAATAGTATTTATGTGACAGACTGGTATCTGTACTAGAAGACCTGTGTGACAGATTACCAGCCTCTCCAGTCTCTGCACAAGTGATACACGGTAAGTACCTTCAGGTTATGCGAAAAGCTATTTATATGATGTATGAGAATATATAAAACAAGCATGCGTTTGTGTGTGTGTGTATGCGTGTGTTCGTGTGTGTGTGTGTGTGTGTTAGTGTGTGTGTGTGTGTGTGTGTGTTGGGTATTGAGTGTGTGTGTGTGTAAGTGAGTATATGGCCATTTCAAGAAGTGAGCATATTAGGTGATTCATAGCACAACATCTAACAGATTCTCAGTATCTGAAAAGTTTAGTGTTTTTTAACCAATCTGGACAACAAACCTTATGTTTAAGTCGTTTGTCTATGTCAAGCTCAGGATAAAATTCTATTGAGGAATGCTTTTTGAGAATCACGTGTAAAATAAACAGTTGCCTAACTGTAAGAACATTTGGTACTTTAAACAATTCGTTCGTCGAGAAGCTGATATGCGAGGACAGACTAACTTTTAAAACTGCTCTTTGAGCTCTTTCCACTTCCATTAAGTAGACTTTGCAAGCACCACCCCATACTGTAATACAATAGCTTAAGATAGATTGACATAGGGCCATATAGACCATTTTTACGACTGTCCTGTCGGCAATATGACGGAGATTTTTAAAGATAAAAATAAGTTTACGGGTTCTTGATGAGAGGAGTTCCAGATGAGGCTTAAAATTTAGTGATGAATCAATTATGACACCAAGATATTTGACACTGAGTACTCTTTGTAGAGGCTCCCAAGAACATATGTCACGCATTAAGCAAGTGTGGGCTACGATAGACTGATTTGCATGAATGTCAAGTGGGAGACTTCTGATGGAAAAAGGCACGTACATAGTTTTTTGAACATTAAGAGTTAAGCCACTTTTCCTAAGCCAAGACGACACCGCATTAAACCCTAGCTGTGCAACGTTAAAAACACTATCCCAACTATCATCGTGGAAAATTAAGGCGGTATCATCAGCAAAAGTAACTATTTTCCCATTTGATAATTTTAGATCACATAAGTCGTTAATGAAGGCTAGGAACAACGTAGGGCCTAGCACGCTTCCTTGAGGGATACCATGAGACAAGGTCAAATCATCACTAACGACATCTCCAATCCTCACTCTTTGCTTCCTACCAGTCAAATAACTTTTATACAAGTTAAGTTGTGTATTTCGAATCCCTAGGTTTTCTAATTTGTTCAGCAAGAGTGGAACAGGGACTGTGTCTAAGGCTTTTTTTATATCCAAGAATATTGCTATTACTTTCTTCCTGGAGTCAAGTTTGGAAACTATGTGGTCCACTAATTCATGAACCGCATCAGAAGTTGAAGTGCCCATCCTAAAGCCAAACTGGGAAACAGATAAGAGATGTTTGCATTCAAGATATTTTGTTAAGCGATTATTTAAAAGTTTTTCAGCAATTTTGGAAAAAGTAGAAAATATAGATATTGGCCTGTAACTGTTAACACAACCCCTGTCTCCACTCTTGTGTACAGGAATTACTTCAGCAAGTTTGAATTGAGTAGGGAAGACGCCCGTAGAGAACATTAGGTCAAATATATATGTTAATGGTGAAATTAATCTATGAAGATAACGTTTCAGGAAGGCTCCTGAGATGTTGTCGCGTCCAAAAGTTTTATCTTTCTTTAAATTTAAAATGATTTCCCGTACTTCCGTATCATCAGGAGGTATCAAGCCAAATGAAAAACAGCAGGAATTTGGGTGTATGAAAACGTTAGGATGCCGTGATTATGAAAGGTTTTCACCGATCGATGCGAAAAAATGGTTTATGTTATTAATAGAACTTGTAGAAATATTTGATGATAATATTGATTGTTTGGTTGTTTCCTATATGTTTATCAGTTGTCTCGATCCCACAAACTTATATAATCTTACTTTGGGCAATACGGAGCTGTGAAAAAAAAATTGACTCACATCACACTTATTTATTTATACAATCTAAAAAAATCAATAATAGGTATTACGTTCCATTGTTTTAAACATGAATAAATAAACCCATAAGGTTCTGAGTTAAAAGAGTACATCTAAAATGCGAACGTGGCCAATGCTTAAACAAGACATCATTCAACATTCTTTATCACTCTTTTCTTTTTTACTTGCCAAACCGAAGGCTCTCCTGCAGTGAATCCAACATTAATACATTTCAAACCCAGTATGTCCTCCATCAATCAATCAAATTTTCACGCCAATTCTCTTCATATTATATTGTTACTTTGAAGAGATATTTGGCTTGTCTGTACCACTCTGGTTAGACACTATCACTTACGCCACAGTTGTAGATTGTGATTGACCATAGTTGAAGGATTACTAATCCTAATGCTGTGATACTAGATCTAAACCGCCTTAAAACCATTATATACTTTTAGAATGAGCTGCAACTGACGTCCGCGTTTGTAACGATTACTGAAAATACTTCATTTTCAATAATCGTTTAACTCATATCCTAACAAAATAAGTGAAAGAAGTATGCAAGTATCGCGAAGCCTGGCGATCTGTCCTCTCTGATTTTCCCTTCAGAGGTACAGTTAACATAGTTCGTTACTAAGTTAGTTAAGAATGCGACAGTTAATAAATAAAGAAGATACTTTATAATTATATCAAATCTCACAACAAGGTCAGAAAGTACAAACGTGTCTATGTATGATAGCCCAACTAACTTAAGACGTAACGGCGGTACTTTTCTAGAACAGTCTAACTGCGGTCTCTAACAGTCTTATTTTAGCCGGGTTATCACGATACATAAAAATGTTGTAAGGTGCGAAAACGGCTTCCTTCCGCGTTCGCCTAAATTTATAGATTGAGCTTTCTATCTTACTTTAACCAAGCGTCTATACTTAAAGATTTTTAAGGTATGTTCCAAACGTCCATTGGCTACTGTGTCTTCCTTTCTTTCTTTTTATATTTAACTCGCCAAAGTGACGCCGTCCGCCTGATGGAAATCCATGGCATTATCTAGCGAATTGAGACTTGAAAAACCCTGGGTTATAATGGGCTATGACGCGAATAGCACGTCTCTGAATCGCGTCTAGCCAGTACCTCGCGGAGTCACCCCAAAGGTGAGAGCAGTATTCAACGCATGAACGAATGTGTGTCTTGTCCAGAAGACATCTCTGTTGTGGCGTGAAGAACCGCCTCACCTTATTTAAAACTCCTAGCTTCCTCGAGGCTAGCCCAATACAGCTATATAAGATTTGTGGTTGAGCTTTTTATGGACGTCTATGCCGATCAGGTGTCTGCTAACTTAGTAGTAAAAAATAACTAATCAATCTAGTAAAGTACGGGAAACAATAATGCAACTGGCTGTATTGTTTATATACCATTATAAAGGCTAACATTGACTGAACTGCGAGATGGTTTTTTGCTCAGATTTCTTTATTGTATTATTACTTACCTACGTACTTGAGATGATTTTACTATAGCACTCTGTGTTAATTATCGTGAGCAGTTATTATATAAATAGAAGCTCTTGGTCTTAAGATGATCACATATGCTTTTAGTTTATCGGTAAGAAGGTAGCTAGCAAACCAAATAATGTCTAAGTTAATTATTTTGTTTGTGTGTATCGTGGCTCTTACAAGTAGTGTTTGGGTAAGTATTTGATATTAATTTTACTCTTTGTAGAGCTATGGTTGTATTGCATATACGAGTACATGGTGTTTGAATAGGTACTATTTGTTCTAGCTCATGACTCTATTTAAATAAATTAATACGTGAAGTGAAATCTGTAGGTAACCCAATTTTATGAAAGTGAAATTCAACACGGTTGAAGTTAATAAAATTAAATGAATTATGGCCAAATATTGAGTATTCTATACTAGGAAATATTATAAAGCTGAAGAGTTTGTTTGTTTGTTTGTTTGGTTGAACGCGCTAATCACAGGAACTACGTACTGGTCGGATTTGAAAAAAAAAATTGTGTTAGATAGCCCATTTATCAAGGAAGGCTATAGGCTATCATTACGCTACTACACTGGGGAGCAGAGCAGTTGTCATAAATGTTGACAAATCTGGCAAATTGTTATGCATCATTGTAGAATTTATAAACGACGGGAGGTCGAAATATTCCACGGGCGAATCTGTGGGGGTCATCTAGTATTACATAAAAATCCACCTATAGCTGAAAATTAAATAGTATTTAATTAAAGATTAAAGATAGATAAGCTGGAACAAAGAAACAGATGTATGTCTTAATTATCTTATTAAAATAATGTTATTAATTAATTTTGAAAAATATTTTTGTAATAGTAACTACTATAAATATGCATTTAGTGAAAAGTTGTTAATTTGAAATTACAAACAGACATATTTTGTTTATCTGTAAAGATTAGTATATTATAAAAGAGGAAACATGTTAGTTATTTTATTTATTCTTCTATCAGATCGTGAGGAATCAATGGATGACTTGATTTTCAAAAAGATTTTGTTTTTACATGAAAATATTAGTTTGATAATTCAATTTAACACAAAATAATGGAGATGACAAAATTATTTTATAATTTATTTAATTCTTAATAATCAATCAAGCCTTACCCCCAAAGGGGGTGACAAATTATACGTCCACATTTCACTGTGTACATTCCTGTCCCTGTGGTGGTGAACCTATTACCGTGTTGAGAGAGACACAAATTGTGGCTGAAAACTTTAAAACCGCCAATGGCCTTTAACTTCGTTTAACGGCTGCCATGTTACTGACATGCAGGACCAACGGCTTAACGTGCCTTCCGAAGCAAAGAAACTACAAAGCTGTCACCCATCTGTAACCAGCCATATCGAAAGTTGCTTAGCGCAGTAATCGTTTACAGAAATGAGTCAGCGAGGTCACGAGCGTCTCTATTCTTAATAATGTTCAATGTTTAAGGTACAAGCCGTCTCCGAAGAAGGTAAATCAGCCTTCCTCGAGGCTGTTGCACCTCTAATTGCTGAATGTTCAAAAACTCATAGCATCTCCGAGGATGACCTCAAAGCTGCGAAGGAAGCCAAATCTACCGCGAACCTCGAATCTTGCTTTATAGGATGTATTATGAAGAAAGCTGATATTGTAAGTTCAATGTAAATAGAGATTTAGTGTAATCGGGTGTATAGAGCTTTACCAAGATTTTTGAGGCACATGCAACCTCACCTACAAGTGGTACACCTACTGACCAACGGACAAGGGAACGAGTTGGAGATCACGTGGTTTGGAGATCAGACGGTAGTCGCTTCCAACAAAGCCGATAATAATAAGCTAATTCTATTGGTTAACAGTAAATTACAGCGGACCCCAGGCTCTAAATTCAAGTAGGAATTGGAAGTATCTGGGAGGACGCCAATATAAAGAAGAAGTGATGGAGATTTAGTAGAGAGTAAATTAGTTTAGAATATGTTCATGACATGTGACGGCCTCTTAGAGAATGTCTTTTGAAAGTATTATTAATATAATTTTAAGGTTCGCGAAAAGAACCTATATTTAATCAATAACATTTTTTATGCTGAGTACTACAATTAGAGTGCACTCGTTGCCACGACTGTTGTAATATACTCGAAACAAATGCATAAACGTAATAAACGTAAATATATGTAATTATGTAAGCATAACGGCACGGGGAGATATAGGTATAGTTCAGGAGGCCAGACGAACTCATTAAGGTCGCTGTAAATCCATTGATGCTGACGTGACGGCATAATATCCAATAGTGGACAATCAGTAAAATGATGATAACCTACCTTCAAATATCTATTAATTTGACATACTATAAATCAAATATATTATTACCGCTGTCTTCCCTTTTTCTACAGGATTTACACCAATTTGCTTTCCAGGTCTCCCGCTTTGCAAAGGAGGGAAGAGGCGTTACGTTCTTTTACCCACTCCCTCAAATTATCTTCTGATTAATTTCGTTGCGGGTTCCAGATCGAGCTCGATTTACCTTTTCCGGTTTTTGGTCATTGCTGTAGATCCTGGATTACAGGAGTCACAGTAATGGGAATGCGGGTGGGATTAGTCCCAATTTAAAAATAATATAAATCTTTTTTTTTTAATCCATTTGTAGATCAACGCTCAAGGGCTCTACGACGTCGATGCGGGTCTTAGTAAGCTAGCCAAATTGGTTAAAAATAAAGAGGATTTCGCTAAAATGGAAGTGATTGGCAAGAAATGCATTTCAGGTAAGTGCATTATTGAGGAAATACATGTTTTATTTATAATAGGGACAGTTTCAGAAACACCATAATTGTGTGATACTATGCCCGTGCTTAGTCTTGAAGCTTGGCTCTTCTTTTCTTTGTGCTTCAGAGTCTTGTTAAAACAGTTGTTGGTTGGATCACAAATTGATAGCCCAAAAAATTAAAAAAAAAATGAAGACATAAATTCTATAATTACTGATATTGTTAAAGTCAGCAAGATGGATGATGTATGATTTTAAATTCTACATAAGTAGATATACCAGTGTTAGGTATAAAAATATAACAAAATATTATAAGTTATTTATTTTCTTTTGCAGTAAATGACGAGGTTGTCAGTGACGGAGAAGCTGGTTGCGAAAGGGCTAAGATACTGATGGATTGCTTTCGTAAATATAAAAAAGAGGTAATTTGAATATTCTATCTGTACCTACCAATGAAAAGGGAATATTTTTTCGGTAGCAATCGTACCTATAAAAGTAATCTTAATTTTATGCAATTTTGGTGCAAAAAAAAGGTATTTTAGTTATTCTTTTTCAAAAAAGGAAAAGTTGAAAATTGTAACAAGTAACCTTTACGTATATAGATAAATATACTTGAAACGTTTATTTTTTTCAGATCGCTCTCTAACTGGTCTGAGAAAATTCCTCGAATTGGCCTCCTACTATAATGTTATGAATCAAATTATCAAGTTTTTAGTGTTAACACACATTGTGCTATATGATTTTCAAAAATAAAGAACACACTTAACAGTTTATTAATTTATTTAAAACTATCTATGCCCCACGACTTGCCTGTGAAATACTTCGGACCTACAAATATACCTGATTTGTTGAATTTTATTATTACTGCTCCTCTCACTTGAGTCATCGACATCATCCGAGCGTCTGTCCCAGTTGCGTCTCGCCACGCCCGGGGTAAGCTTTCCTACTTTTACTCCTCCACTTGTCATAGTCATCGGCACCCCCTTGTAGTGTGACCATTGGCACGCAGGTCATCCCTTACGAGGTCAAGCCTTCCTACCATAGATTAGAATGCGTACTACGCTTCCTACCAGGACCCGGTGCGGCAGACATGGCCAAACATTTGTTTCTCACGTAGCCCTGTGGTTGCCGCAAGACTTGACCATATCAGCAAAGGCGACTTATCTGAAATGTCTCTGACGTGAAGGCTGCCGTGGATGCGAGAGTTCCTCACGCGGTCTATCCGCGTGACTTCACACATCCACCGCAGCATCTTCATTTCCGTGACACGCAGCTCCTGCTTGTGTCGCTCCAATATTGGCCACGTTTCAATGCCATATAAAAGGACAGATCTAATAATGTTTTTATAGACCTGTCCCTTTAATCGAATCGGCATTTTTGAATCACAGATGACACCAGTCATCTCCCGCCACTTGGCCAACGCGGCCGAAATGCGTGACTTGACATCGCAATCGGTGTCACTGAACAAATCCCAGGTATTTATCCAAGGTATTTAACCAGGAATACAGGTCTGTGATCATGCAAGACCGAGTGCTTGGCACTAAACTCGACAGATCCCACATCCGTCCGCATAGGCGGTGATTTGGTCGAGCGCACGGACCAGGTTAAATACCTGGGATCTGTTTTTCACACGTCCAGTGACATCGATTGCGATGTCAAGTCACGCATTGCTGCCGCGTGGGCCAAATGGCGGGAGATGACCGGTGTCATTTGTGACCCTAAAATGCCGATCCGGTTGAAGGGACAGGTCTACAAAACCATTATTAGACCTGTCGTTTTACATGGCAGTGAGACGTGGCCGATATTGGAGCGACACAAGCAGGAGCTGCGTGTCACGGAAATGAAGATGCTGCGGTGGATGTGTGGGGTCACGCGGATGGACCGCGTGAGGAACTCTCGCATCCGCGGCAGACTTCACGTCCGTGACATTGCAGACAAGTTGCAAGAGTGTCGCCTTCGTTGGTATGGTCACGTCTTGCGGCAACCGCCGGGCTACGTAGGTAACAAATGTCTGGCCATGTCAGCCCCGCCGGGTCCCGGTAAGAGGGGAAGACCCAAGAAGTGCTGGCTTGACGTCGTAAGGGATGACATGCGTGCCAATGGTCTCACTACAGGGGATGCCGAAGACCGTGCGAAGTGGAGGAGAAAATGTAGGAAAGCGGACCCCGGGCGTCGCAAGACGCAACTGGGACAGACGCTCGGATGATGATGATGACAGGTCTGTGATCATGCGGACGAATGTGGGATCTGTAGAGTTAAGAGTCAAGTATTCGGTCTTCGCCACATTAAGTTTCAGACCGCCCATCAAAACATACAAATGCATACCTACCCATTAAAAACGTAGAGATAAATGCAGTGTAATAATGATACTTAGACAAATGATTCAACAAGCATCAAAAGTAAACATACTAAACTCCTTAGTCATTTGTCTCTTTTTTTAACCTAACACTAAAGATTGTTGCATCATCTCAAGACCCTGAAAACACAACAAAAGTATCACGAAGTACTTATGTTTTTCTCAGAACTAAGATATATAATATTGCTTGAAGTCCCGAATGTTTTTTAAGCTATTGCATAGTTTTTATCGCGGGCTTTGAGTGTGCTTTAATCAAGAAATCCCGTAAGGAAAAAAACCTAAGACGAAGGTCGAGACGAGGTCACACGAAGTTCACCGAGCACGGCCGAGCGTTGGCTTAACGTGTATGTACATATATTATATGGTACGATTGTACGAAGCTCGCACGGATCGAGACGTGATGATAGTGAGTGTGAGTGTGAGGGTGAGGATGAGGGTGACTGTGAAAGTGAGGGTGGGGTGAGGGTGAGAGTGAGGGTGAGAGTGAGGGGTGAGGGTGAGGAGTGAGGGTGAGGGCGAGAGTGGGGGTGAGGGTGAAGGTGAGGGTGGGGTGAGGATGGGGGTGGGGGTGAGGGTGAGGGTGAAGGTGTTTTTTTAGTGTAATTTGAATTAATATCAAAGAATAACAAAGGTATTGCAATAGCTTTACCGCGGCAGTCTCCGAGTGCCACACGTCCTTTTTTTTCCTAAACTTTTTGGCACTGAGACAATAACTAATTGACGTAATTGACTGCCTCGGTGGCGTAGTGTATGTGACTGCCGCACCTGAGGTCCCGGGTTCGATTCCCGGGTCGGAACAAATATTTGTGTATATCTATCTATCTATCTATCTATCTATCTTCACGCTGTATAATGTAGTCAAATATTTGTGTATGATTCATAAATATTTGTTTCGGAGTGTTTGTGAGTGTTTCCTATGTATAATATGTATGTATTTAGAAATATATAAGTATGTTTATCAGTCGTGTAACACAAGCTAACACAAGCTTATATTAACTTACTATAATTTTAAAGGTTTTGTATAAATAATAAATGGTTAATGTCAAGATCATCAAACAAGATTGGAGCTTACTAAAAGATACTACCTAGTTCTAATTCCCAAATTTTACAGAATTAGGTATTTACTTAGAAAATTGCCGTTTTGTATGAAAAAATTTAAACGATTTTTTTATATCATCGTCATCATGAAATCAATGCATCTTTGCCAAATCAGCGGCAGTTTATTTCTTAAAGAAATCATCTGGACGGGAGGTAACAAATTCTTCAAAGGCATTTTGTACAGCCTCTCAGGTATTGATTTTTTTCCCGCGAAGAAGTTATCCAAATTCTGGAAAAAGTAGTAGTCTGTAGGCGCAAGGTCTGGTGAGTAGGGCGGATGACGGAGAGCTTCCAACCCCAGTTCTTGCAACTTGGAGACCGTTTGCTGTGCAGTATGAGGTCATGCGTTGCCGTGCAGGAACAGCGGAGATGAGCGATTGACCAATGCTGGTTGGAGATGTGTCAGCTTTTCCATCATTGTGTTCAGTTCTTCACAGTACACGTCTGCAGTAATGCTCACCCCGTTAGGTAAGAAGCTGTGATATATCACACCGGCGCTAGACCACCAAACAACCTAGTGAGCCCATTGTTTAGGTGCTGAACCAGGATCCAACCAACTTGCTGACCGCTTGAGGTTATCAAACAGAATCCATTTATCATCGCAGGTAACAATGCGGTTCAAAATTCCTTTATTTGTGTGTCTGTTGAGCAGTGCAAGGGACGTCTCGACGCGTACTTCGCGCTGGCGATCATTGAGTACAATAATTAACATAATTCTGGGCCGTCAACCTGAGGGTCGCTAAGGAGTCCTGTTGGCTGGAATATCGGCCAAGGTCGCCGTCTTCGGTTTCCATCAGGCAGGCGACACCTTTTTGACGTGACAAATGAATAAGAGACTTCATATAAGTACTTACGTCTTAAAAAGCATAAATTATTCCTTATTAGGACTGCTGTAATTATATTATGGTATAAAGACCTGGCGTTGCCGTCAAGTGGACGGTTCGACGATGACGCTGTGCTTCAAGAACCTAGGACTGTAAGAGAAGCGAAACATGTGACCTAGTGGTTGGATGGATTTTAATGAAACTTTACAAAAATACGAGTATACCTTACACATCAGAATAACACTTTTTATCCTAAGAACAAGTTCCTGTGGCAAACAGGAACGGTAAAACTTTACCATGCGTGCGGAGCCACGGGCGTCAACTAGTAATATTTATATAAGTAGGTTTACTAATTTTTTAATTTAAAAAAAAAGACTTTTAGGAATATTAATCAATCCAATCAGCTAACGATAGTCGAATTACGTAGGATGTAGGCTTTTCCTAATTAATGCCACTACCCAAAGCTAGCTCCTAATTTGGGTCTATGGTCATAGGGTAATGTAGACTGTTCGCGTTCACCGCTCAGTTAGCGTCCAAAAGATAGGGCACTCCTGAAAAACAGTGGGAAATAACCATACAGGGTTACTAACAAAAATGAACGATATTTCTATGAAAGATTAGATATGTGATAGGTATATGCATATAAATAAAAGCTTTGTGCCCGTTACCACCATTACGTAAAAAATATACTAAAATCTTGTATGATACAAATGCTTGCGTATGATATTTTGCAAATAAATTAGTGAGCAGCAGCGCGTTTCACGGGAAGGTTTTAACGGCTTAATTTTAAATTCGGGATAGATTATTATTTCTAAACCTTAACTCTGAACCATATAATAAAGTAATGATGTTTGAGCTCAAATTTTATTTGATTTACCGTTAAAATAACGCTGGACGCTATGGCTAGGATAGTTTTTATTATATGACAAATCATAACAAAAACTTTATTAGTTTTATATTGATGTCGTTATTATTAATATACATATCGTAATGGCCTCTTTGCATCCACTATAATGACAATAGAAATAGATACAGATGTCGAAAATCATACTTGGACGCAATCTGTTGATGATGAAGATAGCGTCTCTCATATTTTAGTCACGCACAAAAAGTGACTTCTCCAGTCGTTCTGCTTCTCTATGCTTTTTCTCATCTGTTCTACTCCACCTGGGAGCTGTAAAACGTCGCCGCTCTTGCGTTTAGTCCCTGTCAACAATACTACACCTTAAATTTTTATTTTTTTTTAAAGTTTATAATAGATTTCTCTTATATTTGTCTCTTCTAAGTTAGTGGATGCAAACTGGTCCACGGGTGGTCGCAATCTGGATTTCGTCATACTCTTAAAATAACGGTTTAAATATGGTGGAGAATTTCAACTTGATTCGATACGGTTCGGGTAGTTCAGGTGGCTAGAACATTGCCCTGGTTAGGCAAAGGTCACGGGTTCAATCCCCATCTTGAATCGAATTGACTTTTTCCACTTTATTAAAAATTCATGTGAAATCATATATTTTGGCTATTAGTCTATTGCACGCCTCATAAGCGAAGCGTTGAGGTAGGTACTACTGTCACTTCGCCCAAAACATCTGATTTTTTTAAACTTAAAATGTCTCTATTTATCATATATTGCACTTGTAAAATAATATATACACACACATATCAAGAAAAAACACTATTTTTAACACTCATGATATTTTTGATGCCATTTTTGTTATTTAAACTAGTTAAAAAACTGTTTAAAAAAGTTCCGTCTTGGACGTCCGTGTGTCTGTATGTTACGGATTATTTTCTTGTTAACACGATAACGACCGAAATACTTTTACTAACCGAGTCTTTTTTTTTCTCTTACGCTTCAGTATAATTAGGAATAGAACCCTTTCACTTTTCACGGTCTGATTCGATGTGGTTTGATTGTTATTATCTTTTCTTTATTTATTTCATAACCCCTACACGATAATTCATAGCAAAGTTTGTAAGCTTGTAATTCTATTTTATTTATAGTATAATAAAAGCGTGTGAGGCGTGCACTTTTGGGTTTTCCAAATTTTATTTATTTATTAATATCAAACGGTTTGTCCAAAACTGTATAATAAATTTAACAAGACTATAAACAGAACATGTATTGTGAAATTCATTTTTCATTCGAAATTACAACTCTAACATTTTGATTTTCTTGCTCAAACCTACCAACTCCACTAAATGGACGCAAACAGGCAAAGTTACCCTACTCGTACACCAAGATAAAAATGATGTCAAAAGCCTGTTCCTCAGTTAGTTAAAGCTGCATGTTTAAGTATTATTGCGGCAAGTATTTATAAAGGCGATTTACTAAATCATTTTGAAATTTGTGACTGATTAATTATTTATTTATTTATCTATCACGCCTTATCCCCGAAGGGCAGAGGCATATTATATACCCACTTTTCACGATGTTTATTCCTGTCCCACTTAATAGGTGGTGAGCCCATTGCCATTAATTATTTAGTTGAACTTGTTATTATCTATAAAAAGGGTTTTCTCGTATTAATAATATCGCGGGGACTCGGTCTGCTTGCTTGGTCGGTTTGCTTGATGAGGGAACTGAATACCTATATACTTATTATTTTTTGTCTTAATAATATTTCTGCAAAATTAAGGTCCACATGTTGATGCTCCATGTCACCGACCGTATTAGTCAATTGTTGTTGCGTTCCGTACATTCTCCTTTTTAAATGTGAATAGATTAGGTACTATTTATCTCTTTTCTTTTGTCGCCGAGTTTTTCCATAACTGTAACTATTCCATGATTTTTATGTATTTTTTAGTTATTACCCTTTTACGGAAAAAGACAAATCCAAAAACACGAATATTATAATGATCGACCTACCCGTTCTCGAGTTGGAAATAGTGTAGCTCTAAAGTCGAAAGAAAAAAAAACTCATCTGCTAGTGGACCTGCTTACTACCTGATGAGGTCATGGTGAAGGGAAAGAAAATCTGTAAGAAAACTTTTTTCCAACATGTCTGGTTAGCTTGGAACATTAATGGCAATCACTCTCCCAGTTTTAATTAGGAGAGTTCTACGTCTGACAGTAGATTGCTATTTTATATAATCTAAGATTGCTATTTACTCTTTTGATATGCTCTCTAAAAAATCTCTAATAAAAGGTGTCAAATCATGCATAACTAATGTTCTAAAAAATTGTACCTGTTTTTATTGTGATGTTTTCCCTGCTCATTAATGAACTTATTGTTTGACTTCCTCCTACTATTTTAATAGGGTAGGTAAGCAAATATTTAAGATTTTTCGCAAGTGTACTACAGGCATTAGGTACCTAGTTTTGTAATTAAAATGTATTTAATGTAACAGAGGAAGTATATAAATGAGTATATAGTAAACTGGTTCAGTTTTATGTTTATTTACAGCTTACAACCACCGTCAACTCTATTAAAATTATATTAATCACCTAATTTGGCATCCACTTTACGATGCTCTTCTATATTTAAATGAGGAATGGCAATAAATTTACTTTTACAATCTCGCAAATTACGAAGTCGTTCAGTTCGAAACAGAAGAACTAAAAATTATGAAGTTTGTCAGATTGTCTTTGTGTTTCGTGGCTTCAAGCTTGGTGATAGTTTCAGTGAGTATCGGCTGCGTTTATTTGACATGAATTTCCCAAATCCCGCACTATCAGCGATACTCGCGTGCAAGTTAAAAATAATATTTAGTTACTAGCCAAATATTATAATACACTAGCAACCTGCCGGGGCTCGCTACCTATTGTCTGTCGTCCATACCTTACTAGAAATAAAGTTCCAACGTGTTTATGAGCTAATATATGAACAATATTATGTAGAAGAAAATAATAATAATGAATAAAATTCATAGTTGTAACCCTACATTCTATTTATTGACTTGTAATATGTTGCTGTGCCCTAACTGGGTCCATAATGATGCTTATTTATTTATGTATAACGTCTAACTTACATTGTGGAAATGCAAAGAAGTATCTCTAAGAAGA
The DNA here is from genome assembly GCA_948477245.1 of Thumatha senex. Lineage (NCBI taxonomy): Eukaryota > Metazoa > Arthropoda > Insecta > Lepidoptera > Erebidae > Thumatha > Thumatha senex. Next base: position 10,969,474 of record OX419738.1, on the reverse strand, counting down.
GACGCAGGAGTTCTTTGAAACGACTTAAACAACGAATCCCAATATCGCACCTCGACGATTCAATACTTCGTTTGTTGGTTATGGCGTTAACTTTGCATTTAAATAATTGAATCTGAATTGTTACACAGGCGCTGCCGACCCCCTATTGTCGTGTTAAAATGAAAAGAAGTAGACTGTGATTGTGTGCTATTGAAATTATACAAACCATAAACGCTTTTAACTTGGGTTATAACTTTCAATGAGTACCACTTTATTGGCGCCTTGGAGCAGTGGCCTAACGTCCCGGAGGTCAGACGGCAATCGCTTCTAACAATGCCGAAAAATAAAAGCCAAACGATAGCTGTTCCATGCAGTCAAATTATAGTGGACAGACCTCAGGCTCCAAATCTAGGTTGGGTTTCAAAGCTACTAGAATGCGCTATGATGGAAAAATTTAATAATTTCTATAAGTTAATCCTTCTTTTTGACCCTAGTGTATTCCAGATAAACGGCGCCAGAATAGCTGATCTCCAGACATTGCTATTGTCATCTATAATGATAAAAGTTATAATTTTCAGGCTGTCACTGACGAGGAAATTGCGGAGGTACAACAATGGATGGCACCGATTGTAACCATGTGTTCTCTGCAACACGGAGTAACGAGAAATGACATCGAGGCAGCCAAGAAGAATGATGATGCGGACTCCGTGAAACCTTGCTTCGTCGCATGCGTGTTGAACAAAACAGGAGTAGTAAGTATTACTTCTGGAAGCACTTTTCCCAGAGGATTTACTGACGAATGTTGCCTTTAGCAGCATATAATTATAAATCATCTGCATTTGTCGGGACACTATATTATCTGTACTAACATTGTAAAGCATACATTTTGAGGAGAACTAGAGTAGGTACTTCTGGTATATCTATACTACCATTATGCGTGTTGAAGAAAGTTGGAGAAAGTATTAAAACTTATTTTCGGTCCAAGTTTTAACAATGAACGTTACCCATTACATTAAAAAATATAAGGGTCAGCACCGTGAGTGCTGCACCTCTGGTGTTGCGTCCATAGGCTACTCCGTGGTATTAAAAAAAAATATTTGAAATTCTCTCTCTTCATGATATAGCTAAAGGCGGTTCGAAGTTTGTTTGAAGAAATAAGGTATAGCGTTAATTTTCTAAGGTACGAGTATAAGGTATAAGGTCTATATATGAAATTGTTGGTTACCATTTGGATTTTGATTTTTGTCACTGTAAGCAGTGACTGGCCATCTGACGTCACATCAGGGGGCTGAGTCTACTATTGACAAGCCGTAGAATAGAACCGCTGTTATTAGCTGTCAAAATATTAGTAGACTATCAAAATGCAACTGATTAGCGGCCACGCTGGCGCGGTACGTGTTAGTAGAATTCTATCGTCAGATCAATAGAAGTATATTTGAGTACGATTGTAATAGTGGACTAAGCAAATCTGTCAAAATTGTACCGGTGGCTTTCTATTGAGCGACGATTTCGATTCTATTTCGACACGATTGAAATAGCAGACTCGGTCCCATGGTGCATCGCTTGCAGGTGAGGTTGCTTGAATAACCGGTAAACGATAAGCATACAGTTGTCCTTTGCAGTTGAATAATAATGGATATTACGACTCAAAAACGGGACTCAGGAACTTGCGGAGGTTTGTTACCGATGAAGATGATATGCAAAAATTCGAAAAGGTTGCCAATATATGCGAGAAAGGTGTGTACTCTAATATTTATTAATCTACTAATTATATTTATAATTCTATTATTTCGTCGAGATGTGCGTTTATCGTGCAAACGTGATCTCCCACGCTAATATTATTTTTTTCGGGATTACCGAAAGTGCAATTTCCAGACCTACGCAGTTATAAAAATCAATTTTATCCGATTGTTAAATTATTTATCTATCACGCCTTTTTTTTCCACGGCAAATTAGTTTCTGTACTTCGAAAGGCACGTTAAGCCGTTGGTCCCGGTTGTCAGTAACACGGCAGTCGTTAAGTCAAGTTGAAGGCCTTACCAACCTGGCTTCAAAAATTTTAACAGCAGGTATCCACAAACTGCCTCTGTCTATTTAAACACGTCAATGGGCTCACCGCCTATTACGTAGGACGGGAATACATATGGTGAAAAGTGGGTATATAATATGCTTCTGCCACCCCTTCGGCGATAAGGCGTGGTAGATAAAATAAATAAAATTAACGAAAATACATACAATATTCAATGATTTCAATCATACTAAACCAACAAAGCAGTCACCAATCCACAGATCCGATTACGGATTGCAAGTGTACCTATTTACTTCTTCATTCATCATCATTCGAATGAATGAATGAAGAATGAGAGACAACTGAAATAAAATGAATGGACTAAGAATGAGACCACTTGCATCTCGTGATGCCCGGGGTCCGCTCTCCTACTTTTTCTCCTTCATTTGGAACGATCTTCTGCATCCCCTGTAGAGAGACCATTAACAGGCAAATCATCTCTTACGACGTCAAGAGCACTTCTTGGGTCTTCCCCTTTTAACGGTACCCGGCGGGGACGTCATGACTAGAAAATTGTTTACACATAGCCCGACGGTTACCGCAAGACGTGACCATACCAGCGAAGGCGACACACTTTATTTACTTCTTTATAATTTAGTGTTAATAACGTGATTGACAGTTTGTGCTTTTCTTTAATCTTCTTACAGTAAACGACGTACCTGTCAAAGATGGTGCTGCAGGCTGTGATAGAGCCAAAATGATCTTATCTTGCGCTATTGAAAATGAGAATGAGGTAAAGTTTGCTTTAGTTATTTTTGAACTGGAAAAGTAATAAAAAATCTCGAAATTTACAAAATTTTTGTAATGTTTAGTATTAAGGTGATTTAATTTAAACAAACCTATTGAGTGCTTTGCATAATTTAATTACGATGCGGAACACAGAGCAAGGAATCAAAGTCACTCGCGCCCTTCCAGAGACGCATTACTTCATATACTTCATACAAAATTAAGCGTGTCAGGGGGCGTCATCATTTATTTACTCATACGATTACTACCTATAGGCGAAAAGCACGCAACTGACTTGGAATTCTGATGCAGACTTGGCTCGCGGTTTTATAATTACTTTCGTCTTCATTAGTATGCATGGATTGCGAAGCCTGGCGATCTGTCCTCTCTGACTAGACAGCTTGAACATAGTTAGTTAGTTAATTTTTCTTAGTTAGTTAGTTTTTTTCTGTCGAATTATATTTATTAGTTAGTTTTTCTGTTGAACAATATAATGTGGAATGCTTTGCCAGCGCACGTGTTTCCCCCCTCTTATAATCCCGGGTTCTTCAAGCGGAGCGTGAAGAGGCACATCATTGGGCCGCCAACTTGAGAGCCACTGTTATTAGTCCTGTTTAGGATTGCGACAGTGGCTTGCGGACTCGCTAGATGTAGCCATGGCTTTCCATAAGGCGGACGGCGTCACTTAGGCGAGCTAAAAGAAAAATAAGAAAACAAAAAATAAAAGTTAGTCTTCATTAGGGCGCGAGGTAGGGAACGAGCAAGATCCTTGTTCAGTGATGCGGAAGGATTTGATACGCGGCTACTATTAATCTTCTCGATATAAAAGTCCTTTTTAAATGCAGAGTAATTATGGCAAACTAGGTGACCCCCAAGGCTCCGCCGGTGACATACTTCGAACTCCCGTCGCACTTATTTAATCCCGTCGCTTATAAATTCTACAATATTGCATCAAAAATTGCCCGATTTGTCAATATTTTTGGCTACTGCTCCGCTCTTCAGGGTAGTAGCGTGATGATATATAGCCTATAGCCTTCCTCGATTAATAGGGCTATCTAACACAAAAAGATTTTTTCAAATCCGACCAGTAGTTCCTGAGATTAGCGCGTTCAAACCAAACAAGCAAACAAACTCTTCAGCTTTATAATATTAGTATAGATTAATAGTCCGTGACTTAAGATTCCTTGTTTGTTGTGAAAATTTACCAATTTACTAACGATAATCAAAGCATTAAACACAAATAAACAATGTTAAACGTGGCAATGCGGCCAGCCTTATGGGAACCTTACCGGTTGATTTTGATGGGGAGGAATTCTTCGACACCTAGTCGGGGCATCATTGTCAGTCTTGTAATAATTCCCACCATCCGCCCCCTTCTTTTTGTATTGTTTTCTGTAAATATGTTAAATTTTAATTTGTTAATAACCATGTAATTATTTAAATATCTTTGAAAATAAATTAAATATTATATAATAAACAATACATACTGAATTTTAGTTAATGTATTTGCTGATATATTTAAAATCTTTTGTTTCAGCTGCCATTTTAAACGGAAATGAACGTGGTGATGCATGTAAGAAGACTAAGATAAGCTTTGTTATCATCATCATTTAAAAATAAACTTTTAATAATTTGTAATTGTTTTTTATTTCATAATAAAATTTTGTCAATGCCAAGGGTTAGCGTATTGTATCATCGGTTTATTTTAGGTCAGATATTATCTCATAGGATCGACTTCGGCGTACATTTTCAATCAAATTGAAGATCTTTTGGAAAGAGGCCACGTCAAGTGTATCCTTAACTGACAAGCGTGTATGAAGAAAACACTTATGAAAATAGTAGAAGCGAAAGTTGAAAATGAGAATTGTAACAAATAGAAAATCAAAGTCTCTGGCTACCCCGATATAGGACAGGTGTGATGATATACAATATGGTAAGAAAACCCTGTCCGATCCGTGAAGGTATTGGTAGGTATCGAGATGTGATTTTATTCGTGTAATACTTTTTAGAAATTACCCCAAAACATTACCTAAAACTTTGACAAAAACATGCATTTCAAATAATGATAACTATTTTAATATGTTTTTTCTTTTTTGGTTATGTTATTGATGTGCCTATGTGTATGTTCGGGTCGGACAGGGTTTTCTTAACACATTGTATATGTACCTATATGTGAGATATATGTAGGACAGTAAAGTCATACCATGATAGGAACCCATTTCAACCTACTTTTAGCAGCAGGTAATAAAGTAATATGTCACATGCCGACTTAGGGTATAGTACTTACTAAATACAAATTGGACTCCAATCTACTTGAATACCTACCATCGTCATGCCATACCTACTTTAATATCACACTCGATGTAGTTTCACGTTAGATTGAAACGGCCAGCCTTTCGAGAGCCAAATCCAGAGTCACCCGTCATGATCTCTATGAGAAAAAAAAAACTAACTAACTATCTTCACGCTGTATCCCTGACGGGGTAGTCAGAGAGGACAGATCGCCAGGCTTCGCGATCCATGCATACTTCTTTCGCTTCTTCGAGATTCATCAATCGCTTCATACACGCACGTCTGGGTATCCGAGTACTTTTGACCTTTCCGTTTATCTATCTCTATGAGCTTTTGTCAAATCTCCTTACAAGGCGTTGCCCTAGCTCCCCAGGGTCTCTACCGCTGCTGACGAAAGTAGTAATCTCTCTATCTTTTCAACTTAGTGTATTTCCAGCTTTGGAGGGTTTGAACCCTACCTGCATTTCGAGTTCAGTTTTGCACTTTTATTTGAGTGCCAAGAGCAGCTATAGTTTGGCGTTTGATTATCAACAGTGTTAGGATCGACAACCGTATGACCTCAACTCAGTAATGGTAAGTTTGTCAGTAGGAACACCGCTAACAGTTGAGGTCGCTTCAATCCCGGAGATCTTGGTGGAGCCCCTTACACACTTGAAGTCGGACAGCGACCACCAATCAGTATATTTACATTAGGTCTTAAAAACAGATTACTTTAATACATAAATGGTTTTACAAATTATAAAGGGTTTGCCTAGTATTAATGACAACATCAGAGTCCCAGCGATCGAGGGATTAACAAATACTTTGGCTACACACAATGGTGAAGGAACACAATATTGATTTAGACGGTTTGATTTCAACTTACATATTTCACCCAAATTCCCCAAAACCCAACCCAAGCACGTAAAAGAAGGATTGTATAATTAATACATACATGCACGCCTTTATTGCAGGGGTAGAAAAATGCAAATATACCTTAGACCTTGCTGAGTATCAGCGTAATAGCTTCTAAAGTAGCTTGACGCTCCTATTAAAAAATGACCTCCGTTAAGTGCCCCACAATATTTAAATATCAAATTAAGCAGATATTCGACAACAGTAACATCGCCAAATTATATCCATTACTCAAGAAAGAACTCTATGAAAACTAGACAAAACCAGATTCATTACAACTATTCACTTTTAGGCAAGGTTAGGTAATATCTGGAGGTAATGATGATTACTCAACTTTAAACAAGCAGTTTACGAAGATAAGTTTTCTTATTATGTTGGCTAGTCTATTTTTTGAGTTTAAGAAGTACGCAAAAGATATATGAAGCGCTCATGGCCCCGCGGTCTTTCACTATGGCTGGTCCTCGGATGGGTGACTACTTTGTGGCATTTACATGTGCAAGCGTTTCCGTGCTTCGTAAGGCACGTTAAGCCGTTGGTCAAGGTTGTCAGTAACATGGCAGTCGTTAAGTCAAGTTGAAGGCCTAATGGGTGGCTTGAAAAAAATCAACGGCAGGTTGCCACAACCTGCGTTTGTCTATTTTAACACGGCAATGGGCTCACCACCTATTACGTAGGACAGGAAAAAACATGGTAAAAAGTAGGCATACAATATGATTGCCTCTGCCACCCCTTCGGGGATAAGGCGTGATAGATAAATAAATAAAAGATATTCTACAAATATTATAATCCTACTAATATTATAAACGCGAAAGTTTGTGATAACGGATGTTTGTTACTCTTCCACTTAAAAACTACCCAATGGATTTTAATGAAAATTTTCAATAATATAGCTTTACATCAGAATAACACAAAGGCTACTTTTTATCCCGGGAACAAGTTCCTGTGGGAAACGAGAACGGGAAAACGTCATCTATTACCTACTGTACAATAATTAGTAATGCGTATAGAGGTTGAGATGAGGAGCCATTGGTTATGCGCAGAACGGTCGCCAGCTTGCAGCTGCATTTTACCGTATCTCATAAATGTCAGCAAATCGGGCATATTTTTATACATTACTGTAAAATTAATAAATTAGGGGATTTAATAAGTGCAACATAGGGTCGAAGTTTGTCACAGGCGGAGTCGTGAAACTCAGCTAGTATGCCATATGAAGCTAGAATTCAATGCCATTTGAGAAACCCGGTAGCTTAGTGTTCTGTAGCAATTACTATGTTAAGCTTTTTACACTACGTTAATCTGAGATGGGTGATCGTTTGTCTATTTACGAGAGTTATTGCGCTCTGAAAGGAGGTTATACCCTTGATACTTTATGTTGCTAGTAATATTGTAAGAAGTCGTTGAGCCCAGTTGAAGTCCTTAAAAAATCTTGGAAATTTTCAGGTGCTGATAGTTATTCAGCCCCGTCTATTTCCACACGGCAATATTTTCTTCTGCATCTTAAGTGTTTTGCCAGTTACTTTCAAAGTGTAATTAGATTTGGAGCCTGAGGTCCACTTACAATGATCGTTTGACTGAGCTCGCTTGCTGACGCCCCCGCTGACACAGTGCTCTGTAAGCGATCACAAAGCTGCGTTAAGCAACATTCGCTATAGGTGGTCCTTGGATGGGTGACCACATTGTGGAATTTAAATTTGTGAGCGTTTCCGTGCTTCGGAAGGTACGTTAAGCCGTTGGTCCCTGTTGCCAGTAAAATGGCAGTCATTAAGCCTGAATGAAGGCCTTTATTAGGCCTGAAAATTTTTAACTGCAGGTCGCCACTGCCTGCGCCTGTCCATTTTTACACGGCAGTGGGCTCACCACCTGTTTTGGGACAAAAAATGCGTACGGTGAAATGTGGGCGTATAGTATGCCTCTGCCTACTCTTTCGTGGATAAAGGCGTGACAATATGTATGTATGTATGTTTGACTAAGCAATCGTTTGACTTTTAATTTTCGGTATTATTGGGAGCGATTGCCATCCGACCCGTCCCGTCCCATCGCCTTCGTTGTTGCGTCGTGCGTTAGTCAGCAGATGCTCCGCTCGCTGAGGCCGCTTAGGCCCCGGAGTTCTTGATGGGGTCCCTTACACCTACAGCAATAGTAGAATGGTAAAATGATGTGCGAGTTCAGTTAGCTATTGCCTACCAACTCAGGTAATAAGGCGCGTATGTACCGAACTTAAAACTTGAAATCGAACAATGTATTCTAATACATCACACCAGAACAATAATCCTACTATCCTACTTATAATATAAACGTGAAAATTTGTAACTATGGATGTTTGTTACTCGTTCACATAAAAACGACTGAATGGATTTTAATAAAACTTTACAATTATATAGCTTATACATCAGTATAACACATTATAGGCTACTTTTTATCTCGGGAACTAGCTCCTGTGGGAAACGGAAACAGGAAAACTCCTCTACGCGGGAGAAGCCGCGGTCGTCAACTAGTATTCTATATTTACAACATAGGTGCATGAATTAGTGTTAATGTAAGATGATGATGGGAGTTTTAGCGTCGGCAGCGTGATTACCTCACTTCTAGTTTTGCAAATATACATAAGCTACGGTGACCACTTTCCATTGGGTGAACCGTATGCTAAGGGGGCTAGACATAAAAAATTAAGATTGCGATTTGTTTTTTTTAATAGTTAGAGTGATTCATAAGGCAGGTTTTTATCTATAATTTGTTAAGTTATTGTATACATTGACTAAATTATAACGATATTTGTGGGGGGTGTCGGAAAAATATAAGCCGTCTGGGATCTTTCAACGAAAACGCTGCCTAAACCTTTTGAGATATAACAAAATAATGTATTTAATATAGGTCTACAAAAAAGTCCACGACGGTATAAGTCTATCTCTTAAGGATAACATACTATAACCATTTTAATATTTAAAAAAACCAGCAATTATTAAGCGATAATTTGAAGGCTATTTACAGTAATACGTTCAGCTAACGGCTTCAGCATTTCATGAAGATAATTTTGTCCCTGTACACCTTGCAAATTAAATAAATATCTTAGAAGCTATGGCAAAATGAAAAAAATTGAAAAAAATAATTTAGTGTAACCATAATTAGACCGGGCCGGGCCGTGCGGGCGTAGGTACTGGAGAGCGGAGAAGTAATCAACTAATTTTGAAAATGGTCATACATTATTGTGAAATTAATGAACGACGGGGTTAAATGGGTGCCACAGGGTTCGAAGTACGACACTGGCGGAGCCAGCTAGTAAATAATAAATACAATTCCTTCACTAATTAATCGAAAGCAACTTCGTTCCATCCGGGTGTCCCTTGAAACCTCTCAAGTTTTTTTTTTCTGTCGAGTTCTTAGCATACTTATCATTAAAAACATATTTAAGGTCGTAATTTTGTTTATTTTGAGGAAGTAGGTAAACAAAGTGTCCAAAAGCGTTTTTGTAACAAGTAATGTCGTTGAGATATTATAATAATTGGCAAACTTCAAATGACATAATGAGCAAAACTTATGTATATAAATGGCGGTGGTTTAGGAATCAAAATCATAATCCCTATTGTCTTGAAGACGGTGTCATACCAAAGAAAACATGGCAAAGCTTGTTTCGTTACTTTTGTTGGTCGTAGCAGCGAGTTTGACTAAGGTCTATGTAAGTAATTATATTTTATCAATCATGCCTTTATCCAGTAGCAGATGCAAATTATGTACCATCATTTCACCGTAAGCATTTTTGTCCCACGTACCAGGTGGTGAGTCCATTGTCGTGTTGAAATGGACAAACGCAAATTATACTAAAAGGCTAGAATATCTTTTGTACCCCGATGCCGACGTTTCGGTTCACCTCGGGACTACGACAGGTGCAACCCTGTCGAAACGTCGAGGAACAAAAGGTATCCTAACCTTTTAGTATAATATAGTGCTGAGCGAAATTTGCAGCCTGAACTCCACTTGGGCTGATAGGAGCAGCTAGCTAACTTTAGACTTTCGGTCGGGAGCGATTGTGGTCTGATATATCAACCCTGTAAGGGTACCAGCTTCTTTGCCTTGTTGATTAGTCAGCAGGTGTACCACTAGCAGATGAGGTCACTTGGGCCCGGAGATTTTGGCGAGGCCCTTTACGCGGTTCTTGCTGATGTTTAATTTTATTTACAAATCTTCACAGGTTATGATTCCTAAACAAATTCATTCCCTTTTAGGATTCATAGGAAAGATAAGCCTTAAGATGCTTACTGTGAAAAAGAATGTGAAGATCTATGTATAAGAATAACTATAAGCTATATATACGCGCTTATATAGTAGCCCCTATCTACCTAGTACTATGAGAATCAAAAGAAAGTCAATGTTTCATTGACCCTCTGTCTATCGCAGTTTATTGCTGAACCAATTTTATGTTGTGGGAAGGTCTTCAAGATTTCTTTCTGTTCTCCATGACTTAATCTGTCGTTAGTTAGAAGAAGTGCCACCTGCAGGCCGGCTTGACCCAGAAGATGTTGATAAACACCATTGCATCCCTACGAAAAATTAATTACGAGAGATAAAGCATTGTAACAACAATCCTTGTTCTGTTGATTAGGCTGTAACAGAAGAAGAGAAAGCTGCTTTCCATGCGGCAATGGAACCAATCATAGCCGAGTGTTCTACGGAGCATGGAGTAAATGCTGGAGATATTGAAGCTGCCAAGGAGGCTAACGACCCGGACGCCATAAAACCCTGCTTTGTTGGTTGCATTCTGAAGAAAACCGAAATGGTAAGTGTTCGAATGATTCTGGGGAAGTATTAGAGTGTTAGAAGCTCGCAAAATGGATAGATATGCATCGATAGCGGCGTGTACGGTCAGCAAATGAATGTCACTTAGTATTAATCATCATCCGAGCGTCTGTCCTAGTTGAGTCTCGCGGCGCCCGCGATCCGCTTTCCTACTTTTTCTCCGCCACTTCGCACAGTCGTCGGCATCCCCTGTAGTGAGACCATTGGCACGCATGTCATCATTTACAACGTCAAGCCAGCACTTGGGTATTTCAGGACCCGGCGGGGTCGACATGGCCAGACATTTATTAGTTCAGTTTTATTTGCTACTTGAAGGATTCATTAAAAGAGCTTCTTGTAAACTAGCAATCCAACGATGAGGAATCATTATTGCAGTTGACCTTCCTCCGAAGGTCAACTGCAATAATGATTCCTTTTTATACTCTTATGATTCCTTTTTTTTTGGTTTATTTACTCCTATAAAACACTTGTCAGATAACTGAGACCTGTGCAATGACCAAACAAACATAGAAAGAAACATACTTTTCAGTTTTACTGACTGAAGAGGCGAGCGAAGCGAGCGAGCCGACGAAAGTCTCCGTTTTAAGTCAACTGATACGGAAAAATGCTATCGATGTCCGACCGTCCGTCCGTCCTCTGTCCATTCAGTCTACAGATCGCATTTTTTTCGGATTTGCATGCAACTTGGCATGGACAATCCTTGAAATAGCCAAATTTTTTGGCGAGGGGGTTTTACGATCGGGGGGAAATGAAGGCAGGGGAGGGGAAATGGTCCCTTACTGGTTGCCATAGCTCTCAAAACCGTATGTTTAGCCTTTTTCCTCAATTTACTCCGAAGCCTACGGTTCACAGAACCACTAGTAAATTAGTATAGTTATGTGCCCGGTACGGCAATGGGTTTGCCCCTATTTTATGGGACCAACAAAACACTGACTACTAGTGATGTGTGTGTTTGTGTGTGAATTACACAAAATAAAAAATATGTTTCGGAATATTTTGATCTTCTTCGATACAGAACAGCAGGGTTAAAGAAGGAGACTATTCCATTTTGTTATAAACAATATTGATTTAATTTCAGATGGATGACAAAGGTATGTACAACGCTGAGAAAGCTCTCACCAAACTACGAAAGTTCGTTAAGAGCGATGAAGACTTTGCTAAGTTTGAAAATGTTGCCAAGAAATGTTTAAAAGGTTTGTTAGCTATAAATTATTTTAAAATATACATACTTCTTACCCTTAAAAAGATCATTTCAAAGTAAATTGATCATGATGAGTAAGGGGTAATACGGTTAGAGCCACCACCAAAAGCTTAAGTTAATCATCACATCAAGTGGTGCGGTGTACCCGTGGTTCTTGATTGTTAGTTAGACGTCATGCGACAGTCGCTGCACCTGGAATGCTGCCGGAAATAAATACTCAAATCATAGCTGCTGTTTTTCATTTTCATTAGTCACTAAGAGCGGACTTGGAAGCAACTGGACTGTAATCAGTCTTGTCTAGTTGCTTCCAAGTCTGCTCTTGGTGACATGGAAATAGTAAAATATTTGTCCAGTTCTTTTTATACCACTGAGGTGGCAGACAAGCTTACGGCCTACCTGATGGAAAGTAGTCACCGTAGCCTATAGACGTTTGCAATACCAAAAGGTGCAGCAATCGCGATGACGACCATGTAAAAGTCTTCTAAGACCCCTTTCGAAGAACCCCATACTGTAGTCGTTCGGAAAAACCCAGAAAAAAGTTCATTCCACAATCTAAGCGTACGTGGAATAAAGCCCCTATCGGACCTAACCGTATGCGAGCACTCCAGACGCAAAGTGTGAGGGTGAGCAATGAACACCTTGTCTATGGCGAGCGGTGCGATGAGTTGCCAGTTGCTTATTATTGCAGTTCTGACGAAAAAGATCTGAGAAATAGCAAAATCTTGAATTACACAAGCTTTTGCTTCAGTTGCGTTGTATGTATGTCTGTTCGGGTGATTATTGAAACTTAGTTTTGAAGTAGATACCTTCAATCATTTGAGTTGAAATTTTAAATTCACTTTTAATTTGTATGACAGTGCATGGTTATTTGCGTGACGTCATTCTAAATCCAACAATTCTAAATGGCAATGAATGGACTGACAGGGAATAACTCAAAAAGTAAAGTGACGTCACTTAATTTAGTACGGCGGAATAACGTTTTTATGCTTTTCTACAATATGGGTTTCAAATGAAGGGACTTGTAGAGAATTATTCTATTTGCCGCATTTAAAGAAAAGTTTGTTTTAAAAATATATCGACGTACCTATTATTATTTTTTTAAATTTATTCACAGTCAACGATGCGGCCGTCACCGATGGCGAGGCTGGTTGCGAGAGAGCTAAGCTAGTCTTCGCATGTGTCATCGAGAACAAATCTGAGGTACTTACACATGTCACAATCCTATAGTCTGTTAAAAATATGACAAAAACTCTAATCAAAAAGCCCTAAAGCTCTAATCAAACTAACCTCAAAAACTAAAAAGTTCTGCTGTTTATTTGAGTTAAATAAAAGTAAAATAAACTTGGACAATTAAACAGCAATCTTTGTGGGTATAAGAATATTCTATATGTTTACTTAGGCGAAAATAAATTGTCATCAGATTATTATAAACAACAAACATAGTCAATAACAAACAATCTCCACACTGAGACTGGCGGATTCATAGTATCACCAGAAAAGAGAGAAACAAACAAACAATTTCAGCCAATATACGTCCTTTGCTGGGCCTTGGCTGGCCTTCCCTAAAGATCAAACGATACGTTTTCAGAGGGTATCGTTATTAATTACTAGGTGAACCCCACCTGGAAAGTAGTCGTCTCCTTTTGCGAGAATGTTATGCTCCAGAAGGAGGCCGCAGAGCGCCATCGAGAACGGGCCGATCCCTCCCGAAGGAGAAGGCGTAAGGGAGGTGGTAGATCATCTCACTAGCTCCGCTATTGCCACCCAGAGTCGCTAGAGTCGCATCTTGGGACGATGCGACTGATTAAGGTGACCCTGAGGAAGGGGATACCCCGGTGTGGTCGGGGGTGTCTGCAGACAGGGGTGACTGTCCCGCCTCATACTGTACCTAGTGTTATGGGTACAGTATGAACGCGGGACACTGTTTCCCACCCATGGGCGATGTTATACACGCCGAGATGTGCTCTAGTCATGGAGCAAGGCAGGGAGGACCCCAGAAGCCGCTGATGTGTTCCTGGGGTTCCTCCCATTTGCCGATGTTGGCTCCGCGGAGTTTAGTGGGTAAATCGGGGAAGCCGGGAGTCCCACACACGTCCACCGTCTCCCCAACGGTGAATATGACGCTTAACTAAGCCATTTCTTTTTACTTTCATATATGTATATTCATGTCTACATATGGATATAGTTTAAATAAATATAATTAATAAGTAGATACTTGAGCTTTTTTAATTGCATCATTCGTTTGATGGAGAGATACCTGGCGCCCTCTTTTTAAAAATTCTGGTATTTCTCTGCTCCAGGTTGGTCCATACTCACTCCCTATACACATGCTCTGCTAGCTGGTGCACCGGTGATTCTTTGAGATAGTGTTATTCACACATCTCCAGGGATTACCAACCGTACCTGATGGGTGTATATAGGTGTGTTGTTGCTACCTAGTGCGCACCACCCCTACCAAGCCCGTCAACCGTTATAAGGTGGTAAGAAGCATTCTCCGCGTAAAAAAAAAAGGTGAACCCCACGGCGTCCCACGTGACATATTCCGAACTCCCATCGCACCTATTTCTTCCCGTCACTTATAAATTCTTTAAAAATTCATAAAACAATCCCGATTTGTCGACATTTATGATTACTTCGCTCTCTAGTGTAGTAGCGTGATGATATGTAACCTATAGCCTTCGTCGATAAATGGGCTATCCAACACAAAGGATTTTTTTTAAATCCGACCTATAGTTCCTGAGACTAGCGCATTCAACCAAACAAACGAACAAACTCTGCGTAATTAATTATTTTCTGCGATTTCAGATATCAATGTAAGTGGAAGAAACGCTTCCAGTGTTACGAAACATGAAACATTTTTAGACCAATTTAAGCATGTTTATGGTTTTGATATGTTATGTTATAATTTTAAATAAAGCAAATTGTTTTTCATGAAAAATCATCATGTTATTTTTGTTTTTATTTCAATCGCGGTATCCCGGCAAGGCCGGGCAGCCCAGAGGTGTGAGTTTAACCGGTCCCAAAACACCTCCATTAGGGCAGAAAGGTAGCCGAGGAGTTTTAGTGGGTATTCCCAGCACAACCACGATCAGGTGCCGGGCGACCCACACACAAGCCCATTGCTAGCCAGCAGTGGGGTTATAAAGTAGTTATGCCTGGATATACATAAAATCCACAATTATTTCACATCCTCAATATTTATTAGTACCAATATTTATTAGTACAAAACGCAAAATATTGTGTGTGCTTATATGTTTTCTTTTGTATTGGATAAAATTTGATGTGGAGAGAACGCGTCTCTGTGGGAAACAGGAATGAGAAAACTTTACGACGCAGAACTAAAATCAGCATTAATTTGTGAGTTGGTTCTTCTATAACTACATTTAACTAGACTGATTTGGATAACATTTGGTGTGGAGGTAACCCTGGGTTAACACATTTTTTACGTGTGGAAATCCTCATAGATGCTATGCCGGACTCCTACCGGCTAAAACCACACGGTTCTCTCCATCTAAAATACCTATGGCCAGGAGTCCCGGGTAAGTCTACGGAAGGATATTCCAGGGCTCGTAACAGTAGATCAACACATACACTCCTTTTTAACCTGTGGGAAAAAGGTACGATGAAACGTAAAGCCCTTACATTTGATATCGACATTGCCGCTGTGCGATAAAAATAAATAGTCAGCCACCTTGGATCTTCCACCATGTTGGATTTAGAATGACGTCACACAGCTAACCATGTATTATCATCTACATATAATGTACAATATTTCAACTCAATTCACTGAAGATATTTACTTGAAAATTGAGTTGCCAGATTCCGAACAATCATACATGCAGGGGGTCTACTATTGACATCCGTATAATAGAACCAGAAGCGCTGTTTTTTGCTGTCAAAGTGTTAGTAGACTGTCAAAAACTCAACTGACTATTTATATAGTCACTAGCGGCCACTGGCGCGGTACGTGTTAGTAGAATTCTATCAGCCGACCGATAGAAGTCTATTGGAGTACGATTGTAATAGTAGACCACGAAAACTATAAAATTGTACCGTCGGCTTTCTATTGAGCGACGATTTCTATTCTTTTCTGACGCGATTGGATTTGTAGGTTTGTCCCCCAGGGCAAGTTAATAGAAAGCTTGTAAAAACGCTCGGCATCAGAAACCCAGACAATAAATTTAACAATAGTGCATTGTGAAAATGGAGATTGCGTTGTCGCCGTAAGATAAACTATGTAACTTTTTAGCTACAAATTTTTTAACTACTATTGCGAGTATTACTTACTATATGATGATAAATGATGATACATATTAAATGATTGGCGACCGCAAGGAAGAGCAATTGTGTCGCAAATATTTGTCACACAATTGCTCTGAAGGAAAGATGTTTCTAAAAGGTAGGTATGTCTATCGACTTCCACGCGGATATACTCGTGGACACTGCTAGTTGTACCATTAAATGATTATTGTAATATATCCAATAATTATATTCTATACAATTGTTTCTTGAAAAACATTTAAGTATTGACGTAGTTAGCTTCTCACGCTAAGTCTTTGTTTTTTCATTGTGTATTTATCTTTATAAAGTACTCTTTTATAGCTGTTAACAATTACACTTACTTAATATTTGCCTAGCGTATCAAACTATTGAATCAGACAGACAGCTAAGTCAATCGAGTTATTCATTGAGAATTTCATTCGAATTATTTAGTCGAGTGATCGATCAATGGATAAATCCCTAATGTTAGATTAAGGTCTAGTTACAGATATGGAACAACAATACTAATTTTAAATAACTAATCGAAACAGCTTAACGCCATGTCGTCACATGGCGTAAGCGTATGATAATTTTTTTAGCAACTTTTCCTGCCAACCTGTCTTGATAATGCCTCGTGTGTAAGTGAAACACTTGTCTACACCATACGATAAATGTCTTAGTAGTAGTAAGGCGGAATATTGCGAAATCATAGTTTTAAAACATTTTTTTTTCTTTTAGAATCAAGGCCCTCAGTCGGCTTAATAAAACACAACAAAACTAGTACATTTACAACGAGCACAGAAAATCAATAGAGAAATTATTCGTTCAGGAAGTTGATAAATCCGCATCACTGCAAAAAGCTATTTTTTTGTCATGTATTGTAATAAGTAATCTAATTAGACGTCATAATTGCCTCATCTCTGACACGATAACGAGAGTTTCATATATAAACCTATGATTGTCTTAGGTTAAGGTGTAATCCTACAGACTCTAAGACAACGACACATCAGAAACGATGTTGAAATTAAATTATTACCTTATCAACTTCGCTGTTGTAGTCCTCAGTTTTAGTAAAGTTTATGTGAGTATCTTTTTCTTATCTTTTGAAAAGGAGTCTTAAAGGTTGTGTGAGACTGAGTGGATAGATTTCTAAAAATTTTGTTGTATCTATTTTATACAGTATGAAGCTTGACCAGTGCTTGAGTGTACTGCAAGTTGTGGATGTGTTAAGTCGCGTTTTGGATGGACAGTGTAAGGAACTCTAGCGTCCTAGGTAGCTTTAAAATTAAAGACGTATTACACACAACTGGCAGGATAGGCACCTTTGATGGTAAGGTTTTGTTCTGAGGCCATCCTTGAAAACGTGAGGAACGAACATGTAGCCGTTCCTCTCTCATATTGGTTAAGTCTATACCTATACAAGACAGAAGACTTGCTTTTCTGTTCTGGGTAGACTCATGAAAATTTGACGTCACAAAGGAATGTGCCATCATGGCTTCACTATAAACTGTTAAGAGGACCGTGCGATTCGACTGTAGTATTATTATTATTATTTTTTTTTTTTTTCCTTTATTGCGTAAATTTAAAACATAATATAATTTCAAAAACATCACAAAAACCAACATAGGTTTGTCTGGATGCTGAGACACTTTTGAGCAATTTTATTACACGATTTCTTACAAATAACTAAAACTAAAACATCTACTTACTTATACTATGCACGCAAAGATAATTAGTAACATTCCTAAACAATTCAAAAACTGCATAAAACTTCGTTTCTAGGTACATACTAAGCGACATAGCCTGAGACAATAACCGGTTAGAGGCAAGCGGCCGGCAGAGATATACAGGATGTTGCAATAACATAGATCGTATTTCCTTGCTATATTAAAACAATAGAATAAAAAATATCAAAGAATCTTAATTACAATACAATCAACCCTTCGATTTATAATAGTGAATGAAAGTATAATTTATATCTATTTTTATAATTTATATCTGTTATTTTGGATTGCGTATTTACTGGTATTTCATTCATGAAACTTGGCAGTAAATACGCATTCGTTCTTTTACCATAATAATTAGTAAATCTAGGTGTTTCTAATTTTGAATGGGTTATTTTGCGCGTTACGATTTTATGAAAATTTTTACTTGTAATTTTTTGTTAGGAAATTGCTCTGTTAATAGCCACTGTTTTACTTTTAAGTGAATGGGTAAAATTTTACACAACTTGAATAACCCTCTGACTTCACCTCCGTCAAAGACAGACTCTCGTAACTTGGTAGGTTTTATGGTTTTTAGAATGCGGAGTTGTAAGTTGTATATTTGTAAGTTGTATATTTGTATGTTTTGAAGGTCCTACCGTAACTAGTAATCCCGTATGACACAATTGACTCGGCCAGTGCATTATAGAGATTAAGTAGGATGGGAAAAGGTACTTTGTGTTTTAATATTGTGAATTTTGCTAATAATGCTCTTAACTTGTCACAAATTGTATCAATGTGGTAGCTCCAATTAAATCTTTCGTCTACCACAATACCCAAATATTTGTAGTGTGAGACCTGTTGTATTTTATTGCATTTACAATTTATTGTGGGTATATCATGCAAACACTGGTGACATTGTGCAACCACTTTAATGCTCTTATCATAATTATTCAAGTGGCTCGAGCAAACATGGATTATTTTCGATTTACTGGCATTTATTACCAGACCTACATCATGTGACCATTTACAGAGATTGGTAAAATCATTCTGTATGTAATGTTCGGCCCTAGACAAGTCTTTATCTGCTATCACTAGACATGTATCGTCTGCATATTGGTAAACAGAACAGTGGTTAATAATGTTCTGCATGTCATTTACATATGCTAAGTAATGAAGAGGCCCGAGAACTGAGCCTTGGGCTGTTCCAGTAGTTACCAACATTTCATTGCTGTATTACCAATCTTGACACGGTATTTCCTATTATCTAAATAGTCACGGCACCAATTTAACAAGGGACCACGGACACCTGTGTTGTCGAGCTTTTTTATAAGAGTGTCATGTCTGAGGGTATCAAATGCCTTACTAAAATCAATAAATAGTAACATTACATGCTTTTTATCATTAAGATGTTGCTTTACTTCATCTGTAAATTTTGATAGCAATGTAGTAGTTGACTTACTAGACTGAAAACCATATTGAGCAGTTGATAGTACATCGTTTAGCTTATAGAATTTATGGATTTGCTGACTAATATATTTTTCGACTACCTTATCTATGACTGGTAGTATTGTTATTGGCCTGTAATTTCCATAATCTTTGTGGGATCCTTTTTTGTAAATCGGTCTGACGATTCCAGTTTTCAATTCTTGTGGATATTTACCTACCCTAATGCTCGCAGTTATAAGCTTAATGATAACAGTTACAATTCTTTCACTTAATATCTTTACATCTATGCATCTAATGCCATCATTACCTGCTGATTTATTGGAATTTAATTTACGAATTATTTTTATTAAGTCTCTTTTAGTAGGTATTTTAAATAACATTGATTTATTTTGTGGAAATATATAATCTGCTTCTGGTAAAATTTTTCTGTTGCATCTAGGTAAAATTATTTTAACACTTTCATTAAACTCCTTACCAAAATTATTAGCAATAATTTTTAATGTTACGTTATTATTCTTGAAAGTTTTAATGATGGCTTCATCAACCGATTTACACATTCGTCCAGACAGTTTGTTTAAAATATCCCATAACTTTTTTTTGTTTAATTTATTATTATTTATTAAATCATTATAATAAGTGTTTCTCGATTTTTCTATTATTTTTTGCGTTTTATTTCGTAGCTGATGAATTGTGCTAATGAATTCTAGTCTAAGTAAAAAAATATTCGGATCTTTTCTCCATTGGTTAAATAAAATATCTCGTTTATGGCACATGCAGTTAATTTTACTATTTATCCATGGATCTTTGTTTCTTTTACTATTTATACTACTCTTCTGCATATACTTGGATTTTTCTTAGCAATAATCAAACTTATATTTTATATATTCTAAAATTTTTATGGGACATTGCACATTATCAAGCTCTTCCCAATTTATTAATTCTAGTCTAAGTAAAAAATTATTCGGATCTTTTCTCCATTGGTTAAATAAAATATCTCGTTTATGGCACATGCAGTTAATTTTACTATTTATCCATGGATCTTTGTTTCTTTTACTATTTATACTACTCTTCTGCATATACTTGGATTTTTCTTAGCAATAATCAAACTTATATTTTATATATTCTAAAATTTTTATGGGACATTGCACATTATCAAGCTCTTCCCAATTTATTTCATTAAATTTAATTTAAGTAACTTATAATCGATTCGTTCTGTATATTTTACAACATACTGTATATCTCGTATAGCTTCTCCCATACACGACAAGACAATCATTCGGTGATCTGCTATTACAGTGTCGAGCGCGGCAGAGCATATGTCTAGCGAGCGCGATCTTACAAAAATATGATCAATACAGCTACGTGATAATATTATCCCGTTTTTCGATTCTTGTGTAATCTGATATTGCGCTCTCTAGGCCACACTCAGCCATACTACTTAAATAATACTCACGTATGTTATCATGCAACTTTATGTCGATATTTATATCGCCCAATAAGTATAAATCTGACTGTTTTAACGTATCTTTACACAGCAAATCTTTAATTTCTTTTATAAATAAGTGTTTACTTTCTTTAGGCGGTCTATATAGTGAACAAATAAGTGCCGAGTAGTTTTGTGAGGTAGTTATGCGACCCATTAAAGATTCACAATGATTCAGTGATATATTATCTAAAATTTGGAAATCGCGGGTGCACTTAACATACACAACAATACCACCACCTCTGCGTTTATCACGCAGCTCAACGAACATATCATAGCCATGAATGTTAAATAACTGGATTATATTACTATTCTTAGATATACCTACCTCGGTTAGAATAATAACATCCAATTTTAATTTTGAAGAATTTATAACCTGCACAACCAGACCAAGATTTTTTATCAATGACCGTAAATTAATGTGAACAATATTCAATTTTGGATTATTATTTAAAATACATTTACTAAACTGATTTAAATTAGTGCAGTTGAACAGTTCACAAACCTTCCCAGAGAAAACCAGTGCAATGACAGCTGTTATCGAACCTGTTGATCACACAATCTTTCTATGTCATTAGAATTTCTTATTACAATAACTTTTTCATTATCAATTTTACGAACCAAAACTTTGCCATCCTGAAACCAGACGTATTTAAAACTATTTTTGAGAGATTGTTTATCTTGCCAAAGTAATGTTTTATTTGTTTTTGTTAGTGCACGCCGAATAATTACTCTTGATTCACCGCCTTCTGGATTTCCATTATGAGTTAAATCTTGAACAACAATCGATTCCTTAAGTGCCGCGGCTATCCATTGATCCACTTTATTCTCATCTTGGAATACAACCTGTATCACTCCATCTTTACCATTCCTGCTTTTTAATCGCTTCACCATGGTGACTTGCGGTTTTTCTAGTTTTAGCTTTATAGCTAATTTACTTGATAATGTATCCAAGTTCTCTTCGGTATTTTTGGGAATCCCAGTAATCTCCAGTATATTATCAATAGATTTTTGCTCCATATTTCTAATTTGTTGTTCCATAGCATTTATTTTTAATTCCAAGTGGGTGTTTTGGTTTTTCAGGTTCGAGTTTTTTCTCTCAAGGTCTTTAACTTTATCAGTAAGAATTTCTAACGTCTTGTTTATACAATCCATTTTTTGACAACAGGAGTTCAAAGAATCGTTAGCAGAAGCTAACTCCTTTTTAACAGCTTTTTTTACCTCTGTTGAAATGTCACGAAGTAATTGGTTCATTGCCGAAGAATCACCTGATCCCATTTGATTCACACTTATTTCGTCGTCATCATCTTCCGGAAACACGAAAGACTTACGATGAGGCGAGTCTCTATGACACTCGTCACAGGTCCATTCCAGGTTCTCTGTATTACGAAGGGCTGAAAGTTGCTTAGAAGACAGACGAGTACATAATTGATTAGCATGTACTATTCTTCCACATTTATTACATTCAAGCCCTGGTGACTTTTTTGTTATTATTTTATCACAATTGTCGCACTTGACCATTATAATAAATAATGAAGGTAAATATAAGACAAATTCGTATGCGACACCCCTACGTCGAACTATAGCTCGCGAGTGAATAAACCGCCCGCCCGAGATTAGGGCCGCTCTCTCAAACAGCAGGGCTTCGATAGCCACCCTCATCTTAACATCCCAGAAATATACCTTTTCACGCTTCTCTTAAAAGACCCAGGATTGTAAGAGGAGGAAAACATGTGCGCTGGCAGAGAGTTCCATGCTTTTATGGTGCGACATAAGAAAGATCTACGGAATTTTTGGGTTCTGGGCACGATGGTTTCCACGGTGTGAGGATGGCGTCTCTGCCCCACCCGTGTTGTTCCTGACCGAAAGTAATTATTGTAATCGTATGAAAAAATGGTGACACCCCCTGACACGCTAGATTGTATAAAATATACAGAGAAAGGCGTGTCTAGAGAGCGCGCGAGTGACATTGATTCCATGTTTTGTGACCTCAAAACCTAACGTAGAAGTCTTAGGGCCGTATTCCAGAACGTTTATCAACACTCAAGAAACACTTGATGGTAGATTTTATAAGGCAAAATCTAGTCTCAAGCGTTGATCGAGTATTGAGTAACGTTCTGGAATACGGACATTAGTTCAGTTTCCAGAACGTTTCTCAATACTCAATCAACGCTTGAGGCTAGTTTTTGCCTTATAAATACTACTCTCAAGCGTTAATTAAGTATTGAGAAACGTTCTGGAAAACGGCCCTTAAATAGTTTTAAAATATCTTTCTCAAATTAATCTTAATTATTATCTACCAGGCTATGACAAACGAAGATATGGTTGCGCTAAAACAATTTGTTTCACCGCTCATACTCGAGTGTTCGAAGATGCCCGCAGCAAATAACAGAGAAACGAAAGCTGCGAGGGAGTCTTACAACACAGATATTATCAACCCTTGCTTGATGGGATGTGTTATGAAGAAATTGGATTTCGTAAGTACTGATTACGCGTAAGTTTTCCCGTTGCCGATTCTCACAGGAACTTGTTCCCGGGTTAAAAATTAGCCTATGTGTTATTCTGATGTGTAAGCTATATTATTGTAAAGTTTTATCAAAATCCATCCAATACATCAACAAAAATCAAAAAAAAAATACCATTTTGCGTGAAAGAGTACCAAAAATACATCCCTACAAACTTTCGCGTTTAATCCTTCCTACTAATATTAGTAGGAAGGATTATACGGCAACATAAATAATCAAAAATAGACGATTTAAAATGTTATTTTCTTTCAAAGTATATTAGATACTTTTTCTTTTAATTTCATTAAAGAAATTGTAACAAAATAGTTAAGGACCTTCATTATTTTTCTTACACGTTTAAGCTGAAATAATTATAAAAAATCTGTAGTAAATTCCTCTAAATGAGAATTTAGAAATTCAGATAAAACGAAGTGCAGTAATAATATTTACAATTCACAAAATATAAATAGTTGTAGTTGTAATTCGTGTGTAGTTTTAGCTCTAGTAGTGAAGTGAAAGAAGCTACTACATTTTCTTCATCTTCAAACGTAGAGTCGAAGATCCACACACAATTGGTTGCTAAGTCTGGGCCCCTTTGATCGGTTATTTTTAGACTTCTAAACCCTAAAGTTTAGAAATTGAAATAAGTTTAGGTTTCAGTGATCTTGATACATACGGTAAAATATTAAAAAATAAATAATTATAGTGGGATATTTTACCTAGCATTTTTTGTATTTCCAATTTTTTTTTTTAAATTTAAATATATTAGTATGACATTTGCTATGTTTATTAAAAGAGTGAAATTGTGCAACCATACAAAACCTCATAAAATATATATATATATATATATATATATACGTTTTTTTTTTTCAAGAAAGGACGGGCCGTTATACTTTACCTCCTTTGCTCACTGTACCTGTTATAATATATTATTTAATTATTTAAACTTTTTTCACAAAACCTTACACAGTGCCAGTCCACCTACTGATGATGCAGATGTTATGTGCTATGACAAATATGAAGTTATATAACTATATTTCCAGATTGATAATAAAGGTTTATTCAAACCAGAACACGGAATGAATAATGTAAGACATCTATTGAAGAATAAAAACGATATTGAGAGAATCGAAGAGGTTGGGAAGATATGTGTCAAAGGTTTGATTTTTATTATTTTTTCAAATATAATAAAAAAACTCTATTCGAAAAATAGGAAAAGAAGAAATTATATGATAAAGTATGTTTGTATACATACTTTTACATATAATTTCGTTTTTTTTTCCCGAATGAATCGGCAGAGGCGTACGATACAATTGCTTTGTGTATGATCACGAGTCTAAAAACCTAGTGCATTCGAATAAAAAAATGTACTACCCCTTTATAATAATCTTTATAAAATGTATTTTCCAGTAAATAAAATGGCAGTCAATGATGGCCACACCGGGTGTACGAGAGCCAAACTTGCTATAAACTGCGCCATCGAAAATAAACTTGAAGTAAGTAACTATCCAGGAACAATTCACTTGCACTTGCATATTGCACTTGCACATTGCACTTGGATATTGCACTTGCATATTACCCTTACATATTGCACTTGCAATATAAAGTAAAACGCTCACGAAGCCGCTCTATTAATTGCGGAGATTAGAACTTAGTCGCTCCGGTTTTTTACTTCGCTTGGATACTTATAACTTTATAGCATCGAAGGTATGGAATCTGTCATTTTTATTTCTACCTTCAGAATAGTCAATGGAAATCACATTATTTAAATGTAATACCATTATTAATGACAGTAGACTGGCTTATAGTCCGACGACCAATAATTATGATACGCGTCCCACATGCTTCGGAAGAGAAGTGCGCTTTCTTGATTCAACGCGAGGCAAACAGTACCCATTCTGTATGTATTAATACTGTGTCATCAAATCAGTTTATCAACGTTAACTTATTGGACGTAGACCTTCCCGCTCAACTCAACGCTAAAATAAGGTACACAGGCACATAATAAACTTTTTTTATTGTTCCAGATTCCATTCTAAATAACGAACGATTACTCAAAAATTTTGGATTATACTTAAAATGCCATGCTCATAAAGTTCTAATGAGAAAAAACTACAGAGGAGATTTTAGAGTTAATAATATATTTTAGGTTTAATTTGAATATTTTGATAACTATCTTTAATAATAGTAAATTATCTTTTTAATGTGGGTTTTTTTATAACTAACTAACTAACTATCTTCACGCTGTATCCCTGACGGGGTAGTCAGAGAGGACAGATCGCCAGGCTTCGCGATCCATGCATACTTCTTTCGCTTCTTCGAGATTCATCAATCGCTTCATACACGCACGTCTGGGTATCCGAGTACTTTTGACCTTTCCGTTTTTGAGCAATCTGCTCACGTGGTCTTCATATGTAAGTCTCGGCCTTCCCTGACTCCTTCTACTCTCTACTTTTGAACAATATATATTCTTCGTCAATCGTTCCTCACTCATTCGTTGGACGTGTCCAAACCAACGGAGCACGCCCTTTTCCAGCTTAACGCTGACACTTTCATTCAAACCTGCCATATTGCGTATCACTTCGTTACGTATTCGGTCGGCCAAGGTAACGCCGCACAATTTTCGAAGTGATCGCATCTCCACAGCATTTAATTTACTTTCATGCATCTGCTGACATACCCAGGTTTCACTACCGTAAAGCAAAGTTGGCACTAGCACTGCGTTATGAATCGCCATTCGTGCTTCTTTTACGATGCTTTGTCGCTTTACTAACTGGGACAAAGCACCGTTAACTTTGTTTCCGGCAGCTACTCGCCGTTCCACATCCGAATCACATCTTCCATCCGCGCTAAACATACTTCCTAAATACACAATTTCATTCACTTGCTCTAGACGTTCCGGTTTTATTTTATTTTTTGCACATATAAAATAAATATATATTGTATGTTATTGAATTCGCCGAAGTAGTAAGTTCCATATAATTTCTTAACGTGATTAACTACAAAGCTTACCCAGCACGACCTTTTGGTTTCTAGCCATCTCTTTAAAGATAATTCATTATTAAAGATAATACCAGCCTGTTCATTAATCAGGTTGTGCATATTAAACGCCCACAATTCACCGTATGCATTTTTATCCCACGTTGAATGGTGACTCGTGCATGCTCGGGCTGCAGAGATAAAAAAGCGTGTAACAACTGTCCTAACTGCTGGATATTTTATAGGTTTGGAATACAGAAGGTTTAGACAAAATTACCCTATCCTAATCCCTTTCCTATCTCATCCCTTTTCCTATCCTCTAATCCTTTTCCTACCTTATCCTCTTCCCATCCTTTCTCCGCCAATCCAAGGTTGCCGTGCCGATGAGCTGCGTGGCTAGGGGCGAGCCTAGTCGTAAAGTGCCTGACTGCCCTGGGACCAGGCGACCCCAGAATAAGGCTAGCCTTACCTAGACAAGCGGGGCTCTGACTAGGCGGACTTTGAATTTCCCTTGCCACTCGTGGATGAATAATGAAAATTTAAAAATCCAGAATGGCGGCGATGTGGTTCGCAACCCATCACATCTCGTCTCCTATCGAGGCGGAAATTGGTCTAGGGATAGCCACTTTGCTACATTGAATGTAGGAGGAGGAATGAAAGACAAAATTGATGAGGTATGCGAGATGATGCGAGCAAGACGACTTGATGTTTTGTGTGTGAATGAAACAAAGAGGAAAGGATGTAACACCACTACACATGGTCCCATTGGTTGAGTTGAAGGTTGGACTTACCCGCATCTTTGTTTTGGGCGTTTATGCTCCGCAATATGCGCGGTGGCACCGATCTTCAAGAGACCAAAGTGAGAGACAGGCATTTTGGGAGAGTGTCAGCGATATTCTGAGTAAATGCAAACGGAACGAGAGAATTGTAATGTTAGGTGATTTTAATGGTTGGGTTGGAGTGAAGTGTGAAGGATATGAAAGTGTATTGGGCAAGTTTGGTGACGAACGAGTGAATGAAAATGGTGTTTGCTTGAAGTATGTTTGGAGAGGAATCTTGTGGTAACTACCACCATATTTAAACACAAACAGATTCTATTTGTATACTAGACAAGAGGGAAACCAGAGAAGTATGATTGATTTTGTGATTGTAGATGCAAGACAAAGAAAGAAAGTCTTAGACACCCGGGCATACTGCGGTGCCGGGTTTGATACAAATCACTTCTTGGTTATCAGCCGAGTAAGAGGTCTGTTTCAACGGTGGCGGCATCGTGTGTGTGAACCCGTAAGTGTACTAGAGCGCATAAAAGTCGAAAATTTGCAAGAGATGAGCATAAAAGAAGGATTCGTGAGTAAATTGAGTAAGATATTTAAAATTTTAGATGAAGTATGTGAGATTGAAGAATTATGGAAGACGCTTAAGGAAGGTCTACTGGAAGTTGCGGTGGAAGTGTGTGGGGTAAATAAAAGAAGCCAGGACGTAAGGTAAAGAGAATGTGTGCAGAAGTCATGAAAGCATTGTCCGACAAGAAGAAGGCATGGTTGGACTGTCTGACTTCAAAGGTGAATGAAAGAATGCAGAGGGCAACGGATGACGATGTAAAAATGGCAAAGAATGAATATAAAAGGTATAAACGAGTTGCAAAAGAAGTTATAAAAAGAGAGAAAGAGAATGATAGGGATAAATATGATAATAAGATAATTACAAAGAAAAAGGGCACAGCAAGAGTGCAAAAACTACCGCGGCATAAGCTTGCTCAGCATCGTCGGGAAATTGCATGCAAAAGTTTTGATAAAAAGAGTGATGAATGAAACTGAAGGGAAAATGTGGGATGTACAAGTAGGATTTATGAAAGGAAGAGGAAACACGGATCAGGTCTTTTCCTTACGATGCATAGCCAAAAAAATTTGGCGAAATGTCAAAAGGTCTATTGCATATTTGTAGACTTGGAAAAGGCCTATGACCGAGTGGTGAGGCATGAACTATGGACAACACTGGCTAAGTATGGAGTAAGCAGTCACTTGATACGAGCACTGAAATCTCTCTTTGAGGGCTCCAGTGCTTGTGTCAGGATCAACGGAGCTTGCACAGACTTTTTTCACATTGAAAAAGGTGTGAGACAGGATTGTGTAGCGTCACCGGCGCTGTTTAACCTAT
Organism: Thumatha senex; assembly: GCA_948477245.1. Taxonomy (NCBI): domain Eukaryota; kingdom Metazoa; phylum Arthropoda; class Insecta; order Lepidoptera; family Erebidae; genus Thumatha; species Thumatha senex. Next base: position 10,940,988 of record OX419738.1, on the reverse strand, counting down.
ACATGGACAGCTGTTTGAAAGAACTGCAAGAGAGTGCGTATGGTTTAAAAATGAATGAACTGATTGTCAAATGCCTCCTATACGCTGATGACCAGGTAATACTGGCATCGTCGGTGGAAGAGTTGCAGTTGACATTATGCATGATACGCTTAAAAGCAAAGGAATGAAAGTGAATGAAAATATTACAAAAGTAATGGTTTTTGAAAGAGAGGAAAGTATGACGGAATCTCGATTTTTGTGGAAGGAAAACGAGTGGAACAGGTGAATTTGTATATTTACGTTCAAAATTTGTGCGAGATGGAAAGTGTGATTGTGACATTGAACGAAGAGTTTTGGCTGGAAATCAAGTGAATGGAGCCATGCACGCCTTTATGAGTAGTCAGAACGTGTCTGAGAAGGCAAGAATGGCTGTGTATAGAGGAGTACTTGTTCCTACACTCATGTATGGCAGTGAAAGTTGCGTAAGGCAGAAGAAGCATAGAAGTAAAATTAATGCAGTGGAAATGAGAAGTCTGCGGAGTATAGCTGGAGTGAAATTGATGGACAAATAAAGGAACAGTGTGATAAGGGAACATTGCGGTATGGTAGAAGAAGTAGTGACTAAGATAGAAAAAGGTATGCTTAGATGGTTCGGACACGTGGAGAGGATGGATGAAAGTAGACTAACGAAACAGATTTTTGGAAAAAGGTCAGGTCAAGAGTACTCTTAACCGGCGTGTGCGTATGAAAACACTTATGAAAGTGGAAGAAGCGAAAGTTGTATGCCAGGATCGTAGCAAGTGGAAAGCCATAGTCTCTGCCTATCACGATAGGAGACAGGCGTGACGATATGTATGTATGTATGTATGTATGTATGTATGTATGTATGTATGTATGTATGTATGTATGTATGTATGTATGTATGTATGTATGTATGTATGTATGTATGTATGTATGTATGTATGTATGTATGTATGTATGTATGTATGTATGTATGTATGTATGTATGTATGTATGTATGTATGTATGTATGTATGTATGTTAAATGGAATTGAACAGGCGAAGGCTGTGGCGACCTGCTGTTGAAATTTTTTGTCAAACCCGCTATGATGCCGTAGGGCGTAGACAGACGGACAGAGACACATAATCACAGGTTACAATATATCTATAACCTTAAATTATATAAACACCTATGAACATTCGTCGTTCCCCGTCGGTATGTCAATAATTTATGAGTGCCTCCGTACGTTCTCAATGGGTCTTCAAGCTCCATTTAGCTACACCTTCAAATAACTAAAATATTTATGGCGCTATTTAAAATATTTACCACAATAATTGGAACACTTTATTAAATTAATAAATATATAACATTTATAATAAGTATTATTATTTAGGTCTTCTCGATCTTCTATTCGCATGATCATAGAAGATGAACATCAGCGACAAATCCACAGTTACATTTCCAAGCCAAACTGTAAAAAAAAAACGTATTAAATATAACAGAATAAATAAGTTTTCATCACGGATAGTCGGGCAGACGATAGATACCAGGATTGTTTGCCAATTTTCATTTATGATTAAGACCCGTTTGCCTTAGCACGTAACGAGCTGCTTAGTGTCGTCTTCGACGGCAGGCATTGCTTGGCATTCATACAAGCTGTACGTGTACACGGCCTAAGATGACAACACATATTTTATAGCATGAATAAATACCTAATCATGTAATTATAAAATGTAATTGTAGTACTATTTTATAACTACATTTTACAATTTACTTATTTATTATTTGACATGCTAAACAATTTTTAACTCCTTCCATGTATTCAGTGCGTCCAAAAATAAGTATTTCAAGTACAAATAAAAGTTCAAAATAACGATGATAATTTAGTACCTACCTGAGGTGGCGGCCTAGCGGTCTCAGTGTTCTGTAAACGATCACTGAGTTCCGCAACTTTCACTATGGCTGGTCCTCGGATGGGTGACCACTTTGTGGCATTTACATTTGCGAGCGTTTCCGTGCTTCGGAAGGCACGTTAAGCCGTTGGTCCCGGTTGCCAGTAAAATGGCAGTCGTTAAGCCTGGTTGAAGGCCTTATGGGCGGCTTGAAAACTTCAACAGCAGGTAGCCACAACTTGCGTCTGTCTATTTCAACACGGCAATGGGCTCACCACCTATTACGTGGGACAGGAATCCACACGGTGAAAAGTGGGCATATAATATGCCTCTGCCACCCCTTCGGGGATAAGGCGTGATGGATATTTATTTATTTATTTTACCTGAGGAGCATTCTCAATCATGCATTTGTAGGCAAGCATGGCGCGTTCACAGCCCTTTGCACCATCGCTAACACTTTCTGTGTTAACTGAAAACATAAGAACAGACATAAATAGACATATTGTTACGCCTTTATCCCCGAAGGAGTTAGCAGAGGCATACTATACGCCCACATTTCACCGTATGCACTTATGTCCCATGTAACAGGTGGTAAGCCCATTGCCGTGTTGAAATGGACAGGCGCAGATTGTGGCGACCTGCTGTTGAAATCTTTCAATCCTTCAACTTGGCGTAACAACTGCCATGTTACTGGCAACCGGGACCAACGGCTTAACGTGCCTTTCGAAGTACGGAAAAGCTCGCAATTGTAAATGCCACAAAGTGGTTACCCATCCAAGGACCTAACTTAGTGAAAATTGCTTAACGCAGTGATCATTTACAGAACACTGAATCCGCGGAGCCACGAGCGCTTAATAAGAAGAGGCTAGTTTATTTTGTACGTCTATATAAATATAGTACCATTATTGACTGCCTCGGTGGCGCGGTGGTAGTCTGGTAATGCATGCGACTGACGCGCAAGAGATCTCAAGTGCGTTTCCCAGGTCAAAAAAAATTGTGTGATCCACAAATGTTTGTATCGAAGTTTGGGTGTTTCATATGTATGTATATCAGATATATATAAGTATGTGTATATCAGTTGTCTATCCCATAACACAAGCTTATATTAGCTTACTTCGGGCTAAACTGCACTGTGTAAAAAAAAGGCCACAATATTAAATCAAATCAAAAACGAAAATTTCCCTACTTCGGTAGGTACGTTACGCCTTTAGTCCCGGGTGCAAATAAATGTTAGTCTTTAAGCGTGGTGAAAACCTTACGGGAGGCTTAAGGTGGCATAAGCTTGACATTTTCAACAGCAAATAGCCAGTGTGTCTCGGTCCGTTTCAACACGGCAGAAGGGTAGGCAGTAGGCAGCGCGGTGTAAGAATTCTGGTGTTGCAAAGAACCATAGGTTATGGTAACTACTTTCGATCAGGTGGATCCGTATGCTTGTCCGCCACCCCAGTGATATTACATATTTAATGGATATTACAAACCATTAGAATGTAACACTAAAATAACAAAGTAGCTGAATTCTTTGTTTAATTAATAGCCTTTTTTTTTAACGTGCATAATCCTCATGGACTTCATATCGCCGTGAGCTAGCGGCGAGGTGGGCATGTCGGACTCCTACCGACTAAACCGCACGGTGTCTTCCAGTGCCTTGTGTGCTCGAAGACCCGGGTATTCCCGTGGAGGATATCCCCAGGACCTCGAAGGCATGGCCGCTGGGGGTCCAGCGACTCCGGCTCCTCGGGGGACGTTGTGGTCCTCACAGTGTGAAAACAACGCGCTCCGCCCTTGGCCTGTCTGTGCTAGGACAAGGTTAGCCCAAACCTTTGTCCCCAGGCCCACGCTCATGGAGGTCGGAGATCCGTCTCGGATCTACGGCGTGTAATGTATCATTTTTTACTTACTTTTTTTAATTAAATCTTTCATTATACGTTCTCTCCAAATTATCTGCATGACCATTATCTGTAGCATTCATAGGCCTTGATAATTCAAGAGTCTTTATGCTCTCTTAATGTTTGTTTACCTTTTGTAATTTTTAATGTCAGTTAATGACAAACCTAGATTTTATTTTTAATTTATTGTTAGAGCTGCCAGTAGGTTAGGTTGTATAGATATTAGACCTTGTTATAAATTTATATTCTAAATTATTTGTATTCTAATATTGTTTAAATTTTGAAATGCTCTGTAAAAGAAGGAAGCCGGGGCCGTCAGATCAGTCTACTTTTGGTGCTCACCTTGAGAGGAGGTGCTGGAATAAGTGCTGAGTGTGAGGGTTGTGCCCTCCAGAAATAGTGAAGTGATGGTCTGCAGTGTTGTGTGCTATTAACCGGCTCTGTGAAAGACGCCGCCCGCTCGTTAGTTTCAGCCCTCTACCTGCCTGAATTCGCGACCAGCTTCTCCGAGGTCGACGACGTGGAGGCCTTGAGGGGATTTGAGGCCCCCTTCTCAGCGACGTGGAGGCCTATTCGAGGCCCCCCTTCCTGGCAACGTGGAGGCCTACTCGAGGCCCCATCTTAGCGGCTGTTCTTGAAGAATCAAGACCTTAATTTACTCCCGACTTTCCTTGGTTTTATTTTCTTAACATTTTTATATTATATTAAATCAACTTTACCTTTTCTCCTTTTTCTTTTACTTTTCCTTTTAAGCCAGGACTCCTCCAGTCCTGGTGACAGTTTCCTCCTAAACTTTACTTTTTCCCCTCCCGGAAAATAGTAACGTTACAGGCGCCCGGTGCGTCTTCTGCGGCCGGGAAAGATACTGGTTCTTTCCCTAACCTTTTCCGCCGCCTCTTTCGTACGCATCACCTCTTCGCAAAACGAGACGGTGGCGTTCCAGGCACTCGCACTTCTAACCATGGCCAAAACCAGGGTCACCAATGTGAGGCTCCCCGTACCAACGGCGGCCCCGAGGGCACGCCTCTGATCACTCCACTCTGTACACTCGGCCAGCGTGTGGAATGGCGTGTCCACAGGAGAGCCATGGCAGTGGTGGCACTCGGGCGATGGCTCCCGGACTATGCGATGCAAGTACTCACCGAAGCACCCATGCCCAGTCAGTACCTGCGTCAGTCGGTAGGAGAGGCTGCCATGTCACCTCTCGAGCCATTCCTCTAAGATGGCTCTTACGGCCTCAATTGTGACGTGCCCTGCCCTCGGATGCCCAAGACGTTCCTTCCATTCCTGCACAATAGCCTGGCGCAGCTGAGATCGCTGCTCCTCGATTTCTCTGTGAGCAGGACCCAGATTCTGCCTAATTGAAGGCAAGGACGCTCACTGCATCGAAAGATACCGTACGATACCCTCTAATGATTCTGACGGCCAGCACCCGCAGTGGACGTCGTAGAATTGCAGCGTTACTAGCCGTCAGATTCAACGCTCACACTGCTGATGCCTTCTACGACTAGGCTGGAATTTTCAGGTGACCGGTTCCGAAGCCCATGAAAAAATAAGGCCTCCGACTTGTGCAGGGCCACCTCGAGGCCCAGCTGCCGGATAAGTCCAACGACTTGGGCCACAGCGGCCGTGGCCTTTCTGATTGCTTCGTGGTGCGTGACCGCCGGGGAGTTACGAGAGTGTCGTCAGCATAGCATGTTACTGCAACACCCTCCATGAGCGCACCACGAAGCACCCAGTCATAATGTCAAGTGACACTGCCAGCATCACCTCACCCCGGGTTACTGCGTTCTCTGCCATGGTTCTTACACGCATTATGGCATCCACAGTAGAACGCCCCTGAAGAAAACCAAATTGGTTGTCCGCCAGATCTGGGCCCACGTCCTTAAGGTGCTTGACGAGGCGCTTAGCTATAATCAGCTCAAAGAGTTTGCGCACTTCGGGCGTAGCCTCGTCTCTCAAGCTAAGCGCTTCAGGCGGGACCATCGATGGTGGAGTGTGCTCCTCCATCCTAGCAGGAAACAAGGCATCAACTACTCCTCCAAGCATCTCTGACTGAAGACTTCGAGACAGTGGGGGAGCCCATCGGCGTAGTTTACCTCTCACCATGAGGTGAAACTGCCATAACAGGCGCGTCTGTGATGCGAGTGGAGACGTCGAATCGGATATAGCGGTGATCAAACCCTGCCTCCACACCCGTAACAACGCGCCAGTTTCGCACACGAGGTGCTAATGTAGGGTTTGCGAACGAAATGTCCACAATTGAACTGCTCTGCCATCGCACGAATGTAGCCACGGTGCCTCGGTTTAAGAGGACTAGCCCAGAAGACACAACCCAGTCTTCCATCACCCTGCCCCTGGCGTTAGTGCATCTGGAACCCCAAGTCTCGGACCAGGCATTGAAGTCCCCGAGCACCAATACGGGGTACGGGCGACAAGCATCGACGACACCAGCCAGGTGAGTGAGCCAATCTTAAAATTCATCCAGGGTTCGACTCGGTGGACAGTACGCGGACACGACCGCTATCCCTTCAGTGACTGCCGCCACACAACCTCGACCTCTTGCAATAACAGTGAGTGGAGGGGTACCGGCGCTGGTGTTTAATTAACAGCCTAGGAAAGACGTCGCTGTTCACTAGCACTCATCTTAACCTCAAACTCAGGTTGCAAACATCGATAGATTACGGTGACCGCCTTCCATCAGGCGGTAACTGGCTCTAGTCCGCGCCATAATTCCCCTTGGTAACCGTCAAAAGTCAACAATAGTTGGGTATGAAAATCTATGGCTTATTTCAAACATATTAACAAATTATTAATTATTATTTTTTTAAAGTGAAACTTCTTTATCGTCACGTGTTTCAGTTACGCGCCATGTCGTTTTGTAGTGAAACTTCTTTATCATAAGTGAAAATTCTTAATTGACGTATGAGAGAAATTTAATAGCTGTAAATAAAAATGTCGTAAAAAAAGTTTCACTTCTTACCTGTGTACTCTACCATATTTTTTAGTCGTAAGAGACTGTACAACTCTTACCGTATGAACAAGAGTGAAGATATTGTTCAATATTTTTTATTTCCTCAGGATCATCAAAGACAGATTTAGCCATATCTAAGGCTGTTTCTTTTTGCAAAATACCGCTTTCGTCCATCTAGAAAAGAAATGAATTTACTTCTTTTTTTCGTCTCATCAAAAAAATATGTTTAAAATTTGCTTAAAACCTTTTTTAAGCTGGAAGAGATGCGAGAGCAGTTGATAAGTCAAGCAACGACCATACCAACGAATAAGTTATTGTCTCTGCCCGTCTGAGTAAAAACATTGTGTGATATAATGTGAAACAGAAATGGTGTCATGATAATACAATACATAGTTCGTAGAAGTTACACTGCTTTAGTGTACCTAATAAGATTTCATCATATATACCAAATACCACTCTTTGTTTGCTACAGGAATGATAAAAACAACAAGAAAAAAAAAAGAAAAAATGAAACATCTTTAAATGTAGTCCTAAGTTGTCATTGAAACACTTATCAGATAACTTCAGGGTGTTTATAATTGTCATGGAAACACTAATCAGCTAGCTTCATGGTGTCGGTTTCTCGTAAAAATTACTCTCATAATTTTTACCTAACTAGAAAAAAGAAGTATAACTTTAATATGTAATTTTAAATGCAACCGACTTCCCCATTTTGAATACAGTTGAAATTTTGCATTAATGTATGTCACGTTAACTGAGTAAAGTGCATGCAATGTAACAGACTCCCAAAGATAATTGAAATTCGTATGGCAAGCATTACACAGTCAATAAATATCGCAATACTTGCGATCTCGCGATATTTACTGATGTGTAAACGGAATCTGAAACTTTATTGACGATATTGACAAAAAATCTGGATTTTTTGTGATCCATCAATAATAGTCAATATTTATTGACTATGTGAGCGCTCGTGGATCGCGATACTGTCCGACCTGCGCACCGTGAACATGTCGGAGGATGTATTAATTGAGGATTGGGTGGCTTGGCCTGGTTCAGTGGACGAGTCAGAAGCAGAATGTAACAATATTGTTCTTTAACAATTTATAGAGACTTTTGAAACGCTTCCTGAGCTGTGAATGGTTACAAATCCAACTTTTGAGTAACGCAAAGGACAAAAGCTGGTATAACTCAAATCTATGTGCGGTTATCCTGTAGCAAAGTAACGCAAAGCTACTGCTAACTTCTCTCTCATACCTATAGCACTTGTCAAATGAGTATCTTTTTTGGTAACATATGGCGGTATGCGGTCTAATAAATTCTGAAAAATAGATTATAAATAAATTATTCATACGAGAGTAATTTCTATAATCTTCAGAGTCTGACATTTTCATTTTATTTAATAAATTTAAATATGTATATTTATAACGCATGGACATCCACATTTTTGTTTTCCCTACATTTAATGCTAACATAATGGCGATACAAGCTTTTGCTTTAAAATCCATAATGTAATTCTAGGTAAACCTATTGTAAACACGTCTACACGGAATGGTGAACCAATGTATACTGACAAATTTGTTGTCAATATTTATTGAAAATGTATTTTGAAGACCTTATAGGCGGCTTGAAACGCTATGAGATTCAATATTTACTGAGACCGGTATCACGATATTGGATTGCGATATTTCTTGACTGTCTAATCCGCGCCTATCATAATAGTTGCATTATATGACATAGTATAGTGAGATTATAAATAAATTAACTGTTATTTTTTTTTAAAAACCAGTTTTTTTTATAATAAGGTACAAAAAATAAATCTCAGTAAGTCCTTTCATTTGATACCCATATTGTGCACAACAATAAAAATAATTAGTCCGCCATCTTGGACATTCCACCATGTTTGATTTAGAATGACGTCACACTAATAATGCATTGTCATTTAAACTAAACGTGTATACTACATTTCAGCTCAATCTGATTCAAAATTATGTCGCAAGCTTCCATTGGAAAAAACATACATACAATGCAAGTTAATAAAAATACGAAATTAAGTAATATAAAATCACAGTTCACGTAATTTCTATATTGCACACAACTACACGGTAAAAAAGGAATTGTCCCATCAACAAAAAAAATATTGTTAGCAATACCAAGATAATATTTACTTAATTTACCAATATATAGTTACTTTGACAATTTCCATTTCCTTCAAAATACAAAAAAATATTGTTGATTTGCTGTCTCAAATCAAGTAAATATTGTCAGGTAAACATTTTGAAAATTTAAGTATAAGATAACGATTAATCTAGTATTAATAATGCTAGATTTGTTATCCGGACGCTATTATATTGTTAAATTGACGATTTACATTGTCCTGTCGAGAATATAGTGAACTTTGTAACATTAAGATAAATTAATTGTCAAAGTAACAATGTCGTTGTTCTTCCGAAACACTACAAATGATTCGATCAATATTTCACAATTGCTCATATTAAAACATGGACTTTTTCATAAGACAACTTCTCAGACGAAGATTAAACATTTTCAATGCGAGAATATGTTCAATTGTTATTAGGAATAACAAGTGGTTTTGATTGAAGATCGATTATTTCTTAGAACAACAATATCAATTGTTCAGTCAAAATTTATCTAATTTTCAAATAAGTTTTTACATATACTTGTTTTAAAACAAGAATATTATAAAATATTGCGACAAATTATTTTATGAAAATACAACATTTTCAATGCGAGAATCTGTAAAATGGTTATTAGGAATAACAAGTGCTTTTGATAGAAGATCGATTATTTCTTAGAACAACAATATCAATTGTTCAGTCAAAATGTTTTATATTTTGTAATAAAAAAAAACAAGTATATTAAATAACAGCGCGACAAATTATTAGATGAAGATTAAAAATTTTCAATATGAGAATGTGTTAAATGGTTATTAGGAACAACAAGTGATTTTAATAGAAGATCGATTATTTCTTAGAACAACAATATCAATTGTTCAGCTACAATGTTTTTTATTTTGTAATAGATTATTACATATACTTGTTTCGAAACAAGAATATTATATAAACAGCGCGACAAATTATTAGATGAAGATTAAATATTTTTAATGCGAGAATGTGTCAAATGGTTATTAGGAACAACAAGTGGTTTTGATAGAAGATCGATTATTTCTTAGAACAATAATATCAATTGTTCAGCCTAAATGTTAAATATTTTGTAGTAGGTTTTTACATATACTTGTTTCAAAACAAGAATATTATATAAACAGCGCGACAAATTATTAGATGAAGATTAAATATTTTTAATGCGAGAATGTGTCAAAAGGTTATTAGGAACAACAAGTTGGTTTGATAGAAGATCGATTATTTCTTAGAACAACAATATCAATTGTTCAGCCAAAATGTTAAATATTTTGTAGTAGGTTTTTACATATACTTGTTTCAAAACAAGAATATTATATAAACAGCGCGACAAATTATTAGATGAAGATTAAATATTTTTAATGCGGGAATGTGTCAAATGGTTATTAGGAACAACAAGTGGTTTTGATAGAAGATCGATTATTTCTTAGAACAACAATATCAATTGTTCAGCCAAAATGTTAAATATTTTGTAGTAGGTTTTTACATATACTTGTTTCAAAACAAGAATATTATATAAACAGCGCGACAAATTATTAGATGAAGATTAAATATTTTCAATGCGAGAATGTGTCAAATGGTTATTAGGAACAACAAGTGGTTTTGATAGAAGATCGATTATTTCTTAGTATGGCTGAAATATTGAAATTGGTAATTTCAATATTTCAGCCAAAATGTTTATACTTTGTAATAGGTTTTTCACACATTCCTATTATATATATTATTGTTATATAAATAGCTGTGCCCCGCGGTTTCACCCGCGTGGATCCAATATTCCAGGATTATCTGGGATAAAATGTATTAAGTAAACAGTAAAGGAGGAAAGGATCCAGGAGTAGGTATCATATATGTAGCAAATTCAGGATCTAAACTATCCGTTTTATATTAAAAAGTCCTGCGCGAAAAAAAAAAGGAAAATCTTTTCCCGTTCCCGTTTCCCACTGGAACTTGTTCCCGGGATTAAAAGTAGCTTATGTGTTATTCTGATGTATAAGCTGATATATATTATTGTAAAGTTTCATTAAAATCCATTCAGTAGTTTTTGCGTGAAAGAGTAACAAACATCCATTCTTACAAACTTTCGCGTTTATAATATTGGTAGGATTTTGTGCCTGAACTCGACAAGTTGAGACATGTAAAGTACGGTTAGCGCAGGTACCTAAGTATCTATTAATATTATTCCCGACAATACTGTAAGTTCTTCCGTTAAAATTTTGAATATTCAATCAACAATATTTTATTTTCAACGAAAAGATAGTTGATTCACAAGAAAACATGATTTTTGTTGATTCAATAAATAATATTGTTGATTTCACCGACGCGTCCATAGATTCACAGAAATATCCCAAGACCCTTCAGTGTTTGCATTTTCGGGTATTTTCCCATAATTCTGGGAACTCTTTTAAGTATCAATTAAATTTTTATACCTATACCTATAATTAAACAGTAACGAGGCCGCGTCTGTACATCGAATATAAGCGCATTAGCGTTATTTTGAGGCAATACATCACTACTTATCATGCTTCTTTGGTGTTTCTGCAAGTAGTCCGATAAACTTTAGCGGATTTAACACTACACTATTATTAATATAGGCTTTGTTTCAACAACATCGGCTCAAGAACAGCAACAACGATACAAAAATGTCGTTGCATGTCTCCGCGCTCAAGATGAGTTGGGGAGGTCAAAGCAAGCAATAAAAAATAGATTTTAATGTAAAACAGGTGGATATTAGCTCATAACCTTGAATGACATTTAGATCCCTTTTTCCAAACGCTCAAGTGCGTATGGCACCAAAGTATGGAAATAACTTCGTGATCCCTTTACCTTCATTTTTATACACGATTAGATACGAAAATATATCATTTCCTAAGCGTAAAATAATTAAGCTCGTGAAATGGCAAGGTGAGTCGGCTAATGTAGAAAATGAAATCAAACTAATAGTTATTTGTATAAAACAAAAGTATTAATCGACAAAAAGTAGGTAAATAGTTGGTATTGTAACTTGAAAAGTATTTGGGTTTACGGAGATTGGGTGTTTTCTATGTATAATGTGTTTATTTTCCTACAAAATTTTTTATATATTTATCTTTGTTATAATTAAAGATAAGTCAGCGTGAAGCTAGAAAAGGGCTTGCTCCGTTGATTTGGACACGTCCAACGAATGTGTGAGGAACGATTGACGAAGAATATATTTTTTGCGAAAAAAGTAGAGGGTAGAAGGGGTCAAGGTAGGCCGAGACTTACATATGAAGACCACGTGAGCAGATTGAAAAGTCAAAAGTACTCGGGTACCCAGACGTGCATGTATGAAGCGATTGATGAATCTGCAAGAAGCGAAAGAAGTATGCATGGATCGAGAAGCCTGGCGATCTGTCCTCACTGACTACCCGTCAGTGATACAGCGTGAAGATAGTTAGTTTTTTTAGTTTAGTTTTGAATTAAACCCCTGTTGGGGAAACATACAGCTAGAAGGCTTTTTTTTTGGGCTTGAATCACAGTCATGGTGAATATCACCCATAAACGGAAATAGTCAAATTAAAAAGAAATATTTAATTTACCTATAGGTATATTAATTAAAAAAATGTTTTTTACATGAACCCCAAACAGGCACTTACGAAAGATAATGACTTCAATTCAAGCACTATTCTAACCTCTTCATATTAATAAATATAAAGAAAAAGTACTTTTATTAAATGGGTAATTTCTTGTGATTCGATTTTGGACTTTAACTGTTTGACAGCCGGCAACACTGACACACGACGACTAGCCTATTAGCAGTGCACGTGTGGTGCGGTGCGCGGTGCGGATGGGATAAAACGAGTTTATGTTGTGTGTTTGCAAGCATTATATTGGTGAGTTATAGGTTTTATTAAACTAGATCTAGATATATGTTAGCTAGGTAACTTTATTTTCAATAAGTTCTTCTTTTATTCTCATGTAGGCTGGGCTAATCTAAAATATAAATGTGGACGCCGGCGCCGGCTATCGACATCTTGATGCAGAAGAATATGTTGATCAGAAAGCCATTCTGGAATTGCATTCTAAATGGCAAATGCCGTTTGATGACTCACGCGCCCAGACAATAACTTTATAAAGTAAAAATCAATCAACTAAGTAAGAATTTTTAAATGTAGCTTATTATTTATTCATATATAAATAAATATATTAATAAGTATGTAAATTCCAGGTATTAATGAAGATATTGTTTGGCTGAAAAATAATCATGAACCATGGGATGTTGTAATGCAGAAATGGATGAACACTAATGATGAAAGAATATTTTGCGCGCAAGACAACCTGAGAGTTTCTAGCTAAATGGCCAGTACTAAATGACTTAAGGAGTGCATTGGTAAGTTTCTCTTGATTATTTCTGTCTACCATAGAATCATGAAAAATTATGATTGTTGTCCTTCACTTTATCCACTTATATGTGGCTAGTGCTGAAAAGATTAGTCTCCTATTGTTACTGGTTGATGGTGGTGAAAATTGTAGTGGTAACCGAGACAGAACCTTATTTATATTGTAAGATTTTGGTATCAGTCAACATATTTTTTATCCTTTAATTTTTTTTCAGACTGCAAGTGGTCCATTCTAAGGACACACTTGGGGCACTTAATCCCGCCAAAAGGACAGGATGTATTGGAAATAATTGAAAGCTTTCAACAGCTGAAGCCATTGATGGCTTGCTGATACCTGTTAAGGTAACACATTATAAAGTTATTAAAGACACATACTCTTAATAAAACTCTAAGTTTCTTTCAAATTTCCATTATTATTTGTTCACAGAAGCCGAGCGAAATAGAAGACTACTACGAAGCTATTACCTCTCAGCAAAAAAAGGCACTCAAGAAAATACAAACAGTTTAACATTATGTTCTCGTACAGGGTTCAACATTAGACAATATATAAATAAATTAAGCACTTTCATAGTTGTGGATAAACTTAGATATTCTTTCACATCTACAGGCAAAACTTTTGAAGCTTTGTTCAAATTGTATCACACGTAGGTACCCAGTGTCTTATGAATACTTGTATTAGTTAATTCAACATTCAGTTTATGGAATCACAACACAGCGCGATAAAGTGATTCCATACATTGTTGATGTGACGAATCTTACCTAAATCTATAACTATAGTTAAATATAAAATTGAAACGATGGAACTTAATTGTACTGAATGTGGTATTTTTTTTTCTGAATTCAAATAATATGTATTCCATATTGAAGTTCTTCATAATATCTCTATTCATGTGTTCAATTTATCATACTGCTCATTTCTTATAATATTATCTTACAGCATCCTTTAGGGGAACAAAAACCTAAAAGTACATTTACTTGTATTACCTAGTAGGTATTAGTACTGAATTTTCTGATACAAATTCAAACAAAGCTGCAGTTGCCCATGTTGTTGTTAAAGTAGTAAGTTTTGTAGTAATGTTTTTGTTAAAGCCGATGGTCTGACTCATGGCGCCAAATTCTTGCAAGCATTGTTTTTGACTATTTGAGTCTCATTATTCCATTATCAGGTGAATCTATTTCCCAATAATGCCAAGGGTCGGTCCACTCGTCTTAAGAATGGTTATTTTTAAGAGATATATATATAATCCAGTAAATGAAATATAGCTAGACATATAAATAAGTATTGAATTGTAAGAAATTAAGAATTTATTTAAACCTACAGCTTTATCAATCTTAGTTATCTTACGGGAAGCGCTTACGAATGGCTGGAAATTCAAATTTCAGTTCAAACAGTTCTTTGTCGTTATAGCTACGCTATAACTCTCAATAATGATGATCAAAAGATCTCAATAATGGTGGGGGTGTATGATCATTATTTAATTCTTCACATTATGAAGTAGACATTTTATTTTAATGAATAATAATTGTTTGACAATTGATTTAGTATTTAATATTAATATTATGAAAAAGAAAAAAGAAAAATATTTAAAGTTTAATAATTAATATTAAATATTTTTCTTTTTTTCTTTTTTGAATTATAATCATTGCCTCTTGTGTGCGCTTTTCCTTTAGGGACGAAACGAAAATATGCCCACAGCAAGCTCAATGTTGGCATTTATGGCGCAATTAGCATTTTTTTGCTAAGTCTAATATATTGTCGGTTCAAATAAATTATTCTTAAATTACTGGCAATTCAATTTTGTTATTTCAAGCTATGTTTCATTAACAGGACAATAATACTGTTTTGAAGTAATAATGTAATTTTTAAAGGAATAAATATATATTTTTAAATGCAATAACCGGAGTTTTAATTGAAGTAAATATATTGTTAGATTAACACAACTTTAGTTTCAAAACGAAATATATTATTATTGTAGGTCTAATTGAACTATATTGTTCAAACAACATGTCGTGTATTCTTATACAGACAATAAAAATTACTGAAACAAGTAAAACAAAAGGTTTGAACGGAAATATCTGTTTTTGGTTCAAATATTTCATAATTTTAAAACAAGCTAAGTGTATTCTCCTAAAGAGAATAAATATTCTTGAAACTAGTAAACCATGCGTATGATAACAAAAATCTGTTTTGTAGAACCAAGTAAATCTTAAGTCTTGAAACAATAATCAGGTATTCTCAAACTAGCTGCCGCAACAAAATATGTATATTGTTGAAGCAAGTAAACATCTACTGTTATACGAATAATATGATTACACTCAAACTAACTAAAGCATAATTTTCAAGCTAATGTAATTCGTGTTGTTAGAAAAACAATATCGATATTGTTCCAATAAGTAAATCACTGGTATCAAGTTGAAACAATATTTTGTTGGTGTACAAAAATCTATATTGTCCAAACAATCTAATGTATATTATTTTAAAGACAATATACATATTTTTAAAACAACAGAATATAGTGTGTTGAAATAAAATTTTAGATTTGTTTATCTAAATAAACTAAAGTATCACTTCAAATCAATAAGAATGCATGGCACAAGCAAACTATTATTGTTACAACAACAAAACATTTTTTTTTAATCTAGCAATATGGTTTTATTGAGTGAATACAATTTTCTTATCAATATCATATTGTATGTTTAAGTAAATATAGTCTTCCTCGTATGGAAAACACGATTTGCGTTGAATTAAAGCAATTTGCTTTAATTTGACAATTCCTTTTTTTCCGTGTAATACTCCTTGTACTACCGTGCTCAAGTTCTATCATATATTACTAACCACACCAATCTGCCTCATCATGCAGGCTAAGAAGCATGGAGCGTTTTCTCCTGTAGGTATCTTGCGATTTTTGAGGCTACTGATGTCATCCCCTGTCAGAGTGACCTCTTTCATGCATATTTTTCCAATGGATTCAAAATGTGCATGAATTTGAGCCTTTTGTTCTGGAGTCATTGCCTGTGAACATTTGAAAATTAAATTAGACAATAGGAAAGACTGTGTAAGTGGCCTCATCAAGATCGCTGGGGTCCAAGACACCTCGTCTGCTAGCAGTGCACTTGCTAAGTAATGGAATGGCAACGGCGCAGGAACCCTCAAGTTGAGAGGTCAAACGGCAATCTTTTCCAATCATGCCGAAAAAAAAGTCAAACGATAGCTGCTTCTTGTCAGTGAACCCCAGGCTCTAATAGGAGACGATGAAGTCTGTTGAGCCGAATGCGTAACTTGTGATATTATGGCTCGATAGACCTGTTTTATTGTTAAAGAAGAGGGTGAAGGGTGGTCATTAGATAAGGTCAATACAAGTATTATTAGCTTCTTTGTCTCCTAAACCCGAGTCTAGTATTCCCTTTCTTAACTGCTGGATCTGCCATGAAAGTAAATTTAATTTTACAGAATTTTTGAGAGCTTTATTTGCTGCCAAGGCGGTAGTCCACCTGATCAGCGCCTTGCTTCAGAGCCTTGTCCTTTGATTATAAAATTCGCTTCTTATAGCTAAGGTTGCTTGGAGTCCAAAGATCTTGCTTAGGGCCAGTAGACTCATACTTTATTAATCTAATTTAGTATTCAATTAGGAGCTTACCAGTACTCTCTGCGATGTGAAAATACAAAAGTAAAAAATACACAAAACTGTTGGTAACTTAAACATTTTAAAATACTTGTGCAGAAATTGGTCACACAAGATAAACAGTAGTCTTATGTTAAATTTTTGGTATGAGCTGAACTTATATACATGGTTTTATAATGACCTTATAATGAAACGTTGTTAACACATATATTATCAGTTATCAAAGCCTCGAATTATGAACGATACATTGAGTTAATGAATAGGTTTCTGAAATGATATAGCCAATTTTTAGATGCGGATTCATGTCGCGTTGTCAAACTTTGTCATAAAAATAACAAAATTTAGAGCATTAGGTAATATAATGCAAGTAAAATAAATTTTCTTTCCGACGACAAAAGAAGAGGAACTCAAGAAGTAAGTACTATAATACATGCCCAGTACTACATACATACATATTATCACGCCTTTATCCCCGAAGGGGTAGTCAAAGGCACTATACGCCCACATTTCACCGTATGCATTTTTGTCTCACGTAACGGGGTGCTAACGGTGGTAAGCCCATTGCCGTGTTATGCCCAGTACTATTAGTCTAAAACCAAAATCGCTTTGATTCCTATTCTTACCGATACCTAAATTCATAACATATATGTCTTGGACTGAATTATCGAGTTCATAAGACGCAGATCGTCATAACGAAAAACAATAAAATAAAATAAATATCCATCACGCCTTATCCCCGAAGGGGTGGCAGAGGCATATTATATGCCCACTTTTCACCGTGTGGATTCCTGTCCCACGTAATAGGTGGTGAGCCCATTGCCGTGTTGAAATAGACAGACGCAGGTTGTGGCTACCTGCTGTTGAAATTTTCAAGCCGCCCATAAGGCCTTCAACCAGGCTTAACGACTGCCATTTTACTGGCAACCGGGACCAACGGCTTAACGTGCCTTCCGAAGCACGGAAACGCTCGCAAATGTAAATGCCACAAAGTGGTCACCCATCCGAGGACCAGCCATAGTGAAAGTTGCGTAACTCAGTGATCGTTTACAGAACACTGAGACCGCGGGGCCACGAGCGCTTTTGCGCTTTTGAAAAACAAAATTGAATTAAATAGATTGATTTTTGTTGCTTTTCGGTAATGCGTAAGTTATTTTCCAATCATTATTTAATTTAACTACGCCGACTACGGGATGTGACTATTTGTCAATACTTCCATATCGCTAGTATCAAAAATCTGTTTATTATGAAATCAAAACACAACAAATTGTAAACAATTGTGTCAAAATGGCTTGTGGCACAACAAGCTATTTTAAATTCTATTTCTTAGGACATATGAATCTAAATTGTTGTAAATATTCAACGTTGTTAATATTGTAGAATTAATGTGATTATGTGACGATATTGTCGCTCTTCGCTGGTTACATACAATAACTGTTTGCCTTATATAAAGGATAAACTGTATCAATTCACACATTTGCTTTTCAAATTTCCATTGATTTTGTCTGTGACTATGTGCAAGTGGGTTGCCAGTGTTTTAGCTTTATTTTTTTATTTATCTAATGCTGAGGTAGGTATTTACTTACATCGATAATTGTTGATGAATCCCGTCGGAATTGTATCGTTAAGACAGAATAAAAATAAAAGAAAAGACTATTCATTTACGAAATGTTAAAGTGTTGGTCCCGGCCACCTGTACCATGGTTGCTGTTAAGCTATAAGTCAAGTGAGAGGCCTTTTGTTCGGCTTGTATAATTGCTACAGCAGGTAGCCACAGCCTGTCCCTGTACTAGAATACTGCAATATGGTTGCTCGTCACCTTTGACGTAGGACTAAATACTGTTGATAAAGTTTGGGGTCTTAGTATAGCGCTGCCTACCGATTAGGGAAACATACTTGACAATATTTATGTAATGAACTAACTATAATGTTATTATTAACTACTTGAAGATATTTGCTCGTTAGTTCATACGCCATGCTGTGGTGCGAGTCATGGCCTGACCTCGCGCGTCGTGGCGTGATGATGGATGAACTGGGGAGCGAAATAATGGCGGGGAAGAGAGAAGTACTGCGGGTGCGAGAGTTCTCCCGCAAAAAAAAAACATTAACTATATACACTTTTAGAAAAGACTAGTTGACGCCCGCGGCTCCGCACCCTTGGTGAAGTTTTACCGTTCCCGTTTCCCACAGAACCTTGTTCCCGGGATAAAAAGTAGCCTAGTGATATTCTGATGCGTAAGCTATATTATTGTAAAGTTTCATCAAAATCCATTCAGTAGATTTTGCGTGCGTACTTACAAACTTTTGCGTATAATATTAGTAAGACTATGATAGACTTTGGATCTAGATATAACAATTAATAATAACAGATTTCATTACTTTATAGGTGTCTATAGACGAATTAAAACAGAAGTATGTTGATATGATACTAGAATGTTCAAGTGATTTTCCCATTACTGCTACTGATTTGGATCTCCTAAGAAACAAGCAAATGCCTGACAATGAGTCCATAAGGTGTCTCTTCGCTTGTGTATATAAGAAAGCTGGAATGGTAAGTGATATCTATTTTAGACCCGTCATTTCACTTGAAATTACTGCACCACCATTTAACCATGAAGCTGACTTCACTTCCACAAAAAAACACTCTCTACTCCTACCACATTGGAAAGAATCTTAGCTAGAACCCAGCGATTCAAAAGATCGTTTCTCTGTAGATCCAGAGAAACTTTGAACCCTACTGCCAGCGTACGGATTTCCTCCTCTTACGACCCCGGGTTCTTTAAGCGGAGCGTAAAGAGGCACTTCTTTGGCAATGACTCTCAATTCACTGGATACAGCTGGATATTGCCATGGCTTTCCATCGTGACAGGCGTCGTCATTATGGAAAGCTAAATATTAAAAAGAAGAAACGGGTTGCACTTCGGAAGTGCCGACAGAAAGGAAAACAAAAATTCTTAAAAATAATTGATTTATCTAAACGCGTTTGCCGTTTTCACTGCAAAATTGACCAGGATCGACGTTAATAATGATGATAATGAAAAAAAATACACAAAAGGAGACCTATGGATTCCAATTTATAATGGTCTACAGTCCACCGCTCTACCAACTGAGCTATCGAAGGTTGATAACTGAGTTCGAAATTATCAATCTAATACTTTAAAGCTTTTTATATGCACACCATAGCTGCGTTTCGGTAACGGTGTCGCAAGCCCAGAGATTTTATCTCATCTTAAAATATGCGTACCGCGCTAAAAGAATTTTTCACTAAAAAAATATTATATGCCTCTTAAAAAATATTAATATATAATATGCCTCTGCCACCCCTTCGGGGATAAGGCGTGATGGATATTTATAAAAAAATATTGAAATGTACAAAATTGTATTGATTGTGGCACTAGTTCGCCCGATTGAATAGGGATTAGGGACTCATTTGTTCGCCAGGGTAAACGCTCTATAGTTAACTGAGTTGAACTGATGTATCAGAAGGTCTAACTTTTATACTAATACATTATAACAAAACTAAAAATTTGGTAACATTTCTACATCTTGTTAATATTGTTTTATGCTAAGAGACTTTGAAGGACCACATCAGAGACTCATATGGCACAATCCAGAACAATACGTCTTCCAAGTTACCTTTGAATAGTAGTTCTCAAAAGATATAATTATTATACAAGTGGCTCTGGTACACACACAAATTTATGCCTTTGGTGCAATGAAATCGATGCAATTTTTTTGAACCGAATTATGTACTAAAAAATAATTGGAGAATTCTGTTTATTAAAACCAATCTGTGGCGAGTTAACGGATCCAATTTTTACATTGAATGATTTTTACGAATAATTGACGCTCGCCTAAACGTTAGTTTTAGGAATAAAACTAACGCATATATATCTATTCCTAAAATACAGTTTAATAATAAAGAAGTATGGTTATGGATAAATATTAGCTGAGAGTACATGATCGAACATCGTTGCCTAGTGGCGTATTGCGTATGCAATGGTTGAAGTGATGATGACGTGGCATATTAAGCTTATATTGTATTGCACCAACGAATAATTTGGTATAAAAACTACAAGGTTACTTCTGATATAAACAACCAATTTCACGCACCGCGATCACTATACAATACCTTTCGGTAATCATTACAGCTAATGCTCGTATTCACCGGAAACTGATTTTTGTATAAATTTGATGTTGGAAAACCTCTGTAATTATTGCATATGGGACAACGATATATTTCATTGTAATTTTATCTATTCTGGTACTGTTTTTAACTAAACATTCATGGATAAATTCATGAAAAAAAGGTTAAGGTTCTACTCTGGTAGGTATCCTACTCAGCGGGTACCCTCTAAAAAACGCAGACTCTGCGTTATGCCCTACATGGATTAGAATCTATATTTTAAATAAAACTAAAGAGTTTTTTGTTTGTTTGAAGGCGTTCTTCAGTTTATGCAAAAAAAAGTACAAATTATTCACACATTTTTGCGAACAATTACTAAGTACTTCAAAGTAGCCTGAAGTTTTTAGGAGATGCTAAAAGAGAATTTCACATAGGGTATCCTACTCAGCGTGTGCCCTCTAAAATGCATTAGGTATATTGACGCCTGGGCATTTGAAAAGAGATGAAAAATTACTTTATTCTGGTCAAGGTTAATATTTGTTAACTTTTTTTATACCTCTGAGGTGGCAGACAAGCATACGGCCCACCTGATAGAAAGTGATCACCGTAACCTATAGACGTTTTCAACTCCAAAGGTTCTACATACTCGCGCTGTCGACCTTTTATTAACCTTCTAAGACCCCTTTTGAAGAACCCCATACTATAGACGTTCGGGAAAACCCAGACAGGGTGTTCATTTCCATCCAATTCTCAATCTAAGCGTACGAGGTATAAAGCCTCTATTACACCTAACCGAATGCGAGCGCACCGGACGCAAAGTGTGAGGGTAAACACCGCGAGCGGTGCGATGACAGAAGGTAGCAGATTAAGGTGGGCATCATATCAAACAACTCTTCAGACCGTTTTACAGGCGATAGTACAGACAAGGAGGCAAAGTCTCTTCTGTCGCGAAGGGGTTCAACACTGCCCGCTAGTAAAGAATCGTTGACAATCCTCATAGCACGCCTTTCTACCGAGTCGAAAGGTCGAACCTGGTAGTCAGGTGCACCAGCACAAAGGTGAAAGCAATACTCCATGTGTGGCCGCACTTGTGACTTATATAGGAGCAGTGTTTACTCTGCAGTAAAGTACTACCACGCCCTGTTGAGCACACCCAGCTTTTAGTAGAGTACTGCTAATGCCCGTCCCTTTGCTACATTTATCCAAGTAATATAATATTAACGAAATATAAACGGATAAGAAGAAAAGAGAGGTTCGCTATGCTCGTAATCAATGGTATTTGGATAAATGCAGATATGGGGAGAGGCTGTTCGATAAACACGACGCATTCAACTTGCATAAAGAAATAAGGTCTATGATCGGCACAACTTCTCTCATAAATAGACTCGTGGATGAGATGGGTCTTCCAATACTGGATGTTCAGAAAAAGAAACTTATGTGGGAGCAATACATCAGGACTATGTTTGCAGACGATTCCCGAACTTCCATAACAACTAGTAACACCTGTGAGGGACTCTCGATATTAAAGGAAGAAGTTTGGAGTGCTTTACGTAGAGCTAAAGTTGGGAAAAATGCTGGACCGGATGGCATCCACATTGAAGTACTGAAATGGAAGATAACATAGACGCCCTGGTTGAGTTGATGAATCATCATCATCCGAGCGTCTGTCCCAGTTGCGTCTCGCGACGCCCGGGGTCCGCTTTCCTACATTTTCTCCTCCACTTCGCACGGTCGTCGGCATCCCCTGTGGTGAGACCATTGGCACGCATGTCATCCCTTACGACGTCAAGCCAGCACTTCTTGGGTCTTCCCCTCTTACCGGGACCCGGCGGGGCTGACATGGCCAGACATTTGTTACCTACGTAGCCCGGCGGTTGCCGCAAGACGTGACCATACCAACGAAGGCGACACTCTTGCAACTTGTCTGCAATGTCACGGACGTGAAGGCTGCCGCGGATGCGAGAGTTCCTCACGCGGTCCATCCGCGTGACTCCACACATCCACCGCAGCATCTTCATTTCCGTGACACGCAGCTCCTGCTTGTGTCGCTCCAATATCGGCCACGTTTCACTGCCATGTAAAAGGACAGGTCTAATAATGGTTTTGTAGACCTGTCCCTTCAACCGGATCGGCATTTTAGGGTCACAAATGATACCGGTCATCTCCCGCCATTTGGCCCACGCGGCAGCAATTCGTGACTTGACATCGCAATCGATGTCACTGGACGTGTGAAAAACAGATCCCAAGTATTTAACCTGGTCCGTGCGCTCGACCAAATCACCGCCTATGCGGACGGATGTGGAATCTGTCGAGTTTAGTGCCAAGTACTCGGTCTTCGCCACATTTAGTTTCAGACCGCCGTTCTCAAGCGTCTCCTTCCACGCCTTTACACGTCGCACCAATCTGCCCCTGTCCGCGTCTGCCAGCGCAATATCGTCAGCATACATGAGCAACCATGGAGGCTGCTCATGCGGGTTTCTGATGCTGTCCGACAATTCGTCTAATATTACACTGAACAGAAGCGGACTAAGGACAGAACCCTGGTGTACCCCGACGGTGATGGGGAAGGGTTTCGTGTCGCCAACAGCAGTCCGAACCATTGAGTCGGAGTCACAGTACATGTCCCGGATAGTGTCAATATAGACCTCTGGAACCCCTTTGGACCGCAGTGCCCACCAGATCATCGCACGAGGAACACAGTCGAAGGCCTTCTGCATATCTAGAAACAAACAGTGCAGAGGCGTGTTCTTCGATCTGTATTTCTCTGCGACAACCCTCAGGGCAAAAACAGGGTCCGTGGTCCCATGACCAGGGCGAAACCCATATTGACACTCCGAGAGAGTACACTCCTGCCGGATCCGAGAGTCTATAATCCTCTCGAAGATCTTCATGGTGTGGGACATCACCTTAATACCGCGGTAGCTCCCGCACTCCTGCACTGACCCTTACCTTTGAAGACTGGAGTAATAATACTCAGTCTCCATTGGTTTGGGATCTGCCCGCTGAGGAGTATGCGGTTAAAAAGGTTTACTAAGATGCCCACACCGCGAGGACCCATCGCCTTCGCCTTTGAGTTGATGAATCTGGTGTATGAAACAGGGGAGTTACCAAAAGACTGGTTAGTGTCAGCCTTCGTTACTCTGCCGAAAAAGAAAAATGCTAAGAAATGCGAGTAATTTCGAACTATAAGCCTAATGAGTCAAGTACTCAAACTATTTCTTAGCATTATACATGAACGCGTTAAAATCAAATGCGATGAACAGCTTTCCGACAACCAATTTGAATTTAGATCTGGAGTCGGCACGAGAGAGCCTCTCTTTGCTTTACAAGTTCTAGTGCAAAAATGTAAAGACATGCAACAAGATGTCTACCTGTGCTTTATTGATTACGAGAAGGCGTTTGATGGAGTACTACACGATCGACTTATCGCGCTATTAGTAGACATCGGTTTGGACAACAGGGACATCAGAATCATCCAGAACTTGTATTGGAATCAACGTGCTAAATCCGTGTAAATGGTGAGGAATCTGAAGATGTTGAAATCAAAAGGGGCGTACGTCAAGGTTGCATACTATCACCTAAACTCTTTAATGTCTACTCGGAGGCTATTATGGCTGAAGCATTAGAAGATCTAGACTGTGGTGTCAAAGTAAATGGAAGACTAATTAATAATCTAAGATACGCGGATGACACAGTGCTCATAGCATCCTCAGACCAAGAACTTCAGACAATGGTCGACAAAGTGAACGTGTGTAGTGAGTAGAGCGGTCTTAGTTTGAACAAGGATAAAACGAAAATTATGGTAGTTTTAACCAGGCAGCATGGGGACGCGTGTATATCTGTTGAGGGACACATACTTGAACATGTACAAATACCTCGGTACGTGGTTAAATGAATCTTGGGAAAGTGATCAGGAAGTAAGAACCCGTATCGAAATAGCTCGCAGGTCCTTCAATAAGATGAAGCGTGTTCTCTGCAACCGTAACCTCAGACTGTGTTTGCGCATTAGAATGCTCCGTTGTTACATCTGGCCCATTATTCTATATGGATGTGAGGCTTGGACGATCAAAGAAGACCTCAGAAAACGTGTAGAGGCGTTTGAAATGTGGGCATACAGGTGGATGCTTGCTATTAGCTGGACTCAAAAAGTAACCAATGTTGAGGTTCTCCGACGAGTAAAGCAGAAACGTGAACTTTTGCAGACCGTCAAACAAAGAAAAGTTGCCTACCTAGGACATGTATTGAGACACGATAGGTACGAGTTACTGCAACTAATTATGATGGGAAAAGTCGCGCGCAAAAGACGTGTCGGTCGGAGGAAAAAATTTTGGTTGCGTAACATCCGGGATTGGACGGGGATAGCGAGTGCAGTTGAACTCTTTCGCCTCGCAAGAAATAGAGATGAATACTCCAAATTGACTGCCAACCTTCGTTAATCGGAGAGGCACCTTAAGAAGAAGAAGTGTGATAGTCAGTTCGATTTACAGTTTGTAGGATTGAAATTGAGTTTTATTATAGTACTGTAAATACAGCTGTCAAGAAAAAATTCCACGATCTTAAACAATAGATATCCGTGTATGACTGTAAGTATGTATGACTGGCGGACGCCAAGGCGTCACTGCATTGGAATTATAGGTCTTCTATCCATTAATCCATTAGGTACTTTTAAATTTGTTTGACGCTGGGGACTATAATATAACTAAGAATTGTAATGTTTTGTTCCAACCATCTGTTTTATTAGCCTGCTAAGTGTAGATGTTATTTTATTGTTTAAAATATCGATTTTTGGTAAACAGTTGTTGGTTTTCATAAACAGATATACAAATTAAATTTTTTTTTTACACGAAATACAACAAAATGAAACAGTTACATATTTTGCATCCGTACTTTGGGCCGAGTCTACTAATTCAATTGTGTCAGAATATGTAGAATCGAAATCATCGCTCTCTAAATAACAGACGCTACTGTACTATTTTGACAGTTTTTGTAGTCCTTATTACAATCGCTCCCCAATAGACTTCTATCGTCCGATAGAATTTTACTAACACGTGACGCGCTAGTGGCCGCCTGTAAGTTTTGTACCAGTTTTGGTAGTCTACTAATATTTTGACAGCTAAAAACGATTCTGGTTCTATTCTGCGGCTTGTGAATTGCGATCGTGTCTAGTAGTAGATTGATAATATGATAGATTTTGTAGACTACCTAGTTTTGAACCAACCACAATAGAATCGCTATAAAACATAAGTAAAACGGGTTTCGATTGTAAAATAGTCTGCCCCCAGCTCGTACAGTAAGGCTCGAATGCAGTCAGGGCTTCCATCGTGATTGTCTCCTTAAGATTCAAGAAAGAAGAAAGTAGATTGCGTGAGTGCATCTCTCGTGTTGTAGTCATCTATATATGTAATGGTAACCGAGGCTGCTACCTTAGCGTTATAAAACAATAATGAATTACGTACTCGTAAATTGTTAATACGGCGGTTGATTTCAGATGAACGAAAAAGGAGAACTTTGGATTGATGGCGTAAATGAAATGACGCGAAAATATCTCTCAACTGATCCTATTCGTATGAAAAAGAGTGAAGAGTTCACAGAGGCGTGTAAAAGTGGTATTTATTTCCAGCTTTTAATATTTACTAGCGAAGCTAGAGCATCATCTGAATTACGAGCAAGAGGGGTTGGCCTGTCTACTTCAGCTCTCTCTCTAACAGTCATTTCCAACTATATTAAATAGCTCCTACTTATACACTGAATGACTGGTCCAGGCGGGTCTCACAGAATTCTACCAAAGGAGTCTTATTGTAAGGTTTAGAGTAGGTTGCTGATAGTGGAGATGAGCTGACATTTTGTTAACAAGTTCTATGAAGCTATGAGCTTGATCTCCTACAAAATATCGATCGCTAATATCATGATTAGCAGCAGTACAACAAGAATCAAATGGTGTGGATGTACTGGATTGGGGTAGGTCCCCAAAACAAACTAAGGATCAAATTATTTAGTAGTAACTTGAAACTAAGTTTAAAAAGCAATTAGAATACTGACTACATCATAATTATAATAAGGCAAACATTACTAGTTTAGCGGTCAAAGTACCTCCCCCTCCTAAGGCAAAGGAGTAGACTTGGTGAGCTCAAATCCATTAAAATTATGCTAAACTTATTTTATTTATACTTTCAGTGAATGATGTCCCTGTTAATGACGGAGAAAGAGGTTGTGAAAGAGCAGCGTTAATCTTTAAATGTACAGTGGAAAAGGCTCCGTATGTAAGTATGACGTGTTGGTCTCACCAAGCAGAACCTCACCAAAATCAAATAGATACACAAAGTTCTAATAAAACGTGAAATTTGACAGAATTAAAGTGTATATGAAGAAGAAGAGCATAATTGAAATATTGTACATAAATGCATTAGTTCAAACTTGTGTGTTGTAAGTGGCCCCTAAGGTGCCCCACCAAGATCTCTTGGGCCCAAACAACTTTACATGCTGGTGGTGCACCAGCTGACATCCGGACGAGTCAACAACGTAGGCGCCCTTGCCGAGTTGCGAGGTCTGGCAGTCACTCCCAACAAAGCCATAAATTTAAAGCCATACAATAGCTGTTCCTAGCAGCCAAATACAAGTGAACTCAAGGCTACAAATCCAGATAGGTTTTGAAAGCCATTGGGAAAACATTTCAAATGAAGGACATAATATTAGTTCAAACTTAATATAAATAATAAATATCGTTGGGACAACTCACACAACGCCATCTGATTCCAAACTAAGCAGAGCTTTTACAATGGTAATCAGATAAGTGATAAACAACTCATATATTTCTAAATACATACATATTATAGATAAATAACACCCAGACCAGAATAAACCATCGTGCTCAACACACGAAGTTTTTTTCCTGTGTTGGAATCGAACCCACAAACTCTTGCGTAGCAGTCGGATACACTCCACTCTGAGGCAGTCTTAATTATGGTTTCGTATTTATTAAGTCATCGCAAAAGATTTTCTCACGATTTATAAGTAGGCAAGTTGGAAAATTCTAAAAATATCAAAAGAATTTTAAGTAAAAATGATCATTTAAATGAGTATTAAGCTTTTTTTTATTAAGCAAAGAAAAGCAGAAGCTGTTCGTTTTGATTTGCTTAATATTGACAAGGGTGATTATACTAATGACACTAAGCAATACAAATTGCGTTACCTGATACGTGATGTTAATTATTTTGCTATTTCCGTAATAAAGTGTTACCGTTTATGGAAAAAGTAAATTGTTCTGCAATTAGTCTTAATCTAGTTATGAAGGCCAATACTCTCGTGTGACGAACTAGTTAAATATGCCATAATTATCTGTCTAGTAAAAACTTAAGATGAACAAATGCAATGAGGTAGGTTAGTCTGAATAAATCCTACAATATTATAAACGCGTAAGTCTGTATGTATGGATGTTTATAACTCTTTCACGTAAAATGTATTAAATGGATTTTGATAAAACTTTACAATAATATAGCTTACACATCAGAATAACACATAGGCTACTTTTTATCCCGGGCACAAGTTCCTGTGGTAAACAGGAACGGGAAAACTTCACCACGCCTGCTGCGGAGCCGCTGGCGTCAACTAGTAATGTATAAAACAATCCTAAAAAAAGAGTAACGGAATAAAAAACTAACATAAATGATAATACATCACACATTCAGCCTTTATCCCAAGGGGTTAGGCAGAGGAGAACTACACACCCACACTTTGCTCGTAGTTTCGTCGGTAGTTGGAGAAAAGACTATTTTCGTCATAATATAATTAAACTAGAAAATTCTGTAACCACTTTGTAGTTCGAACCAAACAGTCAGTCAGAATCAGAACGGGCGTTACACATCCCACAAATACAAAAAAATATCATTGAAGGGGTAGAGAGAGGCATACTTATACTCGTATGTACACATTTCACCGTTTACATTGATTCTTGCGTAACAGGTGTCGAGCCCAGTGCCGTGTTGATATTGACAGACGGAGGTTCTGGTGACCTTTTTTTTTAAACTATAATGACTCCAGCTTGCATTAACGGCTACCATATTACTGGCAACCAAAACCAACAGATTCATTTGCCTCCCGAAGCAAGTACACAATTTCTAAAATAATGTATTTTATGATGTTAACAAGGAATCGGTACGAAATTCTTCAAGCGATTAAAGTGTTTATTTTTGTTCCTGCAAATTGGGCGACCTGTTATCTTCAAAAACAAATCTATTTGGGCGATCTAAAAGATCTCTATCTACAAAACAGTATTGGTAAAGTACACAGAATAAATTTGTTTAATCACTTTCTAAGTCCTAACAACAAACGGGTTCTCAAACTCTTCCTACAATTAATTTGTTTGCAAAAAAATTGATGACATATTTGTTTTTGTTTCAGTTCGATTTCGTGTAGCAAAACTTCGCATTGCAAGATATTATCAAGCGGAGAAAAACTTCAACTTTTTTAAATACCCACCATCTTATTTATAACGTATTAAGCGAAATTTGAAGTACATTTAAATTAAGTAAGTTATTTTTATTCATGTAAGTTACAATGAAATTTTAATAAAATAATAAAATATTGGTACAGACTGCTTTTATTAATCCATCCAAAGCACTCACTGAATAAATAGATATCAAATGATGTACCTATCATTTCATATACTCATTAAACTTTAATGTTATCTGCCATAGGTAGGTAATTTCTAGTAATAGGTTTTTGCAGTTTAATTTTACATTATTATTAGAGATTAAATTTAAAATACATATATAAACCACCCTATACGCTGGCAAACGTTCACGATTCTACATTACTTTGGTTAGCAAACTAATATGTGGAACTATATATTTATTTTATTAGCAATATGTGGCTGTGTTTATGTAAGTATAGATATTTTTCGTATTTATTTACACTTGAAATGTTGTTTATTGTCTGAAATACATAACAAATCCTCGTATAACAGGAGTAATTCAAACATTTTTTTAGGAATAGTTCAAACTTGCAAGGAATGATTAGATATAATCACAAACATTCTATTGGAAAATATTCAAATACACAAAATTTTCTCAACTTAAATTTTTAATAAATTACTATACCTTGAAATAAGGGAGTAATCGATTTTATAAGGCCTACGTCCAGTAGTAAACTGTCATAGGTTGATTTAATAATATGTATAAATATTGTGGGACCCTATTCACACAGCGCCATCTAGCCCAAAGTAAGCTAATATAAGCTTGTGGTATGGGATCTAGATAACTGATAAACATACGTACATATTACTAAATACATACATATTATACATAAGAAATACCCAAACTCCGAAACACACTTTGTGGATCACACAAATATTTGTTCTGACCCGGGAATCAAACCCGGGACCTCAGCGCGGCAATAGCATACACTACCACAGCGCCACCGAGGCAGTCATTTGATTGATTGAAGAAAGTGCACGCTGTTAGAAGTCCAAGCATATCTATATCTGAGTGCATCATGATGAAGCAGTCTTACCTTAACCATTTTTTACTAGTGCCACGGTAGTATAATAAATAATTTTATCATTATTTACTGATAGACATTAACAGAAGACGAAGTGAAATTACAAGTGACAAAATTGGTACTCAAATGTAATAATGGCTTGGTCGATTTATCGGAGTTATTACTGCTGCAGCGTTATATTCTTCCTACGAAGCCTGAAGTAAAATGCATACTGGCATGCGCTTACAAAAGTTATGGGTCTGTAAGTATCATAGGTAAGGACCTATTCATCCAAAGGTTGCCTGTAAGAGATTGCTGCTTACAATATGGCCTATAGAATTCTTAGAATAATAACTTTCGTGAGCGTTGTTCATTATTACAAACTACGGTTATACTCACGTGTGAATTTCGGGATAGCCCGACTAGTTTCGGACCTAACACAACTGATTGTTTTCTGACACAACGTGCTCTTCGCCAGAGAGATTGCTGGCAACGCAGTGCCAGCGCAGCTTCCGACGTAGCTTGACGCTCCTCTTGAAAAAGGACTTCTGTTAGGTCCGAAACTAGTCGGGCTATCCCGAAATTGACACGTGAGTATAACCGTAGATTGTAATATAGAATCCTCTTTAACAAATCACAGTATCCGCGTAGATATTTCTTTTTCTGTGATGGAGTAAGTACAATAAGAAATACCTAGTCAGGTCATAAGTATTGTCACACAGTAAAAACTTTTCTTTTAGAATGCTGGCCACAAAAAAGTTTATTGAATTCGAATTTCGAATTGTTCCGCGTGTCCAACGAGGTCATTTTCCACCCTCGCTCATGGTATGGTTGGGAGTTTTTTATTGGGGCTTAACAGAGGTACATTTTTGTGAGAAAGGTGTAAAATCGAATGCAGTTGTGTATCAAAATACAGTCCTGACGAACCTTGTGGAACCTGTTTCGCATACCATGTTCAATAACAGGCACTGGGTATTCCAACAAGATTCGGCGCCAGCTCATAGAGCGAAAAGCACACAAGACTGGCTGGCAGCGCGTGAAATCGACTTCATCCGGCACGAAGACTGGCCCTCTTCCAGTCCAGATTTGAGACCGTTAGAGTACAAGATATGGCAACACTTAGAGGAAAAGGCGTGCTCAAAGCCTCATCCCAATTTGGAGTCACTCAAGACATCCTTGATTAAGGCAGCCGCCGATATTGACATGGACCTCGTTCGTGCTGCGATAGACGACTGGCCGCGCAGATTGAAGGCCTGTATTCAAAATCACGGAGGTCATTTTGAATAAACTTTATTGTCATAAGAATCTATATTTTGTTAAGTTCATTTTGGTATATAAATGGTTACATAATGAATAAACTTGTTTCAATTATTTTATATTAAACATGTGACAGAATTTATGACCTGACTACGTATTATCTATCTATTGAGGGATCAGGGTCTAAGCCAGCCTCAGCAAGTAGTAGGTACACCTGCTGACTAAAAGACGAGGTTATAGGGACATGAAGGATAATTTGAACCAAATCTCTGCAAACCTTCTTTCCAGCTTGATAGAATAATTTCAAGCGCCCTCCCAAACCTAAATGGTAGCGGTCTACATCCAGCAGTGGACTGTAATTGATTGATCAATTTATAAACCAAAATGGCAAAGAGCGAAAAGTCAACTACCAAATATTCAATTTTCACAATAGAGACCAAGAGCGAGAAAGTTTACATTTATAATTCTGCTACAATGCTATTTTTGAGCTAGCCTAAACAATTGGATTGGGTACGTGTCCAAAAGGTTATAGAACTGCAACCGAACCAGGAAAATTGCAAAAAAAAGCGACTTTATTAATGGTGGATTATTTAACTAACTAACTAACTATCTTCACGCTGTATCCCTGACGAGGTAGTCAGAGAGGACAGATCGCCAGGCTTCGCGATCCATGCATACTTCTTTCGCTTCTTCGAGATTCATCAATCGCTTCATACACGCACGTCTGGGTATCCGAGTACTTTTGACCTTTCCGTTTTTGAGCAATCTGCTCACGTGGTCTTCATATGTAAGTCTCGGCCTACCCTGACTCCTTCTACCCTCTACTTTTGAACAATATATATTCTTCGTCAATCGTTCCTCACTCATTTGTTGGACGTGTCCAAACCAACGGAGCACGCCCTTTTCCAGCTTAACGCTGACACTTTCATTCAAACCTGCCATATTGCGTATCACTTCGTGGATTATTTAAGTACTCTTAATACGTATCTCTGACGGAGTAGTAAGATAGGACAATCGCGATTCATTTATCCTTCTTTCGCGTCCAGCAAATTCATTAAACGTTTCATACTTGCACATCGCTCGTGCGCTCGTGGCCCCGCGGTCTCAGTGTTCTGTAAACGATCACTGAGTTACGCAACTTTCACTATGGCTGGTCCTCGGATGGGTGACCACTTTGTGGTATTTACATTTGCGAGCGTTTACGTGCTTCGGAATCGGATCCCCGAAGGGTTGGCAGAGGCATATTATATGCCTACTTTTCACCATGTGTATTTCTGTCTCACGTAATAGTTGGTGAGCCCATTGCTTATTTGTTGTAAAACGGTATTCAGTTGACATAAGTAGAGAAAGACGCGGTCCCACAAGTGTCGTATTAGGGCTTCCTTCACGTACGCTTTAGGTTTAAAGAATTTATTCTCAAAAATTACAAAAACCACATGAGAACATAATTGAAACAGTTATATACATTTCGGTAACCAAAGTTCAAAGAATATACATATATAACATTTGGCGTTTTAACATGCGTAGGCTTTAATTGTAGAAGAAAATCCCTGCGTTGGTTTTCTGGAACTTTTACGATATGAGGTTCTTCTAAAGCAGCCTTAGAAGGTTTTTTAACCGTGTTTGTAGAGCAAATGTAGAACTTCTGGTGTTTCAAACGTCTATAAGCTAAGATGTTAATTTTCAGTCAGGTGGCAGATATAAAATTCAAATTTAAAGTGTTTTTTGTACTGTCGCAAATTTTCAGATGACTAAAGATGGACTGTATGATCTCGACTTTGCATACAAAGCAGCAGAACAGATGAAAAACGGTGACGAAAACCGACTAGTTAATTTCAAAAAGTTTTCCGATGTCTGTAACAAAGGTAATGTTATGCCTACCATGATAGATAATAGGAACAAATTCTAAGAAAATGTATACTTGTGATACCTATATATTGGGCAGTTATTTAGTAAATACGTGGGCTGTTCCAAAACTTTTATTTTGATAAATTTAAAATTGTTAGAATGTAAAATTGTTGACCTTAACTTGAAAAGTATCTTTTGTGATCACTAAAAATGTATTTTCTTCGAGCTATATCTCTATATTTTTTTTTTCATATAAGATAAAACATACATAAAGTCAGTGTTACAGTACCACATAAACCTCTCAGGTTTGTGCGTGATAACTTACAATCGTCTTTTCAAAGTAATTTTGGTAGTTATGTATTACATCGTTCAAATTCGACAATGTTCTGTTCAGGTGTGTTTATAAACTAGACAAGAAAAAAGATTTTAATTTGTATTTAATATTTTTTTCTGTTGTGACGTTTCTTAAAGAAGTTGGTATAAAGTTAATTAGTCGCGGAATAAGGAATGCACACGTCCGCTCGCCGTAGTAGTTCTTAGCGGGCACAGTAACCAGTTTCTTTTGAGCTACAGTACGCGTATAAACAGGATGATCTATTTCAGTTTGTATTTCTTTATATCAACGAAATACTTCGACAGCCTCTTCTGCAGAGTTAAATTTTAAGTGGGAATGAAATTTATTTTCTTGGGATTATTTCAGATTGGATGTAGCAATATGGTGTATAGTACTAAACCTAAAATATTCAATTAGTCCATGGTTCTAGCAGCTAAAAGCGTCATTTTCCACAACGCCGTTTAGCCAAAAGAAAACCCCTAGACCACTGATATACATAACTTATATATTTCTAAATATTATACGTAGGAAACTCCTAAATTCCGAAAAAAATATTATATTACAAATAAAAGAACATCATCATCATCCGAGCGTCTGTCCCAGTTGTGTCTCGCGACGCCCGGGGTCCGATTTCCTACATTTTCTCCTCCACTTCGCACGGTCGTCGGCATCCCCTGTAGTGAGACCATTGGCACGCATGTCATCCCTTACGACGTCAAGCCAGCACTTCTTGGGTCTTCCCCTCTCACCGGGACCCGGCGGGGCTGACATGGCCAGACATTTGTTACCTACGTAGCCCGGCGGTTGCCGCAAGACGTGACCATACCAACGAAGGCGACACTCTTGCAACTTGTCTGCAATGTCACGGACGTGAAGGCTGCCGCGGATGCGAGAGTTCCTCACGCGGTCCATCCGCGTGACTCCACACATCCACCGCAGCATCTTCATTTCCGTGACACGCAGCTCCTGTTTGTGTCGCTCCAATATCGGCCACGTCTCACTGACATGTAAAAGGACAGGTCTAATAATGGTTTTGTAGACTTGTCCCTTCAACCGGATCGGCATTTTAGGGTCACAAATGAGGTGTCATTTGTGACCCTAAAATGGAATCCGACGCGGCAGCAATGCGTGACTTGACATCGCAATCGATGTCACTGGACGTGTGAAAAACAGATCCCAGGTATTTAACCTGGTCCGTGCGCTCGACCAAATCACCGCCTATGCGGACGGATGTGGGATCTGTCGAGTTTAGTGCCAAGTACTCGGTCTTCGCCACATTTAGTTTCAGACCGCCGTTCTCAAGCGTCTCCTTCCACGCCGTTACACGTCGCACCAATCTGCCCCTGTCCGCGTCTGCCAGCGCAATATCGTCAGCATACATGAGCAACCTAGGAGGCTGCTCATGCGGGTTTCTGATGCTGTCCGACAATTCGTCTAATATTACACTGAACAGAAGCGGACTAAGGACAGAACCCTGGTGTACCCCGACGGTGATGGGGAAGGGTTTCGTGTCGCCAAAAGCAGTCCGAACCATTGAATCACAGACAGAGAATTACAAATAAAAGAACAATTAATCAATAAAGAAACAACTATACAAGTACATAGATGGCGCATGATTTCACATTTGAAATAAGTAAAAAAAATTGATTTTTTAAATTATTGATTGTATATATTCTGTGACTAACAATCTTTGGAACACCAAAAGGACTTCAGGCGGCAAAACGACTGACAGCATACGCTTGCAGTTTATTATTTTTCAATACACTTACTCATAACATGCCTCTTATCTCACGGCAATTAGACACATAATGATACCTATTATCAAACTGTGGTTTTTTGATTGTTATTATGTCACTAGTGGGATAATAGATATTTTTTTAATGCTCTGGTTGAAACGCATTATTCTTAAAAAAAAATACAAAATAGATCGCGTTCAATAGAACAAATAAATTAATACAGTTGAAATTAAAGTTATATATTAATTAAAATATCTTCAAGTATTAGTTACTAGCTGAACCGCGCAACTTCGTTTGCGCCACATAAGAGAAACAGACGAAGAGAGATTGTTAAAGAAGGTGGCGCGAAGGCTATTCTTAGGAAACAACTTTTGAAGTATCCCACTGCCTGTAAACTCCAAGGAAAAATATCTATTTGTTTTATTTAGTATTATATTATTCATAAGTGTATTGAAAAACGTCGTATGATACACGTGTGTATTGTTGATTACCGTCTTCGGCCTTCTTTAGACCCTCGCCTTACGGCTCGGGTCTCAATAGCGCCTCAGCGGTAATCACCAATTTTACACACTTGTAACATAATCTACTATTCTAATACTAGTGCATTTATCTTGTTTTATGTGCGGAGTGGTGGTTTCTTGGACATAAAAGTTGTATTAATGTGCTATAGTGAAAGACAATGATATAAATGCAGTTAAATGCTGTTTTCTATCTTGCCGCAGAAATCCCACTGAAAACCTCAGTGGAACATTTTAGATAATAAGAAAGGATTCAGGAAAATATACCATTGTTTTCTTTCAGTAAACGATGTTCAAGTCAGTGATGGCACAAAGGGTTGTGAAAGGGCGGCACTAATTTTTAAATGTATTGTTGAAAATGCCTCTAAGGTCAGTATCTCTACAGTTGACTAAAAGAGGTTTGCTTTAGTAGTTAATAATGTAAGTCATCTAATATTTGATAGCATGAGAAGGCTTGGACTTGATAATAATAGATGAATTTAAAGGTAGTCATTTTGGAGCAGTAAATTTTGCTACAGTTTCAAAAATAGAATTGATTCAACGACGACCGACGATTGAAAAGAATTAGTAAAAAAAAAATCGATTTCGGAGGCTAACAACCATCTCACTGTGCTTTCGAAGTAGCTCTATCCTGCGACCCTGTTGAGGCGAGGCTGAATACCGGGTTGGTTTAGGTTAAGGTAGTGTTAGGAGTAAACTGAGCTGCCCTGCTAACCCCACAGCAGGATAGCGAAGAAAAAACATCTCACAGTGACTTGACCTGCAAATCCTGTGATTCAGTTGATGCAAGGTGGAACAGCTTGGTAGTTTATTCGGTAGTATGGCCCCTTTCCAGGTCTCCTATACAAAATATATAGCTGCCCTCGCAACAGAAGGTGAATTGCCTATATGCCATGATAAAAAAAATACCCCTGGAGAAACTGTTTCTTAGTGATCATAGTACTTGCAACAGTACCGAAATATCGATCTCACAAAGTAACATTTTAAAAATATCTAGTTTATTTTAACACTAATACCTACTAATGTTTTTCTGTTTTAGTTTGGATATAAATTATAAGCTGTGGTGAGGTATTCACGTTCAATAAAATGTCTGGATGAAAATGTAATGCTCTAAAGTGAATAAAAAATTTAAACACAGGGTTTATTCAATTTGAATTTCCTGATGAAATGTAAATGTAATTTTATTCTTTAAATTTGTAGCTTGTAAGGGTCCTTATAATGATGTAATGCTCCATATTTTAAACTATTGAGTGAGTGATTGTAATTGTTAATATTATTTTCTGGTGTTAATAAAACCAAAATAAAAATAATGTTATTTTAATAAAACTTGATCTTCTCTTCTTAGAGTATCTCCTCCTATCCCAGTGGCTTCCAAGCCCTACCAGGGGGTTGTCACTCCGCAGTTTAGGTATATTCGGGCAGCGCACCGCTCGGAGCGGCTAATGACAGTGGGTTGCCGCTGCCGCTAAACTGGCTACTACGAAAGTCGTGATCTTAATAAATCAACTACGTAAAAAACTCATGTGACAATCCCGCGCGGACTTAGCCGCTTCATAAAACTCTGGCGCGCAAAGAGAATTCAACGTTCGAGCGCATTCTTAAGTTTCAATTTTACTTGCAGGCGGCGAGACTTGGTATGTTTTGATACCTAAAACTGACTTTTGTTAGGGGAGGGAAACTTCTGTACGTAGTACTATTACTTATTCTGTGGCGCTACTTGGATTTGGAGATTGATCCAAAAATAAAATAAAAAACAAAGTATCCAAGCAAAACTGGACCCCAAAGTCCACTTTGTTTTGCTGAACAGAACAGAGCAGAACAGATATGGATTGGTTTTTGTTGACCATTGAGTTCCTTTTTACGTCTTACCTTTCAACCAGCTAAGGCACCTGTGTCGTTCGCAGTTACGTTACTATTTAACTGTAGTCCAGCAACTAACTGTATTCACGCAAACCCCTACAGCAAAGCCAAATAGCTCGTGTTAGGAGTAGGTTAGCTATCGGTAATTTAATGACTGGAATCGATCTGGATCGACTCAAATTGCGACCAAACGTGAGTCTCACACCGTAACCGCCGCTTTGTTCTTCATGCTAGCATTTATTCCACGTGGCTTTCAAACCCTACCTAGATTCGTATCCATTCCTTGTACCCATACTTAGATACTTTGTATCATACCCATTAGCCATACTGATTGGCTGCTCGTAACAGCTATCGTTTAACACTTTATTTTCATCCTCGTTGTAAGCGACTGCCCCCGATCCTGTAAGGGTGCCAGAGTAGTTTACCTCGTCCGTCCGCACTTCACAACGCAGCAGGTGCACCAATGGTGGGTAACTCCGTTTGGGTCCCGAAGATATCGGTGGGGCCCCTTACGTCTATCATTTGTATAGTGTAAGTAGAATGTAGCACCTAAGTATATTGAATCTTAAATAGGTACTGATGAAATATTACACTATAATAGCGTAAAGAAAATCCACTCCCACAGAGATAAAAGAACTGTATCAAATTCCCGCCATAATGCATCACCCGATAGCGATGTGAAGAATTGCATTTTTTTTCGTTATCATTTGGAATAATATTACCCTTGATTCAAATAACAATTGTAATTAATTCAAATCAAAATCAAAACATCAATTCGCACGATAAATTTGTGAAAGTACCTATTAAATTCGAATTCTTACTCTTTATAGCGAGCCGTCAGTCATCATCACCTCCGTAGTGCCAGCTGCAAGCTTACATTATTTATATATCATTACCTATATCTCGTTTACATTATGATTCAAGGAAGATTTGATCTTTATTTTTGTTGTTCAGAACACAATTTATACAGAAAACTGTGATTTCATCTTCACTTTTTTTAAAAATCCTTAGGACATTTTATTCCCTATATACCTGGGTCATAATTAATAGCTGTAATTAATAATAAAGTACGTAAAGCAAAGCGTAATTAATAATAGACCTAAGTATGTTATTTATTCGAATTAAATGATGCGAAAAACTTATCTCTAGACATAAATCTATTTTTTTTAATTACATGGCACATAAAATGGCCAAATTATGAGTGGCAATACAATTTAATATAATCTTAATTGGTACATATTTAGGATGCTTTATTTGTTCAGTTATATACCACACACATATGTACCTGTTTTACATAATATGCTATGAATGATAGTATTTTTTAAATTTTAATTATATTTTATACAAAAAATGGACCATTATGTTAATAACGATAATTTTTAGGGTTCATTGTTAAATTAGGAACTATTTGTATAATAGTTTTACCATGATTATATCTGTATTTGTAGACAGTCAAGCGCAGTATAGTAAGACTGTAAGACACAATGCAATATGCAAAAAATATGTGTGTGTACCAAAGTGCACAGGTAAGAAGTAAAACTTGTTTACGACATTTTTTACACCTATAAAATTTCTCTCAAAAGAAGTTTCACATATGATAAAGAAGTTTCACTTCAAAACAACATGGCGCGTAACCAAAAAAACTTGACTTTTTACAGCTATAAAATTTCTCTCAACATCGATCACTTCAAAAATATTTTTACATAATAAAAAGTGGGGTTGTTATTTTTTCATGGTAAGGGTTTGGACATATGTTTTTTTTGACTTGTAAGGGATCCGTTTTTGAAATGTTCCCCCAACTATGTCCTATTATCTAAACGGTTGTTTTTGGGCTTGTGAAAAAAATTAAAGTAGTATAGTAGTATTACTTACTACTTTACGACTTTTAAAATAGTATAAGTTGAATAACAATCTTACTGCCTCTTTATTTGGAGTCCAGATGTATCGGGAGTTACTGGTGTTAATGGAAAGTAATTGTTCTCACTTAGTAATTTAATTCAAATTTGCAGCTATGGAATCCAATCTTGAAGTAAAACACTTTATTATTTAAGTTCCACTTATTTATTATTTAAACCTGACCGGTTTCGCCTTACGGCATTTTCAAAGGATATATTTTCTAAATTTTCAAAGGTTAGCGCATATAATTATAGAAAATGGTGCTAACCTTTGAAAATGCCGTAAGGCAAAACCGGTCAGGTTTAAATAATAAATAAGTGGAACA
Organism: Thumatha senex; assembly: GCA_948477245.1. NCBI lineage: Eukaryota > Metazoa > Arthropoda > Insecta > Lepidoptera > Erebidae > Thumatha > Thumatha senex. The sequence goes on along the minus strand of OX419738.1, from coordinate 10,900,748 downwards.
GTACAAGTGTTTTAGTTCAAGATGTAGCAAATTCCACCAAGTGCCATCAATCAACTGTGTAAACAGTACGGAATCCAACTTTGCTTTACACACACTTAACGGATTTTATGTTGATAAAGGCAGATACTATATGATAAACGGAAGCTAAAATATTCATACAGGAACAAAGCAATCAAACGAACAATCATTAAATTAATTTTCTATAAAATTTGTAATTATTTGATATCTGATATATCAAATAATTACAAAATTTTATAGAAAATTGATAAAAATTTACGTAAATTTATATAATTTGTTGTTATTAGATATACAACATTCTTTTTTTATAATTGATTTGTAATTTTATTTTGTATATAAGGAAGGTACAGGAAGACAATGTAACATTTTTGTATTTCAGTAAGCATTGGGTGAATACTTTATTGATAAGTTTATAAGTACTCTGTAATGTCGATATGCCATTCAATATTTATTTTGTCAGTGATGTACTGCTGTACTTCTGTGAGTATACATGTTTTTATTCTTTTTATACTAGCAATAACTCATACTACGAACTCTGAAGAAAAGCTGAGGCCTAGTGCGTAGTGAAAGTAATTGCGAATATCTTTACTGACTCACGCGCGTTTGAGCACTTTACTCCTGGGGGCCGGAGTCTGCTATTTCAATCGTGTCGAAATCGTCGCTCAATAGAAAACAACCGGTAGGTACAATTATGACAGTTTTTCGTAGTCTACTATTGTAATCGTACTCCAATAGAATAGAATAAACTTTATTGCACCCCAATATAAAAACAAATCATACAAAGAGAGAACAATTTTATAAATGTATAATGAGCGGCCTTATCGCTAAAAAGCAATCTCTTACAGGCAATCTTTGGATGGAGAAAATTGTTAAGGACCACGTAAGAAAAATAGGTAGACTGATATCTATCGGCAGATAGAATTCTACTAACACGTACTGCGCCAGTGGTCGCTAGTCAGTTGCATTTTTGATAGTCTACTAACACTTTGGCAGCTAAAAACAGCGATTCTGGTTCTATTCTACGGCTTGTCAATAGTAGACTCGGTCCCCTGGAGTCGAGAAGGGTTCGCGAGTTAGATGCTAGTTGGCATTACCTCTTTTCGGTACACTTTCGCAGTAACCACAAAACCCACAGACGGCACTCTGATCTCATGAAATCGTCTTTTTCAGGATCTCTATTACCTTGTTTACTAAACGTCTTGGCAAAACTAAAATTAATGTTTCTTTAGTCGGTAATTTCTTAAAATAGGTACTTTAGAAATGAGGATTAAAAGAACTTTCTTGTCTCTGTTTCTTGTCCGACGCTTCGTGTGCGAATAATCTTGAGCACGTTAAGCATGTCGCTGCGACACACGACATGAGTACACACATATGCCAATTTTGCCGCTTTCACGATTTTTATGTATACATATACTTAATATTATCAACAGGCAGTAACAGAGGAAGACTTGAAAATGGACTTGACGAGATTGGTGATGAAGTGTGGTAAGAATATGCTAGATATGAACGAACTGTTACTACTCCAGCAATACGTCACACCCACCAAGACTGAAACTAAATGTATCCTGGCATGCGCTTATAAGGAGAGTGGGATGGTAAGTACCTATTAATAATTATTAGTGTGTATTTTAGTAAAATTATATTTTATTACTTATTATTCCCGCCTTTATCACTGAAGGGACGACATGCATTTCACCTTTAGCATTTTGGTCCCACCTAACAGGTCGTGAGGCCACTGACATGTTGTAATTGACAGGCGCAGGTTGTGATAACCTGCTGCTGAAATTTTGCAAGCTGTCCCTAAGGTTTAACTTGGCTTAACGACTGCCATGTATTGGCAACCGTGACCAGGCTTAACCAGCCTTCTGAAGCATGAAATAGAAATGCCACGAAGCAATCACTCATCCGAGAACCAGATCAACTATCGGGGGGCCAAGTCTACTATTTCAATCGCGTCAGCAAAGAATCGTAATCGTCGCTCAATAAAAACCCACCGGTACAATTATGAAATTTTTTCGTAGTCTACTTTACAATCGTACTACAATAGACTTCCATCGGTCGACCGACAGAATTCTACTAACACGTACCGCGCCAGTGGCCGCTAGTCAGTTGCATTTTTATAGTCTACTAACATTTTGACAGTTAAAAACAGGGATTCTGGTTCTATTCTATGGCTTGTTATTAGTAGACTCGGCCCCCTGGTATGGTTTGGAAGCAACTGGGAAACATTTAAGTCGAAGAAGAAGACATAGGTTCAATCAATGCTTTACCTGTGAATGGATAATTATACATAGGAAACACCCAAACTCCGAAACCAACATTTATGGATCAAACAAATATTTGTTCCGACCCGGGAATCGAACCTGTAATGAAATCTATCAGTTTCAACATAAGGGTGGGAGAACCTTATGTTCAAATTGTTAGACATGATAGATGACAAAAATCTGTTAAAATTGTACCGGTGGCTTTCTATTGAGCGACTATTTCGATTCTATTCTCAAGTCTATTGAAATAATAGACTTGGCCCTCTGGACTCTAGCGTCCATTTTTATGGCTGCTATGAGCAGCTATCGTTTAATTATTAACTTTCTGCATTATTGGGCACGACTGCCGTCTGACCTCCCAACCCCGTAAGGGTGCCTTTGTCGTTGTCTTGTTCGGTACTCAGCAGTCGCACTGCTAGCTTGGTCCCTGGATATCTTACACCCAAAAAGTAGCCTACGTATCACACTTGAAACCTAAAAATATTAACATAAAAATTATGTAAATTTTTTCCTTCACTTTGATATTGAAAAAAAATAAGACCGACAAACTGTCTCTGACTCTATACATATAATTATAAAATATGGTATGAGTATATTAATGAAGTATGTGCCGTAATATACAGATGACATCGGATGGAAAGTATAATCTTGACCAAGCGTACAAAATAGCTGAAATGATTAAGAATGGAAAAGAAGAACGAATGATAAAAGGGAAAGAAATGGCTGATATTTGTGTCAAAGGTAAGTACGTTAGATATCCTTCTCAATTCTAACATCTTCAAGACATCATCTTGTTAAAATGCTGCAACTGTAAGTAGGCGATTATGCTGTTGGCGGTTACAAGTTTGCAGTTATGCAGTCGGAAGATTCCGGATGTAGTAGCACAGTCATATTGCGACAGTCAAAATAATAATTAGTTAGTAAATAATAAATAAAATAAAAAAAATAAAAAAACTCCTGACACAAAAACCAATCCCTTTAAAAAAGTAATAATAAAATTATTTTTAAAATAATTTCAAAAAAAACTAAGTCGCTTCCGGAACTATTGGTTCGTAGTCGGTGATTACATTTGCAAGCGAGATGCAACAGACATTTATATAATGACTAGTTGACGCCCGCGTCTTCGTCACGTAGAGTGTTTCCTGTGGGAAACGGGAACGGAAAAACTTCTCTACGCGGGCGTCAACTAGTTATTGTACAAAGTTTCATTAAAATCCATTTAGTAGTTTTTACGTGAAACAGTAACAAACATCCATTATTACAAACTTTCGCGTTTATAATATATGTACAGCGCAAATTACAGCAATGTTCATCAGTACATAAGATTGTGTGTGACAGCCTAATTTGATTGATGTATTGAATTATTATGATAACTAACTAACTAATTATCTTTACGCTGTATGTAGACATCTCATATGTCTGATGGGGTAGTCAGAGAGGACAGATCGCCAGGCTTTACGAACCATGCATACTTCTTTCGCTTCTTGCAGATTCAGCAATTCATTCATTTCCGTTTTTGAGCAATCTGTACACGTGGTCTTCATATGTAAGCCTCGGCCTAAGCTGACTCCTTCTACCAAATTCAAATTCTTTTTTGAGACTAAGCCTTAAAGACTTCTTTAAAGACTTTAAGACTAGACTTTAAAGACTTCTAAATTATTATGATAAACAGGTGAAACAGACTGAATGATTATTGCTTTCAGTTAATGACGTGAAGGTATCAGATGGCGAAAAGGGCTGTGAAAGAGCGGCATTGATGTTTAAATGCATCATTGAAAATGCTCCTAAGGTATGTAGTTTTCCAAAATAGTTCGTTTATTTAAATTAATTTGGTGCCGTGGAGGGGCGGCAAATGTCTTGTCTGGGATGCCACGTGCCTGAGCGCTGTTGCTCCCAGCCACCTCAGTCGTGCGGTCCGTTCTCCGGCCGCTGCGGCCGAGAACGCTGCTTCTGGGAAGCGACTCAAGTACGACCCGTTGCTGAGTCGGTATCTCTTCGTACCTTTCGCGGTGGAGACAAATGGGCTGTTGGAGTCTGGAGGCCAAGCGTTTTGTGGATGAGTTAGGACGTAGACTGAAAGAGAAGTTGGGAGACCCCCGCGCCTGATCGTGTTTGGTGCAAAGGCTGGCTATTGCCGTCCAAAGAGGCAATGCGACCAGTGTGATGGGCACTTTTGCACCAGGTACGGTTAGGCTCTTCGAATAAAAATTGACAGGTGTATTATTAATACTGTATTTGTGTTTATTTATTTACTGTAATTGTGTTACTTTATTGTGTGTTAAGTTCATGTTTGTTGTTAATACTGTATTTGTGACCATGTATATATTATATTAATCGATAATTATACCTTTTAAAGGTTTCCTGTGATTATTTATAACTAAAGAATTATTTCTGGACATTTTTCAAACATCTTTTATTAGCTTACGTTTGGATTAAATAACGCCGTGTAAAAAAAAATCCTACAAATTTTATTTATATACTCGTAAGTATTTACTCTTCGAAAGACAAGCGCGATGCTATAAATAATAAATAAAAAATAAATAAAAATATCTTTATTTTGCATAGACCATTTTAACGGCGCTTACAAAATGTCATACACTATTTAAAATATTTAAAGCGACCACCGGTTCGGAACGCGGCCCACCTGAGAAGAACCGGCAAGAAACTTAGGAAGGCTTTTTTTTGATGGCCTATTTACAATTTAATATTATTTCACTTTGCCAGCAGATCATTTCCAGGCGGCCCTGTCCTGCAAATAGTCTGTAACGGAGTAAAAACCTTTTTCACAAAGCTTGTTTTTAATTAACTGTACATTTTTGTCGATTTTTCGAACTCCCAGGGTATAAGAGAAAGCAAAGAAAATAGATGTTTGGAAAGGTCCATAGCTTGATGGACCATAGTCCACGTTCGATCGGGGCCAAGTCTACTATTTTACAAAATAAAACCGTTTAATTTCTAATCTATATCGATTCCATTGCGATTGGTCCAAAACTAGGTAGACTACTAAAACTATTGTGTATTTCACAATCACAATTCTCGAGCCGAAGAATAGCGACAAAATAGCTGTTTTTGTACTACTACTGGCGCAATACGTGTTAATAAAATTATATCCACCGGCCGATAGAATTTGACTACGAAAACTGTAATTTTTTTCTGTCGGCTATTGAGCGACGATTTTTATTTACTTCTGACGCGATTGAATGGGCCAATGCATCAGGGGGCCAAGTCTACTCCTTGGCCCCCTGATGGCCCGTACGCTTGTCTATTATCTTAGTAGTATATAGTCAGAGACAATATATATTCAGTAAAATATTTATGTTTGTTTCAGTTTGGCTTCAAGATATAAGCATAATATCAGAAAAGTGTAGTGTTCCACATTTTGGTCATTAAGTAGGTAAATATTCTATAGTCTATATCAAAATCCGAGCTCCAGAGCTCATTCTACCTACTTCCTCTGTCCTGTTACTATTTCCACTTTGACTCTCTAGCAGTACCTATACCAGACCACCTTCACGTCGAAATATTTGGTCCGTCGCCTTCGTTTTCGATACGGAATAAAAATTTTTATCTTTAATAATTAAATTTTACACCAACTTCAATGAATATGTACCTATACCTATCAGGTGTATATTTGTTGGTTTTGTTATTGAATATTAAATTAAAATAAAGAAGGCAAAAAGAATTTTAAAATATCATTATATCTTTTAGTTCATGTTTTTTGTTACCTCTTTTTTATTTCGTGCTTTGTACTGCATTACACATATCCAGTGATTAAAACAGACATTAACTTAATTTACATTAAAATAATAAATTATTTAGTCCGAGACTACCAGGACTTCAATTAATTGGTCGTGCTAATTAGTGTCTAGCACATAAGACCTTTTAGCCTTTTTGTTACCACCTCACTAAAAAGGCAACGGGTTCAAAATTTCTTCCAAATTTAACATCTATAATAGACACATTTTATTAAATTTATTCTGCCCTTTAGACCCACCCCAGTTCCGTGCTTCGGAAGGCACGTTAAGCCGTTGGTCCCGGTTGCCAATAAAATGGCAGTCGTTAAGCCAAGTTGAAGGCCTTAGGGCGGCATAAAAACTTTCAACAGCAGGTCGCCATAGCCTGCGCCTGTCCATTTCAACACAGCAATGAGCTTACCACCTATTACGTGGGACAGGAATACACATGGTGAAAAGTGGGCATACAATATGTATGCCTCTGTCACCCCCTCGGGGATGAGGCGTGATAGATAATTTAAATAAACTATAATAATTAGTTCAATTTTTTGACATCTTGCAATACTTGTATTAGCGCCATCTATCAGAAATGTACTTAACTTTTATTCCATTAGTACAACATGTCACGCGTAGTGAGTTCGAGTTCCGTTACAAAACACTAGAGTGCGGTATGTAAAGATAACTCGGGAAAAGGAAACTGACAAGTAAGGACTTCTGACTTTCTGAGTGGGGTGATATTTTAACATTATTCAGAGTATATTAAATTATTTAATTAATATCATTTTGTCGCCTCATATTTTTGTAATTTATCTGTCTGTCTTCACGCCGTATCCCTTACGGTGCACCTGCTAACTGACGGACGAGACAACGACGCAGGTGATCTTACGGCATTGGGAGGTCAGAGAACAATGCCGAAATATAAGAGTCAGACAATAGCTGCTACTAGTAGCCAAGTAAAAATAGACCCCAGACTCCAAATACCAGTGGGGTTGGGAAGTAATTGGGAAAACACATAGATGAAGACTCTTTAGCGTTGTTTGGGCGACTAGAAAGTTTCATTTTTGGAGTAAAGCGAACGAAGAGAACGTAGCTCCATTCTTTTCCGATTCGGATTATCGCTTTGTCCTCGAACTCCTCCCAAACCACTCAACACATTTTGATCAAATTTGACCCATTATATGATTCATTATATATGACATCTAGCCATAGATGGTTAAGAAAAAAAAAAGGAATATTGGACATACCATGGCGGAATAAAAGATAGGTAAATTAATGTTTATCGCGAATTTGTTTTCTCGTTCATTTCAAATGTACCCAGATCAGTCTTATATCAATCATCAATCAATCAAATCAGCTTACCGCCGTCTACTGCTGGCATACTGGACGTAGACCACTACCACAGTGCTCAAATGAGTTGGTACAGATTTTTGTTTCTTAATTCCGTTCTTTTCACTGTGACCTCGTTTCGACTACAATGATCTAGGGTAAGGCCCATCGAACCTAGTCTTTTACATACTTTCATAAATTTTCACGCCTTTATCTCCGAAGGTGTAGGCAGAGGCGTACTATACGCCCACATTTCACCGCATGCATTTTTAGAATTCCGACCTAAAGGGTAAAAACAAGACACTATTTACTAAACTACGCTGTCCGTTTGTCTGTCTGTCATGAAACCCAGGCTGTATCTCATGAACCGTGATAGCTAAACAGTTGAAATGTTCACGGATGATTTATTTCTGTTGCCACTACAACAACAAGTACCTACTAAAAACAGAATAAAATTTATATTTAAAGCAGGCTCCAATACAAAAAACGTGTTTTGTTTCATAAATAATGGTATGGAACCTTCACGTAGGTTATATATTCCTAGTTAGTAGTTTAAAATGAAAAGATATGTAAGAAAGAGATAGGTACCCAAAATCATGGGTTTACTTCAATTTCAACCTTAAAACTTAGGAAGTACTATACACATTAGCTTTCTCTGAATTTATGTTTTTATACACCCTTGCTCGTAACCGAACACGTTCCATTCCGTTCATCAATGCGTGTGCGCACACATAGAAAGATCCATAAGCAGGCAACTTCATTCAATACTGTCTCGGGTTCTCGACCGAACTGCAAACGTCGGCGTTCGAACTTCACTCGTTCGGAAGCCAAACACCGTATGATCGGTTCTTGATGACGTTTAACCAAACAATTGTCGGTTTAGTAGTTTGTTTTGTCAATATTTTCGTTATTGTGTACCTATTGAATAAAACAGTGAGAATGTGATCAGTTTCTGTGTCAGTTTTTAAAACTTAAGATCAAATTTAATTCTCATATTTGAAATCGTTTGCAAATATAATCAATTAGTTAAGCAAAACGTGTTTTTAGAGAATTTTATCATTTTTATGTGTGATTGCATGAGTAAAAAGTGTTTATTTTGAGAAAGAAGGTTCTGTCTGTTGTATTTGGACAACAATATATTGGTAAGTAGCATAACTGTTTGCTCTTTGTGTCAATATAGTAAAAGTTAAAAACTTGTTTTTTTTTAAACTTATGTAAACATGCCAGTTAACGTTTTATTTTTCATTTATTTATTGGTTTAGGTTCAGATACATTAGGAGATCTTATCTTTAATGCAATAGGAATGAATGTTCCACCTTCATAGCTCTTATCATACAGCCCTGGAGACTCAGTTAATACATCAATAGATGAATGGGCTGCAAAACGATATCCTTTTGTACTTGGTCTTCTATTAGTTACAAGAAATCTTTTAATATTTTCATTTTTCGAATGTTCCGTATTAAAGGCATCAAGTTTTTTAAGCCCTTTTTTCAAATTATTACCGTCACTGTTTTGAGTATTAATCTCCATATTATGTTTATCATTTTTTTTTGTAAATTTCTTCAACGAATCTTCAGCAAAGTTGGATTCAATGATATCCTCCGCGTCACGTCTACGTCGTTTCCCAGAAACTACTCCAAGTTGTACCAGAATTGGGCTACTTACTGCCAAAGCAGCTGCTCCTAATAAAGCAATGCCAGCTAGTGGCCAAAGTGCAGCCTTTGATGCCAATCCCTTAAAAAGAATAATATTCAAATTAGAGCAAACCTGCAACGTAGATAAAAAAACTGTTGATAATAAAGGTATAATAATAAAATTACGGCATTAAACTCTTCATTGCTGTATAATTAATAGGCTTAATAAAATAAAATGGTAAACAGTATTCGCCAACCAGCATAAAATTCGAGGTTTCAATTTAACTTAAACCCGCTAATATCAGCAATCGGTGACAGCAGTGCCAGATTTTTTTTTTATCCGAACCAGCCACTTCTTTTTTTTTGTTCTTGGCAACCAGCCACTTACAATCCGTAATACTCACATCAATATTACTGTTCTTTTATTCTAGCCATCATATTAATAGTGAGGTCGCGGTGGTAGCCAAAGTCTGCCGGGAGCTCTGGGACATCTTTCCGAGGACTTACTCGGGGTGTCCGTCAATAGATAGTTAGGCAGGGACCGTGTGGTTTTAGCCCGTCCAAGTCCGGCATGACATTCGACGGATATCCACACGAAAATAAAAAAAAATGCCATTTCTAAATATTGCATAACATAACATACTTTCACGCCTTTATCCCCGAAAGGGTAGGCAGAGGGGTACTATACGCCTACGTTTCACCTTATGCTTTTTGCCCCACGTAACAGGTGGTGAGCCTATTGGAGTGTTGAAATGGACAGGTGCAGGTTGTGGCGACCTGCTGTTGAAATTTTTCAAGCCGCCCATGAGGAAATGGACAGGTGCAGGTTGTGGCGACCTGCTGTTGAAATTTTTCAAGCCGCCCATGAGGCATTCTACTGGCTTAACGACTGCCATATTACTGGCAACCAGGACCAACGGCTTAACGTGCCTTCCGAAGCACGGAAACGCTCGCAAATATAAATGCCACAAAGTGGTCACCCATCCGAGGACCAGCCATAGTGAAAGTTGCTTAACGCAGTGATCGTTTACAGAACACTACGTCCGCGGGGCCACGAGCTAAATATTGATTTTATAATATATCGATATCGTAGTTCTAGTTCAATCCTATGCTTTAATAATGACAATGTCATAATCTACTGACAATGTTTGGTCTGGCAGAATTCCATCCAAAATCAGTGTTTATCATAATCTGTAGATTTTTTCACTTAAAAGGAATTATTAATAGAAATTTTAATGCGTCTTGACCGGCGGACCGGAACCCCACTTCTTCCTGTGTGCGTCGTACTGTGCAAGCAAGGGGTAAGAATGTTGGTAGATATAGAGATCACAATAAAACTAAACAATAATATTTATTTATCTATCACGGCTTATCCCCGAAGGGGTGGCAGAGGCATATTATATGCCCACTCTTCACCATGTACATTCATGTCCAACGTAATAGGTGGTAAGCCCATTGCCGTTTTGAAATAGACAGACGCAGATTGTGGCTACCTGCTGTTGAAATTTTTCAAACCGTCAATAAGGCCTTCAACTTGATTTAACGACTGCTGTGTTACTCATAACCGGGACCAACGGCTTAATGTGCCTTCCGAAGCCCGGAAACGTAAACGTAAAATATTAGCGATAGAATAGAGCCTATAGCCTTCCTCAATAAATGGAATATCTAACATAAAAATATTTTCAAATTTGAACCAGTATTTGCTGAGATCAGCGCGTTCAACCAAACAAACAAACACATTCCTCAACTTTATAATATTAGAATAGGTATGGTGGTATATATGGTAGGACCAACGTTCAGCATGTGGACAATACTCAGCAGACTTGATTAAAATCCGAAGATACTCTGTATTTACTACACAGGTTTGAAACATCTGAATTTTATGCATTATTTTATCATTGTTCAATTTACATACAGTAAGAGGATTGCAAGGCACATGGTTGTAATAAAACACCTTCTTCACGCCTCGTGGTTTTAAAGTAGGTGAGAAAACTAAGCACTGTCTCTTACTTGAGAACAAGACGTTGAGTCAGCCGCAATTAAAGAACAATAAATAACTCAGATTCCAATCAAAATTGAATACACGACTAATTTATTCTTTGTCAGACAGAAACGTAATATAATAAGCTTATTTTTATCATAGCAATACAACACGCAGTTTCGACTTCGTTGTTCACTTATCCACCCACCAACCACGTTTTACAACCAAAGGGGTGGTGATTATCGGTATTTTTACCATGTTCACTTTCAAGTGCGAGTATCCGATATTTCATCTGATCAGTTACTCCGTGATCATGGTGCTTGCACCAGTGCTGAAATATCGGATGCTCGCGTGTGAAAGTGTACCTGGTAAATATCCCGATTCTCAATATATTTTACTTACGTGAATGACCATAATAGTTTAAAGTATCATACCGGCCTTTTTTTCCACAATAAAGAGCGATCCGTGAGCTCATTTTTTAAACTTGTGAAAATTCACACAACGGGTGTCATCTTTGGTCATACCTGACTCGAACCAAGTAAAACCAGACGGTGTATACCTATCCGTTTAGTGCCAGGCGCTCCGGGTACCTAACTCCTCGGAAGCACTGCGGCCTCACCTAGAAGTTTACTGTTCGGATCCAAATAATACATATACACACATGTTGTCACGCCTTTATCCCCGAAGGGTTGGGCAGAGGCATGCATTTCACCGTATGCATTTTTGTCCCACGTAACAGGTGGGGAGCCCATTGCCGTGTTGAAATAGACAGGCACAGGCTGTGGCGACCTGCTGTTAAAATTTTTCCATCCTATCCAAAAGAGCTTTAACCGGGCTTAACGAATAACAGAATAATAATCAAGACAGATTTCTACTCACATGTTTATCATATTTGAAATGTCCATGGTGATAGTTGTGGTATCCTACGTGATGGTGATGATCATAGTCATGATGGTCGTAACCATGTGGGTTGTGATGATGTGGCTCCTGGAAGTGATAGTCGTGGCCGTATCCGTAATGGGGACCTTCTTCGTAATCATTAAAGCCATAGCCTAGTACAAGAAAAAAGATAAGCATATAAGTAGGCTGTTAGCACACAAGATAAAAACATAAGTTCAATAAGGAAGGGTTGAGCTACATTTGGTTTTCATCCATACGTTGAATGTTTGATACCCTTTCACGCAAAAACTAATGAATGAATTTTGATGAAACTTAACAATAATATAGCTTACACGTGAGAATAACACATAGGCTACTTTTTATCCCGGGAACAAGTTCCTGTGGCAAACGGGAACGGGAAAACTTCACCACCCGGCCAACTATACACTGGCCTGCAAAAATAAGTATTACACTTTTAAAATGGATTTTTTTTCTAAACTATAGAAGGTAGAGATTTAAAAAACGTTCATAGATATTTTTTTCAGCTTTCTTTGAAACGTAAATTATACATTAGTCTAAAAAACATAAAACAATAAAAATAGCCATTTATAGTTTAGTGTTATAAAACTATTAATCAACATTTACAAGTATGTTTTACATATTATTATTTTTTTTCATAACTAGTGGTTTTGCCTCCTCGGGCTCTGCTAACAGCTTCAAGTCGAATTAGCATACTGAACAAGAGGTTTCGGAGCCGATGTTAGGAAATATTCTCTAATTCTTCTATCTTTAGCAACAAGACATCAATCAAAAAAAAATTGAAAACAAAAATAAAATCTAATACATTAATGGTAAAATTATAATTCAAAAAGGATTATTTTTGATTTTAAGATTTAGTATTTTTTCAGCCATTACTTAAAACAAGGTTACCGACTATGAAGTTTCTTTGTACAAAATTAAACTCTTCGAGTCCTTTATGTTTCGAAAGAACTTATATCTTGTGTACTTAAAAGTTATTGAAATTTTACAAGTTTAATTTGCTTTAATGATGGAATTTAGTTGACATCATTTTAGGTTCATAAGCTGGTCCTGATCACAAGGCCACAAAATGCCAACTAGAACAATCATAAATATAATTAAGATCAACAATTGATTACTAACAAACATACAAATGTTATTGTTGACAATTATATGTAAATAATGTAAACAATAACATTCAGTTATTTAAATTACACGTAGTCATTCATGTAGGTAGGTATTTTGAGCAAAGTACGATTGAATGTGTATAACATTACCTTGATGCTCATGAAACAGCAAGCCTCGGCTGTGACTGTCACTACTACTGGAGAGAGTGTTGTCGGGGATTTCCTGGAACAATTAATGATTCACAATAACAAGAACTATAACAGACTTCAAAAAAAGGAATAGTTTCTCAAACTCAAAAGTACCTACGTACGATTTTATGTTATTCATGTTGAAATGAAATATTGTGGAACATTTTTTACGCCATCTGGCCAAAAATATTAAGCTTGCACGGTGGTATATATTATACCTTTAAATATATTTATTTTAAGGGGATTACACAAATTTTTGTTCCGACCTCGAATTCGAGGGACACGATGAGACAAGCGAAGGATCATATGGCGCAAATCGTCAGTGCCCTCTGTGGACGGCAATATTCTGATTTATCATACCTAAGTGCTAATCAAAAATGGAATAAACGCTTAAATGAGATTAGTTCATAAATTACGATACATGAAATAAATATAAAACATTTTATTCTGCTGATATAAACATACATTCTACTTTTGAACCTCCATCTTTTGTGGAACTGCTGAAAACTGGTGAGCATACATGTCAATATCAGGAATAATTACATGCATTACATTCATAATTAATGTCATTACTATTGATGGAGAGTATCAATCCACTAAGGTACTAGAGGAAACTACTCACTAAAGGAAAAGGCAATTATGGACTAGCAACTTTTAACATCCGAAAATTAAATAAGTATAAAAATACAAAGACTATTTAATTAAAGGGACATGCTCTGATGCTTCGATAGAGTCACTCCCGCATGGTTCTGCCCCTCTTGACACGATACTGAACGCCACTTAGAGACCGCCCCAGTATAAGCTACTTTATTCCTATAACATTTTCTTATCAGAGAAAGATGATAATTTTTATACACTAAATTGTGAATGACTAATCAGATCTTCTTGAAGAGGATTAGGGATCAAAGTGTAAAGCAATTTCGCAGTCGATTTTAATTTTTTTTTTTAATATATTATTTTATTTTTTTAATTCAAACAAAAAATATAATTTAATTAAAAAAATAATTATTATTAATTTAAATTTTAAATTTAAGATTTTATTTTTTCACTATGGATATTGCCCACAGTTTCGGCCGCGAAGTGCCCGTTCCCGTGGGATACGGGCATAAAACGCCTAACCTACTCCTTATAACATCAGCTATCTGCTAGTAAAGGTCCTATTCAAATCGGTCCAGAGAGATTAGCCGGAACAAACACATGGCATAAAATAATAAAAATTGTACCGTATATACTTTCATATGCCTTTAGTAAAAGCTTTCAATTTGACATTACAAACAGAAATTTCAATTGTATTTATCCGTATAGACATAGATAACCAAACGCTTGCTGTGATTCATGATTCAAATATTAATTTCCTCTCAACCGACTATATTGAGGTTTGAGGCATTATTCACTATTACGAGGAACCGATCTGATATCTGACTAACTGTTGCGTTGAGGTCGAGGCCGTCACGGGAAAAGATTCTCAGTTATGCATCTTTGAACCAATGTTTCAATGTTGTACGAGTATTCTCTCATACGCCTTTGACCCGTCCACTCGTGACAAAACGAACTTTTAATTATATAGGTATGTTGGCATGTGAAGCTTCTTTTGGACAGCGCCAGTTGAATAAATACCTTTTATCTACTCTAACTAACTAACTATCTTCACGCTGTATCCCTGACGGGGTAGTCAGAGAGGACAGATCGCCAGGCTTCGCGATCCATGCATACTTCTTTCGCTTCTTCGAGATTCATCAATCGCTTCATACACGCACGTCTGGGTATCCGAGTACTTTTGACCTTTCCGTTTTTGAGCAATCTGCTCACGTGGTCTTCATATGAAAGTCTCGGCCTTCCCTGACTCCTTCTACCCTCTACTTTTGAACAATATATATTCTTCGTCAATCGTTCCTCACTCATTCGTTGGACGTGTCCAAACCAACGGAGCACGCCCTTTTCAAGCTTAACGCTGACACTTTCATTCAAACCTGCCATATTGCGTATCACTTCGTTACGTATTCGGTCGGCCAAGGTAACGCCGCACAATTTTCGAAGTGATCGCATCTCCACAGCATTCAATTTACTTTCACGCATCTGCTGACATACCCAGGTTTCACTACCGTAAAGCAAAGTTGGCACTAGCACTGCGTTATGAATCGCCATTCGTGCTTCTTTTACGATGCTTTGTCGCTTTACTAACTGGGACAAAGCACCGTTAACTTTGTTTCCGGCAGCTACTCGCCGTTCTACATCCGAATCACATCTTCCATCCGCGCTAAATATACTTCCTAAATACACAATTTCATTCACTTGCTCTAGACGTTCCTGGTTTACTCTAATCTCGCATTTTATCTACTCTGATACTATAATACAAAGATTATAAAACTGATAACAATATTCTTATGACAAACATTACGTACAGGCCAAAAATAATAAAAAAAAAGTTCAATAACGATACAGGTCTTGTATGGACACCTGTATCATAATATAACTTTTTAATCATAACGATACACCTATACAACCTCCAGCTGGACCAAGGAGGTAGAACCTCTACTTAAAAAAAAAGGTTTCAAGCATTGGTTTCAATGAACGAGTCCGCGACGCAAGCGCGCATGCGCAATCAATGTTTGCGCCTTGGCGCCAACATTTGACATTTAAAAAATAAATTTGTTGTTATATTCATCATTTTATTTGCAATATTGTTTTACGTATTATAGTATGAGAGTAGATAAAGTAGTGTATGACACTGTACATAACTTGGTCTTATAACACTCATGTGATACTATAAAAAAACTCGCCTACGGCTCGTTTTTTTAAAACACACTCATGTTATAAGAACCCTTATTATGCAACAGTATCATAAACTACTATAAATTTCTCTAACGAAGATATTCGTACTATGATATGTTTGTTGTCTACTATAATATGTGTATTTATACATAGAGGCATACCTCTGGCCTACCCCTTCGGGGATAAAGGCGTGACAATATGTATGTATGTGAGGATGTCTGTAACGCAATAATGCTAAAGCATAGCATAGCATAGGGGTTAAACCCCTGCACCAATTTAGCTAAAATTTGGTATACAGATTGCTAAAACCCTGGATTACCACATACTTACGCTTCTCTTTATGGTAGTGCATGCGACTGCCGCGACTGAGGTCCCGGTGGGTGTTTCCTATGTATAATATGTATGTATTTACAAAAATATATAAGTATGTACATATCAGTTGTCTAGATCCTATAACACAAGCTAATATTAGCTTACATTGGGCTAGATGGGGCTGTGTAAAAAACAAAGAAATGCCGTGTTGAAATGGACGGGCAATGGTTGTGTTACCTGCTGTTAAAAAATATTAAGCCGCCTATAAAACCTTGAACTTGGTTTAACGACTGCCGTGCTACTGAGAACCGAGACCACCGGCTTAACGAACCTTCCCAAGTACGAAAATACTTGTAAATGGAAGCGGACCGAAAGCGGTTACCCCTATGAGGGCCAGCCGTATCGAAGATGTTTAACGCAGTAATCGTTCACAGAATACAGTTAACGAGGCCACAAGCGCTGCATTATATATAATTATATGAAAGGTTTTATTGTCTTTTATTAGTCTCGTTATTATGTAACGGGACCTCTAGCTTGTGCAGTTCGAAACCGTGATTGTTAAATCGTTTTCCATCTAAGACATCTTTGTCTGATAGGCTTGTGTAATTTAGCTACAGTGCATGTTTGTAGACTTGTAGAAAAATAGCATGTTTGACAGAATATAATAAAATAGCAGGGGGCCGAGTCTACTATTGACAAGCAGTAGAATAGAACCAGAATCGCTGTTTTTAGCTATCAAAATGTTAGTACACTATCAAAAAATGCAACTGACTAGCGGCCACTGGCGCGGTACGTGTTAGTAGAGTACGATTGTAATATTAGACTACGAAAAAATTTCAAAATTGTACGGGTGGCTTTCTATTGAGCGACGATTTCGATTCTATTTCGACATGATTGAAATAGCAGACTCGGCCCCCTGGTCAATCAAAGCAGGCTATCGCAGTCCACAGTGGTACGATCAACAAGAAAAGATGTTTATCATGAAGGATTTTTGATGTTATTAAAACTACAAAAACGAAATATTGATTTCAGTATTTTATGTTCGTTGTACCTACACGTTTTATGTGGCATGTGGTCACAAGTAGATTATCGTGACCTATTGTAATATAGTCGAAACGTCGAGAGGTGAGCAAAGTAGAAAAATAAAACTTATTACACGAAAATAACCCGAAAACCATAATTTGATTGTAGGTACAAGTACAAGTCGTGCGAGTTTAAACATATTATTATATGTTCGTTTTTATTAAATACAATGAATATTGCAGTGTCTATTTTTAGTTACTTATCTATTCTGTCGCACAGCATAGTGTTAATCTACTTATGAGACCCTTTATTTAAATTTGGCTGGGTAAATAACCCTATCTTTCCATGCTGGGCCACACTTGGAAAAGGCTTTTGTGGCGAGTATGCCTTCTTTTTGCCATGACGTCGTCTGTTATTCAGCTTGTAGCATCCGCTTTCTCTAGCGTCTGTTAGTCTTCTTCTTGCCCTTCAGCTGTTAACTTCGTTGCGGGTTCCACTTCCATGACACTAACTTCTCCTGGGACTTCACCGAAAATCAGCTCGGTATAACTTTTCTGATCATGGTCATTATAGTATAGCCTGAGTCACAGTAATGAGAATGTGTGTGGGATTAGTCCCAATGTTAGTCAGCAGTTTAGGCTGATTTGAACCCCGAAGATAGGTGCGCCCATCACAATCAAAAATACCTACTAATTTTATTTAATTTTATTTAACATGGCAATGGGCTCACCACCAGTTACGTAGGACATAAATGTATACGGTGAAATGTGGGCGTATGGTATGCCTCTACCTACGCCTTCGTGACAATATGTCATGTCATGTAATATCTCATAACATGTCAATTCGTTCATCTTGTATCAAATTTACACGCAACATCTCTTTAGTAATTCGTTAGTAATTTATATAGTATTTATGCGGTATTTTTATAATAGGTCGTATAATAAGAATGTATTGAAAAGTACATTCATAATCGTTAACATTAGTTCAACAATGCCCATTGTCTGTTCTATAAACTAAACCAGGGGTACCTATTATTTTATTGAATATGTTTGGCTATGTAAAAACATGCGGATATACGAATACAATTCTTTCAAATAATTACAAAATTGTAAAGTTATTGGCCGTTTAGTGAATTAGTCTTTGAGAGCATTATCCTTTTTGAGAATTAGGCTTTTAGAGATTTAGCCATTTTGTGAATTAGTCCTTTTGCAACTCTGTTGCCATTTTGAAAATTAGGCCTTCTACGCTAAAATCGTTTTTTATGCAACGCCCTCTAGTATTGCCATACTAGACAAAACATACTTATTATATTTCTAAATAAAAACATATTAAACATTTAGCTTTATTGAATTGAAACCTTAAAACTCTTTAGCCATTTTCAGTATAAAGAATCCCTTTTTTTACGTTTGGTAGTCCCCACGGATGTCATGCCGGACTCGAACCGACTAAAACCAAACGATCCTTGGCTATCTGTCTATCGCCGGACGCCCCCGGGTAACTCCTCGGAAAGATGTCCCAGTATTATATAAAGTATCCCTAGATTTAACCAACTGTGTGAGCTTTTTCACACCGTTATTTGTGTCGAGATGAAATGTTGTGAGCAGTGGGCATGTAACATCTATGATCTATGATAAAGAATATACTACTATTTAGTTATTCTTTAACTTAGTTTAACATAATTGTGCTATTCCATGCGCCATTGCTGAAGCAAAACCCAGCCAAAATGAAAATGTTTTATTTCTTCCAAGATTTCATACACCAAAGCAAAAGTTTAATTAAAATACGAATATGTAATGGGAGAGTTTGATATCAATTATTTCCTTAAAGATAATTTCTAAATAAACTAAAATGATCAAAATAGTTACTGAACACGGTATTAGTGATGTTGTTCTTTTAATTAAATAAATATTATTATTCTAACCACAATAATTCCCAGTTACCGATACCGAGGTACCTATTATAGAAGCATTTAAATTTATATTGTTTTATTTTATTCTTGGTATCTTTATAGTAGGTATAAAAGAGATCGTAGCCCGGTTAGCTCAGTGTTCTGTAAACCATCACTACGTTAAGCATCTAACGCTATGGTTAATTTTGAGATGGGTGACCCTTTGTGACATTTCCATTTGCGAATGTTTTCATGACATCTTAAGTCCGTTTCGTCGACTTAAAAAACTTCAACAGCATCTGATACCACAACCTTCCCTTATGTCTGTTTCAAACGGCAATAGGGTCACCACCTATTAGGTGAGTAAATATTTATACTAATAGGTATATAAAGCTGAAGAGATAGATTTTTTATTTGTTTGCTTGGTTGAATGCGCTAATCTCAGAAACGACTGGTCCGAATCGAAAAATATATTTTGTCTTTGATTCCATTTATCAAGGCAGGCTATATAACATAACGCTACTACCCAGGAGAGCGGAGCAGTAATCATAATTGTCAGCAAATCGGGCAAATTTTCGTATATTTTTGTAAAAGTAGTATAGGAGCGGAATTAAATGGTTTGCGACGTGGATTCAAAGTATGTCTCGGGAGAAGCCGCGGGGTTCAGCTAGTATATTATAACTAGTAAAATTTTGTCGTATTGTACCTATGTCTCTTCCTACCTCTTAGTTGAAATAGACGTGAATAATGTTATGCTAACCACAACATTTCATAGTCGATAAAATGAATAAAATAATAAATATCGTTGGGACAACTCACACAACGCCATCTGATTCCAAACTAAGCAGAGCTTGTACTATGATAACCAGATAACTGATAAACATACTTATATATTTCTAAATACATACATATTATAGATAAATAACACCCACACATGGAATAAACCATCGTGCTCATCACACAAAGTTTTATCCTGGGTGGGAATCGAACCCACGACCTCTTGCGTAGCAGTCGGATACACTCCCACCGCGCCACAGAGGAAGTCGATATCTATGCAATGTAACTATTATAAAAATACTTCCTAGCTCTCCCGGGAACTTTGTACTGCCAATGAAAACGTATAAGAAAAATCATTTTTTTGGCGCCACCTGCCTGTTGGGAAGCAGAGTCGACGACCTGTGATTGAGGGTCCAGAAGTATGTCTTTTTACATAAGCCCGAATTTCGCTTGCTGAATCCAGAACATTCAAGGGTACTTAGGGGTACCATTACACATTTTAGTACCTGCGCCGTTGCCTCCTCTGTTGACCAGCAGGTGCACCACGTGCAGGTGGGTCGACTTTAGCCCCAGAGATACTACTGACTACTCCGTCAGGGATACAGCTTGAAGATAGTTTGATGTAGTTGAGACCTCTTACTCGTATACAATAGAAGCGCTCGTCGCCCCGCGGTCTCAGTGTTCTGTAAACGATCACTGAGTTACGCAACTTACGAGTACACTATGGCTAGTCCTCGGACGGGTGACCACTTTGTGGTATTTACATTTGCGAGCGTTTCCGTGCTTCGGAAGGCACGTTAAGCCGTTGCTCCCGGTTGCCAGTAAAATGGCAGTCGTTAAGCCTGGTTGAAGGCCTTATGGGCGGCTTAAAAAATTTCAACAGCAGGTAGCCACAACTTGCGTCTGTCCATTACAATACGGCAATGGGTTCACCACCTATTACGTAGGACAGGAATCCACACGGTGAAAAGTGGGCATATAATATGCCTCTGCCACCCCTTCGGGGATAAGGCGTGATGGATATTTATTTATTTATTTTTACACCTATTTTATTATTCTTTATGTTCCTGTTTTATTTTCTTATCTGCTATTCGATAAAAAGACAAACCACACATGAAAATCGGCCAACCTGTTCTTGAGTTATAAATGATGTAACGTGTAATGATACTAATCTAACTTACTATCTTCACTCTGTATCCCTGACGGGGTTGTCAGAGAGGACATTTCACCAGGCTTCGCGATCCCTGCATACTTCTTTCGCTTCTTGCAGATTCATCAGTCGCTTCATACATGCACATCTGTGTATCCGAGTACTTTTGACTTTTCCGTTCTTGGGCAATCTGCTCACGGGGTCTTTATTTATGTAAGTATCGACATACCCTGACTCCTTCTACCCTCTACTTTTGCATAATATAATATATAGTCTTCGTCAATCGTTTTTCACTCATTAAATAACACGACTTTGTTTTATGACTATAGATTAGTTTTATAAGTATAGTTTTATTTTAAAACTATCAATATAATTTTATATTGTGTCGGCTGCCGGTTGAGTCACATTTCCGCTCCAGCAAGTTTTATCATGAATGTGGGCCATGTCAGCGATATTCCCACAACAACCTCGACGTATTTCTGCATTTGAAATGTGGTAAACGCTGTCCGGTGGCTAAGTAATTGCGACTAGTACGACTACTCTCATTATAAATACTTGTTGTGCAATTTGAGTTGGTATATTTATAGCAGATAAGGTCTAGCGTACTCTGAGCTCAGTCTGTTTTCGTGTGGAAATCCTCATGTATGCTGTGCCGGACTCCTACCGACCGAAACTACAGGTATCCCTTCCATCTTTCTATTGTTGGAACAAATATTTGTGTGACCCACAAATGTTTGTTTCGGAGTTTGGGTGTTTCCTATGTATAATATGTATGTATTTTGAAATATATTAGTATGTATGTGTTGTCTAGATCCCATAGTACAAGCTTATAGCTTAGTTTGGGCTAGATGGCGCTATGTAAAAATAGTGTCCCACAAAAAAATGTCCCGCTAAAAGGTGAGGTCCCGGAGATGTTGGTAAGGCTTCTCGCATTCAAACGTCGACTTAGTCATCGTTTGAATGCGAGAAGCACAACGTCGAGGTATATCGATAAGATTCTTAAGTATATCAGTAAGTAAGATCGAGATAAAAGCTGTGGTTTTCTGCCTTCTAAATGTCTGAAGGATTACGGGTTTTATAACGAGCGTTAGTATATCCCGTAGAAATAGCTGGTAAAACAATCACGAAGTATGTTCCATTATCCTACGGAATTTTGACCAAATGAGGACGTTAGGCCATTAAGATAAGGGAATGAATATTAAAAAAAATACCTTAAACGTAACGGGATTCCGCTCTGCAGTTATGTAGGCATGTTTACCCTTCTCCTCCTTTTGTAAAGTTTTCACGTGAGTGATGTTCTGAAAAAAATGTCTTTTACTATTTGATACTTTTTCATTGAGCTATCTATAATGTACTTTTCATTATTTTATGCGCTGAGTAATCGTGTAAAATAACGACATTTTTCTACCGATAATATTATTTCTATTGAAATCTATTTTCTCAAACTCTCGCCACACCTTTCTAAGGTAGGTACTAATTCCTATGTTTATTACTGTAATAGAAGTCATTTTTGCATTTTAAATTATCCCTTCGACTACTCTGTCAGATACTCTAGGGCTATCCTTCTGAGAGCTCACCCGGGACTTCTGGCCATAGGCAGATGGATGGCACCATGGGATTTTAGTCGGTAGGAGTCTGACATAGCATCCATGAGGATTTCCACACATCCAAAGTCCTTTCAACTTCTTTATTTTTTTACCATTTTAAAAATATGCCAAGAAAAATTACTGTGTGATGCTATTTATAGGAGACACAACAGTTTTTGTTTTCCAAATATCGAAGGTAAACCATAGCTTAATGAAATTTGATACACCAAAGGTGTTACACTCACGCTGTATCCCTGACGAGGTAGTCAGAGAGGACAGATCGCCAGGCTTTGCGATCCATGCATACTTCTCAGGTTCAGTAATCGTTTCACCCTGCCGACCATATAACCGTGTTGAAACGGACATGGACGCACTCAGAAAGTGACTAGCTGCTGTTGAACACAGACTATAAATATATTTCACTTACATTGTCATTATGCACTGTAAAATCTCGAACACTAGCGTTAAAACTTGCGTTTGTAATAGGGTTGCATTCGAATATTTGGTCACTTAGCACCAGTACTATGATAGTAAATACGACCAGTACATCAAAACGAAACATATCGGCACTCTCGACAAAATCACATATAAAAAATGTATTGTTTAAGTAATGGAATCACTCGGTACTATGGCGAAGAATGGGCAAATACGGCAAACTTTATAAAAAAAAAGTAATGTGAAAATAGTGGGGCTGGTGTATGGATGACAATTTGATATGTTTGAACAATAGTGCAGTCCAAGATGTGTCACACCTTGTTGACTCTTGCGAAGCGGTTTCACCACCTTTGTTCGTAATAAATTGCAGTGATGGACACATTTGCCAGAATTGTTTTACGGTAGATGCACAGCTGGATGCTTCTTACGAAGGAAAGTGTTACTTGACTTTTCGTTTGTCTTACCTACTATATACTATGTGAAGATCTATTCGATAACTCACACAGTAACCATAATCAGCTTCTTGGAGCTGCGTGGCAGAAATCTCCAAGGTATATCTTATTTATAGGCTACAATGCTACAATATTTTTAAAATTATTAATCTTTAAATGGTAAGTATTTATAAAATCCCTACTGACACACATATTACTACATCTTGAATTGTAATAAAAGTTCTTTAGCGAGTGTAATAAACAATATTACACTATGTTATTTTGTTGTAAGACTTCTAAACCCGAAAGTTGAGAAAAGTGTTATGAACCGGCTCAGCCTCTCCGCCCGTCCGTATGTAGGCATCTATTTCTCAGGAACGAGTAATTTTGTATGAAGATTTTGAGCGAAAAGATTGGGTAAGTTTGTGATTTTTTTACACAAAATAAGAATATATTTATTAAGAAATGAAGATTTCAAGATCTTGTTTATAGTTTTAACTTTATTATTCAATAAAATTCATAAAATAATTCTTGATACTTACGACTCAGTTATGGAAAAACGGGAGTGCGATTTACACGTTTTTAGTGATTTTCTGTTTTTTTTACACTTGTCCATATACATTATCTTCAATTCGAATGTTGGAAGACCAAGTAACATTCATTGGCTAGCTGTGTGATTTTTTTAAGGTTGTGGAGCATCGCTTACTATAAAATTCTATGGAAGTCCCGACCCTTGATTTGCGAAGAGCGTCCTTAAGAGATAAAAATAAAATCGGACAAACCATGGAGGAATAATCACTGAAAGGAAAATAGACATCGACTAAGAACTCGAAAAACGGAAAAACGCTTTGCTCCATTTAGATTTACCGGGGACGGTAAGTGCTCCTAGTTCAAGCCATTCGTGAAGTGCTGTAAACAATATACTTGTATTTTAGGGTTCTCAAAAAATAGCATATTCATCTCTCTAAACTTAGACGAACGGGATGCATA
This sequence comes from Thumatha senex, assembly GCA_948477245.1. NCBI lineage: Eukaryota > Metazoa > Arthropoda > Insecta > Lepidoptera > Erebidae > Thumatha > Thumatha senex. Next base: position 10,876,214 of record OX419738.1, on the reverse strand, counting down.
AAAACGTTTAACCATTGAAGAATCTGTAAGAAATACTTTGCGTCCATAATCGACTTGTCACAAAAACATATGTACAGCAGCACGAACATTTAGAAAGCATTGCGTTTCCGTACTGCATAATGCAGTTTCTGTTTATATCATGGTGAATTAACAACTGTAAACGACAATTGATGCTGTTTATTTGATTTTAGAGTCGATTTTTGTTTGAAGGTAACGTAAAATTAAATCTATGGTTATTAACGATGCAGTTGTCTCGTTGTGAACAATGGTATTGGTACGACTGGGTAAGTACGACTTATGCAAGGTGCTGGTACCTACTATCTGAAGTAGCTATGGAGATCTAATACTATTTGTTCTCAATTCCTTGAATTATAACAGACATTTCTTTGCTAACAATGCTTATTGTGCAATGGTGCATCTGCTGACTAACGGGCGAGGTCATAGCATCGAAAACAGAAGCTCTAAACAAAGCTCTGTACTAAGCCCTCTGACGAGAATAGTCCACTTAAGCCAATAGCCTTCATAAAATAATTTGGAGAGACCTACGTCCAGTAGTACGTATGTGATAAATTATTTGATATCAAATTGCAACTAAATACTTTATTAAAGTGATAAAAGACAATTTGGTTCGAGACGGGGATTGAACCCGTGACCTTTGAATAACCAGGCCAATATTCTAGCCACTGAACTACTCGAACCGTACCGAAACAAGTTGTAATTCTTCACTATATTTTAATCGTCATTTAAGAGTATGATTTAAATAAAATATTTATGTATTACATATAGCAAGTAGCCGTATAGCCACGCCAAAATTCATTCCACCGCGTTACCAAAAAATGTCATATTCATTCACCCTAATCAATGAGCAAAAACATGACAACATGCCTATGTGATCTGAGATAAGAGTATGTATCTATCTCGTATATTTCATGTAATGGATATGTATCTTTCATGTAAAGGATATAAAATCAACCCACTGCTCCATATTGTGGGGAAGAAAGCAAGACCCTTTTATTAGTTTTAAATTATTTATTTCGCGGCAACAGATTTACGATTGGCACTGCGATATATCAGACGCCCGCCAATAAAATTCACTAAACGCAGAACTAAAGAAACTGGAACTGTTATTAAAGGTCACAGAATCAGTAAACTTGTTGTATCCATAGCCCTCTTAGGTTTACTAACGGAATGTCGTCTAGCATATTGTTCAGAATAAAACGAAGAAGATTTAGATAAGTATCGCCCATGAGCCGTCCCTCAATGAAGCGTAGTCCTACAATGTGCTCGTTCAAGATCCCAGCCCACACGTTCACATTCACACTAAACCTATGTTAGAATGAATGCTGTCGGTTTAATTTGGGATTTTGATAAAACCACCAATGTTTTTTTTTGTGTTGGTTGAACAGTCCGATCCACGTAAACAAACATTCATCTGTGTACAGGACATTCAAGTTAGGGTTAGTGATCACCGAGTTGCAGAACGCAATCCTTGGCGCTCGATCGATTGCAGTGAGCTTCTGGAGCTTTCTCGTTCTGTAGTGGTGTGGATGCATTCCAGCAGAATTCACTATCTTCCAGGCACAACGCTGACTTATACCAAAACGACGTGCGGCGTCGTTAGTGCTCCGATGAGGATCTTCCGCGAAAAATTCTAGCACCTCGTCATACAAGTTTTGTGAGAGGGATAGTCTTCCTCCGCCGTGTGCGTGCAAGGGCATATGGATTGACCTTGCAAACGCTGGTACACGCCGAACATCGTGGAGTGATTGGGTTGTCGAGCGTTTGGATAAAGTTCGCGGTACATTTTTAAACCGACACTAACATTAAATACCTATGCACGCAGCATGAGTAGTACTCGCGATTCGTAAATTGGTATGCCATTTCGTGAGTCGGTTGTCACGGTACTGCGGTAGAAATATACAAGTGCATCAATGAACATCCGCGCGACGACTCTCGCTCATCGCTCACTCGCGGGCGGGGTTTGCGCTAGCGCGCCTCACCCCCCCTTGCTCTGAACCGTGAGCGCAGTGAGACAGTGACCAAATTTTTTTTAAATATCTAAATATTGTAGATTTTATGGGACAAAATAGAGCAAATTTTACTATTTTTTTTTAAAACCGTATATATCGTGTATATACTACCGTCGCACATATTTAATCCCGTCACTTATAAATTCTACAATAATATATATGTATTTGCCCGATTTGTCAACATTTACGATTACTGCTCCGTTCTCTAGGAGTGGTGATATATAGCCTTCCTCGATAAATGGGCTATGCAACATATAAATATGTTTTTAATCCGACCAGTAGTCCCTCAGATTAGCGCATTCAACCAAACAAACAAACTCTTCAGCTTTATAATATTAGCTTAGAAATAAAAACTAAAATAAAAAATAAATTTACTTCTTCATTAAAATCAGGTAACCCCATTTTTTTTTACAATTCTTTAACGAAACAAAAAATACCTATTTTAATCCTATTCAAATCTGCAGCTGTAAGCCAGAATTACCGACTACCGTCAATACTACGGCTACAATGTCACTTCTAGTTTCTATATTAGTTTGTACTTCTGAATATTTCCCAGATATTGCACTGCAGGTAGGCTCAAACCCCCCCTTATTTTACGATCTTAAATTCTTCACGAGATACATAGGTGTAAAACGTGGAATCGCAATACTGCGCAATACTTTTTCGCAATGCATTGTGGAAGGATAGGAATTGGAAAGAGGGTGGCGAGTAAATGGCTTGGTCAGGATTAATGGGTGATGTAATTATGTTCAGTGCATTGTGGGATTCTATCGGCCAGGCTTTTGTTGCATTTAAGTTTAAGTGTTTTTCATTCTCTGTTCTTTTTGTATCACACTTTTCAGTATACCTATAGTAGCTGGTATTTAAAATTATGTCTCACGGAGTGTATTTCATTTAGAAATATAAAGTATGTTTATCAGTTTTATAGATCTCATAGCATAAGCTTATATTAGCTTATTTGAAGTTCTGCGGCGTTGTGTGATAATGTTTCAAGAAATTAAATTATTTAATTTAAGGTGGATCTGTTTCTGATTCAAAGCTGAAATGTCCAGCGATCGCCATACTGCTGAGACCATATTTATAAAATAATTGGTGTTAATCTTCTTTGACAACGGTCTTTTTTATAAACCACTGGGGTGGCAGACAGGCATACGGCACACCTGACAGAAAGTGACGTCACCGTAGCCTATGGAACATCAAAGGTAAGGCCACCCGCGCCGCCGACCCTGTAGATACCTTCTAAGACCCCTTTGTAGAACTCCATACTGTAGGCATTTTGGAAAACCCAGACAGGGAGCTCATTTCACATTCTAAGAGCATGAGAAGAAAAACTTTTTAAATCGGTCAAAAGTAAACTATTCAAATCAGATATCTAAAAGTTTACGTTAGAGTTACCAAGTCAACGGTTCGATTTTGAATTTAAGAATCCCGTTCGTAGCAATCTAATTTCGAAGCTTAGGAGAGCATCGATCAATGTCTGTCGCCTTCAAAAAGCATATCACGGTTCGGATGCTAAGCAGAAGTCATCCTGAATGAATCAACACGTAAACGAGTATCAATAGCATTGAGAAACGTGATTTGTAATTTGCAACCAAAGTAGCTTGATGTCGTTTCCGAGTTCCTTTTGAAGTGAATAGGAAGATTTATTTTGTATTTTGGTTTCTTACTACAAATTTTGATTTGTGATTTTTAAGATAGTTGATATATCGTGGGTTTATTTAATGAAACAGGTAGTAGTTTCAAGTTATATAAGTTTATCAATCATGCCTTATCCCCGAAGGGGTGGCAGAGGCATATACATTTCACCGTGTGCATTCCATGCAGGTTGTGACTACCTGCTGCTGAAAATTTTTAAACCTCAACTTGACTTCAAGACTTAACGTGCCGTCCGAACATGGAAACTGCTCGTAAATGGATATTGGCACAAAGCGGTCACCTATCCGTACCTAAATAGCGAAAGTTACTTAACGCATTGATCGTGTACAGAACACTGAGTCAGCGGGACCACGAGCGCTTCCAGTAGTATTTTTTTAGGAGGAATATTTATTTATCTTTCAATTATAAACTGCTGTGTCGTTCGGCTTCGCCTGTAACGTGTTTGAACGCCGCGGCGCCGTGGCGTTCATGTTTTATTGATTTTACAATAATATATACTCACATACTTTAAGGCTTAGTATTCCAGCCGAGGCCACGCTTTTGTGTTTTTTAAAACAATGCGAATCGTAGAAGAAAGGGTTTTTGATTCTGAAAAAGAGATATATGTTAGTTAAGGATTAAAGCTAGTCAAAATGGCTTTCTGTTACAAAATCTAATAAACTTCACTTGATAGAAAAACATCCCAAAGTTGCCCCCTTTCGAAATGTTTTTTAAATGCCAAATCTAAACTACAGATAATTTTAATACAATTTTAATACACAACTACAGCTACTAAATATTTATAGACATAATGGCTTACTTTGACTATATACAGTGATTTTTATAGAAAAAAGGTTTAAATAATATCAGATTCGCGACGCTGAGGCCTGATCAGTCGCGCGCTGGCGCTTGCTGAGGTAGGACCTGTGTTAGGTTTTTTCGTTGCGCTCCCCTAGCTATTTTTCGCAATGGCACAGTATATTTATGAGAGCAGTAAGCATTCCATCATCATCCGAGCGTCTGTCCCAGTTGCATCTCGCGACGCCCAGAGTTAGCTTTAAATAGTGTATATATATGAGAGTTATATACGGCAATGGACTCACCACCGTCACCCACGTGGGACAGGAATACACATGGTGAAAAGTAATAATATGCCTCTGCCACCCTTTCGGGGATAAGGCGTGATAGATAAATAAAATATATGAGAGTTTTAATATAAAATAATGTACCTACACTTCACAGAAGCGTTAGAATTAACCCTGTGAGTAGTATAAAATCGAACCCGGTACCCACAGGTTAGAAGACAGTTATATAACCAACTGAGCCAGTGGGCTGGTCAATGTATGTTTACCTATAAACAAATTTGATCAATAGGTTCTGAAGCTTAAACATACCGACTGCCACTGGCTGAAGTAATCAGTGCAGTTGTTATATTGAAGCTTCGCTTCGCATAAATTATTAAAATTGTATCCTAGACCTTTGTTTTATGCTTTCAGTATTAATTATTTAAGTATATTTATAAATGTATTAGCCACGACTTTATCCCCGAAGGTGTGGCAGAAGCATATTGTGGTGAGCCCAATGCCTGTGTTCAAATGGACAGGCTCAGATTGTAGCGACTCGCTGTTGTAATTTTGAAGTCGCTCAAAAGTTATTCACTTGACTTAACGAGTGTCGATTGCAACGTTAACGTGTCCTTCAAAGCACGAAAACGCTGGTAAATGAAAATGCTACAAAGCGGTCATCCATCCAAAATCTGAGAGAGTTTCTTAAATCAGTGATCTTTTACAGAAACCGAGTTAATAGGGCTACAAGCGCTTTTTAAATATGTTTTTACTTTATGTTAGTAGAGTTAAACAATGTTGACATTTCATGTAACTAATAATTAATGAATTAATAATAATATAGCAATTATTACAAATAATATAATTTAAATTTAATGCAAACTAAGTCTAGTCGACTGTTCTCACATAAATCCAAAGGAACAATGTAAGTGTAGATTTAATGTTGTAAGCCATACCTACATTTTAAAAGAGCATCCATTGACTTTCTTCCTAGATTCTTCTTCTTAAAGTGTAGGCTGCCCTTAGAATTGGCAACTAGAATAGCTCTAATTTTGATATGATTTTAAACACAACATTGATTTTGTTTTTTGGTTTTGTATAAATTCATTACTATATAATTGGTCAAACATCATGTAACTCAAACTAATGTAATTACTGGTGGTTAGAAAAGAGTGGCCATGAGTTTTATTGCCAGGTTCTTCCTCAGCCTCTACCTATTGCTTTGCGAATCTGGCAGTAAATGTAAATGTAGAAGCAATAATCTTGACGTTCATAAGTGTTACATTGTGACCTACATGAATAAAGATTTTTCATTCATTCATTCAATTAATAATCCCAACATTTTAACGCGAAGGTTTTTTGCGCTTTAGTGGATCGGGAGAAAGCATTTGATAAAGTTGTGAGAGAAACTCTGTGGTACTCGTCCGTGTGGCCTGGCTGGCCGTCTACACCATATCCGGGCATAATATGGTGTGGACGGCCAGCTGCTGCTGGCGATACAGTCTCTTTATACGGACTGTAAAGCTTGCGTGCGACCAAGGGGGAGGTTCACCTGGCGCCTTCGTTTTGACTTCTGTTCGGGCGTCAAACGGGCCGTCTATGGTCCGCCTGGCGTTTCATAGTGTATCTGGATAGTTGTGCAAAAGTGTGGCTGCAAAAGTTAAAAGATTATGATGTGTTGTAAAATTGGAAATTTTACAGTACATTGTCTGTTGTACGCTGATGATGCGGTAGTGATTATAGTGCCAGGTTCTTCCTCAGCCTCTACCTATTGCTTTGCGAATCTGGCAGTAAATGTAAATGTAGAAGCAATAATCTTGACGTTCATAAGTGTTACATTGTGACCTACATGAATAAAGATTTTTCATTAATTCATTTAATTAATAATCCCAACATTTTAACGCGAAGGTTTTTTGCGCTTTAGTGGATCGGGAGAAAGCATTTGATAAAGTTGTGAGAGAAACTCTGTGGTACTCGTCCGTGTGGCCTGGCTGGCTGGCTGTATACACCATATCCGGGCATAATATGGTGTGGACGGCCAGCTGCTGCTGGCGATACAGTCTCTTTATACGGACTGTAAAGCTTGCGTGCGACCAAGGGGGAGGTTCACCTGGCGCCTTCGTTTTGACTTCTGTTCGGGCGTCAAACGGGCCGTCTATGGTCCGCCTGGCGTTTCATAGTGTATCTGGATAGTTGTGCAAAAGTGTGGCTGCAAAAGTTAAAAGATTATGATGTGTTGTAAAATTGGAAATTTTACAGTACATTGTCTGTTGTACGCTGATGATGCGGTAGTGATGGTCTCATCAGAAGCCGACCTTCAGGCATTAGTCACTAATATAAAAGTAAAGGTCTTCGCTGCATGTTAAACTAAGAATCAGGTATTTGAAAAAGAAAAAGTAAGAACTAAAAGCAAGATTTGGGTAAACCGGCAACGTTTAGAGCAATTGAATGAAATTGTGTACTTAAGGAGAATGTTTAGCCCGGACGGAAGATATGTCCTGAAGAACAACGGTGACTAGCTGCAGAAGACAGGAACATAACATTATGATTTTTTGATTTTAATATTATTTAAAAAAAAAAGGGAATAATGAGTACGGGACATTTTATTTGGTACTTGTACATAAAGTCTAAATTTGTTATTAAATATATCATCATAAACTTCTACTAATATTATAAACGCGAAAGTTTGTAAGTATGGATGTTTGTTACTTGCACGTAAAACTACTGAATGGAATTTAAATAAACTTTACCTTTTTTTTCTGTGTTCTGTTATCTGCAATCAGTTCTACTATAAGCAGATTGTGTAAGGGTAATTAGGTGAGTGAATGTGCTCTCCAGTGGGCACATCTCCTCGTTTATTTCCAATGGGCTCACTGATTATGTCTTTCCTTTTTAATCTTTTGCTATAACCTCGATGCGTTAGTTGTGAGGCCAGGGGATTGGGGTGATGTCGCAGTCGCCGGTGATAGCCTAGCAAACTGTTTTTAATTTCGTCCTTTACCATACCTAACTATATATTATATATAATAGCTTATCTATCAGAATAACACATAGGCTACTTTTTATCCCGGGAACAAGTTCCTTTTGAAAACGAGAACGGAAAATCTTCATCACGCGGACGGAGCCGCGGGCGTCAACTAGTATATCATAAACCTAAAATAAAATCCAACCCAATAACAAGTGTTTCATTTCAATTGCTACTGCCAATCATTTTTACTGTGGCGTGCCAGCAGAAAATACATCGTCGATCTATCTTGGCGGGGGCTGAGGAACCGTTGTGGTGGCTACGCGACTTGGCCTACCGGCCCTTAAGGATCCTTTGCCCACTGTACTGATACTGCATTCTTTAATTTGTGGCAATTTCTTATATTTCATTTATTTCTTCATCTAATATACTATAAATAAATCGAAAAGCTTTTGGTAACCGCAAAATTTGAGAGGCACCATTTCAAACGACATATTTTATTGAATTTTACATGTTTGTAAAGTTTAATAAAACGAAAGTGCAGGGACATTTACTCCAAAGCCAAGATCGCATCTGTTAGATGAGATAGGCCCATTTGGCAGTATGAGCATGACGTTTTATGAAAAATGTCGTAATACCGGCTGAGGCACCGCCATTAAAGCATCTAAATATGCGAGGGGTTGTAAATAAATGTCATATGGGTGACTAAAATAGAAGTGAGGTAAGTTTGAAGTGCGGTTACCTCCTGTGCATTGGTACAAGAAATATTTTGGTAATAGCACTGAGGTGGTAGACAAGTGTACGGGCCCACCTGATAAAAAGTGGTCACATATGGACGTCTGCGACTGCCGAACTTAACTGTAAAACCGAATGGTATACTACTATATCAACTTAACTTAACATTAACATTAAATAGAACCTTTAAAATATGATACATAACTAAAATATATTATTAAAATAAGTTCTTAAAGGCAAGGTTCCAAAGATACTGGCAGCGTTTTGAATGGCTAGACTAATTCTTTGTCCGAGGTAGCTGCCAGCTCTTCGGTCTCCTGTGATGTCGAATAACCTTTTTGCTATTTTTTAAAAAGCCTAATGGCGCAAAACCCCACGGGTCAAGGGTGTCAACGAATGGGATAAAATCATATTTGGATCCTAGACCCCTGTATTTGCATGCTTTAGCTTTTTCAGCCGCTTCACAAGCTCTGTCGTTGCTGTCTGTTAAACTTGTATCTTTATCAAATTGTATTTCCAGTTTCTTCCAAATCCTACATGGGTTGGTCTGCATCGTTGCCTCATCCATTACCACGATCACAGCCATTAGAATCACCATCCTACTAATATTATAAATACGAAAGTTTGTAAGTATGGATGGATGGATGTTTCTTACTTAAAACTTTACAATAATATAGCTTACACATCAGAATAACACATAGGCTACTTTTTATCCCGCAAACAAGTTCCTATCTCAAGTCTCAAGTCAACTAGTGTTTCATAATTGTTTCCGTAACATTGTTTTAAAGCGAATGAAAATTTACCAAGTAAGTATTCCAGAAATGTACTTGTATAAATAATGTAAATTTTGGGAATCTCTGCCTCTATCTCGACTTAGCGTCTCAAGTCCTGGTTTTAATAAAAAAACACCTCCGTTTTAATGTTTATCATTTTCGTTGTTGGTCGTCTAGCTTAAATATCTGTTTATGAGTACCAACAAAGCCTTATCCGTTGGCAGTTGGCTGCATATATTGATACGACCGTTTTTAATCTGCTTTTAATCTGCCAAAAGATAAGTTTGTCTTGAAAGTCGAAGTTAAGCTACATTAAATTTGAAAAAGTGTATCTTCAGACTAAATTCCTTCTTTACACAAAACTTTTTGAACCTTAAAACACACACAAGGGGTAACCGTTCACCCTGTTTACACAGTTTAAATAATAGATCAATGACCCAACCAGAAGTAACTCGTAAAAAAACACTTATCAACGAACAGAGCGACCCCAGAATAAATTGCAAGTCGTTACAGTTCGAGGAACTGGCGTTAATAAAAAAAACACCGTAATTCGGGTCTAAGGGCGTTGACAAACGAGGCTAGAGCCAGACTAATGAGCCGAGGCTTGTATCACCTGACGACGAATAAAATGCTTGTCTATGGTACCATAAGATTTGTTTCTTCGTTTCGGGAAAAATGGTTTGGTACCTGATTAGAATAGTTAATTCTAAATTTCAATTTCAGTTAGGCCCACTTGCGTGAATGCCGGGTTTAAATAAATAATTATAGAGTTAGATAACTCGGAATTAAGTAAATAACTTTATAACCCTAATCATGTCTTGCGCCATAGAAAAATATCATCGGGTTAACTAACCCATTATTTTATGTCACTCTATGTCATCCAACCAAACATTAATGATTGAACAAAGAATGAAACAGGTATGTCTCTCTCTTTTACACTACAGTTGGGCACATAAGACTTTTTCTTACACGAATAAATGTAACATGACAATCGAGTGCATTTTATTTTTAATCGTATTATGTGTGCGCTTCGTGTCATTTTGAGGAGTCCGTGTCACGCATATGTCACGTGCCACTTCATTGTCTGTCAGCTGCTAACCCAACGTTTGACGATTTAACCCTCAGAATTCGGTGAGTTAAAGTTTTAGCGATTTAACCCTGGGTATACCCTTAACTCGGGGTCATGCGAGACAAATTAAAGATTTAACTCGGGGTTAGTCCATACCTCCGAGTTATACACGCTAACCCAAGATCGCGCAAGTGGGCCTTAATGAGTTATATATATAAGATCTCTGGAAAATGAGTATGATAGAGTCGTACCGAGATCTTCGGACATAGCGAAAAGAAAAAAATCGTAATTAAACTCTGTACCAACCCGTCTGGCCTTCCTGATACAGTAATGACAATCACCCACCCAAAATGAAATTGGGAGGAGAGGCCTATGTCCTACAACGGACTGTGATAGGCTGATTTGATTGAGGTTACAGGCGATTGACAGGTGCTTTGACAGACGTGTGGGCGTCAAGCCTATGTTATAATAAAACAAAGCCTTTAAGGTTCTAAACGAAAATATGCCAAAAAGTTACAGTGAGAATGAAAAGTCATGAAAAGCCGAGATATAAAACTAGCCTAAAATTTACAACTACCTTATAATCTGCTTATTTTTTTTTATCGATAAAATGTAATTTACACATGATAACGTCTGACGTTTTCTAAATATACCATATATAATATGTACAGATCAAAATTATTATTTTTATACACGATTTCGTGAAAAACATTTGATAAATCTAATGGAAACTGGCGTCAATAGCTGAATCAGCTTATTAGTGTATGGCTATTCATTAATCTGCTTATTATTGGTACTTGGTGGTGACATTGTGTAAAACCTCTTGAAAAATTGTTATTAATTGATTGTGAATCTGATAAATTGAGAATGTGGTAAACTGCTCTTGAAGGTATTCATCAACTAGGCTATAATATTGTTTGGCATCTTAGTGGTAGGAAATAGTACTATAAACTCTGCAACAGTCCTACACAAGGTAGGGTCACACCCATCTTTTAATTTAATGTTTTTTTTTGTAGCCTCGAAACAATAGGCGTAAAGCACCTGTCTAGTTATGGTCAGTTTTTTGTTCAACACCTGGGGCCCAATTCTCGATCATACGACTTAAAAGCGTGGACGTAAATTTACTTGTGAAACGTGTTTTGTCTCTTATTTGGCCGTTTCTTAATATGAAACAAATGACCTTTCACCAGCAAATTTTCGTCTACGCTTTCAAGTCGTATGATCGAGAATCCGGGCCCTGCGCTTATTTTGGCGCAGATGCTAAGTTCAAAATGATACCTTTTTGTGAGAATGGATACAGTAGCACCCGTGGGCTGCACTCAAAAGGTTTTTGAAATAACATACCAAATCTGTCTGTCGCGATAAACTTATAAATACTGAATGGATTGTTATTATACAAGGTTCAACAATACTAGATAAATTCATAAGAAACAATTATTCAAGTTATCGGAAAAAATAAAGCCGACATATTTATCGAAAACGCTGAGAGATCTAACAAAACTATCTACAAAGATGTTATTATTTTAAAAAGGTTATTGGTCTGTTACAGTCAGTCTGTTACAATTTTCTATCTTTTATGAATGCCTATGTCTATGCCTTGTAGCAAACGGGTAGGGAGAACTTCTTAACAAGGACAAAACCGTGAGCTATCGCTAGTATGTACTAGAAATAAAAGTGTATTAAACAAATAAATCGAAAACCAAAATGATACCGTAACAATCCTTTAATCCTCTACCTCGGTCTGTGTGTTCGGATTACCAACGGTGAGGCTAAAATAGTGCTTTTTAAAATCTACATTTTTATTTAAGACTAGCTGATGTCTGCGAGTTCGTATTCATGTTGTAACTTTTAGGAAAAAATGTGTGTGTATACTTATGTACACGCGTCAGAAGTTATACTGCTTTAGTCTAATGAAATTTCTTCACATATACCACAACTCTTTGACACACAACAGGCTTGATAATTTAGTAAGAAAAAATCATTGAGTTACAATACTATATAGAGTCACAATCAGACAAATAAAATGTCCGCGCAGAAACTCGGCGCACGCTGCGAAGTGCGCAGAGTTTTTGTTTAGTTGTAAGGCGACCGCAATCCTCGTACAACGTCCGTGATGCCAAAGTGTTCGGTTGTTTCCTGCCCAAATAACAGCAGATACGTGACAAAAAAGGATGGTGTCTCATATTTTAGGTAAGTATCAAAACGAATTTACGTATTTATGTATCCACAGTGCGTGTTTAAATTTAAATTAAAAAAAAAACATTTTCTAAGCAAAAATAAAATGCTGACCGCCCGACCGCGCATCGCGTCTAAAATGTATCTCTTTCACACTTTAGATAAATATGCAAGAGTAAAAGAGAAACAAATAGTGTCGCGTCCGAGAGTGACTTGCAAATTGTGTTCTAACGGAAAGCTATGGAGCGGATTGACACTAAATATTTTTTGAGTTTATGAACTAAATATTTATACTTATGTATTACCATGTTGCTGAATGTTTTATTTTTTAGTTTTTCGTACTAAAAATAGGTCGATTGCGTTTTACTATTTTAAGGTATAAATAATTAAGTACAATATTTTTGTTTTTAGTTTTCCTCGAAACCCCATAAGATGCTCAGAATGGGCAGTTATTATAGCAAAAGCCCGAAATGAATTAAACTTCAAGCCATATAAAGGGACGGTTGTATGCTCCAATCACTTTCCTCCTTCAGACATTTATACAACAACGAAAGGTTTTAGTAGGCTGCTGACTTGTTCCCTATTCGGAAGCAAGCCCATAGTGAATGATGATGACATTGCATACGAGCGAATTTGAACATTATGCAATCGGCCTAACGCCTAAATTCGAGCAAATGTCATTTTGAACTTTGTTATATTAAATGTATAGGTATGTAGAACGGCGCTCGGACATTTTTTGAGTGTTGTCTGTTTATGATTGTGACTCTATAGTATGGTAACTCAATGGAAAAAATACATCAAAAGAATGAAAACTACTTTGAATGTAAGTTGTCATGGAAACATTTATCAGCTAACTTCACGGTGTTTATAAGTTGTCATGGAAACATTTATCAGCTAACTTCATGGTACCGGTTTTTCGTGACGGTCTGCGCGCGCTTCGTAAAAATTACTTCTTCATTTTTCCCAGTGCCAAAAGAATAATAACTTAAAAATGATCAAAATAAGACCAGTTGGATGAGCCATCCAGATCTCCGAGTCTATGCGAATTTAGCTTCTAGCAGTGTAGCGGACTAACATACGAAGCAACGACGACGCAGGCTCCCGGGGGATGGGAGGTCCGACGGCAGTCGCTTCCAATTCCACAGGTGATTTGGTGAGTTTAACAGGTATCAAAACACCTCTATTACGGCAGAAAAGTAGCCGAGTAGTTTTAGTAGGTATTCCCCGTACCACCACGATCAGGTGCTGGGCGACTAACACACAAGCTCATTGCTAGCTAGCAGTGGGTAGGCTATAAGCGGATCTCTCCTCGTATAAAAAAAAGTCGCTCCCAACAATGCTCAAAATCTAATGCCTGCTTCTAGCAACCAAATAAAAGCTTACCCCATGCTCCAAATACATATAAGATTTGTAAGCTTGCTTGAACAATAATCTTTACCTCTTTACGACGTCAATATAAACTATTCTCAACTGGTTTCCATTACTGGTACTGATGCCCTCGCTTCGAATCACATATTCTCTCTTCTTCTTCTCTCACCTCACCTCGCCTGTTCCGAATTCCTATCAGACCAAAAGGTCATAAAATTTATCAACCGACATGCGAGAGTTAGTTTTGTATAACTTTAGTCCCGTTTCACATCATAAACACAAAATACAATTTCACCTCAACATTACAGTTTAGCCACCCCGAAATACAGGTTGTTTAAATTTTAACGTGGACCGGAGGGAACCTGTTATATCCGTTCCGGCACGATCCGTGTTATCTATGAACAAATACTCGCCGCTGTGAGTTTAAAATGTTAAAATTATAAATTTCCTTTTACTCCATCAAATAGGAAGGTACTATTATCTTTGCACTAAGGATTTGCTTAGTACAAGTACGGCTACATATTTTATGCATAATACATTGAAATTTAATTTAGTACTTATAACGAGATACTCTTAAAAATGGTTAGAAACAACGTAAAATAATTTAAACGTAAAACGATTCTTTCTTATAAATAAATATATTTTTTAAATGCTTTATTTCTTTAAATTATACAACTATTTCAACATACCTTACTCTGGGGGTCTCCTCTTAAGTATGAAAATACCTGTGCTAATAGGTCTCGCTCCTCCTGATTTTACAATTCAATACCTTTCTCATCTTACATTAGATTCATCTCATATCTTTCTCTTTTTTTCTCTTATTACACTAGATCATACATTAGACATACTCGCTTTATTATGTGAGAGCCGTATTGTAACCAGTCCTATTATTGGTATAGCGGTACACAAAGTAAGGGAAACACCACACACACTCAGACCACCTATCATAAACACTCATCTCGCAAAAGCTTTCATACCCTTATGCAAATTAGGTACATTTATGGTGTGAACACGTAACTTACGCACGAGTGACGACTGCTGGCGAGACTACCCTTTTTGTGAGAGACACTGTCAGTCAGGAAATTACAACGTTAACTAGGAGGCTTTAGGGTAATTTGTGCGGTTATATGTAAAGGGTATAGCATTAAAATGCAACGTCCTGTATATGTATTATGTGTATCTTATACTATACCTTTACTCTCTATTATCTCTACTTTACAGTAGATTACTTGTGTTTTAAACTGTAAAAGGAAATTATTACTAAATAAACGGCTTTACTCACGTGTAAATTTCGGGATAGCCCGACTAGTTTCGGACCTAACGGAGGTCCTTCTTCAAGAGGAGCGTCAAGCTACGTCGGAAGCTGCGTTGGCACTGCTCCAGGTCCGAAACTAGTCGGGCTATCCCGAAATTTACACGTGAGTAAAGCCGTTTATTTAGTAATAATGAACATCGCACACGAAAGTTATTATTCTAATGTAAAAGGAAATAAATAAGTATTGTTTGCTGTTTCAGTTTTATATCAGCGTTGACCCGGTGTACATTTAAATTTTAAACTCTGTAAACTGGGGGTCACTTTGTACCTACGCAAATTGATTTCAAATCATCGTCGTCACGTCAAAAATCATAATCTGAGCACTATTGCTTCTATGTCCGGGGTCCATAAAGTTTCCTCTTCTTGAGATCTTCTTTTACAAATCTTCTTATTCATCTTAAGTGATTTTCCAGTTACTTCCAAACCCTACCTGGATTTGGAGCCTGGCGTTAACTTCTTTTGCTGCTATGTGCAGCTATTGTTTGGCTTTTTATTTTGAGTGACCTCCCAACGCCATATGGGCACTTGCATCGAGGTCGTTTGACCTCTGCAAATCTTGGTAGGGATCCTTACACCGAATCTTAGTCTACATAATTTAGCTGATAACCCTAGAACATCCTGTGCCCGACCAGAGATTCGAACTTACCAGGTAGTGGTTCTAGAAACCAGACTAAAGAAAATAATTCAGGCATTGTCGCCGGTACTCGTTCACTTTTCAGGTCATTCTATTTGTATTAGTCTAGTAGCACAGTATTAAGAATATCAGTAATAATAATAACTCAGGCATTGTCGCCAGCACTCGTTCACTCGTAAGTAGGTATATAAACTCTTTTGCAAAAAAACGGGCACTTAAGCAAAGAACTATTTTATAGTTACTATTAGTTTGTTTGACAATTTTAGGTATTGTTAACCCCAGAATTTTATAAATTAATTACGAAGGAATAATTTATATCAGTTTTCTCATAACATTTTGATTAAATTATTGAGAAATAATGTTTAAGCTCAAAACACTATTATTGTACCTGCTCGCTAAATAAAAATGAAACGCGTTAATTTCTTTGTTTTTCTTGAATACATTAAAAGCAGATAAAAGTTTAGTATTGAGTGTGACCTCCTCTTGCTGAAATCACGGCTTGCATTCGTCTGGGCATGCTAGCGAGTATATCTTTTATGGTTTCTTGGGGAATACGTTCCCACTCCGCGGTAATCACATTCTTTAGCTCTCTGATTTTCTGCGGAGCCGGCTGCACTGATGTCACTCGTCGCTTCAGAATGTCCCAGAAATGCTCTATGGGATTGAGGTCCGGACTTCTAGCTGGTCAGTCCAAACGACGTATTCTGACTTCTAGCATATACGCTTCCACATCGCCAGACCGGTGGGCGCGAGCGTTGTCGTCCATAAAAATTGAGTTTTCGCCAAGAGCGGTTAAAGCGGGTTGTGCATAAGGAATTAGAACTTCCGTTATGAATCAGTGTCCAGTCAGTGTACCGTTTTCGATGAAGACTAACTCCGTACGATCCATAGAATTTATTCCTGCCCAAAACAAAACAAGGCCCCCTCCATAAGGTTTGATTTCTTCAAAACATGCCTCTGCAAAGAGTTCTCCTCGTCTATGTAGCACTCGCCGACGTTGGTCTTCACCATGCAGAGATATCCTGGCTTCATCGGAGAACAATACCCTATCCCAGTCTTCACGAGTCCATGACACACAATTTCGAGCGAAGCTAAGCCTGGCAACTCGATGTCCACGGAGTAATTTAGAGCCGCGTGCCGGCCGATGACTGTGTATATTAGCAGCGAAAAGCCTCCTCCTGACCGTCCATAGACTAATTTGCACATTTCTTACTTCTTCGAGGCTGTTCTTGAGGTCCACATAAGAAGATTTGCGATTTCTCAACGCATGACTAACTAGAAAACGATCATCCCGTGGTTCGGTACATGTCTTTCTGCCAGAACCAGGCCTTCTCTTGACGGAACCGGTCTCTTGATAGCGCTGCCAGGTCCTTTGAACTGTCGACCGACTCACATTTAGCCTCTGAGCCACGAAGCATTGGCTGCAACCTTCTTCAAGCAGCGCAATAATTTTGTTCGCTTTTATCTACCATTTTCGAGATTGCTAAACAGCAATAACAATACTTTTAAATGTCAAGGACATCAAATAATTTAATAGAAATTGACAAAAAGTTAATTAGAGTCGATATTAACTATAGGGTATTCGCGCCACAAAATGTAGTTAAAAGTTGTTTTCTTTGAAAACCAGGCTCAGTCAAAAATTTGAAATTGGAATGTACTCTTATAAAAATTATGGCACTTTTATAACTGGCCTTTTTGGTATTTTATTTTTTTCAGCCAGAAAGAAAATCGAAACCGCCCAATTTTTTTTGTAAAAAAAAAATAAAATAAATAAATAAATATCCATCACGCCTTATCCCCGAAGGGAAATGCAAATGAGTGTATAAATGATTCTACTTCTCAAAGTGATTCATACAATAATGTGTTTATCCAATAAATATAAAAGGGCATTGGTCTATGTTAGCTTAGCTTTATTTGGTAAACATGGTTTGATGGTAAGTGTCGGTTGCTGGGCAACGGGACACTTTAGGCCACATTCGGATAGTATGCACGCAAATAACTGCGGCTTTATTTTCAGGTTCACATTCACTGAGGCATTTGGAATTTATATAACAATTTATTTTATAGGTGACCTAGCAAATATAGATAATAAGTCTCCATCTTCCTGGCTTAGTTTTCTTCATTTCATTAAACTTGGCATAAATATTTTAGATTGGAAAATGTTGCGTCGGTGACCACCAAATTATTATATTGTCACTGCAAATATTAAATTTTTGTGCTACGATCAGTGAAAGTAAATAAAAAGCTTGTGGAGATAGTTTCTGTTTATTAAATTTGTGAAATAATACCTAACATGTGCAATGTGAAATAATGTACCAACATCTGAAATAATTGGGTAGACAGTGCGAGTATATCATCTCTGGTTGTCCAATCGCATATAGGCTACAGTAACCACTTTCGATCATATTATCTTCTACCTAAGTAGCATAAATAAAAAATGTCCTTTAATATTTCAAAAATACTTGATTCGATTCGTCTCAGTGTGCAGCGACCTTACTGATTTAGGGGACACTTTTATGAAAGCGCAAACAAAACACTTTTATGAAAGTACAACGAAATGTTTCGTGGGGTTCGCGATTCGAGAAAGTTGATCAAAGAATTTTCCTTGATCTTCCAATTACTTCATTCTTTAGTGAATACTTTTCAATTATCCATTAAGGCATTTCTACCAATCAAAATTCTTCGAGCATGATCTATTTTTATTACAATTCTAGGTAGTTTTTTTTCTAACAAAGACTTTATAATGGGATAACATAAATCCAATAATGATCAAGACCATGAAGAATAAAGTCTCACTAGAACTTTTCTGTTTTGATACCCGCATTCAAATTTACAATAACAAAACCTAAATATTCTGGTCTATCGAAGAATCCTAAAGGATTTATCATTTCATTCTTACGAGTTATCCTACAATGTATGTAGAACACAATCATTCAATTGACGTCCTTGTGTCGGACATGATAGTGCGGGTATGATGTATAATTACCATGCATACATCTTACACTGCTTCAATAATCGCAAAATCTTTATATATATAATCCTACTGTACGTGTGTATGTCTTTGAACTCCTCCTAAACGACTGGACCGATTTTAATGTTTCTTTTTTGTATGCGTTAGGGTTGCACCCTGGAAGGTTTAGATTCATAAATCAAAGAAAAAAAAACGTTGACGTTCAGTACTATCAAGATGTGGATTAGGTAACAGAGATCAAGGCACATATAGTAAAGACTATATCTGATTTATAAATTCTATAAAATATACCGGTACTTACCTGTCTATCCGGTGGCGGTGGTTCTACTAGTAGTACTAAGGGCAAAACTCATTGCAAAACTCAACTATAGGTATAAGCAGTGTAAACTCTGGGTGTAAGCAAATTTCATCCAAATTGATCGAGCCGTTTGTGCGTGAAGAAGTAACAAATATACACTTACAAACTTCCTGTTTTAGAACTAGTATGATACCTTTAAAATGTCTTCTTTTTTATTTTTCGTTATTGGTCAAATGTCAAAAATTACTAAATGCCGAAACGTGCATGTATAAAACTATCATTGAATCTGTAGGAAGCTAAAGAAGTTTGCCGTCAGGGATACAGCATGAATATAATGTAGTTAGTATATTATAGTTTTAATGTAAAATAACTTTAATAAATGCACCACAGGAGACAATCATGTAGCTATAGTTTTTAAAGTTCCACTTTGGTAATATTACCACTTGGTATTGTAGTATTAGTTTCCTTTCAAATAAAGACTGCTAACGTTCCAAAAATAGCATTATTTTACAGACTGTTTGTTTAAATCCTGTGCTTCACTTCCTATACTTCTTCAATTACAGAAACCGGATGCGGTTCGAATCATTTTAATTTTGTCCGCCAGGATTACCACCGCTATTGTTTATTTTACCCGGGATTTCGGGAAATAAATTAAACATATGGTTCACATTTTTAGACTTTAAAGTGAATTTAGTATGAGTATTTTTCTAGTCAAATCACATCAATAAATAGACTAAGGGCCGTATTCCAGAACGTTTCTCAATACTCAATCGACGCTTTAGAGTTTAATAAGGCAAAATCGAACCTTAAGCGTTGATTGAGTATTGAGAAACGTTCTGTAATACGGACCTAAGTATCCACTTAATTCCTCCTCATCTTGGCGTTTTTCTATTCGCTTCCAAACTCTATCTTAGGGTATGGAGTCAGGGGCCCGCTTGTAGTAGCTGTAATGAGCAACTGTTCTATGAGTTGTACTGTTATTATATTCAGTGATGATACTTGGTGAAACTTGCTAACATCTTGAATACCCTTGTACTTTTCTATATTTTTTTTGTTGGGACTTATCCCACCCGCATTCTCATTACTGTGACTCCTGTAAACCAGGATCTACAGCAATGACCAAGATCAAAAAGCTTACACACAGCTCGATCTCGGTGAAGTCTCAAGAGAAATTAGTGTCTTAAAGCGGAAATTAATCAAAAAATAATTTGAAGGAGTTGAAAAAAGAAAGTAACGTCTCTTTTTCACATTATTGAATCTGACCGGTTTCACCTACGGCATTTTCAAAGGATAACTTTATCGGGCTTTATATTTTCGACATTGTTGGGAACAACTGTCGTGTGCAAGCAAGTATCCAAACCACTAAGTAAACCTATGCTACAGTATTGTATGTTGAGCAACATGTGCTCCACGCGCTGCTGAACTAAGATCTTAGTGAAAATCCAGTTCAACTGAAATATCCACTTAAAAAGAACCTCATTTGAACGGGTGCTCGCGGCCAGTGGCCACACGGACTCTGTTCTGTAAACGATAACTTGGTTTAACGACTGCCAATAAAAGGGCAGTCGTTAAACCAAGTTGAAGGCATTATGGGCGGCTTGAAAAAAAATTAACAGCAGGTCGCTACAGCCTGCGCCTTTCCATTTCAACACGGCAATGGATTTACCACCCATATTATGTGGGACAAAAATGCATACGGTGCAATGTGGGCGTTTAATATGCCTCTGCCTACCCCTTCGGGGATAAAGGCGTGACAATATGTATGTATTTGAACGGGATTACCCCTTTTTTTCGTGTGGAAATCATCATGGAAACTATGCTAGAATCTTACGGACTAAAACCACACGGTGCCTTTCCATCTGCCTATATCTGGTAGTCCTGGATAAACCCAGAAGGATAATTCCCGGGTTCCCTACAACGAGATTGCCCAACCAATGTAATAAACAGACAAATTTTTCCTAATATATTGGTATAGAAGTACACAGATAACGTTAGCTACCATTGTTAGATTAGTGACTCTATTCAGGCGGATACAATTGTGGTTAGTCAACTCAGGAGCAGTTAGGAAGTCGGTTAATGACTCAGTGTGGCTGTTAACTGTTGCAATACCGTCGATTTATATCCGTTATACAATATTCACAATATTCGCTTCGTTATTTGAATAATGTTATTGTAATTACGTATAACACTTGCGGTATTATTATGTTATCAAGTGAGTAATTCAATACGCTGTTTAATCTATGCAACTAGAATTTAAAAATACCAAACCATGGCGTGGGGTGTCCATATTTTCTGTTTAGAAAGGATATTTAAAAAAAATCTTTAGCAAATACTTTTCATCAATCTATCTATCTTCACGCTGTATCCCTTAAGGGTTAGTCAGAGAGGACAGATCGCCAGGCATCACGATCCAAGCATACTTCTTTCGCTTCCTACATATTTATTAATCACTTCATACATGCACGTCTGGGTATCCGAGTACTTTTGACTTTTCCATTTTTGAGCAATCTGCTCACGAGATTAAAATTTAGAACAAAAAAAATATTTAAAACTAGGTTTTATTAAGGTTTCAATTGTCGATTTGGTAATATACTTAATTAGGTCTACAGTACAAGGTATCAATGTTACTGTCACATGTAAGCGAGTAACGTTCCTTTTTAAATGTATAGCTCAAATTGTGAAAGCCCATGTCCAGCAGTGGACTGAACTAACTGAAGAAATTGTTAAATAGTTTGAGCTATTTAGAAATGGTCTTTCTCCCAAAGTTATATTCGGACATATCTACTACTTAAATAAGTCCGAGACCCATCACTGGAACTATTTAGTGGTACCACAAGTATTGCTATAGAAATCTATTTTTCTTTTGTGGTTCAATCTTATTTTTTAAACTTTCTTTTTTAATTTTATACATACACATTACCACGCCTGTAGACAGAGGCATACTATACGTCCACATTT
Organism: Thumatha senex; assembly: GCA_948477245.1. Taxonomy (NCBI): domain Eukaryota; kingdom Metazoa; phylum Arthropoda; class Insecta; order Lepidoptera; family Erebidae; genus Thumatha; species Thumatha senex. The sequence goes on along the minus strand of OX419738.1, from coordinate 10,854,224 downwards.
CACCGTATGCACTTTTGTCCCACGTGTGACACAGTGGTGAGCCCATTGCCGTGTTGAAATGGGCAGGCGCAGGTTGTGGCGACCTGCTGTTAAAATTTTTCAAGTCGCCCATAAGGCCTTCAACTGGGCTTAACGACTGCCATGATACTGGCAAAACGGAACCAACGGCTTAACGTGCCTTCCGAAGCACGGAAAATATGTAAGCATCGTATAAAAACATAATCACTCTCTTCTACAATATTACAATACATTATTCAAACTACGCATAAACCTACAGTAAAATGAAACTAAATTTAACACCAATGTCTGAAATAAACATTCCGGTTCCCATATTACGATGGGACCCGTTGTTCAAGTTCTTTTTTATATTTTCCCATAAGAATTCCAGTGTCTCATTATTTTAACAATCTTACGACGGTCAGCGTATTTTCTGACATCTTGTTACTTGGAGGATAAACTGGAATAAACTCGATAGTCCAATGTTACGAGGACACCCAAACTAGGTAATACTGTAGGTAGAGGATGAAATGTTGTTACAATAGTTCAGTTCTATGTTATCATGAAATGAAATGAAAATATCTTCATTCAAAAAGGTCACAAAATAACGGTTATGAATGTCACAATTATGACTGCCTCTGTGGCGCGGTGGAAGTGCATTCGACTGCTACGCAAGAGGTCGTGGGATCGATTCCCACCCTGGATAAAACTTTGTGTGATGAGCACGATGGTTTATTCTGTGTCTGGGTGTTATTTATCTATAATATGAATGTATTTAGAAATATATAAGTATGTTTATCAGTTATCTGGTTACCATAGTACAAGCTCTGCTTAATGTGGAATCAGATGGCGTTGTGTGAGTTGTCCTAACAATATTTATTATTATTTGTTATTAGTAATTATTGCTTCTACATTTGCTGACAGCCATGAGTTTTATTGCCAAGTCGCTTCTAAGGCTCTGTCCTCAAGAGAGACCTGGCAATAAAACTCATGGCACACTTTTTTAAACGCCACCGCCAGTAATTACATTAGTTATGTTTAGGTGATGCACTAATTCTGTAATAAAATCGCTGTATCAGTTATAAGTGCTATAAATTCTTAACGTATCCATACCTAGTAATCTGTACCAAAGTTCAGTGGCTAGAACATTGCCCTGGCTAAGCAAAGGTCACGGTTTCAATCCCGAATCATCGAATAGAATTGTCTCTTATTCCTTTATTAAAAAAAATGAGAAATTTTGCATAAAAATTGCATTAAAACAATTTATTCACAGATTCAGTGGAGTCCATCGCATCAATGTTTAAAAAAGGTTGAAACACTGTTCATTTGTATCGATTTATTGAGCAGCTCGATAGATGGCTCTGGTCATACTCTTAATACGATAAAGAATGATAAAGAATTTGAAGAAGATAAAGAATTTCAACTACAGGACCGATTTGAAAAAAAATATTTTGTGTTAGATAGTCCATCATCCATAGCCCATCATAATCGGATAGTCATGATACTACCCTGGAGAACAGTCCGAGTACTAGAGAACAGAGTAGTCATAGATGTCGGCAAATTGGGCAATTTTTATGCATTATTGCAGAATTTATAAGCGACGGTTTCTAATTGGTGCGACGAGAGTTCGAAGTATGTCCCGGCCAGAGCCGTGGGGGTCACCTAGTTTAAAAATAAAATCTCAGTGAGTTGAATTTAAATCGAAATGATAACTGCTCCTAGCAGCCAAATAATAATAAATATTGTGAGACACTTTTTACACAGTGCCATCTAGCCCAAACTAAGCTACAAGCTTGTACTATGGGGTCTAGACAACTGATATACATACTTATATTTATAAATTCATACATATTATACATAGGAATTACCCAAACTCCGAAACCAACATTTGTGGAACACACAAATATTTGTTCGGAACCGAGAATCGAACCCGGGACCTCATGCGCGTCAGTTGCATACACTGCCACCGCGCCACCGAGGCAGTCAAGTCAAATAAAAGTGGACCATAGGCTCCACATCCAGGTAAGGTTTGGCAGCAATTGGGAATACATTAAAATTATATTTAGGCATGTCTACTGGATAGGCACATCTGTGTATGATCGTGCCACACTCAATTACTACGCCTAATTTAAGAGTTCTTACACAACAATATGATACCTGACACTTAAAACGTAATGATGATGATAAGGCTTTAACTAAGATAATTTGATAAACAATAAGCCCATTGTATGAACTAACAAGGTTGTTATGTTTTTCAGACTGGAAAATGTCGAACATCTGCCAACGGTACATCAGGCGGCAGTATGATGAAAGAAATGGTGGCTCTTATATGAAGGTATGTAGTGTACTTATTTGTTAACTTACATTAACTTAAACTAATATAATTTTATATAATCCTTACTGTGACTTGGCCATTAACTAAAATAATTATGTAATTATTGACTTTGTCAAAAGATTTCAAGTAAATAACAGTGTAAATCTTAGCTACTTATCTGAACTAGGATGAACCTGTGTCTCAGACGATCGCTTGACTGACTTGAATGTAAACGTGAATCTATTGGTTTCCAAAATATAATAGAAAATTACCACATATTTAAATATACAAACAATATTTTAGCTTATAATTTCTAATATTTTTTCCGTGTCATCATTTATTTATTTATTTATTTATGGAGAACCAACAGCTTAATCTAATTTACTACATAAACAGATTTGCATCAGTAAGCCAATTATAGGTTCACACGTTTACCACACATTATATACATTGAACACCTATGCGCTATGCTTGTAAAGCAGTATTGATGAGATGATAATAATAATAATTGAGTAATCATTGAGTTTACGCAAGTAATCCGAAGTAGATATATTCTATTGAAAGCAACTGGTTTTCTTCCCCTAAAAACCGATTATTTTATAAATATTCTAATGTCAAATCTGGAGCAGTGGATGCACGTGTGGTTAAAGTATGTATAACCGTTGCTTTCCTAGCGGCAATATTCAAACATGGGGACGATGACGATTCGGTATGATGTTTTCATGATATCATAAACTACAGTCAATGTGCAACGACCATCATGATCTCTATTGACGGAGAGTCTAAAGATCTCAAAACAGCCGTTCGTATAATATAACATTAAATAGCACTACCTTATTTTACACGAGCGCTAATTTTAAACTGCATAAGCAGGTTTTAATTATGGTTTTCTACGGCTATTATAAGCGCTAGGGGGTAAAGAACTTGGGACTATTTAAGAGTTTTAGGTAGTGCCTTCAACTTGACTTATCGACTGCCATGTTACTGGCAACCGGGAACAATGTCTTATAGTGCCTTCAGAATTACGGAAAAGCTCGTAAATGGAAATTCCACAAAGCGTTCACCTATCCGTAACCAACCATAGCGAAAGTTGCTTAACGCTGTAATCATTTACAGAACACTGAGTTAGCGGGGCCACGAGCGCTCTAAAAGTTTAGTGATAGCAAAATGGCTACACAGGCCTACAACACAGGCTAAAGACTTTTCTTTATCCTATATGCCAAATCAAAGGGTATCTGTGAGCAAAATATCAAATAAATCCTCCCAGTTGTTAAATGATAGTGCACATAATAATAGTTACCAATCGGTTTATTCCCGTTGAGTTACACCCAGTTGAGTAACAGTGTAACTTAACAGGAATAAAATTCCCATACAGTAACACGTGTGACTAAATTTAATTCACACTAGAACAAAAATGTGTAACAGTGTGACTGAGCTAGAGAATAATATTCCCAAAAAGTAACACTGTGACAAAACGGCACTTATTTTTTGCCGTTGAGTAACAATAAAAGTCTTATCTAATATGAATCATGTATTGAATCATCATAAACTCTCAGTTATAGATATATATATAAAATGTATTTTTTTCTTTTCTTCTAGAATTTAACACAATTAACAATCTCAAATATTAAAGTCTACAAAGTAAATATAAAATACATATACCAACATATGTAAATAATACAAAAACTAATAAAGATATAACTAATAACTACCTTAAAATATACCACAATTACAACACATTAAAAAATTAATACGATATAAACAAAATAAATGTAAAAAATTATTATGATATAACAAAATAATGTATGGTGCAATTGTGTATCTAATGTAGGTCTACAGAAAAGTCCGCAACGATATATGCCTATGTCATAAGAATAACATACTATATCCATTTTAATACTTTAAAAAACCATCAATTATAAAGCGGTAATTTGAAGGCTACTTACACAAATATGCTATTAATCCCTATCATTTTTACTACGTTAGTGGGCTTCAGCATTTCTTGAAGATTATTTAGTCCCTTTACACCTTGCAAATTAAATGAATATCTTACGAGTTATCGCAAATTCAAAATAAAGAAGAAATTAATTTCGTGTAACCATAATTAGACCGGGCCGTGCGGGCGTAGGTAAGTAGGTACTGGAGAGCGGAGAAGTAATCAATGAATTTGGAAAATGTTTATACATTATTGTGAATGTGAAATTAATAAACAACGGGATTAAATGGGTGCCACGGGGTTTGAAGTATGTCACGGGCGAAGCCGGGCGGGACAGCTAGTAATATTATAAAGCACTGCACTGAGATTAACCATCCTTCTCTTTTTTACTTCTGTTGTAATTTTTAATAAGCGACCTTTACTGTATACAGCTTTGTTAAAATGGAAATAACATCCTTTCACTGCAGTGGATGGGAAGACGGTAGATGCTGCTTTCATGGCCCGGTTACTAATACCTTTAAGCCAAATCTTAATCATTAAATATTTCCTCTTATTCTTCAACTTGCATATACAAAATTATAAATTAACGACTTCGTTATTTCATTATTATGTTTCTTTATTATATTTAGAGAAAAATAAATTAACTATGGCGACATCAAATATATATTCGTCTATGGCGACATCTATTATTTCTCCGGAGAAGTTTTAACACAATACAACTTAGAAAACAGTTTTAACAACACTTTTGGATTTAATAAAAAGTATTATTTTTAGCAACGGTGTTACTCAACGGGAATAAATAAGAGCCGTTGTGTCACAATGTTACTCAGTGGGAATATTCCATACCTACATAACCAGTTTGAGAAACTTGAGCGTCTTTAAAACGTTTGTATACGATTTATATTTGGCTTGCGCAAGTATGATCACGTTTCACAGTTTCGAATACAACTCAAGTGGTTACCTATACGATTTCGCAGGAATACTCATATTCTATCATTTTTATATAATATATTGTTTAACCCATCTACACCTTCCTATTTAAAAGAACGTTTTAAGTTTCTTCATGATACGACAGATGTTTGAGATCATCGGAAAACTTAGAATTGAAAATACCACCACATTCCACAAAATTCTTCGACCCTTCCTTTAGTGTAACAGCAGTTCGCTTGTGGAATAATTTACCACAGGAGTTTAGACCCGGTGACACTTTACAAAAGTTTAAATCTCTTGTTAAAAAATATTATTTGCCAGGTAATTGAGCAAATGTAATCTTCCCAGAATTTATAGTATTGGACACATATTTTTTTATATTTAATTGTGTATGTATTATATGCATATATTAATTATTTTGTAATATTAGTATTTCCTTTTTTAGGTTTTTTGATATTCATGTACCTAGTATATATGTGTACTTATGTATTATATATTTACTGTTTTGTTGTTATTTTGATAAGATGCCTACAACTACCAGTTTGCTCCTACCAATTTACTTTTCCATCCAATGGTTGCCTGGCAGAAATTGCTTTAAGCGATAAGGCCGCCCATTGTACTGCTATTTTTTATCATTTATTTTAAATTGTTATAGTATCTTGGCGTACAATAAAGTATACAATAAATAAATACATATTTTTTAAGCGGGGTGGATTGGGCCCCAAAGATCTAAGTGAAGCCCCTTACACTCATCACCACTGAAAACGTTATACTTATTATATTAGTAGGATTACAACATAAACCCCGGCCCAACATATGCCTATCATCGAGCCTTTTGTTATAAACTTATATTATATCTTTACCTACCTACTATTTATATAAAATTAGATTTACTTAGAAATTGCCATAACAGTTGCGTGTTCATTTGCAATTACTCTACAGTACCCAATTTTCTGATGATTTAGTACCCAGTTAAGTGGTAATGGGTATTTATCTCTTGACGGTGAATAATAGACCTATACGAAATGGTTTTTTTTATACAAAGCTTTGCGGGAAAAATCTTTAAAAATTATTAGCTTATTACATACCATTCTAAACCACAATTTGACTAAATTGATGCCGACTTGCCGACGGATTGTGACTTTTTTGCGGTTATCATCGAGCCTTTTGTTTGAAACTTATTTTCTTTCAAATATCTAAATCAAAATATAAAATAAAAAGGAAACTAATATCGCAGTCACCCTTGCGGGGTTAGAATTCAAATGGCAGTCGCTCCCACCAATACCGAAAATCCAAATTCACACGTTGCTGCTTCTCCTTTCCGAATATTCCGATGATACCTTTTCTAGCCTTGTCTATAGTTAGCCTTGTTGTGCCATAGACAAGAATTGTATTAAAGTCTCCACGAACCATGAGACTTCAACATATTTACTGATAGTTCCTTTTTTACTTGATCGTTTAACATTCATAACTCATATTCTTATCACCATTGTATTTGATGTATTCATTCGCTAAAACAATTTCAATCACTACACCGAATTCCATTACGCACAGTTCACTCACCATTATAAACTCTATCTCTGTTACTTTAGAGTTAATTTTCTTGTTGTCATACTTTATAACCCTGTCCATGCATTCAGTGACCACACTAGCAGAACCAATTTACAGATTGGCATTTAATTTTTGCCTTCGGGCCATAGATATGCGTTTGACATTTTCCATTTCCTGATTTAAATTTCATAGTGACCAGCTTGGCTTTGATGGTGATGGTAAACGGAGAGATTTTATTCACTTGTTATCCAACTAATCCTACTAATATTATAAACGTAAATTTTATTTATCTATCACTCCTTATCCTCGAGTGGCAGAGGCATATTATATGCCCACTTTTCACCATGTGTATTCCTATCCCACGTAACAGGTGGTGAGCCCATTGCGTGTTGAAATGAACAGTCGCAGACTGTTGAAATTTTTAAGCCGCCCATAAGGCCTTCAACATGGCTTAACGACTGCCATTTCATTGGCAACCGGGACCAACGGCTTAACGTGCCTTCAGAAGCACGGAACAAGTGGGTCTAAAGGGCCGAATAAATTGAATAGAATAAAATGTGTCTATATTAGATGTTAAATTTAGAAGAAATTTTTAACCGGTTGCCTTTTTAGTGAAGTGGTAACAAAAAGGCTAAAAGGTCTTATGTGCTAGACACTAATTAGCACGACCAATTAAAGTCCTGGTAGTCTCGGACTGTAGTCGTGGTAGTCTCGGACTGTAATATTATTTAAACGTAAAAGTTTGTAATAATATCTGTATATTTGAAACTCTTTCACGCAAAACGACTGAATGGATTTTGATGAAATTAGCTTGCTCGATCAAATGTTTTATTTGCTAACTATTCGGTATGGCAGAAGAAGCACAAAAGTTAAATTAATGCGGCGGAAATGAGAAGTCTGCAAAGTATAGCTGGAGTGAAGTTGATGGACAAAGTAAGCAATAGCGTGATAAGGGAACATTGCAGTATGACAGAAGATGTGTGTAGTGAACAAGATAGAAAAAGGGATGCTTAGATGGTTTGGACACGTGGAAATGAGGGATGAAAATAGACTGACAAAGCAAATTTGCGGCGAGAGTGAATGGACAAACTGGTAGGGGTCGACTTCGGCGTACGCATGTCAATCAAATTGAAGAGCTTTTGACAAAAGGCCAGGTCAAGAGTACTCTTAACCAGCGATCTTGTATCAAAACACTTAAGAAGTAGAAGACGCGAAAGTTGTATGCCAGAATCGTAGCAAGTGGAAAGCCATAGTCTCTGCCCTCTTTCAACCCGATATGAGACAGGCAGATGATATGTATGTATATAGGTATGTATTCGGACGACGCAACAACCCAGGCAATGATTCGTTCCTAACAATGCCGAATACCAAAAACTAAACAATAGCTGCTCCTAAAAGTCATATCGAAGTGACCCCAGGCGCTAAATCCAAAAAGGGTTTGGAAGCAACAGAGTTATCACTAAGATGAAACGAAGCAATGAATAATTAAAAAAAATAAAAGAATGAGATACACTGGATTCCAGTACCACAGGAAATCCCTTTGATTATATCGTATTGTAGGTTTTGCGTTGAGTAATGGCGCTGACTCAGTCTTCGGACTTATCAAGTAATTCGTAATAATGGTATATTTATAGCAGCTAACACGTTAATAAAACAGGACGTAGCAAATAACAAAAATTTAATAAATCCGTCTCAATGCGCTCTCATCTTGGCATTAAATATGTACAGTCAATACAATGTGTATTAAATGTGTATGTCTACAGTGTGGGGTTCTTCGTCAGGGGTCGTTTATAAAGGGTCAACAGCGCGAGTGCTGCACCTCTGGCGTTGCGAACGTCCATAGGCTACGGTAACCACTTTCCATCAGGGGTCTAGTCTAGTCTACTATTTTCAAGCCGCAGAATAGAACTAAAATCTTTTTAGTTGTCAAATGTTAGTAGACTACAATGCAACTGATTAGGTAGCGGCAACAGGCGCGGTACGTGTAAGTAGAATTCAATCGGCCGACCGATAGAAGTCTATTAGAGTACGATTGTAATAGTAGACTACGACAAACTGTTAAAATTGTACCAGTGACTTTCTATTGAGCGATGATTTCGATTCTATTTCGACACGACTGAAATAGCAAACTCGGCCCCTAGGTATGCTTGTCTGCCACCTAAGTGGTATAAAAAAATCCACATCCTGCAAAAGCGCAGCTAGTTAGTTTTCTAGATTTCCTGAATTGAGTGATATTTTGTAGCATTCTATTTACGAGCGTTTTCGTGCTTCGGAAGGCTCTCATTGGTGATATGACAGATGTTTTCAGTCGCTAAACCAAGTAAGGCCTTATAGGCGTGAAAATTTTCAATAGTAGTTAGTCACCGCCTGCCCTGACGGTTTCAACACGGGATTGGTGCATTAGGGTTGCTAGCGGGAGTTAAAATTTCAGTCTATTCCAGGCCACGGTCTATATCAAATGGATAGTGGTGTTTAACGGACGTGGATTTGGTAAAGGCTCCGGTTCAGATGTCACATAGCTTTCACTTCTAACAATTACAAATACTCAAAAACGTTGCTCTATTAGCAAAAGAGTATCAGCCTAAGAAAACTGCTGCTTATTGGATATTTTTATCAATTGAGGAATATTTGCCTAGATGGATGCTGAATATTATGTTTAAAAAAATATTGTACCAAAAGTAATACTTTAAAAAAGTTTATTTTAATGACGTAGCTTAGCGGGGTGCAATCAACCAACCAAGTTCCAGCGCCTGTACGATGATGTGCCCGAATTACAGCTAACGATACGCACAACGTTTTATTGCTAAGTGTAAAACATTAGGCGTTTTAGAATTAACGTCGCCGTCATCAATGGTCGTCATGTGATTTTTAATACATGAAGTAAAAGTATGCTGTCTAGCAAAACGATTACTATAAATATCTACTGTAGTCTATAAATAAAAAATACATCTTTAGGACAACTAACACAACTCCATCTGATTCCAAACTAAGCAGAGCTTGTTTTATAATAACCAAATAGCTGATAAAGATACTTTTTTATTTCTAACTACATACATATTTTAGATAATAGGCTAGATCATTGCCCAGGTTAGGCAAAGGTCACGGGTTCAATCCCCGTCTCGAACAAAGTTGTATTTTTTCAATTTTTTATAAAATATTTAAATATATAATATCCATTTCCGTATATAATATCCATATTAAAAGCGATTAAGCAGCTTTGATGTCAAATCTTTAATTACCCTGATACTCAATATTCTATGAAAAAAAGTAGCTATTTCTTTTACTTAAGCAACTAAGACTTGTGTTTCAATACTAAGCACAAATCGCATACTTTTGCCGCGACTATTTCTCATTAAATTGTTTGCTAACTGTGGAAATGACGAAAGTTGTGTATTGATGTAGACATTGGGGAATTTCACTCCGAATAAAAACCGTTTCAAGGATCTCTAGTTGGTTTCGAAAAACCTTTAAAGACTAGCTTCTTTCTTTTTTCTGTTTTTTTTTTCTATCTGATTTATAGAAGAGGGTTTTTCTTGTCTTGTGTCGTGGATTTCTAACAAAGAGCAAGAAATTAAATAGGAGAGTAAGAGAAAAGTAATTCTACTAATATAAGGTCTTATTTTTTTGTATGAATTTTTTCATTTGTATTAATCGAAGTAATCATCTATGCAATCAATGCATCTTTGCAAACGCAGATTTTATTTTTTATATGTATTTTTTATTTGTATTAATCGAAGTAATCACCTATGCAAGCAATGCATATTTGCCAACGCAGTGGCAGTTTATTGATGCGGGAGGCAACAAATTCTTCAAAGGCATTTTGTACTGCCTCTCGGGTATTAATTTTTTTCCCGCCAAAATTTATCCAAATTCTGAAAAAAGTAGTAGTCTGTAGGCGCAAGGTCTGGTGAGTAGGGCGGATGTCGGAGAGCTTCCAACCCCAGTTCTTGCAACTTGGAGACAATCTGCTGTGCAGTATGAGGTCGCGCGTTGTCGTCCTGGAGCAGCGGAGACGAGCGATTTACCAATGCTGGTTAGAGTTGTGCCGGCTTCTCCATAATTGTGTTCAGTTCTTCACAGTACACATCTGCAGTAATGCTCACCCTGTTAGATAAGAAGCTGTGATGAATCACACCGGCGCTAGACCACCAAACAGTGAATATCACTTTTCTAAGGGTAAGTTTACGTTTCGGGCATTGTTTAGGTGCTGAACCAGAATCCAACCAACTTGCTGAGCGCTTGCTGTTATCAAACAGAATCCATTTTTGATCGCAGGTAATAATACGGCTCAAAATTCCTTCATTTGTGTGTCTGTTGAGCAGTGCAAGGCACGTCTCGACACGTACTTCGCGCTGGCGATCATTGAGTTCGTGGGGCACCCATTTGTCAAGCTTTTTTACCTTGCCAATTTGCCGCAAATGGACCAATATGGTTTTGACGCTAACTTCGAAAGCTGCTGCTAATTCAGCCAGATTGTGTATCATCAGCTTCCACAATCGCCTTTAATTTGTCATTGTCGACAAAAGTCTTCGGACGACCGCAAGGTTCATTTTTCAGGTCGAAATTTCCAGAACAGAAGCGAGCAAACCAATAACAGGTGGTGCGTTGGTTTCTAGTGTTAGCTCCGTAAACGTCGTTGATGTTGAGTGCTTCTTGTGCCGCGTTGCTGCCACGACGGTACTCATATTCCATAATTACTCAAATATTTAAAGCGCTCGTGGCCCCGCGGTCTCAGTGTTCTGTAAACGATCACTGAGTTACGCAACTTTCACTATGGCTGGTACTCAGATGGGTGACCACTTTGTGGCATTTACATTTGCGAGCGTTTCCGTGCTTCGGAAGGCACGTTGGTCCCGGTTGCCAGTAAAATGGCAGTCGTTAAGCCTGGTTGAAGGCCTTATGGGCGGCTTAAAAATTTCAACAGCAGGTAGCCACAACCTGCGTCTGTCTATTTCAACACGGCAATGGGCTCACCACCTATTACGTGGGACAGGACTCCACACGGTGAAAAGTGGGCATATAATATGCCTCTGCCACCCCTTCGGGGATAAGGCGTGATGGATATTTATTTATTTTATTTTTTACTCAAATATTTAACGTATCCATGACGACGAAAAATTTTGAAATGCGATGAAAATGTAACACTAAGCAATAAACAAATAACTACTTTTGGAAAAATAATTCCACGTTTTATAATAAAAATAATTTGAAATTAGAATTCTTAGCCAAACAAAAACTATTTTGATTTCAAATGGCCAGTACTGCAGATCGGCAATTTCATAGGTAAAGACATATTATTGTAAACGCGAAAGTTTGTAAGGAAATTTGTTACTATTTATTTCACGCAAAATGTACTAAATGGATTTTGATGAAATTTTACAATGATATGACTTACACATCAGAATAACACATAGTCTACTTTTTATCCCGGGAACAAAAAAACGGAAACGGGATCGGGAAAAATTTACCGATCCCGTTTCTGTTTACGCGTGCGGAGTAGAGCCCGTTCCCATGAGAATACGGAGAAAAGCCTAATTTAGTCCTTATAACCCGAAGTCCTTTCGACGAAAGTCCCGTCAAAATTGATCCAGACATTTCTGAGATTACCTGGATTAAACAGACAGACAGAAAAAAATAATATAAGTACCGTAATATATATATTTTCATAGGCAAATATTGAAATAAAAAGAAAGGCTAAGCATTGCCATACAACGTGGCAATGCTGCCAGTCTTCTGGGAACGCTACCACGTGAGGACTGCGATGCGGAGAAATTTCATGACGTTTTTTCTGTCGGTCTTTGGTTTTTAGTTATTTTTAGTTAGTTTAGTTTAAAATTAATTTATTATATTATTAAAGTGTAGTTTTACATATTGTTATAATATGTCATATTTGAAATTACCGTATAGTTTGTATTAAACTAGGTGACCCCGACTTCGCCCGTGACATACTTTGTACTCCCGTCGCACCTATTTAATCCCGTCGCTTATAAATTTGATCGATTTGTTGACATTTATGATTACTGCTCCGCTCTCCAGCGAAGTAGCATAATGATCTATAGCCTATAGCTAACCTCGATAAATGGGCTATCTAACACAAAAATAATTTTTCAAATCCGACCAGTAGTACCTGAGATTAGCGCGTTCAACCAAACAACTCTACAGCATTATAATATTAGTATAGATAAGCAGGTACTACGGAACCAATCGTGAACAACACGAAGCACGCTGATCAAATATTTTGTTCTTATTAAACACAGGTACAGTCACGTCTGATTTGTTCTGGTATTTGTTATTTTCCCCCCCAAAGGTTCGATTGTTCTTGAGGACCCTTTGTTTTGCTTTCCTTCGTTGCTGCAACTGCGTCGAAACTTGTAATTAATTGGACTTTTTTTTTCATTAAATACGTTGTTGTAGTCTTTTATGTGATGCAATTTAGTAAATTGTCTCAAAATGTCTGACTAACTTACAATGTAACTTACATGTGCGTTAGTTTCAATAAAATTATTGAATTAGTTTTAATAACTGTCCTCTAATTATTCATTGATCGAGAAGCGCTAGAGGTACCGTGGACTCAGGGCTGTATTCCAGAACGTTTCTAAATACTCAAGAAACGCTTGAGGCTAGTTTTTGCCTTATAAATACTACTCTCAAGTGTTTCTTGAGTATTGAAAATCGTTCTGAAATACGGCCCTCAGTGTTCTGTAAACGATCACTGCGTCAAGCAACTTTTGCTTTGGCTGGTCACGGATGGGTGACGCGTTTCCGTGCTTCGAAAGGCACGTTAAGCAGTTGGTCCCAGTTAAATGCCTTATGGGGGGCGTAAAAAATTTCAAGAGGAGGTAGCCACAACCTGCGTCTGCCTATTTCAACACCGCAATGAGCTCACCACTTACTGTCCCACACAGGAATACACATGGTGAAAAGTGGGCATATAATATATAACCCTTTCGGCAAAAGGCGTGATAGATAAAAAAATGGGTCCGTATTGGGTTGCATAAATTTTAGAGGCATAACTTAAAACTGCATAACGTTTTTTGGCATACTCTTCGTTTCGCATAACGTTCAAATAGAATAAATCATTAGGCATACTTTATTTTCCCATAACTTTTTTATAATAATGATATACCCGCATAAAATGATTACGCATAATTTTTTTTACAATAACGATTACTAATCATAACATTTATTGGCATATCACTCACTCTCGCATAAAGATTGCAAGCCATACATATAGAATACCATAATGTTAACGAGTACATATTTTAATTTTTATATCTAAGCTTAAACTGTCTAAGATTGAAATGCCCACTGATTAAAAATGTCAATAGTCACTATACTGAAGTTCAAAATTTCAACACTTATATATAGAATATATAAACAAAATACAAAAAGAAAGTAGGTATATTAAAACTAGCGATTCTATTCTGGCGCGTAGTGGTCACAAGTGACCTAACACTCCTCCTCGCTTCGCTCGTCGTCGTACCTATTTATGACTTTGCTCAAGACTAGTCTAAAAAAAATAACACTTAAAATATCGTTTTATATGTTACAGCTTAAAACTTGTCTATGAGTGAGATGATTATTTACAATGATGTCTTATCATTTCTGAAATATTCTTAGTCAAATTATTATTCATTTATGATTTAAACGGTTATCCATACCTCCATTATGCATTTTGTATTTTATGATAAATTATCTTTAGGCGTATAACAATTATACCCTTTACATTTATGCTGATTAAAATTATGATAAAAAAATAAGAGTATGTTAATGTTATGCCTATAAAACCATTATGCGTTTATAACACTCTGCTTATCATAATTTATGTGAGAAAACTTTATGCTGTAACTGTTATGCCAAACTACATTATGCTGAAAAAAAATATGCGATCGAAAGGGCACCCTAAAAAAAGAATTATACATTACAACAGTGTACCACAGTTTTTGTCCGTGACATACTTTGTGTCTGCCCGAAAGTTGATATTTAACGAATTAAGGGTCATTGGAAGTGGTCTTCAAGTTGGCGGCCCAATGATGTGCTTCTTTACACTCTCGCACGTTGTAAGCGTAGGGAAACATGTGCACTGACACAGCATTCCACGTTTCTATGGTTTGACAGAGGGACGATCTCTTAACTGTATGAGTATGACACAGATGGGATTATGCAGCTTAGGCGCATTTTACCGTATCCACCACGTCGAGTGTTCTGAAGAACTATTCCAATTGGTCCCTTCCTCCCCCGTCCGTTCCCGAACAACACGAGCGGGGCAGAGATGTCATCCTTACACTGTGGAGATAATCGTGCCCAGAACTGAAAGACTTCATAGGTATTTCTAATGTCGCACCATAAAAAAATGGAACTCTCTGCCGACGCACGTGTTTCCCAACAAATATAAAAAGAAAATCGAAGTTTGAAGATTGAAGTTGAGCTTTTCAGAACATTCGCCGCGGTAGATTCAGTAGAACACTGTCAAGGACGCTGTTCTATACTGGGGCTCAACGATTCTTGTTACCCTAAGGTAACAAGAATCGTTCTATACAATCCTATAATGGGAATAACGCCTCTGCATAGCGTCGAATGCGTCTAGTTCCTAGCGGAGTCATAATGTAATTGCGGTCAGTGGCGTTAACATTGAGAGTTTTTTTTTGGTTTGGTTTACATTCATAATTACTGCTCCGCCCCCTTGGGTAATTACATGGTAACGTATAGTGTTCCTCGGTAAATAGGCTAACCAACATTAAAGAACTTTTCAATTCAAATACGATTCGGGTCAAATGTCAAATGAATAAATTGATACTCTTTGTTTATTCGATTCTTTTCATTTATTACCTGTTACGTATGACCAAAATGCATACAGTGAAATGTGGGCGTATAGTATGCCTCTGCCTAACCCTTCGGGAATAAAAGCGTGACAATATGTATGTACGTATTCATTTATTATACCGTCTACTCCCACCAAGTACCTACCAATCGTTACAATAAAAATTACCTATTTACGTAATTCATGTGATGTGGTGACAACTAACGAAAAATCATAAAACTTTTTTGACAAAAACTATGAATCACACTACCTATAGGTATTACGGTACCGATACAATACAATCACATCAGGGGGTTTTAAGCTCGATGCATCAGATATGTAATTGAAATATCATATACATATCATCACAGTACATACTTCTTCTTTATATGAGTCATGTCTTCCTAATTGCTTCCAAACCCTACCTTTAGATATTGGGGTTCGCTTATAGTGACTGCGAAAAAAAACCATGATTAGACTTATTATTTTGTCAGCAATTTTGGGAGTGACTGCCATCTACCAAAGCGACGTCATCATGTGCGCCATACCAAGTGACGTTGACTTAGGCCTCAAAGATATTAAAGGGGCTCCAGTATACCCAGTAGGTCATCACAGTAACTATTTATGAGCGCATGTCCCCAGCGACCAATCCATTATGTCACTCTTACACCGGCATCCAAGGTGTCTACTAAGATCTCTGGGGTCCCGACGGCCTCTCCTGCTAGCAGTGTATCTGCTGAATAAAAGACGAGCTTCGCAGACACCCTTAAGGGTTGGGAGGTCAGATAACAGTCGCCAACAGTGCCGAAAATCAAATGCCAAATGATAGCCGCTCATGCAGCTAGTAGAAGTGGACCATAGTGAAATCCAGGTAGGGTTTTGAAGCGACTAGGAATACAGTAAGATGAAGAAGTGACTTACACCAGCATCTAGGCCACATAACGTCATACCTATAAGACATAAATAAAATTAATATTGTGGGGCACTTTTCACGCAGCGCCATCTAGCCCAAAGTCAGCTAATATAAGCTTTTGGTATATTGCTATTTATATATCTAAATACATACATACATAGGAAACATCCAAACTCTGAAACAATCACTTGTGAATCACACAAATATTTATTTCGACCCGGGAATGAAACCCGGGATCTCAGCGCGGCAGTCGCATTCACATCACTGCGACACCGAGGCAGTCATATACAGTAGACAAAACTCTCTGGATTACGATCCACGTGAGAAGAGTACATCTCTCCTGTTCACTTAGCAACCAGCCACTACACAACAACCACCCCAGCAATGTATTTGAATATAAGAACTAACGTACTTTGTACTGACTACCTCTTATTTGTATATCATACAGTACTCTATTGTATTATCAAGTAAACAAAACATGTCAGCCGTGCCTACCAGATAAGAGGCATGTTGAACGGAAGCGGCTAGACGCACGGCGCCGTTCTGCAGCGATATCGGAAATTAAACAGCTCAACCAATACACGAACTTTAATCGAGGCTCCCTTTGTTGGTTGCTACAATTGAAAAACTTACATAGTATGCTAGCTCAATTATAACTCGTTTAAGTGTGAAGCGCTCGTACCCTCGCAAGCTCAGTGTACTATAACAATTAATATTTTAGGCATCAGTCTAGTTCCGTGTTGAGTGAACGTTAATAGCACTTTATGAATCGTAAATCAGGTAACCACCGAATGCCCCTCCAGTTTCAGCAAGGCAACACTTTGGTAATGCAACCGTTCAGAGGCTACGGTGACCTATTTGAATCAGGTGGCCATCGTCTTTCCTAGGCACTCCTGGTTGTAGAGTCCGCAGTCCGCTTTGTTTTTGTTATAAAATGGGTGGTCGGCGTAAAACGTAAAGAATAAAAAATAAAAAATTGATACCTACTTATTCTCATAATTGTCTTTTGTACAAAAAGTGTCATTTGGAATGGCGCGGCACAGCGGGAAGATATGCCATTATTCATAAACAGAGACGGGGTGTAGTGCCGACAGTGCCGACACCCTAAGGACGCGGGTTTTAATGTCCAAATTTGCATACTGCAGACCTAGTAAATCTTTCAGATAAATTTATGACATTTTGAAATCGGATCCCACTGCTTTTGACAGTCTACTTTTAGGGTATAATAAACCAATATCTCCGAAGCCCAAAGTAGTGAGTGTACCTTGTAGACAAACATCATTTGAAGATTCCCCCTCATTTAAAAATTAAGGATACCTAAAAGTCCGTACAATCATTTAACTTTTGTGTCAAATTTCATAAAACATTGGTTGAAAAAGAGACCTGTAGAGGAGGAGAAACACACATACAAGAAAATTTGGTCATCTGGAAATGGAGACTCACTCACATATTCGCTAGGTCAACAACTGAGTTTTCATATTGGTGACGTAAGAACTAGATGTTTAACTATTGAACCGTAGCTTCTATAGTATCAATATCAGGTCGACTAGTATTAGATACTGGAATAATCGGACTAATCGAAGTAAGGTCAGTATTAGGGTATTCCGAATATTAGTAGAGGTTTGAAGATTGAGGAGCGATTATCTGCTTTAATTGATTGAAAATACATTTCAAGAGTCTGCGAGCTATAACGAAACTCCTTGGCCAATACCGCAGTATATTTCTCTGGGTCCGTATTGGGTTGCATAAATTTTAGAGGCATAACTTAAAACTGCATAACGTTTTTTGGCATACTCTTCGTTTCGCATAACGTTCAAGCAGAATAAATCATTAGGCATAATTTATTTTCCCATAACTATTTTATAATAATGATATACCCGCATAAAACGTTTACGCATATTTTTTTTTACAATAACGATTACTAATCATAACATTTATTGGCATCTCACTCACTCTCGCATAAAGATTACAAGTCATTGAATACTATAATGTTAACGAGTACATATTTTTATTTTTATATCTAAGCTTGAACTGTATAAGATTGCAATGCCACCGATTAAAAATGTCGATAGTCACTATACTGAAGTTCAAAATTTCAACACTTATATATAGAATATATAAATAAAATACAAAAAGAAAATAGGTAGATCAAAACGAGCGATTCTATTCTGGCGCATCGCCGGCCGCTGCCGCGGCCCGCTCGCTTCGCTCGTCGTCGTACCTATTTACGACTTTGCTCAAAACTAGTCTAAAAAAAATAACACTTAAAATATCGTTTTATATGATACAGCTTAAAAACTTGGCTATGAGTGAGATGATTATTTACAATGGTGTCTTATTATTTCTTAATTTTCTTAGTCTAATTTATTATTCATT
This sequence comes from Thumatha senex, assembly GCA_948477245.1. NCBI lineage: Eukaryota > Metazoa > Arthropoda > Insecta > Lepidoptera > Erebidae > Thumatha > Thumatha senex. The sequence continues at coordinate 10,835,407 of OX419738.1, read as the reverse complement.
TATGATTTTAACTATTATCCATACCTCCATAATGCGTTTTGTATTTTATGATAAATTATCTTTAGGCGTAAAACAATTATGCCCTTTACATGTATGCTGAATTAAATTATGATTAAAAAATTAGAGTAAGTTTGTAACACTTCTGAGTGTCGGTTACATATTCCTAAGATTTATTTACTAACCTTGTTTTTATATACATCCCTTTTGTTGAAACACACTCAATTTTCACAATACTTTAGTTATAACTCTAAAGTCATTTGTCTAATTATTTAAAAGTTTAAATGATTTCACATTGTCTGTTTTTGTTCGGAACGACATGAGTTTGACGTTGTCAAAACTGTCATGAACGTTTCGACTCTTATGGCGCGTTCTAAAGTTAACGCATGCGTCTATGGTGTCTTTCAGTTTGGTGCTGGACCTTGAACTTAGATAGATTGGCTGTCCTGACTCACATCCACACATAATGTATTGCGTGCGGTGTGACAAACAGGAATAGGAAGGTTTTATGTTGATGTCGTTTATTCTGCCAATGTTTTGTCAAGGCTGTATGGTGTATGACTTTAGCCTGCCGTGATCGAACGGGGGAAAAAAAAAGAAGCTGGTTCTTTTTGACGAGAACGGCGTGATGAAAAAGCGCTTGGTCATGGTGATTTAATTCGGATTAATATCCGAAGTCTTTTTAGCTAATGCTAGAAGGTGAGGATAGTTGTTTGTATTTGTTTCTTCGTAATCTGCAAGATTACTTGGCATTGGCGAATAATATGTTCTTGCAATGGTTGTACTTTGTATTTCAGTCTGCTTATCGGGAGACTTGGCAAATAAGATGAAAAAGAATGATGATAGAAGGATCTAGTTAAAACCCCCACTGAAATAAGTGGTAAGTTAAAACTATATAATCTCTTAGACTGCATTCCTTAACAGAATGTTGAGGGTGGAAGTGATTTTTATTACAAATTACTAATGTCTGTAACTTTTCTATTGTTACAGGGGTTTTAGGTTTTAGGTTTAGGTTTATGTTTTCGTTTTTATATCTACATAATAATTGAGTTTAACGTGTTTCACGTTCTCTGCATTCTACATTTTTACTCCTGAATGTCTGTAAGAAGACTTAAAGTAAGCTGAGACAATGTGCAAAGATGATATTTTTCCCTACTCTGGTTACCTACTACCTGGACTTCTAGAATAGGAAGAGATGTGAAGGACTTGGATGTTCCTCAAACTTAAATACAGATAAGTGGTAATCTTTAATTAGTTTCTATGTAGAATAACCCGGTAAAGGCCGACTGATGTTGATAGTTTAAAAGGAATAACTTTTAACCTTGAATATTCATTTTTCTATTACATATGTAGCTTTCCACTACTTTATTATACTGGACTACTGATGTGACGTTCCAGTTACACATATTTTATAATCTTTTTATTATCACAAAATAATATTAATGTGGAACTTTATTTTTACCTTGTTATGTTGTAGTGTACGATGATGATGATGATAGGAAGCGGCGTTGTGTGTTTAACTAAACTAAGAAATAGTTTAAATGTATGTCTGTATATAATTTAGATATTATTAAGGCATCTGACCACTGCTTTAATATTTGTCATTTTAGGCCACGCCCATTTCCATACTTTGGTTTAAATTTTTATTTGTACTAAATATAAATTTATTTTTAAGTGACCCTATATATATGGGTCCCACTATGCTTTACTAAGCCATTTCTTTTTACTTTCATATATGTATATTCATGTCTACACAGGGATATAGTTTAAATAAATATAATTAATAAGTCGATAGCGTGAGTTTTTTTTAATTGCATCATTCGTTTGATGGAGAGATACCTGGCGCCCTCTCTTTATAAATTCTGGTATTTCTCTGCTCCAGGTTGGTCCATACTCACTCCCTATACTCATGCTCTGCTAGCTGGTGCACCGGTGATTCTTTGAGATAGTGTTACTTACACATCTCCAGGGATTACCAACCGTACCTGATGGGTGCACGTAGGTGTGTTGTTGCTACCTAGTGCGCACCACCCCTACCAAGCCCGTCAGCCGTTATAAGTTAAAATTATGCCAATAAAACCATTATGCGTTTATAACACTCTGCTTATTATAATTTATGCGAGAAAACTTTATGCTGAAACTGTTATGCCAAACTACATTATGCTGAAAAAGATAATGCGATCTAAAGGGCTCCTATTTCTCTTGGCGAGAAGACGCGAATTAGATTTTTTTTCCTCTTTAAATTTCTTTTACATGAGTTTTATCTAAAAATCTTTGAGTATACTGCAATATGAAATATCATCAGTGTTATAACATTAAACGTTGGAAAGAAATAAAGAAGTTATAATAAGTCTCCCCAAATAACGGGACACTTCCAAACAATTAGAGCGACCTCGTTAACTTTACGAGATATTTAGCATTTAGAACAACGCCACTGCGTTTTATTAGTGCATGGTAATACAGTTTGTACTGCTGACAAAGGGACGCTGACATGAGGGTACTTGGGATATTTATAAAGTTGATTTGTATTGCGGTTTATTAATTTTTTTGCTTATGCACTCGTCATAATACGGGATTTGTGTATCTTCGATCCGAGCTGATAAAGCTGGTAAGGCTGTCAAAAATTGCGGATGCAAAAGACCGCGATAAGTGGATATAATACCTATTATCAGGAACCAGTCCACCATCTAGTTCAAATTAATCTAAACAAGGGTGCGGACCGCGAATCCTCCACGTCAGTGTTCCGCTCTTTTGCCCCTCCGCTGGCACCCTGGACTGGAACGACGGTTAACAGTTGTCTCTGCAACTGTTAACCGTCGTACTAATTCTCGTTAGCTAACCTCTTTGCACGAAGGTGTCCTGGTATGACGGATACAATCAATAAATACGTATTAAACAGACAAAATATTGTTACGTACATTTCAACTTAACTTAATATTAACATTAAATATAACTTAAAAAATATGATACATAACTAAAATATATTATTAAAATAGGTCCCTGCAGGCAAGGTTCCGAAGATACTGGCAGCGTTACCCCTTTGAATAGCTAGACTATTTCTTTGTCCGAGGTAGCTGCCAGCTCTTCGGTCTCCTATGATGTTGACTAAACTTTTCGCTATTTCCTTAAAAAGCCTTATATCGCCAGGACCCCACGGACCAAGAGTCTCGACACCGAATGGGACAAAATCATATTCGAAGCCTAGACCCCCGTATTTGCATGCTTTAGCTTTTTCAGCCGCTTCACAAGCCGCACCAGCTCTGTTGTTGGTTCCATGTAGATGGGAAGGGGCCAGCGTGTCTGAACAGGTTGCATCCCATACCAGCACCCGGCCCATCTTCCATGGAATCAAACTCATACCGTCCGGTCTCTTGCCATCGTCTCTTGCAATACCAGTCGGCTCAAGTAGACTTGGCACGTTGACGGTGGCAAGAGACCGACGTATGATATCGTTAAGTGCAGCATGCCTCGAGAAGCGGCCCGCACTTTTGTGGCATCACAGAGGTAGACAGGTTGCGATTCGGAGCGTGTCAGGCTCAAGAAAAGTTCCTGTATTTGACGAAGGGTACGCGTGAAGCCAGCCTCGTGCGCACCTACGGCCAAAAGCCTAGCACGCGCAAAACCTGTGCTACAGCTCAAAAGATTGTCATAAGTTAATTTGAAGTTTATGTCGTCCCAGCTCTGTAATACGTATTATACATAGAAAACACCTACATTCCGATGTAAAATAAAAAAAAGCCATCGTAAATATTTGGTCCTACCCGGGAACCCGAGACTTCGGCAACGACAGTCGCATACACTAACACTGAGCCACCAAAACAGTCTCTTCTTTCCTTTTTTGAATTGTAATCATTACAACCGATGATGGAACGATGGCCTGGAAAAGGTCACAAGAAGGGACTGGGTGTGGATGGCGCAGCTCCGTAAGTTATGGAATAAATTGGGATGGGCCTACGCCAAGCAGCTGACTGCCATAAGCTGGTTTGATTTACTACTGAAGTTAGTCTGTTCTATATGAGTAATGTTTCAAATAAAGTAAAATGCAAGTAACGCGAAAGGAAACACTAGCTTAATTCTTCTAATATCTTCTAATTTACTATCCATATAACACAAAATTCATTCATTCCATATTGACACAAAACACCTAATCAATAGCACATTACTTCTTAACGATTTATTTAAAGCAACTCTTGACCCAGTTTCCAAAATTTCCATTTACGAGTAAAATAACGCATAAAATCAGTTACCGTAAAGAAAACCTTATTACTTTTATGGCAAAGGTAATTATTATTTGAAATCGCTTAGGACAGGTATGTAAGTTTGTTGCGTTTTATTGCTTAGCAACGGTTTGTGTATCCTACCTACAAACCGGTAGGACGATGACCTCTCGTAGTACTTAATAGACGAGAAAATTATCAGAAATTCGACTTTTCCCTTATTCAAATGGTGGCCATTTTTGCCTTGAGTTTGCTCGTTCTTTCGCAGACAAGTGTATGAATGGAGAGCTTTTAAATTATTAAATAATTAGATGGAGTGCTACCCTCGCTTGCATAATATAACAAACAAGGCTTTTAATTATTTGAAAACTTAATATTTCTTTGCATTAAGGTCAAGTTTCTAGAAACTTTTTTCAATTAGAAGAATTCAAAACGCAATACTACCCGTATTATTGCGTATAGACCGTAATTAGAATTGATAGAAGGTTTTCTGCGCTTTTGTGGATCTAGAGAAAGCATTTGATAACGTTGTGAGAGAAACGCTGTGGGACTTGCTGCCAGGATATGGTGTGGACGGCTCGCTACTGCGGGCAATACAGTCGCTTTATAGGGACTGTAAGGCTTGCGTGCGAGTAGGGGGGGATGTGTCACCTCTTTTTGATGTCTGTACAGGCGTCAAACAGGGATGTGTCATGTCCGCCTGGCTGTTCATAGTGTATCTGGACAGTTGCCTGCAGAAGTTGAAAGATTTTAATATGGGTGTGAATTTGGGTGACTTTACAGTAAACTGTCTGCTGTACGCTGATGATGCGGTGCTCATGGCCTCATCAGAAGCCGACCTTCAGGCATTAGTCACTAATATGAAAGAGGGGTGTGAAAGTAAGGGTCTCCGCTTGAATGCAAGTAAAACTAAGGTTCTAGTATTTGAAAGAGGTGACGTAAGAACTAAATGCGAGATTAGGGTAAACCAGGAACGTCTAGAGCAAGTGAATGAAATTGTGTATTTAGGAAGTATGTTTAGCGCGGATGGAAGATGTGATTCGGATGTGGAACGGCGAGTAGCTGCCGGAAACAAAGTTAACGGTGCTTTGTCCCAGTTAGTAAAGCGACAAAGCATCGTAAAAGAAGCACGACTGGCGATTCATAACGCAGTGCTAGTGCCAACTTTGCTTTACGGTAGTGAAACCTGGGTATGTCAGCAGATGCATGAAAGTAAATTGAATGCTGTGGAGATGCGATCACTTCGAAAGTTGTGCGGCGTTACCTTGGCTGGCCGAATACGTAACGAAGTGATACGCAATTTGGCAGGTTTGAATGAAAGTGTCAGCGTTAAGCTGGAAAAGGGCGTGCTCCGTTGGTTTGGACACGTCCAACGAATGAGTGAGGAACGATTGACGAAGAATATATATTGTTCAAAAGTAGAGGGTAGAAGGAGTCAGGGTAGGCCGAGACTTACATATGAAGACCACGTGAGCAGATTGCTCAAAAACGGAAAGGTCAAAAGTACTCGGATACCCAGACGTGCGTGTATGAAGCGATTGATGAATCTCGAAGAAGCGAAAGAAGTATGCATGGATCGCGAAGCCTGGCGATCTGTCCTCTCTGACTACCCCGTCAGGGATACAGCGTGAAGATAGTTAGTTAGTTATTAAACAATAAACTACCCTATTTTTAGTGTTAATATTAAATCTTATATATTATGTCCCAATAGACGCGCGCGTAAGAATGAATTCGAGCGCGCTTTTGGCACGCATTGCATTCATATCACTATGTGTGCAGTACATTAATTTGAATCTATGCAAATATAGTCCAGTTGGAAAAATCGGGTTAGAAATGCAAATGAACCGAAAAGGCCAAATTTTGGATTTTACGTGGGGGAGAGAGCTAGAAAAGCTTAAGTTCAAATTGTCGACCAAAATAACCTGATGGCTTTTCCGCCATCTTGAAAAAAGGATTAATTCAGTTTTTTCATCATAACTTGGTTCCCCGTTGAGATACGAAATTTTTTTTTTACTTTTCTCAAGGTGGCGGAAAACCCATCAGGTTATTTACGTAATATCCAAAATTTGACTTTCTCGGTTCATTTGCATTTCTAACCCGATTTTTCCGACTGGACTATATTTGCATAGATTCAAATTTCCAAATGTAAGTATATAATGACTGGACTAATACGACAATCTGCTTTTTGGTCATCGGCAGCGCTGTGATAGCGCGTGTTATAAAATTACTACTTGTTCACGGTATAAAAAGTAGCCTATGTGTAAGCTATATTATTGTTAAGTTTAATTAAAACCCATTCAGTAGATTTTGTGTGAAAGAGTAACAAGCCTACATCCATACATTCTTACAAACTCTCTTCTTCTTTGTCTTTGGCATATATCCCATCACTTGTAATCGGCTTTGCATTCTTGATGACAAATAACTCCCGAGAGAGCTCGCCATCTCTGCCAGACAACGATTATCCGATGGCTGACATCCGCATTGATACCAGCCTCCGTTAGAAAGTGCGCTTCTTCAAGTCAGACGACATGGATGATTTACATTCATACAAACTCTCGCGTTTATAATATTATTGTCACGACACACATCTTCTTTTCACACATCATCAAATGCAAATGATTCACCCTCTCCAGAACCGTACATCATCATGAAATGCAGAGTTTTATTGATATTATGATTCGCATAATGATATTATTTATTAATATTCATGTACATTATGGTATTCACGCAGACTATTCCCCCGGGCAATCACCAATACGCTGTCACGCGTAATAATGACAACAATTAAGACTTACAATGCCTATTATTTCAATTTAAAACGAGATTTCAAAGAATGATTTGAATGATAATGATGATGAGGAATGATTTTTGAAATTAATAATTTACTGATATTGAAATTCAATTTATTCATAGTTGCTGTTGTACAAGGAATAGATACAAATAAATATCTTACATATACAATGACATTTCTTATCTTCACGATGTATCCCTAACGAGGTAATCAGAGAGGACACATCGCCCGGGCTTCGCAATCCTTGCATTCTCTTTTGCTTCTTACAGATTCATTAATAGTTGTAAGTTTATGAATTTAAACTTTCATGTTCATAAACATTACTAAAATATTGATTCTCGGGATATTTACCATGTCTATTTTAATACCCGAGTATCCGATATTTCAGCACTGTTGCAAGCGCCATGATCACGGAGTAACTGGAGACACTGCGGTTGAAATATTGTCACTAGCACATATATCGTTCTACCCTCCTTCTAGTTCGTTTACACGGAACGACACAACTACTACTGTTTACTCGAACTCGATAGCGACACACAGTACTCACTGTATCAACACGCTAGTTTGGTACGGTTGCTTTTTGTTTTTACACAATTGAACCACTGGATGCCTAACACTCGACAGTTGAAACCCGTCTTCACGATTGAAATTTTTATGTTTCATAATTTCAATGGCTTTTCTTTATGTTTCATATTATTATTTTTATGTTTCATAATTCTTCGTTCTGTCGATAATATCTAAGGTTTGTGGAACTCCATCCAGTGGTTTGTCCCCGACTCCAATACATGTTGAGCAATTGCGGACTTATGCAGATCATTATTTTTGACTGCCCTTATGTGCTCCTTTAGACGGCATGTAATTGTACGTTTGGTTTGTCCTAAATAGGAGCTCACAACTACAATCAATTTTATACACACCTGGTTTCAGTGGCGTGCACAAGGATTTCGGATAGGGTATGCATGCCCTAACTACCCGAAGTGCCCGCGAGAAATGAAGCGCTGACTCAGTGTTCTATAAACGATCACTGCGTTAAGCAACTTTCGCTATCGCTGGTCACGGATGGGCGTGCACTTTGTGTCATTTATATTTGCGAATGTTTCCGTGCTTTGCAAGGCATCTTAAACCGTTGGATGGCTTCTTCTTCTTTAAAATCCTATGTCCCCTGGATGGGGCAGATGGCGTCCACAGTGCGTCGCCATCCCGAACGATTTTGAGCTTCGCGTTTTATCTCGCTCCAGGTCATTCCTATTGCCTTCGCTTCTGCAGTAATCGTCCGCCGCCAGGATTGCTTTGGGCGGCCGCGTTTCCGTTTTCCTTGGGGATTCCAGTCTAGAGCTTGCCTCGGTATGTGATCGGAGTCCCTTCGGAGCGTGTGACCGATCCATTTCCATTTGCGGCGTTTGATCTGCTGGTCAATCGGAGTCTCACCGCAGCGTTTCCACAGATAGTAGTTGGAGATTTTCTCGGGCCAGTATATTCCGAGAATACAGCGAAGACAGTGGTTGATAAACACTTGAACCCGAGGCGAGATGTCCTTTGTGACCTTCCACGTCTCACATCCATACAGCAACACGGATTTTACATTGGACCGGAATATCCTGAGCTTTACTCTCCTAGTCAGTTTCCGTGATTGCCACACAGGACGGAGCTGTGCGAAGGTTGCTTTTCCCTTTTCAATTCTCGAAGTGATGTCCTCTTCGGTCCCGCCTGTGTCAGACACTACACTACCGGGGTAGGTAAATTTGTGGACTCTCTCCACCCCCTCTGTGCCAATGAACAACGGTAACGAGCTTGTCGCCCCGCACCTAATCTCTTGGGTCTTCCGGGTGTTAATTTTCAGTCCCATCCTCGAAGCCTCTCGTCGTAAGTCGTCCAATTTGGCTTGCATGTCGGCACGTGTATGGCTCAAAAGGCACAGGTCATCGGTATAATCCAAATTTTCCAAAACGTTGGACAGTCCCCATTCTATGCCTCGGCGCTAGCCGTTGGCGACGTTGTTCATGATGCCGTCAAGGACGACAAGGAAGAGGAGAGGTGAAAGAAGGCACCCCTGGCGGACACCCGCTTGAACTGGTATATCCTCCGAGACGAGGCCGTCGTGAGTCACTCTACAAGAATACCTCCCGTAGAAGGCCTTAATTAAGTTAGTGATTTTCTCGGGGACTCCAATTTCACGTAGCCGTTCCCAGATACAGCTCCATCTTAGCGTGTCGAAGGCTTTTTCGAAATCTACAAAGGTCAAGTACATTTCTCTTTGCCATTCTGATGCCTGTTCGAGGATTATGCGCAAGGTGTTGATCTGGTCTGTACACGATCGATTGGGTCGGAAGCCAGCTTGCTCTTTGCGAAGAAGGGGTTTGACGGCCCTCGACAACCTTTCAAGAATAATCTTGCAGAGCACCTTAGAAGGTATCGAAAGCAAGGTAATACCTCTCCAATTACCACATTCACTGAGGTCTCCTTTCTTGGGTACGGTGATGAGAAGGCCTTTGTTCCAGTCGTCAGGTAACACTTCGGCTGACCAGATGTTCCGCAGACCAAATGTTAGATTGGCTTAACGACTGCCATGTTACTGGCAACCCGGGCTAGTAACATGGGCTAGTAAAGTGGCCCACAAGGCCTTCATACTTGGCTTAACCAAGTATGAAGGCCTTGTGGGCGACTTTATAATTTCAACAGCAGGTAGCCATAACCTGCGTCTCTCTTTTTCATCACGGCAATGGGCTCATCATCTATTACGTGACACAGGAGTACATACGGTGTAAATTGGGCGTATAATATGCCTCTGCCTGCCTTCGGGGATAAGGCGTGATTGATAAACATAAATGTGAAAGTTTGGATGCATGGATGTTTGTTGTGTATAAATAGCAACGGATTGCATTGAAACTTGGTATGTAGATAGCTAGAGACCTGGATTAACATATCTACTTATTATCCTGATGTAGCCACGTTAACAGGATCTGTAATATTTTTAAAATAACTAACTCAAAATACTGAAAAAAGTTTGGTTTCCGAATCTCTTTTAAAACGCTTGGAAAGAATAAGATTAAGTACATATGCTGAACACCAAACATACGTCGCGAGTGGGCATTTTTGTCCTATTATGCTTTGAACTTCATTAATTAACCTCAGAAGATTAAACTGACGCCCTATCGTAAGTTTCGGCAACTACTTTATTTAGGCAATTAAATTCCTTTAAAACGTTGATAATAATCGAGCTTAAAGTGACAGCTCTCCGATCAGAACTAACATCGATCTATTATTTCTGAGTTGCGAAAATATCTAAAAAAAAAAGAACTAACTGTTCGCGACCGCTGACATCCGGAGTATAATCAACAATAACAGCAACAAAATCAGATTGTGTTATTTCTTTTTTTATCTCATTATACATAACAGACGCGATGCTAGAAATCAGATCATTTTGAGTTCTATTCGACAACCCCGTAAATGAGCTACCAGACGTCGATTGTAAATGAGTTTCTAAATTACCGTCATATTTAGCTAACAGAAGTACAAGTTCCAAATAATTACCTTTATTATATGATGAAGCGTGTTCATCATGACCACGAAATCGTCTATCAATGGTTTAAAAATATTTCTATTCCTATCAACTTTTGCGTTGTGCGTATCAACGTATAATTTGAACTGGCTATTCAAACTAGACTCTTTTCTACCTTTTCCAAAAATTTGAAACTTTAAACAAGAATTTATAAGTTTTTTCGACAAATCGTGTTTAGCAGCCGCTTTGTAAAAAATATTCAAATATTTATATATTTAATCTTGTTTTGAAAATATTATACAAGGAAAACAAAATAATTTATTTGTGTGTACACAGCCCGCTAGCCAGATATAATAATCGTAATACTTTTAATTAAAATAACGTATGCTAAGTCCATGTGAAGGACTCTCGCCATTTCATAGATACTCGTATTATCAAAACATCATTGTTGCGGAAAGCGATGTGATGGTCAGTTTTGACGTAGAATCGCTTTTTACAAACGTACCAATAAGTGAATGTATGAATATCATCAAACAGAATTCAAGAGGGCAGTATACCTGCAGAATATGCTGATCTTGTACAACACTGCTTATCTACGAACTACTTCGTGTACCAGGGGGAGTACTATCTCCAAATCGATGGTGTGGCAATGGGCAGCCCCGTGACTCCAGACGTGGCAAACCTATGGATGGAGTATATCGAGAGTCATGCCATGACCATCGCACCGAATGCTGTGAAAATTTGGAAGAGATACGTGGATGGCGTGTTTTGTATAATGGAAGGGGATGAAAGTGTTGTACGGGATTATTTGGTACATTTGAATAACGTCCTTACGTACATTACACACATAGACATTACAGGTACATTTGAAATGTCATTGACTTATTGGTTGCGCCGGTATATGATAGAAGTAGAGTAGCCGCGTTATTTTTTCTATGTTGCATCGCTGATCTGCATTTGTTTTTAATTAATTAATTGTCGGCACTCCCCCCGCCCCCCTTTATTCCATTTCTCTTTCGCAACTACCTTGTCTCGCATAAAGGAGGAGCGAGACGGCTGTATTACGCGCGCAAGTACCTGCGCTCGCGCCGCTAGCCTCACGGGCAATGACCACAATTGAGGGCTGGCAGTCTGTCCTACAATAATCGCGCGCGCGCCCGCACTAACTATCGCAATAATTATATTTTCCATGGATACATAGTGTTTTCGTGCAAGGAAACCAGGAATTCAAGTCCAGGGACGCCCCCGGCAGCCTCCACCTCAGCATCTCGCAGCAAGCAGCAAGGTAGTGTGCTCATTCTTGTTTTTCCATTTCTTTTCCGTCGACAATCGCGTGTAAATTTCATTTTTTGTCTTTCCCCGCAAATACAGTCCATTTTAAATTTATTTATCTCGCCCGCTCAACCATTTTTTGGTCCTAACGATCCGAATTTTGATCCATTCGCTTTAGTAGTTTGCTAATAGAAACGCAATCGTTTTTATCCCATAGGAAATAAACGCATAGGTATAGGTTATAGTTTTTACTCCATTCGGAATAAACGCATAGGTATATTTTATAGTTTTTATTCTACCACGGAATAAACGCATAGATTAGGTAATAGTTTTTATTCTATAGGGAATAAACGCATAGATAATAGTTTTATTCGATTAGGGAATAAACGCATACTTACCTACTGTTTTTAGCATAGGTAGTTACTAAATAGTTGGTAATTTCGACTGCACCGCATAGTAATAGGTAGATTAAATTCCACTCGCGTTTTGATTTTAATGTTAGTTTTTCGATGGATTCGCTAGTCGTCGATAAGGTTACCAAACTTTTACCGACTGTCGCAGTCAATACCTCATAATTGACTAATTTTAGAAATTTGCCGTTGGCCGATGATACTTACGCCGTTCCAGGAGATATTGATTTGTTAGTTGGCGCTTCGATTTTCCCGCACCTCCTGTCGCAGCATAAGGTTCAAGGTCACGCATCGCACCTCGCGCCGCTCGCCTTAGAGACGGTTCTTGGGTTTGTTATTGTTGGTTCCGCACCCGCTTATTTTAATTGTAACTCGACAGTGTCATATTGTTGCGCCGTCAAGCTGCTGGACTCCGCTGTCCGTAAATTCTGGGAGATAGAAGAGGTGAACGCCCCTTCTATTGTCAGCCCGGATGATAAACTTTGTGAAGAGTTTTATAGTCGCACGACTACTCGCGATAGTGATGGTCGTTATGTTGTCGCACTCCCCTTTAAGAGTGATGTTAATTCGCTTGGAGATTCGTTTCAGTCAGCCGAAAAACGCTTCTTTTGTTAAGAACGGAAAATGCAGACATCTTCAAAGTTGAAGGAGGCTTACGATAGCGTAATAGTAGAATATTTGGATAAAGGTTTCATTTCACCCGCGCCTCCCGTAACCAAAGAGACGAAGCACGCTCCTTCGTATACCATACCGCACCATGGAGTTGTCCGCGAGGATAAACTAACCACCAAGTTGCGCGTTGTTTTAGATGGCAGCGCCAAAACTAGTTCGAATGTTTCGGTAAACGATATTTTGCACAGTGGTCAAAATCTCCAAGGTAATTTGTTCGAAATTATAGTTAATTTACGCTTATTCGCTGTCGCGCTTTCAGCCGACATTAGTCAAATGCTTTGTATTGGTGTTCGCAAATCAGATCGCCGATTTCACCGCATTAATATAGATAGAATTCTCGCATTCTCGGACTCGACCGTCGCTTTGTGTTGGACACATTCTCTGCTCCATTGTTGGGATACATTTGTCGCAAACCCTATTTGCGACAAATGGCAAAAATTCAGTCGGAATTGGCGCTGCAAAACTTTTATCACGTCTCAGGTACGGACAACCCTGCCGATTGTTTGTCTCGTGGGTTAACACCTGCACAGATTTTGGATCATCCGTTGTGGTTCCATGGCTCTTCCTGGTGCCAAGCCCCACTTGATGAATGGCCTGTTAGCCCTTTCAACCCCGCTATTGTGTCCACGCCGCCAGAGAAAAAAAAGCCTCTTTGGTTGCTACCGCGCCGCTCGAAAAGTCGCTTATCTTAGAGTTGGCTAGCCGTGTTTCGTCGTGGTCGATTCTTTTACGTAGTGTTGTTTTTATTTGTCTATTTTTAAAAATCCTTCCTCGTCGCGAGCATGTTACCGCCTTTGAATTTTTCGTCTGAAATTAGAAATTTGGAATTGAATAAGCCTTGTAGTCGCGCTTTTGATACCTTTTTTGAAGGATGGCCTCATTCGAGTTGGTGGTCGTTTGAGCCAGTCCGCATTAGAGTACGATCAAATGAATCCTATAGTTCTCCCGCGCAAGGATCATATCGTTGATCTTTTAGTTGAATATCACCATAAGGTGAATTGTCACGCTGGTCCAGATTTATTAATGTCAATTTTGCGCCAGAAATACTGGATTCTCTCCGCACGCAATTTGATTCGTTCGACAGTTCATAGATGTATTCCGTGTTTCAAACTTCGCCCGAAGTCAATCGCGCCTGAAATGGCCGATGATCGTCCTTGTCGTGTTGTTCAGGCTGCTAAACCGTTCCTACACACGGGTACAGATTACGCTGGCCACTTCAGGGTAACAGTTTCTCGTGGTCGTGATATACGCTCCACGAAAGCTTATGTTCGTCTTTTTGTTTGTATGACGACTCGCGCCGTCCATATAGAGTTAGCTGGTGATTTGAGCACGCCATGCTTCATGGCTGCATTTAAAGGATTTTTGTCGCGTCGGGGTTCCGTATCTCGAATGTATTCGGACAACGGTATGAATTACGTCGGAGCTCGTCGTAACCTTTCCGAACTACATTATTTTTTTGCGTTCCAAACACTTTACGTTTGAAGAGCTGAGCACCGTGCTCACTCAAGTCGAGGCCGTAATGAATACGCGTCCTCTTTGTAGAACCTTGTCTAGTGATCCCTCGGAGCCGCTTGCACTGACTCCAGCTCCAGCTTTTGAATGTTACACCGTGAAAATACTTACCCACTTTTGAAATAGAGGAAGATCGACTTCATCTTCTCTCGCGTCATGCATAATTGGATAAACTCGTTCAATCGTTTTGGAAGCGTTGGAGGACAGACTATTTGCATACGCTACAGTCACGTCAGAAATGGAATACTCCATCGAACCCTATTACTGTCGGTACTGTCGTAGTTATTTTAACTGAAAATATGCCTCCATTACATTGGCCTCTTGGGGTAGTAGAAGAAGTTTTCCCTGGGTCAAATGGAATCACCCGTATAGTTCGCGTTAAAACCGCAACTGGTTCGTACTTGCGACCAGTTATTCGTCTTTGTCCTTTGCCTAATCAACAGTAACTTCAATAACAAATTTAGTTTGTTCGATTAGGTTTAGGTTAGTTTAGTTTAGTTCGATAACATTTTGTTTAGTTAGCAGCTAAAGCTTAGTGGCAACTGTATAGTCAGTTGTTCCTTTTTCGAAGGTAACCCTTAAAGCCGGGGGGGAAATGGTTGCGCCGGGATATGATAAAAGAGTAGCCGCGTTATTTTTTCTATGTTGCATCGCTAATCTGCATTTGTTTTTAATTAATTAGTTGTCGACACTCCCCCCGCCCCCCTTTATTCCATTTCTCTTTCGCACCTACCTTGTCGCGCATAAAGGAGGAGCGAGACAGCTGTATTACGCGCGCCGCGCCGCTAGCCTCACGGGCAACGACCACGATTGAGGGCTGGCAGTCTGTCCTACAATAATCGCGCGCGCGCCGCACCAACTATCGCAATAATTGTATTTGCGGGCAGTCTAATACTCGTACGCAAACCACTTGTATTTCGGTGTTGTGAAGTTATAGGCTAACACGTTGATTGCGCAGGGAGTTATGTGTAGCTATAGCTACGCCGCCGAATGAATCATTTCTATCGCACCGATATGTATTGTAGCTGTTTATTATAAACGAGCTATCGGGTTCTAACCACGTCTCGCTGAGGGCGGCTATGTGGATCTTCTCTTGGACTAATAGCTGTTTAAATGTTAAGGAATTAGGTCTAATACTGTGAGCATTCCATTGGAGTAAATTTAATCTATTACAATGATTGTTAGCCATTGCTACAAAAATAATCAACAATAATCTTAAGTAGCGGCCAGTCCGAATCATAATCTAAAACGACTAAAACTAACCATTCGAAACAACATTTAATGACGCTGTTCATCTTTGCTTCTACGCCAGCATCCTTCATAAATATGATTTCCCGAAGCCTAATTATAAGTTCATCAAAATGTACTGATTTCCGAGGTTGTTCTGGATACGATTCGTGGTTATTACTCGTAGACGGTGTAGCATACGTGGGGAATTCTGACTCCTGTATTATGCCCGTAACCTTATTTTGACGCGAATCCTTTTTTATCGACTCTAAAGACTCTTGTTTAATTGTTTACGAGTCTTTATTGTTGATTTAAGTACTTCGGAAAAAGCAGGTGAAACTTGTGCTAATGGTAGGTGAGATTGAGACTGCGCTGGGGCTGGCGTCATATGGCTGGGTTGGGATTGAAAAATACTCGAATCCTCGATTGGCGATGCAGATGGTACGTAAATGGTAAGTGCCCTTCTAAAAGTACAGTTAAACTCAGCCATGATCTCTCTAAGCCTCTTTTCTTTGTGAAATACGGGGCACTGGGTTTTAAGTATTGCCATGTGACCACCGCTGCAGTTAACACATTTGTAGGATTGGGCCTCGCAGTTTTGGTGGTTTCCACCACATTTAGGACATACTACCTTTTTAGACGGGCATTGTTTGATCATATGACCGTACTTCCAGCATTTGGAGCATTGTGACACCGGGAATATATATGGTGTAACTTTTATACGCAGATCGTGGAGGTATACTTGTGGGGGAATATAGCAGCCCTTGAAAGTTATTCGTACAGCCTCACTCGGTATCCAGCCTTCCTGTTCTCGATCTCGGCGCTTAAGACGATTTATACTAACAATTTCCGCGTCACTATTACACTTGATATTGCTTAAAATCTCTTCCTCTGATAGGTCCAGGTCAACATCCTTAATGACTCCATATGACATACTCTTTTCCATAGCCCTTTGTATCCTCCAACCTTTTTCTATTAACTCTTTGCACTTTTCTATTTTTAAAGCACTTTCCTCCTCTTTCACGTCTATCCGAATTTTATATGGATTAATGTATTTAATATATTCTATATCATATAAACCCCAGCTTTTAAATAATCTTGCTAACGCAAATTGTTTGGGATTTGCTCGCTGCTGGATATATATATTTGTATGCATTCCGGTTTTAATTTTTTCTCCTTTCTCGCGACCACGTTCCATTCACCTTCATCAGACATGTCCTCGTCTCTCACTCTTTTCCTAGCCTCTTCTCTCTCCTGCGTTTCTCCCTTTGAACGAACTAAATTTGCACCCTGCTTTTCCACTAAATCTCCTTCCAAATCATCTGGTTCCGGGGAGCCCATCACTGTAAGCCTATAACCATCGTCTAAGTCTATATTTATCACACTCATTTATTGATAAAGTCACTTAACTGAGCGGCCGCAAGGAACCGCATTACGGTTCGTCGCGAGCGACAACAAAGACTTACGAGCGCGCACTTCGTAGGTAAACAAAAGTCAGTCGCAGTGTAATGCACACGACTGCCCCGATCGGATACCGCCGAGACACTCTACAAGAAGAGCTGGATCATTTGATCGGAGTCTTACAGAGAAATGGCTACAAAGAGCGGATTAAACCACCCAGACACACACATAAACACCAGGATTATGACGTTCAGAGACACCCGGCGTACTTGCCTTACGTAAATGGATTGACAGATAAGGTCTCAAACATTCTAAAAAAGTGTTCCATCAAAACTATCTTCACTCCTTTCAAGAAACTGTCACAATACTTACCTTCACCTAAAGACAGTTTCCCCTTGCAAAAACCAGGTGTGTATAAAATTGATTGTAGTTGTGGCAGCTCCTATATAGGACAAACAACGTACAATTACATGCCGTCTAAAGGAGCACATAAGTGCAGTCAAAAATAATGATCCGCATAAGTCCGCAATTGCTTAACATGTATTGGAGTCGGGGACAAACCACTGGATGGAGTTCCACAAACCTCAGATATTATCGACAGAACGCCACTATATACCAAGAATGGTAAAAGAAGCCATTGAAATTATGAAACACAAAAAATTCAATCGTGAAGACGGGTTTCAACTGTCGAGTGTTAGGCATCCAGTGGTTCAATTGTGTAAAAACAAAAAGCAACTACCTAACTAGCGTGTTGATACAGTGAGTACTGTGTGTCGCTATCGAGTGGTGTCGTTCCGTGTAAACGAACTAGAAGGAGGGTAGAACGATATATGTGCTAGTGACAACATTTCAACCGCAGTATCTCCAGTTACTCTGTGATCATGGCGCTTGCAACAGTGCCGAAATATCGGATACTCGCGTATGAAAATAGACATGGTAAATATCCCGAGAATCAATATTTTAGTAAAGTTGTAAGTTTGATTATCCGAGTAAATACTTTTAACATATCCCTTTTTGTGCAATTTGGTCACATGATCTTTGTTGGTCTGTAAGCCTCGGTCTACTGTGTCTCCTTCTAGAGAGGTAAAGGGTTTTATTTTCGCACATCACTCATTTTATTAGATGTGTTGAAACCAACGAAGCGTGCTATTTTTCTGTTTTCTATTTCCACTTGCATTTAAACTTGTATTATTTCATCGACTTCTAGTAAATATTAATATGCAGATAATTGGACATAGGGTACACTTTCGTACTAGTAATCACTATCTACCCTTATGTTTACAAATTTCATGCTAAAGCGAAACCAGTACGTCAGCTATACGAGGTTTTGTTTTTTAAGCCAAAGCACCCTTGACGTCAAAGTACACCCTCTTGAGGGTACAGAACCGTGACATGCGAATATGAAGCTGTTTGTTTGTACACATGTGAAACATTAGTTATATAGCACCGTAAATGTGGATTGAAATTAAAAAAAAAATATTCCAATTTAAAAAAAAACTTTTTTCGAATGTAAATTTTATATAATTTAGTCCCAGTGGTGATGACGTCCACTTTACTTTTTGGAGTGAAATTTCTTTATCGATATTGAGAGAAATTTTATAGCTGTAAAAATGTCGTAAGAAAGTTTCACTTCTTACCTGTGTATTCTGGTACATAATTTTTTACTAAGACTGATATTGGATTTTAAATTCTTAATCTTAATAGACAGTGAACATTGGTAGAGGAAAAGACTAATTCACATACAAACTCGTGGTCTCATGATCAAGCCTCATCCTCGCCTGTAAGCAAACCAGCTCCTACTCACTGGCAGCCTAGACTCTTTCATAGGACCCATAGAGCCCCTCTTTGTAAACGATCACTGCGTTAAGCAACTTTCGCTATAGGTGGTCCTTGGATGGGTGACCACTTTGTGGAATTTACCTTTGCGAGTGTTTCCATGCTTCGGACGGCACCTTAAGCCGTTGGTCTAGGTTGCCAGTAAAATGGCTTGAAAAATTTCAACAGCAGGTCGCCATAGTCTGCGCCTGTCCATTCATCAAGGCACTGGCCTCACCACCTGTTACGTGGGACAAAAATGCATACGGTGAAATGTGGGCATATAGTATGCTTCTGCCTACCCCTTCGGGGATAAAGGCGTGACAATATGTATGTATGTACCTATGTATAGCTGTAAGTCTTCCATGCATTAAGTAATGCTCTTTTTAGGAGAATCATCAATCATCTTAAAACAATTTAATATTACACAGTTTTCAGTAAATTCAAAAAGCATAGTAAACACATGAGGTGATGGAAACCGTAGTTCGATAATAAAAGCCTCCGTCAGCATAACACGTGGGGTGTTCCGAGTGGATTGCCGCGCCGCACCGCCAAGAGATTTTATTTGACAAACTTTTTTCACAGCCACCCCGTCTGCGAACTAAGCAAATACCTAACTTGGTGATATACGGGACTGCAGTTTGAACAATTTGTAGTTGTTTATTGAAGACCGACGTCAATCTATTTTAGAGTGAAACCGTCAAACCTTTTCTACTAGAACTTGTACTGTGTATTTATGTTAAACCTTATTTTTTAACTTTATATGGAAAGCATTTTGCATATTGCCTTTTAAAACGTAAAGCTACTAAACGGATTATTACGCCATGTTAGATATTATAAAGTTATAGATAGAAAGTTTCATGAGATTTAGGTTTATACTTTGTGATTTTTTTATGTAAATTGATTGAAATATGACAATAACTGTTCAAGATATAGCAAAAATCCTAAATTGGGTTTTTTCAGCAAAAGTTACCTAAAAATTTGGTTATATAGGAAAGTACTATTCAAGTATATTATTCCCATTTTTAATCGCTCGGAAATTCACTACGCTGTCGGGCGAAAAATATCTAACTAGCATAGATGATAGAAAATCCTGGACTGCATTATCTTCTGCGTACATGCGGTGATAGTAACTTTGACGATAGTTTCTCCGAAGTTAGACTACAGACATATGAATCATGTCCCATAAATCATAGTTTGAGCGCTACAAGTGATTTTCTTGTACTAATCACCTGATAACATATGACAACAAAAACATATGACATCACAAGGATGTCATATGTTTTTGGCAACTGTGTGTCATGTATATGAAAGTAAATATCTAAACCTAAAGGCCGCCGTGAACAAGGTTTAACTCATTTTCCGTCCGATCCACATGTGCTCGGGGGCTGAACACACAATCGGAACAAATCGATGTAGCTGATAAAGAATTCCGATACTGGTAATACTAGAAACGTGTTCAATTTAGATCTTTAATTAACATATGTGGTCTGTTATAAGCTTTTTGATAGAATGCTGTTTTGAAAGGACTCTCCGAAACGTCCTATTTGTGCTAGGAATGGAATCAAGTTATGTGTGATAGGTAGAATACAACTTTCGATATCAAATTTAGATGATATATTACACTCATTAAAATCGTAAAAAAGGGTTCAGGACTGTTGGTTCCATTGGGTAGTTCCATTTATAGGTCCAACGTGAATTTCTAACCCCTTTGTCGCCACTACTGTAAGAGTCCAACCGAATTGGTGGGTTTGGGAACAATTGTGTGTCTCCGCAACGAACCATTAAATACGATTAAAAACCTTTCCTTGATCTGAAACCGCGAACCATAGAAATTATTCATGGCTTGTGCAGTTCTTAATTCAGTTTTTACCTGAAAACGCTGTATTTTAAGCAAGGGCATCAAAAGAATACTCTTTGTCTGACGCGCCGTTTGTGAATAATCTTGAGCACCTTAAGGCCATTACTTTGCCCGTTGACCTTGAAGATTTGATCCCTGTACTAGTATTTGTTTTTTGGCGCCACCTACCGACCAACGACCATACTACAAAAAAAAAACGAACTGAAGATAATACAAGAACACAGATGTGTCGCAGAGTTGTCATCGTTTTTGCCTATTTCATTTGCTCTCTGAGAGGTCTAATAAATTTGGTCGCATGGTTTTTGTAGTCTTGTCTTTTTCTAGTCTATCATAGTTTATATTTTATATTTATTTGTCTACATCATAATTTATTTTTAACTACACGATGCAATATGCCTGCTGACATAGCTTTCATTTTAATAAATGATACATAATGAAGGTCTGATGATGACCAGGTAAGTGCTTATTGGTTCTCAGTAACGGAAATAGTTAGGATGACCTAGCTTTCAAAATTTATCTAATTGAGCACTGGTGCCACTACATGGTACATTCTGAAGGTCTGATGATGACCAGGTAAGTGCTTATTGGTTCTCAGTAACAGAAATAGTAAGGATGACCTAGCTTTCAACATTTATCTAATTGAGCACTGGTGATACTACATGGTACATTCTGAAGGTCTGATGATGACCAGGTAAGTGCTTATTGGTTCTCAGTAACAGAAATAGTAAGGATGACCTAGCTTTCAACATTTATCTAATTGAGCACTGGTGATACTACTTGGTACATTCTGAAGGTCTGATGATGACCAGGTAAGAGGATATTGGTTCTCAGTAACGGAAATAGTAAGGATGACCTAGCTTTCAACATTTATCTAATTGAGCACTGGTGATACTACATGGTACATTCTGAAGGTCTGATGATGACCAGGTAAGTGCTTATTGGTTCTCAGTAACAGAAATAGTAAGGATGACCTAGCTTTCAACATTTATCTAATTGAGCACTGGCGATACTACATGGTACATTCTGAAGGTTTGATGATGACTAGGTAAGTGGATATTCGTTCTCAGTAACGGAAATAGTAAGGATGACCTAGCTTTCAACGTTTATCTAATTGAGCACTAGTGCTACTACATGATACATTCTGAAGGTCTGATGATGACCAGGTAAGTGCTTATTGGATCTCAGTAACAGAAATAGTTAGGGTTATTATCAAAATAAACAATAAGCTATAAATAATCACCTTTATTTTCTTTATCACTGTCAAGCAATTATTACAATTATAATTATTAATTAATTGTATAATAATGACAAAATCTCAAACTCTTCCCGTTAAAAGTCACTGAAATTTAAATATCGTGAACAGGTCGGTTGGTCATTTATAGGGTGTTGGTGAAGGTGGTGCATGTAGGCTTTCTTCATGAAGTACGCAGATATTTTCATCTTCTGTTTCGTTTACGTTTCTCTCCTATAAGTTTCAAATTTTGTATACCACAGTTAAAAGCACCATGGCTGCCTATTTCTTGTATTTTGGAAAAAAAGGAAGCTATATCTATAATTCGTCTTCCAGATATATACCGCAGTGTAAGCAAACACAATAAGTTACCGGCATAATGTGCTCTGAGAGTCCGAGACTACCAGGACTTTAATTGGTCGTGTTAATTAGTGTCTAGCACATAAGACCTTTTAGCCTTTTTGTTACCACCACTACACTAAAAAGGCAACGGGTTCAAAATTTCTTCCGAATTTAACATCTAAAATACGCACTTTATTTTATTAAATTTATTCGGCCCTTTAGACCCACCCCAGTCCCGTGCTTCGGAAGGCACGTTAAGCTGTTGGTCCCGGTTGCTAATAAAATGGCAGTCGTTAAGCCAAGTTGAAGGCTTAAGGGCGGCTTAAAAAATTTCAACAGCAGGTCGATGCAGCCTGCGCCTGTCCATATCAACACGGCAATGGACTCACCACCTGTTACGTGGGACGAAAGTGCATACGGTGAAACGTGGGCGTTTAATATGCCTCTTCCTACCCCTTCGGGGATAAAGGCGTGACAATATGTATGTATGTATGTATAATTTGCTCTGCCCCCTCATCAACTGCCATACTAGACCGATCGTGTGTATCTGTTAATGGCTGAAGTTCCTGATTTTGTGATTCGGAGTTTTGCTGGTTTCTTAATTGCCTGAAAAATAATAACTTAAATGAGCTAAAGTAATATTTTTTGCTATTACAGTTTGGTGATAATAGCCATATTTACACCGCAAAAAATTTAAAAGGTATTTTAACTAGGTTTTTTTTAAACAAGATTATTTTTCCAGTGACCTTAGTTGC
Source organism: Thumatha senex (assembly GCA_948477245.1). Classification (NCBI taxonomy): domain Eukaryota; kingdom Metazoa; phylum Arthropoda; class Insecta; order Lepidoptera; family Erebidae; genus Thumatha; species Thumatha senex. Next base: position 10,812,405 of record OX419738.1, on the reverse strand, counting down.
CACGATCTCTTTCAAATGGATCCAAACACGCTGGTTCTACGTAGCGCCGTCACTGAGATCGTATACCCACCTTCGTAGTCCACCATCAGGTAGGTGACATCATTAGTCACCAAGGTCTCCATGAGATCTTTCGAATGACGTTAAACACGCTGGTTCTACGTAGCGCCTTCACTGAGATCATATACCCACTTCCGTAGTCCACCATCAGGTAGGTGACATCATCAGTCACCAAGGTCTCCATGATACCTTTCAAATGAGTACAATCACGATAGTTCTACGTAGTGCCGTCACTGAGATCATATACCCACGTTCGTAATCCACCATCAAGTAGGTGACATCATTAGTCACCAAGGTCTCCATGAGACCTTTCGAATGAGTTCAAACACGCTGGTTCTACGTAGCGTCGGCACTGGGTTCGTATACCTACCTTCGTAGTCCACCATCAGGTAGGTGACATCATCAGTCACCAAGGTCTCCGTCATTCGAAATTCTCAAGATAGCTTATAACGATAAAAAATAAACACAATAGAAATAATGTACTCGATAGGGTAGGTACTTACCAATAGTTTTGGAGAACTCGGCCACGCTTCACCTTACTTTTATTCTTATATTTAGGCATAGTCAGACTTACTCTATGATCGGTTGAAAAATCAAAACGAAATTACAAACTACTTTAAATATATTTAAAAACTTAATTACTAATGTTGTTTTACGAAATTATTATATTTGTACTATTTACAACAAGATTTCATTCATAAAACATTCAAAACGTGGACTTTTAGATTTTATTTGGAATAAATAACGCGCATATAGTCCACCCGTCACAAGAGTCATCGGGACACTGAAGTAACGCGTCCCGAGTAAGCGTCACAGGCCTTAGCGGGGGTGCTTCAAGCGGGGTGCTGGTGAGGTTTCGGGTTTTTATTCATAATTTAAAAATATTATAAGAAATTAGAAAAAAAAATACGAATTGTGAAATATGTCAGTATATATTTTTTGATACAAAATTCATGCCTAACTATTTAGCCGTTACAGAGAAAATTTACAATTTAGGTTGAAAAAGGACCTATTTAATAAGATTTTTTATCAAATTTTTGGGAAGTTTATTAAAATTTTAAACAATACAATGTATTTGTGATGACCTTAAATATACCATATATTTTTTATAAGGGAAACGCACAAACGGATTCATCTGCAATCTTCTTTAAACTTACCTTGTTTTTGGGATTTGAGCGAGGTAATCCCCTTAATCAAGTCGCGGTGACACACAAAAACTTCCGTTTTAAATTTGATAGCGTTCTACAAGTACTAGAACATTATCTACAAATGTAGTGTCAGTGTATCATATATATATAGGTACTATTTTAAATTGTATATACCTAAAGTGTATTAAACATACACATTTTCATTCACAAATCTATTCTGTAACTTTCAATTATGTTGATCTATATTTGGCTTACTGTACAGAATAATTGCCCTTTATTCTGTACAGTACACTACTTGTTTTGACATTTTCAATTTTTTTTTTATAGTTGCTGAATACGTTGTCTACGGATTTAGAAGACATGCTGTCACATCTGTATGAGGAACGGAACAGGTGAGAAGTTACTACTATACTAAAGGACCCACGTGGAGTAGTTTCCCATACCCGTAGCAAACTGTTCCCAGGATGAAAGCGAACCTCTGTGTTAATCCAGAGTGTCAGCTCCCTCAACACCAAACATTATCAAAATATGTCAAACCGCTGCATGAAGAATTTAGACACATTCACAAACGTTCGCCTGTGTTGTCAAATTTTCCCTTTACCCGTTTGCCAAAGGGATTGTTACCAGAATAAAAATGCCGTGTTAATTCAGAGTCACAGCCAGCGCCTGTCCATTTCAACACTGTAATGAGCTCACCACCTGGAACGTGGGACAAAAATGCATACGGTGAAATGTGGGCGTTTAACATGCCTCTGCCTACCCCCTCGGGGATAAAGGCGTGACAATATGTACGTAAGTATGTATGTATGTTAATTCAGAGTTTCAGCTACCTTTATACAAAATTGGTTCAGCTGTTTAAGTTTGTAGACGTAACAAACAAACGTTTACCGTTATGGTTTAACAACAAATAAAAATATTTACAATTGCAACCTGACTTTATAATTCACGTGACAATAAATCCGCATTTTTTTAAGTTCCTGAATTGGATTTAAAATTGTATCATAGTTAAAAAGTTGTTTTTATTATTAACTTTATAACAAGTTCTAGTAGAAGTCGTCTATAAAGAACCTTCTCTAGCCAGAAGCGATGTCAAATTGCATTATCGGGACAGTGGCTCGATACAGCGACGAATAAAATCGGATTACACGCGGTCGTGAGTTTGACTCTTGACTCGTGCGATTTTCCTGTGATACTGAAACCTCGTCATGTACTTATTATGAATACCTACTTTAGATAAGAAGCATTATGGAATGTTATGTTGTAGTGAGCAGTAGTTGGAATTGGTTGGAAACTAAGTAAGAATATAAGTTCCTTTTATAGATTAATACAGCAGTATATTTTAGCCGTTATGTACATAACTTAAAATGGGCTTATAAGTCTACAAAACTCTGGGTATTGATAATCTGGCAGTGTAGTGTCACCTTTTATTATATCGAGTTCTTTTAGCGGAGCGTTATAAAATCCTTATTTGGGCTATCAATATGAGGGTCATTGCAATTGTCTTGTGGACTGTGTAAGTGGCTCTTAATTTGCTATTTATGTAGCCATGACTTTCCATAGGGAGAGCTAAGAACCTATATAAAAATGTTAAATTGTTATCTACCGCTTTTATATTTATAGAAATAATTTGTTTATGAAACAATTTATTAAGGTTGTCTCGTGTGAAGCAGATACACGTGTTGGTTTAATGTTACGTTGTAAAGCGAAATACTGCTCGTTGATAACAATCTGGAGGTTAAGGGTACTTAGGTACTACCTATCCTAGAACCCTTTACTTTATTTGCCATTCCTCTGTTGCAAATAGTTGAGGTAACATATGACTCTTGTGTGTTTGGACAGATAGATTGGGACTGGCACGACACGGTCCCAGCCCCCAACGTACTATGGTTAAGATCAGGCACGGTCCGATTTGACATTCGTGGGTTTTTCCACACGATAAATAAAAGGATTGACGAATCGAAGCCGCATTGTCCTTTAAATCCTCGTCTTTTTATATCGTTCTGCTATGAATTTCCACCATAAAACGCCTGAATCTATTGGTATTGATTTAAAGCGGCTCTGCAAGACATACTCATATAGGTACAAGCTGAATCACTTTATGACTGATGAACGAGGTTTAGAATAAGATATCAACTCCAAAAACGCGAAAATCATTCCATTATAGTACATTCGACGATACATATGGCCAATAAAAATGCCTACATAACCTAAAACCAAACCAGACAGGCTAACAGGAGACCGCGTTACCGAAATTCAATTATTACAGTATGCTTTCAATTTTTACGCACAGTTCAACTCAAAGCCGGGTTGCGTTTTAAGTTTTCGTTTTTCTACAAACAGACTAAACCTTTAGCGGGTTTTGTTTTTTGTGTACCTAATTCTAACATTTTCGTTTTGTTACTTAATTGCATACATACAGTATTTTTTTTATTATTGACAAAATCCTACTAATATTATAAAAGCGAAAGTTTGTAAGAACGGATGAATACCTACTTTAGATAAGAAGCATTATGGAATGTTATGTTGTAGTGAGCAGTAGTTGGAATTGGTTGGAAACTAAGTAAGAATATAAGTTCCTTTTATAGATTAATACAGCAGTATATTTTAGCCGTTATGTACATAACTTAAAATGGGCTTATAAGTCTACAAAACTCTGGGTATTGATAATCTGGCAGTGTAGTGTCACCTTTTATTATATCGAGTTCTTTTAGCGGAGCGTTATAAAATCCTTATTTGGGCTATCAATATGAGGGTCATTGCAATTGTCTTGTGGACTGTGTAAGTGGCTCTTAATTTGCTATTTATGTAGCCATGACTTTCCATAGGGAGAGCTAAGAACCTATATAAAAATGTTAAATTGTTATCTACCGCTTTTATATTTATAGAAATAATTTGTTTATGAAACAATTTATTAAGGTTGTCTCGTGTGAAGCAGATACACGTGTTGGTTTAATGTTACGTTGTAAAGCGAAATACTGCTCGTTGATAACAATCTGGAGGTTAAGGGTACTTAGGTACTACCTATCCTAGAACCCTTTACTTTATTTGCCATTCCTCTGTTGCAAATAGTTGAGGTAACATATGACTCTTGTGTGTTTGGACAGATAGATTGGGACTGGCACGACACGGTCCCAGCCCCCAACGTACTATGGTTAAGATCAGGCACGGTCCGATTTGACATTCGTGGGTTTTTCCACACGATAAATAAAAGGATTGACGAATCGAAGCCGCATTGTCCTTTAAATCCTCGTCTTTTTATATCGTTCTGCTATGAATTTCCACCATAAAACGCCTGAATCTATTGGTATTGATTTAAAGCGGCTCTGCAAGACATACTCATATAGGTACAAGCTGAATCACTTTATGACTGATGAACGAGGTTTAGAATAAGATATCAACTCCAAAAACGCGAAAATCATTCCATTATAGTACATTCGACGATACATATGGCCAATAAAAGTGCCTACATAACCTAAAACCAAACCAGTCAGGCTAACAGGAGACCGCGTTACCGAAATTCAATTATTACAGTATGCTTTCAATTTTTACGCACAGTTCAACTCAAAGCCGGGTTGCGTTTTAAGTTTTCGTTTTTCTACAAACAGACTAAACCTTTAGCGGGTTTTGTTTTTTGTGTACCTAATTCTAACATTTTCGTTTTGTTACTTAATTGCATACATACAGTATTTTTTTTATTATTGACAAAATCCTACTAATATTATAAAAGCGAAAGTTTGTAAGAACGGATGTTTTTTACTCTTTCACGCAAAATCTACTGAATGGATTTTGATGAAACTTTACAATAGTATAGCTTACACATCAGAATAACACATAGCTACTTTTTATCCCGACAACAAGTTCCTGTGGGAAACGATGACGGTAAAACTTCATCACTCGTGCAGAACCGCTGGCGTCAACAAGTATGACCAATTTTTTTTTTAGAATTAGGGTGATACGTATGTATGTAATTACAATTTTAATTTGAATGTTTAAAAACATCAACTCGAGTGGTATTTGAATTTGTATCTTCTCTCGTGCCGGAGACAGGTGCTTGACCTTTAAGCTATTGAGCTACTGATTATGATATAGTTCAGCATATTCATAAGTTATCAAAATTATTTCCTATGTTCAGAAAAAATTTACATTTTTAAAGTGGTGCAAAAATTTCAGTCACGAGTTGGACTTGTACCAGCGTCTTCTGGTTCAACGCACCAGACGCGTTTACTAACTACACCACCGTGACCATTCGAAACTGACGAATTCATCCACCTCCTTACGTCTTAAGGTGACGTAAGGATAAAAAGAAAAATTTAAAAAAAAGTTAGCATACTAATTGCTTTTCAAAATTGCATGGTCAGAAAGAACACCAAAGTAACGTCAATACCAGTCAAAACATTGATATCGCATCCAATAGCCATTTATTGTATAAATAAATCAAGAGTTTGTGGACACGTGAACCCTATCGAAAGCTCTACAAATCATGTGCCTCGCCTGTTGACGTTAACTGAAAGGGGTTACAGCTAGTTTTTAAACAATAACTGGTAAAGATACTCAAACATGAACGGTATTAAAAAGAAACCTTTTCAAAAGTCGGTAGCTTTTTAAATTAATTTTTTTTTTGTAGATAACGGTTTTATCGCCAGTTTACTAAGACCTTTTAGCCATATCTTAATTCATATTTCTTCAATCTTTCTTATTATCTAAAATGTCACAGTCCTCTACGTCTTAGTCAAGTCTTAAGTCAAGGTCAGTCTCACCACAGTGTAATGTTAGTTGTTATACTGAGGTTTTCAGTGGATTTTACGCGGCAAAATAGAAAATAACTTTCTACTGCATATATAACATTGTCTTTCACTGTAATACGTTAACACAACTTTTATGTCCAAGAAACCATTACTCCATATCGTCATATAACAAGATAAATGCACTAGTTTTAGAAAAATAATATACAGCAGCGTCCCCAATTTTCAACTTTCCCGCGTGGAATCTTTAAATTTATAAAAGAATAATTGTTTTTCTTTTTAAAATTGATACAGAATAGAGTATGTTAGGGATAATCTGAAGCACAGACCACCCCCCAGAGTTTGGAGTTAATATATAAGTATATCTTAACACCAAGTGCTAGTATATTTTAGAAGTAAACCCATATAAATTAAATTAAGTATAGGTGAGTCACCTCTTATTATATCGAACCTAATACAACAGGTTAAATGTAGGCTTATACCATGCCTATGACTACCCCGTCGCAATAAAAAGCTTCATTCTACAAGAAGACATCATCGTAGTCGTTGAATGCCTGTGTGTGCATCAGGACGAGTGCATCCGACTGATACGCAAGGGTTCGATTTCCAACCAAAGATAAAACGTGTAATGAGCACGATGGTTTATTCTGTGTCTGAGTGTTATTTATCTATAATATGTTTGTATTTAGAAATATATAAGTAAGCTTATCAGTTATCTGGTTACCATATTATAAGCTCTGCTTAGTTTGGATTCAAATGGCGTTGTGTGAGTTGTCCCAACGATATCTATAACCATATTTACAACGATATTTATTATGTATTCTTATAGAACTTTACTTTTACCCAAATTATACGTTTCCACCTTAATCATATGTTTTCCCCGAAGAGGTAAAAAATTCACTACGCAGATTTATCATACAAAATCAGCAATACTCGTTGAACACCATCGCATTATGCAACTGCTCTAACATTATCATAAAGGTATAATACATGCCTACGTTATTGTCCATACCTTGGCTTTTTATTCAGCATAAGTAGCAGACACTATTATATTACGAAAAAGATTTCTTAGTATTTGGTAATGCCTCGGTGACGCTATTGCACAAGACGCTATAGTTTTAATTGGAAAATCCTTTCTGAACCTAAAACAGTGTTAATATCTTAGAATAAGCATAACTTAATGTTTTTTTTTCCTTAGCTATTAGTCACATCTTTATCCGCGAGTATAGAGATATACAGGGATACCACACCCCCATTTGATCATTTGTATCTTGTCCTACATCTAAGGTTGTGAGCTTATCGCAGTATTTCTGCCTCTTAAAAATTTCAAGCTGCACATAAACTTAGCTAAACTACTGCCATGTCATCGAGACCATTGGCTCAACGAGCTCTCCGAAGCAGGGAAACGCTCGTAAATTGAAATCTCGATTGATTTTGGAGATTTTCTCCTTCAAGGGGATGTCAACACCTATCGTGGCTTAATGTTATTTACTTATTTTATTTTATTTAGTCAGTTCATAAGCCTGAGTCTTTAATCCATTCATCAGCCTAAAAGTGCTTGTAGTCAAAAGCACTTGTATGAAAATATGAACCGTCAAAAACAACAAAACGTGCCTGCACCAGAAGCCCCAAGTTACGAACAAAGCATTATGAATAATGAAACACCCTCTATACAAAGGTTCACAGCCGTAGGTAGGGGTATAACCACAAAACTCGAAATTTCGCGGTGGGGTGTCGCTTAGAAAAAAAAAATGAGAGCGCAAAGTGTTTTTTACGGCTCTAATACGAGTTTATTAAAATATTTAAAGCGTAACTTTAGCGAGAATTTCCCCAAAGACATCTCAAAATGGTCCCCCGTCTCAGCAATATGAAAGTTTCAGGTTAGGTGTTGGGATGATAAATTAAAACGAGTCAAAGGACTTGCCGACACGTGTTACTGTAATGAGATTTTTTTCGTTGCTAATAAATTATAGATAAGTAAACGTGCAGTTTCTTTTTGTAGATGAATCCATCATTATTTCTTCGTCATTTTTATTAATCAGTAACGTGACAAGCATGCGCCAAAAATGAATGTCGTATAAAATTGTTGTGTTGTCAAAATCATTGTTGTGTTGAATATATTCCTGGTGACTGAAACAATAATTCTATATACTGAAAATAATCTTTATTCACCACTAGTTGTGCCCCGCGGCTCACCCTTGATTTACTTAGTACCAACGTTGCACTCAAAAAAAATTACAATAATGTATTGATTTTAGACGAGACCCATCTTTCTCTTTATAAAAACCTGCAGCTTCCAGCGAATATTTGTAACTAAAATTTTGCCTATCCTTATTATCATTCTTAGCAAAACATTTGGCTTTTCATTTTATTATATACTCGCTGACCCGCGCCACATAAGAGAAACAGACAAAGAGAGATTAGTTAAGGATGGTGGCGCGTAGACTGTTCTTAGCAAACAACTTTTGAAGTATCCCATTCTAACAACAAAGCACTGAATCGGAATACTTGTTGATGAGTTAAAACTGAATAATATACACGCGGGCGAAACTGCGAAAACAGAATATACATTTTACACACATTTCATCCTCTGTCTCTCTGAATATCAGTAATTTAACCTATATCATGCCAAAATTGATTCAGTATTCTCGGCTTGATGGTCGATTATAGAAAGTGCTACAAAAATAATTTTCAAATGTCTCCAATACTTGATGCCCGCGGCTCCGCTCACGTGAAGTTTAGTTAGTGGACAAAAAGGATTTCTCGCGGGAAAAGATGTTTTCCCGGATAAAAAGTAGGAATCCTATGTATTAATTCAGGAAATGTTCTATCTACATGACGATTTTTATCTAAATGTGATTAAATAACAAACGTCCTAATAATATAAAACTTCACAAACTTGTACATTGATAATATTAATAGGATTAAATTCCTCTGGGAATACCGGGAATTCCTTTCTTTGTGCTTTTCTAACGTAGGTACGTAAAAATACGTTCACCAAATTTCAGGCTGTGTATGGTTTTACCTACGTAGTTTCATTCCCGTATGAATACCGGGTATTCTTTTCTTAGTGTTGATTCTAGGTAGATCTAATGAGTACTCTCACTAAATTTCAGGTATGTACCAATGTTTGATAGTTTAGGCTGTGTGTGGTTTCACCCGCGGAGTTCCCATTCCCATGGAAATATCGGGAATACCGTTTTATTTTCTTTTCCAAAGACTTAAAGTAAACATTCACCAAATTTCAAGTTGCTATGTTTCATGCTAATGCTTTGCGTGGTTTACCCGCATAGTCGATTCCCGTGGTGACCCCGAACTCGCTAGTAATACAGGAGCTTTCTTTTAGTCTTATGAGATTCTTCTAAAACAGGTGTATGTAAGTTCATGTTACTAACTTAGAAAATGACAATCCTTCATACATCCGTTTATCCCTTATTTACGTCCTTAAGGGTAGAATTTCACGAAACCTTTTCATTGGAAGCACCTACGTGTTAATAACAACCCCCATGCGAAGTTTGGGCTTCATAGCTCCGTTAGCTTCATAGATTTCATGATCAATGAGTCAGTACAAACCCTGTTCTACCTCCTTATAGGTAAAATTTTTCGAAACCGCGATACACGTGCCCATTTATTTGTAACCGAAAACAGGTGTACGTAAATACATGTTTCTAACTTTGAAAATGACGAATTTCCATACAACCGTTTATAGCTTATTTACTTCCTTAGAGGTAGCATTTCAAAAAATCCATTCTTAGGGGAAACCTACGTTTTTAAAGGCACCCATGCGCAATTCTGGCTTCGTAGCTTTGTTAGTTTTATAGGTTTCGTGATCAATAAGTCAGTTATTATAACTACTATTTTATTCCCTCAAGGGTAGTATTTATCAAAATACTTTAACACGTAATTTTTTATTTTTATACAGAAGCAGGTATAAAAAAATTGGTGTTGCTATGTTTAAAAATGACGAATTTCCCATATAAACTTTCAAACTTTGTTTGCTCCCTTATGGGTAAAATTTATCGAAACCGCGATACACCTGCCCATTTATTTGTAACCAGAAACAGGTGTATGTAATTTCATGTTTCTAACTTTGAAAACTACGAACTTCCACACAACCGTTTATCGCTTATTTACTTCTAGGGAAAGCAGCCCTTTCTTAGCGGAAACCTACGTATTAAAAAGAATCTCCATACGAAGTTTGAGCTTCATAGCTTTGGTAATTTCAGAGATATCGTGATCAGTCAGTCAGTGATTTTGGCTTTTATATATATAAAGATAGGCGAAGTGTTATGTAAATGGGCAATGGGCTCACCATTTACGTGGGACAAAAATGCATACGGTGAAATGTGGGTATTTAGTATGCCTCTGCCTACCCCTTCGGGCATAAAGGCGTGACAATATGTATGTATGTATGAAGTATTATGTAGATCCAATATAATTTCAACAATCGATTCTGGAATGAAGTACAAGTATTCGTGTATGATTAATTTAGTAAGTCTAGAACTTTCACTTGGTTTACTAAGTTGACAACCGACCTCCAGTGTTGGAGAGGCACTTGATGATGATAATGAGTCTTTAACTTAACATATATAGATATAATTTTATATAAGACAAAAAATATACTAAAAAATATAAAATGCTAGTCCTGAACAAACATAGACTCATCTAGCAATTTTTACTCTCGTTAAATTAAATTTACTGAAATTTACGTCCAAAAATTTGCGTTGAAGGCGCCCTTTTTGAAGAACAATAGAATCCGATCGGCGTTCGCGTGAATCGTACAGGCCCTCTAAATGGACTATTAGGCACAGGCACTGTCTGTATTCGGCTGGCTTTCAGAACTCTATAGCCATGATTTAAAGTGGGGTGTGCAGGGGAGATAGTAACTGAGACTAGCAGATTTTGTGACTGCACATTCTCGTAGTTCGGAAAAGACTTATCGTTTAGCTTTATGCTACTTAAAATTGAATGTTATGAGCGTAACTCAAATAATCTGTGGTTATAGTCAACGTAGAATTTTAGAATGTGTATATCCTACTAAAATTATATAAATGTGACGTGTTCACGCAAAAAGTACTAAATGGATTTTAATGAAACTTTACAGTAATATAGCTTATATATCAGAATAGAGCTTAGGCTACTGTTTATCCTGGGAACAAGTTTCTGTGGAGAAGCAGGAACGAGAAAACTTCGCCACGCATGTGGAACCGCGGGCATTGACTGGTTTTATCATAGTCGCTGTCGACCCTGGTATTGTATGTGCACATTAGTGCTGATGTAGAAAAATATTTAAACAAGCACCTCCTCGAAAGTACAGCAAGCGAATCCTCGTAGCAAATATAAATTGTCGCATGAAAGCGACAATTTATATTCTAAAAAACGTTATATTTAATGTATATACCTAATAAAATAAAAATGACAGTTAAAGTGAAATTTAAAAACGGTAATCAGTTGCAAAAAGATTTAATATTTTTGTTTTTAAATCCGGTTGCAAAAAGATTTTATATTTTTGTTACTAAATCCGTTTTCATTGAAGGCAATAACTATCGAACAATACGAATTATAGCACTTATACAGCACAGAGGATTGTGATGAGTATTATTCCATTCCATGCGAATATTAATGTAAAATGCGATCTTTTTGTAGCAGCCACCTGTAGTCAAAGCCAAGTCCCTGGACGACATTTGTCATCTATACTTAATATTATAAGGCTGAAGAGTTCTTTCTTTCTTTTCTAATCTCAGGAACTAAAGGTCGGATTTGAAAAAATATTTTTATGTTGCATAACCCTTTTATCGAAGAAGGCTATAGGTTATATATCATCACGCTACTACCCTAGAGAGCGGAGCAGTAATCATAAATGTCAACAAATCGGGGAATTTTTTAAGCATTTTTGTCGAAATTATAAGCGACGGGATTAAATAGGTGTGACGGGAGTTCAAAGTATACCACGAGCAAAGCCGGGGGGTCACCAAGCCATTATTAAGTCTTTTCATCTCCACGAGGTTTTTCATAACGGCTACAACCATACAGTGCTCCTTCACAGTACCTGTAATTTTACTAATATACAAATTAAATTAGCCCTTATTCATGTTCCAAGCAAGTTCTATATTTTATAAATTGAAGAAGCACGATATTTTAAAAAATAAAATAGAATTACAAAGCAATTTCTTTGTGTGTGCCACTGGATATTATTCTAGTAATATGCGGTCTTATTGCAGGTAATATCTTATTGTGTGAAAGAAAAGTGCAATACCACATTTTTCATATTTTCTTTTGTAATGGTAGACATTGTAACTGAGGCCTTTTGTGGTTTCAGCTCGGCAGCACAGGTATTGCGCTTTTACTTTTTAAAGTCACCCCTACATACTTCTATATGGATAGTGGTGTTATATATCGATATAAAACGACACATTTTTTTTTTAAATATTAAAGCCCTTTCTGAACCTGAGGACTTGGCATGTTCTTACTTAGGCTAGAAGCTCAGCATTGCGAGGTAACGTCGTAATATGCTGCCGGCATTTTGTTGATTCCCAAGACGTTGTGAATTTTCTAAAATCCTATTTATTTTTATTGTATTTGTTTATAATTTGTATGAAAATAATGTAAGTTATAAGTAAGACTTCGATAAATAATTACCAAATATATATAGAGAATATTCGATAATATATTTATATAAAAGAAAAAAAAAATATTCATCCGATCTATTTGTAAATAAACAGTAGTAAATAAACCACAAAGGTTTGTGTTATCCATGTAACACCCAGATCCAAGACACAATTTATGTTTGGCATAATATTGTGCTCAAACTGGCGACGGCATGTATTCAGATATACAAATTTGAAATAGTTACACCTACCATGTGTATTGTAGTCAATTAGTGTTCTAGTGTTACCTCGATATCGATGACGCTAAAGCTGCGTTCCCACCTCTCATCCAAATGGCAGTACTTTTGAGTGATTGCGAACGAACTCCGCAAACAATGCCCACGTCGAGTCAATCTCACAGTGAATGCACTATATAGTTATACTACAACTATCAGGGATGTCAAACAAATAAGATAGGTGGTCTAGAATTTTTTGTGTGTGGAACTTTCCAAAGGCTTTTTCGGTTTTTCTACCGGGGGCTATCATGTGAGATGCATATATTGAACACAAACTAAAAATTCATTAAAAAAACGATCTAATCATTTCAGAAGGGTTCGATAGCAAACACAGATTTTTACTGTATTAATACCATAAATTGGTGTAAATACAAATTTAGCTGAAGAGTTTGTTTGGCTAAACTAACTAATCTTAAGAATTACTGGTTAGAATTGCAAAATATTTTTGTGTTGAATAGCGCTTTATCGAGGAATCAATAAGCTATATATCATGCATGCTACTACCCAGGAGAGCGGAGCAGTAATTATAAATGTCAACCATTTGGGCTAATTTTCATACATTAATAAAACTCTGAAAAAAAATTATGCGGTCGGGGGAACAAAGTGCCTATGGTTTAAAACAAATCTTGTTATTGCAAAAAAGGAAAAAACAAATGTAGAAAATACTCAGTGAAATACTCCATGAAAAATAAAACACAAGAAGAATCTCTCTGGCGGGGAATGAAGCGCAGGTCTCCCACATGACTGACCGGGGATACTGGCCACTATACTAATTTTTATTCACATTTTATTCACACACGCACGTCACGCCTTTTTATTTACAATATTTATTTATTTACAATTTTTATTTAGGTACAGTATATTTTTATTTCAAATATTTGTGTGTTAGTACATTAATCTAATGTTGGTATGGTTAGTTCTTCTTTAGGTGAGGATCCTGATTAGGTGAAGGCCTCCTCTTTCTTCCACAAATCTCTCCCTAGCAAGAAACATCCAATCTTGCCCTGCTTTCATAATGATATATATCATCAGCCCATCGTTTAGTTGATCTGCCGACGCTTCTTTTTCCTGATATCCCTTTCCAACTTGTCGCTATTATAGTCTATCTATTATCTTTGAGCCTCGAGATATGGCCAGCCCAATGCCAGTTTAATCTTAACGCATGTGAGAGCATCTGCTACTTTGGTAATTTGCCTCATAATATCTGATCTTATATCTGGCCACTATACTAACCGAAGAGTAATTATTTTTACATGAAACTACTGTTAGAATATGTGTGTGTACACCAGAGTACACAGGTAAAAAATTAAACTTCTTAACGACTTTTTTATAGAGCTATATAATTTCTGTCATACGTCAAAAACGTAGTTTCACTTATGACAAAACAACATGGCGCGTAACCGAAGAACGTGACGATTTTTTTTCAGCTATATAATTTCTCTCAAATTCGATAAAGAAGTTTTACTTCAATAAAACGTACAACAATCTAAATAATCCAGAAATTCATTATGCCCAATTTTCAATATTTGACAACCCTGAGCGATGTAATTCATGGCTGTATAACAACAAAATAGTATGCACGACTGTCAGCATTTGTACGAACCCCGGTGGTGAATCAATAGTTACTGTTTCTGTTTATCAGTGAACGCATTACTGCTCTGAATATAACACCGTTCAGTTTATTGTAAATTTGTTGGGGTTTTGTGAATAGGTATTTAACAGTCTACATACATACATACATATTGTCATCCCCGAAGGGGTAGGCAAAGGCATAGGTACTATTCCATCCCACATTTCACCGTATGCACTTTTGTCCCACGTAACAGGTGGTGAGCTTATTGCCGTGTTGAAATGGTCAGGCACAGGTTGTGGCGAGCTGCTGTTAAAATTTTTCAATCCCATAAGGCCTTCAACTGGTCTTAACGTTTGCCATGTTACTGGCAACCAGAACCAACGGCTTAACGTGCTTTCCGAAGCACGAAAACGCTCGCAAATGTTAATGTCACCCATCCGAGGACCAGCCATGGTAAAAGTTGCTTAACGCAGTGATTATTTACAGAACACAGAGTCCACGGGGCCACGAGCGCTTCACAGTCTACGTTCACGTGAATAACCAAAACATCTCCTTTGTAGTCTAAGCTATACTCTTAATAATATGGGTTTAGTAATTTGAATGTCAATCCTTTACTTACATTTTTGCTTTAGGTGTATGTGTATATATTGTGGGACATTTTTTTTACTCAACGTCATCTAGTTCAAAGTAAGCTAATATAACCTGTGGTATGGGATCTAGACAATTGATAGACATCTATTTAATACAAAATAATACGTCGTTTATTAATTTCACTTCTGTCAGCAGCCCCACGACGATTGCCTTTTTATTTTGTGTTATTCTGTTCTCAAATAATACAATACGCTTATTTGTAGTTGGTACTTAGTTTGTTGTGTAAGTATGAATTAGACTTTACTGCGATTTTTACTAACATTCGTTCGTCACTAGGTGGCGCTATGTGTATGTGTTGTAATACTGACCATTCTGATGGAAGATGCGTAGGTACTAGAGGTTTTGTATCACCGAAGTGATATAATAGATGACAATGACAGTAAGTACCAAATAAATACCAACTGAATATTCAGTCACATCATTCTTATTCTAAAGAAGAGTTTTGTTAGCATCCGAGAAGATATTTTAATTCTAAATTTTAGAGTAGCTGAAGAACAAACATTCCTGGCAATATTCCTAGAAGTATCTATCCTCAAAAGCAAGTTTCTGACTTAATCAATTGTTTTATCTCTTATTTTCTTAAAAATAACTAATATTATAGGATGAATAGGTACCAGATCAATCCATATGAAAATTATTCGAATAAGAATAAACTATGTAATTGCATTTTTTTTTGGCGAAATTTACATACTCCTTCTCCAATATTTTCTTATCATATTCCCGAAACAGCTTCCTTATTGCACTATAATTAAAAAATAACTGTATAATTTAATGAAATAGAAAATAAAAACAATATTTCTAACTGGCGTTTAGGGGAGAGCAATAATTATTTCCAAATTAACCGTGGAGAACCGCCGGCCGCCGGGTGCGGTAAATTGAATCGAACGACAGCCCTTGGATGGACAACCACTGGGCCGTTTACCCTACGTAATAGCATCATGAAAATCTTCAGCAAAAATGTGTTACAAATGGCGCATGTAATGAGCTCATCAACTATTGTTTATGTCCTTTATTACATATAAATGTTATTTATTATACGGCTAGCGTAGGTTGATAAAAATTAATGGGTTTTATGGCGGTTTTTTTTCTTTTTACCACGACAATGTTAGCAATAATTCTTCTAAATTTAATTTTGAACCTGTCTTCAAGACTTGACTATTAAAATATTTCATCTTTCTAAAACTTATTAAGTATTCACCATGATGTACAAAAAAATGAAGTGTTTAAGTTATAACAATAGGTAATTGTTAGAAATTAATAAGTTTTCAAATGTCTAGACGTAAAACTAGTGAAACTATAATCGACCGAGCGAAAGTAATAAATGCAATGGCAGTGGGCTCACCACCTGTTACGTGGGACAAAAAATGCATGCCGTGAAATATGGGCGTATTGTATGCCTTTGCCTACACCCTCAGTAATAAAGGCGTGACAGTATGTATGAAAGTAACGAGCAAGGTTATTCATTTCTTGATCAACAAGAGGTTCAAAATTTAACTAGGTATTTAATAAAGAAATTCCAATACAACCTTGTAGAAGATAAAGGTACTGATTTATAAATTAAAGAAATCCATTGAAATACTTTAATATTTCTTATGTCACATCTTGACAAGGTAGTCAGAAAGGACAGATCGCCAGGGAAAGTTAGAATGTCTTGGAACCCGCAACGAAATTAATCAGAAGATAATTTGAGGGAGTCTGAAAAAGAACGTAACGCGTGAAAATGGTTAGTTATTTCACGTCTTAATATTTCGTTTCGGTCTTGTCGTCTGTAAGCATAAATTTACCACCCTATATAAATAACAAAAATGTTTGCAGCTATAACAAGTGACATAGAAATAATAACTAGTAATATTCGTAATGTCGTTTCGTTTGTTGACTGAAGCCAATTCGAAAAAACCAACATTGGTTATGATGTTTAAATTAATTTTTTATTCAATATTGAACCTTAAGTTGTTACACTAAGATTCAGTTCATTGTTTCGTGATTGTGCAAAATTACGTTTGTACAAGATTATTAGTTGGCTCTACAGGCTGAGGTTTCGCAATTGTTCTGTAGGGTATATAAAGACGTTATTGTTCCTCACAATTGAGATTTTCGGAGACAAAAATTCAGAGCAGGAACTTTTGTATCCCATCATTTTATGAGGGTGATGTACCTGTCACTGTAACACGCTGGTCAAACGGGTTGGTACAGGGATTTGTTTCGAGATATCATTTTTTACGTCATTATAACCACGATAATTGCACGTTTAGTGATCACGGATGACAGAGATTTAGGTATATTCAAAGGGTCAAAGGGCAATACAAGCTGTCGCTGTAACTACAGCAAGCCTTCGGTGATATAGTTTCAGTCACAGAATATATAATAATAGGTATTATTAAAATTTTATATTATGATATACCTATAATTATATGTTCTGTGGTTTCGGTAAACTATATTAAAATACGGATAAAAACGCGCAATTTAAAAAATTGTCTCTATTCTTCTTAGTGTCATCAACCACTCAGTTGCTTAAAAAAAGCTTAAGTAGAATTTAGTGGCAGTGACTATCATCTCTCCTCTCAAACCTGCACCCGAGCTTCGATTATTTTTACTGATGTATAAAGATGTCAAAGTTATGTTAGCTACCAGGCGAATTTGCTTGGGCCCCGGTTATCTCGGTGGGCCTCTTACACCCCAGGGAAAGAAAGTGGGGATACAGGGAGAATTCAATTCGGGTGTTGGTCGGAGTCTCGAAGAAGTCTCCTCACCAGGTATACCAGGAATTAGTCGATTCTCGTTCGATTTACCCATTTTATTCCGTAGGGTTAAAGTCCCAGAGGGTTCAACACATAGCCAAATCTATTTAACACGGATTATACTCTTCGAAAGGATTTGGGAACGCTTATTTAAAATACCAACTACGTAAAAAAAAAAACATATTTTCCACATTAAATATATCAAAACAGGGGTGTTACATTTACACGATCCAGTTACTCTATTTATGCTGTCCCAGCACAATAAATTACTGCATGTTTTTCTCTAGTATCAATATTTTCCCATCCACATAAACATAATGGAAGTGGCTATCAACATTTTTTGTGTTTATTTTTACTAACTAGCGGACGCCTCACGGTTTTAGCTGTGTACTGTCCGTTCCCATAGGAATACGGGGATCAATATAGTTATAATATCAGCTATTTGCCAGTGAAAGTCCAGTTATAATCGGTCCAATCGTTTCAGAGATTAGGCGGAACAAACAGACAGAATTTTTTTTAAATTGATTTTTATGTATGTAAGTGCTGTATACTTTCATATGCATTGAGTGAAATGTTGTTAATTTTGAATTACAAACATACACTTAAATTTTATTTATCTGATAGATAGATAGTTGAACATTATATTATATAGGTACCCCTTGAAATATCTCTTTAGCCCTTCCTAAACATGGTTCGGTATATTTCCTACCTCAGAATTTATAATAGAGTATTCTGTGGTTCCCACCCTAGACCAAATTGACTACACTGTATCTGTCACACGCAGACCGTTGAAATAGTTCGCAAAATTTGCAAAAAAAAACTTATTCAAAAGTTTCTTAGTTACTGATATTAGTATTAGAATTAATGGGAAATTTACCATGTGCTATTATGAGCTTTCGTTATTTCGCAACTATTGCAAGCGCTATGATCACTTAAGAACTTATTTGTGATCAAGACGCTTACATAAATTTCAAGCACCAAGCTACTGGTAATAGCTAGTGTAAGAAAAAAACCAAGGATACTTAATATTCTACGCACAACTCCTTAAGACAAAGTAATCTTGCCTTCATCGTGCAAGACTTATGACTGTATAAGAACATTTGCAAAAACAATATTCCCAAAGGGAACCAACAGATGCGTGTGAATAATTGCTGCTGCATTAAGCTGTTCTTATCCTTGTAAAGAAATTGAATTGCAAAAATCTGATAATTAAATGCAGTCACAATCCAACTAATATTACAAACGCGAAAGTTTGTAAGAATGGATGTTTGTTACTCTTTCACGCAAAATCTACTGAATGGATTTTGATGAAAATTTACAGGATTATAGCTTACACATCAGAATAACACATAGGCTACTTTTTATCCCAGGGACAAGTTCCTGTGGGAAACGGGAACGGGAAAACTTAACCACGCGTTCGGAGCTGCAGGCGTCAACTAGTAATTAAATAATTCGATTTGGTTGTTATTATCTAGTATGCTTAATTACTTATAAATAAATAGAATATTGTTGGACTTTTTTATTTTACACAGTGCCATCTAACCTAAAGTAAGCTTAAGAAAGCTTATATATGGGATTGAGAAAACTTATAAACGTACTTATATACTTCTAAATACACTCAATCGGTTAGTGCAGTACTTTTGAGCTTATCGCGAATAGACGGTCAACCGCGACGAGGACTTTGTTTTATAAGAAGTGGTAATTTCAACCAAATTAGTTCAGGGATTTGAGCGTGATTGAGTAACAAACATCTTTACGAACATTTGTGCTCATTTCAATGGATATTTATCAATTATGACATTTATTTTTAAACTCAAAGGTCTTAATAAATTTACTTGTATCCATATACACCTAACCTATAAAAATAACCTATAAAATTTAATCTCAATAACAAATTGCACCTCAAGGTTTGATTATAAACAACATGATTTATATACGTATTGATGTCTATATTTTATTAACGCCCTAGGACGTACAAAGCACGTCAGGACCAGAAGAATTTCCAACGATAGCCTGTCTGCCATATTTGCCGCCGCGGGCACAAATAAATCGATTATCCAGATGGATATTGCCCGTTAATTGCCCTTTGAAATATGATGTTGTTACGTGTATGTTCACTTATTCAACTGACATTTAATATTCAATCACGAAATTGCTCAATGCATGCTTTATTTTTACCAGCTTTTATACCCTACCATAGACTGCCTGGTGGTGCAGTGGTAGTGTATGCGACTGCCGCGCTGAGGTCCCGGGTTCGATTCCCGGGTCGGACAAAATATTTCTGTGATCCACAAATGTTTGTTTCGGAGTTTGGGTGTTTCTCATGTATCTATACTAATATTATAAAGCGGAAGGGTTTGTTTGTTTGTTTGTTTGGTTGAACGCGCTAATCTCAGGAACTACTGGTCGGATTTGAAAAAATATTTTTGTGTTAGATAACCCATTGATATTACATATCAAGGAAGGCTATAGACTATATATCATCACGCTACTTCCCTAGGAAGCAGAGCAGTAGTCATAAATGTCGAAAAATCGGGCAAATTTTTATGCATCATTGTAGAATTTATAAGCGACGGGATTAAACAGGTGCCACGGGAGTTCGAATTATGCCACGGGTCATCTAGTAATATATATGTATTTAGTCATATATAAGTATTTCTATCAGTTGTCTAGATCCCATACTACAAGCTTATATTAACTTACTTTGGGCTAGATGGCGCTGTGTGAATAAAAAGATAACTAACTAAATATCCATCACGCCTTATCCCCGAAGGGGTGGCAACTAAACTAACTATATAACCATCTTCACGCTGTATTCCTGACGGGGTAGTCAGATAGGACAGATCGCTAGGCTTCACGATCCATGCATACTTTAATCGCTAAAAAAAAGATGTTCCACAATATTTATCTATTTAATGTATGTTTGTTGGGGTAGAACCTTGCAACTTAATTTTGAAGCATATATATTTAAACCACTTTAAAAACTTTTAAATAACTAAACAAACGTAAAACAAACAAATGTCATTTTTTATTCAAACAAGATCTGACCCTTGAACTCTTACGCTGATGAATGTTACGCATCTCCTTTCAGGGGTTTTCAGTTTTACAATTAATTTAATATGATCTAACAGAGATTAATTTCTATATCTCCTTGCCTGCGGTCGGTCGGACACATGCATCACACCCTAAACACAATTAACGACCTCGAGGGTTACAATTCATCTCTGCTACAACAGTATTTGTCTTCATAAGGATCATGAAGAACTTAGTTGATGGTTGTCGCGATTTAGATAGGGTGGTTGGGTTTTTTCAACTTGGTATTTTTTTAACCTAAACTGTTTTTAAATAAATAAATAAATATCGTGAATCGAACCCAGGACCTTAGCGCGGCAGTCGCATACAAAACACAACCACTGCACATACGAGGCAGTCAATACAAGGGTTGGAACAAATATTTTGTGTCTAATCCCACCCGCATTGCCATTACTGTGACTCTAAGCCAGGATCTACAGCAATGCCCAAGATCAGAAAAGTTACACCGAGCTCGATCTCGGTGAAGTCCCAGGAGAAGTTAGTGTCTTGAAACCCGAATCGAAATTAATCGGAACATAATATATAGAATTTAAATTCAAATAAATTAACTAAATAAATAATATAACACAAAGGATTCGACAGGTTGATACAAACACTCATAGATATTATAATGTGTGTGTGCCCTTGTAACCGCAATTCTTTCCTACAGGCAAATCGAGCTTATGTAAAAAGCTCGTTAGCTCAGGGCGACGAATAAATGGATGGACAGGCTTCTCGCGTGCTAAAAACATTTACTCGCTGTTAGATTTTAATCAGTTTTATTTAACGACATTTGCATTTAATTAACACTGGAATTGAAAAATATTCTTTTAAATTAAGGCTAGTTTAAGATGGGAATTCATTGTACCTGATACACTTGCCTTCAATGTCCTAACTATATCTATCTGTAACGGGACGTAAAAATAAACAGCGCAATGTATGGCGGGGCATAATTAATCCGCTTTCTTTGAAAAAATCAAAAAATATAGCATGTAAACTTGGGGCTACGTATCGAGGTTACGAATGCAATCGAGACCATAGCTTGGATTCGAGTACCTGTTTAAATGCTTAGTTCTAAACACATACTTGTTTCCTTTCTTATATTTAAACTAGATGACCCCCACAGCTTCGCCCGTGGAATATTTACACCTGCTGTCGCACCTATTTAATCCCGTCGCTTATAAATTCTACAATGATGCATAAAAAATTGCCCGATTTGTCGACATTTATGACTACTGCTTAGCTCCCCAGTGTAGTAGCGTAATGATACATAGCCTATAGCCTTCCTCGATAAATGGGCTATCTAACACAAAAATATTTTTTCAACCCGACCAGTAGTTCCTGAAATTAGCGCGTTCAACCAAACAAACAAACAAACTCTTCAGTTTTATAATATTAGTATTTTAAATTATACTAGCTGACCCGCTAGCGCAATAGATATTCAAAATATGAATAAAGACGAGGAAACAGCTTTTATTTAACATATATTGACCTCTATAACACTTATCGGTACATCTCGCCGTGGTTCCCTGTAACATTTGCACGCCTTAATTGATAGATGACCCTATCAATTAAGGCGTGTATTGTATTTACATAACAAATTAAATTTGAGTGGTGGTGGTTTAAATTAAAGCGCTTAATTGAGTTATTAATTGGCATAATAAAATAGATATGTATCAGATAAAAGCTGCTCGCAAAATTAATCCATATCCATATATTATGACGACTCGTCGTCATATTGGTGTACCTTTGAGAATGCCGTGAGGCGAAACCGGTCAGGTTTACAAAGTAAATGTTGTGGAACAGTACAAGTGGTGTTATTTAATATGTGTAGCAAGTTCCACCAAGCTCCATTAATCAACAGTATAAATAATCCTGTGGGACCCATCTTTGATTATAGTTTTTAATCTAAAGTACTAGTTACTAACGGATTTATATTGTTGGTACTTAATAATTAATATTCACGACCCTCTCACTTTTTATTTTATACTTGTGGGTAAACTACCTTTGAATTATAATATCATTGATGATTCAGTTTTTTTACATAAATTTCGTAACAAGTTAGTATTATGTGCACAAAATATGTCTTTAACCCAGAAGCTCGTAACGTCCCAGGAGCCAGGACTTATTATTTTATACAACGGGTGGCACATTAACATAAAATATCTAAGTGTTCCTAAGCCACTCTCTAAATTGAAGTATAAAATGTGTTTGGGGACTGGCCACACCGTGTTTCAGGTTTATTAGGTATGGAGGACAACGACTGGGGTAGAATTATGATGTCTTAAAATATAGGGTTGTCGGTAATAAGGTCTTATGTGTATATGAGTATTTACTATACGTTTTATCAAAGTACACCCTTGTCTTCCATAATCAATATTTAAAATGTTAATCTCGAGATGACTTCTTAACAATATAGCACAGTCACTTTTAAATAATATGGATTTGCAACAATTATATTTATTTTGAAATAGTTCATGTATTCCAGAGATACCTGTATAGTAATTCATAAAATCACGCTTATAACCCCGATAGATTCACTTGGTCCCACATAATAAGGGGCAATCCCATTACCGTCGTCAGGCAATGTAAATCTATTAATATTTTGTAATCTGATTCGAAAATCCAACAGCCAGAACGGATGGTACACATCTACAAAATTACCAGCAATTCTTATGAGTCATTTTTGATGCAGAAAATATTTCACCACAGCTTACATACAGAAAATCGAGGGAGAGATATAAAACCACGGAGTAGTATCTACTCGAAATATTCAAACTATTCAAGTAATACTCGAAAATTGCAAATGCTGGCAAGTTAGTAATACTGCTCGTTCTCATAACGTACGTACGATTCTGCGCTCATATTATTTAGTAGGTAATCTCACCGCTATCCATAGTATGGCTCTGTATCTGGCCTCTCTCAAAATATTTCCGACCAATGAAGGCCAAACTGTGAGCACGTCACAATATAATGTGCAACATCATTGGTCGGCAAAATCGAGCGAAACCTCACAGAGCCATGCTAGAGAGCAGGGAAGCCGTCGATTACACATTGCTTTTAAGCCAACAGGTTATAGCCAAAAGCTTTCATATGAACGTATGTTGGGTATGAGAAATATACCCACATCTATACTAATGTGAATGTAAGTTTGTCTGTTACTATTTCTTTCGAAACTACTTAACTGATTATCATGAAACTTTGTACACATATTCTTGGAGGTATTAGAAGTAACATAGGATACTTTTAAAAAACATTTTTTTCTCTCTTGAATCTAAGTTTGTTTGTTACACTTTCACGCGAAAACTACTTAACCGATCATCATGAAACTTTTTACACATAGTCTTGGAAGTATTTATTAGAAGTGACATGATACTTTAATAAAAAAAACTCTTTTATGTGGCGCTAACGAAGTTACGCGGGTTAGCTAGTACCCTATAAGTAATGCAAGAGAGTTTTTTTTTTTTTTTATTATGATGTAACTGTATGGTTACCTCATAACAATTACAATCTAGCCTTGAGGCTAATAAGTAATTTAAATTTAACTTAACTTACTGAGTAAAGAATGTGTCCTTTGGCACTTTTCTTATGGTCTCTATTATAATGTGCACATGTGTTCTTCAGGGGTAGCACTTCACTGCACTCCGTAACACTATTTTTACTAAACTAACTCAAAAGGCTTAGTCCTTTTTAGACTTCTTACAGTGTCCGTGGTGTCAAGGAGCTGGATAGCCTCGACATTCACATGGTGAAGAAGTCTTTTTTCGTGAGCTTCGGCGAATTTTTTCATAACCTTAATAACAAGGTCCACTCATAAGTCCCGGTGGATGTCCTCATTTCTAGTTTACCAGAGAGCGTTTACTATACTCCGAAGTACTTTACTTTGGAACCTTTGTATAATTTCAACATTAGTGCGTTTTGTGCAACCCTAAAGCTGAATACCGTATGTCCATACAGGCATAAGTACTTATTTGTATAAAAGAACTTCGTTGTTCACTGACAATGATGAATGTCTGCCAAGTAGCCAGTACATACTCTTGTAGCGTAGATCTAACTCCTGGCGTTTCTTTTTGACATGAGCCTTCCAGCGAAGCTCATACCCAGGTATTTTGCCGTATTTTCATATGTTATTATGCTACCGTTAATGTATACCAGTGTAAAGTTAGGTCTTCGATTTGTGAAGTCTATATGAGTCGATTTGGACTCATTTAGCTTAATTCGCCATTTTTTTGTCCAATCGGTGATGGAATTGATGGCAATTTGTACTTTCTCTACGGCGTCTTTGTGAGTGACACCTGTAGCCATTATGGCTGTGACATCTGCGAAAGTTGCAATAACTTTTTTTTTTATTTCTGGGATATCACAGGTGTACAATAGGTACAGTACAGGGCCAAGGACACTTCCCTGTGGTACTCCAGCTTTTATTTGCTTGAGATCAGAATAAGCATCTTCATGTCTGACTCTAAATGTTCGCTCAGTTATGTAGGATTCTAGAATATCTGTAAATTGTTTTAGGGACCATTTTCTTTAACTTATATATAAGACATTTATGCCACACCTTATCAAATGCCTGTGCTACATCCAGGAATACTGTAGTACAAACTTTCTTTTCTTCTAGGGCTTTTTCTAAAACGGTGGTAATTCTATGTATTTGGTCTATCGTGGAGTGTTTTTCTCTGAAGCCGAATTGATAATTGGGAATCAATTTTCTGTCTTCTATTATAGGTTTTAGCCGTCTTATAAGTAATTTTTCAAATAATTTTGAAATGATTGGTAGAAGTGATATTGGTCTGTATGATGTTACTTCTTGAGGGGATTTTCCGCGTTTGGGGATTATTATTACTTCAGCAACTTTCCAAATAATGGACACGTATTTTAATCGGAATGCGGCATTAATAAGTGTTGTAAGTTTTATAATGGCTTTACGTGGTTGATTTTGTAAGAGTTCACCAGTGATGAGGTCGTATCCAGGCGATTTCTTTTTAGCCAAGTTAAAGATCATATTTTTAACTTCCTTTGGAGTAACTAATTGGATTTCAAAGTTGTCGTGGTAAATTATATCAGTTGCTATATTTTCAGGGCTTTCCTCACCGCTTGTTTGAAAAATGTGTTCCAAACGTTCTGCAAATATAGCTTTTTGTTCATTGCTCATGGCCCATTTGCCATCTGTTTGTCTAATGGGTGAAGCATGAACAATAGGCTTTTTTAAACTTTTAGTGACTTTCCATAGGGAATATTCTGTTTTTCCACTACTTGTTAATTGGCTTAGGTAATCTTTTGTAGCATCATCATGAACTTTCTGTATTGCTTTACTTAGTCTTTTTGTGAGTCTGTTTAATATTGTTTTATCAGGTAAATATCTAGTACTTTGCCATTTTTGTCTCTGAGCTCTTTTTATGGCAATGAGATTTCTTATTTCTAACGGGTATCTGTGACTCGCGTATTTTCTTTTCAAAATAGGTGTATTTTTCCCTTTGGATGTCTGTCACAAATTTTAATACTTCTTTATCTAATTGCTCTTTGTTTTTGAGAGATACTCTCAGGTCAATAAGGTTGTCTAATTCAAACTTGAAGCTATCCCCATCAAGAGTTTTTATTTACTAAAATAGGATTGCTTTCTTTCTGAATTATAGTATCACTTAAGGTTAATATAATAGGAGAATGATCGGAATTCATATCAAATCCTTCTTGTATGTTAAGATATGTAGCTAACAGATTCTTATAAATGAAAAAGTCGATCAAATCTTGGGTTTTTTTTGGGTCAGTAGGCCAGTAAGCGGGTTTTCCTGTTGAAATTGCATTGCATTTGGTTTCTCTGATACTCGTAGCATCAAGCAATTCCTTTCCTTTAGTGTTGGTCAGTCTGGATCCCCAGTATGTATTTTTTGCATTAAAGTCTCCTCCTAATATAAATGTGTTGCCAAGAAGTATTAATAGGTTTCTGTACTGCTCTATTTTAAGAGCATGCTTTGGTGGACTGTATATAGCACCTACAGTAATGTGATGAAGTTTAGTTCTGACCCTAACTGCCACTGTTTGTATGAATTCTTCTTCATATTTATGTTCTAGGTTATGGTGGATGGTCTCTCTTATTATGAGAGTGCTTCCCCCTCTCGCAGTATTGACAGTATTGCATGATATATTTTATACCCATTAATGTGAATGTACGATTCTCTTGTAAAGTGAGACTCTGAGATGAGGCACACATCAATTTCTTCTGAGACAAGGACAGCCTGAAGCTCGTTTCGATGCTTTAGGAGTCCATTTGAATTCCACTCCATAATTTTTAGAGTATTTTTCATTTTTGCATCACATGAGGTAGCTGTGTAGCACTACTTTCTAGGTTTTTTTTCAAAAGAAGTTAAAGTATTTAAAATTTTATTTATATTTTCATTTGTATCGGAATCTCCTGTCTTGAGGGCTTGTGGAGCGTGTACCTGTGGCTGGAAATTTGGTTGAATAGCTTTCGTTACTTGTGCATAACTTACATACTATACTTATACATTATTTGATACACTTTGGTGTGTAAGACGTAAAGGGAGATTGTTCTTAGCAATAGGGGCCTGAGTAGTAAATGTAGTAACCCTTTTTTTATAGTTTTATTTTTTAACTGTTGCAGTTCTTTGGCTACCATGCAGCCCCTGTAGTTAGCTGGATGTGGTTCACCACAGTGAACACATTTAGGTTTTACTGCTATAGATTTTGTGCAGTCTTTAGTCAAGTGTTTACCGAGCACTTCACACTTCTGGGTTCCTTGGAGCAATATTTTTGTGTGTGACCATATGCTTGGCATCTTTTGCACTGTGGTATTAGCATAGATGTTTTTAACGGCTCCACTTCAACCTTACAACCTAGTATGGACTTAATACCATAGATCTTGTCTTCATCGTTTTGGAAGGCAAGCATAAACATATTTAAAGGTACCTTAGTCCTCCAACTTAATTTATTTACTGCTTCTTGGATTTTATAACCGTTAGCACTTAGTTCTTCAACTATTCTATTTGGCAAACACGGTGAGTGTAGATTTTTGAATATGACCCTAATTGGTCTATCTTGTTTGTTCTCATACGAGTGCCATTGACAATTATTTTGTAACAATAATTTAGTAATCCCTCTGTAGGAGTTCTCCTCTTTGGCATTTACTTTGACGGTATCCCCTTTCATCATTTTGACCATGAAGGAGTCCTTATTTGAACAAGTCAACAGTAGGTCGTAAAACTGCTGATAGTTTTTGATGTTTTCTATAATGACTGGGGGAGGTGGGGGTTGCTTTTTATTTTCTCGGCTTTTGTACCAGCCTGAGATTCAATGGAGCTTACTCCTTGCTATAGTGGAGATAGTGAAGTATTCGACTTTCTTTTTTTATTGCTTTTCTGTCGCACCCACTCTGTTTCTCTGGCAAGATCCTCTTCGTCAGTCTTATATTCGACTGCAGGCTGAAGTTTATCGTTCGTCGAATGTTCCTTCTCCCGAGTAACATTCTTTTGTTCCTGAATGAGATTCAGCTGTTGCTGTAGGGCTTCTATCTGACTACTGAGGTCTTTTACTAGCTGCTGCAGTTCTAGACGCTTATTCTGTTCCTGTTTGTACCGACTGTACAACTGATGTTCGAGTTCAGTTTTGAGGACAACTTTATTCGGCGAAGCCATAATTTATAAGTTATAATTAAATTACTATAACTAACTGAAATTTTGCACAAATATGCATGATTCACTTATACTGTATGTAGGTAATCGCGGCGGCCGCGAAGGCTATCGCGTCGGAATAGGTTACTGCGTCAGCACTTTTACACGATGTAAAAGTGCTGAAAAAGTGCTGTAAAATTGTCACACGCAAGAGAGAGTGAGATTAAATTCTTTAATATCCAACTATTCAGCATAGTAAAATGTGTATAATATTGAAGAAGACAACTTGTTTTAATATAGGATTATACACAAAAACAAGAAATCTGTATGTAAAACCCAGGTTCTGGGTTCTGTAAATCAAGGCATTAATCACTGTTCATTCCTTCAGCCAATCAAAGCCGACACCTAAGCTCTAGACTTGAACTTTGGACGCAATTAGGACTTTAAGTTTCGAAATTGCCATAGTAGGTATCTGCTAGACTAGCACATATAAATCAAACTTTGTTTGAAATTCACCACAACCATCTCTAAATATCACTTAACCACAGCGGAACAATTCCAAAGTCTATATTAGATTCCTCACTGGCAAGTTAGTTTCGGCATTAGATTAGTTCTAGTTGAGCGGTTCGTCCCTCGGGCCTTGTAAGTGCATATCCTTGTTTGACATGAGACTCTGTAACTTATTCCAACTTAGATACAAAGTTTCAATACGCCTTTTCAGGAATGAGATGACATCTAAAAGGAAAGAAGGTAGGTATAGGAAAGTAGGCTCTACCGATGTCGTGTAGTTGGCTTTTGTTTGAAACGTGACCTATACCTAAAGCAGGTTGAATTAGCTGGCCGTTGAGACCTGCTTTTGGTTCTACAGGACCTGCAGACCACAGGGGGCCGAGTCTACTATTTTCTAATAGAAAGCCGTTCTAGTTCTAGTCCATAGCGGTTGGTTCAAAACTAGTAGTCTACTAAAACTATTATAGATATATTTCGCAATTAAACTTTTCAAGCTGCAGAATACAGAGACAAAAAAATAGATGTTTATAGCTGTCAAAATATTAATATAGATTATAGACTAACAAAAATG
The DNA here is from genome assembly GCA_948477245.1 of Thumatha senex. NCBI lineage: Eukaryota > Metazoa > Arthropoda > Insecta > Lepidoptera > Erebidae > Thumatha > Thumatha senex. The sequence continues at coordinate 10,782,835 of OX419738.1, read as the reverse complement.
CAAATTAAGAGCTACTTACAGGCGCTATACGAGTTAATAACATTCTATCGGCCGACATATAGAATTCTATTGCAGCGCAATTGTAATAGTAGACTACGAAAACAGAAATTTTTCTGTCGACTCTCTATTGAGCGGTGATTTCTATTCTTTTCTGACACGAATGAATCAGTATACATGGCCCTCAAGTCATGCGCGACAGATTTGATTAGACTTTTCTGAGATGACAATGTAGAAAAGGTAGATAGAGTCATTCTATACGCCCACATTACACCACAGTTACAATATCTGATCCCACAGTGGTGAGCCCATTGCCCTGTCGAAACAGACAGGAAGCGCAGGTTATGGCTAATTATTCAAACCGCCCGGTGTTACTTAACGACTACCAGGTTACTGAAAGTCGAGATCAACAATTATCGTACTTTCCGAAGCACAGAAATGCTGAAATGGACAAGCCACAAATGTTCACCCATCTCAGACCTGACCGTATTATAAAATAACTAACGAAGTGAGAGTTACATAATAAATTCATTTAAGGGTTGGTATACAAATAGCACTTATACCACACGATATTCAAGGTCTTTATTTATTATATTTATCACATAGCCTATAGCCTAGTTCCGTACTCTCGGGTCTTAAGAGACACGCGCCCGAGGCGTCGCCGTAATTATTCAGCACCATTCAGACACATCTGTACACTCCCAGTACCTACCCTCGCTGTCTCAGACGACTTTTTTGTCTTAAATATTTTTTTCTCGACTAAGGCTGTAGTCATAATTTGGCAGTAATTTAAATTAAATTTAAACGAAAGAGACTTATTTACGTGGTCTATATTAAAACCACGAGAGCAAATGGCTCAAAAATAGAAGTTCATATGTACTCGGATACCCAGACGTGCATGTATGAAGCGATTATTGAATTTGCAGAAAGCGAAAGTAGTATGCATGGATCGTAAAACCTCATAAGCTGTTCCCTCTGACTACCCCGTCAGGAATACAAAGTGAAGAGTATAATTATTTAAGATAACCGATATGGGACAGTACGAGTAATATACACGGTGAAAGGCATAAGGCGTGATTGATAGACAAACCAACATCAGAACTATATAGGCCCTTCCTGATTGAAGCAAAATGACCAAACACATGTTCACGTCAGTGTAGACTCCATAAAACGTCAAATTAACGGTAGCTCTATTGTAGCGTCGTGTCCATTATATCTGTTTGCCGACGTTCCATACGCCGTAGCCTGTTCTTTCACATGATCGCGTATAGCTTCTTCCGTTCATCATAGACCACGTTCCACAGTAAAGAATGATTAGGAATTGATTCAAAAGGTGGCATGGCATACTGATATTTTTTAAACTTATAATAAGCACTTCGCATTATTCACAAAAAAATCAAACTAGACAAAAATAACTCCTAAACTTACCTTAGTATGAAGGGACCTTTATGGATATACATTAAAAAATTGCAATGCAATGCGTCCTAACCGGAGGGGATTTAATTAGACAGCAACTGCGACTTAATGTACTGTGAACATAGATATAAGGGAGATTTGTTATGAGGCATGGGTATTGGGTAAGCTCCGTTTACAAGTAATGATTATTTTTTGCGGACTGTGTTACGTTTTGCTGCAATATATTTAATGTTTCTGGATTAAATATTTGAAATGCGAACAGGAAAATAAATGCTCAGATTCTCATTAGTGAATTTAGAGGCCTATTTTTTGCGGGCTTGACCTTACTTGTTACATACGTTTTTGTTGTCTGACGTTTTGAGCCAATAATAAAAAGGTATGTAACATAACAAGGATGAGCCCCGTAAATTTTCAACATTTATTAATTTATTTGGTTTGTTGTTTTATTTTGGGAAATCAACTTGCTGAGAATGCAACTTTATGCGAATTCAACTCAATGGTCCTAAAGAATAAATAGTATGCAACCTTATGCAACGTGTTTAAATATTTTGCTCTGGTTCTTCTAAGCCACGCAACGGACTATTGAACTATTTTCCCTATTATTTGGATAATACTTGAGAACCGCTTCGAATATAATGTCAAAATAACAGTCCTGTAGTTGACTTCCAATAAAGTTTAGTAAGTATTGAAATGAACAAGGGCAAGTTTTGGCTTAATGTAGCACGCTCGTGAATTAAATACCACTAACGTGAAGTCAAGTGAAGTGAATTACCCATATTAGGGCTAGCCTTATCGTAAGATAGCCTAAGAATTGATCGTTTACAAAACACTGAGCAATGGAACTACTAGCATTTCTGAGCCAATGTTAAGTATACTACATTAGCTTTTATTCTTACATAGAATAAACTAAAGATGACAGAAACTAAACTTTCCTAAACGAAAGGAGTCAGCTCATTTCTATTCAGTCCACGTTTCAGCGAACTAACGGAAACGGCTTAATTTGTTGTCCGTAGTGAATTTGCAATTTTACTGACGGTTTTTCATTACTTATTTATGACATTACTAGTTTCAAAGACACCGCTTGAAGTGTTTTTACCTCTCATCAACACATTCAATGTATATTTTGTATAAATTTCTCAAATGATTAGGTACAGCCTACCTTATACTTCCCGATGTTTCGACCGGATTACACCAGCTGTGTAATCCTTAACTTTATACATACAATCAAGCCTATAACCTCGAAGGGGACAACTTATTGCCTGGATGAGACAGACATCACTCAGTGTTATTCAAACCTTCTTATCACAAATCCAAAGTCTTGGTTTTAAAATTTTTGTTTATCAATCACGCCTTATCCCCGAAACTTGAAAAAATTCAACAGCAGCTAGCCACAAACTGCGTCTGTCTATTTCAACACGGCAATGAGCTCGCCACCTATTAAGTGGGACGGTGACAGGGAAAGTGGGCGTATAATATGCCTCTGTCGGGTGACAGGCTGCCCACAGGGCTTTCAACTTAGCTTAACGACTGCCATGTTACTGCCAACCGGCACCAACGGCTTAACGTGCCTTCCGAAGCACGGAAACGCTGACACATTTGTCAGCGTTTCCGTGCTGCCACAATGTGGTCACCCATCCATGACGAAACGTAACCTTACAATCAATGGAGCTTTTTATCAATTTATCTTGAATATATCCTGGGCTCTTTATAGGTCATGTAGTAAAGTTACTACACATCATTCGAATGCAATTGGTCAATCAAGTGACACATTTCTTGTCAATCATCGAACATACGCTGATTGCCCAATGTCAGTCATTAAACACACATGAATAGTATTGAACGTTAAACGATTAGTGATGTCGAAGTGATTAGTGTAGTGATGTAAATGCCACAATGTGGTCACCCATCCATGACGAAACGTAGCCTTACAATCAATGGAGCTTTTTATCAATTTATCTTGAATATATCCTGGGCTCTTTATAGGTCATGTAGTAAAGTTACAACACATCATTCGAATGCAATTGGTCAATCAAGTGACACATTTGTTGTCAATCATCGAACATACGCTGATTGCCCAATGTCAGTCATTAAACACACATGAATAGTATTGAACGTTAAACGATTAGTGATGTCACCGTAATCAGTTATGGGATTGATGTTAATTGAGATGATAATGCTATTGACGTAAATAAAAGTTGGTTTCTTTGAAAGTTTTATGAGAAGACGTCACAGTTACGTAAACTCACTCCAAAGCTATTAAAGATTAAGATTCATTTCCTGTTTCTATTGACTGAAAATAATGAAATTGAATGAAAATGTAATTAGCATTAAGCTAGATTCGTTGGTTTGGATACGTCCAACGAATAAGAGCGGATCTTTTTTTTATTTTTTGATGTATTTTATATAGATTAATTTAGAATAGTTATTTCAATTTTATTTACTCTAACTTCTTTTGCATGACTGTAAAGTCAAGTATGGTGTAACTTATTATTTTCATGTAACAACCTTTGGACCCATATTTTGCAAAATAAATTAATAATAATAATAAATATTCTTTATTGTACACCATAAAAGGAACACATTTTAAGAAAATATAATTATTTTAAATTTAATGTACAATAGGCGGCCTTATCGCTAAAAGCGATCTCTCTCTCCCAGGCAACCTTTGGATGGATAGAAAATCGTGGAACTGATAAAGGTAGTGCACAATACATAATTACACTTAAAAACTATATAAATACTTACATAAAAATATACATAATAAGAAAAATATCTACATTATATATCGTGTATACCAATACATACACGAGGAGACACGTACCTAGTACTAAACAGACATAGCCAGAAAATGATCCTTTAACGTCCTCCGGAACGATAGCAGGGATTGTGCTCGTCTTATGGAAACAGGCAAAGCGTTCCACAGGCGGACCGCTTGTACCGTAAAGGATTTATCCATGAAATTTGTGGAATGCTGAGGCATTCCCAGTTTCAAATTCTCTGATGACCTTAAAATTTAGAATGTGTGTCATGAAGGAACCCGAAACGTTCTTTAAGATATCGAGGCGTAAAAGGATTGAACAGTATACTGTATAATAAGCAGAGAACGTGAGTATTCCGTCGAAGACGAATTGGGAGCCACTTAAGCGTTTTTCTGTATTCGGACACGTGATCATATTTGCGTAGGCCAAATATAAATCTTATACAAACATTTTGTTGCTCCTCAGTGAGATTAAGATAGCTGACATCTGCATAACCAAGGATTGGGAGTAAAAGAGATTGTGTAAGCGCAATCTTAGTGGCTGTAGGGAGAAAATTACGTAATCTGCGCAATGATCCTGCAGATGCAAATATTTTGTGTCTAACTTCTTGTAGTTGCTTATCCTGGCACAAAGTCCTATCGATGTGTATTCCCAAGTTCTTAACCGTATCACTTATATTGATAGGAATACCATAAAAAATAACCTGGGGCAACTGTGTATAGTCTATACGTGATATTATCCAGGGACTACCCACGATAATGACCTGAGTCTTTGTAGGGTTTACCTGAAGCCCATAATTAAGGCTCCATTCGCATACTCGTTCTAAATCCAAATTAATTGTAGCAATTGCTTCCGGCAACTTTTTCAATGGCGCTTGTGTGTATATTTGTAAATCGTCTGCATAAAGGTGGTAGGATGAAACTAATTTCTGGGAGATCGTATTTATAAATATAGCAAAGAGTAAAGGAGATAAAACGCCACCCTGCGGAACACCAGCTGAAATATTACACCAATAAGACAGGGAATCTTCTATGCGTATACGTTGCCTTCGGCCAGACAGGTAACTTTGAAACCAAGCAATCACCCTAGGAGATATGTTAATAGAGCCAAGTATGCCAAGTAGGATTTCAAAATCCACAGTGTTGAAGGCGTTACTAAAATCGAGCAAAGATAATACAGTGACATTGCCGTTTTCCATGCCTGCTCTTATGTCGTCCGTAACATTGACCAGGGTAGTCACTACTGTGTCCAGGACGGAAACCAGACTGAAAAGGATTAAGCAACGAGTTTGTACAGAGGAAGGTATTGAGCTGGTTATAGACAAGGCGTTCAAGAACTTTAGAAAGAAAAGGTAATATAGAGATAGGGCGGTAATGAGAAAAAGACGATGGATTACCCTTTTTTGGTATAGGTATAATTTGAGCTTCTTTCCAGACAGATGGAAAGAGTATCGTTTCAATAGAAAAATTTAAAAATATGAGTCAGAACAGGAAGGATTTGATCAAGGATAGGTATGATCATGTTACTGCTTACACAGTCATTTCCAACTGCATTTGATGTAATTGACATAATGCTCTTCTTCACATCACTATCAGTGAAAGTATCAAAGAAGAAGCGGGGATAATTAGGAGTTAGAAGTAATGAAAGACAGTTAAGTGAGTTTATTTTGGCGGTCCCACCAAAATTGGACGAAGTTGAAAAATGCAAATTAAGTGCTTCGATGTCAACAGTTTTGGGAATAGTATTTTCTTTAGGTTTTCCAACTCCTATACTTTTCAAAAATCTCCATACTTTAGATGGATCACCATTATCATTATCATTACCATCACCATTATTATTAAAAATAATGAAATGAAAACCATTGGCGAAAAATATTTATTTATCTATAAAGGGATTATCCAACATAACGAAATTCTTGTTTATAATAGTTTTGATTATAAAGTAGTAAATAAGTAAATACTTAGCGTGCAACAACAGTAACAAGTCACTAAAATAGTATTGTCACTATAATAGATAGCTTGAAATAATACATACCTTTTTTAATGTTGTGGAAATTAAAATTAATTAAATAAACTAATATCGCAATATTTAAAAAAACCGTTGTTTTGGTCCCTCGAGCCTGATGTTATGTTAATGAATGGATGTCAAGTTGTTTTCGTCTACGGAAATCTTAGTGATGCCTAAGCCAAATTTACATTCTATAATCCTATCGCTTTATATATTGAATATTGCCAGAATTAAATAGATTACACAGCAGCAATGACGATAAAAGTTACACCAAGTTCAGTCCCAGGTTAGAGTGACTTGGAACTTTACTGGCTTGTCGGAGACTTGGTAGTAATTTGCCCAAATGCTTTCCACCCAAAAAAAAGTGAAAGATAGTAAAACCTCATTAAAAAACTGTTGCATAAATAAGTATTGACATCAGCAGCGTCATAGTTTTATGCAATGAAAGAATTATAATATTAATACAATAATTTCCAGAATATATTCACGAATCACGGTGAAAAATAAATATCCATCACGCCTTATCCCCGAAGGGGTGGCAGAGGCATATTATATGCCCACTTTTCACCGTGTGGATTCCTGTCCCACGTAATAGGTGGTGAGCCCATTGCAGTGTTGAAATAGACAGACGCAGCTAGGTTATGGCTACCTGCTGTTGAAATTTTTGAGCCGCCCATAAGGCCTTCAACCAGGCTTAACGACTGCCATTTTACTGGCAACCGGGACCAACGGCTTAACGTGCCTTCCGAAGCACGGAAACGGTCGCAAATGTAAATGCCACAAAGTGGTCACCCATCCGAGGACCAGTCAAAGTTGTGTAACTCAGTGATCGTTTACAGAACACTGAGACCGCGGAGCCACGAGCGCTTCAAAAAATTAATAATTTAATTTAAATTTTATTTTAATTTTAATTTTTTGAAATTCTCATAGAAGACAGGTTTTAGTCGTTACCCTTCCATCTCCCTCTGGCCAGGATGATAATCCCAGGAATCATCGGAAGCATAATCCCAGGGCTTCGGGCACTATAATAAAACCCTTTGATAGAAATTTGTAATCTCCAATATCTATATTTTTTTCTTCCCGAATACTCTTTGGATAATGAGCTACATCCCCTACGTAGGTAGGTAACAATAGGCCGTAATTGCAAAACGCACTCGTGCGGTTTTACCCCTCGCCGCAGACGGAACCTCCTAAAATACGAATATTTAATATACCACTTGATTAAATCTGTATTAATTAAAGATTAATTTGCGCGGTAATTCGTTCTAACACCCTCACGTGTATTAACAGACGTATTACCTGGAATGTTTTATGATTTCTGAATCGAGAAAGTTTTGTTTGAAATGTGTAATTTAAACCGTAGATCGGGTATGATGGAATGCCTGATTTGCATTTAAAACAATTCAAGAGGACACTATTTTAATATTAGTTATTTATTAAGCTTGTGAAATGAAGATCCCCGTTTGATGGGTAGTCATACCGCGAATGTCCAGAGACTGAAAGCCCTATCGATCTATGTCTTCACGCTGTATCCCTGACGGGGAAGTCAGAGAGGACAGATCGCCAGACTTCGCGATCCATGCATACTTCTTTCGCTTTCTGCAGATTCATTAATCGTTTTAGACATGAATGTTTGGGTAACCCAGTACTTCTTGCCTATCTGTTTTAAAGTAATCTGCTCACGTGGTCTTCGTATATAAGTCTTGGTCTACTCTGACTCTTTCTTTCCTCTTCTTTCGCACAATAAATAGTCTTCGCAGTTATTTTCAGTAATTTAAGTAACAATATTGCTTTAAATTATGGTTGTGCGTGAAAGAGTAAAATTTGAATTTAAAACAAAACTAAAATAATGATTATTGGGATATTAACGTGGGACAAAAATGCATGCGGTTAAATGTGGGCGTATAGTAGGCCTCTGCCTACTCCTTCGGGGATAAAGGCGTGACAATATGTATGTATTAATCGGGATATTTACCATGTTTGTCGGGATATTGATATTAACAAATAAATATACCGATAAATAAATAGTAAATATACCGCTAATCACTAATTTAGTTCTGTTAATGACCATGATAGTTTAAATTCTTTAATATAGATGTCAAGCATACCTGTAACAAAAAAGAAAAAACAAGTGTCAACTTGTTTTTTCTTTTTTGTTACAGGTATGCTTTTAGTAGTCAGTGCTATTTTCAGATATGGCAAGTTGACACCTCAATCTTCCTTAGTATCGGCTAATCGAGTAATAAGGCAGCAATTAAACAATTCTAAAGGATTCGATCACAAAAAGTAATTCCAATACGGACACCGCTAAAAAATAAGTGGTTGATTAGATTTCGAATGGAAGTGACGTCCAAGAAAAGACTTAAAGGCTATTTTTATAGACGCAGAGATTGCGGGACTAGTAATTCAATTTACTGCGACTACCCTCCAACACCGGGCGTCTTCGGCGATAATGCAATTTGATTGAGCTACTTATTGGTCCTTTACCTTTTCATTACAGCGACTAAATTTCAATCGAAAGAAAAACCTTTTTATTCAGAAAGGGGTGGATGATTTACAACTCGGGAAGTACATTCGTCGAGTGTGAAAATATATGAACAATAGAAACTTTTCACTTTTCTCTTGACACCTGTGACGCAAGCAGATGAATTGTGGGACATTATGTTGAAAAAGTTATATTTATGCTTTTAAAGTGACGCGACGCCCCACAGTCGAGACTACAGCCCTTTTTCAAGGCGATTAAAAAACTTCCAGCCCTTTGCAAAAAGGCTTTAATGTTTCTCTTTAGTGGGGGAGTGTGTTTGAGACATTATTGTGTATATTTTTCGAAAATATTTTCTTTATGTTTTTTCGCTTGTTTATTGTCAATCAAAATAATTCAGATTGGGTTGTTGAACAGGGGTAAGACGTGTGAAGATATATGGAATTTAAATATAGCTCCAACCCTCTTGAAGGGTTAAAGAAAAGGTATATTGGGTATGCATATTTTTCAGACACAATATTATTGTGTACCACAGAACTAATAATAATAGGTGCCTATACATATATAGGTAACATATAATAATAGGTGTACAGATTATAATATATTGAAAGAAGTTTGGTATTGAAGATAAAATGTGTTTTAGTTACAAAACCCAAAAATTACTTACTGTTTTTTAAAGTGACATAGATTACACTTAACGAATACGCTGGTTAACCCCTCGAAAATAAATTCGAACCCGCATAAAACAAATTGGTAGATCTGTGTATTACCAACAAAATACCGTCGCTTCGCTACCATTTCAATTTTATCATTGCTGCCCATATGAATTTTGCTCAAAAGCAAAGTTCTATTTTGCCATAATTATAATGCAACTATAATATGTACTCGTATATGTTCTTTTCAAAATTGAAATTGAATACTAAAACTAATTAAATTAAGTATATATTAAAACTTTTTAAATACATACATATTGTCACGCCTTTATCCCCGAAGGGGTAGGCAGAGGAAAATTATACGCCCACATTTCACCGTATTCATTTTTGTCCCACCTAACAGGCAGTGAGCTTATTGTCGTGTCTTCTTATCATATTTAAAAAAACAATAGTTATCATACCGTTTTTATTTCAAGATATTTCAACTGATTTCGTGGTCTAGAAGATTATCTCATCTAAACACACAAACAGACAAAAAAAGCAGATTTAAATTTCAAGCAATCTTTCAATAGAGTTACCATTTTACTGGCAATTGAACTTGACTTCTGAAGCGGTACCTCCGTAGAATAAAAGTAACATACCGCTACATAATTTGTTACTGATTAGTTTTGGATTTTTTTATTTCGTGTAATCTGTTACTATAAACCTGTCTATCATAATATAACAAAACTGATATGTAACTAAATAACGAAGTAAACAATGATCTACGAGGAAGTGATCAGGTTATAAAATGTTCATGTCCAATAAAGGTAAAATGTATGGTAACCATTGACCTGTTAGATTTATCCAAGTTTCTAAGGGTTTAGAGCGTTATTGAGTAAGAAGCAAGTCCAGAAACTGTATAAATAATAAAAAATAATTTACAATAAATATCCATCACGCCTTATCCCCGAAGGGGTGGCAGAGGCATATTATATGCCCACTTTTCACCGTGTGGATTCCTGTCCCACGTAATAGGTGGTGAGCCCATTGCCGTGTTGAAATAGACAGACGCAAGTTGTGGCTACCTGCTGTTGAAATTTTTAAGCCGCCTTAAAAACGGCTTAACGTGTCTTCCGAAGCACGGAAACGCTCGCAAATGTAAATGCCACAAAGTGGTCACCCATCCGAGGACCAGCCACATTGAAAGTTGCGTAACTCAGTGATCGTTTACAGAACACTGAGACCGCTAGGCCACGAGCGCTTCACGTATATCATTAGACGCAGTACCTACCATAAAACAAGCTTATAACGATGTCTTAATCAAATAAACTTCCCGTGGTACATTGCTGCTATAGTAAAACATCAGATTAGACGTTGCAAATAGATACTTAAAACATCATCACAACTAATTGGCCGAAATTTTGTATCCAGATGATTGAAACCATAGATTAACGCGTAATCTAAATTTTTCCAAGGAAAACTTCACCACGATAGCAGACCTGCAAGCAATATCTACTTAACAAGATTTGAATTATACAACATAATTTTGTAAACACATTCCCTTTTCATAACAAAAGGCCCTTCAAAAAGTGAATGAGGAAACATTATAATTCACGATTTTCCTTAAAATAAGCAGAAAATTTTCGTGTGTGGTAAAGGTGGCGTGTCTGCTTTTCGGGACACAGCGGGGCTCTTATAATTGAGCGCATAAATCATAGGGCATCGAAATGAGATGTGATCTTTCATAACTTTACCATGAAATAGTTGAGAACGTCTATGAAAAGCGAAGAGGGAATACAAAGTATCTTAACTATAAAATTGACTAATAAAAAATATTTTTGATGTTTAACACGATTTGATAAATTGTTTAGTTAATGTTAATGCTTGTTTTGTATGGAATATAATATCCACCAATGACGTAGAATAAATTATCCACCAATGACGTAGAATAAATTAGTAGTTCTGAAGCAAAGCTTAGCAAAAAATGAGTAAAAAACAATGAGGGTACCACTGAATTGTTCGTATGGATACTTGGTAGAAAGAATTTTGTTTTATTAGGACATTTCTGAATAAAAATCTATATTCTATTGTTCAACCATAGACATTTATATAGGAATGGGCGTCTTGTTGATAAATGCAATTTCTTACATGCACTTTTGTAATTCAATCGGGATTACAAATTGTACATTCAAATATTTTTCTAAAATCTTATGCTGTAGATATTCTCTTTACAAAACTTTATTTATCATGAAATCTTAAAAAAATATATTTTGCAGATCTACGAGTAGTGATAATATTTCTTATCACCCATTTCGTGTACGGCATAGATCGTAAATATTAAATAACGGCTTAACAAAAGTGCGCGGTTGGATTTATGACTCAATATTTGCGACCCTTAGCTGTACTCGCCACCTTTATGGACAAGATTAGAATATATACATGGTGTTCGTATGAAATAGATGTAGGTTGCCTATTTTCTAGTAATTTTTATGAATACAAAAATTAGCTCTCGTAGTCCCCGCTAACTCAAGTGTTCTGTAAACGATCGTTGCATTAAGCACATAGACATATCTTAAGTTAAGCATCTTTCTCCCTTGCTGGTCCTCAGATGAGTGATTGCTTTGTGACATTTTCGTGCTTCGCAAGAATCGCAAGGCATGTTATGTTGTTGGTCACGGTTACCAAGGCAATCGTTAAACTAAATTGAAGCTGTCCGGCTTGAAAAATTTCAACAGCAGTAAACCACAACCTGCGCCTGTCCGTTTCAACTTGGCAATGGCCTCATCATTACGTAGGACAAAAATGCAAACAGTAAAATATGGGCGTATGGTATGCATCTGTCACCCTTTCGAGACTAAAGGCGTGCCTGATAAGTAAATAATTAGTAAATAATTCAAATAACTTGACCTATTCTACGAGTAGAATATTTAAACCTTAGCAAACCATTACTTATTCGAAAATTTTAAAATACTAATAAATATTGTCCGAGTTATTGCGGAAATTTTGGTAACAATGGTTGTAATCGTTCAAATATTAATTCAGTATCGTTAATACTCTCTAGTCACGCTATGCAATTTAACAGCGTGTTGCAATATTGTTTGATAGAAGAATTATTACTATTTAGCTTTCAGTTATTTGGGACTGGACTAATTTAATACAGAATATGTTTATCACGCCTAAATCGGAAAGAGCGGCAGAGGCTTATTATACGCCCACATTTCACCGGGTGCCATTTTTCCCTCTTGAAAGGTGGTGAGCTCAAAGCCGTATTGAAATAAACAGTTGTGGCTACCTGCTGTTAAAATTTTATAATAAAAACTATTAATTCTATTGCCATCGAAACAAGGAATAAGTTTTCCATACAAAGGTAATGTTCTTAAATATCTCAAATATATCTTCGAAGTCTAAGCCAACTTAACGATTTACCATGCTAGATTTGTACAGGAACTCCAGCAGTGGTCATATCTCCTACACTATGTCCCCAGGTCAACTAGCTCGACGTCATCAGAAATCGGATAATCTCAATATAGGAGCAAGAAAATAGTAATTGACTGACTTCGTCCGTCCATTCAGTTTACAGGTCGCATTTTTCATCGGATTTGCATGCAACTTGGCATGGACAATCCTTGATGTAGTCAAAAACGTTTAGCGAGCGGGGGTTTTTCGATCGGATGGGGGGTTAAGCCCTATTCCTCAATTTACTCTGAAGTCTACGATTCACAGAACTACTAGAAAAATTATGTAAAGTATAAAATAGTAAAAAATCGTAAAAACCAAAATATTAATAAGGACTTTCATCACAAATGAGAAATCTGTAAAACAAATATAACTCAATAGAGTTACAACAGCTTGGTTTAATTTGTAACGAAATAGTACAAATTAGGGATGCATACCGAGAAACAACTCCAGTAACATCTGCTTCTACATTTATTCAACAAGATATCGAGGTCGCAATTTACAATATAAACAAAATGTTGGCCGTCAGTTTATTTATAAACAATACAATAGAACAGTGCTATTGATATTCAGTGCGTTCACCATGAAGTTGGCCGTCGCGGAGACATTTACCTAATTTGTTCGGATTAGGCGTTGGCAACGTCAGTATGTTTGTTTAAATAATACGTTACGAGTTTGGCAGTGACTGAATTTATTTTAGTCTTTTTTATTTACTTATCATTTACGCCAAAAAGGGGTGGTTAAAGGCACACTATACGGTAACATTTTACCAAATGCATTTTTGTTTCACGTAACTAGTGATGAGCCCGTTCCCATTTTGAAATGGACATGTTGACTTAAGACCGCTAAGAAGACAACTTGGTTAAACGACTATCATGTTAGTGGCTACCGAGACCAACGGCTTAACGTGCCTTCCATAGCAAGGAAAAGCTTGAAAATGGCAAGATGCTTAACACAATGATTGTTTACAGAACACTGAGTGACGGGGCTATGAAAGCTTCATTTCTATTTAAATTATTCAGCTTGCATTTGCCAAGTTTATTTTATAACCTGGGCTGGTTTCTCTACTTCTACACATATAAACAGCAACAACAAAAAATCATCTGAATAATGATTATGAAATAGTTAATCTAGTAAGATAACATTATTATCCAAAAAAAAACGTACATATCCCAACTTTTACTGTAACATGACTTTTTCACCTCTGTGTAAATATATTGCTCACATGTAAACACTGCCAAAATCCGAGCATAAATTTACTTACAAAATTAATCCCAACTTCGCCCGTTTACAACGAATAGTCTAACCTAACTACTCTATGGAAGCCGCAAAACAACTGTAAATATGTCGCAGGGAATGTTTTGTTGTTCTCTTTTAATTAATTATAACAACAAAGTTTTAAGTCTTTGTTACAGCGTCCTGTGTAATTAGCTTACGCAACAAAATATTTATAACTGTCGCCTGAATTTAGGCAACAGGCATTTTGACAACCGTATCCATATTTTTTTATTAAAGTGAAAAAAGACAACAGGGTTAAAGACGGGGATTGAACCCGTTACCTTTGCCTAACCGGGCATTGTTCTAGCCACTGAACTACCCGAACCGTACTGAAACATGTTGACATTCTTCACTATATTTTAATCGTATGAATAGTATGATTTATGTGAAATTTCGCATACAAATTGCTATAAAAAATTATCTAACCGTATCCATATTTTACTGTATTTACACATAATACTAAATCCTAACATTTAGGAACTAAGTGCAATATTTGAGTAAACCAGGGAATGTCCAGAGCAAGTGGATGAAATTGTATAGGAAGCATGGTTAGCGCGGATGGCAGATGTTGGTTAATAATAATTACTATTTATTTAATTTTAATGTGAAATGGGTACTATAATGATATTTTGATTTATATCCAGTTCTAGGCAACATCCCTGCTATTATTATTGGTAGTTACTTATTATTATCTTAAAAAGGTTTATATAACGTTTTATAATGATAATTTTAGCTTTTTGATCATAGAACAAGCATTGTTGCCCGATCTCTCTCGCACGCGCCCTAATAGAGACGAAAGTGATAGTCAGGTTGTATGCGAAAATAGCATATACGATCTTTCAATAGCCTACCATCGTCTGTAGTAATAGTGTAATCGCATGAGTGACGGGTGACGCCCCCTGTCCTGCTTAGTTGTATGACATATTATATTGAGTAACTCTAGTGTTTTAAATATTGTTTCATTTTCATGAAAATACACTTAAACTGGCTGCAATTCTATTGTACGGCTAAACAAGTGTCAAAATTCCACCTAAATTGTTGTTTAGACCACATCTACAACTACCGTAACTCGTCGCTGAATTCCACTACGAACCACAGATACAACGATTTATGGACAGAGAGTCCTTTCACGAGTCATTGGCCAAACTTTTCTACGACAGCGATTAAGATTTACAACGGGTCTGGTCCTAAATAACTTAAATTGTTGGTAAACCTACTAGTTTCCAAGTATTTCAATAGAAGAGACAAATTTATGTAGTACAATCTATTTGTTTTATTGCCTTCTTGAGATGTTAATGTGGTTAAGAATAGTTTAACTCCATTAATTCATTCGTAGTACTGATGATGTGCCTAGTAATTGCAGTCTGAGCTAGAAGGCGCTTCGTTAAAAAAACTGTCCACATTCATACATACATATTGTCACGCCTTTATCCCCAAAGGGGTAGGCAGAGGCATACTATACGCCCACATTTCACCGTATGCATCATTGTCCCAAGTAACAGGTAGAGAGCCCATTGTCGCGTTGAAATGGACAGGCTATGGCGAAGGCAATGGCTAAGGCTGTTGAAACTTTTCAAACCGCCCATAAGGCCTTCAACCAGGCTTATCGATTGCCATTTAACATTTTCACATTTAACACAAAACTGTCTAACAATATTTATTTATTGAGATAAAGTAGAAGATACTTACTACTTAAGGTACATCTCCAGCGAACCTCCCCCAGGCTTACAGAATAGGATTTCAATTACACACGTCTAAGAACGAGAAAAGGGCGGCCCTCAATGAAGAGAACACGAAGCTAAATGAGTATGTGGATTAGATTCATGTTAGGTGCCATTGTCAGCGCTTTTATAATAATTGAGTAAGAAATAGCGTGTATTGACTCTATAACAGTTTAGATGATATTACGTAGGACTCAAGATAACATAGGTGGACTGACGATCTCATAAAATTTTGCGGCGCAAAGCCGAATGTTGTTGCGATTTACGAGTATGTGGCGGCATAGCTTAAATGTAAATATAAAAAAAATCTTGGGACATTTTTACACGACATTGTCGTGCCCAAACTAACCAATATAAGCTAATGCCATGGAAACTAAACAACTAATAGACATAAAGTATATTTTTGTAATTCTCACTGAGAATACGACTTATCGCAAAGTTTAAATTTTTCTTCTAAGAAATGCTATTAAGAGCCTAAGAAAGCTGTTTTAAAATACTCGCAGCCCCAAATAGCTCTATATTCTGTAAACGCTTACGGCCATCAAAAATTCGTTTCTGAGTTAGGTGACTCTCGTGAAAAACAGCAGGTAGCCAAGCCTTTCCCTGTTTCTTCTTTATCTTGAATATTTACCCGAATGCTTCCAAAATGTTTCGCAAATAAACATACTATCTCTATTTTACCCCTTTTTGTTTTTTCTTTTTCCCTTCACGTCAGTATGTAGCCAGGGAACCTGGCGTACCCTCGAAAGCAAGCTCTATATTCTGTAAACGCTTACGGCCATCAAACATTCGTTTCTGAGTTAGGTGACTCTCGTGAAAAACAGCAGGTAGCCAAGCCTTTCCCTGTTTCTTCTTTATCGTGAATATTTACCCGAATGCTTCCAAAATGTTTTGCAAATAAACATACTATCTCTATTTTACCCCTTTTTGTTTTTTCTTTTTCCCTTCACGGCTGTATGTAGTCAGGGAACCTGGTGTACCCTCGAAAGCAAGCTCTATATTCTGTAAACGCTTACGGCCATCAAACATTCGTTTCTGAGTTAGGTGACTCTCGTGAAAAACAGCAGGTAGCCAAGCCTTTCCCTGTTTCTTTATCTTGAATATTTTGCCAATTACCTCCAAAATTTTTCGCAAATAAACTTACTATCTCTGTTTTACCCCTTATAGGTAAATTCAGCAAAACAACGATACACGTGTCCATAATTGCTTATTCACGTTTGTAAGTGCAAAGTTTTCGGCTTTTATTTATTAGGTATACTTAGATTAATTTCTACCATAGCAAAACTACGATTCAAACTTCAGCCCTGTTGGTCCCTAACTGCCTAGTCCACTTTACCAAACACAACGGCGGGCATACAGACTAGCATTTATGCCTTATTCATAGGTTTAGCTCAGGGATGCCACTAAAAACATTATCTTATGTATGTATGGATGTAGGTTTGTTACTCTTTCACGAGAGAACTACTGAATGCATTTTGGTGTAACTTTACAATAATTAAGCTTATACTTCAGAATAACAAATAGGCTACTTTTTAGCCTGAGAACAAATTCCTGTGGGAAAGGGGAACTAAAAAACTAAGCCATGTGGGTAGAGCCGCAAGCGTTACATAGTTCCTAATAGTCTTGTTAATAGCTGAAGTTTTAACGGTGAATGCTCACTTGAGTATTTTAATGGATTTGTGTAACTATATATTGCTTCTAGTACGAAGTTGTTTGGTCTTTGGTTATATGGGCGGTCGAGGAATGACTAACATTCTAAATAAATCTAGCTTTTTTGAATGATCTAACTACGAGTATTGTTTCATAAAACGATCCCTTATTACATGCTTTTTATTAACTTCACCTGTATGTATGTTTGTAACTGACTCCTTTGGTCGCGATTCTGACCCACTTGAAACGGTCAGATATCGTTCAAACTTCGTAGATTTATCGAGGACCGATGCAATACTCGTTCACTAACTTGATAAAGTTATTCCATTTTTTAATTTGCAATTTATTATTTTTGTTAATTTATGTAATTTTCATCTAAAGTCGATATGGCAGATATTTATGTTAATTTTAATTTCCAACGATTATCTCTAACCGATTTATCTAATATTAGGAAATTTACGAATTTAGGAATTTTTTTGAAAGATAATTTTTAATTAGACAAAACAAATGATAGATAAAAAAAACGATAAATCACGCTTTTATAAATAAACCAAACCAAAAAGTAGAAAATAAATATTAGTATAAAAGTAATTGACAAAAGGCCAGGTCAAGAGTAACGTTAACCGGCGAGCTAGTATGAAAACACTTATGAAAGTATTTTTTATTTTATTTTTATTTATTTCCAATAAACAACTATCATTACAGGGGTTTTCACCTAATTCGATAGTGTTAATATTTAATATATTATTACATGCATCTATTTTCAAAATTCTGTCCAAAAACAAAAAAAAATATCGATTATATTATGTGAACAACTTTACCTTAACTAGCGCCATAACTCTATAACTAAATAACATAATGTCAAATAAAAACAGAAAAAAAAACAGAAATATAATTCCACATCCATTAACAGTTATACTATTGTAGTCTTTGATATCTATGTCAAAACATTAAAAAACAAAAATACAAACAATCAAATATTATGTCAATACAATGTCAAATTTAATAATGGTCAATAGGGTCAATACAATATCAAATTCAACAATAGTCATGCCAAATAATGTCAAAAAAATCGATATAGATAAGTATGTCAATACAAGACCAGACGTATTCCTATATTATTCATTCACAGTATGCTTATCAGTAGAAGAAGCGAAAGTTGTATGCCAGAATCGTAGCAAGTGGAAAGCCATAGTCTCTGCCTGCCCCGATGGGATAGGCGTGAAACTTAAAAAAAAAAATTAAGATTTTGTAAGGAACGGATTTGTAACCTAACTCTAAGGTGAGGCAAAGTGCCGTGGAACCAATAAAGCTACATACATTTTCCCGTACACGTTATAATAAGCAAGTGTGTTATCCTTAAGAGCTTATCAGCCATCGCAGACTTTTCTATAGACCTATATAAAGTAAACAATTCCACCGTACATTGTTTTGTTATATCTCTAAAAGGTTAGGCAGCGTTTTTTATTAAAAACTAAAAAATTGGTAAATTTTTTCCGATACCTACAACAAATATCGTTATATTTTGTCAATATATACAAAAACTTAACAAAAAAAAAACATTCATTCCATTGATGAAAACAGGAAAACAGGTGCAGTTTTTGAGTTTATCGCGAACAGACAGACAGACAGACGCCGTGGAGGACTTTTTTATATAATATGTAGTGATGGTGATGGTGACATACAAATATTCAAATTCGTAATATTTAATAAACTTTAATGAAAAAAATCTAAATTAATCAATGAAAATCCCAATTTTTTGACAACAGTTTTGTTAAAGTAATTTCTAAGTTAAAACGTGTGGTAGCCCTAGATCTAAACCAAAGCTACGTCCATCAAGTGTCTACGCTGATTGTTGAGAAAATTAATCACAATCGCAGAGTAGCCCTGTCGCGCCTTCCTTAATCTATTTTTTTTTATTTTGTTCTATCTAGTAATGTATATTATAATTGGTACTTTGAACTTAACTTAACTTCGCATCTTATCGCATAAGCATCTTCACGCTGTATCCCTGACGGGGTAGTCAGATAGGACAGATCGCCAGGCTTCGCGATCCATGCATACTTCTTTCGCTTCTTCAAGATTTATCAATCGCTTCATACACGCACGTCTGGGTATCCGAGTACTTTTGAACTTTCCGTTTTTGAGCAATCTGCTCACGTGGTCTTCATATAAGTCTCACCCTGACTTCTTCTACCCTCTGCTTTCGCACAATATATATTCTTCGTCAATCGTTCCTCACTCATTCGTTGGACGTGTCCATACCAACGGAGCACGCCCTTTTCCAGATTAACGCTGACACTTTCATTCAAACCTGCCATATTGCGTATCACTTCGTTACGTATTCGGTCGGCCAAGGTAACGCCGCACAATTTTCGAAGTGATCGCATCTCCACAGCATTCAATTTACTTTCATGCATCTGCTGACATTCCCAGGTTTCGCTACCGTAAAGCAAAGTTGGCACTAGCACTGCGTTATGAATCGCCAGTCGTGCTTCTTTTACGATGCTTTGTCGCTTTGCTGATTGGGACAAAGCACCGTTAACTCTGTTTCCGGCAGCTACTCGCCGTTCTACATCCGAATCACATCTTCCATCCGCGCTAAACATACTCCCTAAATACACAATTTCATTCACTTGCTCTAAACGTTCCTGGTTTACCCTAATCTCGCATTTAGTTCTTACGTCATTTCTTTCAAATACTAGAACCTTAGTCTTACTTGCATTCAAGCGAAGACCCTTACTTTCACACTCCTCTTTCATATTAGTGACTAATGCTCGGCTTCTGATGAGGCCATGAGCATCATCAGCGTACAGCAGACAGTTTACTGAAGTCACCCAAATTCACACCCATATCACAATCTTTCAACTTCTGCAGGCAACTGTCCAGATACACTATGAACAGCCAGGTGGACATGACACAACCCTGTTTGACGCCTGTACAGACATCAAAAAGAGGTGACACATCCCCTTCTACTCGCACGCAAGCCTTACAGTCCTTATAAAGCGAGTGTATTGCCCGCAGTAGCGAGCCGTCCACACCATATCCGGACAGCAAATCCCACAGAGTTTCCCTCACAACGTTATCAAATGCTTTCTCCAGATCCTTACAAGCGCAGAAAACCTTCTAGCTATTAGCCAGAAACTTCTCCGCGATCATGCGGAGAGAAAACAATTGATCCATGCAACCTCTTCCACGTCGGAATCCGCATTGAGCCTCCCATAAATATCTTTCAGACTTTTCTTGTATTCTTGCCGTTATAATCTTTGCATACACCTTACTAGCTAAGCTGACCAAGCTGAGCGCCCTGTAGCTGGAGCAGTTTAGGCGCGAGCCTTTCCCTTTGTAAATAGGTACTACAACTGCTATTCGCCAGTCATCTGGGACCGCACCCGTCCGCCAGAACAAGTTGCATAACAGACATAGAGTATCCCAGACGCGCGACCCACCGTACTTGATCATCTCAGCAGTAACTCTGTCTTTTCCCTCAGCCTTACCACATTTCATACTTCTTATCGCTTGTTCAATTTCTTTCATACTAATGACTTCAATGACATCGGGATCAGGAGCATCGAAGTGAGCTCCACTTCCCGATGTGGCATCTCTGTCTTTTCTTGCATACATCTTTCCATAATATTCACTCCATCTCTGCAGGACGTCAGTTTGGTCTGGTAGGACGTAATTGTTAACACTAAGCACTTTATTCATACTGCAGATTGCCGATCAACTCCGGGTCTTGCCCACCTCTTTCCAGAAGAACCTGGCATTATCCCGGAAATTGGACGACAACCTTTCATCCGCTTTCATTCTGCACCTTTCACGAGCTTCTTCTATCAGTGCCTTCGTGTTAACTTTCTGCAGCTTGTATCTCTCTTTCATATTAAAATCATTCCGCGAGGCTAAGTAGTCTAGCCATGCTTTCTTCTTCATTCGAACTGCTTCTTTCACTTCCTCATTCCACCATGCGTCACGCTTATTACTAGTGCCTCTTGTTTCTCCACACACTTTCACAGCGGCATTTACCTTACTATCCCTTAGGTTCTGCCATTCACTTTCCACATTCTCACTACTAACATTGACGTCGCCAAGCTTTTCGGCTACCCTTTCTTTATTTTATCCCTAATGGATGCATCCTGCAGCTTCCAGCTTTTCATGCTATAAGTCGGCTCAGGTTCAGGACACTCGGCACGATGACGCCAACTCGCGAACAGACCCCTAATCCTAGTTATTACTAGGTAGTGGTCTGATCCTAGCTCAGCGCCTCGATACACCCTTGTGTCCATCACCTGTTTACGGAGCCGACTATCCATTAGGAATATATCTATCATGCTTCTCTTTGACTTACATCTCCTCGTATACAAATGAATTTATTTGTGATTGAACATTGTGTTCGCCACAAACAAATCCTTTTCCTTACAAAATGCCAGTATAAGCCTGCCAGCGTCGTTCACCCTTTTATCCCCATACTTCCCGAGTACCGACTCAAAACCATCGCGAGCGGTACCTACCCATCCATTCTAGTCTCCACATACTATAAGTTTTTAATGTCCTTCTATCACATTTAGAGCTTCTCTCATACTCTTCCAGAAGTCCTCTAGCTCACTCGCGTTCGACGAAGATACTGGCGCGTAAGCAGCTACCAGGAAAATCATCGTCAAACCAAGTTTTAGACGGATCCAGAGGATTCTAGGACCTACCAGTTTGTACTCATACATACCGGAGGCCAATCGCGAGGACAACAAAATTCCAACAAACCTTGACTGCCATGCTCGCTCTCTGGTACTCCAGACCATAGCGCGAGCAACCCACCCGGGAGCTCCAAGACTTCGCTGCCCTTGCGCTTGGTCTCTGTCAAGCACACTACATCTAACTTTCTCTCATCCATAACATCCATCAACTCATTCATCTTATCTGCCATTTCTCCCCTAACATTCCACGCAGCTACCCTGCACTCCATCCTCCACTTCCCGCTGTGTCGGGCCGCGCGTGTCGGGTGGCGGTCCCCTACGCCGCGGCGCCGCTTTGGCTGACACTTTTCGCACCAGTGGGGAAGAACTGGTGCGCGTCGCCTCGGGGGCACGCCCTAACATAGTTCGCCCTTGAGGTGCTCGTGTTGGAGTAGAATTGCAGCCGTAGCTGACAGGGATGGCGACGTGCACGCTTCTACTCTTCATCCCCACTACTTACTTTTAAAACCTAATATATTGAGTACACTAAATGACCGCTTCGCTCGCGTAGAGACGTTTTCCCGTTCCCGTTTTCCACAGGAATTTGTTCCCGGGAACACTTGTGTCAAAAATAAGACAATAATGTACTGCGACTCACCATGGATGAAATGTACGCTTGTGCGACATCATGCTGGTACAACAAACGATTGAACTAGGGAATAATCTCTGGATCTACTGAACCGATTTTGAAAATTCTTTTACTATTATACAGATGTATTATCCTTGAGTGCTACTTTTTATACCGTGAACATATTTCCTGTGGGAAACGGGAATATTTATAATTATAGGGAGTACTATATATGCCTAAAAATTTCAACAGCAAGTAGCCACAACCTGCGTCTGTCTATTCCAACACGGCAATGGGCTCACCACCTATTACGTGGGACAGGAATCCACACGGTGAAAAGTGGGCATATAATATGCCTCTGCCACCCCTTCGGGGATAAGGCGTGATGGATATTTATTTATTTATTTTATTACTATATATGCCAGACGCTACTTAGTGCAATGCAAATTTCAGGTTAAGATGTCGTAGAAATACCATCAAAGTAACATAATACCAAATTGGAGATTTTAAAGAGCTTGTTGATTTTATGAAGGGATTTCATAGCTTAGAAAATGAGCTGATGATCTTCGTAAAAGAGCATGTAGGTGACGCATAATGACAGAATTTTATTCATCTAAAAACTTTCAATCATTTATTTATTAAGATCTTTCCACAGCTCGTGCGTACAATAATCTATAACTTATCTAGACAAAAGATACACACTAGCCAATTATGGGATAGCCAACATTAAATAAAATGCATAACATCTTTTACAATTTTTTAAGAAAAATTCCTTTACATTACATACAACATAAGTGATCTGAGAATCTGAAATCCAGATTACAATTTACTGTTAAAAAGAGTAGCATTGCTAACACTACAATTTAAAACACTTCGAATCATACTGCGTAGATACATCATACGGTGGTTCTCTGCTCGTTGGCGCAGTGGTAAGTGCATGCGATTACCGTGCTTAGGTCTCGAGTTTGAACCCGGATGAAACCAAATATTTGTGAGAGTCACAAGTTTGGATGTTGTCATATATTTATACAAACTCATATATGAAAAAATGTAAAAAGAAAACAGCACAAACTCTTAATATAGTATTAGCTTAATTTGAGCTAGATGGAGTTGTGTTACAATGTCCCAAAAATATTTATTTATTTATATATGGTGGAAGGCGGTCTAAGGGTGCAACACGACTATGAAGAGAACCGAAGATTTTTTTTAGCAATAATCTCTGAACTCCCCTATAGAAGATTTCACTTCGATAATTCGCCAGGCCGAAGTAGATATTGGTCATCATTTATAAGTAATCTCACTTTGCTTGTATATACAACGTGTTAAGAAAACCCTGTCGGATCCGTAAAGGTATTAGTAGGTATCGAGATGTGATTTTATTCGTGTAATCCTTTTTAGAAATTGCCCCAATAAATTACCCCAAAAAATTACCCCTAAATTTACCCCGTAGAAAACAAATTAAACACTAATAATGTGATAGCTTACATGGCAACATATGGAAAGGGTTATTCGGAAATGCAAGGTCAAAAGGTCAGGTTACACCTGCCGGCAGTTTCTTATGATATCAAATACACTCGACACCGCGTGCCAACAAAGGTGTTGTCAGTTTTTGAAAATTTGCTATATTTTTCATACTTTTAAATAATATGATTTTTAATTATTTTTTAGGTATGTTATTGAAGTGCCTATGTGCTCCTTTCGGGTCGGACAGGGTTTTCTTAACACATTGTATATTTGTATCGTGGATAAACATAATTCGTTTATCGCGAAAACTTTCGTTATTTATGTTGCCTGCGATACGGTATTAGTTTTGTTGCGAACATTTGTGTAAGTAATAACTAATAGCATACATGTCTAACTTGATAGGGATCAGTTGATAGCAGTTGTTTTGCTGTTAGGACAATGTAAAATTATAAAAATATAATGGAGGTACAATATTATTGCCATTATTATAATAAATTGTCTATATTTGAGTGGAGTCCATTGCATCAATGTTTAAAAATGGTTGTAACACTGTTCATTGGTATCGAGATGTTGAGTAGCTCGATAGATGGCTCTGGTCATACTCTTAAATGGCGATTAAAATATGGTGAAGAATTTCAACTTGTTGCGATACGGTTCGGGTAGTTCAGTGGCTAGAACATTGCCCTGGTTAGACAAAGGTCACGGTTTCAATCCCTGTCTCGAATCAAATTGTCTGTTTTAACTTTATTAAAAATATATGAGTAATTTAGCATAATAATTGCTTTAAAAATTTATCACTATTATTGGAGATTATAAAAATGAATCGGTACTATCATTAAACATTTATTTATTTATTTATCTGAACCGTACATCTATCATGACAGGCAGAACCCAATGCGATAAAGTAGGCATATCAAAATACATAAAATAACATTTAA
The DNA here is from genome assembly GCA_948477245.1 of Thumatha senex. NCBI lineage: Eukaryota > Metazoa > Arthropoda > Insecta > Lepidoptera > Erebidae > Thumatha > Thumatha senex. The sequence continues at coordinate 10,757,737 of OX419738.1, read as the reverse complement.
TGTACTAGGTAATATAACTTATTACCTTAGTTAATTCACTCAGAGAACAATAGAATATATCGGTCTCCTCTGCCACATGCTTAAGAGCGCGAAGCGCCCATGACAGTGGCGCCTCCTTCAGCAGGTTGGTGCGTGCGTTCGGCACCACTAGCAGGCGAGGTTGACGTCGTCACCAAACGTACCTATCAGGTGCCTACAGACCAACCATCCCTAATATATCCGCATTGTGTAGCTTACCTCTTAAAAGCATACATCTTAATACTACAGTGGGCTTTGAGTGAGCAGACCTCGTGAGTCTATATCTATACAGATAAGTAATATTGAAGTGTCTATTTGTAATTCCATATTAACAGCTTTTTACTAAATATACGTGGAAGTACATATATATGATACTTATATAAAAAGAAAATAATTTTAATAGTTTTCTCTGTCTGTCGGTTTGTTCGAAATGGCTAGACTGATTTTAACAGGTCTTTCACAGGAGTAACTAAGGCTACAAATTATTCCCGTAGCCCTACGGATACGACCGCTACGCGAGTGATCGTTGTCGGGGGTCGGTGGCTTAGCGGACTATGGTGGTGGCCCTATATTAGTTAAGGACAAATAAAATCAATTAAGCCCAGCTGAAAACCTTATAGGCTCTACCTATTGCGTTGCAAATCTGGCAGTAAATGTAGTAGCAATAATCTTGACGTTCATAAGTGTTACTTTGTGACGTACATGAATTAAGATTTTCATTTTCATTATGGGCTTAAAAATGTTGAACAGTAGGTCACTACAGTACGTATAGTATGCCTCAGCCTGTCCCTTCGGGGATAAAGGCGTGACAATATGTATGTATGTAAGTAAATTATCATATAAAATCTACATATTATAAAACAAAGTCGCTTTTCGCTGTCTGTCCCTATGTATGCTCAGATGTTTAAAACACGCATAGAATTACGATGCGGTTTTTTTTAATAGTTAGAGTGATTCTTATAGAAGGTTTTAATGTATAATTTGTTAAGTTTTTGTATACATTAACCAAATTATACTCGTAATGATATGATGTCGGAAAAAATCAGCCGTCTGGGAGCTTTCAACAAAAACGCTGCCTAACCCTTTGAGATATAACAAAATAATGTATGGTGCTATTGTGTATCTAATGTAGGTCTACAACGCGACGGTATATGTCTATCTCATAAGAATAACATACTATATCCATTTTAATACTTTTGAAAACCATCAATTATAAAGCGGTAATTTGAAGGCTATTTACATAAATATACTATTAATCCTTATCATTTGTACAACGTTGGTTGGCTTCAGCATACCATGAAGACTATTTTGTCCCTTTACATCTTGCAAATTAAATGAATATCTTACGAGTTATCGCAAATTCAAAATAAAGCGCAAAGAAATTAATTTCGTGTAACCATAATTTGACCGGGCCGTGCGGGCGAAGGTAGGTACTGGAGAGCGGCGAAGTAATCAATGAATTTGGAAAATGTTCATACATTATTGTGAATGTGAAATTTATAAACAACGGGATTAAATGGGTACCACGGGGTTCGAAGTATGTCACGGGTGAAGCCGGGCGGGACAGTTAGTAATATTATAAATGCGAATGTTTGTATGAATGTTTGTTACTCTTTCACGTAAAAACTACTGAATAGATTTTAATGAAACTTTACAATAATATAGCTTATACATCAGAATTACACATAGGCTACTTTTTATCCCAGGAACAAATTCCTGTGGGAAACGGGAACGAAAAAACTTATAAATTTCATATTGCAAATTGAACATTACATAAAATATCTCTCGTTTTTCTTATGTCGTGGTTTAAAAAAATGGAATTGTCTAGATTGTGACTTATAAGGATACATTAATATAAATAAATATATATTGTGGTACATTTTTTTTTCACACCGCCCGGGCCCCATCTAGCCGAAAATAAGCAAATATAAGCATGTGTCGGATTTGTGGATCACACAAATATTTTTTTGACCCGGGAATCGAACCCTAAACCTCAGTTGCTATAGTCGCATACAGTGGTATTACTGCGCCACCGAGGCAGTCAAAGAAGATGACTACATAAATAAGGTGCAATAACATTTAACATAACTACTACCTACCTACTAGGTATTTGGTTATCTGTCAGTGCCCATAAAAGTTCACAGCATAATGTAAATGGTGAATCATATATTTGTGAAGGCCGCATTTTTTTTACGATCTATTTCTGCTCATCGCCTAGTCATTGTTGTGGTATCATAATATTGTTTTTTAACTTCCGTATTCGAGCGGTATTAGAAACAACATACGACCTACTTGATAGTGACCTTTGTTACTATGGCACACGTCCACTCTTATTTTAATATCAACTAGTTGATGACCGCATCTACGCCCGCATATCTAAGCTTACCCGTTCTCTTTTCCCATCCATGACATTTTTCAATTTTTCTCTACATAAAAATCTTCCTTTTAGTTCAAAGCATACATTAAAAAAAACACTCGAAGTGGTCCAGCCGTCTTTGAGTTTTGCGCTTAGCAACATATGTTGCGATTCATTTTTGTTAATATCTATCAATCAAATTAATCTTAAGCACAAGGCCCCTTCTGGACAAATCCTAAATACGATACGAAGATTTAGATGTTTGTTAAACAGTCAAATGAATTTCTTTACCTCGAAAACACTTATTTTGTATTATGTAGTAGGTTATATTTTGATAAAATATAACCTATTACAATATGATAAGTGAAATTTGGTTCCGGTTATCAACCTGGGTAGATTCCAGGTTGGTAACTGGAACCAAATTTTACGTATAGGTAATGAGTTCCTTGCTGTTGATACTAGTTAAAGGATGACTGATATTCTGTCAACTCGTTTTGTAGCTGCTTTGATTCACTCTGAAAAATAAAATCCAACTGTAATCACCCTAATTTAATTTATTAAATAAATATATATATATTTTTAGGGCTCCGTGCCTCTAAAGAAAAAATCGGAACCCTTATAGTACTTGTTTTCCGTATGTCTATCTGTCACGACCCTTTTTCTCAAGAACGCGCGGAGGTATCAAGCTGAAATTTATATCAAATACTGTCTTTTGGAGCTGTGAAAAAATCAAACTTCTAAGCCAATGCAATCAAAAGATACCGCCGTTTATACCGCAAATTTTCGACACTCGCAAGGTAATCAAAACCTACAGGGCACTTCCATAGAACTCAGAATCTTGAAATCTGGTACGGAGCAACGTCGTATAGCATAGATAAAGGAAAATCTCCAAAATATAAAAATATTGAAAGTTAAGGAGTGGGATTCATAAATAGTGTCACCAATTAACATAGACCTCTGAGTTGAATGGACGGTCATACAATTCGGAGTCTAGGAACTAATTTTTTGTGGAACCCTCGGCGCACGAGTTCGACTCGTGCTTGACTGGATTTTCTCAAACCGACCAAATATACAAAAAAAAAATCATAAAAATCGTTTAACCCGTATGTCACCGCCTGCCTCTGTAAGGACGGCGAGCAACCCACCCGCCGTCCCCAGGCCCCCGGTCATGGAGGACGGCGGGTGGGTGATATTGCATATCACTTCGTTTCGTATTCGGTCGGCCAAGGTTTCGCCGCACAATTTTCGAAGTGATCGCATCTTCACAGCATTCAACTTACTTTCATGCATCTTCTGACATACCCAATACGATTCCGCTAATAATTGTATAATATTGTTTTCTAGAAAATATTCCACTGTTATAAGTATAATATATATAAATACATATAATAGTAGGAACATATATCCGAGGACTTAGTTGTTATAATTATTACGTAATTTTCAATTTATGTTAAAGGAACCAGCTCAAGACAATGCTCAATGTTTTCTCACCACTGGCGACATGTCACACAACGTTCACACAAAAATATAACCAACGGCGGTTAACATATGACTCACAATTTAATCTCTTGAAGAATTTATTATTCGTAAAATGAGAATACGCTCAAAAGCATATCGGCCAATGAAGAGTTCCATAACTGCTTGTTGGGTTCAAACTCTACATCTTCCTGTCTGTTGCTTTCACGCCCTACCAGAATTTGGAGTGTGGAGTCAACCTTTATTTGGCTGCTAAGAACAGTTATTTTTTGACTTCTGATTTTCAGCATTGTTAAAGCGACTGCCGTAAGAGCGCCTGTGTTATTGCCTCGTCTTTTAATCACCAGGTGCATCACTAACAGGTGAGGTTGCGGGATATCCTGGTTAGCACCTTATACCCAACAACATTTAATTTTGACTACGGATACTTGCACTTAAAAATTTATAATGAGAAGTTGTACTCCTAACAAACATCAGTTGCGAAATTGTCGAATTAGCACGATCTCCTTGCATATGTTACGCAATTTATTTGGATCATCATGCAAACCTCATTGACTTACTTTAACTACTGCGTATATTATACGTACCATTTATTTTGAAGAACAATAAAGTAAGATAATCTATTGACATCAAATTTCAATCACCAATTAACATTCGTCGACCAAATTATCCATGTCTAGGCTCCATGTTCACTCCGACGATACATGTCATGTAATCGAAAAGTCGATACAATTCATATATTTGAATCGTCATGTCAGATAGGCTTTCGGACGAATTGTTTAATAAACGTTGGAAGCTTTACGAATGATCGTTATTAAAAAAAGGCAGTCCTTGTTTTATCGCACCATGACAAATTTTGCGCTCAGATCTTTAAATGTACGAGTACTTTGACATATTACTTCTCAGTGTATTCCCAATGACTTCTAAACACTACGGATTTGGAGCCTGAAGTCCACTTACTTTTATTTGGCTGCTAGGAGGAGCTATTCTTCGACTGGATTTTTGGCGTTGTTGGGACCCTTGTCCTAATAAGGCCCTTTACATCAAAATATCGTTTTAGTTACTGCGATGAAAATGCTACATTCTAAAGAAAAACCGTGCAAGATGTTTGTGGTCTTAGCCCTTAGATGTGTGTGGACCACTATTATTTCTGTATACGTTTGCCATCAATTTCATTGAGACGATATTTCATCCAATCCATCAGCATTCACCATTCGTCTCGGCAGACAGTTCATTTTTAGTCTTCTTAGTTTATGTCCAATGTTTATTTATACACAGTTAATTGCACCAGTTCTGCGTACCTCCGCTTCGCCCACGTGTTGATGTCAGTTCGCAGTAATACTGGTTCAGCAGTGTTTATGTTTAGATGCAATAGTACCGCCTATATATAATGTTGTTCTTTAAACCAGCCTCGTTTTAATTCTCACATTTCTAAGTAATTGTATAGGTACAACTAAATGGAGAGCAGCTTGAAAAGATTCAAAATCAAGTAACCAAACTTGCGCCAGGTCGGTTCAGTATGGTAATAAACTGAAAATCTATTACTTAGTGCTTCGTACAAACATGCAACTGATATACTGTGGGCGTATAGTATGCATCTGCATACTCCTTCGTTGAAAGCTGCATGATTATATGTATGTAAAGGACGCTGACAAACCGACGAGGCTCTGATGTCCATTTTGGTATTAGAATTCGTGAGGGTAGTTAGTATTGTTTAAATCTGAAAACCAATTAATGTGGTTCCTGTTCTCCAAAGCACACACTTTTTGCAAGCAACCAGAATTGAATGCTAGATTTACAATTATTATTGCATAAAGGGAATTGGTAAGTACATGCAATAATGTGCAAATATCGAATCCCTTTTTTTTAACTTGTGGAAATCTTTATGGATGCTATGCCGGACTATTTTCTATGGACATTTATCTATGGCCAGGAGTCCCGGGTAAGCCCTTCGGGAGGATAGCCCCAGGGCTCCCAGCAGATATCGAACACCTGAGCTAAGTGCGAGCGAGGAATTAACAATAATTATAAATAACTTTGGTATACGAGTATATTACTTCAATGAAAATAATGGATAAAACTGTTATAAATAATTGATCTTAAACGCTAAGTAAAAGTTTTTCTACTGCTTTAAAATCAATTTGCTAATGAAACATTAGGTACACCGGTACACCTTGAAAATAATAGTCCCGCTTTTAACTCTTACTATTACTTATTCTGTGTTCTTACTAAACAAATGCTCTTGTGAAACGAATGTAGCATAATGTAAGATATTTATTTGCCTCTGAACCTAAGTGGCGTAAATTATTATGCAATAGTCAATAGCATCGAAACGTGGTAGAACTGTATATAATAATGTAGCAGAATATTAGCATTTCGATATTTCAACCTTACATACATACATATTGTCACGCCTTTATCCCCGAAGGGGTAGGCAGAGGCATATTAAACGCCCACATTTCACCGTATGCATTTTTGAGCCCATTGCCGTGTTGAAATGGACAGGCGCAGGCTGCGGCGACCTGCTGTTTTAAGCCGCCCATAAGGCCTTCAACTTGGCTTAACGACTGCCTTTTATTGGCACCCGGCACCAACGGCTTAACGTGCCTTCCGAAGCACGAAAGTAGGTCTTAAGGGCCAAATAATTTAAAATAATGTGTCTATTTTAGACGTTAAATTTTGGTAGAAATTTTGAACCCGTTGCCTTTTTAGTAAGGTGGTAACAAAAAGGCTAAAAGGTCTTATGTGCTAGACACTAATTAGCACGATCAATTAAAGTCCTGGTAGTCTCGGACTATACACAGGGCTCCTTAGCGTAGTAAAAATCGGAACCCTTTTATAAAAGATCACCTTGCTGTCTTTTCGCCCGTCTGTCAAGACCCTTTACCTCAGGAATGCGTAAGTAGAAATTAGTCCCTTGAAGCTGTGAAAAAAATTAACTTAAAACTAATCGTAAGTTAAAATATGACACAAAAAAGATGTTTTTCAACTCTCCAGTGAATCAAAATTCATTTGGTAATTCTCATCGACCCAGAACTATGAAATTTGGAATTATACTACTAGTATTGGGAAAATTTGAAACTGTACTTAGGTAATTAATCTTATTTTAAAAAAATATTTAATTAAAATTGTGTATACGTGATACATTGTACGGAACCCTCGATGGGCGATTACTGCTCGCACATATCCAGGTTTTTTGTTTTTTTATTCAATGCCACGTTGACTATTGTATTGGCGTCTGGTAAATGAGGTTCTATATGAGAGTAAGCACGCTAAAGTGGCAATAGGCTAGAAGAACCGACGGCTGAGTGGAGACCGCGACTCGGCAAACGTAGGTAGGACGACCGACGACCTGGAAAAGGTCGCAGGGAGAGACTGTATGCGTAAGGCACAGGAATATAGTGGCGTCAAGTGGACTGCTATAGGTTGATTTGATTGATTGATTGAAATGAGGTTCTATAGACATTTTCCTAGGTAAGGTAATTTTCAAGAGACAATCCCAAAATATGGTACTTAAATATGTTCAGTATAGAAATAAACCATCTGTTGAGACCATCGTAAATAAATTTTACTTTCATACGATCGTTAGCAGCCATTCTATGTAATGACCAACTCGTTTCAACTGACCTTTTTTTGCTATAAGACGCACGATAGTATCCCATAAAAGGCTATGTCCAGATAACTTTATTCCACATAATGCGTCCTCATCCCTTTGAAAAGGAAAGTTGTATAACATTTTTTTGAGCGCTTCCCTTTTAAGGCCGATACCAGTGCTTTTTATTGCAGAAATGAACGCGAAAAGGAATAGGCTTGGACAATATCAAAGGATTCGTTCCGACAATGTGGGTGGATATATTAATTTTAAAAAACCAGTAGCATAGCTATCGCAAAAGTTATCTGTCCATAATATATCGTTTTAAGATTAATGTTGAATTTAGTGTAATATAAGTTATTACACAGTTACATCAATGGCAGCTCACAGCTGTCAAACCTTTTAAGTTACTTTAAACATTTCAATGTGTTTATACGTAGTACTATTATTTATTCTGTGGTGTTTACCTCAATGTTTGAACGTATAGGTAGGTATACGTGATTTAAAGGTCAAACACCTTTGCTGTGGTATTCCAAGTACCAACTACCTAATTAATGTCCGTCGCCGCTGTGACCAAAGCCCAATAAAAACACGTCCGAAATTGCATCCCGCATGTAAGTTCCAAGTTCAAATTAAACCCGTCGGGCGGTCGGTCGTCCTGCAGGGCGCGCGCGCATATTCTATCCTCGACGCAGTGCGCCGACGCCTATGTTTCCGATCGGTCGATTGGATAGCGACGCGAAAGCGTGCGAATTGCGACGATATCGCAATATATTTGCACTCGCGTTTGTGAAAAATGTTATCAGCTTATTTACACAAGTGTCAATGTCAATTTGAAAAGCCAAGTGTTTCCTTTCACGTGCAGTTCGTGTGAATGAACTTTGTGATTGAGTGTATTTGAATATTTGAGTGCCCAATTCCTTTAGGTATATCTAGGTGTACTGGTGTTATCTTACTTAATTAAAGTGCACTGACCGAGGTCTCTCGTAACAAGAATAAAATGAATATTGATTTATGTCATACTATCTGCAACAAACATTAAAACGTTGGTCTATTCATTGGAAAACTCATTCAAAACAAACGTTTCGTCTAATGATCTAATCGACGCCTACTTAGAAATTTGAAATCATGTATTGTAATTCAATATAAATTTTGCTAACTCACAAGTGACCGCAAGTTTCAAATATCTATCTGTTTACATCTAAGAATTAGCTACGCAATGCAAAGACATTTCGAGGAAGTCATTACCTCCTTGTGACAATGACTTTATTTCATACACCGTCTCTCGCGCATGTAACTGGCCCTCTTAACGAACGTTAACTGTTTCTTTATTAGCTGTTCCTAGTTTGTTAGCTTTATTATTTGTCCCTTCGACAGTTTATATAATCTAAGCTTCGACACTTACTTCACAAAGTCCAACAATAAATTTATCTGATATGATTCGAATTGTCCTGTCTTGTTTAATTTGTAAACTAGTATTAGGTATTAATTTATTTTGCGTTGCATTGTGGTGACTATCTTACGCAAGAGATCTGAATACACTCACGTCATCCATACCAACTGATTATCAAGAATAGGTACTGAGTATTTCTATCCACTAGGTATAGAAATACTCAGTACCTATTCTTGTGTAGGTGTGTTTTTCAAATATTCAAAATGTTTGGTGATCATTTTTCAGAATAATATTATAGTTGACGCCCGTAAGGGCTCCGCACGCGTGGTGAAGTTTCCCCGTTCCCGTTTCCCACGGTAACTTGTTCCCGGGATAAAAAGTAGCCTATGTGTTACTCTAATGTGTAATCTATATTATTGTAAAGTTTCAAATTTCAATACTGGTGAGGAAGAAAGCTACAATACTAAGCGTTGTTTCAATCAATCAATGAAATTGACTTCGGATTTTCTCGATGATAGTAGATATTAGGCAATGTTACAAAAACTCATTAGAATACTACCACGCATCAGAGTCAGAGATAACCACAGAGCATATAATAATACTTATTTTTATATGTAATGTGAAGATAACACATCAATAGCTTTTAGTAGTTAATTTAAGATTTCAGTTTAAATAAGCTATATGTTTTCTATTCTTCAAATAAATAAATTACAATTGAATAGTTGGAGAACTACTACAATGAAACGAGACTTTTCCTCTCTCGAAGTGGCTCCCGATTGCAATCAGAGGCTCTACTTCAAAACCTGGGATCCACTTTGATTGACCTACATGAGACAGGTTGACATAATAGTTTGTTTAACATTTTGCGTCACAGAATTATTAATAGTACAGCTATTGGCTGTTCTCCTAACCGACAACCCTGGCTTGAACAAAGATAATATTAGTACTACAATGTATAAATACATCTAATCTATACTAATATATAAAAGCTGAAGAGTTTGTTTGGTTGAAAAGAAAATTAATAATGAAAAATCTTTTAAAAACAATATTTTAAATCGCTAAATATAAAATTCTCTTATTAAAAAAATCTTTTGATTTGATATATCCATATTGAAGGAAAGCACAAAAACCTTAAACTGACATCTAAAATAGTCCGCCATATTGATTCCAGAGAGATGCAATTTTTTTGCGGTATTCTTAGCAAGGCCTTTCATTTGATACACATATTGTAGCAGATATAAATAACAAATTAGTCATCTTGTGTGTTCCACCATGTTGGATTTAGGATGAAGTCGCACAGTTAACCATGCATTTTCATTCAAACTAAACGTGTTTGCAAAATTTCAGCACAACCGTTTGAAAATAGTTGTCTTAAAATTAAGTTGCAATATTCAACCCGAAGTAACATATATATGCACATATTGCACATAGCACATTAATAAAAAGCTTATAAAAATATTATGCAAACCAAACACTTGAAGTTCTATAGGTATTTTGCATCATTCTTTGCCACTGAATGCGTACGTGAATAAAATATTTATGACATTAGCTTTATATACACTAAAGGTAACTACAAAATATGAACAAAGGAACTCGTAAAATGTCAGCATCAAAATGTCATATTATTCGAGTAATAAATCGGTATGTCCTTACACCATATATGGACTTAGTTTATATTGATAGTAACCTCGAACTTGAGGCCTACTCACTCCAATTACAGTCTTGGAATTCGCTGAGTGTCATGGTTGGTTTGGTACTAAATGTTTACCGTATGGAATTGGTAGGTACATAATGAAGTTTGTGTGGGAAGATAAGAATCTGGGCCGATGTCATCGTAAGAGGATACATTTTTCACTGTAATGTATTAAACTCTTTACTCAGTTTTGGAATTAATACTTGTTTTATATTCTCCTTTTTAAGTAGGGTTACCAACAAATATGCCATATGCCTTTTTGAAGTTATGCTTCTTTTGGTGCGTTAGGGAAAATGATGAGAGTAAGTTTTTACGACGCGCGCGCAGACCGACACGAAAAACTGACACCATGAAGTGAGCTGATAAGTGTTTCCATGTCAACTTATAAACACCCTGAAGTTAGCTGATATTTCCATGACAACTTACTACAGGCAAAGTAGTTTTCATTCTTTTGATGTTTTTTTTCTTACTATTTTATCATTCCTGTTACAAACAAAGAGTTGTGGTATATGTGATGAAATATTAATAGACTAAAGCAGTATACTCGTAACTTATAACGCGTGTACATAAGTACACACACACTATTTTTTTGTCTTAACATCTTCATAGGTAATTTTAAAATATTTAGCTCATTTCTAAAGAAATAGCTCTATTTTAACGTTCAGTTAATATACCTTTGAAAATGAAAATATCTTTATTCATGTAGGTCACAAAGTAACACTTATGAACGACAAGATTACTTTTTCTACATTTACTTTACGAGTTAGTTCCTTTCTCAGTTATATATGGTGGCGTCTGCGATTCTATACAGGACTGAAGGAGCTCCATATCACTGGATTATAATTAGAAAACGGACTCGAGACGTTGATCAAAGATAAGTTGTCACTGATCTTACGGATAATATCTCTAGAACGACCGTATCAAATTGAATTAAGTATGTAGTATGAAATATATTTATGGCGAATGTTGAAACGCAACTTTCATTATACGTATAATAATGACTCAATGATCAAATGATCTGTTCATAATCAAGAACTGTCTGAAAGTTTATTTCAGTATCATAACTAAAACTATAATACTGTTAAACGAAGTAGTAGAGCATTCAAGAATTTGCAATCGTATACTCGCGTGAAAATAAAAGTCGTATGAAAAAATTGGCTAAATTACCCAAACATTAATGGAATATTTCTAAAACAAACTAGAATTCCAGTTGTTAAATTTTACATGAAACGCGATAATAACGTTATATACTTACTTCCGCAAAGCAAATTACATGTTTGTGCAAACACTGCCGTTGAAGAATAATCCTTGAGCTACAATCGGCTAGAACTGTTCAATCGATTCAGTAATGAGTACTATTCGAGGTTGATATATAACGTTCTACTAAACAATAGTTCAATGACTTTTCGTTCGGTAATTGTAACATCCTTTAAACAATTGCCGACAATCCAAGCCTTTGTACAGTCTTCGCTTCAAAGCATGTTTCCTTATTTGTATGCGTCTACAGATAGTTAAGATACTACGATAACTTTACGATTATTGTAGTCTATTAGACAGTAATATCGGAATATAATTTCCACTATTTTGCAAAAATTATTCAATATTCAAAAGACATTCTCTATAAATGAGCTCTCTAACACAAAAACAATTTTTCAATTCGGATCAGTAGTTTCTGAGATTGGCGTATTTTACCAAACAAACAAAACAAAGAAACAAAGTCTTTACAATATAAAGCTTTATAATATTAGTATAGATTTAGTGTATTATTATAGTATATTCTTTGAGACATAACACAATTCTTCTGTGAAGTTTAGTTATCCTTAACCTAGTTGATTACCAAAACAAGTTTCGTCCTCAAGCAATTTCGCAAAACGTTTTGTTTATACCACGTTTCCGGTACTGTTATACGATAATAGTGTTTTTTGGAGAACGTGTTTCTACAAAGACTCGTAATATAAATTCTCTCGTCATCAAGAAATCATTGACTCCACAGGGCGGAGGTACACCCAAAAAGTTCTGGCAATATGTGGTGAGAACGATGTACGTCTTGGTAGTCTGACTACTAAGGATGTCAAAAACCATTGGAAGTGGAGATACAATGGTAGAAATGCGGATCTGAATTAAAATCGTTTTGTTTATATGATAACTTTATTCTTTGTAGCTTGAAAAATAATACATTTCTCGATACAGTACGAAAATATGCAGTGACCGCCGAATGACTAATTCTGAATGTTATCTTGGAAAAACATATAAGGATTTTCATATATGGGAATGTACATTTTGTATTCACATGGTTAGATCAACTCCAGCATCGTAATATCATCTTGGTGTTTGTGATAACCCTGGCACTTACCGTCATTTTAACAATATTGATTGGTCAATGTGACACGGAGCCAATGATGGTAGGTGATGTCATCTTCGGGCCCTCCAGATATTGTAAAAATGTTTTGATCATTCTCACTCAATATAAGGTACGCTAAGTCCATTAAATACGTGTCTTATCTTAGTATGATTATATATTCCCCAACGATAATAAACTATGTTCTTTAAACAGCCATTCATGTTTTCAATTTTAATACTTCCTCGTTTTGCTCAATTATATGCAAACTGACGATTAGCTGGAGTATTGACTTTTCTAACGCATATTCATGTAGTTGTTAGTTATCACAAACTGAACTTATATGGGAATTTTTATCTTATAAATATTCATAAACTAACTGTTAACACGTTAATGTTACGAGGAGGTACTATGAATGTAGAAACTATAAGGGCCGATTGGCCGGTTGAGAGATGAAGTTCTCTCATATAGGTTACAGAATTGTTAACGAAGTTTAGAAGATTTGTAGAACTGCTTGGACTTAACGTGTTTGAATTTTGCTGGAAGTCCTCGTCATAAATGCTTACATGCTCCAAATAAACTACATTTTAAATTATTCTTTTTATCAAGAAAAAGAGAAAGCCTAGGATACGCTTTGATGAGTTGTTAGAAATATCTGCTATTTCTTTTACAGATATTCTTCAAAGTGACGTAGCCTTTCACCTTCTAATCTCCTTATGGATGCCAAATACGCAGTTTATTCCACTAAACAGTAGATTTACTAGTTTGCAAACCTGTAATGTCTGACGTGGTGTAGCAAGTTCATAAAAGCTAGTGCTTAGTGTTATAATAATACTATACCATACTATCTTCGTATAAGGGTAGTCAGAGAGGACAGATCGCCAGGCTTCGCGATCCATGCATAATTCTTTCGCTTCTTCAAGATCCATCAATTGCTTCATACAAGCGCGTCTGGGTATCCGAGTACTTTTAACTTTTCCTACTAATTTGAATACGATCTTATTATGATTTACATTCATCCATTTACTTTCAATCTAGGCTCAGAAAAATAAGTCATAATAATAAATTGTATGTATATTAGCTGTCAGTTTTTTAAATAAAATAAAATAAAACATACTAATATCTGTTTTGTAAACTAGGTCATGATATTAAAAAAAACTGTACTCGTGCGATATGATCTCGAGTGAGAAGGGTTCCGTACGATGATGTTATCTACTGCCATCTGTATTTTAAACAACATTTATATTGACCTCAATGCTAATTACTATTACTTATTACAAATTTTTATTATTAACTTGCTATGTTTGTAACTTAAAATTAAATTTTTGTAACGGATTTTTCGACCACTTTCATTGGTATTTGAACTTTGGCATAAAAATATTTGCTAGCGAAAATCTGGTTGTATGGTCAGGATCGTCTTCGCCGTAGGCAACTCTTTAAAAGTTTTTCAAAAATGAGCTGTTTTTCGGAGTAAAGTACCAAGAATTAAACCTCTTTCTATATCTTTGAGAGAAATGTAGAAATGAGAGGTCAAAAAACAGTTACCTACTCCCTACAATGCCGTAAATCAAAAGCTAAAGATATCTGTAGCCAAACAAAAGTGGACCCTGGGCTACAGACCCAGGTAAGGTTAGGATGCAATGAATATACCAAGATGAAAAGAGAATACATTGTAAATATATAATTTTTACATTAGTATGGATATGTAATTACAAATTCTAGGCCTTTCCTTAAATCTTATTGCGTTTTTCTGAATATATAAATAATATAACTAGAGTATGACCATTTACCGAAACGGTTACCGTATTCCTAAGAAAAAACTCAACAACACCTACAATGCCTTTATATTACATGCAACTTGTGTCCTGAAGAAAAAGGCCATATTTAGTTGTAATATACTTTTTAAATTCAATTGGAACACCAACTCAGCCCTTTGGCTGAGTTGGTGTTCCAATTGATTATACTACAGCCATATTTTAGATACTTCTTTTTTGAATTCATCATGGACCTGGGGCCCTTTTGAAAAAGTCTTTAAAACTATAATAATGAGAGAATTAAAGAATGATAGTCGTGTAAATGCCTCAAGTAGTAATGAGTAGGTAAATATATTTCTGAAATCCATATATCTCTGAAAGTTTTGGATTAGCAACCCCACACGTTTCTATTTCACTGGTCACATTTGGTCCTACATCATTATTCGGACTTAATGTTGCATTGAAAAAATACTTTTTTCAATTCTTGAACATTCGATTGTGAATCCGTTCTTATGTACATTTTTACGCGTGGGTGTCACGCATAATTCACAATATCCCGTTGCTTAGTCAGAGGGATAATAACGTATGATGGTTGGTGGTCACTACTCCGTGACGGTACGGATGCCGAACAAGTCTGGCCTATTCACTTGTTGCTTTCCTGTGTTATACGAAACACTGCGTAAAAATATTTTTACGATACAGGTTTAAAATAAAGCTAATTTTAAAAGTATCATATTTATTTTAATCCATTTTTAAATTTAGGTTTTTCTAAACTAGCCAGGTATGATAGCACCAGTTATACTTTAACATAGTTTACCAAAGTGTGTGTTCAATTAAACACAGTGTCGAGTGTGTGAAGTGATAAGGAAGAAACAGTGACACAGCATGTTAATTACCAAGTACACAGCGATTTTATTGGAAAGTGCACGGACGACAGAAGCGAGGAATATGGCCTTGACAAGGTCTGATGCCTGGTCCTCGTCACTAAACAGCAGACCTAGTCGCCAGCGTTCTGTCAGAAAACGGCATTTTGCATACAGGTTAGTTTTTGATTGGTAATTGAAATATTTTTATAGTTTGTATATAGCAGTTGAACTTAGTAAGGATCAAGTTTTTTTCACAGATCGTTGGACATTCAACCAGGTTTGACATTCCTTTCGAAATACTGGTATTAGAGTTAACGCCACGGGATATTTACCATAATGTGTTTATTACGTGTTTCCGATATTTCGGCAACTCCGTGATCATGACGCTTTTGGGGCTAATCCCACCCGCATTCCCATTACTGTGACTCCTGTGAACCAGGATCTACAGCTATGACCAAGATCACAAAAGTTACACCGAGCTCGATCTCGGTGAAGTCCCAGGAGAAGTTACAAGTCTTGGAACCCGCAACGAAATTAATCGGAAGAGAATTTGAGATAGTAGAAAAAAGAACGCCTCTTCCCTTCTTTGCAACTATAATAATAATATAATTTATTTCATTCTCACAAATATTGCAGTTAATGGATATAAGTTCATTTATAGTCTTAAATATAATGATAAAAGTCTACAATTTTAAACGTGGTACAGATGTTGCCCTCCTAGCTAGGTTAAATGTAACCTGTGTTAAGGAAGACAGTGCCGGCCCCCATAAATGAAAATAAGGAATAAAAAAACTTTAAAAAAAATTGTTTGAAATCATATCAACTATAAAAATATATAAATTAAATTATAGTAAAATTAAATCCAATTATAGAACTCAAGTTAATATTAAAATTGAATTAAATTAAAATCGATTAAATCAAATTAAAAACAAACCATATATTATAAAAATTAATGAAAACTTACTGGAAATTAATGCATGTGGATGCGCGTGCGCGCTTGTGTATGTGTAAGTGTGAGACTATGTACGTGTGTGTTTGTGTGGCTGCCTGGATTGATTTAAGATTTAATAACTACTAACTACTACTACTAACTGCAACTAGGTGTAAATCCTTTAGAAAAAGAGAAGCACTACGACTTTTTGCACAAGCAAAAAGGGTAGCATCATAAATGTGCCGAAATATCGGAAACCCATTATAACACATGGTAAATCCCTTGAATACGATTTGTGACCATGAAAGTTGAATACCTAAACAAAACAGTCTAGGTTTTTACTGGGTTGGCAGCGCAATTGAATAGTTAACAAGATTCATATTGGAGGGAAAGGCAACAATAAAGGGTTATTCGGAAAATTAATTTTAGAAGCATTAGGTTGCTTGTCAATGTGTAGGGGCCTGTCAAAACAAACGTTTATGACAATAAATAACATTGAGTCAACACCCCAAAAAAACAACTTAAATTATTAGCACCATGTGAGCACGCTGTATCCCTGACGGGGTAGTCAGAGAGGACAGATCGCCAGGCTTCGCGATCCATGCATACTTCTTTCGCTTCTTCAAGATTCATCAATCGCTTTATACACGCACGTCTGGGTATCCGAGTACTTTTGACCTTTCCGTTTTTGAGTAATCTGCTCACGTGGTCTTCATATGTAAGTCTCGGCCTACCCTGACTCCTTCTAACTTCTACTTTCACACAATAGTTTTTTTTTATATTCTTCGTCAATCGTTCCTCACTCATTCGCTGGACGTGTCCAAACCAAAGGAGCACGCCCTTTTCCAGCTTAACGCTGACACTTTTATTCAAACCTGCCATATTGCATATCACTTCGTTACGTATTCGCTCGGCCAAAGTTACGCCGCACAATTTTCGAAGTGATCGCATCTCCACAGCATTCAATTTACTTTCATGCATCTGCTGACATACCCAGGTTTCGCTACCGTAAAGCATCGTTGGCACTAGCTCTGCGTTATGAATCGCCAGTCGTGCTTCTTTTACGATGCTTTGTCGCTTTACTAATTGAGACAAAGCACCGTTAACTCTGTTTCCGGCAGCTACTCGCCGTTCTACATCCGAATCACATCTTCCATCCGCGTTAAACATACTCCCTAAATACACAATTTCAAGCACTTATTCAAGTCGTTTCTGGTTTACCCTAATCTCGCATTTAGTTCTTACGTCATCTCTTTCAAATACTAGAACCTTAGTTTTACTTGCATTCAAGCGAAGACCCTTACTTTCACACTCCTCTTTCATATTATTTATTTTTTATAATGCTGAAGGTCGGCTTCTGATGAGGCCATGAGCACTGCATCATCAGCGTACAGCAGACAGTTTACTGTAAAGTCATCCAAATTCACACCCTTATCACAATCTTTCAACTTCTGCAGGCAACTGTCCAGATACACTCTGAACAGCCAGGCGGACATGACACAACCCTGTTTGACGCCTGTACAGACATTGAAAAGAGGTGTCACATCCCTACTCGCACGCAAGCCGACAAAGCGACTGTATTGCCCGCAGTATAGCGAGCCGTCTACACTTGAGCAGATTGCTCCGGAGGTGCACGTAGAAGCGATTAATGTATCTGAAGGAAGCGAATGAAGTTGCATGCATCGCGAAGCCTGGCGAATTGTGCTCTCTGACTACCTCGTCAGGGATACAGTGTGAAGATAGCTAAGTTAAGTTTCAGCCCTCAAAAAAGCTACCTACAGCACTTTGTCAAACTAATTAATTCTACTCATACATGACTCTTTGAACGAGTCATTCAGACAATTCCAAATCTGCAAAAAATGAAGACCAATCACAATAGACAAGGGATTGTTAGATCAATGTTCATCGTATGCATCGTTGCAGTGTATTAAATAAAATAAAAAATAAATAAATATCCATCACGCCTTATCCCCGAAGGGGTGGCAGAGGCATATTATATGCCCACTTTTCACCGTTTGAACCGTTTTCACCGTTGAAATAGACAGACGCAGGTTGTGGCTACCTGTTGTTGAAATTTTTCAAGCCGCCCATAAGGCATTCAACCAGGCTTAACGACTGCCATTTTACTGGCAACCGGGACCAACGGCTTAACGTGCCTTCCGAAGCACGGAAACGCTCGCAAATGTAAATGCCACAAAGTGGTCACCCATCCGAGGACCAGCCATAGTAAAAGTTGCGTAACTCAGTGATCGTTTACAGAACACTGAGACCGCGGGGCCACGAGCGCTTCTCAGCAGTGTATTAAAGGTAGTAAATAGTGACACTACAATTGAAATTTTATTAGCTTGCGTTGAATCGATATAGTATACGACTGCGACCCGGTCAATAAACTCTACAGCTTCTTATGTTTACATTTGTATACTTACATTAAATTCGTAATTGTGTAGTAGTAGTAGTCTGCGTTAAAATATGATCCAAGTTTTTGAAAAGTTATCGAAATTAATATTTGCTGACCAGAAAACTTGGTGATCTTCTTGTTCGCTTGGTGGAAAATGTCAATCATTATCGATAATAATTAACTATGTATGTATTTTTGTTGCCAATAATAAATATTGTTGATTTCTTTATTAACAAAGGCAATGTAATAAGTACTACGTTACTATTTAGTTTATTTTCTGTGAAGTCCCGCTTAAATTTTAGATACTTTTAGAGTTTTCAGAAACTTACAACATCACGAACTGGTAACTTCATTTATTGTCATAAAAAAGAATTGGTTTTTAAAAGCTCTTTTAATTGAATCGTTGTTGCAGTTGCTTGTTGCTGCCGACCGAAGCGAGGCGAGGAGACGCTTTATTTTTATTCAGTGAGCAGTTGAACTGTTCTATTTTTCCTTTGGGGTTGGTTGATATTATTATTCTCAGAGAAATAACATTGTTCACGAATAAATTAAGACGTTTTGTATAATAGCCTCACCTCGCTAAAGTTTATACAGTCTCCCGGATACTAAATAAATGAAAAAAAAAAACGTTTTGAGATTACATTGTGCCCTTTACTAGAAATTGCCAAAATTAACCTTGGGAAGCTTTGTAATTTTGAGAGGCTTCTTTTTTTTCCACACACACACACACACACACACACACACACACACACACACACACACACACACACACACACACACACACACACACACACACACACACACACACACACACACTCACACAGACACACACACATATATATAATATGACGCTATGATTCCAAAGTGTTATGTGGGCAACAACAAATATACAATTGGAACTGTTCACTGTTCATGCTTCTGCTGAAGAGACTGGCATTGGGTCCTTAAGGCCTGAGCTCTTTCTCTGAACGACTTACACGTTGAAATTGTTCTAATACTCGCATGAGCAGACAGGTCTACAAAACCATTATTAGACCTGTCCTTTTACATGGCAGTGAGACGTGGCCGATATTGGAGCGACACAAGCAGGAGCTGCGTGTCACGGAAATGAAGATGCTGTGGTGGATGTGTGGAGTCACGCGGATGGACCGCGTGAGGAACTCTCGCATTCGCGGCGGCCTTCACGTCCGTGACATTGCAGACAAGTTGCAAGAGTGTCGCCTTCGTTGGTATGGTCACGTCTTGCGGCAACCGCCGGGCTACGTAGGAAATAAATGTCTGGCCATGTCAGCCCCGCCGGGTCCCGGTAAGAGGGGAAGACCCAAGAACTGCTGGCTTGACGTCGTAAGGGATGACATGCGTGCCAATGGTCTCACTACAGGGGATGCCGACGACCGAGCGAAGTGGAGGAGAAAATGTAGGAAAGCGGACCCCGGGCGTCGCGAGACGCAACTGGGACAGACGCTCGGATGATGATGATGATGAAATTGTTCTAATATGCCCAAAATTGTAAAATATTGTAATTTTTTTGGAATTTTTGAATCCCGTGGAATACTTGATGCAGCTGCAAGTTCCAGGTTATCATGTTGTAAAAATACCATGACAGTACTTAATACCAAACTTCAAATCAATCGCCATGTGGTTTTTAGTGAGATCTCTTCATCACCTAAGAAGTGAGTTGATAGTCTTCAAAATTTAAAAGAACTATCCCATTGGCATTTTAAAAAAAATCGCTTCTTAATTGGTTCATTCGTTTGAAAGCTATGACGAGCCACGGATAGAAAGATTAATGATAGATTTGTAAATTTTTTAACACTCCTCTTTTTCCGTCAGTTGTCAAAAATATTCACTCATGTCTTACAGCACTAGTATAGTTAGTATAATGACACCAGGACGAAGCAAAAAGTTAATAACGCGTTATAACGAACACGTGTTATGGATGGATGGCGTATGTACTGATATTAGAGGATGCAGTTTGTATGAAGCGGACGTTAACCTTTTATTTACGTAGCAATCACGACTCTCATTACATTGTAATAAGAGTGTACGTTTAATAATTATAGTTGCAAAATGTTGTTGAGCTGAAATGCAGGAAAACTAAAATATAGAAAAAAAGCCAGGCTTCGCTCGTACTGATCTATACTAATATTATAAAGCTGAAGAGTATGTTTGTTTGTTTCAACCAAACAAACGCGCTAATCTCAGATACTACAGGTTCGATTTGCAAAATTATCTTTGTGTTGAATAATCCATTTATTGGGAAGGCTATATAGCGTCACGCTTCTATCAATAGGTACGGAACAGGAATGAAAGATGTTGTCAAAATCGGGGGAAAAAATTCCTTTTGAAAGTTTCCGTTGCATAAACGATGAAAGTTACGCAAAAATTATGTTGTTCAAATTTTTTTATTAATATAATTATGTTTTTCAAAATTATTTCACTTGTATATCTTCATTTCACACACACTCACCAATAGCGAGTGAGTTCGTGAAGTCCTCGCGTCTTATACGCGTGGTCGATTAGGCCCCGTACGGATATGTCTTGGGAGCTATTTATGTATTTGCGATGTCTTATAGTTTGGTAACTATACTAATAAACAAAGCTCAATTGAAAGATAATATTTTTGTGTTGGATAGCGCATTTATCAAGGTGATCTAGCTATATCGTGACGCTACTGCTCTAAAGACCGGAGCAGTAATCTACAAATCAGGCAATTTTTTATACATTATTGTAAAAGTAATAAACGACGGGACCCATTTAGGTGCGACGGGAATAAATGCGGTACTGACGGAAGTTCGAAGTATGTCACGGGCGAAGCGGCGGGGTCAGCTAGTTTATATTAATCCCTATTATTTTCTTCCAGTTAAATTTTTATTATAACTAAAATATAAAGAACATCCTCATTTAATTTATTTATCAAACTTTTTCCAAAGCAAGCTTTTTAAATCTGGTAATTAAATATTGCTTCCTTTCATTTAAAACCCATGTAGGCAAAACTAATAACTTAATCTGCCATATTGGATTAAGAGTGACGTCATTTTATTTTTCAATTTATTCTCAGCAAGCCTTTTTATTTAATAATTTTATTTAATATTGTAGTAGTGCATTTAAAATAACTTTTCATTTAGTATGACGTCACACAGCTAACCATGTATTATCATCCAATTTAAATATGTGAGTATAAGTACAAACGTCATCTCATTCGGTTGAACATAATATTCTTCAAAGTTAAGTTTCAAGTTTCCATTTCTACAAACACAAAAACATTGCAAGTTAATAAAATAAATAAAAATTGTCGATTCTCTGCAGTACTTGATGTAGTATATAAAAATGATTTACTAAAAAAATTAATACGTTGATAAAAAAATATTTAACTTTAACACTAAGCTGTATTTGGTCCGTTATAAGGTCAAATAAAGCAAGGCCTATTGTATTATAAATACAGTACAATCCTAAGGCGTGACAAATCCTGTGTGATTTTCAAGTAGTAGGAAAACATCTAAAAAAAGTACTTTGATTTATTTTTCACAGCCAATTTTGATGGCGTCATGTAAGAGTGCAGCAGCATTTGTTGTTTTTATAACCCTATTGTATGTAAACGTTTATACTTTCTGGGAAGTTGTTGCTTATCGAAAATACTTTTCAGTTTTATGATTCATTGATGATGATGATTCATGGAACTACTTACACAATATAAACAAACGGAGTATAAATAATTCCCCATTAGTGATTTATCGTAGTCTTCAATAGATAGATTTATGAAGCATTTTTATCTCATACTCTCTCGTTTTAGTATAAATTCTTGGTTGCATCGATAATGTTCCGAATAAACCCGAGGATCATCTTGGCTTATTGAAATTCTGGATAATGATGTTCATCTGACCTTTAATACTACTATGGTCTTTTCTACTAACTAAGGGTTTTAAGGAGGCTACAAGTGATTAGGTGGGCAAGTGACATCAGAAATACGACAGAACCAATGAGGAGAACAATATGACTTAGTAAACCAGAGTGGAAGAGTCTGAAGTAGGTCTATGTCAAGAGACAAGCGAACATAGAAAAAAAATGTAAAAAAAGCAATCTTAAGTTGATATTACGATTTTGTTCGCAATAAAGGTTTACAATTCAATTCTATTTAAACGATTTTAATAACGTGTAAATTTCGGGAAAGCTTTATAAACAACCCTCACGAAAGTTACTACTATGGTCTACCCCAGAGATACCCTAGCCAGTTGTTTCGTTGTGCACACACACAGCTCACAGATAATTGTCACATAGGGTTATAGTTTTTGAGTATCTTCCTCAAGTCGATTGTCAACACAATATGGAATACTAATTGACGCCCGCGGCTTCGCCCGCGTAGAGAAGTTTTCCGTTCCCGTTTCCCACAGGAACCTGTGCCCGGGATAAAAAGAAGCCTATGTGTTTATTTGATGTATAAGCTATATTATTGTAAAGTTTCATTCAAATCCATTCTGTAGTTTTTACTTTAAAGAGTAACAAACATCCACACAAACTTTCGCATTTATAATATTATTAGATTGTTTATCAGTCATGTCTTTATCCCCAAAGGAGTCGCAGATGCATACTGTACGCCCACTTTTACCCCACGTATCAGGTGGTAATCCTATTAATGTGTTGAAATTGTTTTCATTGTAGTCATTTTACGCAGAGCAACGCTTCTAAATAAGCATCGCCTTTCGCGACCACAAGGCCATTCTAATTTCTTGTGTTTGTAGCTACTAACATTACAAGAGTTTAAACGATTTAATCCTGTTGGTTAAAAATTTCTACTTCGGAAATCATCACGTCCGTATTCTAGACACTAATTGCACTATAGTAGGGGAGGTAGCGTTAATTTTCACAAGGAATTTGATACCGGCTGATATTCATAACACTAATAGTTCTTTACCAATACATAACAGATTTGACCGTCAGTCAGTCTGGTAGTGGTGGAATCAAAAGTTATAAAATGCCAATTACAAGTAAACCCGTCCCGTTTTATAATTTCTAGCTGCTCTAATACGGACATTTTAGGACCCTTATCACAAACTGTTGTTATTATTCAAAATATGCCCGGTGTCTAGTTAATGCTTCGCGATATGTGACTTATCTGTGTGACCGTTTCGGAATGCTCACATACCTATAACTTTCTTAACTATTAACGCTACCTCCCCTACTACTAGGTAATTGCGTCCATCCTATACTGATAAGAAAACCTCAGTTGCAGCATTTGATTTGCAATTAGACATAGTAAAACCAATGCTGCTACTTGTACTATAGTGATAACGTTTACAACAAAACGTGATTATTGTCCAAGTTTATCACTTATGTGTGATATGTTATCTTTTGTTTTCAATATAACAGATTGGAGTGCATTGACATTAATCCTTATTTTAGACTCACCAAGCGATTGCATCGCAAAATAGTAGCCGGCTAATTTTAGTATGACGTAACTTGGTTTATTTGCCCTGAGTGTCCGCGCGTTTGAAACAGTCTTCGAATCATATACCGCATTTACACTCTCGCACGAGCCACGAGACGATCCGCGAGCCGCGAGTGTAAACACATGGTTTAGGGTAGATTTATATCGAGCTCGCGGTTCGTCTCGCAGCTCGTCTCGTGCCTCGTGCGAGAGTGTAAATGGGGTAATACAATTTGATAATTTCAGACTATCGACGCAGACATCGCGTAGCACTTTATGATGCCTCGGTGGTATACTGCTAGTGTACACGACTGCCGTACTGAGGTCTCGGTTTCAAATTCCGGGTCGGACGAAAATTTGTGTGATCCATAAATATTTTTATCGGAATTTGGTTTGGGTGTTTTCAATGTATGTATATAAATATAACTAATAAGCATGGTTATAAGTTCTCTAAATCCCATGGCAACTTTAGTTAAACTTAATTTTGGCTACATGGCGCTGTGTAAAAATATCTCACAATATTTTAAATATTGTACAATATAAAACTAAACTAAGTAAATATCTTAATGCTGTATCCCTGTCGGGGTAGCGAGAGGACAGAAATCGTCAAGTTTCGCTATCCATGCTTACCTACTTTTTGGCTTCCTTACTTACCTATATTTCCAAGTACCTTTTTGATAAATTTCAATGTGGGCTCCTTCAGGTCCAAAGACAGTGGTCGTGGGATTTTTTTTAATGCTTTAGTAGTTGCACAAACCTTGATATGAACAACAGCAGACGGAAAGTGAGGGAGAGTGGTCCCAATCAAAATAATGAAGTCTCTTGATCAGAACTTCACAAGTACACAAATCTTAATCCTATTAATACTATAAACGCGAAAGTTTGTAAGAATGGATGTTTGTTACTCTTTCACGCAAAATCTACTGACTGGAGTTTGATGAAACTTTACAATAATATAACTCAGAATAAAACATCGGCTACTTTTTATCCCGGGAACAAGTTCCTGTGGGAAACGGGCACGGAAAAACTTCACCACGCGTGCGGAGCCGCGGGCGTCAACTAGTAGGTAGATATTTTCAAAGGTCAAAGTACCGTAATGTTTCGCCTCTTCGCAAATCCTCGTAATAAATCTTTGTGTAAGTTACCTCAAGTAGGTAATATTTACTCACATAATGATTTGTAGACGCTATGAGGTTAAACTTTGCCCAAGCTTGGCTCCACGTCCACAGATAATCCGGGTGAATTGCCCAACTTGCGATGTATGTGTCCGCCTATTGCAGTAACGAGCAAACTTCCTTTAATAAGGGGTATAAAAATTAAGATTAGATGTTATCTGGAGATATTGGAAGATGGTAATAGCTTTTCAGATTAGTGTAGGCAGTTTCCGTAATGAGTAGTCATCATCCTTGACATAGAATTTCGCGGTCAGGAAGTGCTTCCCCTCCCCGTAATAATAATTAGCAAGTGGAGAATAAAAAAAGTTGATTGTGGGACATATTTTTTTACATAGCGTTGTCTAACTCAAAGTTAACTAATTATAAGCTTGACGACTGATAAACATACTTATATATTACTAAACACATACATATTATACATAAGAAACACCCAACCTCCGAAACAAATATTTGTGAATCACACAAATATTTCTTCCGACCCGGGAATCGAACCCGGGACCTCAGTCGCGGCAGCCGCATACACTACCACTGCGCCACCGAGCCAGTCAAAACAAAAATATGTTTATGATGAACAAAAATATGTTTCAAAACGGATTATGAATTTCTGAAAATCACGAAAAAGTAGTCGCGATAGCCCTTGTGTATGATGTTCAATAATGACATGTTTTCGTCGCTTTTAGCGGATCAACAATTTATTGTAGTTCGATGGCGCATTCCTTACTTTTTTTTAATACCACTGAAGTGGCAGATGGATTGTGGTCACCGTAGCCTATGGACGTTACCAACACAAGAAGTGCAACACTCGCGCTGCCGACTCTTTAAAAATCTTCTAAGACCCCTTTTGAAGAACCCCATATTGTAGACGTTCGGGAAAACCCAGGCAGGGGAGCTCATTCCACAACCTAAGCGTACGCTGAATAAAGTAAGTTACTATGAGTTCTTGAGAAATATCGCAGTTCATAGCTAATCATTGAAGTCTGTGTCGTACGCTGTAAACGAAACTATCGCACTACGAAAGTAAATATCTACTAATAAATACCATATTTGGACATTCTTTAAGCCAATGGCTACCTAATATTTCAGATCAAAATATCGCAACTAGAAGACGAGAAACAGAGCACAAGTGGTTCAATCTAATCAGAGTTTGTTCGATGAACTGATAGCTACAAGCTTAAATACTGCTACAGCTCACCCTTCCATTGTCATAGACCTCACTTCTGATGATGAACCGGGGGCTGTTCTAAATCATTAAAAATTATTAAGTGTAGTAAGAATAAGTTAAAGAAATATTTAAAAATTAAAAAGTTTATTACTAAATCTAAAAAAATGATACATAAATACAAGTTTTTTATAAATAGCATGTCACTTAATAGACAGAGATTGCAACTGATTGACCAGGTAAATATTTATATGTTAGAACTTGATACTGTCGCACAACAGTACAAAGCTGATACACAGGCCCTTCAATGTCAGATTGACCGACTTCAAGACTCTTTGAAATCAATTTCATATAAATATGAAACAGCAGAGAAACAGAGTAGGGAACAGGTGTTAGCCTTAAGTAAATTAGTAAATTCATGTCATTGTCAAAATGACCAATTGATTTCCGCAGGCCATGTTCCCTCCTCACCCTTTAGTTGTGAAAGAATTAGATGCAATGATGAATTTTCACCAATTAAAACTGTGTGCAGTGTGGATAATAGTATATTAAGTTCAAGTAGTACTTGCGAGGCATCTATAATAGAAAATTTGCAAATAAAAAGTGATGCAAAGACCATATTCTATTGCGATGAAATAGGTAAAAATTTTGGACATTATTTATCACAGTTAGGTCATTCTGTAATAAATCATACATATCCAGGAGCTTCATACTCTCAAATTATAGATTTTATATTGACTGGTACACCCTGCATGCAGTCTACTATAGTGGTGCTGGTTGGTAGAAGAGGCAATATTAATAGTGGCAAACTTTTAAAAAAATTTGATAAGTTATCGAGTCTGCAAGTTGTCACAGGGAATCGTTTTGGGCGGCGACCTAAACGGTCATGTGGGTGAGAGGTGTGAGGAGTTTGAGCGTGTTCATGGTGGTTTTGGATACGGCACCCGCAACGCTGAAGGAGAAACTATCCTCAGAACGTGTGCGGCTGCCGATCTGGCCATTGTGAACACGTATTTCAAAAAGAAATCCGAACATCTCATCACCTACAAGAGCGGGAGGCGTACAACTCAGATCGATTTCCTACTCACTAGGCGACACAGCATCGGCAAGGTGGCCAACTGCAAGGTCATACCCGGTGAGAGTCTTACTGCACAACACCGTCTTCTTGTCATGGACCTCTGCGTAAAGCCTAAAGGCAAACGCATCGAGCGGTGCCAGCGCCGCATCAGATGGTGGCTGCTTGATGAAACTAGGTCCCAGGAGTTCGTCTCAGCTGTCGGTGACAAGTGCACCGACACTGAAGGCGAACCAGTTCAAGATTACTGGGACAAAGTTCAGGCGGCCATCCTTGGAGCGGCGAAGGTGGTGCGCGGTGAGTCTAAGGGTGGACGCAAATGTGACAAGGAAACTTGGTGGTGAAACGACGCAGTCCTGAGGGAGACCAGGGAGAAGAAAGCCCTCTTTAAAAAGTGGCAAGCGACCGGATCTCCCGAAGACCGCGACGCGTACAGGGCTGGCAAGCGCGCCACAAAGAAAGCTGTAGCCAGAGCCAGACGAGACCACTTACAACCTTTGTATGATAAGCTGGAGTCGTCTGAGGGGCAGAAGCTCATCTATAAGCTGGCGCGCTCCAGGGTCAAAGCGGCACAGGATATATCCAAGTGTCGCTGTGTAAAAGACCCTGAGGGCAACCTGTTAAGCGAAGACCTCGCGGTAAAGGAGAGATGGCGCTCGTACTTCCGCGAGCTGTTTAATAAACAGCATAAAGAGGTCCTCCGGACCTCCCTCCGAATCAGGGACTAGTGCCACCGGTAATGCCTGGAGAAGTCCTGACTGCGCTTCGCCGCATGAAGAATCGGAAAGCTGTCGGACCCGATGGAGTCCCCATCGAAGCCTGGAAGGCGATGGGTCCTCGCGGTGTGGGCATCTTAGTAAACCTTTTTAACCGCATACTCCTCAGCGGGCAGATCCCAAACCAATGGAGACTGAGTATTATTACTCCAGTCTTCAAAGGTAAGGGGTCAGTGCAGGAGCGCGGGAGCTACCGCGGTATAAAGGTGAAGTCCCACACCATGAAGATCTTCGAGAGGATTATAGACTCTTGGATCCAGCAGGAGTGTACTCTCTCGGAGTGTCAATATGGGTTTCGCCCTGGTCATGGGACCACGGACCCTGTTTTTGCCCTGAGGGTTGTCGCAGAGAAATACAGGTCGAAGAACACGCCTCTGCACTGTTTGTTTCTAGACATGCAGGAGGCCTTCGACTGTGTTCTTCGTGCGATGATCTGGTGGGCACTGTGGTCCAAAGGGGTTCCAGAGGTCTATTTTGACACTATCCGGGACATGTACTGTGACTCCGATTCAATGGTTCGGACTGCTGTTGGCGACACGAAACCCTTCCCCATCACCGTCGGGGTACACCAGGGTTCTGTCCTTAGTCCGCTTCTGTTCAGTGTAATATTAGACGAATTGTCGGACAGCATCAGAAACCCGCATGAGCAGCCTCCATGGTTGCTCATGTATGCTGACTGTAAAGTGCGACGTGTAAAGGCGTGGATGGAGATCCACGCCTTTACACGTCGCACCAATCTGCCCCTGTCCGCGTCTGCCAGCGCAATATCGTCACTTAATGGTATTAATACCGCCGATATTAATGGTACACTTTCTGTCGCACATTTAGTTTGGCGAAGACCGAGTACTTGGCACTAAACTCTACAGATCCCACATCCGTCCGCATGATTTGGTCGAGCGCACGGACCACGTTAAATACCTGGGATCTGTTTTTCACACGTCCAGTGACATCGTTTGCGATGTCAAGTCACGCATTGCTGCCGCGTGGGCCAAATGGCGGGAGATGACCGGTGTCATTTGTGATCCTAAAATGCCGATCCGGTTGAAGGGACAGGTCTACAAAACCATTATTAGACCTGTCCTTTTACATGGCAGTGAGAAGTGGCCGATATTGGAGCGACACAAGCAGGAGCTGCGTGTCACGGAAATGAAGATGCTGCGGTGGATGTGTGGAGTCACGCGGATGGACCGCGTGAGGAACTCTCGCATCCGCGGCAGCCTTCACGTCCGTGACATTGCAGACAAGTTGCAAGAGTGTCGCCTTCGTTGGTATGGTCACGTCTTGCGGCAACCGCCGGGCTACGTAGGTAACAAATGTCTGGCCATGTCAGCCCCGCCGGGTCCCGGTAAGAGGGGAAGACCCAAGAAGTGCTGGCTTGACGTCGTAAGGGATGACATGCGTGCCAATGGTCTCACTACAGGGGATGCCGACGACAGTGCGAAGTGGAGGAGAAAATGTAGGAAAGCGGACCCCGGGCGTCGCGAGACGCAACTGGGACAGACGCTCGGATGATGATGATGATCAAGTCTGCAAGTATAAAGCAAGTAATTTTGTCCACCTTGCCATACAGCATTGCTATGAGCCACAAGGAAAATCACTTAAGATACAAATTAAATATGAAACTACATACCATGGAATCATATTCCAAAAAAATTTAATTGTTCGATTGGAACACAATTTTCAATAATAATAGTTTGTTGACATTAGATAGATATTTTCTATCAAAATTTTTACAACGAAAGGTAGCTCTGTTGCTATCAATTTTTTTAATTTTTCAAGCCAAGTTTTTGGCAAGTACAACTGCTTTTATTGAGCAGGATAGTTTTGACACTTCACATTTGGAAAATGAAATTCCAAAAAACTAGTTTATAGGGACAACAGATAATAAATCTGGCCAGTTGACTTTGGCCCCTGAGAATAATCTTAATAAAAATATTGTTTTTATAAACCTGATGCACCATAATGTTAGAGGTTTAATAAATTAAACGTAAAATTTATTTATTCTTTATAATATTTACTTAATTATAATCACAAAAAACAGTATTACTCATACCTCTGTCAATTTTTATTCGAAGAGCCCAACCGTGCCTGGTGCAAAAGTGCCCATCACACTGGTCGCATTACCTCTTTGGATGGCAATGGCCAGCCTTTGCACCAACCACGATCCGGCGCGGGGATCTCCCGACTTCTCTCTCAGTCTACGCCCTAACTCATCCACAAATTGCTTGGCCTCCAGACTCCAACAGCCCATCGTCTCCACCGCGAAAGGTACGAAAAGATACCGACTCAGCAACGGCTCGTACTTGAGTCGCTTCCCAGAAGCGGCGTCCTCGGCCGCGGCGGCCGGAAAACGGACCGTACGACTGAGGTGGCTGGGAGCAACCGTGCTTACGCACGTGGCATCCCAGACAAGACATTTGCCGCCCCTCCACGGCACCAAAGTCATACCATCCGGTCTCCTGCCATCAGTCCTGCTCAGACCAGGCGGCTCAAGCAAGCACGGGACGTCCGCAGAAACTAAGGCCCTTCGGATTATGTCGTTGAGAGCATGGTGCCGCGGGAACCTACCTGCGCATCTACGACAGCCTAATGCGTGATGGCCATCGGCTGCCACCGTGGAGCCACAGGTGCACCTATGTGATTCACACACTCTGCAGCCCAGGCGGAGCGCAACGGCCACCCGCAAAGATACATCGTCAAGCAACGTGCCCAGGTGAGGCGAAGGCAGAGCGTGCAACCATGCTCCCGACTCAGCCTGCGTCACGGCCCGAAGTCTAGCCAATTCCGCTCCCGATGCGCCCTCCAACAATTGCGCCTTAACCTGCTCGACAAGTACGTGGTCCCACGCACGCTGAACACCCGGAAGGGCAGGACACGCCGCCCCCAAACTGCGGACCGCTCAAACAGACTTGGCATCAGCTGCATAGGGCACGCTCGCCTCGTCACCATTGGTACCAAGAATTAAAGTGACAAGGTGCGACACCCCATGCGCCGACGCCAAGAAAGCCGGCACACCCACATCATTGGCACGCCGTACTCCTATACCACCACACCTAATAGGGAGCGTCGCCTGTATCCATTGGGGCTCATCCATGGCGACATTTAGTACATCCTCAACAATAGACTTTAAAGCATCGTCAAATGCTGAAACCTCGGCGGGGAAAAGCCAAGTAGGCGCAGTTCGCAAGAGATATGTCAGTCTTGGGAGGGCGAAGCACATGCGGAGCATCACAATCGCCACATGAGCGGATAAATCTTTTATGTGTTCTTGAGCCTCTAGTAAAAGATCCTTATGGTAGGAGATAGCAACTGGAACCCCGTCAGGAAAAATGGGGGAGCCCAAGAGGAAAAAGGAACAATGAGAAAGTTCCTTGATGTCAGGCAAAAGAGAACCGAAGCGCTCAAAGTATGCACGAGCCTCCGCGCTGCAGGGGAAAAACTCGCATTTAGCAGGATTAACCTCCAGACCCAGGGCCCTAAAACGAGGAATAATAGTTTCTAGATCCTGAAAGACGTCCTGCGGTGAACCCCCAAGGGTTCCATCGTCTAAATACCACAAGTTTAGATCAAACTTAAGGTCTGCTATAACTTTGTGGATCGCCAAACTGAAGACAAGAGGCCCTAACGGATCCCCCTGCTGCGCTCCCACCTGAGAAGAAATGAGACTATCACCAAAGAAAAGATTAGAAGGAGAATAGTACACTTGATACAAGAAGGGATAGAGAGAAGGAACCTGCTCTCGGACCTCAGACAAAAGAACATCTCTCTCCAGAGTGTTGAAGGCGTTGCGGATGTCGAGTTTCAGCACCACGGCTATTCATGCGACGCACGCGTCGCATGAATAGCCGCCTCACAACCTCGACTCGTCCCAAAGCCAAGCTGGTGCGGCCGCAAGTACTCCGCCATAGCATCCCTAACAGACCGACACGCAAGCTTAGCCGCCAACCTGCGGAACACACTGCCGATGGCTATCGGCCTGACCCCACCATCTTTTTTCCGAAGTGCGCAAAGTGACGCCCCATACAAATAGGGGCAAACCGCGGAATTCAACTGCCCATTCAACAGAAAATTCACCAACCTTGTCAGACACCCCAACAAGCGCTGACCGTTGTCCCCCGCAGAACCGGACGTAAGCTCCTTCAAATGCCCCGGACGCAACCCGTCCAAGCCCGCCGCCGACCCGCAGTAAAATGAATTCAAAGCCGACGCCACGCCCTCCGCCGACACAGTGACCGCCTCAGACGACGCGTCTGGTTCCGGCGGCCAACTGAGCTGTCGCGATGGGTTCGGGTGTTTCAGTTCCAGGGCACTGAGGGTGCAAGGATCGTGCTGCGCGAAGGAATCCTGAGAGAGCAACAATCGGACGGCCCCCCGAAGGTCACCCTCGAAAACTTTGGACTCAATGGTCTTTCGCTTTCCTCGAGGGGCCGAACATCGCGGCATATTTGATTCACCGGCCAGCTGACTCGACCCAAAAGACCGAATGTTGGCCTTTACTTTTGCTGTCACATTACCCGGTGCATCCTTCAAGGGAACTTTTAAAGCACCATAAGCAAAAGTTAGAAGCGCGGACCATTCATCCACACCATTACGGACCATGCACGCATCTATAACGTCACACAGCTTACCAGCCGCCTGATTACGGGCTCCCTTTGGAACGTGCTTAAGAACCGCTGTACCGACCTTTAAAGAGGCCACCTTTTCAAGTAAACTGGGACCTGACACTCGTTGCTCCTGGTCGGGCTGACCGGGTAACCCAGGACCCAACGCCGCAGGAGGAGTCTGCAAAGAGGCTACTGTTGAACGAACGTCTTTGTGAACCCGAGTTATGTGTGTCTTAAGACCCCGTGAGCTAAAAATCCGTGTTGATGGCGAACAGTGAGGACAAGGACCGGGCGCAGACAGAGAACTCATTCCAAGCACTATAACCCACGTAATTAAAATACCTATGGTAATAAAAATAATAATAATAAATTAAATAAACAAAAATACATAAGTGATCAAAAAATCACAATTACCTAAACTCAATACAGGACAACTCATAAATCAATTTATAAAACACACATACATTCAGTTAAATACGCTATTATCTAATAATTAACACAAAAATATCAACACATAATAATGATAATAATAACCACTATGTCCCCATGTAAGCCTAACAATAACACGTAAAGGATCAAAGAAATCCTAATTATAAACTACTAATTTTAGATCAATTTATAAAACACATACATTCAGATAAATGCGCTATTATCAAATAAATAACATAAAAAAAATGTCAACATATTAGGTAGGTAAACATGAAGACTACTCAGCATATAACATATCTGCTCAACAAATAATTATTGACAAAATAAAACAATAAATAAAAATAATAGTATCTAATTAATTACATAAAAGTTGCTCGTGCTTTCTACGCTACACGAGAAAGCGGGTTGATATTAATAAACCATATACATAAAGGATCCTAATAGCAAGCTACTACTTATCAATCAATATATAAAACACATACAGGTAAATATACTATCAACAAATAAATACCATAAAAATGTTAACACATTAGGTAGGTATACATGAAAGCTACCCAGCATAACATATCTACTCGACAGATAATTATGACAAAATAAAACAGTAAATAATAATATAATATTAATAATAAATTTAAATAGTAACTACCTAATTAATTACATAAAATTGGTTCGTGCCTTCTAAGCTACAACAGATAGCAGGCAAAGCGGGCTGACTTAAGGTTATGTACCTAAAATAATTTCATTATAGCAAAATTGCTAAGGTCAGAACGGAACGTAAATGCTACAAAAAGATTAAACATACAGTTTGGCACAGCAATCCAAAGTTAATCTTCAGCACCAAGGTTCATCAATAGTAGCGGGCTAGGTAGGTATTTCGCTAACAAGCAGGAAGCCAAAACACAACAGGTTAACATACGCCGTCAAGTCGTCAGGCCGCCCTCTATTAGACGTTGCCGGAACCAAAACACTCCGTCCTCAAACAAATCCGTGCACCTGCGATCACGCCAGGCTATGCGCGTTATACAACGATCGAGGAAACAAATCTTCAAGCTGTTGAATAGTAGATTCAGTGTAACATTAAATACAAAGATGGCGCTACTTGGATGTTAAAAATGAGTGATTTGAAGTATTAAAATCTTGAATCACGCACACTTGCAATCCTGGCTCACATTAGCTGGAACTCCCATTATGTGTGTCACTTGCACCTTTACTACTAGATCGTAACTGGAAAAAGGTCGAACACAAAGCCGGTGGTGGGCACGTCAAAGACACCAGGACTTAACACCATAACTCCTCAATGCTAGTGAATTTTTCCGGGATAACGTTTCGGCACTTGCTATACAATCAGATTTTCAGAATACAGCGCACAAACAATGAAACAAACGTAGCAAAACTTGAAATAAAAAGCAAAATACGGAGGATCAACAGTTGTTTACACGAGCATTATTTAATAAATGGTAAAGATTTAGAGTTAGAGCTGTACATTAATGCAAATTCTATTAATATTTTTTGTGCTACAGAGCACTGGTTAAAAGATCATGAAATCACATTGTTGAACTTCGTAAATCACCAGGTTGCTAGCTCGGTCAATAGAAAACATTCTAAACGTGGAGGCTCTTTAATATTAATTAATAAAAACTTTAAATTTAAAGAACGTAAAGATTTAGTAGCCCTCTCCATTGAGCGAGTTATTGAGATTGCCAGTATTAAGTTTGAGCATTTCATCTTGTTAAGCGTATACAGTCCCCCTGATGCTTCTTACATTAAATTTGAAGAAAAGCTTGAAGAAGCACTGTTCAAATGCCAATGTTCTAAGAAATCTATAATAGTTTGTGGAGATTTTAATGTTCATATATTAGATACATCATTAACTCCATCAGAGAGAAATAAAATGAAAAATTTATTTAAATCCTTTAATCTGCATAGTACATTCTTAGAACCCACTCGTATTACAGCCACCAGTGCAAAATGTATTGATAATATTTTTACTGATATTAAACCTATAGATAAAGGTATTGTGGATCCTGTAGAGTCAGATCATCGTGTCCAATGGATAAAGTTTCCTAAAAGTAGTAACAAAGTCTGCAAAAAACAAATTAAATATGTACCAACTTTTAAACTTTCGCGTTGCATGATTAAAATAAGTGTAAAATACAGGTATTAACGCGATCATGCTTATTTACCTTAAATAGCTTGACGTTTCGACTGGGTTGCACCAGCCGTGGTCACAAGCAGACTGTGACCACGTGTGACAAAAGAGTCTGCTTGTGACCACGGTTGGTGCAACCCAGTCGAAACGTCAAGTTATTTAAGGTAAATAAGCATGATCGCGTTAATACCTGTGTTTTACACTTATTTTAAATATGTACCAATTAACCAAAGTCGTTAGAATAATTTTAAAGAAAATGTATTAAAGAGATTACTACTCGTATATCTACCTAACTTCACTTGTGTAGACCAGTCATATAAACACTAAAATGACGATATAAATATGGTGGAGAATTTCAACTTGATTCGATACGGTTCGGGTAGTTCAGGTGGCTAGAATATTGCCCTGGTTAGGCAAAGGTCACTGGTTCAATCCCTGTCTCGAATCAAGTTGTCTTTTTCCACTTTATTAAAAATTTATGACAAATTTAGCAAATAATTGCTTTAAAAAATTATCAAACACTTATTTAATTTGATTAATGATGAGTTTGGCAAAGTTTTTACCTCAAAAACACTACAGATTGGTGGTCGTCCTGTTTTCAGTGACTGGGCTAATTTTTTTGAATTATATTCAGAAAAATCATATAATTTTAGGCAAACCTTTCAGGAGAATGTTAAAAATTATTCAAAGATATTTAAACAAACGTGTTATCTTGCTAAGTCAAACTTCATTAAAAATAAAATTTCTAATTCTGTGAATGAAATAAAAATGACTTGGAACATCATTAACTCTGAATGCGGTAGATCTTTGGTGACTGAAAGGGATTTCCACTTAAAAGTAAATGTGATCACAAGGGACCTGGAAGTGGCAACGGAGTTTGAACATTTTTTCATAAATGTACCTATTTTGACAACAAAATCTCTCCAAGCGTCTTCCAGTTCCGCTGAACATTTATTAGAAGAATCTGTTCTTTGTTGCAGGGATGCTTTTGTATTCACAGATATTTGCGCTCAGGACATTGTAAAGACATTTAAATGTATCGAAATTAAGAAAAACGCAGACCTTTGGGGATTATCGGTCAAAACTGCATCATGTATAATTGAGGTCATTGCGCCTCATCTAGCAACTGTGTTTAATGACTGTGTTTCTAGTGGTACATTTCCTGATTTAATGAAACACAGCAAAGTCGTTCCCTTGTTCAAGGCTGGCAGCGCTACAGACCCGTCTAATTTCCGACCAGTGTCGGTGCTGCCAACTTTGAGCAAAGTATTTGAAAAAATAATCTTGAATCAAATGCTATCCCATTTTAATAGTCATAAAATACTCCATGCGAATCAATTTGGGTTTACGAAAGGGCGCTCAACTTCCGATGCTGGTGTTGAGTTATTAAAATGTATTCATGAAGCCTGGGAAGACAAGCACGATGCATTAGGTATATTTTGCGATCTATCAAAGGCTTTTGATTGCGTTCAACATGAAACGCTGTGCAAAACATTACACCACTATGGCATAAGAGGCAAAGCTCTCGACCTTCCGTCTTCATATTTGAACAATAAAATACAGAGGGTCGATATTAATGGTACACGTTCTGTAGGATCCATGGTTACTATGGGTGTGCCGCAAGGCTCGATACTTGGGCCATTTTTGTTCCTCATTTATATTAATGATTTACCATTTTATGTAGGGGACAGGAATAGGATTGTTTTGTTTGCAGATGACACCTCATTAATTTTTAAAATTAAAAGACAATTAGATAACTATGACGATGTAAACAATGCAATTGCAAGAGTAGTTCATTGGTTCAGCTCAAATAATCTTTGCCTTAATGAAAATAAAACTAAATGTATAAAATTTACTCTACCAAATGTAAAACAAGTTGCGGCCAATGTTCAACCGAATGGACAAGTGTTAGAATTAGTAGAATCAACTGTGTTCCTCGGTATAACTATTTATGGCAATTTGCAGTGGAGCCCACACATAGAAAAGACAGCCTCTAGGTTAAGTTCGGCTGCATACGCCTTAAAAAAGATGAGGACTCTAACAGATGTGGATACGGCTAGAATGGTTTACTTCAGCTATTTTCATAGTATTATGTCTTACGGTATTCTCCTTTGGGGGAGTGCTTTTGTTCTACAAAAGCGAGCTGTACGCGCTATTTATTATTTGGGCCCCAGAGTTTCTCTCCGAGAAAAATAAAAAGAAGTAAATATTCTAACCGTACCATCACAATACATTTTTGCCAATCTTATTTATGTCCAGGAAAATCTATCACAATTTTCTAAACTCTGTGATAAACATAATATAAACACTAGAAATAAACTACATAAGATTGGCGATTTTCAGGGTAACTGTATACGCTTTTACAACAAGCTTCCCTGTGACCTGAGAAATTTACCATTAAATAAATTTAAAAAGTTAATTAAATACAAGCTTTGTGAAAAAGGTTATTACTCCGTTAAAGACTATTTGCAGGACAGGGACGCCTGGAAATGATCTGCTGGCAAAGTGAAATAATATTAAATTGTAAATAGGCCATCAAAAAAAGCCTTCCTAAGTTTCTTGCCGGTTCTTCTCAGGTGGGCCGCGTTCCGAACTGGTGGTCGCTTTAAATATTTTAAATAGTGTATGACATTTTGTAAGCGCCGTTAAAATGGTCTATGCAAAATAAAGATTTTTTTTTATTTTTTTATTTTTTTTTACATCCTACTAATATTATAAACGTGAAAGTTTGTAAGAATGGATGTTTGTTACTCTTTCACGCAAAATCTACTGAATGGATTTTGATGAAACTTTACTATAATATAGGTACCTTACACATCAGAATAATACATAAGTTACTTTTGCGAAAGTTTGTATGGATGTTTGTTACCCTTTCACGTAAAAACTACGGAATTTAATGAAACCTTAAAATACATACATACATATTGTCACGCCTTTATCCCTGAAGGGGTAGGCAGAGGCATATTAAACTCCCACATTTCACCGTATGCATTTTTGTCCCACGTAACAGGTGGTGAGCTCATTGCCGAGTCGAAATGAACAGGCTGCGGCGACCTGCTGTAGAATTCTTTTAAGTTACGGCTTAATAAATACTACGCCAATAATATAACTAATTGATAAACTATTTTAACTTTATAATAATACATCAGAATAACACATAGGCTACTTTTATCCCGGGATAAATTCCTGTGGGAAACGGGAACGGGAAAACTTCTCTACGCGGGCGAAGCCGTGGGCGTCAACTAGTAGATTAATAATTTTATTAAAAACCGAGACTCATACACTTCTGGTGAATTATGAGTCTTTTCAGATAAGTGGGAAAAAGATTTTGTTATTGTTGGGATATCGTGGTATTTGTGGTTTTAAGATAAGAGCCGGTATCAGAATTTTGATTCACATTTATAAATACACGTATCTACTACAAAAGGACTAGCTGACGCAATAAAAGAAATAACTTGTGCCAACTTTTTATATTTATTTTAGTCATTTAAAATTAATATGCTTGTAACATTCTCACACAACATTATGTCCCTTAAGCTAGGCCGTCTAGAATTATTTATTACTAAATAACTCTAGATGGCTTATTGTCTTTCGACACTGCCAACAAATATCGTAATATTTTAGCCAATATACACTAAAACATTCCTCGAGAACCACTCTCTACATTGGTGCAATCAGCATCAAAATCGGTGCAGGGGTTTTTGGGTTTATGGCGAACAGACGGACAGACCGACAGACAAGTACTTTGTTTTATAATAATGTAGTGTTATCCATTACCGGAATAGTCGACACTTCTACTAGTAAGTACTCATAGAAATCGTAAAAACTGTTTTTATGATTGCGCTACGAAACTGTTTGTACGATATTTAAGTTAGTACTATTAATTACAAATTCTACCAAGTGCCGTATAAACAATTTAAACCTGTTATTACTGTGTCCTGGTAGAATGCCAATATTGTTACATAAACTAAACGTACACTGAAGTTATTTCATATATGGGACCGTATATTATGACAACATATGTTATGCATATTGCACCGGTATGCAGTGACCAGGACTGCCAAAAGGAATTTATATTAAGTAGTGAGATCGGCAAGCTGGCCGTGTTTAGTAATTTATGGTATTGGTTTACATATATAGAGGTCGGGTATATATAAAGACAAGAGGATGCCCGCGGTTCTGCACGCGATCTGAAGTTGGGAAAAGTTCCCCGTTTATCCGTTTTCCACGTGAACTTGTAGTCGGCATAAAAAGTAATAGGCTACTATTATTTCGGTGTTAATCCAGTGAGTCTAATAGAGACTAATTTATACTTTACACTTTCAAATATTAATAGTACTAGTATATAGGCTCATATACGAAGCTAGTCTGTAATATGACCCATTGTTTACTTTTAAAATCGTACTAATATATCAGAAACTATTACTTCTTTATAAATTTCTCACGGTATAAGTGAGAATCAAAATCCACCTGATTATTTTAAGTGGTATAGATCAATTTGTATATAAAAATTTATGCAATTATCCCTTATACTCATAATTATATAAGATTTATCTTAAAAAAGAAAATATTCATAATCATTTTACTCCATAAGCCTGAAGTCTATATTGCACTTTGATCTCAGTTAATATAAATACATATATCATATATCTGCCATATTGCAATGACAGTCATAACAGTATGCGTATTGAATATTCAATCGGCGCGAGCGCAGGCGTGACGAAATCTCACCCACTTGGGTCTTTGGATCTTAATACCGACTGATTTCGCAACACTCCTCCCTCTTACTCGTAAAATCGTTGACCTACATATAAAATAAATTATTATCAACAAACAAAATTCAAAATTCATTTGTATAAGTAAAATGTTTGTACTTCCAAATTAACAGCGTTTCAGTAAACACGAGTTAAAGAACTTACATATATAAGCAATTCTCAAAGATTTTCTCTGTCTGTCTGTGTGTTGCTCTGTCTGATTATTTCGGCTAATCTCTGAAACGACTGGACCGATTTCAACGGGACTTTCAATGCCAGATAGTTGATGTTATAAGGAGTAACTCAGGCTACATTTTATTCCGGTAATCACACGCGAACAACACGAATGAAACCGCGGGGCGTCCGCTAGTAGGTAATAAAATATATTACAGGTATATCCGCAGTTAGGTATGGCGGTTTACAAAGTTTGATTCAAAATTGAAGCTGTTATTTATGAATGACACTTTATGTTATGGAATTGATAGTAATTTTATAACGTCCGTCCTTGGTATGTGTAGTAAGGATGCCATAGAACTAAAATTACACTAAGGTTGACGGGTTCCCTGGGGCTATCCTCTATAGTTCCGGGTGAACTTCTGGCCAAGGATGAAAGGGTAACGTGTGGTTTTGACAGGTTGTTGTCCAACAACAATGATCTTAGGTTTAAACAAACGTTCTAAGAAATAAATGCGAGTTATCGATAATATTAATTGCCATACTGTTATCTATTCTATGATGTAGTAAAATAGTTTAATAGTTAACGAGATTTGTGAGTTGCATGATGTCATATATGTGTGATACGGTTTGAATTATTTCCTTTCCTTGAGATCGTAAATGATGTTTGCTTGAAACTTGACAGCTGTTGATGTAATAAAGTTGATTTGTAGCCTATGAATGCACTACAGGGTCCTAGGCTCACATAACACCGGGATGCAACAAGCTGAAGTCTACATCCTACTAATATTATAAACGCGGAAGTTTGTAAGAATGGATGTTTGTTACTCTGTCATGCAAAATCTACTGAATGGTTTTTAATGAAAATTCACAATAATATAGCTTCCACATCAGAATAACATTTAGACTACTTTTTTTCCCAGAAACAAGTTACTGTGGGAAACGGGAACAGGAAAGCTCCATCACGCGTGCGGAGCCGCGGGCGTCAACTAGTTTAATAATATTTTACTGAATGAAAAGGTCCAGTTTACTTTTTCACACAATACCCAAACAATTAAATAGTTTGGATTGACCTCACACATGAAAATGCTGCATAACTTTTAACTAGGAGTGACTCAAAGTGAATGAAATTATTACCATTTCTACTAAGGTGTTTGCTCAACAACTTAAAAGACCTCGTAAGACGAAACTTATAATAAATTGATTGAAATTATAATGTATCTCTTTCACTCTTCAGAAAAAGATGAACTTGTGTTATGCTATTAAATGTATCTAATCAATCTAAATCTTTGACAAAACATATAAAAAGTGCTTCTAGGATGAGGGAATTCTTTTTGGATTTAACAGATGGGCGAAGAAATTTTAATGCCTAAAAAAGTGAAATTAAATAAAAATCTTTTAAACAATATTAAAATCCCTTGTCTAGATTCAAACTTCTTCATTAAGACCCGCAATAACTGGAACAAAATGAAGACCTACAACAATACAGCGCACTCGGAATAAGGATCGTATTTTAATTAAGTACTTTCTTCAAAACTTATTTTTGTGGTCGCTCTTAAAGGACGCCTTAATATAAAACTTAATTTCAACAGACCAAATGGTAAATATCCTGATAGAAAGTAAGAAAACCATAAGGTCAAAAGTAGATACTCGGAAACTCAGACGTACGTGAACGAAACTATAAAATAATCTGAAGAAAGCAAAAGGGGTATGCATGTATCGCCAGGCCTGATGATCAGTCTGTCCTCTTTGACTACTCCGTCAGAGGTATAGCGCGGCAGCGTGAAGATAGTTAAGTTAAATTTTATACAGAATTGTTGTTCTAATATACTTAATACTCGGTTTTACAAATGCGGCAAACTACTAACAAGCGCTAAAAATACTGCTACTCTTATTGCTTGAGCTCTTCTAGGAATTCCAGAAAATACCGTCTTTGACTCGTCTTTATTTCACAAAATCCCAAGCAAAGTCGGAAACCACAGTATGCATAACACAGTTTTCACTAAAGAACAAATATATAACTACACTGAAGTGAAGCCGCTATTGTCCTGTATTTAAGAAATATTAATAAGTAACTATGTAAGGAAGCACACATGAATGTAGTATACAATGTTGTGTAGATTCTCTGACTACAGTACTTAATTAAAACAGTAGATGGGTCTGAGAGTCCGTACAGACGTGTTTAGGGTCACTTCACACCTGTCTCCAGCTTACGAAGTTAATTATCTAAACAATTGAGTCGTTGGACGGTAGTCTGAAAGTGCCTATACTCGTACACTGTCAGTTGAATTTGTTGACTAGAGTGACCAGTTTTGGGATATTTGAAGTTTGCATTATGTGCAGATCTTTTCAGATATTTTCTATAGCAATATAATGTGTTTCCTAGTATTCTTTAAGAGTTTTTACTTTTGTTTTAGTGCTCTAATTTTCATTTCGATTGCAAAAATAGCAAATCATCTAATATAATATTATAGTAGTTTATGATACTCTCATACTATTATACATAAAACAATATTGTAAATAAAATGATGAATATAACAAATTTATTTTTAAATGTCAAATGTTGGCGCCAAGGCGCAAACATTGATTGCGCATGCGCGCTTGCGTCGCGGACTCGTTCATTGAAACCAATGATTGAAACCTTTTTTTTTCAAGTAGAGCTTCTACCTCCTTGGTCCAGCTGGGGGTTGTATAAATACTTTTTATTCCTTTATCAATAATGCAAAAACATATCAGCCTCTATGCAACGCCGTACGAACGCATTCTTTCAAAGACACAGATCGCAGCTTTAAGTACTCCATTTTCAAAAATATAACCTTCTGATGATAAACTAACTAACTATCTACACGCGGGTATCTGACGGGGTAGTCAGAGAGGAAAGATCGCCAGGCTTCACGATCCATGCATAATTCTTTCGCTTCTTGCAGATTTATCAATCGTTTCATACATGCACGTCTGGGTATCCGAGATGATGATGATGTCTGAATAAAGTATACTATTTATATTACAATTATATCTACGTACTTGTACTGCTGTTATAAAGTAAAAAGGTTGTATTAGTTTGTGTACCTAATGAATAAATTCCAACATAAACTACTTTTTCAGTTATGGGAATCGGACATTTCGGTAAATTTAAAAATTTTTGTCAGAGCCAGAGAGAATAATACCAGTTTACAGTAAATTGATTGATATTGATAACTCGACTTCGGTTCGGCGCTAAAGCAGACTGTAAGGGATTCGCCTCCCCTGGTCACAAACATACACGGATACGTGAAGAAGAAGCGGCGACTGTGCCGTGCCGCCTTTACGAAGACCCAGTAGGAGAGGTAGATCCAAGAAGTTTTCGTTTGAAGCGGTGGAAAATATCATGCATGTTTCTCGATACGTTTGATATGTTTGATTGACAGACACAGAATAAACCATCGTGCTCATCACACAAAGTTTTATGCTGGGTGGTAATCGAACCCACGGTAACAGAGAACACGGTGACAGAACATTATGACACTATAGAAGGTTTCTAAGGCCTAAGATATTCGGCATCTAAGTCAATTGCAGTGTATCCGACTGCTACGCAAGAGGTCGTCTCTCTTGATAAGCGTTTCCGTGCTTCGTAAGGCATGTTAAACATTAAGT
Organism: Thumatha senex; assembly: GCA_948477245.1. Taxonomy (NCBI): domain Eukaryota; kingdom Metazoa; phylum Arthropoda; class Insecta; order Lepidoptera; family Erebidae; genus Thumatha; species Thumatha senex. Next base: position 10,713,569 of record OX419738.1, on the reverse strand, counting down.
CCCGTTTGTCAGTAGCAAGTCATTTTATAAGCCAAGTTAAAAACCTAATGAGCGGCTTTGAAAATTTCAGTAGCGGGTCGCCACAACCTGCACCTGCACCTGTACTTTTCAATACGACAATGAGCACACAGTGGATAAAAGGCGTACTGTTAATTAAAAAAAATTATTACCGATGCGGCGGCACTTTGTAGGTACCCTATATGAAAGTTAATAATATGCACCGTGAAAATTAAAAAAATACAGTTTAATATGATATTTTGAAACTTTCTCTTTTCTGTTTTAACTATACTATCTTATCTAAATCTTACTTGAACAGCGAGCTTTTACCGTTTTCTCGCGGTTCTGAATATTGCAACCCGAGGTCAACGAACCCTTGCTTCATAGAATATAGGCAGTAAAGGCCTCAGGGGAGATGAAATAAAACAATAGGCATTAAGTTTTACAGTCCAGTCGTCGTTAATTAAATGGCTGAACTTATCGCAGTAAAGTTAATGTTGAGAAATAGCAGTATGAGATAATAAAGAAATTAAGGTCGCCGCCTTGCTCATCTAGCGTTTAAGTTTGTGATTATGTAACTTAGCTTGATGAAGGTTTGTGACAAATTTATACGATAATACATACAGATAAAGAATTTTACAGTATACAGTTGTACAAACTTACGAGCTTAGTTTGGAGTAGGCTATTTAATATGTGAAGATATATTTTGATTCCATGTTAAGATATATTTCGGTACAATATCACAAAATCTATTATCTGCCAAAATTCATTCAAATACAATTAATCAATTAATTAATGTAATCAGGGCACTGAAACTGCTGGTACCACTGGTTTGCTGGGATGGTACACGTTTTTGCTTCGAGTTTATCTTCTTATCGCCACGCCTTCGTCAGTGCACCACTTAGGTAAGCAGATTTGGGCCCGAAGATGTCGAATGGAACTCATTGTCAACCAAACACTTCAACCCGTTTTTAATTAATTTTCTATTAATTGAAGCGCTCGTGGCCCCGCGGTCTCAGTGTTCTGTAAACGATCACTGAGTTAAGCAACTTTCACTATGGCTGGTCCTCGGATGGGTGACCACTTTGTGGCATTTACATTTGCGAGCGTTTCCGTGCTTCGGAAGGCACGTTAACCCGTTGGTCCCGGTTGCCAGTAAAATGGCAGTCGTTAAGCCTGGTTGAATGCCTTATGGGTGGCTTGAAAAATTTCAACAGCAGGTAGTCACATCCTGCGTCTGTCTATTTCAACACGGCAATGGGCTCACCACCTATTACGTGGGACAGGAATCCACACGGTGAAAAGTGGGCATATAATATGCCTCTGCCACCCCTTCGGGGATAAGGCGTGATGGATATTTATTTATTTATTTTATTCTATTAATTTAACTAATTAACTAAGTATCTTCACGCTGTATCCCTGACGGTGTGTTCAGAGAAGACAGATCGCCAGGCTTCGCTATCCATGGAAACTTCTTTCGCTTCTTGCAGATTCATCAATGGCTTCCTACACGCATGTCTGGGTATCCGAGTACTTTCGACTTTTACTTTTTTGAGCAATCTGCTCACGTGGTCTTCATATATAAGTCTCGGCCTACCCTGACTCCTACCCTCTAGTTTCGCACAATTATATTCTTCGTTAATCGTTCTTCACTCATTCGATCAACGTGTCCAAACCAACGGAGCACGCCCTTTTACAGCTCAACGCTGACACTTTTATTAAAACCTGCCATATTGCGTATCACTTCGTTATGTAGTCGGTCAAAGTTACGCCGCACAATTTTTGAAGTGATCGCATCTCCACAGCATTCAATTTACTTTCATGCATTCACCCAGGTTTCGCTTCTGTAAAGCAACATTGGCACTAGTACTGCGTTATGAATCGCGAGTCGTGTTTCTTTTACGATGCTTTGTCGCTTTACTAATTGGGATAATGCAGCGTTAACTTTGTCTCCGGCAGCTACTCAATTAATTTCACATGCATATTCCTCATAAACCCACAAAGAAAATGCAAAACGTAATTATTGCCGAAATAAATTTTACTAGATTCTGTGACTCCACACTAGGCAAAAGTATGAGTATCGGATTTGATTACTTGATAACTCTTTTTTCGCTATATTAGTTTAATGTTCTATTTGATACCTTGGTTTTAAAACAGTTTTATTTGCAAATAAAACACCAGTTACAAAGCCAATTATTTTATTACCCCTACCCCTCAATTTCAATCTCCAACCAAACAACAAATGTAATATTGGAGTCTAACAAAACTACTCGTCGAGAAACGAATGGCGAGAGCTTTATCAAGGCTGTGCAATAACGCGGCAGAACCACAAATTATTTTGCTTTTATATCTTGCACTTTATCTAAATAGCTAGAGGCATAGGTCTCGTATGTTCTGTATTACGAGACTGCAATATCTCGAAGAGAATGTACCAACTAATTTGTTTAATGTAAGAACGTTGGTCGAAGTTGTTAAATAAATAAATATAATTAAATAAATACTACATATTCAAATGGCTGAACCACTTTGGATACAATTTAATGTTGGTTTGGTGTGACACTTCAATTCTGTGTGTCAGCTACTGACACTTAGAATTACAGTGTCGGTAACACACGAATAGTGTCTGTAAAAATTAAAGTGTGTGTGACAACAGATGTGGATACGGCTAGAATGGTTTACTTCAGCTTTTTTCATAGTATAATGTCTTACGGTATTCTCCTTTGGGGGAGTGCTGCAGATTTAAATATTATTTTTGTTCTACAAAAGCGGGCTGTACGCGCTATTTATAATTTGGGCTCCAGAGTTTCTCTCCGAGAAAAATTCAAAGAAGTAAATATTCTAACCGTACCATCACAATACATTTTTGCCAATCTTATGTATGTCCAGAAAAATCTATCACAGTTTTCTAAACTCTGTGATAAACATAATATAAACACTAGAAATAAAAATAATCTTTCAGTCCACCACAGTCGACTACATAAGATTGTCGATTCTTTCCAGGGTAACTGTATACGCTTTTACAACAGGCTTCCCTATGACCTGAGAAATTTACCATTAAATAAATTTAAAAAGTTTATTAAAAACAAGCTTTGTGAAAAAGGTTTTTACTCCGTTACAGACTATTTGCAGGACAGGGACGCCTGGAAATGATCTGCTGGCAAAGTGAAATAATATTAAATTGTAAATAGGCCATCAAAAAAAAAGCCTTCCTAAGTTTCTTGCCGGTTCTTCTCAGGTGGGCCGCGTTCCGAACCGGTGGTCGCTTTAAATATTTTAAATAGTGTATGACATTTTGTAAGCGCCGTTTAAATGGTCTATGCAAAATAAAGATATTTTTATTTATTTATTTACATAGGCTACTTTTTATGTAGGGAACAGGTTCTTGTGGGAAACTGGTACTGAAAAACAATACAAAAACAAAAACTGACCATAAATCAATAAATTTTTGAGTTTGAACTTGCATTGTTTAAACAAAATATATGCAATTCTTCTCTATATAAAATATCACTGTGTCAAATTTCAAGGGGTCAAATGTTTTCACTTCACTTATAATTAATTGTAAGAATTTGTAAGAGTTTTGATTCAATACACTATCAACTTCCTACCTACCCCATATCCCCAGACCGCGAACAACAGACAACTATACCAACCATAAGTTTTTTCACATTTTACTCGCTAGAAAAACTACAGATCACATAAGATATTTGTATGGCTAAAATTAATTTCTTACGTAAACGCTAGAGGAGCGAGTGAAATACGAGTATAACTTATTAAAGCACTCATGTCCGGTTCATTATGGCAATAGGCTATCTTAAAGTATTTACCCGGATGGAGACACACACGCAGTGACGATTCGAACAGATTCCATTCTGGAGAAGTGTGTATATTTGTTAAACGTCAGTATCATTGCCGGAAATTCATTCACTTTATAGTGTTTGTGTACATCCTTCTTAGATGTATAGAAATAATATACACTTTCTTTGTCATCTTAGATCATTTGCTTTAAAGTCCTAACTGGATTTGGAGCCACTCAAAACTGTTGGATGCAACTGCCACCTGATTTTTTTTTAATGCCATATGACACTACCCGGAGGAGACGAGGTGTGGAGGCAGAGAAGGCTACATGCGTACCAAACGGCCGGCCGTTTTGTTATGTCAGACTCCTACTGACTAAAAACTCTGCCTTGGTCTCTAGCCCGTGGGCTTTTGAGATCCATCGAAGCGGTCACTCCCTCTGGAGAGGGATGACGCAACGTCACTCGGTTAACGGCCGAGCATACGCTTTAAAAACAATTTAAAGTCGTGACCCCCTAGTGGGGTCCGTCGTGGACTGAGGGGGTTGGAGCGGTTGTACTGCTCGGGCTGCCTAATGGGGCTGAGAGGGCACCAGTTTCCTGAGCTGCACGAAGGCGTGCTAGGTCACCGGTTAGTTCGTTAGGAGTGTCGAAAAGTGCGTGACGCGGTCTTCTCGTGACATGAGGGCTGTGTGAGAGGATATGACGCGGTTCGTAGTCCGCTGCTTCTTTTATCAAAGGATTTGAGTGTAGCTGTGAGATACTCTTGTATCGTGGGGAGGTTTAGGTCTCTGTGGAGATCTGCATTGCGAACGTACCATGGAGCATTAGCCGCTCTGCGGCAGAAGTTATTCTGGATGACCTGTAACTTCCTTAAGTGAATTGGTTTGGCGTGAGCAAAGACTGGGGAGGCGTAGGTAAGGACTGGGCGTATACAAACCTTGTAGAGTGTTCGCTTATTTCTAAGGGACATTCTACTTTTCCTACCTAGCATGTATTGCGCCGTCTCGTCGATAGATCTACTTGACCTCTCTAATTTTCTTTTCCTTGATCCATTTATTTTATTTTTTATACATTCTTCTTGTAGAACTTTTACCGAACAACATAGTAATCATATTCTGTAGGCTTAAATAATTATTTTTGAACAGATGCGTTGAGACAAAATGTACACAATATGTGTATAGCTATAGGTACTGTCTCATTTGTCAGTATTACAGTGAATACATTAACATGAAGGTACGTAACTGCTTTTACACGCAAATGATGTCCATAATTTCACACTAAATTTTCTTTACGCTCTTGGAATTTACCGCAAACCCTTTTGTAACCATGTTTTAGTAACTATTTCTATTACATACATCCAAATTTCAAACGGCTATTAACAGGTACTTGTGACTGAAACTTGCTAAATGAACTTACTTTGAAGAGTTGAAAGTCTCCGACATTCTCAACATAAAACTTTTGAGCGCTTCCTTAATTTGTGCTTTTAGTACCTTTTCAGACTTTTGTAATGGCCGTAACATCATTTATCAATTCGATAGCGAAATTGTTCCTGATGGGAAGTTAATATTAACAGAACGGTCGCTCAGATTTATTTTTCTCTCTTTAATACGTTGAGAGTCTGATTAATGTTTAAATAATGAAAGTCAGTAGTTTGGTTAGAAAAGGTTCTATAGTATTTTGTTAATTTTTACTATGCTTCACCAGCGCTAGAAACCGCATACCCAGTGCTAGACGGCTTTAGTGCTGGTAACTCCTCGAAAGGATGTGTCAAGGTCAGTCAGGCAGTCTTTGGCTAACACCGCAGCGTCTGGTTAATATCTTCCGGCGCAGCCAGCCAAAAGCATATATCAATCAATTAAAAAGATAAATTCGATACGTTTTAGATACATGGACTGTAATTGAGTAAGGAGGTGAGCCTCCTTACTCAATTACAGTCCATGTATCTCTCTTGATCCAATGATATGCACTCATGCAGCGAGCCGACGAGAGTCTTCGTTTTAAGTCCACTGGTACGGGAAAAATGCTATCGATGTCCGACCGTTCGTCCATTCAGTCTACAGGTCGCATTTTTCATTGGATTTGCATGCAACTTTTCATGGACAAGCCTTGATATAGCCAAAAACGTTTAGAGAGGGGGTTTTTCGATCGGGGGGGAAATGGAGGCAGGGGAGGGGAAATGGTCCCGTAATGGTTGGCAAGAGCACTCAAAACGGTATGGGGTGATATAGGCTTGAAGTGTAACCAAAAAAATGTTTACCCTTTTTCCTCAATTTAGTCCGAATTCTATGGTTCACAGAACCACTAGTTTCTTTTTTATCAATACTACTAACTCTGCTTGGTTAATTGGTTGGTCGGCTAATGATATTCCTTTTATGAAATAATATAATAAATGACGCCTAATGTAACATAATTTGTAGGAAAAAATTATGTTAGCGTTACGTTCACTGAATATCACAACGCATTTTCAATAACATTGATTGGGAACGAAAGCGCTTTTAGATTCAATACGGAAAGTAATATAGCTGGACAGTGATGAAGTGCTTCTATGTCGTTATCGATAAGAGATCGTGACGCCATGACTGCAGAATTAAAGTTTGTGCATTTCAAAATGTTCCAGATGAGACTTCAATAAAAATAAATGTTGTCAATGGATATCAGCCCTAATGCAGAATTGTGGCGGATAAGACGGGTTAATTTAAGCTGCTACGAGTATATTCTGGTCTACATACATACCTACATATTATCACGCCTTTAACCTCGAAGGGGTCGGCAGAGGCATACTATACGCCCACATTTCACCGTATACATTTTTGTCCCAAGTAACCGGTGGTGAGTCCATTTGATAGGTGCAGGCTATAGCGACCTACTGTTGAAGTTTTTCAAGCCGCCCATAAGGCTTTCAACCAGGCTTAACGACTGCCATATTCTCGTCTGTGGCATCATATTGCTTTGGATGTGTTTTATTTCACTGCATCTGCTTTCAAATAAAAAAAAACCACTAGGAAATATTTCTAACAGATTTGTTTTAGGAGCCGTTCAAATAAGATGTAAGAATGGCAAAGGATGAATATAAAAGGTTTAAGCGTGTTGCAAAAGAGGTGATAAAAAGAAAGAAGAAGGATGACAGAGACGATTTTGACAACAGGTTATCTGATGATTTCCAAAAGAATATAAAATTCTTTTGGAAATCCATAAGAACAATGAGAGCTCAACAGACAACATCGCAGCTCACCCATATCAGAAACCATGATGGCAGTGTTGTGAAAGGTGAAGAATGTGTGTTCAAAAGATGGAAGGAATATTTTGAAAGTTTATTTGAAAAAGAGGGTATGCAAGCACAGACACATTGCTGGGAAGTAAGTGAAAGCGGCAATAAAAGTGATATAAGTATAGAAGAAATTATGGAAGCATTGAATAGTATGAAACTAGGCAAAGCTGCGGGAATTGATAGGATTTCTGTCGAGATGCTGAAAGCGGGACAGTGCGTTGTAGTTTGCCAGCTGCACCGCCTTTTTAACCTTTGCGGGAGGGGTGGTAGCGTACCAGAAGATTGGTGTAAAGCTGTCATCGTACCGCTGTATAAAGGAAAAGGGTCGCAGCAAGAGTGCAAAAACTACCGCGGCATAAGCTTGCTCAGCATCGTCGGCAAATTGTATGCGAAAGTGTTGATAAAAAGAGTGATGAATGAAACTGAATGGAAAATGTGGGATGTGCAAGCAGGATTTATGAAAGGAAGAGGATGCACGGATCAGGTCTTTTCCTTACGATGTGTAATTGAAAAACTTTTGACGAAGAGTCAAAAAGTTTATTGCGAATTCGTAAACTTGGAAAAGGCCTATGATAGAGTGGTGAGGAATGAACTGTGGTCAACATTGTCCATGTATGGAGTAAGCAGCAACTTGATACGAGCACTGAAATCTCTATATGAGGGATCCAGTGCTTGTGTCAGAATCAACGGAGCTTGCACAGACTTTTTTCACATCGAAAAAGGTGTGAGACAGGGTTGTGTAGCGTCACCGTGGCTGTTTAACCTATACATTGACAGGTGCTTGAAAGAACTGCAAGAAAGTGCGTATGGTTTAAAAATGACTGATCTGACTATCAAATGTCTTCTTTACGCTGATGATCAGGTAATACTTGCATCATCAGCGGACGAGTTGCAGTTGATGGTTAATATTATGCATGATGCGCTGAAAGGCAAAGGAATGAAAGTGAATGTAAATAAGACGAAAGTAATGGTTTTTGAAAGAGAGAAAAACATGACAGATTGCTCGATTTTTGTGTAAGAAAAAAGAGTGGAACAAGTGAATGAATTTATATACCTAGGCTCACAATTTGCGAGAGATGGAAAGTGTGATGATGACATTGAAAGAAGGGTTTTGGCTGGCAATCAAGTAAATGGAGCAATGTACACCTTTATGGGCACCCAGAACGTGTCTAAAAAGGCAAGACTGGCTGTGCATAGAGAAGTGCTTGTCCCTACACTAATATATGGCAGTGAAAGTTGGGTATGGCAGAAGAAGCATAGAAGTAAAATTAATGCAGTAGAAATGAGGAGTCTGCGAAGTATAGCTGGGGTGAAATTGATAGATAAAGAAAGGAACAGCGTGATAAAGGAACATTGCGGTATGACAGAAGACGTAGTGACTAAGATAGAAAAAGGGATGCTTAGATGGTTTGGACACGTGGAGAGGATGGATGAAAATAGACTGACCAAGAAAATTTATGCGGTGAGAGTAAATGGGCGAACTGGTAAGGGTCGACCTCGACGTACATATACCGATCAAATTGAAGATCTTTTGACAAAAGGCCAGGTCAAGAGTACTCTTAATCGGCGAGCGTGTATGAAAACATTTATGAAAGTTGACGAAGCGAAAGTTGTATGCCAGAATCGTAGCAAGTGGAAAGCCATAGTCTCTGCCTACCCCGATGGGAGACAGGCGTGATGATATGTATGTATGTATGTAAATATTACGTAAGCACTATTTGGGGTCTTTGTTTTGCTAATTTTGGATGACATGGGGGGTAGGGGAGTCCATATGATGATTACGTCATCGGTAGTTATTTATTTAAACTCTATGTACAAACATATTCTACAACGGCGGACTTAATGCCAACGGCATTTTCTACCAGTCAACCTTAGGGTGGTGCAGAGAGTTTCTAGGTAGATGCATACAATGTGAAAAATATATACTATGGTACATAATTCCATAGATAAATAACAATAAACATTATATTACAACATATATTTAAACACAAATACAAATATTATAACTATATAATACATACAATATTACCCAATATAAATATATACTTATTTACATAATTAATACTTAAACTTACTGAGATGATTCTGCCAATAGTTGTGCATTTTGCTTGCCTACTTTTATTTTAAAAATGTTTCGGCTGGTAGACATCCTACATACATACATAGATTATAGACTCTCGGATATGGCAGGAGTGTACTCTCTCGGAGTGTCAATATGGGTTTTGCCCTGGTCATGGGACCACGGACCCTGTTTTTGCCCTGAGGGTTGTCGCAGAGAAATACAGGTCGAAGAACACGCCTCTGCACTGTTTGTTTCTAGACATGCAAAAGGCCTTCGACTGTGTCGGTCCACTGCGGTCCAAAGGGGTTCCAGAGGTCTATATTGACACTATCCGGGACACTATACGCCGCACAATTTTCGAAGTGATCGCATCTCCACAGCATTCAATTTACTTTCATGCATCTGCTGACATACCCAGGTTTCACTACCGTAAAGCAAAGTTGGCACTAGCACTGCGTTATGAATCGCCATTCGTGCTTCTTTTACGATGCTTTGTCGCTTTACTAACTGGGACAAAGCACCGTTAACTTTGTTTCCGGCAGCTACTCGCCGTTCTACATCCGAATCACATCTTCCATCCGCGCTAAACATACTTCCTAAATACGTTCCTGGTTTACCCTAATCTCGCATTTAGTTCTTACGTCACCTCTTTCAAAAACTAGAACCTTAGTTTTACTTGCATTCAAGCGGAGACCCTTACTTTCACACCCCTCTTTCATATTGGTGACTAATGCCTGTAGGTCGGCTTCTGATGAGGCCATGAGCACCGCATCATCAGCGTACAGCAGACAGTTTACTGTAAAGTCACCCAAATTCACACCCATATTAAAATCTTTCAACTTCTGCAGGCAACTGTCCAGATACACTATGAACAGCCAGGCGGACATGACACATCCCTGTTTGACGCCTGTACAGACATCAAAAAGAGGTGACACATCCCCCCCTACTCGCACGCAAGCCTTACAGTCCCTATAAAGCGACTGTATTGCCCGCAGTAGCGAGCCGTCCACACCATATCCTGGCAGCAAGTCCCACAGCGTTTCTCTCACAACGTTATCAAATGCTTTCTCTAGATCCACAAAAGCACAGAAAACCTTCTGGCTAAGAGCCAGAAACTTTTCCGCGATCATGCGGAGAGAAAACACTTGATCCATGCAACCTCTTCCACGTCGGAATTCGCATTGAGCCTCCCATAAATACCTTTCAGACTTTTCTTGCATTCGTGCTGTTATAACCTTTGCATACTCCTTACTAGCTAAGCTGACCAAGCTGATCGCCCTGTAGCTGGAGCAGTTTAGGCGCGAGCCTTTCCCTTTGTAAATAGGTACTACAACTGCTACTCGCCAGTCATCTGGGACCTCACCCGTCCGCAGTGTGTCCCAGACACGCGACCCACCGTACTTGATCATCTCAGCAGTAACTCTGTCTTTTCCCGCAGCCTTTGCACATTTCATACTTCTTATAGCTTGTTCTATTTCTTTCATACTAATGACTTCAATGACATCGGGATCCGGAGCATCGAAGTGAGCTCCACTTCCCGATGTGGCATCTCTGTCTTTTCTTGCATACATCTTTCCATAATATTCACTCCATCTCTGCAGGACGTCAGTTTGGTCTGTTAGGACGTCATTGTTAACACTAAGCACTTTATTCATACTGCAGATTGCCGAACAACTCCGGGTCTTGCCTACCTCTTTCCAGAAGAGCTTGGCATTATCCCGGAAATTGGACGACAACCTTTCATCCGCTTTCATTCTGCACCTTTCACGAGCTTCTTCTATCAGTGCCTTCGTGTTAACTTTCTGCAGCTTGTATCTCTCTTTCATATTAAAATCATTCCGCGAGGCTAAGTAGTCTAGCCATGCTTTCTTCTTCATTCGAACTGCTTCTTTCACTTCCTCATTCCACCATGCATCACGCTTATTACTACTGCCTCTTTTCGTTTCTCCACACACTTCCACAGCGGCATTTATCATACTGTCCCTAAGGTTCTGCCATACACTTTCCACATTCTCACTGCTTACATTGACGTCGCCAAGCTTTTCGGCAAGATGGGGATTCGAGATATGGATGTGATCTATCCAGGTATCTGGCACTTCTATGTTGTGATATTTACTTTTTTACATGAATGGCAACCCTCACGTTGTCTATGTTTGAGAACGAAACGCATTTTCCTAGATTCCCGCAAATAATGCAAACGTTTAGGTAGTCGCTATAGAACCGATTAGGGGAATTACCGCCTCATCCACCAAATCGTCACATCGAGAAAGGTCCATAAAAAATTAAACACGCACACTGATAGGAAAGTTAGACCTGTAAGAGTCGCTGCTCGTCGTGCTAATGATGTGCATTATTCAAAATTTAGAGCACCATGATGTTGAATGGCTCGATGAGAACGACGTAGACATTCCAAAATCGGATGAAAGTGAGCAGACTCACAACACTGAGCAGCAATCCAATGTCATCGAAAACTTAGAATCACGGATTCGGGTTTCATGGCCTGAAGACTGTTAATTTGAATTTAATATGTGTACCAAAAATTTAAAATAAGTTTGTTATGTTCGTAAGATTATAATATTTTTGTCCTTTACTCTATGTACTGTATCTGTAAAATCGAATCTCTATCCAAAATCTATTTTTTTTATTTTTAAAATTATAATTATAACATTATAATTATAATATTAAAAAAATCATTTATAATTGAAAATGTTTACATAAAAATGGAGGGAGGGGGTAAGAGCTTTGCTTACTTTTGCTGACAAACGGGATGGGGAGGTAAATAATTGTAATACTTCTGCTTACGTAATATTTGAACGGCCCCTTACGAAAAATCGTTAATTCTACTTTTATAGATTTTTTGTTTCCATGGGAGTTCTAGTTACTTAATTAACGTGTTAATATTAGGAATTACTTTCAGACTGAATTGGTACGACTAAGTACCTATCTGTTCAGTATTCAGTAAGACGTACCTACTAAGATGTTCATTTGAAGACGATTGTAGATCTAGATCGATTTTTGGTCCTGATCGTTATTTGATTAAAAGTACCTAACAACAAATTGTAAGGGTTATGTCGGAATAATATGTACCTCTGTTGAAGTAATATATAGGTACACTAGTCACTTAGGTACTTCTTTAAAGATCAAATTTGTTTAATTTCTTGCATTGCTCATTAAAAGTGGCTCAATTTAAACCATCATATGCCTAAATCAATATATAGAACACTTATCGATAAATACGTTTAAAACTTATCGAATTGAATCCATTCACCCTCCCCTTTCCTTACCAAACGTTTCTCGTCAAATATTTGTTTCAATTAGGCGTCTCAGAGGTCCCTCCTTGACAAACAAATGATGATCGGTATATCACAAGTGATGTACCTACAAATGATATTGCGAAACGGTTTTACTTTGATATCAAACACTGCTATTGGATTTTATATTGAAGCAGAATTTATGTTGATTGTGAATGTATTCAATGTTATTTGTTATCTGTGTGTACAATTTTTATTTTATTTCAGATTCATCCCGAATAATTCTGTGAACTAATTTCCATTAATCTATTTCATATCTTTTTTTTTTCTTCTTTAAATATAGCGTTTCACAAGCAATAAATATTAGACAGAAGATTCTTAACTTCAACTTGACTTAACGACTGCCATGTTACTGGCAACCGGGACCAACGGCTTAACGTGCCTTCCGAAGCACAGTAACGCTCGCAAATGTTAATACACATAGTGGTCACCTATCCTTGACCAGCCTTAGCGAAAGTTGCTTAACGCAGTGATCGTATATAAAACACTGAGTCCGCGGGACCACGGGCCCGAACTAGCTTGTGCTTGGCTATATTAACACGAAAATGGGCTCACCACCTGTTAGGTGGGACAAAAATGCTTTCGGTGAAATGTATATAATTATGAACCCCGGCGTTATACATGAAAGTAGAAGAAGCGAAAGTGGTATGTCAGGATCGTAGCAAGTGGAAAACTGTAGTCTCTGCCTACCCCGATGGGAAACAGGCGTGTTAATCTATACTAATATTATAAAACTGAAGAGTTTGTTTGGTTGAACGCGCTAATCTCAGGAGCTACTGGTGGGATTTGAAAAAATCTTTTTGTGTTAGATAGCCCATTTATCGAGGAACGCTATAGGCTATATATCATTACGCTACTACACGGGGGAGCAGAGCAGTAGTCATAAATGTCGACAAATCAGGCAAATTTTTATGCATCATTGTAGAATTTACAAGCGACGGGATTGAATAGGTGCGACGGGAGGTCGAAATATGCCACGGGCGAAGCTGTGGGGGTTATCTAGTATGTAATATGTATGTATGAAAAGTAAAAAGTAAAATAACTGTTGACTTAATTTCAAATTACGGTTTAACCTCGGTATACCTATCCATACATTTATATCTTCACTGTCTCTCAATGCCGCTTTGGAAATCGGTTCTAGTTCAAACGAAGCAACAGTCTTTACTTCAGTCTTGAGAAATTACTTCGGACAGTAAAAAAATAAGTCCCTATCTACAACAATGTTGCCAACATTTTAAAATCCGATTTGTTGGAATGGAACCGTAAGATGGAAATTTTTCCTTCCAACTTTTGCACTCGGCCCATTATTATTTTTCTGTGATCGTTGCTTCCCTAGAGGAGGCGTTAATTAAACGAGACTTGAGACTTAAATTACTTCAAGTATATTTTTTTTAAATCACGTCTCTTTGTTGACGACTAACTTGGTTTAAAATTGTCTGGGAAATTTTGATATGTGATAATTTTGAATTTTGACATAGTTTTTACGGTAATTTACGTAGGTTTGTGGAGTTAAAAAGTATTTATAATGTTAGCAGTGTAGGCTTTAAAGCTTTTTTAAAATACTGTGGGACATTTTTTTGTGCATGTTGAAAAGAACAAAGTTAGGTACAGGTCTCGTAATTTTCTGTGACAACCAAACCCAAAAACTGAAAATTAAGACATTTCGCTTTATTTATCAGACATGCCTCTATCCCCGAAGGGTTGGCAGGGGTACATTTTACGTCCACTTTTCACCCTTGGCATTTTTGTACCATGTAACATGTGGTGAGCCCATATTGCAGTGTTGAAATTGTGTGTCAACCTGCTGTTGAAATTTTTAAAGAAGCTTATAAGATTTCTATCTTGGTTTAATGACTGCCATGTTACTGACAACTTGGAATATTAGCTTAGCTAGCCTTCCGAAACTCGTGAAATGCCATAAAATGATCACACGTCTGTGACCAATCACCTATAGCGAAAGATGCTTATCGCAGTGATCCTTTATAGATTGAGTTAGTGGGGCTACGGGCGCTCAATTATTATTATTATTTATGTACTATTTAGGTGGCGAAATCATATAACATTAAAACATATATAAGATATCAGTTGTAAAATAATTATATCCGTTATCTAGATCCCACAGCACAAACTTTTATAAGCTTAGGTTGGGCTAGCTGGCGCTGTGAAAAAAATATCTTTCACAATCTTAATTCATAAAAAAATCTCATTTTAACCCGTTTGTAAATTACCTATTATAAATCACAAAGTACAACAACACAACAACATTATTACCACTGCTAAGTTACTGGTTACAGCACTTGAATGTGAACTTTCTGCCAAGTAATAACTTGAGAAGTTGATACAGTTGATAGTATCACGAAACAGCGAGCGCCTATTAAAGTTTAAAGTACAATGCGCTTCACGTTTGTATATTGCTTTATTTTAACCGACAGGCGTTCCATACGAACTGAATAAACCTGTTTAAAGCTTTTTTAGAACAGTTTTGTGTATTAATTATATTACAACTCTAATAAGGGATGTTTATCTTTTGTCTGAATCCCATAGCACAAACTGTTTTAGCGTAATTTGGGCTAAATGTTGCTGTTTAAAAAATATCTTCCGATTATTTATGTTGTTTTAACCTTTTTTAGATTTTTTCTTCAGTATAGTTTATGTTTCTTCCTTTTTAATTACAGGTAACAATAATTATTCATTAGTTCAAGCTGTAAGCTGTATTCGGATTAAGGATTAATGCGTAAGTAAATAATAGTTGCTTTTAACATATTGTTTCCAATTGAAAATGGGAATTAAAAATCCAATTGGACTGGAATTTACTGAAACGTCGTTTTCATATAAATAAATATCCATCACGCCTTTTTGAAACGTCGTTTTCAAATATCAACAAATGTATCGTTTATTATTTTAATGTAATACGCGTCCCCCAACGCTCACCAGCCTCTAACCCTAAAATCCTACATAACCGAAAAAAACATTTAGCCGTCTCATACTAAACAATAACGACGGTAATCCCTATAATAATACTCATCAAATATAACGATACAGTCATTAAATATAGTCCCCGAAGTAATTATTATGCTATACACACGTACCGCTCATATGTTAATGTGGTTTTCCTTTGAGGTAACAAAGGACCGGTTCGGCAGAACCGTGCGTATCGTGAGAGGCACCATAATAAATTTGCATGGAGATATAGGTAGAACCTATTTAGGAAGGTACTTTGTGCTTGTTAATTCTGAATAGATAGTTATTATTTGGCAACATTGAGTTTGTTCTAATTTAAAGTTAGATTTTTTTTGTATTGTCGCAGTGGAAGTTCTACATTCAACTGGCACGCGATGAATAGTGACCAAAGAAATCTCAATACCAAATCGATAGAAATTTCATGCGCCGCTCATATCATTATTATAATTAAATTATCAGGAACTTAAGTCGCACATTTTCATTAACTCTGTCACAGGGGCGCAACAGATTTATCTTCGCCTAGGACCACCGGCCTCCATGACCAGGAGCCTGATAACGGAGGGTGGGTTGCTCGCCGCCGCCGTCGCCTGACAAGACCCGAATCCTCCCCAAAGAAGCGGGATTACACCTGGACCCCCAAAGACTGTATCCGCGTTGGCGGGTAAAGTGCTGGGAGCCCTGAGGCTATCCTTCCGAGGGCTCACCCCGACCATAGACAGATGGAAGAAAAACGTTTTGTCGTTAGGACATATCAGGACAGGCATATCATCCATGAGGATTTTCAAACGTGAAAAAAAACTATGTCACGTCGGTATTACAAACAAATATTCTTTCCTTTTTTTAATACTCTACTATCCATATATTTTAAAGATAAGCTGCAATTTATCTGAAATTTACACCCCCTAGAGCTTTTGCCCAAGCCGTTTTAAACTGGAATCCAAATCTTTGACTCTTGACTCTAAAACATAGGCTTTAGAGTCTGAACCCTGAATTTCTGACCTCAAATCTGCGTCCATTGACTCTTAACCCTGAAGCCTGGATTTGTACTCTTTGTCGTGGAACTATAGACCCTAGAGCCTGGACTCTGGAGCCTTGGTACTAAAGTCTAAATCAAAGATCTTGGAGCCCAGACTCTAGACTTCGGATCTTGGAATTCATACTCATGACCCTGGGCTCTGGTTGTAGTCAGAATAATATAAATACTTTCATTTGTCTTATAAGCTTTCAACTCCAGAAATTTAGAGTCGAAGGTTGTGGATTGAGTCGAAAGTTCGGGGTCCTAGGCCTTTTATATTATGTCGGTAAAATACTGGACCGAGTTCAAATTGTTAGAAGGTTCTCCTCATGTTTGCGCATCTTCTATAAATATACTATGGAACGTGGCCGTGGTACTTTAAAAGATATTCATCTGATTTAACTTGGAAAAACATTTTAAATTAAAGCATGCCTCAACCACTGCTCTAATACAATTTATGGTAGCGTCTGGCAGAACCAGTATTTAGTGAATTGCTAATTGTAGCTATTTTTTCCTTCCCTGGCTTTTACCGACTAACAAGGATAATTAAGTAAGGTTAGTGAGTCTCTATAAAACTAAAGGACTGATAAATTGGTCTAACCTAATTGTTCCTGCTCTGGAAACTTAACTAAACTTGATATAATTATATTATTTAAAACTTGCTGTCCCCAGTGTTTCTTCTTCTCGTAGATAGTTACTTAGAACATCTACAGTATGGGGATCTTCAAAAGGGGTCTTAGAAGGATTTTACAGGGTCGGCAGCGCGAATGCTACACCTCTGTTGTGTTGCAAACGTCTATTGGCTACAGTCTACTAACCACTTTTCATCAGGTGTTCCGTTTATACTTGTCTGCTACCTCAGTGGTATTAGAAAGATTTCCAATGGCTAACTAACCGAACTACTTAAATCTTTTCGATGATGATCCATTGATTACCTGTATAAACTTGTATTTGCGGCCTAAAAGATTTAAGGCTATAAAAGGCTATACTTACAACTTTACTGTCACTTCTTGTGTTCTTTAGGTATAAGAGCCATTTCACAAAATTTTAACTGTAAACGGTATTGTTGGGTTCACATAATCGTGAATGCGGTTAATTTTTTTTAATCAGGATTTTCAGTAAGTACTTTAGACATCGCTCAGTTTATCAGTCATACCAAATTCTCCGAAAGTCTGGCAGAGATACTAGACGCCCACATTTCATCGTCTGCATTTTAGTTCCACGTAACAAGTTGTGAGACCATTACCGTATTAAAATGGAGAGCCGCAGGTTGTGGCGACATGCCATTGAAATTCTTCTAACGTAGGCTTTCAACTTAGCTCTTAACGATTGCCATTACTGGCAACCGGCAAACACCTTCAGAAACACAAAAACGGATTTAAGACATGTTTTAACAAAAACCTTTCATCGATTTTTGGAACGAAGTTCCTTACGGCAGGCTTGGAGGAGATAGGGATTTTGCTGCGCGACCGAACTGAAAAAAATGTGATAGTAAAACCGTAAGAAAATGCGTGGAATAAAACAAAATGAGACGTGCGCAGGCGCGACAGTCGTTTGTATTGCAAATTGTGTCGATTCTACATTAGCCGAATGAACTTCGTTCCTACCTGGTGTCCCACGACACCACATCTTTTTTATTGATTATGCATGTATATCAAGTGTTTTTAAATTACCTACTTAATTTACTTAGTCATAGTTCTGTATTGTATTGTTATCGAACTTTATTTCATGTAACTGATTTATAAAGGCAACTAAATTAAATCCTTTTTACTGTCACAATCTTCCCAATGAGGCACCATTCCCACTGCATAATTCCGGCTGCGATTAAAATCGATTAAGTTGATTCGGAAACAGGGGCAGTCGGCACTTAAAAATAATTCACAGTCCCCTACATTACCCTCTTTAAAATGCAGGAAATACTTTTGCAACGATTTTCTACGTATTTTCATTGTAAACTTTCTTTCCGAATTGTTTGGTTGCAGATTTGTTGGGCTTTGGTAAGTGTTTTTTAATTAAATTATTTTGTTAATTAATTATTAATTCTAACCTCGTATTGAAAATACAATCAGTTCGAGGTTAGAACGATGGCACCTTTTATTAAGTGTAATTATTGAGCATCAGAAAATGAATAATCTATTAGTAAGTAAGTAATTCGTTCTTATATTCAAAGGTCTTTTTTCATCTATACTATTTATTTGTTTGGTTATATGCGCTAATCTCAAGAACTAACGGTTGGATTTGAAAAAATATTTTTCTTTTCGATAGCCCATTTATCGAGGAAGGCTATAGGCTATATATCGTCACGCCGTGCGGGGGAGGGGGGCGGGTGTCACCTAGTAATTATATTTATGTTTTTAATAGCGGCCTCGCCTAGGGTTTGGGCGTTATCCTGCTTCTTTGGGAGACTACTTGCCACTTAGCTCTTGAATTTTGACTTTGATAGGAGCGACTGCGTCTGACCTCCCTCCCGCAATTTACTTAGACACCAAATATCTTAGGCCTGAGAAACCTTCTATATTGCTATCTTGGGTTCGATTCCCACCCAGAATAAAACTGTGTATGATGACCACGATTGTTTATTCTTTGTCTGGGTATTATTTATCTATAATATAGTGTATTTAGAAATATATAAGTATGTTAATCAGTCATCTGGTTTTATAGTACAAGCTCTGCTTAGTTTGGAATCAGATAGCGTCGTGTGAGTTGTCCCAACGATATTTATTTATTCATTTCAAGAATTGTTTAAAAAGAAACGTTTCTTAACTACCTTCCGCTATGACAAAATCTATTATGAGTAAACAGTTCTCAAGGTTGTCAAATAGAAATCAGTTTTGCAATTAGTCAGTTTCTAATAATTTAGTTAAATAAACTTATTTAGTGATACTTTTAAAGATACACTTTCAATCATGTAGACGTTGTACAACAATACCTATTTCGTTGATTTATTTTACTTTTTAACCTTCATTCCCGGAGTAGTTAGCAGAGGCATAAGGTAAGCCCACATTTTGACCATTAGTATTTTGTCCCACCCAAATTAAGGTTTCGACGAATTACTATTAACTTTTTTTTAACGGTTGCCATGTTACTGGCAACTAGTACCAATGATGGCCGCTCTCTACCTCCTCTGCTCCACGTTGGGCGCCATTGTGACGTAGAAAGGGTAGGCTGGGAGTGAATTTAGGGTGACTTACGCAAAGAGATATAAGAAATATGCATTTACAAGTACATGAGCATTTATTCGGCTAATTAAGCGTAATACAAAGCAATAAGAAAATATTTAGAATTAACATTTTAGAAAAAGCTAGGGCGATAGAACAAGAGGGATGGGTTCGGTAGGCTAGATTGATGAGACGTGTCCCGAGATAAAGTGGGAGACGTCACCTTGTTGAGCAGCTGCAGCAGTTCTCTGCTCGGGTCGAGGACCGCCAGAGCGGCCCGTTATATAAGGTGCCGCAGAGGACGCAAGGTCACGGGGACAATGCTCCGCTACTGGCTCGCGCGCTGGCTGCAGGTAGCCATGACGTCACAAGAGGGGCGCTCGAGAGCGGTAGAGGTGTGGGCTAGATTCTTTAGCTCTTTCGGTAGATCCGGCGTGGTCGCTTTTCCGGCTGCCCCGAGACGGACCCCTCCATTCTGGGGTGCCCCTTGCCGGCTCGCAGTGATTTAACCTCAGGCCTACACTGCAAACAGGTTTTAAGGTGAACCGGAACACCACGGGGTTTAGTGGGTGTAGGACGGCCCCTCTCTATGGGCCGGGAGCCCCACACACCGTCCGTCCATGGCATCCAAGGCATTCCCAAGGTTTATAATAACACGTAGAGTAAATAAAAGCAATAATTTAGGCGCGTTGAAAGATACCACTTTTTCACCAAATGCATGAAGTTAGAGCAAGATGCTTGAGCTTTGCTTAATTTTCAACCAACTGGTTCCAAAATTTCAACTTTGCGAATTAAACGCGACTCAACACTATTAAGCAATAATACCTCGACCAAGTTATTAGTCAACATTAATCTCATTTTCCTGCCTCAATAGGATATGCGGGAGATTAATTAATACGCGATAAATTAATCGTTCACATAACACGTACTGTAATTAATGAAGACGTGCATAATTAATCCATAGCTACGGAATTTATGACATATATCATAAGGAATCTACTTGCATATATTCATATCACGCAATTTTTCCAGAGAGGGCAGAGGTATGCTCTATATGCCTATATTTCATCACTTGTATTTTGTCTCATGTGGTACCTCTATTGCCGTGTTGAAATGGACACTTCGGAGCATCGAACGCTCGCAAATGTAAACGTCACAACCATTACCACCCATCCTCAATACTGACCTTTGTGTAAGATGCTTAACGCTATGATCCTTATACAAAACTAAGCTACGGGCACTTCAAACTTCTTACATAATAAAAACATTGACAAAACTGCAATAACCGAATATTCGTTTGACTACAAAACCCGGGAATGCTACTCATAACCATAGCGCTCATAACAAACACAATATAAGATTATGCTTTTATTGTGATGTCGCCTCTAGTGACAAACGCACTTCACAGATGAAATATGAATAGGATGGAGAACGGGGTGAAATTTTATGACGCCTCTACGGAAAATATATCATTGCTGTTGTAATATACTTTAGTATAAACAAATAAAACTTGAGAATAAACATTCAAATTTATACGTTTGTAACAGACTTAAAGAATGAATAAGTAAAAAATATTTTTTACTAAACACATCCCCAGCTAGCTCATATTAATAACCTCGGTCTTCCTCTCTTTCATCTGAAATTAATAAAATAAAGAAAAAATATATAAAAACGTAATTTGAACCGTGTGTTAAGGCGTTAAATGGGCGTTAACAGGTTCAGACCCCACTTCAAAGTATACACACAATAATAACAGAATATTCTATTATTATATAATATTTTGCCCTGTTGATTTTGCCAATTTAAGACTGAAATTGAACATAAAAGTTCAACGTTGTCATTCGGTAGTTGTGATATTAAAGGTCGGTCCGATTATAGAATAATAAATTTAAAATGAATGAAAAGATAAAAAATATTTTAATAAAGATGTAAGAAAATAGCACAAACAATATTTAGACATCATTATCTACCAAATTCAATTTGATATTTGCGGGAGCTTTGTATGTTGTGAAAATTTTAATTGGAATAACCTTAAGGGCAGAAAATGTTGCCGACTTTAAAGATATTTTCTTGTTCTGAATAGGAAATCAATTAAACTCTTCTATCTTATCTTAATCTTAATAAAATTATAAATGCGAAAGTTCGTATGGATGTTTGTTACTCTTTCACCTAAAAAATACTGAATAGATTTTTATGAAAATTACAATAATATAGCTTAAACATCAGAATAACACATAGGCTACTTTTTATACCGGGAACAGGTACTTGTGGGAAACGGGAACGGAAAACCTTCTCTACGCGGGCGAAGCCGCGGGCGACAACTAAATTATAATAGGAAGCCCTTTCGATCGCATAATCTTTTTCAGCATAATGTACTTTGGCATAACAGTTTCAGCATAAAGTTTTCTCGCATAAATTATGATAGGCAGAGTGTTATAAACGCATAATGGTTGTATTGGCATAACTTTAACTTGCTCTATTTTTTTTAACCATAAATTTAATTTACATACATGTAAAGGGTATAATTGTTATACGCCTAAAGATAATTTATCATAAAATACAAAATGCATAATGGAGGTATGCATAACCGTTTAAATCATAAATGAATAATAGATTTGACTAAGAATATTTAAGAAATGATAAGACACCATTGTAAATAATCATCTCACTCATAGCCAAGTTTGTAAGCTGTAACATATGAAATGATATTTTAAGTGTTATAAATTTTAGACTACTCTTGAGCAAAGTCGTAAATGGGTCGAAGACGAGTGAAGCTAGGAGGAGTGTTAGGTTACTTGTGACCACAACGCGCAAGCCGAGCGAATGAATCGAGCGTGCCGCGGCAGCGTCCGTCGATGCGCCAGAACTGAATCGCTCGTTTTAATCTACCTACTTCTTTTTGTATTTTATTTATATATTCTATATATAAGTGTTGACATTTTGAACTTCAGTGTAGGGACTATCGACATTTTTAATCAGTGGGCATTTCAATCTCAGACAGCGATATAAAAATAAAAATATGTACTCGTTAACATTATGGTATTCTATATATATATATATATATATGACTTGTAATCTTTATGCCATAGAGTGTTATGCCAATAAATGTTATGATTAGTAATCATACATACAGTACATTATTATAAAGAAATTATGGGAAAATAAAGTATTCCAAATGATTTATGCTGTTTAAGCGTTATGCGAAACGAAGAGTATGCCAAAAAACGTTATGCAGTTTTAAGTTATGCCTTTTAAATTTATGCAACCCAATACAGACCCGATAATATTATTAAGATTTACTTCTGCTCGCCATCTATAGGGATGTTCATGTATATCTCTGTAATGTATCTATTTTCTCCTACCAAAGATCGGACAGTAATTGCTTTAAGGACTTTTCTAAATATTTTTATTGCTTTTATAGGTCGTATAAATCGCGCCAACATAAAAAGAAATTCTCTGGCCCCTGAAACCGACTAGTGCAAAGTGCAAAGTGGGCCAATTCAACACAATTTATGACACGGCCCGCTGCCTCGGTTTATGGTTTTACAGCATATTTATCGCTTTATGACATAATAGGCAGTTTATGATAATTCCTTGGTAAATGTCCTTTCATATAAATTTTTGATGTTAAATTATGAGTTTTATGGGTAAATATAGTAGACCTTCTTACACGATAATTTTCGTGTTATGTCGATGATGTCAATGACTTGAAAATTTTATCTTCTTTGTTGGTTGCTTGCGAAGAGTTGGGAAAATTAAACCCGTAAAAATTGCTCATATCGCTGATGTTTCAAGTCTCCTATACAACTAGATCATCAGAAAATAATATCTATTAGAGAGAGAGAGGCAAAGAGAGAAACTCCCTCGAGTTTTGATCAACCTGGAAAACACTTAAGATTAAAGAAAAATTTGTCAGATTTCCAGGGATTGCCTTTCGAGACTATACCCATTTGGGAGTAGTAATGAAGAAGCACGCGCTTTTAGATTGTGTGCTTTTTTTTAAATTAATAATTACGTTGCTGACCGTATTGGGTACTAAAACAATGGTTAAAAGTCACAATTATTTATAGTTAAGGCTTAAATAACATGGAAACGAGTACTTATTGAATGTATGTAATAAATTTCAACTCGCAAATCCATTGTTATAATCCGTTTAAAGCCCATAATACACTACTAATTTTCCTTCTTTTAAAGCCCATTGTATGAACCATTGCAGAATATTTATTCAAAAACAAACACTCATGTTAATATCCAAATCATTAGAATTTAACTAAACCAGGAGTTGTTTTCAAGTATCGCTTGTTACCACAATGTTTATGTGGTATCGCTCAAACGATAGTTGTAAAATAAGATATGTTCAAAGACCATTGCTGCTTATCAAGGAGTTTGTCAACTGAAACATTATATTAAACAGTCAATTGATTGCAAAATACCAAAAGTTAATAAATTTTATTGGTATGTTGGTAGCAATGCTGAGCAGTAATAACGTTTCCGCTCTTTACCCGATGTTTGTTCAGTAGCGCAAACATAAGAGATTGTACAGACCCCTTTATGTTTAAATAATTTTCAGGTTGTATGTATAATTTGAAGGGTTGTTTTAGCCAAGGAGATATAATATTTTTTCATTATTTTTTATATAAATATTATGAAGAGGTACATATTTTTATCACGATCCAAATAAATATTAATACTTATTAAAATGTTAACATACAATCACACCACAGAAGGGTTAGGCAGATGTGAATTACAAAACCACACTAAAAGTAGATTTGTTGGTCCCACGTAATAGGGGCAACCTTATTATCGTCACCAAGCTCTGTATACAGGATTTATACAGGATTGTCAACGGTTTTAACTCGACATTTGACCTCATTACCGCAAAGTCTAGTCTAGACTCTTGCGTGTCTAGCTAAAATGAAACTGCACGATACCACCGAGTACTGTAATTTCACACCGTCACGATGGATGAAAAGTGATGGGAAATTGTTTCATTCCATGTCAGTCAGGTAGGCCGATGGTATCAATGACACACATTTCGCAAACGTAGTATATCGTCTCTTTGTGTGAACATACATACATACATATTATCACGCCTGTTTCCCATCGGGGTAGGCAGAGACTATGGTTTTCCACTTGCTACGATCCTGACATACCACTTTCGCTTCTTCTACTTTCATAAGTGTTTTCGTACACGCTCGCCGGTTAAGAGTACTCTTGACCTGGCCTTTTTCCAAAAGGTTTTCAATTTGATTGAATTACGTACGCCGAGGTCTACCCCTACCAGTTTGCCCATTCACTCTCGCCACATAAATCTGCTTCGTCAGTCTACTTTCATCCATCCTCTCCACGTGTCCGAACCATCTAAGCATCCCTTTTTCTATCTTAGTCACTAAATCTTCTGTCATACCGCAATGTTCCCTTATCGTGCTGTTCCTTTCTTTGTCCATCAACTTCACTCCAGCTATACTTCGCAGACTTCTCATTTCCACTGCATTTATTTTACTTTTATGCGTTTTCTGCCATACCCAACTTTCACTGCCATACATAAGTGTGGGGACCAGCACACCTCTATGTACAGCCAAACGTGCCTTCTTCGAAATGTTCTGACTGCTCATAAAGGCGTACATGGCTCCATTCACTTTATTTCCTGCCATTACTCTTCGCTCAATGTCATAGTCATACTTTCCATCTCTCGCAAATTTTGTACCTAGATATACAAACTCTTTTACTTGTTCTACTCTTTCTCCTTCCACAACAATTGAGCAATCCGTCATACTTGCCTCTCTTTCAAAAACCATTACTTTCGACTTATTTACATTCACTTTCATTCCTTTGTTTTTTAACGCATCATACATAATGTTAACCATCAACTGCAACTCTTCCGCCGATGATGCTAGTATTACCTGATCATCGGCATATAGGAGGCACTTGACGGTCAGTTCATCCATTTTTATACCATACGTACTCTCTTGCAGTTCTTTCAGGCAACTGTCCATGTATAGGTTAAACAGCAACGGCGACGCTACACAACCCTGTCTCACACCTTTTTCAATGTGAAAAAAGTCTGTGCATGCTACGTTGATTCTGACACAAGCACTGGAGCCCTCATAGAGAGATTTCAGTGCTCGTATCAAGTGGCTGTTTACTCCATACATGGCCAGTATTGACCACAGTTTATTCCTCACCACTCTATCATAGGCCTTTTCCAAGTCTACAAATACGCAATAGACCTTTTGACTTTTCGCCAAAAGCTTTTCTGCTACGCATCGTAAGGAAAAGACCTGATCCGTACATCCTCTTCCTTTCATAAATCCTGCTTGTACATCCCACATTTTTCCTTCAGTTTCATTCTTCACTCTTTTTATCAAGATTTTTGCATACAATTTGTTGACGATGCTGAGCAAGCTTATGCCGCGGTAGTTTTTGCACTCTTGCTGTGACCCTTTTCCCTTATAAAGCGGCACGATGACAGCCTTACACCAATCTCTTGGTACGCTGCCATTCCTCCAACAAAGGTTGAAAAGGCAGTACAGCTGGCAAGCTACCACGCCTTGTCCCGCTTTCAGCATCTCGACAGAGATCCTATCAAGTCCCGCAGCTTTTCCCACTTTCATGCTATTCAATGCTTCCGCTATTTCTTCCATACTTATGACTTCTTCCATACCAATTTCGTTCATTTCCCAGATACTAGTCTGTACTTGCATATCCTCTTTTTCAAACAAGCTTTCAAAATATTGCTTCCATCTTTTTAACACACATTCTTCTCCATTCACAAGACTACCATCATGGTTTCTGATATGGTTGAGATGCGATGTCGTCTGTTGACCCCTCACTGTTCTTATGGACTTCCAAAAGATTTTCATATTCTGTTGGAAGTCATCAGATAACCTTTTATCAAATTCATCTCTTTCATTCTCTTTCTTTCTTTTCATCACCTCTTTTGCAACACGCTTATACCTTTTGTACTCCTCTTTTGCCATTTTTAGGTCCTCATCCGTTGCCTTCTGCATTCTTTGATTGACTTTTGTAGTCAACCAGTCCAACCATGCTTTCTTCTTATCAGATAACGCCTTTCGGACTTCTGCACCCATTCTCTTTCTCTTACATCCTTGGCTTCTCTTACTTACCCCACACACTTCCACCGCAACTTCCACTAGACCTTCCTTAAATGACTTCCATACTTCTTCGATCTCACATACGTCATCAGAATTTTCAAATTTCTTGCTCAGCTTACACTTAAATTCCTCTTTTATGCCTATCTCTTGCAAATTCTCAACTTTTATGCGTTCTAGTACACTAACAGGTGCATGCACACGATGCCGCCACCGCTGAAACAGACCTCTTACTCGACTAACAACCAAGAAGTGGTCTGTGTCAATCCCGGCACCGCGGTATGCCCGAGTGTCTAACACTTTCTTTCTCATCCTTGCATCTACAATCACATAATCAATCATGCTTCTCTGGCTTCCTTCTTGTCTCGTAAACAAATGGATATCCTTGTGGTTGAACATGGTGTTGGTTACCACAAGGTTCCTCTCCAAACATACCTCAAGCAAACTTTCTCCATTTTCATTCACTCGTTCGTCACCATACTTTCCCAATACACTTTCATAACCATCACGCTTCACACCAACCCAACCATTAAAATCACCTAACATTACTAATCTTTCATTCCGTTTGCATTTACTCAGTATATCGCTCACACCCTCCCAAAATGCCTGCCTCTCACTTTGGTCCTTTGAAGATCGGCGCCACCGCGCATCTTGCGGAGCATAAACTCCTAAAACAAAGACGCGGGTAAGCCCAACCTTCAGCCTCAACCAAAGGAGTCTTGGGCTCACACATTCATATTCTGTCACACATTCATTCATTCTCGCGGATAGTAACACACCTACACCCTGGCACGCTGTACTGGTCGGGGCTACACCTGACCAGTAGGCCGTATAGGGTCCATGTGTAGTGGTGTCACATCCTTTCCTCTTTGTTTCATTCACACACAGAATATCAATTCGTCTCTCTCGCATCATCTCGCATACCTCCTCAATTTTATCTTTTAATCCTCCTCTTATATTCAGTGTAGCAAAGCGGCTATCTATAGCCCACTTTTCGCCTCGATGGGAAACGGGACGTGACGGGTGGCGAACCGCATCGCCGCCATTTTGGGTTTTAAAATTTTCATACACCATAGCGTTCCCACGAGTGGCAAGGGAAAACAAAAGTCCACCTAGACAGAGCCCCGCTTGTCCAAGTAAGGCTAGCCTTGTTCTGGGGTCGCCCGGTCCCAGGGCATAAGGCACGTTAATGCTAGGCTCGCCCCTAGCCACGCAGCACATAGGCACGGCAACCTTGGCTTGGCGGAGAGAGGATGAGGTAGGGAAAGGATTTATGGAAAGGAAAATGACGATGTAGGAGAGGGGCTTGGATAGGGTAAATATAATACACCTTCTATATCAAAGAGGCCACAATAGATAAATAAATAAATAAATAAATTTAATAAAAAAGGTGTCTATTTTAGATGTTAAATTTGGAAAAAAATGAAATGTCAACGCATTGCCTTTTTAGTGAGGTGGTAGTAAAAAGGCTAAAATGTCTTATGTGCTAGACACTAATTAGCACGACCAATTAAAGTCCTGGTAGTATCGGAAATAAAAAATAATAATAAATAATAGTACATTAGTATTATTAGGTACCTACATCATGAGAATGTCACAAATTAAAATAAGTATATGAATACTTCAACATCATAATCATTTAATAATGTCATGAATACGGTTTCATAGCGAGATTTATGAAACAGTCTAAATAAGATAGACAAAACACAAATATTAAAAAAATAAGATAGTAAACTATTATCTACAATATAAAATTGTTGACAATTGAAACACAATTAAGAAATTTCCAACTTCATAAAAATTAATACGTCATGAATGTCAAGATTAAAATAATATAATCATCGTCAAATCAATAAAATGTCATAAGGGAACTTATCTATAGATTTATAAATCCCTAAGTCATCCTTTTGCATCCTTTACAGCATGTCTCACATAAAATATTCATTTTACAAACTAAAATCACACGAGTAACTATGCTAAAGGTAAGGACCTTTTATCTTAATTTTTTTTTTGTTATCGCTCAGACTTCTCATTGTCGCTGGCCGAATTCGAAGATGGAGGAGAGACGACATCATCGCGTTGTTCCCTGAACGCCGGCCTTGGTGGTACTCGGGCGTTTATTGGTCTTATAGGCCTGAAGCCCCGCTGTTGATTCTGGTTATTATTTCTATTAGAGTTGACAGACGTCAGTGGTACAATAGGATCAAAAAGATAATCATCATCTGTTGTGCCAAAAAAGTGTCTCTCAGCACGCGGTTCAGCCCTGGAACTTGACGGTTCGTTGCCAGCAGTCTCCGAATGATTTCTCATTGTATTTGGTACTGCACAGTATTCTTTTTGACAACGGTGGCAATTGCAAGAGATTCCTTCCTCTGAATGTTCAATGCCATCGGTCCCAACTCGTTCCGGTCTTGGTGGTATATGTTGACTTGAGCGTTCTCTGTGGCAATTATATATAATAATAATTTGTGTGAAGTTGAGCGATATTGATATAAATTGATGTTTGTAAAACGATATCGCACGTGCTCGGCTTTGATCGGCTGTTTTGATGTGTTTTGAAGAGGTAGTAAACTGTTTATTAGTATAAAATGTTCTGGATAAGTTCCACTTTAAGATCAGCAGAAGTGATAGAGACATAAGAACGACCGAAATTCGACGACCTAAAATCGTAATCGAAAATTTTCTATCCAAATGTCATTTATTTTGTCTCATATTCGTCATAAAAACTGCAACGACGCGCAGTCTATGTTTTTCAAGTTTTATTGGTTGAGAATTGGCGATCAGGGGCCGTCTACTATTTTACAATAAATCGCCATTCCATTGCAGTTGGTCCAAAATTTGAATGTCTACTAAATCTAACACATATATGTATATCACACTTCACAAGTCGCAGAATAGCTGCTTTAAGCTTTCAAAATATTAGTAGACTATTAAATATATAATTAGAATCTTTGGTAGTTTAGGAGTATCTACCGGCGTCATGGTGTATCAAATAAATGTATTTACTAACTTCCAGGATTATAATTTAAATTAGGATTGGCACTCGTTTTTGTTATGAATATGTAGCAACACAAAATTAACCTTCAGACATCTACATATACCATAACTATAGATACAGGTACTAACGGAACTTGTAAGTTAGATATCTATTTGACTTTAACCTTAACATTACAAATTACGCTTCAAGTAATGCACAACCTTAATGAAGATGCTCCAGTTAGATGTCTGCATAAACATTTACATAATTATTATTAAATTTGTGGTATTATTATAACGGTTAGTAATTATGTAGGAGTAGCTTGTTCACTAAGATTGTAATCTAATTGTAATACAGAATACCAATTGTATATTTTTTTTTACACTACTTAAAACTCACCATTTAGAAATCCAAATTCTACCTGATTCATGATTCAAAATGTATTGGTCTATGATATGACTCACAAGTCTACTCACGAGTAGACTGACAGCTATTACAATATAGCAGAAACGTCGAGAGGTGAGCAAAAGTTGTGTTATAACGTGGAAAAACCTCGAATATCATAATGCATAGTACAATTCGTGGGAGCTTAACGACATTATTGAATTTGTCTATTACCATTATAATGAGGCGCACACAACCTGGATACGTCTTACAGAACCTGGAGAGGAAAAGCCTGGTTCCAAATTAAATTAAAATCACGTGTTCCTTTCCTAATCACATAAAAATGTAACCTATGAATTATACTGCACCTCATAAATGTAGTTCCAGAAATAGTCCTAAAACAGAATAAATGTACATGTACATGAAACATTAATGTTTGACAATCGTTTGAGATTCGGATTAGCCGTTAACTTGAACGTATGTGATTCAGTGTCGAGCTTGCATTTTCCAACTATCCTCTTTTTGTGTAAACTGTGCAGGTAAGTACTCGTTAAATCGTGTAAATATTGACACATGAATACTATGTTTGGAAATGTTTTTTTTTATTTTACCTATCATCAAAGCATACTATTTCTTAGTAAAATTTACCTTGTTAGTACGCAATGCATGGTAAGACACACACACACACAAGCGCGCGCGCGCACGCACGCATGTACACACACGCACACACACACACACACACACACACACACACACACGCGCGCGCACACGCAAACAAACAACCCACTCACAGGTGGTGACCTGTGAGTGGGTTGTTTGTTTGTAACGCACGGTACATAACATGATGCCAGCTTATTTAATTTTGAACATAGCAACACAAAACATATTAATATTAATCGAAGCGCTCGTGGCCCCGCGGTCTCAGTGTTCGGTAAACGATCACAGAGGTACGCATCTTTCACTATGGCTGGTCGTCGGATGGGTGACCACTTTGTGGCATTTACATTTGCGAGCGTTTCCGTGCTTCGGAAGGCACGTTAAGCCGTTGGTCCCGGTTGCCAGTAAAATGGCAGTCGTTAAGCCTGGTTGAAGGCCTTATGGCGGCTTAAAAAATTTCAACAGTAGGTAGCCACAGCCTGCGTCTGTCTATTTCAACACGGCAATGGGCTCACCACCTATTACGTGGGACAGGAATCCATACGGTGAAAAGTGGGCATATAATATGCCTCTGCCACCCCTTCGGGGATAAGGCGTGATGGATATTTATTTATTTATTTTAATATTAATAAGTACTTTTTCAATAAATTGTCATTGGATCAGAAGAACTACCAGTTTAGAAATCAGTTAAAAGTCACATTTGATGTGACATATTTTATTTTTACTCTTGTATTCTACTCTTACGTCGTCGTAGCTAACGTGGTAACAAGCTCTTTTTCCGACGATTGCACTTACGTGACCTCCATTCAGCGACCAGACACGTCGTTTATATACAATAAACTTCTATTATGTGTTTTGTAATATATTTTTAAAATAGGGTTGTGTGCAAAATGTCTCCAAATATTCGTGATAAATTTCTACAATTTATTGCACTTTTACATCTCTTGTAATCCCACGTCAAAATCCTCAGTCTTCTCGAGTTCCTTATTTTAGTATTCTTTCATTAATTACATTTTTAATCATCACCATTATCAGATAATCGCGATTTATAAATAATTCAGACAAATGATTGATTATAATGATAAATATACCAATCTACGCGTGTCTTACCAGTTGCAATTACAAAACACTTAATGGATCTCCTGTGAAAAAAAACCAGTCCTTGACTTTTTGATCAAATTCAATTTGAAATCTAATTTATCGGATTGAAATTGACGCAGACAAATGCATTACCCAATATATTATTACTATCAGTATTTTTTTGTACATATTAATAGATTCGTATGTGGTTTTGAGATAAGACATTCTAAATATTACAGCGAATCAGACAAAGTGAGACGAAATAGTTCTCAAGAGCTATTGTGCATTGTGTCAATGTTCACTTTCGTTATGACCCATATGTGTCACCAAGTGAAAGCAAGCAATGAGCAATAAAACATCATGTATCTTCATACTTAGGGAATATTGTATTTGTTTACAAACTTTTATATACCTAATTATTTGTGATACTGGTACAAGTACTGTACAAGCAAAACATTTGACTCAGAAACTGTAATTCTTGTACCAAATATATTAATTAATTGAAATGAGATTATCTTTTACTTTTGATGGTAACTTTCTCGAAATTGGAAATTTGTAATTTATGTGTAATAAAATAATATTCATAAAATATTCGCAAAAATTTTAGAAATAGCCAAACTTTATTTAATTTGTTTTTTAATGATATAATTTCATATAAATTACTTAATTGGTAAAAATATCTGACTGCTAAATTTCATTGTCATCACAATTTAAGACATACAAAAAGAGTTGTTGTTTTAGGAGATCTCGAGATAATGTAAAACATAAATTTTTAATAAAGTGGAAAAGACAATTTGATTCGAGACAGGGATTGAACCTGTGACCTTTAATAAATAAATAAAAAATAAAATGACGATATATATATGGTGGAGAATTTCAACTTGATTCGATACGGTTCGGGTAGTTCAGGTGGCTAGAACATTGCCCTGGTTAGGCAAAGGTCACAGGTTCAATCCCTGTCTCGAATCAAATTGTCTTTTTCCATTTTATTAAAAATGTATGAGAAATTTAGCAAATAATTGCTTTAAAAAAAATTATCAATGTATAACAGGTCTACAATCTTCAGATTGTAACATCGACACAACAAAAAATAAAACGACCAAAATCAACTCGGCCCATTTCAGATAAAAAATCAGACTGTATTTAGGAACTCCAAACGATTTTGAATCTCCTTATCTTTGCCAACCAGGTGTATTACTCTAACTATAGCTCTTGCTGTAGGCAAAGTTGCAACAGCAACAATCATGATCGACCTTGTCTCTGTATTTATTGCTGTCCTTGTCTTTCATGTGGTAACTGTCTGTGAATATGCTTACCTGTCTATATTATCTTTGCTAAAAGTTGGTATTTTGTCTAATACCAGTCGGAAGAAACGTCTGTGATTAAAAAAAAGTGTATGTGTATAGAAATTATGAAGGGATGTGGTTTCGGACATGCGTACTAAAGAGGGACGGCGACACACGACTATGGTGTAAACGTCAGTTGTTGGCCGGTCGCCGCCGAGTGCGTCGTGCCCCTGACGCGTGTATCCGACCGTATTCTTTTCGATACAGTACACATATCAAATTTCACGCGAAAATTTGATATAGTTGTCGTTTTTTGTGAAGTGTTTATGAGAAAAGTTCGCTTGTTGATTGGTAATGTTTCAAGTTCATCCAACTTTACCAGTTTGTTTCAATTAGTGCTTAAAGTTGGTTTTATTTGCGCTAGTGTTTTTGTTGTTCAGTGATATGTTTGCAACCTTTACCAGTGTTTTGTTTTTATAGTACGTATTTTTCGTTAGGTTTTCTGCCCAAATACTTTTTTTTTTTCGAATAAGTATATTGTTTCTTAATGATATCACCAACAGAATTGCTTTATCGATGCTGATAAGTCTTATCTTGTAACTTACCTTGTTGTATGCATTACCGAGAATTGCACATTTAGGACACATGTGCTTATGGTATAAGTAAGCGAGGGATCTTTAGATGTTATTATGTCAATATAAATATTGTAATATAGTAAACAAGGATTGTCTTTAAATCAAGGCATTGATGCAAGGAAACGCCAATTCCGGGTTAGTTAAGCTGCGTAAAATAATATCGTAAGAAGTAATACTTCTTCTTTATGTTTTACTTTTATATTGTTTGTTACATATAAATCTCTGTAGTATCTGTTTTCCATTATAAGAATACCTTTTTTACTTCATTAAATATCATGTATTCAATTTTGACCATGAAAACCAATATTTAAATTTATTGACCGTTAAACTAGTATAGACACGTATGTAAGGTTTATGTTAAGGTACAGTATTTATTATGAATCACCGACTACCTATATGAAATGCAAAAGACAAAGATGGGATTTGAATACACGGAGCGGGACCCCTTGAAATTGATCGTCTGGTACACCCTCAGCCTTAGGTTAACCGAACTCTTGAATAAAGCGTAGGCACGTTTAATGTGGTACAAATTTGATTTTATAGATACCTACACCGGTTTCTGTAACGGTTTCGTGGATATTTTAGACGCAAATATTAGTTTGTCATCAGGCTTTATTATAACATTGTATGGACCTTCTTTTTCTAATTCATTCATTAAGTTAATTTTGATGAAGAAACAAAAATATGACTTTCCATACATATGCAAATACTTTGTGCTGTCTCACATTATGTTCCAAGTAAAATATAGGTATAAATAATTATGATTAAGCTAGTAATATTATTACATAAATTAGGTTTAATTAGAGTTGAGAACATCTCTGAGCAACTGTCGAATTTCTTTTCGCGGTTATATAATGTTAAGCTGGATTAACGATTATTCCGAAAACAAGTTTTTCAATTCTCACTTAATATATTTTTAAACTGGTTAATCCGGATTTTTAGGAACTGTACGCGTGCCAGTTCTATTATTGCAGTATCGGCAGTATTCGGTTGCCCATTCAGGCAGTAATTGTTACCCATAATGATGTAAGACCCTTTTTTGGTCTGTTTCATTGTTGTCAATAGGGTGCAAGGTCGTTGACATTGGCCTTCCCCTTTATATTTTGAATTTGCAACGATATTTTTTCATGTCCTGTCGGATTAGCAATATATCATTGTTCTAATCACTTTTTCGGTATCTGCTTCTGATGTTATTATGATCACTAATGGTCATCCTAATCTCCCTCGTTTGGCAATTTTCACGTTTCGTGATAGCCATTACTGTATTCCCTTTGTTCTTGTCTATCTATACCCACAGATATGCTCGATACATAACGGTCCATATTGAATACGAATATTTTTTTTTGTTTTATTAAACACTATTGTAATTGCTAATCCTTACAGAGCAGAACGAAATAAATATACAATGACAAAATAATACTTTGGGTTTTTATTTTATTTATGGGCTCACCTCATCATCATCATTCTGTTAGGGTTGTAAAAGGATTATGTGGATTACCATACATTTCGCCACCTCAATACTGTGAACTAGTATTCATATTTATTGGTGTTTAACAAAATATTAACTTCAATTTTATCAAAAATGCATTGGAGTCCTATGAGAGCAGTAATGTTCATCGACTGTAATTCTACTCAACATTATTATTCTACAAGTTCCCTAGTTAAGTTGTGAATAAACCTTATCTATATGTAGACAGACACTGGGTATTGATCATGTCATTCAAGCTTTTTATATTTCAGCTCCATTTACGAGTAATTACTGATAATTATTGACAATTGTAGTAATAGTTTATTTGATAGCTGTAAATATTATATTTCGCTTATTAGGTTTTCCTTCCAAGATATGCTTCTGGTTTCCGATATTTAAATATCTAAATATATATAATTATGTCTATATAAATTTCCGAGATTTATTTAGACATTATTTTTCCAAGTCAGCATTACGAATTGATTAATTACTCTGGTTAGTAATAGTGAAGTTCTTGAAGTGGAGGAGAAAAAGTAGCAAAGCGGACCCCGGACATCGCGAGACGTAATTGGGACAGACGTTCGGATGATGATGAAGTAATAGTTAAATTGCTTAAAAATCAAATGATGTAAGGTTTATTGTTTAATGTCCAGTCTGAATGATACATAATATTGTTACTTTTATTACCTATAAACACATTTCAGAACCAACATATTCTTAAAAACACATATAGGAAGACTTGCGCGGTAAATCAACTGTGACATCACATTACAAAACATGTAATCAAGAGAAGAGCGTCACGCCCGAGGCGCAAACCTATCGTCTAATGAGAGCCACATTCTTTTGAATACTCGCAATAATGGGCTTATACCAAAACAATGCGAACACAGCGGGCCACTGGACACCGTTAGAAAATGCCACGAGAGTTCACTGCTACAGATATTTACTGCATTTAGCGAGGCCGACAATCTTTGATAACTTGCCGCAAATTGCGTAATAAATACGCTTTTTGCGCGTGTTCTCTCAGTTTTGCAACATGTTCTCTTGGAAGCCTGTTAAATACTTAGTCAAAGCACTATACGTTTTTAAAATGTTCTGTTTGAATTTGCTGAAGCTTGACAGAATAAAACGTTTACAAAAGTAACTGCTTCTTTTTTGCAAAAAATATATTGGTAAGTATAGCTCATATAATCAAAGAATTGAATTCTACTACTATCAACCACTAGGAGAAATATGCAATAAAGTTCAAATCGAAGAAGTTACAAAAAAAAGACGTGCTTTAAAATACGTCATTTAGGTATGTGACAGTGTTACATTACACCCAGTAATTAAGGAAATTCGTATGTCAATCTATCATTCATTTGCAAATCAATACTTACATAAATCAACCCACACTTTTCTACAAACCTGCTATGACTAGATTCCTAGACTGCATTAATTTTATATGTGAATGTAATGGAAGCTATACATAAAATCATTGAAGAGATTACTAAAGCTACCTTGATTAACGCCTTCACCTAATTGATAATTCCCACAACTTGCTTTTAGACATTCTATTTGTTTACTACCCACTAACTTCTTTAGTGTTTCTAAAATTAGATAGTGTAGGCAGTATTTGTTTCAAATTAGGTATGTTTATTTACAATGTACGTGCTACCATCAGTAACCGTCGCTGGTCTATCCCATAGGGGCGTTGCACTGAGTCGCGATGGAATGCGACCAACCGTGGTTACGAAATGTAGCGACTGTATAATCGTGTTTCTCTACTGGAATATGTAATAATAAATTATCAATCACTTGTTTATCTGTTCGTGTGTAGTTGCTACATAAAATCTTGCTAGCGGTTACCTATCCGATGATAGCTGCTACATATAACGTTTTATTTCCTTTTATAAGGCCAAAATTGCATTCATTTTATTGCTCGACCTTTTTTGCACGACTAACAATCATTAAACTTCACCCATAGGTCTTTAATTACCCTTTTTATATGGACATACATTCGCTAATATAATACAGTTAAGGTCGTTCCGGAAAACACAACGGGCTTCATTGTTTAATGCAGCTCCTTATACTGCAAGTAGCGGTCTGACTTCATAGGCTCCGGTCTCCGAAGTGCCACTGCACTGCCACACGCCTAAAATTCTTAGAATGTCTGCTGAATATAATCATCCTTTTATAGATCGCTTTAATATAAATGAAATTCATTCTTTTTTGGCGACTGTCGTTTCAACTTATTTGAAAAATCTTTCTTGGAATGCAACACTTCGAGCGTTTATCGACATTTTAAATTCCAGAGTGGCTAACTTTAGTCTTATCTTGCCTCCCCCATTTGCAGCAACATTATAGAGTGATGGAAGCGATTCGTCATGTTCCCTGTTTAGTGACCCACTTACAAGAGGGTTTCGAGAGACGGTACGGTTTTTTACCAAATCGGGTACTATTAGCGGCCCACCCCTATGTAGGAATCAATCAGTTTTACGAAGTCTTCTTAAACTTTTATTATTTTAACCTGTTTGATTTATTATCTATTTTTATATTATTATTCGTTTTCAAGCATCCGCATCAATTGTAATAATCTTAACAGCCATGAAACCTTGTTTAGCTAGTAAAGTATAGATAAAACAATCTTTTAAGCGTAACAAGGACAATGAATATTGATTAGAACGTGCTCGTGCCTCAAGTAGATATAAAAAGGATTTTTTGCGGCATCTATTTTTTTTTAAAAGTCCTTCCTCGTCAACGTCTTTGTACATTGATTAATGATCTAAATATTTAGGTTCATTGAAGTGAATAGGAACAAAAGTTTAACACTTTATGGTTATAGCTTAAAAAAATCCTTTTAAATTTAATATTTATTAGAAGTTGCACAGTCTGCGACAAAAAATTGAAATATTAGAAACCATAAATGTCGTTTTTCTTTATTTTCTAATTTCCTAATTAATACCAACATTAAACTAATTACAATACAATTGCTGCAGTTTTACCTATTTTGCAAATACACAGATAAAAAAAAATGTGTGTGTACCAGAGTACACAGGTAATAAGTGAAACTTCTTTACGACATTTTTTTACAGCTATAAAATATCTCTTATACGTTCATAAAGAAATTTCACTTATTACAAAGAAGTTTCACTTCAAAACAACATGGCGCGATATTTTTTACAGCTATAAAATTTCTCTGAACATCGATAAAGAAGTTTCACTTCATTAAATCTAGAATTCCCAAGATCACAAGTGCAATTATTTAATGTAGTGTTTTTATTTTTACACCTCGCAGCTGCCACTGTGTTATTATTAATCCATGAATACAAGTAAAAAGTGATAAGATTCGACGACAATTCTAATTAACTGAAAACCATGAGAGGACATTCGAAAAGATGATCACGAAACAAAGCTTTATTATTTCACATTTGGTTGAATTAGTTATCGGACATGGCATTATAAAATATTAATAATTATTGTGCCTAGTAATTAATGTATATTACTAAAGTATGATTTTTAAATCTAGTATATCATATTGAACATACTGTTACATCACTTCTTCGCATCCTGTCGACGATATTCCACAGTAATGACCAGTATGTATTCTCAGTTTGCTACTCAAGTTGATTAATGGTTTCCTCAAAACACGCACAATATTAGACATACAGACTTGTGTATCAAGATTAGTCCCTACATCGGACACATCAGTATTCATGTCATCTAGAAGTTATTGGGTCCCGTTGACACAGCCCGCATCGTTTGCTTGTGTCAAGTCAACGTGTTTGTTTCACCGACCTGAGGTGCATTGTAATAATTTTAGATTATTCTGCCTTCGCAAATCCTGTTTCAGGCTTTGTTGACTCATTGTCTGTTTACACGTGAATGTGATACAATAATTTTATATAGATAAAGCTTTATGAAATAACTTTGAAGATTATCTTGCATAATGTCTTGTTGTAAATGTAAAGACGTTTATTTTTTGTACGTCAATACTTTGTTAGAACACAAAATTTTATACACACAATTTCCTAAAAAAATTATTTTGCTTCTATCTGTCAATCTAATTCCTTTTACCGCTGTTGAGCAACAATCATGCAAACTTTCACTTAATATTTATAGTATTTATTTACTTAAGTTTATTCATAAATAAATTCATTATAATGTAAGTACATGTGACATGTTTTTAATTACAAAATTATTATTCTGCAGATTCTATCGATAATTCATGCCACTCGCTTAGTATGCGGTTAGATAAGAAGCTCGAATGCTTGATCTCTCTACAGTGTTCTTTGTTACTAAGATCGTACGATAACATTAATTCCTTGAGAGAAGTTTTAAAAATTCGTACAAAACATCTGATAGAAATGTGTAATGTGAACTCAGTGGCCTTTTGATATTTTTACTTTGTGTGATTAAAATGTTAACATAGGTATTTTAATCATCATCTTCCTGGTTATTCGAGCGTCATTCTCGGATACATACGTTGACTTCATTTCAGGGTTCATAGTCCAATTTGTAACTTGTGTTCCATTTCAATATTTCGCATAGAAAATATCCTTTAGTTTTTTCTTACATCTGACTCATTTGTAAGTTTGGTAGGTCACTGATTTTATTAAACTCTGCGTATAGAATATAAATCTCTGTACTTTTTTCAGAAATTTATTTTCGGGTGCCAATGAGTACAACGTTTAGGGATAATCCACTATCAATAATAGAAATATTGAACACGAGTCGGAAGTCACTAGACACATTGTGGCTTTTGCCTTCCTGTGCGGCACGTGTTATGAATACATATTCTCCTGTTACAATCCCCATCGTTTTTGGAAACCCTTCACTTGAATAAACTGTTGTTTTTTTCTTTAACACTTTGATAGTTGTCACGTGTGGATCCGCTCTCTAGGGTATACTTTGACAAATGTTCACCTGATGTGTTCTTAAGAGTTTCTATGCTCAGTAAATAAATTTATTGTACCTAGGTATTGATGATTCTTTCTATAAACTTATTAATGTGAAACTTAGCTTCGGAAGGTTCGGAGCTTGGTGGATATTTTTGAAACTTACATTATATAAGCTCATATAATTAAATTCCAAAGATTAACTAGATTCATCTTTTAGTATAATAATAGGCTACTTTACGCAATCATTTCTTTTGTACATTCCTCAACGTTACTTTTTATTATCAACACAACTATTAACTTTTAAACTATCAGGTTCTATACTACTTATTTTTAAATGGCATTTTAAGGTTTCATTTTAATATCTGATGCTTCGTGGAACACCACAGTGTCGGTGCTACCCCATTGGAACTTCAGGCAACGAAAAGCTATGATACCTTAAACTAGTGGTCTTTAATTTATTTATATATTTTTTTATCTAAATTGATAATTCAAATAATTCATCTTTTAATAAAACAAAGTCAGTCTTACTTAAAGCAACACTCCCATTGAAGTAACTTTATTCACCATTTTTTTCTCAAGATGTTTGAATACTCTTATCCTAATTTTCTTATTGAACGCGGTATTTGTCGAGTGTGACCCGATTCTCTAGTAGCTGTATTAAGTGCTTTTCAAAAATGTATGATGCATTTATATATTGCGCAGACGCGATCGCAGTTTTACTAGTATTGTAATCATAATTTTTTTTAAGTATACTACAGCTTTATCGGGTTCGATTACCGGATCGTAATAAATAATTGTGTAATACACACAAATTATTTTTATTCTAGAGATTATTAATTTTATTGGGCAGATACATTAACATGCAAAATAACAGATAAATGAAAATTTGGATAACATATTTTTCTGTAGTTTGGACTTAAAGATAGACCGTCTACAGAGTCTCTTCTATATACTCTCTTTACCAAATCTTAGTCCAAGTTTTATGGTGCAGCACTAACAAACTTTGTACGTCGATGATTTTGGTCCGTAGAGTCGGTACTTCTTTCACTCGCTACGCCCCGATATAAATCCTTGGAGATGTAGAAAACATAGTATTTGAGGACTCTCTGCTCTACCCAAAATTTCTGTTTATTGAACAGAAATTTTGGGTAGAGCAGAAAGACCTCTTATTACAAATCCTAACGTTACTCTTTACTTTTAATAAATATTGTTTAGTGTTGTATAGACTATACAACACTATAAATGTAAATATTTATTAAACACAAACAATCTAAGTACAACTCTTCAAGTCATACTTACATTGTAGCATAATAAGCACGTTCGTCCTTAAATGGCATGTGTCAATCAAACGCACGTCAAGGCCAAGGGTACTTCAACTTGAATGCATTGGATTTAAAAAATAAATAAAATATATATACATCACGCCTTATCCCCGAAGGCGTGGCAGAGGCATATTATATGCCCACTTTTCACCGTGTGGATTCATGTACCACGTAATAGGTGGTGAGCCCATTGCCGTGTTGAAATAGACAGACGCAGGTTGTGGCTACCTGCTGTTGAAATTTCAAGCCGCCCATAAGGCCTTCAACCAGGCTTAACGACTGCCATTTTACTGGCAACCGGGACCAACGGCATTTATAGCCCAATTTATATATCATTTCTAAGGCAAAGAACACAACATCCTATTGAATAATTGTATGAATTTGCAAGACACCCACGGACTTCCTACGTTTAATATGCAACACTTGTTTGATTATTGTGATTACTTTTCACCTTACTGTGTAAGTAATACTTATAGATGTGTGAATCTGTGCAAACTAAAGTTCGCCTCAGTGCCACGAACTTATGAGACAATTAAAAGTTTTGTACTACTATATAGTTTCATTCGTCTTTTTGTTTATCTTTTTTATCTCCCTCCCTCGGAACTAATAAGGAGAATCATAATTTATTTTATTCTAACCCCAGTTAAAAATACCTGATTAAAATCGAAGAAGGATCAAAAAAAAATATCTTTCGTGTGTCATTCCTCAGAGTTAGTCTCTTTGCCGTTAGTCCTGGTGAACAGGAGTTACGAT
Organism: Thumatha senex; assembly: GCA_948477245.1. Lineage (NCBI taxonomy): Eukaryota > Metazoa > Arthropoda > Insecta > Lepidoptera > Erebidae > Thumatha > Thumatha senex. The sequence goes on along the minus strand of OX419738.1, from coordinate 10,671,446 downwards.
ACTGGGAATGAGGGTTAGCAGCATTAGTCCTATTACAAAACACTGAACTGAATCTAAGAAATGAAATGTTAGGTACATTACATTTCTTAGATTCAGTTCAGTTTAGCAACAAAAGTAGAACAGAACTGTCAGCCCTGAATTTGATTTCCAAATAAAATTAAATCTTTTTCTGCTTTTATCGTTAACTTTCATTTGTAAATAATTATACTACATAGGTATGGGTGTTTTGCTAAAAACTTATTGCTTTATAGTACCAGATCCTTTATTTGTTGCAAATCTGCAATATTGCGTAATTGCGTCAAGTAAATTATTTAATCCTGCAGATTTTTAATTCAACATGTTTAACGCCTTCATTACAAATTACACCTGGATCAACATTTGCTTATCAATTTATTGAGATAGCGTAGATACACACAGACTTCATTGGCGCACGTGCCTTTGTTTATAGTTCACGCTCTCCTGGTTACCTCTAGTCATTTGATGAATTATATATCTGATAACATGACAGGAAATATAATGTTTGCATAAATTATGTAAGTAATTATGACACCGTCAAGGATATAGCGTGAAGATAGTTACTTATTATCTATCTATCTTTTATAGTAGAGAAATTGGGATGGATATGATTCAATTTATAATCCGATTGATCGATTGTGTACGTAGATAAAGTGCCCGGTTCCTTTTGTCAAAAACGCCATGGGCATTCCGAAATCACAAACTGGTAAAAACTCGAATCTCGTTAAACCTTGATGTGGAAACATAAAAAAATAACAAACTTTAGAATTTTATAGAAACAGTCACCTTATTAATATTCGTCGTGATGATTTAATAACAAATGCTAAATTGGATAGTGTCCTGGGAGTTTCTGTGTGAAATGTCGGAAGTTTATTCAACTAAATGGTCTGGGTGTTACAATTTCGCTTCCTTACTGCGGCTAACAAACTTACATTTGACTACAAAGTCAATAGAAACTATTCAGTTCATTTACTACCACATTTATACATATTTATATATGAGTAGTAGTACCACAAAATGCTTGCAAAAGAAGGTTTTGTCATGTCACTCGACCAGGGTGCCGATTGTACTATTTTACATTAAAAAGTCATTGTATTTCTACTCTATGTTGATTTTATTGCGGTTGGTCCAGACTAGGTAGTCTACTAAATCTATCATGTATATATTACAATTCCACTTCACAAGCCGCAGAATACACCTAGAATAGTAGTTTTTAACTATCAAAATATTAGTGAACTATCAACAATGCAACTTACTAGCAGCCACTGGCACATCACTTGTTAGTAGAGTTATATCGCCGGCTGAAAGCATTCTATCGTAGCGCGACGTAATATGAATTACGAAAATTGTGAAACAATAAACTCGGTCCCCTGGATTTTTAACTAGAATTAAGCCCAGTCACACCTGATAGTCAACAGTGATGTCCAAATAAGGTGTTAAAATTACAATCTTATTTAATTTCAAAGATACCGCGTGCTTAAGGAGACTACATTGGGAATGAATGTATTTATCGACAGAATTTCTTATATAACAATATTAGCAACCATTAAGGTTCCTAATATTATATAATTAACTCCTCCAGCTAGGCTAAATGGTTTTTATTAAGAGTTTGTTCATATCAATAGTTTAATGACTAGGTTTGAACTCAAGCTGCTTAAACGCATAATCAAATTTTAGCGTTGCCCTTTGCATCCAAAATTCACTTTGAAGTTGAGTATATGTTTTTAACTCTTTTTTTTTTGTAGTAAAACCTACCGTTTTAAGCATCAAAACCCAAACTTGAACCTATTGTTAAATTTTGTTTAAGCAGAATTCAAATCCAACGATAAACCTAGTTTATACTTAAAATATAAAGTAAATAGTTTTATAGACTTTAATGTTACTAAGCGCCAACTTAGGCAGAACGCGAAAAAGTTCTTACTTATGTAATGTTAAAAAAAGTTACAAATGTAGTTTTGTAAAATTTCTCCAGCTCTCTATCTAGACTATTATGTTTCAAAATATTGAGCTGTTGATTGATTTTGAGATTTTTTTGAGAATAAAAATTTACAAATACTCATCATACAGAATGGTCGAACATTTTGTAGTTGTGATTGATTTGCGTTTCAATCGCAGCGTGATCTACTGGGTCAAATTGGGAATCTAACATTACAACCACATCTTTTACTAATTTCATAAACTTACATCATATTTATTAAAAAAAGACGTAGAGAAAACATATATATGGGTGGGTAAGATCTTCTGGGCCTAAGCAAATCTCACTGGCAAATGGTAGACCTGTCCACCAACGAACGAAGCAGCTCTTGCGTAGATGCCCTCAAAGGGTTCCAGGCGAACCAGCAGTCACTCCCATTAAATCCGATAAATAGAGTTGAGAAGCTGCTGGGAAGATGCTATCATGAAGGATAGATGTACAGAAACTATATGAAAAGGTAATAAAATTGCAGTCATGAACTCTAAGTACCTATTGTTGTAAACGCTGATCATGCACTCTCTAATTAATGTAATAAAAATACATTAAAAACTTATGTAATAGCAATACTCTTATATCTTATATCCCATCAGGAAATCAAAGTCTGATTAGTGCTTGTAATAAAATAGTTTGCTAAAAATAAATTTTAGAAATGTTTTACCAGCGTAGTTGCCGTTCATTTGGGAATAAGGGGATAAAATGTAAACCTAAGCTATCTGCCAGTGAAAGTCCCGTAAAAATAGTTCTAGCCGTCGGGTAGTTCAGGTTGCTAGAACATTGCCCTGGTTAGGCAAAGGTCACAGGTTCAATCCCTGTCTCGAATCAAATTGTCTTTTTCCACTTTATTAAAAATTTATGAGAAATTTAGCAAATAATTGCTTTAAAAATTTATCAATTTACTGAGTGGAGTCCATTGCATCAATGTTTAAAAATAGTTCTAACACTGTTCATTGGTATCGAGTCGTTCATTAGCTCGATAGATGGCTCTGGTCATACTCTTAAAATGACGATATAAATATGGTGGAGAATTTCAACTTGATTCGATACGGTTCGGGTAGTTCAGGTGGCTAGAACATTGCCCTGGTTAGGCAAAGATCACAGGTTCAATCCCTGTCTCGAATCAAATTGTCTTTTTCCACTTTATTAAAAAAAAATTATGAGTTCTAGCCGTTTCAGAGATTTGCGGGCACCAATTGTGACAGACACAAAAAAAATGTGACACACACATTTTTTTTGTTTGTCTGTCACAAACAACAAAAATGTGTGTGTAAGAGAGTACACAAGTAAGAAGTGAAACTTCTTAACGCCTTTTTTTAACAGATATAAAACTTCTCTCATACAGTGTAAAGAATTTCACTTATAATAAAGAAGTTTCATTTCAACACAACATGGCGCGATACCGAAAAACGTGACGATTTTTTTACAGGTATCAAAATTCTCAAATCGTCGATAAAAAAATTATTTTATTATTATAAGTACCGTAGTTATATAGTTTCATATGCATTTATTGAAAAGCTGTTAATTTGGAATTAAAAAGAGACTTTTCTATGATTAATTTTGTAGAATAAATGTTATGTTGTATTGAAGTGACCACTTGACTAATGTTCCGGTTTCGTCCAGTATATCCTACTTTCGTTCAATAAACAAACTACAGCGAAGCTACAGAAATATCGTTCGACATTAGTCATACAAAAAAAACCTTTCGCAAGACTTGGCGTTCGAGTAATATGCGGAGTGATCAAAATTTATTGTAGTTAATTAATAAGCACGACGTGAAATTGCATAATATGTGCTGTCCCTCATGTTTCATTTAGCGAATTGAGTAGAAGTAATGCGTTGTAACACTCGTTGTATTATTAATTGCGGCACTCTGAGTTGTTCAAAGATTATTTAAGTGGTACTACCTACAATATTTTAATCGTGAATAACATACAAATCGGAAATTTTGGAGAAGTAGCATGGTGGTACTTCCATGTGCGCCGCAATATGTTTAACAATCAAGTTAGTTATTAGATACGTATCAACTACGATTATAACCTTCACTAGTCCTGTGGGTCCTAGTCTGCTATTTCAATCGTGTCGAAATAGAATGAAAATGGCAAAAAAAACCACCGGTACAATTTTGACAGTTTTTCGTAGTCAACTATTACAATCGACTCCAATAGACTTCTATCGGTCGGCCGATATAAATCTACTAAGACGTACCCCGCTAGTGGCCGCTAGTCGTTGCATTTTTTATAGTCTACTAACACTTTCACAGCTCAAACAGCGATTCTGGTTCTATTTTACGGCTTGTCTATAGTAGGCTTGAATTTCAGGAATCAGTTGTAACGTTATAACCCAAGCCTACTTATATACTGCAATATCGACATGTTAAAAACACTTGTACTTCTCTAGATTTTGCTTGCGCTGCTCATTCAATTCACCAGTCTAATGCACTAGCAAAAAAATACCTTGAAAAGTTTGCAATCACAAAAATCTAACGATTTCTTTTTATTTCAACAAAATATCGTAGCTATGCACTACAGCATAAGGTAAATTGCAGCCCGTCTCCTCAATTCGCTTATCGACGGTCATCAGATAAACCGACCGAGAGAAGGCGAAGCGATTCTGAGGTTCAGTGGTGCAATCCATTGGTTTGTCTTACGTAAGTGTTATATAAGAGCCATAACCGGAGAACGCGACCGACGTGGCAAATGACCGGTGTCCGCATGTTATTGGGTCAAATGTAGGTAACTGCCGCTTGACTTGACACCTTGTTCACAGGTTAATGTTCTTTTCAAAGGAAGTTTTATAAAGTTGAATCTTTGATACTATTTAAAATTAAAAGTGTTCATATTGGCAAATACATGAACGGAATTTGTGGCGCCATTAGGTTTGTTATAGGAGTATTTGGTTAGGTATATACTCTATGTGCTACCGCTTCTTCAAGCGATAATTTTTTTCGACCAATTAGTATGCTATTTTGCTGAACCTACCTTTTTAAATTGTTGTTTATTATTATTAATAATGCAAAATAGTTTCGTCTATTACTTTTATTACTTTTTATCGTTAAAATGACAAAAGGAGACGATTTCTTGACCACGAATACCGTGATTACGCAGTATTTTTAGCAAACATTAAATTTATTATGAAGCCTTGACCTTAGTGTAATAATATAAGAATTTTTCAACACATCATAATATAATAATTTATCTATTTAGATTTATTCAGCGGAGATGTGCTATCAGGAAAAATAATAGTTTGCTAACAGATTTGCCTGCATTTGAGGAATTTGTGACTATTTGCACTAATAGTTAAACTTACTCTTTCATTTTCTTCTTTTTCTAACTACCCTCAAATCATCATTTTAGTTGACTGACATTCACTGCTAGACATACTCATCCAAAAATCGTCATAAAATTTCGGCTCCCACTATCTATATTATTTCGTCAGTCCGTCTTGCAGAACGCCTATCCACGTTGCATTAATCGGTGCCATCATAGAACACTTGGGCCAGTTAGGAGTCAACTGTAATTTCTTCGATTAACGTGTCCTTTGGCTGAATAGTTGAGTTCGTTCGATGAGCACCAAAAAATTGAATAAAAAAATTAATTGACTAAAGTGGTGGGCACTGGGCACTTGAGTCGGACTATTATTTCTTAATAAATATGTTAGAGGCAGTTATTTTTTTGCTTTTTTTTATTAAATATTCGAAACTATCGAAAGTTATGTCGTGAGAAAGCAAGAGAAGACAACGTGAAAACCAAACTCCTATCGTTACAAAAGATTATTATAGGCAGAAAGAAGCCTGCCATCGTAATTATTATTAGTATACTTACTAAAATAGTTTTATGTAGTAATACGAACATCTTACCTACCTTTACATAATGATATTAGGTATAAATGTGTATTACCATGAAAACACCTAAACCTGCCATAGATAAGACCCCTTAAAAGAACTCGTAAAACTCTCCAGTGCACAATTATCATACAATTACACAGCCAAAGGTACATTAAGCGGGTCAAGGTATTAAACTAATAGAGAGTTTCCAGCGTGAAGTGAATTGGCGAACAATGAACAACGGGACGCGCCTGTGTTACAATCATATACAAGGTCAATTGTAGTTACTTGTCCAATCGGGTGTATTTGTGGCATAGTCTGTATGCAAGCCGCTGTAATATACTACTGTATCTCTATCTGCTCCAAGTATATAGGTACTTTAATTAGCATCCAGACTTTTTTAGACTACCTCGGTGGCACAGTGGTAGTATATGCGACTGCCGCGCCGAGGGCCCGGGTTCGATTCCCGGTCCAGAACAAATATTTCTGTGATCCACAATTGTTGGTTTCGAAGTTTGGGTGTTTCCTATGTAGGTATAATATGTAATGTGGAAATATATAAGTATGTATAACAGTTGCTTAGATCCCATAGTACAACTTTATAGCTTATTTAGGGCTAGATGGAGCTGTTTAAAAATTTTCTCACAATATTTATTTATTTATATTACAGTGCCTAATGTCTTTATTAGACTGTAGTTCCTACAAACTTGATTTACTGGTTGCTGTACCACTAGACCGTCTACATCTTTACTGTCGATTTAATACATACATACATATTATCACGCCTGTTTCCCATCGGGATAGGCAGAGACTATGGCTTTCCACTTGCTACGATCCTGACATACTTTCATGAGTGTTTTCATACACGCTCGCCGGTTAAGGGTACTCTTGACCTGGCCTTTTTCCAAAAGATCGTCGATTTGATTGACATAGGTACGCCGAGGTTGACCCCTACCAGTTTGCCCATTCACTCTCGCCACATATATCTGCTTCGTCAGTCTATTTTCATCGATCCTCTCCACGTGTCCGAACCATCTAAGCATCCCTTTTCTATCTTAGTCACTAAATCTTCTGTCATACCGCAATGTTCCCTTATCACGCTGTTCCTTTCTTTATCCATCAACTTCACTCCAGCTATACTTCGCAGACTTCTCATTTCCACAGCACTGGTTTTACTTTTATGCGTCTTCTGCCATACCCAACTTTCACTGCCATACATAAGTGTGGGGACCAGCACTCCTCTATTTACAGCCAGTCTTGCCTTCTTAGAAACGTTCTGACTGCTCATAAAGGCGTACATGGCTCCATTTACTTTATTTCCAGCCAAAACTCTTCGCTCAATGTCATAGTCACACTTTCCATCTCTCGTAAATTTTGTACCCAGATATACAAACTCTTTCACTTGTTCTACTCTTTCTCCTTCCACAAGAATTGGGCTATCTGTCGTACTTAATGCTTTCAAAAACCATTACTTTCGACTTGTTTACATTCACTTTCATTCCTTTGTTTTTTAACGAATCATGCATAATGTTTACCATCAACTGCAACTCCTCCACCGATGATGCTGGTATTACCTGATCATCGGCGTAGAGGAGGCACTTGACGGTCAGTTCATCCATTTTTATACCATACGTACTCTCTTGCAGTTCTTTCAGGCAGCTGTCCATGTATAGGTTAAACAGCAACGGCGACGCTACACAACCCTGTCTCACACCTTTTTCAATGTGAAAAAAGTCTGTGCAAGATGCGTTGATTCTGACACAAGCACTGGAGCCCTCATAGAGAGATTTCAGTGCTCCTATCAAGGGGCTGTTTACTCCATACCTGGCCAGTATTTACCACAGTTCATTCCTTACCACTCTATCATAGGCCTTTTCCAAGTCTACAAATATGCAATAGACTTTTTGACTTTTCGCCAAAAGCTTTTCTGCTACGCATCGTAAGGAAAAGACCTGATCCGTGCATACCCTTCCTTTTATAAATCCTGCTTGTACATCCCACATTTGTCCTGCAGTTTCATTCATCACTCTTTTTATCAAAATTTTTGCATACAATTTGCCGACGATGCTGAGCAAGCTTATGCCGCGGTAGTTTTTGCACTCTTGCTGTGACCCTTTTCCCTTATAAAGCGGCACGATGACAGCCTTACACCAATCTTTTGGTACGCTGCCATTCCTCCAACAAAGGTTGAAAAGGCAGTACAGCTGGCAAGCTACCACGCCTTATCCTTTCAGCATCTCGACAGAGATCCTATCAAGTCCCGCGGCCTTTCCCAATTTCATGCTATTCAATGTTTCCACTATTTCTTTCATACTTATGACTTCTTCCTTGCCAATTTCATTTATTTCCCAGAAACTAGTATGTACTTGCATATCTTCTTTTTCAAACAAACTTTCAAAATATTGCTTCTATCTTTTCAACACACATTCTTCTCCTTTCACAAGACCACCATCATGGTTTCTGATATGGTTGAGATGCGATGTCATCCGTTGACCCCTCACTGTTCTTATGGACTTCCAAAAGAATTTCATATTCTGTTGGAAGTCATCAGATAACCTTTTATCAAATTCATCTCTGTCATTCTCTTTCTTTCTTTTCATCACCTCTTTTGCAACACGCTTATACCTTTTGTACTCCTCTTTCGCCATTTTTAGGTCCACATCCGTTGCCTTCTGCATTCTTTGATTGACTTTTGTAGTCAGCCAATTCAACCATGCTTTCTTCTTATCAGACAATGCCTTTACACTTTACACTCATTCTCTTTCCCTTACATCCTTGGCTTCTCTTTTTTACCCCACACACTTCAATCTTCCATACGTCTTCGATCTCACACACTTCATCAGAATTTTAAAATTTAAATAAATATCCATCACGCCTTATCCCCGAAGGGGTGGCAGAGGCATATTATATGCCCACTTTTCACCGTGTGGATTCCTGTCCCACGTAATAGGTGGTGAGCCCATTGCCGTGTTGAAATAGACAGACGCAGGTTGTGGCTACCTGCTGTTGAAATTTTTTAAGCCGCCTATAAGGCCTTCAACCAGGCTTAACGACTGCCATTTTACTGGCAACCGGGACCAACGGCTTAACGTGCCTTCCGAAGCACGGAAACGCTCGCAAATGTAAATGCCACAAAGTGGGAATTTTAAAATTTCTTGCTCAATTTGCTCATAAATTCCTCTTTAATGCCTATCTCTTGCAATTCTCGATTTAACCATCAAAATCAAGAGCCGATCAACTTAGTGATATTAAAATCACGTCGTAAATCCATTAGCAGCGATAAAAACCCCCTGACGTTGTGTTTATTACCTTGGAGTTCATTTATATTGCCGAACTTGCCTGTTCTTTGGCATAAAAGTTTAGTGACAATACCATTGCGGGACTCAAATGTCCATTAACCTAAATTGAAGTGTATTGTTTGATACCCTCGTCATTATATATCTTAGATGCCATGTCACTTAGCAACCACCTCGTTGACAATGCTCGAACGCATAAATATAAATTGACACGCGATGCCTGCCTTACAATAAAAACACTCGTAATATAAGCAACTCTGTTGGTGATAATACAACTAATTTCCTGTTGTGTTATACACCCCTAATGTAGATATTTCTTTCTTTCACAGAAAAAAATGTAGATTCAAACAAAATAGGTAGCAGAACCTACAACTACTAAGATACAATGTCCATTGATCAGGCGTCGCCACTGGTGCCTATCAAGCCTCAGTTAACACTGCAAAATGGAGCTTTTATAAAAAATAGTCATAACCGAAGTAGTTTCTGTGGTGTCGTCGCTCCATCGCCGAACGGTAATGGAACATTCAAAACTTTCGCTGTTAATCGCAAGAGTTGGAGTGGAAACGTGACTCTTCCACTTCAACAGTTCACGCCTGATGTAGAACAAGCTCCACAGCTTGCAACTTTCCGCTCTGGAACTGGAACGTTTCCGAGAAATAGGGAGCGAAACAATAATGTCACGAACGGAATATTAACACCGAACGGGAATTCTGTTCAGACGTTCAGAGGAAATGAAGTGAGGAGGTGCGGAAGTTCAAACGGCAGACGTTACGCTGAGATCGGAAACTGGAACAAAAGGTGAGCAAGTTTGTGTTGTTTTGTTATTGTTGCGTATTCTGACGTCTAATGAGAAAAAAGCGACATAATTTAAAAAAAAGATTGTTAATTGCATAATTGATATGTAATTGTTCAAGTGTACCACTTTACAGTTGATAGGAAGATTCCTTTTTTATTTATGTTAATAAAAAAATTACTGTTACAATAAAAGTAAATACTTTTTCAAGTAAACTACCTTCAAATAGAACTGTTATCATTAAAAATTGTCGAGCTAAAAATCAAACATGATACCTCGAGTAAATAAAACCTCTATCTAACCCGAAGCGTGTTTCGAAACTTTTACTAGTTAGTGATTTAGATTTTTTTTTCTTTTGCATTTCGAGCAATTTTGTAACATGTTTTCCAATTTCATTGTCTGATATCGCTTTCATTTCCTCCCATGCAGTAACGTTTCCTTTCCTTATAATACTTTTATTAGCTTCAAACGTTCAACACAAATGGAATAGAAAATCTAATAAAGATTAAATGTTTGAACAAAGAGATAATTGAAACATCGAAAGCTTTTGAAAAATCGCAGTATACTTATTCTTTACAGAATGTGAAGGTACAATATTGTTATTGAATCGACCAATCTACTTCATAATTTAAAATTGTAGCATCGTGATTGGTGTTAAATGAGAATTTTTTTTCGGTTTTAATATATTTTAATGTTTTTATTCATATCTATAATAATATTAAAGGTCGTGTTTCTTTCTTTAGCCTTTTTGATGTCGTAAATAATTAGATTTATTGATGTGATTTTTTGGAATGCAGATAATTATAGGTCTGGAGATTCACACAGGCTATTTTTTTTCCTATTCTGTAAAATCATAATATTCCCACGTGGTAGAAATTCGTGCGATATCTAAATATCACGAGATAAGGCGCAGCCGTCTACTAGTTACAAAATTATTAATATATATCGGCTTTTGGGCGTCCTCTAATGTTTACCACGTTTATCTAACCGTGATCTTCATAACCTTTTATTTGCAGCCATAAGAATGTTCGTCCATAATTCTTGCTCACTCAATTTGGGGTGGAGTAAGCACTTGATAAGGAAATCCAGTAATCTAACGAGTATTTTCTCTTCTTATTAGGGATTTAATGTGGTTTAGTTTTATCGGGTCATGATTCCCCAGCACTAGCGATGTTATCAACTGTGCTATTTAGCAGTTTTTTCTTTGCTAAGGGTATTTATTATTAAGGTTCTCTTTGTTTGCGAGAAATATAGAGAATAATTTTATTGATGTGCTTTACTTAGTAGTTATTTTTTATTACATCGTGCTGATGTATATTTTTTAGAACGCTGGCAATTTGCACTTGTGTTTGTTATTTAAAACTCGTTTATGAATCGAACTGATATACAGTAGATCATAATTGAAAGGCTTTATTTATTATTCGGAATATCTCATTTTGACTAGTACACACACTAATAAACACAATTTTAAACTTAACAATAGATTCTTGACACCCGTAAACACACACAGTTCATATGGGTATTGCCCACTTCTCTTATAAACTAAATACGCTTTATAATTACATAAATACAGGTACTCTACGTACCATAGAAATCGTAAAAACAAAACAAATGCCATGTGGGAGCGCTCGTATATCGCCGCAACTTCCCAATTGGTACATATTCTAAAGACTGCATGTTAAATGGAATTTAGATGTTTTTTGTTTACCATCTGTGAGCCCTAAAAAGAAAAAGTCCTGAACATCATTTTATTTGCGTTTAATACTATCATAATATGTATTATCAAGAGTTTTGAAAGCCAACGAATCCCAGTTAATTTCTTTTATCATTGTTGTTCCAAAAAAATAAGAGGAAAATAATATTAAGAATTTCATTTTGTTCCCTCATTCCCACTAAGCTTTGATATTGTGACTCTGCCATTCAATGATACGCTTTGTTAGACAGCCATATTAAAACAGTAGCTCTCTACTACTATAGCTACGATTGGTTTCTGTCATGAATTTTTCGTCGCTTTGCTCACAGAAAAATAAAACTAAAATTACGTTCGTTTTTATTTAAATGTTTTCTGAGATAAGGCACTTAACCATCAAAATAAATTCCTCAGTGTTTTAAGAATCTCGTTTCTAATAGAAAAAAGTGGCTTACACTAACAATCATTCTAAGGGTCTCGAAGACGGTAATTTAGTCCAATTATGTGCCTACTTTCACTTGTGGCTCAGTGTTTGTTGCCCGTACTAAATCTCTATTAACGGATGGAAAAAACGCAGCCGGGTTGCGTTTCTCTCGATTCCTTGACTGCATGTACGTGTGCTACTGTTGGCGTTAGTAATGGCTTACAATTATGGCGTCGTGTTCTAGATTGTGTATCGAGTTATGATGAATGACGGACTAATTGCGATAATAGTTTAGATTTCCTGACGTGTGTAGCAAATGTTTTGTTGGTAAAACTCCTGGCAAGTAATTAGCCAATCAAACAAATCAGCCTATACCAGTCCACGGTTGGTCTCCCAATTTTTGACATATTATTGGATAGACAGAAAAAGACCTTACTGTACCACGCTGGTTGGTACGGGGTTTTGTTTCAAGTTTACCTTCTCTTCGCCGTAACTTAATCCGTGTGTTGACTGGCCCCAAAGACATATTGACAGTTGATATTTGTTGTCATAAATATTTAATGGTTATGTTTAATATTTTTTAACAACCTATTTGTGCGGTGAACATCAGTCACAGCTAAGTAAAAAAATCACTAAGATTTTTTATATAATCCGTCAAGAAACACTGAACCTATTGCAAGGCTGTCTGAATGTAAATTGATATTTGAATACTCTTAAATTTCTAACAACCAACAAAAGCAGCACTCATGGCTATTCCTTGTTGGCGATTTTTATTAGAATTATTAGCAGCAGTACTAGGATTAGCGGCATAACTCTATGGATGCGATCCACAACTTACTAATCTTTACAAATATATTGATAAAAATTCTAATGGCATAATACGACGACAGGATTGAAAATCTTATCAAGACACTAGATGACCCCCACAGCTTCGCCCGTGGAATATTTCGACCTCCCGTCGCACCTATTTTATCCCGTCGCTTATAAATTCTTCAATAATGCATAAAAATTTGCTCGATTTGGCGACATTTCTGACTACTGCTCTGCTCTCCAGTGTAGTAGCGTAATGATGATAATAATGCCTTTCTCGATAAATGGGCTATCTAAAACAAAAAGATTTTTTCAAATCCGACCAGTAGTTCCTGAGATTAGCGCGTTCAACCGAACAAACAAACAAACAAACTCTTCAGCTTTATATATTAGTATATAGATTAAATGACATCTCTCGAGGAGTAGATGCAGTCTTATTAAAGATAATGTTTTTAGCTGTTCTGGATTATGAATGCGACTCACAGCTTAACATTTGAAAGGACGCAGTCGGTTCAGCTAGTCATATGACAGCTATCACAAACGATCAGCATAGGAATAAATGTGTTTGTAGAGATATTGATAACAAAATATGCAAATTGACTTTTACTCGCGCCATTTCGTAACAGCTTTAGGATTGATGAGCACCGATTAATGGTGAGCGTCGATTAAGCATCAGCTGTTACCGTGATGCATTCTTAATGGTGTAGTATTTGTTGCATAGTTAGGTTAGGTTTTTTTTTTGGTAACGCTGGCAATGCCTTTACGCACCGTCTTCCCTGCTGCGAGGGCAGCAGGAACGGTGTGTGGGGCTCCCGGCCCGAGGGAGAGGGGCCGTCCTACCCACTAAACCCCGCGGTGTTCCGCCTCACCTTAAACCGACTCGCAGGGTAGGCCTGAGGTTAAATCACTGCGAGCCGGCAAGGGGCACTAAGGTTAGGCTTTTTTTTGGTGACGCGGCGATAGCTTTTTCGTACCGTCATCCCTGCTTCGGGAGCAGCAGGGATGGTGTGTGGGACTTCCGGCCCGTTGGGGGCCGTCCTACCCACTAATCCCCGCGGTGTTCCACCTTCTTCCCAACTGGGTCGCAGGATAGGCCTGAGGGCTATTCACTGCAACCCGGCTAAGGGAATGCCCCACGATGAGGCTCTCCTCGGGGGGCCAGATGTGCTGCCCCCCACAACCGACAATCTCTCGGAGGAGGTTAACTTGTGCCCGCTCGAGCCGTCCCCAATCATCCCTCTGAGAAACAGAGGACAGGAGAGTGATCGAGCTGAAGGCACCCCGGAACACGAGGGGTGCCAACCGCCAGGAGGCTTTTGTGAGCGGGGTCACCCGACCTTCCGCCCACACAAGTTAGTCGGCAACGCGCCGGGTCTGTGCCCGGCGCCGCCCTCGACGCCCTCGAGACGAGAGCGTGCGTCCTGCTCGCTCCCGAACCCGCAGCTCCTCTCTTTTCTCTCCGCAGCTCAGCCATGGCTCGAACGGCCACGGCCGGCAGCGACAAAACCCAGGTTAGGTTAGGTTAGTTTTAATGTGGCCAATTACTTGCTCCGTTAACTAACGAACAGGACAAGGTCGTGCCAAAATAAAGGAAATCTCAAAACATAACCTCGTGCCAACCCGTAAGGTGAATCACTCTCCCATAATAATTCATATATCCCTGGCGGTGGGGTGCTACAAGTGGATTTGATTAATTTCAAAACTTGTAAATTGTATCCGGGCAACATAATTTTTAATTTGATCATTATAGGGATCGAGTGATCCCGAACAGTCGAAATAAATCAGAACTTTCATAAATGAAGTTCTGATTTGGCACTCAATATGGACTGTGGAACACTTAACTTCCTCGGTCCAGAGTGAGTGAAGACAGTGTGATAGCACGTTTTAGTTTGTCTTTACTCATGTCTTGAATAGCATTCAGTGCATTGTTACGTTTTATGTTTTTATCGTATTGACATTCCGAATGAATAAATCCAGTAGACTGTTGTAATGAAACGACAACAAAATAATAATGTACTGCTGCCTACATTAGAATTGCACGTTAAAAGTGATGAGCTATAATAGAAGAGAATATGCCTACACAAACAGCTGTTTCGTGTAGAAACAAATTAAAGGTTAATTTGATTTCGATTTTGATCGGCACTTGAGGCCGAATTGTAACAAAGGTTTTTTGTAGGAATCTATTGAAAAATAACCTTGCTCATAGTTTGCAATGTACAAATCGAAATCTTATTTGTTTTTCAGACAACAGTATGGATTACGAAATTGTCCTCCTTCACTTGTAATCTTATAGCTATAAATTGTTCGAGAATATTGAATAAGGACTTGACAATTTTTAGATACCGAACCATTTGATTCTAAAGGACCTAATAGTCCAGTATTCTAAAAATCCGCTAGCTAGGGGTTAACTCCTGATGAGGATTTGAAGCAGGCATCTATGGGCATCTTAGAGGGTCATAGAACATGTTGCTTCTGACAATGCAGAACCAAAAGTTCACAGTTCTTTATAAAAATGAATGAAGGTAGAACTGTGGGTTCAAGTATCCCCTAGGGATATCCTCTCTAGGGCACACCCGGGCTATCTGACATAAGGTATAACACAACTATTGGGACGAATC
Organism: Thumatha senex; assembly: GCA_948477245.1. Classification (NCBI taxonomy): domain Eukaryota; kingdom Metazoa; phylum Arthropoda; class Insecta; order Lepidoptera; family Erebidae; genus Thumatha; species Thumatha senex. The sequence goes on along the minus strand of OX419738.1, from coordinate 10,656,005 downwards.
CAACGCACCTTTTCCGTCGACAGTCTGACTCCACGACTATCAAACAAAAACTGATTCAAGTATGAGATTTTTAACGTAATTGGCATTTTAAGATAAAATTTGAAAGTATACCCGATATTCTATGTATAATCATTTTGATTACCTGACTATAACTACCTAACTGTAAATTAACGTAGTAATCGTCAATTAAAATAAATAAGTACGTAAACAAGATTTTAACCACTAATCAGAAATTTTAACTCCGGATATAATAGGTAATCGATTACAAATCTGTCTCTAAGTTTGGAAATTTGTGAGTTTCCCTCATTGACATATAATGATCTTCAAAAGCGAACCAGATTTTTTCAATTATATAGTCATCAAATTCTGAGTATTTCAATTAAAGTAAAAGTAGTACTATTGTATTTTTTTAATAAATTACTGACAGTTCCTAAACACTACGACGAAGCTTTATAATGAGTGATAATCGCGTAAGTGTGCTTTGATTTTCAACACTCTTTTTCATCATAAATCGTATAAACCGGAAGTCCGAAACTGAAGCAAATCCGGGTAGCAAAGCCGGACTTGCTTCAGTTTCGGACTTTCTAACCCCGCAAAGACATAGTCTAGGCAATGTGTTATTATAAAAACATAAAACTCAAAAACACTTGACTGTAGTTATAAGTTTAAAACCTACCTACTAATATTATAAACGCGAATGTTTGTAAGAATGTATGGGTGTAGGTTTGTTAATCTTACACGCAATAAATACTGAATGGATTTTGATGAAACTTTTACAATAATATAGCTTACACGTCACAATAACAAATGGGCACTTTTTTATACGGAGAACTAGTTCCTAAGGGAAACGGAAACGGGAAGCTTTCCTTCGCTGGTGGGCCGCTGGTGTCAACTAAAACAAAATAATAATAAATAATAATGATGATATATAGCCTATAGCCTTCCTCGATAAATGGGCTATTTAGAACAAAATTAAACTAGTCTCAAGCATTTCTTGAGTATTCGTTTCTACCATTTTCTAAAGAACAAAATCAAGTGAAAAGTTCATTATTAATAATTACGTGGTAACTTTTCACTTGGTTGCTTCCTTGAAAGTGAAATTTGTTCCGCCTTACTGCATATATAAATTTACTAGTGAAAGCGCAATATCAAATGATTTTCTAGGAAATCTGAAAGTGTTTTATTGTGAAACCATGTCTACGGATATTAACTCTAGGATTATGTCAAAGTTATAATATGTCTGTGATCATGATCTGATAAAACTTCAACCGGGGATACTTAAAAGACTAGGGTTTTCCGAGGGCTCACCCGTGACTCCCGATTATATGCAGATGGAAGAGGACCGTTTGGTATTGGTTGATAAAAGTAGCATCTTTGAGAATTTCCCAACGTTAAAAATAAAACGGGTAACTATTGATGATTAATATAATAGTAATCGATGGAGCAAGGGAGTTGTAGAGTGGAGACTTCGACTCGATAAACGTACGGTAGGACGACTCCCCACCAGATGCACAGACGACCTGGAAATGGTCGCAGGGAGGAACTGAATGCAGAAGGCGCAGGATCGTATGTTGTGGCTTAAATTGGGAGAGGCCTACGTCCAGCAGTGGACTGCCATACGCTGATTTGATTGATTTGATAATACTAAAGAACCTGCTCTTGTCCATTTCAACACGGCAATGAGCTCACCGCCTCTTACGTGGGGACAAAAATGCACATAGTGAAATTTTGGCGCATAATATGCCTCTGCCACACCTTTCGGTGATGAAGACGTGACTGATGCAAAAGTTCATTTCGCAAAAGTTCCAAAAGAATTTTATTATATCCGATGAGTATGTATATATATATACCTACTATACCTACCTATAAAATTCAAAATTGTTATCTCGTGCACAGATAAGAGTGCTTACCATTTGCTTTGGAGACGGTACGGCGTGAGTCTTATGCGTGATTTTATTCCATATCAATATTTGTCCATGTTTAACCTACTTATCTTTATATCGCCTTGGTTAAAGCCCTGATGACCTTGGTAAAGTCATCTTCTAAACCTACAGCTGCTGTTGTACAAAAATGTCCTCAAAATTCAGTAACTAGGTATTAAATATTATAAATATTTCGAAAGTAATAATTATTATAATAAATATTCATACCAATTTAAAAACTCGGTAAAATTTTTAGTATGTAATGATGTATTATGTCTTTACACCATAAAACAGAATAACTAAACATAAATCAGAAAATTCACCTAGATCAAAATTTAGAATAAATTACTTATTTTCTCATATATTTTCCGTAAACTACAAGATTTTGAGGCGGCACAACTTGTTTTATTTATGTGTGTCAAATGAGATGAGTATCATATTCACCGTGGCGCTCTCTATAGAAAATAAACTCCTGTTATTAGATTTATAGTGTTCTTTACGATTGTATATTTAATTTGTTTTTATACTTTTCAATTGCGTATTTCTGTCCATTAGTAGTCGGATTTCATTCGTTGAACTTTATGTTATTAACAAATGAAACGCATATAAAATAGATTTAAACCTACCTTCTTGCACTTTGTCTAAAAAAATGGGACTTCATAAAAGCTTGACGGGAAAATATTTTCTTTCTAAAATTTTTGATCTTACACTTTTGTGGGAGTATTTGAAAGAACCTTTTCAAAGCTTCTATCGCTATTCATCATTCCACAGATATTTGGTGAGGTATTGACTGTCTTTTATTAAACCGGGAGGATATAGGTACCTTATACTATTTTTTTTATTTACCCTGTTCCTTTACAAAGACAAGTGACGTGTCTGGAAATGCATTATATATAACATTTGCAACATAACTATGATATATAAAAAGTCCAATTTGATATTTTTCTATAAAATCATTTCATTCTTTCACATTCTGTAATTCATTCAGCATATTGGTTGTGTTTAAATTATCATATTCGCTATTCATGTTACCTCAAAACTTGTATAGTATTAAAATATTTTTGTATAAGTTACACACAAAAGGTAGCTAAATAAAACTCCAATGCCTATATCTTCTCTCTATACTAAAACGAACCCAAAATATAAATGGACGCCAAATATTTGACCAAATCCCAAACCACTCTTTTTATGTATATTTATGCCAATTTACATTCCTAAACAAACCTTTGTTACAAATCCCACATCAACACCTGCCTGTTTGACAAGCAAATGATGTCGCAAATATCAAAACTCGTCTGTCCCTTATTTTCAATATTCAAATATACTCCACGACATAAAAAAAGTCCCCCAGCTGGGTATGACGGCATCTCATTCTATAGTTTGAATTTTCTCGGATCTCTTACTCTGATATATTGGAAAATGTAATATTAGAGTAGGCTCATCGGTTCTTCGTAAATATGTCGGATTAAAGTCATTGAGTATTCGGAAAGCGTGGCAAGGCATAAATATCCCCTGTCCTTCTCATTACAATAACTTGCCGTGGATAACCCCGGACAGCAACGGATGCCGTCTCTCCTGGGATGCCACTCACTTAGATAATGGAATTCTCGACCGATATCCTGAGTAATTATTTAATGCGGTCGAGGTTATAGTTTTGATGGTCTGGTGGGAATATGAATTGTTGCTGTTAGGTACTAGTTACGTAAGTGTTATGCTCTTTTAGTAACACTGATTGACAGGGAATGGTAGATGCATAACATACAATTACATCTTATGTAACTGAGTGCTGTGTTTGTAAGTTTTGAGGTGGTCCTGCTTAGTTATTTGGAACCAATATGAATTGTATTTTTGGGTGGCGCTATAGGTAATAGTTTGTCAGTATGATGCTCTGTTAGTAGCACTGATTGACAGGGGCTGGTAGTGGCATAACACAGAATTACATCTTATGTGAAAGGTTGTTCATGGTCATATTTAAATAGACAAATATACCTATTGTTGAAATATCAAGTAATATTAAAATTTCAAACACCAAAAATAACATCTTGAACTAAAACACTTGTAAATAAGTGGATCAGTACTTACAAGTGTTTTAGTTCAAGATGTGTAGCAAGTTCCACCAAGTGCCAAGAATTAACAGTGTAAACAGTCACCAAAAGTTGAAGTTGAAGTTCTTGTCTTATAACTTCAACTTTGCTTAAATAAGCCGGAACTGACAACTTAACGTGCCAATTAACGGACAATGCAACCACGCAGGTGATTACGATATTGGGAAGTCAGACGGCAGTGGCTTTCAACAATGCCGAAAATCATAAACTTAACAATAGCTGCTCCTAGCAGCCAAATAAAAGTGAACCCTAGTGCCCTAGGCTCTGATTTCGGGTGGGGTTTGAAAGCAACTGGGAAAACACTAAAGATGAAGAAGTTCATGAATCACGCTCATGTACCCGAAGGGGTAAAAGAAGCATTATATACGCCTAATATATCCTGTCTCACGTAAAAGATGGTCAGCCTATTGCCGTGGTGAAATAGACAGACGTTGTTGTGGCTACCTGTTGTTGAAATTTTTAAGCCCTCTAAAGGTCTTCAACTTGGCTGCCATGTTACTAGTAACCGGGACCAACGTGCATTCCGAAGCACGAATACGCTCGCAAATGTAAATGCTACGAAGTCGTCCGAAGAAGAAGTATAAACTTTGAGTCATTGTGAGTAGTCATATTCATTAACTATTGAATACAGAATACTTCACTATAAACTGTTTTTACGTCAAACAAACCCCAAACAACGTTACACCAATTACACATACACTATAACAGCAATTCAATGTCACTTTCCATTTGAATATGACAGCTGAGGCACTTTCCCCGTTATTCCCCAAACATTGCCGGTTCCACACATGCGACTTCGTAGCATCGAATTTAGTTGGATGTGTTGGAAAGTCGATGCAGCTGAAAGCAACGGTCTGGTGAACACGACTGTTCCAACTATGGAGTGTGGACGTGGGCCCGATACCAAATAACACTCTATCGTTCAATACCAACCGCAGCCGTGCGCCGTTGCAGTGAAACTGTCCGTGCATGCAACACTCGTTTGTTATGCTAATTGAGGATACTGATTTGCACAATAAAACAACTCAGATGGCAATTTTAATGCACCTTCAAAATATATGATGCTCAAAGTAATACTTATACACTGAAAACATGATTTTTTTGTGGAAATAAAAAATAATTTGAATGGACTGAACAGAATTCGTGCTCGCGTCTTCTCCCTGAGTTCGGAGTTCCTTTAGACCGCTACGATATCAAATCACTCGTAAGCTGTTAAAATATTTCACCTTATACGTATTATGATGACTTAGGCGCCATCTTACGGTACTTAGTTATGTTACATAGGACAAAGTCGTTAGGCTAACTCAGTGTTCTCTAAACGATCACGGCGTTAAGGAAGTTTCGCTATGGCTGGTCCTCAGATCGGTAACCGCTTTGTAGCATTTCCATTTACGAGTGTTGCCGTGCTTTGGAAGGATCATTAAGACGTTAGTTGGGGTTGCTATTAACATGACAGTCGTTAAGTCAAGTTGAAGGCCTTATGGGCGACTTGAAAAAAATTCAACAGCAGGTCGCCACAAAATGCGCAAGGCTATTTCAGAATGGCAATAAGCTCACCACATGTTACATGAGACAAAATGCTTACGGTAAAAAGTGGGCGTAGATATAGAGATGGGCAAAGGTATGCCTATGAATAAGGTATGTATTCAGGGATAGTGTCGTGGCTGATTAATAAGTAAAATCGGAAAGTGTATTGAAAAATTTGATTAAAATCAACGCAATCTATCGTTTATTGCCGTGAATGCTCTCGTTCTTCGGAATCTAAATTGCTACGAATGTGATAATTCAATGTAATTATTCGGTTGGTATATGGGTCGTTAATTGGGCGAAGATATACGGAGGCCTGTTTAAGCGATTGTATAACATTATGCAACAATGGTTCTGGCACAACTAATTGTTCGTGATGCTTTCTATTTAAGAACTTTGTTAGAACGTTTAAAATACTATTATCGAGATACGTTTGTGAGTATTATAAAGCGTAAAATACTCACAAATGTATCTCATCGACGATCTAGGCAATATTAGAAAAATAAATATATCAAATAAAAAAAATGGTGTCATATCAAACATTTAAAATTTCATTAAAATTCCTAAAATTAATTGATTAATTCATGTATCAGCTTATGGCAATTCACTACACAACTTAGACGTCGCCCAGTTTCTGCCATACGATACAATTTTGCGCCGTCCACATCTAGTCCATCCATGTGACGTTTTCTAAATCATCTGGATATTCTACGCCAAAAAGAAAATATGCTGATGATCTTTAAATGCTCAATGCTGAGCATCTTTTCTAATTTAAATGCTGACTTTAAAACAAAAATTTAGTTCATACGGTTCGAAAGCACCCTAGGACGATTTAACCAATGGATCTTACCGTTTGCGCCTATACCCCGCTGGCCATTTGCTAAGCATTTTCTTTCTAAGTCGCTGTTCCGCGGACTCAGTCTATCGTACACGTTTGGAGGGTAATTTATAAAGAAAAAATGACTAAATGTGCTCTGAATTAGTTGTAAAAGTTATAGCGGTCGAACAATTAATGTTTCTTTTCACTCGTAAGTAAAATTTTATTTCTTTCACATTACTTTTTTTAACAAAAACCAATATTTATTGAAACATACCAACAACTTAATCGGCCTATATTCAATATACTTTTATTCTCTATAAACAGTATACAAAGAGTTACCATCTCAAATTAGTCGAATAACATTGTGTCAAATTCGTATTGCATACCTACATTTTTCTATTTGGAGTTGTATTTTTATTGGTTATTAGACAGTAACAACACTTCATGCAAGAGTAAGAAAACAATATGTGAGTAGTTTCCCCGCCTCACGAAAGTTGGTTGAACGTGATTTCATACTTTATTGAGTACATAAATCGTTCTAGGGAAGCATCTTAAATTTTTAGGTTGTACAGAAGAGAAATAAAATAGATAGTTTCTTTTTATAAATATATTTGCCGACAGGTCAAAATACCAGAAACTCAGGATCGTGCGTGTGTAAACGAAATTACGCAGGCAACCATTAAGTGGACTCTGCTGCGGGAGGCTGCGTAATCTGGGCTTATCTGAGCGAGGGCTATGTAATCTTTCACGGCTCCATAGCGCAATTTACAAATCTCGGATCCAAATCCTCTACTGCGCAAATGTCATCATTCGAGTTCTATGAATATCCATGACATTTGCGCAGTAGAGGATTTGGATCCGAGATGTGTGAATTGCGCTACATGTTTTGTTCCTTTTCGCTACAGAGCGCAGGGTTCACCAGCTAGTTGACGGGCTTTAAATAATGTCTCACGGGTGAACCTACTAGACTAGATGTATGACTGTCTCAGTGGTGAACTTACTAGACTACATAAAAGACTGTCTGTCTGGTGAACTGTCAATTGAGTTCACATAGATATTGGAGATGTTTGGTGAAACTTAATTTCAGTAATACCTTATTCTGTTAAAATAATGTTCTATAGAAAAATACAGAGCAACGCCCATTCACCAACGTTTTATTATTGGTGAGCTTCTTTGCTAATTATCCCAAGTGGTTTATTAACTGCGTGAAGTAATGAATGGCCACTCAACGAGTTTAATGTGCGTTGCTGTTCTAATTCATACGGTACATTAAAATGCTCAGCATCGCATTTTATGAATGTAATTAATTTCTATGTGTTTGTTGTTAGAGAATATATAAGTATCGCACCTAGTATAAGAATCGCAATTTAAAAAACTAATTATATCACTCTTTAAATAATGGATCTTTATTATATATAAAAGAATTCTCAATTTACCTATTTAGGTACATAGAGTTATACTACAATACAGCATTATGGACGTCTAAAAAGTGGGCGTATAATATGCATTTACCCAGCCCTTCGGGAATAAAGGCGTGATAATATATATAAAACGTCTAAGAAGTTCGTATGACTAAGATCCGTTGACATTAAAAAGAAAGTAGAGATCCTATCCTGTGACTCACTTTGGTAGTTTACTTTTATAGACATTTATTTAACCGTTTTAGGCACTAATTTATTTCAAACGCATCGGTTACAATGACTAGCAGTCTTGTATACACTGCTCTTTCGTCTATTCTCCTTCAGTCAAATAACACTCTAAACCCTGACAACAACTTGAGGCAAAAAATACAACAATACACCTATCTATTTTACAAACAATCGTATTGAATGCCATATTATCAACAATAGTTTTGTTAAGAAAATATGATCGAGTGGACGACCAGTCTTGCTTTTAACTTTAAAGTACTTTTTTATATCGAAGTAAGTAAGTAGAAGAGTAGGTACGATTTTTGGCACTTGATTGTTGACAATATTATAAACTTCTATTCCCAATGACAATTGACGGTTGGGAATAGACGTAAATAATTAAAATATTGTTGCATATCACATTATTTTTGGTTGTTGGCATCTTTCACTATACCTTCTCCTCAGATAGGTGACTACTTTCCGTACTTCGGGAAGCTGGTTCGACCGCTAGTCCCGGTAGTCAGTTACATGGCAGTCTTTAAGTCAAGTTGAAGCATTTACGGGTAGTTTGAGTAATTTCAATAGCTTCCTGATCGTTTCAACACGACAATGGGCTCACCACCCGTTACGAGAGACCAAAATGCCTACGGTGAAATGTGGGTATACTAAGCCTCTGCCTGCACTTAGGAGATAAAAGACGTGACTGGTAAACATTAGCCTTGCATATCCAAACCCACCCTCACCCTGCAAACATTTCTACTTTGTTGGTCATTACGTTTGCCATGTCGCGGACTAAACTCCAGAATGAGAGACTGCCCAAAAGGTAAGGCGAGTCATTGCTTATAAACCTTACTATTTAGTAAGTATTTCACATAGTCACACTATTAAAAACAAAGTAATCAATGTGTCTAATTTCGCCTTTATCTTATCTGCTGGTCATATTAGTCAACTCACATTGTGCATAGATAAAAGGTCTAGTAATCGATTGGATACAGATAAGGCGAGTATTGTTAGCGCAAGAAATTGGAAGCCATGTTTTTCTATGACTTCTGAAATATCAATTACGTTTCATAGAAATATTTTTTGATTACGTTAATGTAATATTTAATTATATTTATACTTAACACGTAATCGCGCCATGATTGTGCGAGGGTTAAAGATTTATGGAGTGCAATTAAAAAAAGTTGATGTTATAATGGAATCTAGTTTTGGTGGTGAAGTTTTCCCCACGCGGGTAAAGTAAGGGTGAGTCAGTAAGTGAAAGGGTATGGTGAAGATAGTATATTATCCTTATGAGATTACATATGTCATCGAGGATTCATCATACAATATTTTGTTAGGTGTATTTCAAAAGGGTTTAGGCAGAGCTTTCCTTGAAAGCTCCCAGACGGCTTTATTTGTTCCGACACATCCAACAAATTTAGTTATATTTTAGTTACTTTATACAACTTAACAAATTAAATACTAAAACATTCCTTGATGACCATACTATCAATAGGTGAGAATAGTTTTAAAATCGGTACAGTAGTTTTTGAGTTAATTTGTAGTGATCAGCAATTAATAAATTAAATTATAATTAGCTGCAACTCTGGTGTTGCAAACATCCATAGGCTACGGTGACCATTTTCCATCAGGTGGGTCGTATGCTTGTCTGCCACCTCAGTGGTATAAAAAAAAACATAAAAGATTACAAAGATAAATAGCATGTGTTTGTGCTCATAGCTTAGCAGCCCTTTCTTCGACTGTTACCCAAATTACCTTGACAATAAGTAGAAGTGTCATGTTTTTTTGATCATTTTAAATATCCTACTAATATTTTAAATGTGAAAGTTTGTAGGAATGTATGGACGTAGGTTTGTCACTCTTTCACGCAAAAATACCGAATGGATTTTTACGAAACTTTACAATAATATAAGCTTTTATACACATCATAATAAAACATAAGGCTATTCTTTATCCCAGTAACAAGTTTCTGTGGGAAACGGGAACGGGAAAACATGCGCGGGCTTCAACTAGTTTTAAATGATATAAGTGGCTCAAACAACAATTTCAAATTCATTTGAGGCAAGTCCATGAACTCCGCTTTTTAAATATATAGATGCAACCTATTTGTAACTATGGTAATATAAACTTGGCCTATATATAAACTAAATTACTATCTTCACGCTGTATCCCTGACGGGGTAGTTAGTACTCTTGACTATCTTATCTTGTGTGATGATAACAATATTCATCTAAACCAATTACTCTTATCTTATCGCCTGTACCTGACACAAAACAATGTCTGCAGATATTATGAATGGTATGTAGATAGGTTTATTATACTAAAACCAGTACGGCAGGTCAATCAAAAGATAAAGGGCTAACGCAACCACTCTGCGGGCATTAATTAACAGCGAATAAGCGGATTGTTGGCAGACAGATTATGTATTCGTCTATCAATACCTTTACCATATAAGGGTCAGATAATAACATTTATTTATCTATCACGCCTTATCCCCGAAGGAGTGGCAGAGGCATATTATATGCCCACTTTTTACCGTGTGTATTCCTGTTCCACGTAATAGGTGGTGAGCCCATTGCCGTGTTGAAATAGATAGACGCAGGTTGTGGCTGACCTGATGATGAAATTTTTCAAGCCGCCCATATGGCCTTTAATTTGACTTAACGACTGCCATGTTACTCGCAACCGGGACCAACGGCCTAACGTGCCTACCGAAGCACGCAAACGCTCGCAAATGTAAATGCCACAAAGTGGTCAACCATCCGTGACCAGCCATAGCGAAAGTTGCTTAACACAGTGATCATTTACAGAACACGGAGTCCGCGGAACCGCGGAATATTAATAGTGCAATAGTACATTATAGCTGATACTTAGCTGCTCCCAAAATACTGCTTTTCAATAGAAGTCTAATAAAAGCTTATGAAATCTACATCATACGTCGTCTACATCGATAGAAATTAATAATAAAGTGTCTGTTTGTAATTGCAATTTAACCGCTTTTCATTAAATTCACATGAAAGTATATACGGTACTTACATAACAATCTATTTTCTGTCTGTCTATTTGTTCCGGCAGATCTCTGAAACGGTTAGATCGTTTAACGAGAATTGACTGGCAGATAGCTAACCGATTTTATCGATAGTTTCACTGGTGATGTTATAAGGAGTAACTTAGTCTACTTTTTACTCCCGTATCCTATGCCCGCGCTCACGTTCGGGCCCGGCAACTACGCGAGTAAAACCGCGGGGCCGTTAGTGTAAAATTAAAATTAGAAATGGGAAAATGTTTGTTTGTTCGACCTTTGTCTCCCAGTGTCGCGAATGGAGTCATGGGCGTTCACTAGTTAGATTTATGTACAAATAGTTGACGCCTGCGGCTCCGCACGCATAGTGAAGTTTTACAGTTCCCGTTTCCCACAGGAACTTGTTCCCGGGATAAAAAGTATCCTTTGTGTTATTCTGATGTGTAAGCTATATTATTGTAAAGTTTAATCAAAATCCATTCAATAGATTTTGCGTGAAAGAGTAAATAACATCCATACTTACAAACTTTCGCGTTTATAATATTTGTAGGATATTAAAACTTAGCTGAAAATGGAATAAAAGAACAATCGTATTAAGGGTTAAAGTATGAAATTGCCGTTTTTTACTGAAAATCTAAATTGTTTATTTTTAAGTTTATAACAAACTAGCTGTCCCGCCCGGCTTCGCCCGTGACATACTTCGAACCTCGTGGCATCCATTTAATCCCGTCGTTTACTAATTTCACAATAATGTATGAACATTTTCCCAATTACTTGATTACCTACTCCGCTCTCAAGTACCTACGCTCGCACGGTCCGGTCGAATTTGGTTACACGAAATTAATTTCTTTCCATATTTTTTTTTGATTTTGACATATCTACAAAGATATTCATTTAATTTAAAAGGTGCACAGGGCCAAAATAATCTTCATAAAAAGCTGAAGCCAACTAACATATTAAAAATGATAAGGACTAATAATATATTTGTGTAAATAGCCTTCAAACTACTACTTTATAATTGCTGTTTTTTTAAAGTATAAAAATGGATATAGTATGTTATCCTTAAGAGATAGACATATACCGTCGCGGACTTTTTTGTAGACCTATATTATATACACAATTCCACAATACATTATTTTGTTATATCTCAAAGGGTTTAGGCAGCGTTTTCGTTAAAAGCTCCCAGACGGCTCATTTTTTCCGACGCCCCCAACATTATCGTTATAATTAAGTTATTGTATGCAAAAACTTAACAAATTATACATAAAAACCTTCTATGAGAATCACTCCAACTATTAAAAAAAACAGCATCGAAATTCATTGCGTAGTTTTAAAGATCTAAGCATACATAGGGACATAATAGGAAATATATAATAGGAATCATTTATGCCTTTGCGATAGAACTCTGAGGATCTAGACTGCACAAACTGTGTGAAAGCATTTTGTACTGCCTCCTAGAAAGAAAACTTCTTGTCACGTAGACAACTGTCCAAATCACGAAAAAAATGGTAGTCCGTTGGAGCCAGGTCTGGCGAATACGGAGAATGACGAATGGTTTCTAAGTGCAGTTCCTGAAGGGTCAAAACGGTTTCTCGTACTGTACGAGGTCTCGAGTTGTCATGGAGCAGTAATGGTAAAGATCGATTCAAGAGTCGGGGCTGTTTTACTGCTAGTTTTGCCAACATTGTTCGGAGTTCGACACAATAGACATCTGCCGTTATTACTTGACCAGATCGGACAAAACTATAGTGAATAACACCATGCTGAGACCACCAAACAGTTACCATTACATTTTTATTGGTAAGTTTGCTTTAGGACACTGTTGTGGCGTTTGACCTGGGGTCAGCCAATGCATTTTTCTTTTACGGTTATCATAAAGAATCTACTTTTCATCACATGTCACAATTCGATCCAATACAAGTTTCAACACGCGTTTTTTTCTGCAGATCAGTCAAATCATGAGGCACCCTTTTTCGCATTCTTTTATTTCATTAATTTGCTCAAATGAATCCGTATTGTGGGTAAAGTAACGTTAAACCATGCCGCTAATTCCTGGGTAGTTTGACTAGGATCGGCTTCCACCATTTCTCTTAATTTATCGTTATTCACCTGTGTGGGCGGTCTTCCTCGTGGCTCGTTCTTCAAGTCGAAGTTTCCACCACGAAAGCGTTTAAACCAAAATCGCACGGTGCGTTCATTAGCAGACCCCTCACCAAACGCAACATTGATATTGCGGGCTGTTACTGCCGCGTTACTTCCGCGTCGGAACTCGTATTCAAAAATCACTCGAAAATTCGCAATATCCATCTTTCTTGTCTAAGTTGAATAACAAAAACAATTGAAAGTCGATATTCAAATGCTTCACATTTTTTTTAAAAAAGATCATCATAGAAACTATATGAAAAAAATTTCATTTGAAAACCTCAAACCATGATGATTCTATGTCCATTCAAAAAATCTATTACAATAAAACGGCAATTTCATACTTTAACCCCTATTATTTTGCGAATGCTTCATTATAATGCTATGGCCATGGGTGACAAGTTCTATTATAAGTTTAATTTCAGGACATAATACATAAACATGGTTTCTCTTTTAAAGCAACTGATGTATTAACCATTTGCGTTTACAGAAATTAAGGTTGAATAGTTTTGCAAGTCATCATTAATTTAGAAGGAAACTGTTTCTACTTGTACGGACGGACAGTATAGTCAGCCTCATAAGTAGATTAACACAATACAGAATGTCCGAATAGATATGTCCTAATTATCCTTATTAGTTACTGATAAAGTATATCGTTATGAATAGCGAACATAATATACTGAAACCAGTGTTTAGTTTATGTAGTTACTAGGTGACCCTACTTCCGTCGCACCTATTTAATCCCGTCGCTTATAAATTCTAGTATAATGCATTGAAATTTGCCCGATTTGTCGACATTTATGAGTATTGCTCCGCTCTCCAGGGAAGTAGCGAGATGATATTTAGCTTATAGCCTTCCTCGATAAATGGGCTATCTAACACAAAAAGATTTTATCTAATCCGACCAGTAATTCCTGAGACACTAATCTCAGGAACTACTGGTGGGATTTGAAACAAAGAAACAAACAAACTCTTCAGCTTTATAATATTAGTATAGATAATAATATCAAACCTCCCTCATGCAGATCGTAGCTACGAGTACATGTTATCACGTGAATAGCTTCGTAAAACTTTCATCGAGAGTAAAAATAGAAAAAAATATGAACATTTCCCGAATATCTGTGGACTTAACCAAAACGCATATTCAACAAACAACAATGGTAGTGCACACGCAACATGCTTCAAATGTAATCACTCAATAGGTTCAAGCCGCAGTGCATTAAATTCCGCTGTTATTGAATCAATCCCTTCTATGCATGCACTTCAATTTATCGTCAATTTTGTCAGAGGATTGGCATCGGCTTACTCGTATACTCTCGCGACTTGGTTTATTGTAAAATCATCCCAGACCTCCTAGAATTTTACATACCAGTAATCTATATTATCGACTTCATTTATTGGGTTACTTTCTATAAAATTTATACTAATATTATAAATCTAAAGAGTTTGTTTGTTTGGTTGAATGTCCTAATCTCAGGAACTACTGGTCGGATTTGAAAAATTCCTTTTGTGTTAGATAGCCCATTTATGGAGGAAGGCTATATAACATCACGCTGAAGAGCGGAGCATTCAGACAATTGTTTATACATTTTGGCAGATTTATAAGTGTGGCGGGAGTTTGAAGTATGTCACGGGCGAAACCGTGGGGGTCACCTAGTGTATTATATTATGTTAAGATATGAAATTATTATTATCTTGAATGATATCGTTATATCGTAATATTGTATGAATTTGCAATATATGACAGAAATAACTAGTAAGTAAAAATAAAATAAATAAATATCCATCACGCCTTATCCCCGAAGGGTAAGTACATTTTTAATATTTGTTACTCATAGACGATCAAACAACAAAACGTTTCAAAAAAGTAATCAATCTATCATTGGCGTCCATCCATCTGTTTGTTTACACATTGTCACGCCTTTATCCCCGAAAGGGTAGGCAGAGGCATACCATACAATGTTTGCATTTTTGTCCCACGTAACAAAATAAATTCAATCTGTATATTAAAACGTAGCGTTCATTCTAATATAGTAGAAGCGTAATAATATAGTAAAATCAGTATAATAGAAGCGTTCGTGGTTCTGTAAACCATCACTGAGTTAAGCAACCTTCACTATGGCTGGTCCTCGGATGGGTGACCACTTTGTGGCATTTATATTTGCGAGCGTTTCCGTGCTTCGGAAGGGACGTTAAGCCGTTGGTCCCGGTTGCCAGTAACATGGCAGTCGTTAAGCCAGTTGAATGCCTTATGGGCGGCTTGAAACAATTTCAACAGCTGGTCGCCACAACCTGCACCTGTCCAATTTCAACACGGCAATGGGCTCACCACCTGTTACGTGGGACAAAAAGCAAAAAACATACGGTGAAACGTGGGCGTATAGTACGCCTCTGCCTACCCCTTCGGGGATAAAGGCGTGAAATTATGTTATGCTTCATCCTAAATTTGTGATAAATTAATTAAAATCTTCTATTAAACGAAAGAGACAGAAAGTGATGGATTTGGATTGGAGTTACGGTACAGATCTGCTAATCGTCATTTGAGTCGTCTATCAACGCCTCTAACTGTTCTGCCGGGAGAACTGGGACATCTTTCCGGGTAACTCCTTAGGAGTAACCGAGGTGCCCAGCAATATAGTCAGGAACGTGAGGTTTTAGTCGGTTTAAGCCCGGCGGCATAACATTCGAGAATACGTACATACATACATATTGTCACGTCTTTATCCCCGAAGGGGTAGGCAGAGGCATATTAAACGCCCACACTTCACCGCACGCATTTTTGTCCCACGTAACAGGTGGTGAGCCCATTGCCGTGTTGAAATGGACAGGCGCAGGCTACGGCGACCTGCTGTTGAAGTATTTTAAGCCGCCCATAAGGCCTTCAACTTGGCTTAACGACTGCCATTTTATTGGCAACCGGGACCAACGGCTTAACGTGCCTTCCGAATCATGGAACTGGGGTGGGTCTAAAAGGCTGAATAAATTTAATAAAATATGTCTATTTTAGATGTTAAACTTGGAAGAAATTTTAAACCCGTTGCCTTTTTAGTGAGGTGGTAACAAAAAGGCTAAAAGGTCTTATGTGCTAGACACTAATTAGCACGACCAATTAAAGTCCTGGTAGTATCGGACTATAATAGTAATATAATAGTGAATATAGTGTATTCGAGAATACACGTTAAAAAAGCCTGACTGTGGAATAGAATCCAGGGAAGATGCTTAAGCTGCGCGATGAACTCCTCTTACGAAGTAGTTCTCTCAAATTTGTGTAGCTGTCAGCGAATAGCAGGAATATCTCTGTGTAGTACCCGTGAAAACAGCCAGGGTGATTAACAAATTGAACATTTTTAGAGTAAATTAAAATATTTGTTATTGAAAATAGGTCAATATATCTTATTTTCTTTGTAATTTCCAATCAGATTAAGAAAATAATATTATCTTCATAATCTAATTTCTTAAAACTACTAATTCAATATCGAACGCAAAACAAATCAGAACCTCTCAAATTACTTTTTGTACTCTTAGTAATTAATTAAACAATACATTTTCGCTTCTCTTTAACAATTACTTTTTGTTGGCTGACAGGAACTCGGCAATTTCTTGTTTTTGCTCGCTCCGGGGTCTAATTTTATAAGGCGATCGAATTACCGACAAGCCTCTCGACTTCAATTCAGTCAGCTATTTATTATAACGCTACTTATCATTATATTGGATCAGGCTTCTGTTCTTTTTATTAGAATTATGCAAAGTCACTCCACGTACGATGAACCATTTTGATATTTATAGAATGTTTTCATGAATAATATTTAAGGATTGAAAGTGGTTTAAAATCCTATTGAACTAAACTGTTGCCTATATCATTTACCCCAATATCTATATTTTATTTATAATCTGTTGTAAATCCGAATTCATGCAATTTCTTGGCAAGGAAACATTAGATTTCCTTAAAATTGAAAGTCGGTTTGTTTTAGATTAGAAGTGCGTCGCAGTTTACTTTTTATCCCAAAGAACACATGAGAAGACCAATTTGTTGAACGGAACCAATTATTATTTATTTGCAATAGAATTAGGAAACGTATCCTTTATTGAAATTAATATGAATATTATTTTATTATAATTAAATTAGAAGCGCTCGTGGCCCCGCAGTCTCAGTGTTCTGCAAACGATCACTGAGTTACGCAACTTTCACTATGGCTGGTCCTCGGATGGGTGACCACTTTGTGGGATTTACATTTGCGAGCGTTTCCGTGCTTCGGAAGGCACGTTAAGCCGTTGGTCCCGGTTGCCAGTAAAATGGCAGTCGTTAAGCCTGGTTGAAGGCCTTATGGGCGGCTTGAAAAATTTCAACAGCAGGTAGCCACAACCTGCGTCTGTCTATTTCAACACGGCAATGGGCTCTCCACCTATTACGTGGGACAGGAATCCACACGGTGAAAAGTGGGCATATAATATGCCACCCCTTCGGGGATAAGGCGTGATGGATATTTATTTATTTCATATGAATATTAAATGTCCGGGGATCAAAAAAAGTGTATTTCTGAAAAATATAAAGCTAGTACTGAGTGAGTATTGAATAACGGATCGTAGCATTTGCAATAAAAGCTTAGCGTTCCCCACTCGTTGCTCGGGGCGATACCGATCATGCCTCACTCAACTGTCCATTCAGTCTAAACGTTCACAACTTAGGGTCTAGTTTATGCAGAATGTTACACCATAGTTGTACAATCTGTCCATATTAGGTTACCACATAGCTCCCGATACTGTTGCTTTTGAGGATTTTATATAAGTATCTTTTTTGTACTCTGAAATTTGATAGGAAATCTATTTTGTGTTGTCGTTTGGATAGATCTACCACCTGAACTTTGGAATTTTTCAACAGTTTATTGGTATTTCAATGCGAAAGTAGGTAAGTAACTGTTATGTTTTAACAATTAAACCAATGGAGCTGACATTATTTATAATTCATTTGAACCTTAAGGCAAGGCCTTGACTTAAGTTTTACAATTACAACGTGTTTATAAAACAATGAAATTAAAAAAAAATGTCGTAATTAATAAATCGTAACGTTACAATTTAATTAATTTGTAACGGTTGACCCGTAATTAGTTAAGCTTCACGTAATTATTTAATCTCGCTATGGTGTGCTGGGTTTTGTTAAACAACACGAGAGAAATTTTATGTGGGCCACAGAATTTACTTTGAACTCAAATCGTCATGTCACACTCCATGCGTTTGTTTACCGACTCAGGTTACCGATATAACCTGGAGGCCTATATGGGTCTTAATTATCATCTCTGCAATAATTTTACTCACCGACGCCAGCCTGTATGCCAGTGCAGACGCATCTTTTTTTGATATTATTCGTTAAGGTAGTACTATTATATTATCTTTGATTGTGGTTAATGAGACCGTCGCAGCTCCACTCAACTCGCCCGCATAGATAAAGAGATAAAACCATTTGCATCTCATCCAGAAAGATGTTACAGTTGACCCAATTTACAAAACTAAAGAATTCCAACTAACTTGTTAGACATCATTCTCTAACAGATGTTTTCCGTTACATTACTTCCGGCTATTAACCTAATTTAATTTTAGAATCACGCTTCTGATTTCAAATTTCGATTGTTACGATCAATATCAGCGTTTCGTTGAGGTGATTAAAGTAACTGTCTGCAAGGGCTACCACCCTATGTCCGGTCACTGGTATCACATAACCACTCGACAGTACTGATTGACAGCTATATTCCCTCGACAACCCTAATTTGTCGGTTCGCCCTCGTATTACGGCGAATTTAATAAACATAGCTCTGCAATGCACACACTTTAACAACACTGTTTGGATTATGCACATTGAATACCGAATAGTGATTGAAATTGCGGGTCTAGACCTACCTACAAGTACACTATTGGTACATAAGTTTATACATTGAAATGCGCCATAGTCTACATGTCATGTTTCATATTGTAGGTTTAAATCTTATATCTTATACCTATTCCCGTCATTATTATTGTGGGAGGCATTCCGAAAAACTTATTAGTTTTTTTAATCATCAGGATTCTTCTAATCAATTGTTCAAGGATTCTAAGTAATATCTAATTCAAATTTAACAGAAATTACATAAAGATTTTGAAATATCGTATTATAGTCTCATACCTACTTTTGACTATGGGCGATAGTTGGTTATTTTACACTTCAGAAATTACTCAAATTGAACTCCTTCTTAATATGCTACATTATTTAAAAAACAACCAATACTTAATATTCATCTCGAAGCAATTTTTAATACACTCAGCCCAACAACGTGGAAACGGTTTTGTTATAGATTTACGTTGTAATTTATGCCCGATCGAAACACCTGGTGTTGAAACCTGCTCTGCTCCGTATGCAAATTTTGGCAACATTTTAACAGACAGACCGCCGAATCAGTTCAGACTTATAGCTACTAAGTAAAGATGTGGTAATATTAAGCGATTAATAAATCTACAAGAAGCGAAAGAAGTATGCATGGATCGCGATGTCTGGCGATCTGTTATCTCTGACCAGCCCGTCCCGGATGCAATGTAAAGGTAATTTAGTTTTTAATTCACTTTAGTGATATCTACAATTTAAACAAAACTCGATTGTCGTTAGAGTGGTCGGAAAAATAAAATCAGAAAAATCACGGCCCATTTTGGTCATTCGGTTGGATGTTTTGTAATCTATTAAAACAAATAACGGATTGATTATTGCTATAATAGAAACTAGTAATGAGCTGCTCTTCTTATCGGTCGCCAAAAATACAATTAAATCAACGATCAGATACTGATTGTTACCTTATCCCCGAGTATGTTCCACCGAGATTCAATGCTGTGTTTCCCAATAATGAAATTGCTCTTCGAATGCAGTTACCATTTTGTTTATTAAATCGGAGTTCGTTTGAAAATTGATATTGGATTTTAAACTCCTTTGTTTTATGATAATTCGGTTTTGGTGGCCATGATCTGATTTTAGTAACATTATAATTGAGATGAACGATTTTTAGGACGTTCATAGAGATTACAAACTTATATCACTTTGCTCAAAAACGGAAAGGTAAAAAGTATACCCAGATCTGCATGTATGAAACGATTAATAAATATGCAGGAAGCGAAAGAAGAATGCATAGACCGCGGAACCTGGCGATCAGTCCTCTCTGACTACCCCCTCTTGAAATGGTTATAATATTTATATTGATCAAATGAACAGGTGTCAGGGTCGGTATAATAAAAATATATCAATTGAAAATGATATATTGAGTCGATTGACAACGTCATTTTTCTATAAACATTGAGACCGGACACACGGCAAGTCGGAATATCGTGGTGGCTTAGTGGGTATTGTCTGACCCAAATCCTCGGGCTGTAAGTCTCACATAAAGTTGTGGGACGGTAAAGAAGTGACGTGCCTGAATGACTACACCAAAAATAATTTATAGTGTTCTCGGTATATCTTATTTAGTCTATTGAAATTGAACATCGTCTATCTGTACATGGATCCGAAAGAAAGCAAATTTTGACCGCGCATTTGGGTCATGCACAAAGGGCTTTTGATACGCGTTGAGTGAATTCATAACAGGCTTCTTACAAAGATTTTTTGTGTGGTTAGTACAGTTACCTAGTAAACAGTTACGGAGAAAAAACTAAGCCAACGGTAGTTATAGCCAACCTTTTAAACACACGTGAAAAATATAACTTTGTACATTTACTTAATATACAATCCTGTAGCTATAGACACCAACTTCAAGTGCCATCAATAATAAATATCTCTTCAGCAATTCATACGCGTAAGAGTAAGGTTTTGTAATCAAAGAATACATACATACATACATATTGTCACGCCTATATCCCCGAAGGGGTAGGCAGAGTCATACTATACGCCCACATTTCACAGTATGCATTTTTGTCGCACGTAACCGTGCCGAGCCCATTGCCGTGTTGAAATGGACAGGCGCAGACTGTGGCGACCTATTGTTGAAATTTTTCAAGCCGCCCATAAGGCCTTCAACTAGGCTTAACGACTGCCATTTTAATGGCAACCGGGACCAACGGCTTAACGTAATCAAAAAAGAATTCAAAGTATTCAACATCAATACTAATAATTAATAGGTTCACTTGGTACTTAATGTTACTTATTTTTCACTCACTTGGTACCTAGTTATACTTAAGTTTCCTATGTTTAAATGTGTGTATTATAAGAAATATAAAAGTATGTTTATCTAGATAAATCTCTTATCACAAGCTTATTTTAGCTTACTTTGGGCTAAACGGCGTTGTGTAAAAAAAAATTACAATATCTATTTATTCATTTATTTTAACTATATAACATGGCGCTTTTTGACTATTTATATTTTTCCAAATACTCTTATCAATATCCACCTTATTTTATATGCATTACATGACTATCACTCAAACGTGATTGAGCATCCAATAATCACAGAATTTATTGATATAATATTCAAAGTGGCAATGAGATGCCTTCCGGCGTACTTAATATCCTTAATTCGTACCCTCATCGAACCGGAAGTCACCATTCTAAATCAAACATGGCTGCGACTGCGAATCCGGGGGAGAGTGCATATTTTAATATCCATAATGGTGATCTGGAAATGAACGGGTTGAGGGAGGTGTAAATCCCTTTGACTGTTCGTAGTAAGGTTTTGGGCTTTAGGCGTATTTATCTATAGGATTTGGTTTGTTTATGATATATTTGTGCACTACATGTGTGCAGACAGAATATGTCTTGCTGAAAATGAGTCCAAAGTAGAATAGGGTATTTCACGAAGAAGTCCATAAACGACAAGGTCATTTAGAGAATAGGTCTAATATCTACTTAGCCTGAATATGTGCACGCTCCTTTTGCAACTTAAAGAAAAAAAAAATATTTTCTATCTCAAACTCTTCAACAAACAGCAAATTATATTGTTATTCTTAAGTGCCAACAAAGTGCAAAGCGTTCGAATAAATGTTCATTCGCTCTCGTATAGAATACTATGAAAAGTTACTTAGTTACTAGTTAGGCATTGAATTGAACTCTAAAAAAATATTAAATTTGTGTCACAACAATTGAAAAAGTGTCACATATTTGAACTCCAGAATCAAATTTTAGCTAGAGTTTTATTGAGAACGTCTATTTTTATTTGATAAAAACCTATAAGAATGTTTCATTTTCCTTGTTATTGAAAATCTTAGTCAAGAAATACTCCCAAGTATTTACACCAAAGTATCAAGAAAACCCGATTCTATATCAGTTCACTTTTATTCCATTTTATGATCATAATATCGTAAAAGGGATTGGAGAGGAGCGAGTTACGATGATCGGATTTTGCTAACAAAATCCTTATAACACCTTACTCTAAAAATGTTTTGTATAAAATTTAGTACTAAGGTGAGAGGCTTTTGATTATTCTCAAATAATTGAATAAACAAAAGAGCGAAAGAACTGACTAATAAAAGAAAACAAATTGTGGGACACTTTTCACACACCACCATCTAGCCCAAAGTAAGCTAATATAAACTTTTGGTATGGCATCTAGATAACTGATAAACATACTTAAAAATAAAGTTACATAAGAAGAAAGAAATATACCAAGATAGAAAGAATAATAAAAAGACATTCTTCTTCATTAATTCTGCGCTTAATGAATGGCGTACAAACATATACATAAAACAATTACTAAATTTGACCCAAATAAATAAATAATCAACAGGAAACAGGGCCAGCTAAAAAAAAACCGTTTAACCAAGTCGTGTTAGTTACACCATTTATAACTCAAGAACGGTTAGGTCGATTTTTATAATCTTTAATTTCTTGGATTTGTCTCTACTCCGAGTAGCAGAATAAGTTAAAATAAAAGAAAACGTTATAAAGAAAGAATTATGTAGAAACTATTTTTCTTATACATTTTCTATTTAACCCGATTATAAGGCGGTGCAAATCTATTTATTTAATTTCCAAAACTTAACACTATTATTACAGGATTTTTTTTTGTTCCCCAATGCGACAGTGAAACAAATATCTATAAAATGAAAATCATCACCAACACCCACCTTATAACTATGCAACTAAACAATATCTACGAATGTAACAAATAATTTGCAAAGCTACTTTCATAAATTCACTCATGGCGCAGCTGAACACGTCAGTTGCACATGCTATGAAGTTAAGAGTGCGCAGTACACTCGTCAGACTCGTCAGAGGGGCCTCTTTCTGGAGGTTAGTCCTACTATGTGGCTCCACAAGTAACTTCGGTTGCTCGTCGAGGCCACTACAGTATAAATATATAAGTTGAGGATTAAAAGAAAAAAAATACAAGAATACTACATGATGAAAGTCCTTTGTTTCACAGATATAACCGCGTACATACTCGAGGTGCCTCATCATAAAAGACATTGGTGATGTAATTAAATGTACTACGCATTGAAGAAAATAAAAAAGTAAATACGTTATTTTGACTACCTCATGAGGGCAGGTGGCGGCGGAGGGCGGGAGATAGAACTTCGTGGCGATTCTAGAAGAAGCGTATATCCAAGTTACCCAATGTTGTGTCTGTGAATGTCTCGATTATATCGATATATTATATTCATAAAATTAAATAAACATGTTATTTTCAAGTCGAGGAGATAATCGGTAATCGAAATTTGATCGACGTTATTGCATAAGTATAATGAAGGCTTGCTATAATTAATACGATTAACCTACGCAACCAATTCAAGTTTGATTAAAATTTAAAATTAACTGTAGCTTTAATGAAATAACTCAGCCTGAGTCAGTTTGATTACTTGTTTATCGAATTACGTCAGAATTTCGTGGTGTCTAAATTAATTTTGAACTCACAACGAAATTTAGGCCAATATAGTTTAATCTTTGTACAGTTATGGAAACTACATCCTACTCTAGGCTACACCCCAATGTGGTTCACAATGGATGGGTATGTCCCTATCGAAACAAGGAAGATGATCATAATGTCCTTGGATCCACAATAGTATTTTTTGTAACAACACGAAGTCGTTACAGATTATACAGATATATTTTCCCTATTTCTTCTTTCGTTCTTTTTTTTATGACTAGAGTTACTATCATAGTTGAAAAGTTTAAAGTAGTATAGAATGTCCTTGAATGCCTCTACAATAGAATATTCTTTGTAGCAACACGAAGTCCTAACAGATTATATAGATTTCTTTTTCCATTTTCTTCCATCGTTCTTTCTTTTATGACGACAGCCACTATCATAAATGAAAAGGTTAAAGTAGTAGTCGTTGATGATGCGGATTTCATGTTTAACTGCCTTGATAGATATCTTTTCACACTCGTTTAAAAAACCTTACATTATTAGGGAGGGGAAATACGTCTGCTGGTATAGTGTTAATATTCTACTAGCAGTATAGTGGACCAGAGTCAGTATTTCAATATTGATATCAATTTTACTGTAATTTCTATCTTCTTTTGATCTTAATATCCTCCCAGTTGCTTCCAAATCCTGCCTGGATTTGTAAAAAGTGAAGTGAAAAGTAAAAAATTTTTATTCATGTAGGTCACAAAGTAACACTTATAAACGTCGAGATTATTGCTTCTACATTTACATTTGCCAGATTCGCAACGCAATAGGTAGAGCCTGAGGAAGAACCTGGCAATAAAACTCATGGCCACTCTTTTCTAACTGCCAGTAATTACATTAGTTTTATTTACATGATATTTGAACAAATTATATAGTAATGAGTCTATAAAATAGAAACAAAATCAAATCAAAATGAGATTGTTTCTAGTAGGCAGTTTTAAAGGTAGCCCAACCTTATGAGGAAGACTCCGGTAAGAAACTAAATGGATGCTATTTTAAAAATGCAGGTCAGGATTACAATATTAAACTTACATTGTTCCTTTGGATTTACGTGAGAACAGTCGACTAAACTTAATTTGCCTGAAATATAAATAATATTATATGTAATAATTGCTATAACAGCTATGAGCTGACCAGTCCCAACAGACGGCACCCGTTCACGGGTATGACGCATATATCAGCCATCGCCCTACTCAACCGTATTATAGGGAATAAGGCGACCCGATACATGCACCATCACTGCCAGGACACTTAAGCGAGCATGACATACTCAAACTGCACAGCAACCATCATGTAATATTCAAAAAATTTTAAAAACTATGTGGACGGTGCTCACACAATAACAAACTCAAATTACATATAATTATTTTAATTAACCTGACGTTTCAGATCACTTATGTTGAACAAATGTACATTATATTTATAATGTTTCTTTATTATTATTATTAACTAAGGTTCTAGTATTTGAAAGAGGTGACGTAAGAACTAAATGCGAGATTAGGGTAAACCAGGAACGTCTAGAGCAAGTGAATGAAATTGTGTATTTAGGAAGTATGTTTAGCGCGGATGGAAGATGTGATTCGGATGTAGAACGGCGAGTAGCTGCCGGAAACAAAGTTAACGGTGCTTTGTCCCAGTTAGTACAGCGACAAAGCATCGTAAAAGAAGCACGAATGGCGATTCATAACGCAGTGCTAGTGCCAACTTTGCTTTACGGTAGTGGAACCTGGGTATGTCAGCAGATGCATGAAAGTAAATTGAATGCTGTGGAGATGCGATCACTTCGAAAATTGTGCGGCGTTACCTTGGCCGACCGAATACGTAACGAAGTGATACGCAATATGGCAGGTTTGAATGCAAGTGTCAGCGTTAAGCTGGAAAAGGGCGTGCTCCGTTGGTTTGGACACGTCCAACGAATGAGTGAGGAACGATTGACGAAGAATATATATTGTTCAAAAGTAGAGGGTAGAAAGAGTCAGGGTAGGCCGAGACTTACATATGAAGACCACGTGAGCAGATTGCTCAAAAACGGAAAGGTCAAAGGTACTCGGATACCCAGACGTGCGTGTATGAAGCGATTGATGAATCTCGAAGAAGCGAAAGAAGTATGCATGGATCGCGAAGCCTGGCGATCTGTCCTCTCTGACTACCCCGTCAGGGATACAGCGTGAAGATAGTTAGTTTAGTTATTATTATTATTAATTACATTTGTATATTTATGTGTGTTGACTTAGAGCGACTTACTCCCATGCATTTTTATTATTTATATAGTCTGAAATTAATATGCCTTGTTACACAATTTGGCCTTGACTGTTGTCTTAAACATATTTATTGACATTATTCTAATTTCATCGGGAAGTTTGTTATAGAATCGTATACATTGCCCCATAAAAGAATTGCTGATTATTTCGAGACGAGTAGAATGTAATACAAGATTATCTTTATGCCTAGTGTTTACATTATGTATATCACTTTTTTTTAAGATGTGTCTATGTTTTTGTGCACATAAAGTAAATTCTCATATTACATAGTAGTCTTGGGTTTACTTTTATTTGATTGCTAGAAACAACTATCGTTTGGCTTTTGATTTTCGGCGTTGCTGCGTTGTTTGGAGCAATTGCCGTCTGACCTCCCGACCCCGTAAGGGCCCATGCGTCATTACCTTGTCCGTTATTATTCCACGTCCGTATTAGGTCCACCATTGGCAGGTGAAGTTATTAGGATCCGGAGATTTTAGTGAGCCCTTTACACCCAACTATACGACTGAATATGCTTCTTTAACTTTAACCAAATGTTATATTTGATTTACGATCCCTGAGTGTACCTTCTACCAGTTTTGTACCCGGCCGATGTCAATAGTCTTGTGGACTGTGACAGTGATGTTAGATGTCGTCACGACTTTCCATCAGGAGGTCGCCGTCATTTATAGCGAGAATAAAAAGATAATAGTAAAATAAGATAGTCTCTGGTTTACGCCGTCATTATCTATGGTACTTATAGACATTATACTAGTTGTAAGGACCAAGATCTCCAGGGCTCAAGCGACCTCACCCTTCTATAGTTCACTACCACCACGAAGAACCGCGCAGGCGCCCTTACGCCTACATTGCTTAAATTAAAAACCAAACGGCCAGCTGCTCCTAGCATCCAGGTAGGGTTTGGAAGCAATTGGAGAAATACTTTAGGTGAAGACAGACTTACAGATTATACTGCTGCAACGCATTTAGAGCGCCTTGCGAACAGTTAAGCTAGTAATACGGGAAGCATTAAACATCTATTTACGATTAAATGTACAGATGAAGTTCATACTCGGACGTTATAGTAGATAATGTTTACTTAGGACCATTTGTGGAAATGCATTTTACATCCGTAGTATAAGTGGGTATGTACACATTTACATAATTTATGAGGATTCGTCCGGATAATTATGCAGCTTCCGTTTTTTTGGGAGGTTGTTGATCCTAAATTAATATTTACTAACTGGATAAGTTGAAATTACAAGAGCTAATAAAATTTCAGTACACATTGCGGGTCAGACACTGTCGGTAATAATTGTATCAATATACTGTCATTTCGCTAATAGCTTCTGTAAATGTGCTTAAAAAAATGTAAGTACCGCCAAAACCAAGGATTTTTTTATACATACATACATATTGTCACGCTTTTATCCCATAAGGGGTAAGCAAAGGCATATTAAACGCCTACATTTTACCGTATGCATTTTTGTCCCACGTAGCAGGTGGTGAGCCCATTGCCGTGTTGAAATGGACAGGCACAGGCTGCGGGGCGAACTGCTGTTGAAAATTTTTAAGCCGCCCATAAGGCTTTCAACTTGGCTTAACGACTGCTATTTTGTTGGCAACCGGGACCAACGGCTTAACGTGCCTTCCGAAGCACGGAGCTGGGGTGGGTCTAAAGGGCCGAATAAATTTAATAAAATGTGTCTATTTTAAAAATAAATAAAATAAAAATAAATATCCATCACGCCTTATCCCTGAAGGGGTGGCAGAGGCATATTATATGCCCACTTTTCACCATGTGGATTCCTGTCCCACGTAATAGGTGGTGAGCCCATTGCCGTGTTGAAATAGACAGACGCAGGTTGTGGCTACCTGCTGTTGAAATTGATCAAGCCGCCAATAAGGCCTTCAACTTGGCTTAACGACTGCCATTTTACTGGCAACCGGGACCAACGGCTTAACGTGCCTTCCGAAGCACGGAAACGCTCGCAAATATAAATGCCACAAAGTGGTCACCCATCCGAGGACCAGCCATAGTGAAAGTTGCGTAACTCAGTGATCGTTTACAGGACACTGAGACCGCGGGGCCACGAGCGCTTGTCTATTTTAGATGTTAAATTTGGAAGAAATTTTGAACCTGTTGCCATTTTAGTGAGGTGGTAACAAAAAGGCTAAAAGGTCTTATGTGCTAGACACTTAGCACGACCAATTAAAGTCCTGGTAGTCTCGGACTGATTTTTTATACTTGAATAAAAATTGATGTGAACAAGTTCGTAAGCTAAATTGCTATAAAATTGTATCCAAGAATTCTGGAAATGGTCATACCATTACATAAATACATAAATGTAATGTCAGTGTCACACATTAAATAAATGTTATAATTAAAAGTGTTAGTCTAGTCTATTTTATCAATAAACTCGCTTGTATAAATATTATGTTTTTCAAACAATTTCGTACGAAGGGTTTTAACTAGACTGTACGTTATTTTTTCATGTTTGTAATCTAATAACTCCGTTTTTTTTTATAAACTGATTTCGAAAGATCTTTCATTTCTTTGGTAGCTTATAGCTGCTACTTGGCAAATTTACGATCTCTGGACAATCAAAACACAACACACAACAAGAAAAATTTAAAACTTTTTAATTTAGCACAACTTAGTTTACAACTTTTCTTTCTACTTATTCTTAATTTTGTTTCTACTTAGAATTTCTTTACGGAAAAATCTATAGTAAAAAAGTTTCTTTAAAACGTACCGGCCAGAGGTCCTGTGTGGTCTGAAGAATTCAAACACAGTGAAATGTATTGAAAAATACGTCAGTTTACGAAGATTAAAAAATTATCACATCCCAGGATTTTAGGGGGAATTTAGGGACAAGTACAAGCTTTGAAGAATCATAAGTAGGTATAAACCGCTGTTGATGTCTTTAAGCAGAAGTATAAGTTGATCAGCCTCCCATTAATAAATTAAGTGACACGAGTGTGGACATATTAGCAGCATTATACTTTTAGCTGTTGCTTTTAGTAACTTTGTCACACAATGGTTCGTGTCCAATAAATAAATCATTGTGTACAACAGTCGATGAATAGATATGAATGTTGAATGCGATATATTCGCATTCGTTTCATAAAGTTATTTTTTGCACCTAAATAGTTTCGTAGCTTTGGTGTTGATCTACTGGAAATGGAGGGTTAGTAGGTACAAATATAACACAGTTTTGGCGAAATTCGTACCTTTAGTCTACCTTGATTCTCAATCAAAATTGCCATACCTAAAAAAAAAACTATTTTACACTCAGAAACTTTAACACAACTAAATTGAACAGTTGGTGTTATTGCAATGCGCCGAAATATAAAAAAAGCGCTCACTATTGCATGTCGAGGCACGTGCAATGAACCCTACAGCTGCTAATTTCTTCGAAAAAATTACAAGTGCATTTTTTCAACTATTACTTGTAAACTTTTTACATATCTGTGAGAGATTTCGTTTACGTTATTTATCTTACTGCTGTGTGGTTTTTCACACGTCCAGATATAACCTTTTAATTGATACCCTGATGTATTTTTCCAAGGAGTTACTCAGGGCGCCCAGCGCTTGATAGATAGGTAGGGTCAATGTGAGTTTTGTGAGTGAGTCCCTCTTATAGCAAACCCATAATATTGTTGAAAGAAAGACACACGATGGTTTGATGAAAAAAAATAGCATACCTGGTTTATGTGTAGGGGAAGTACCCTAAAAATCTGAGTAACAAAATTTTGTTGTTCCTCTTTTTGTGTGACTGTGTATAATTCATGGCAAATTAGTGCTTTTTTGACTGCAAACAGAGAATTGAACGTACATAGGGAGAACATAAATACGGAACCATAATATTTAAAACGACTGTGTAATACCATAGTAAAGCCGCGCCCACACTGGTACTATCGTCGGATGCACGCTCAGTCCTATTTCCATAAAAGCCTCTTCAATCTCGCAAAACGTTTCGGGAATTTCAATTCGCGCTTAGTATTTTTTTTCCTTCTCACTGCACGTGGATTCTTCCTTGTAAATATTTAACGCTTTTAATTGTATTTGTATTCAGAATAACGGTTTTTTTTATATTTTACCAATGAAGCTAATATTATCTTTTATTTGCATTTGAGAAGAGTTTTTTTTCTGTTAAATATTATGATACCCAATACTGTGAAATCTGTTTAGTGTCTATATCGTATAAGCTTTGCGATATTTATTCGATTGTATTGCGATTGTCTACTGTCTGACCTTCTTACCCGTTCACGAATAACAGCAGCAGCCCCACAGCTTCGTGAGTAATTTTTACCACCTTGCTGATGTTGCTAGCTTGGGTTCCAGAGACCTGAGAATGACCCAGTTTACAGCCTGGTCCAACGACTTCGAACAGGTTTCTTTATCGACTAGCAATTATATAGTTTCTGCCTTATAAAACTTATGTTTCTAGAATATTCTTTCTAGAATTTTTAAAATTATTCTGTAATACTACAGAATAATTAATAGTAAGTTCTCGTGGTTCCGCTGACTTAGTGTTCTGTAAACGATCACTGCGTTAAGCAACTTTCGGTAAAGTTGGTTACGGATGGATGACCGCTTTTTGGTATTTCTATTTGCGGGCGTTTCCGTCCTTATCTAGGCACGTTAAGCCGTTGGTCCTGGTTGCCAGTAACATGGCAGTCGTTAAGCCAAGTTGAAGGTCTTATAGGTGGCTTGAAAAATTTTCAACTGCAGGTAGCCAAAACCTGCGTCTGTCTATTTCAACACGGCAATGGGCTCACCACACATCACGTAGGACAGGAATGCACACGGTGAAAAGTGGGCGTATAATATGCCCCTGCCACCCCTTCGGGGATAAGGCGTGATTAATGAAAAAATAAACTAACGTAATACGGTCTTAAGTAATCGTACAAAAATCTCAATATCTATCGTATTTATAACCAGTTCTAAACGTAATCAGTTCTTGTTTCTTGTATAAACTTTCATTTAAAATGTCACCGATATAACAGATAAATAAAGCTGAGTGGACACCATTTTGAACAAATTTTAATAGATTTTGCATTTACCTCTTTTTTTGTATGTATATCTTTAAAATATATTCATTTATTGATCTTAACGAACTCCGTACTTGGACTATGAACTAGAAGGAATTAAAAACTAGATTATGTATTGATGTAGGCTTAATGGCTATCTTTCTGCGGTGAGATGAAGTATAATTATGATTACTTACCTTCATAAACTTGCAACTATTACCGTCTATATGCTATTAGAAACTTCTAACATAATCTAATCGCATAGTATAGCTACAATATTAACAGAAACCGTAACAGTATTACAATAGCAAGTCACGGCCTATAGAATTAGAAATGTTAATCTTTTAGCTACTATTAATTCAGAAGACAATGATATATTGACCAATTCTACAAGCAAGCGGTATCATCTATACTTAATATTATAAAGCTGAAGTGTTTGTTTGTTTGGTTAAACGCGCTAATCTCAGGAAGTACTGGTCGGATTTGAAAAATTCTTTTTGTTATTGATAGCCCATTTATCGAGAAAGGCTATATGCTATATATCATTACGCTACTACACTGGGAAGCAGAGCAGTAGTCATAAATGTCGACAAATCGGGCAAATTTTTATGCATCATTGTAGAATTTATAAGCGACGGGATTAAATAGGTACGACGGGAGGCCGAAATATTCGACGGGCGAAACTGTGGGGGTCATCCAGTATAGTTATAAAGATGAATATATTAAACTAGGATTTGATATCTATTTCCAGCTTTCCTTTACCGTATTTAGTGTCGCTTATATCTTTTATTGACTGTTTTTTAAAGTTTAGGTACTTAAATTTCTACTTATTTTGTGATTTATGTGTGGTAGTAAAATAAAATCAAAATCTCTCATTAACGTTTTTAACTGTACTAGTTAGAAATGTAAGGATATATTTTTAAGAAATACTTATCTAAAAATAAATTTGAGCAAAGTTTTGTTAAGTAGCTCTTAAAATTTTTGTAGTATCTCTTGATGAATGTACTCTACAATTAGTCTCATCATTCTACATACCTTTTACGCCAAATGCTTAGCTGAGCATATCGAATCAAATCGAAGTTACAGATCAAAGTGTCAGTGTGCACACGGTATTCGAAAGGTCACTGACCTCGCACCGATGCGGGCACCAAATTCGGTTGTGAATGCCGCCGGGGACATTAATCGGGCCCTGTTTAAATCTTAACAGACGATACAAGCTGAAGACCTGTGTTTAGATGTGTCAGTTATGTAACTGATTCCAATAATATAAAGTAACTAGGTGACCCCCACTGCTTCGCTCGTGACATATTTCGAAGTCCCGTCGCGTATTAATTCGAATTGTCGATATGACTTATAAAATCTCTCTTCAGCTTGAAGAAAATAAATGATACGATCAATCTATGTATGACGTTCTATTGTTATAATTGAAAAAAAGGGATTCATCATGCTTTTTTTAATATTCATTTAACATAGCACGTTCATGCTACTAGTATAATGGCTGTGGCTAAGTCCAAAGAGTAACCTCTTAACTATCAAAGCTGCGTAAGGTATCGAACAATCGGACTTATAATCGATTACAAGTAATCGAGTTTTTAATGTTCTACAGTATGTTCCCGGTTTAAGAGGAATTCTTTGAATGATTACGTTACGCATGGGCGCCATTCTGAGCTACACGCTTTATTGACGTTTATTTCGACATTTACGTTTCGTATAAAATGTTCAGTGAGTTCATTCCCAGTTTTTTACAACCAATAATTTCGTAATCAAAACTCAATTAGTTTAATCGAATGTAGCAGTCAGTTTTTTGTTATGTTTTAGTAAGACCTTTTTTATAAACAAATAAATACATATATATTTTTACACAGGCACCATATACCCTAAAATTACCAACATTAGCTTATGTTATAGAGTCTAGACAAGCTTAAATATTTTTAAATAAATGACATCTTAATATCTATAAAACAAAGTCGGGTTTGTTTGGATACTTATAAATCTAGAACGGCTGGACCGATTATCAAGGAAACATAAAGAAGGAATTTTTCAAAGTTTTTATGGGACCTGGTTCTTAAACGGTGCAACGCTTGCCAGGTCTACTAGTTAATTAACAGGTATTGGTCATCGCTGTAATTCCTGGTATAGACTTATCATAGTAGTACAAGGGAAAAGAGTATACTTTCATAAATATTAACAAAGTTCATGATACGTGTTGACCATTACGGCATTTCATTAGGCGTTTTGTGGGAATTTCTTGACTAGTTATACTAGCAATGTCTTTAAACTCTCTGACATGTATAATTCATTCAATTTTGAACTTTATTTACTTCTTTGTCCGGCTATATTTCAACAGACACGAGTAGAATGAAATGAGATTTAGAAAATTATTTTAATTTAGATTTTATGTTCAATATTCAATTAATTCATTGTAGATTTCTACTGATGTTTTAATATAATACAAAGCGCTCTTAGCCGCGCTTTTATATATTAATATATCTTATGGTAGATTTAGTCTGAGATTTCTGTTTAGGAATGCTTTCATGCTTCTAATGACACGTTAAGCTTTTGCTTTTGACCTCGGCTGTCGGTCGGTAACATGGTAGCTGTTAAGGTCAATGTCAAAACTATAACTGCTGAAATGAGGCCGTTTAGGCTTACGGGGAATAGGGCGTGACTAGTATATGCATAGATTTTTACTCCATTGCGCATTGGTATGATATCAAATACAGTGTATTTTTATTATTTATTCATATTTCCATCGTGTCGGCCGAACTCTGCGTACAACAGCTGAGTCTGGAGTCCCTAAATTCATACAGTTGGAATTAGATTACATCTTCCCCTCGATGTAGATATTAATGTACCTTCAAGTCTGCCTTACTGACGAAATTGCTTTGACCGCATTAATTCAACTGCGATAAAGTTACCTGTTGAGGCTCTCTAGGGACTCTTCAAAGGTATATAGGGCGGACTAAATTATCATTGTTAAATAGCACAAAGTTAGATAGCGTTATCAAAGATGAAACGATTTCGTCTATGTGTTTAAAATTAAGTGCATATATTTTTATAACATACTGCGACTTGTATACGGAACTTCTTTCTTTTACGACTTTTTGATAAACGAGTTTTTACTAGTCACCCAGTGACGTAATGTTACAACATGTGGATGCCGTTTTGTTTTATGAGGTTATTATACTGATAATCGAGTGTGTCTACCTTAATGATTTAGTTGTAACTTTTATGAAGACTGCAGTTTTGAAACTAATGATAGCATTGTATGACTAGTGTGGTACGGACAGGTCAAATCTACCTTAATGATTTACTTTTCACTTTTATGAAGTCTGCATGGTAGCATTTTACGGTCAACGTGATACGGAAAGGCCAAAAGCCCTACCAAAATGAAACCGTGGGAGGTTTACGTTCAGAAATGGACTGTGATTATGTTTTGATTGCTTAGATTAGATTTAGTTTGAAGCGATTAATTATTTTTTCTGTCCTGTGAGCTCATTTTGCTCTTCACTTTGGAAGTCGCGGCCATACACTGAGATTGACTACTGATCATATCATACAAATCGATGTAAAGATAGTCCTTTTTTAAATTGTTGAATCCTCATGGAACGCCGTGTGTAACGGTGAGGTTGGCATTTCGAACTTAAACAACACGGCGTGTCTTTTTTCCTGCTGCTAGAAGACCCGCGTACTCTTGTGGAGAATATCTCCAAGAATTTATAGTTTTAGCGTATTCTACTTTAGCCCAGTGCGTTGCAACAAGTTCCTAAAATTTAAAAAAGTATAGCACATATACAATACTCTCTTCAGAGTTTTATCGGCAACTAAAACTCATTATCGCAAGAGCTATTATGATACAAGCAAACTAAAGCATGTCACACCCGATAACATACTTGTGTTATATTGACTGTTTTTTTTTTGGTTTCAGGTAATACTGCGGAATTTCGGTGAATCATGGTTTGAGGTAAATTCCGTATGAATTTAGTTTTAACCATCTCTAAAAGTAAAAAGATGGGTGTAATATGTTTGACCGCTTTGTGTGTATGGTACATATTGAGACTATTTTTTTATATGTAAGAACTAGGTGACCCCCCGGCTTCGCCCGTGACATACTTCAAACTCTCGTCGCACCTATTTAATCCTGTCGCATATAAATTTTACAACAATGCAAAAAAAATGCCATATTTGTCGACATTTATGACTACTGCTCTGCTCCCCAGGGTATTAGCGTGATGATATATAGCCCACAGCCTTCCTCGATTAATGGGCTATCTAACACAAAATATTTTTTCAAATCCGACCAGTAGTTCCTGAGATTATAGCGTTCAACCAAACAAACAAACAAACTCTTCAGCTTTATAATATTAGTATACGAGATTGAGAGTATTTCATAATATGTAAGAATTTAACTGCTAAAGTTGCAGTCAACATAACAGGGCAAATTTCTCTTAGAACTGACGGCCGATAAGGCTTAAAGTGTCTGAAATGTCTGTCGGGTACCGAGAATTGAAGCCTGGGTTGATCTGCCCGCAAGGTGGGTTGACGACATGCTGACGACCTCATGCAAGCTGCCAACGGTAGCATGGTGGATGTGTGTGACAAAATAACCGCACATCAGTAGCGACCTTTTGGGGAGGTTTGTACTCAGAAGTAGTGGTCAACCGTTATAGATAACGATGACGATAAAATAAAAATAAATATTGTGGGACATTTTTTTTAAACACGTCGGCGTCTAGCCCAAATTTAGCTAATATAAGCTTGTGTATGAAATCTAGACTACCGATAAACATACTTTATATTTCTAAATATATACATATTATACATAGGAAACAAACATTTTTGGATCACACAATTTTTTTCCGACCTGGGAATCTAACGCGGGACCTCAGTCGCGGTAGTCGCATACACTACCACTGCGCCACCGAGGTAATGATAATAAAGTATTACATAATGAACAGGATCACCGATGTTCAGGTGGCTTTTTAAAAATGTCGAAATATATGAATGTATATTATATGTCAACAAATCGGGTAAATTTCCATACGCCATTGTAAAACAAGTAAATTACGGGATTGTATGGGGCATTAATGGGTGCGACAGGGTTTTGAAGTATGTAATGACGACGACGGCGACGCTGGCCACAGCTACTATTATTCCAAAGGTGAAGGATTTGTTTGTGCGTTTGGTTAAACATGCCAATTTCAGAACTCAGGAACAACTTTTTGTATTGGATAGCCTATTTATTGAGAAAAGCTATAAGTTATTTATCGTCACGCTATTGCACAAAAAGCGGAGTCCATAATAAAGGCTATTTAATAACGTAAATAGTTATTATATATACATTTCCCTACAAATTCAATTTCAGTGAACACTGAAACTGGTTACCTCAACTACAATTAATAAAAGTTCGCAACTATAAATCTTAATAGTCTTAAAATTGAGTTGAAATTCAATTAGTTAAGATTTAATTTACGGTGTCTGGTATGAAAGTGTCGCAAGCCGTGCTATCGAATATCCCAGACGCGGCTCTTTTCACATAAAGTGCCTAAAATACGTTCTCTAATGTCCCGGCCATGTAGGAAGTGTGTCTACTTTATAGAGTCGTAATACAGAATAAACAATCTATTTATCTTTTTATTGTATCTTTCATTAGTTTTATTTGCTAATAAATTTAGTTAAATTTAAGGAGATATAAACATTTTAATGTCTCTTTTGACATATTTCTAGTTTAAAATGAATATTAATAATCAACATAATCTATAGAATATCACAAACTATGAATTTCTTTGTTCATATTCACATTTCATTGCCTTTTTCTGACATTTCTAAAATTTTCTTAAGTTCAGGAGGCTAGCCAAATGATCATTTCACTTTTCTATGCACATTTCTAGGATATGCTATAGAGGCTTAGAACTTGTTATTCGTACATATTTACTTCAAAGGTATCCAAGTGAAACAGTATCTCTCTACTAGCAACTTTCATGCTCCTTCTGTTCCTGGATTTCTAATACTAGACTTAAATAGAAGATATGCGATTTGTAGGGGATACTAAATAAAATCAGCCAGGAGTAGGCCTCTCCAAACCGTTTTAGGAGGGTGATAGACCTTACTGTATCACGCTGGCCACACGAGTTGATATGGGGTTTTTAGTCTACTTTCTCTTCTCTCGGGAGAGTTAACAAACAAATGTAAATAATACCACAATTCCAGTCGCTACCTTCAAAGAAAAAATATAATGACCTCTTTTGACTTATATTTTTCTCTTAACGAGTCAAAAGAAATCTAATATGACTCAGTTCAGACTGTTGTTAAAGCAAAAACTAGTCTAATTATTCTTTCGACTCGCAACAACTCTGAAACTCGATTCCCTTTTTTAAATAAAGCTATTTGTTCTCTTTTTATTGAGCTTCGTTACCGATGCAATCTATTTTGCTCGACTAAAGAGTCTAAGACTTACTTGTTTATTCTTGTTCAACACGTTATGTAAAAGAGTGACTTATAATATCCTACGTAATATTAGAAACGGGAAAAGTAATTTTAGCTTTCACGCTGAAATCAATTGACTTATTTTGACAAAGTATGGTGCAGGGACAGGTAACCCAGGAGACACCCTTGGGTTTTGGGTACTGTAAGGTTTAACCTTTAAATATGTGAAAATTAGGAGAAGTCTACGAACAGAAAAGTAATCTAATATCTTCGGAGTAAACCAATATCTTTGGAGTCCAAGCGACCTCACCTGCTAACGGTGCCGCTACTGACTAACGGACGGGGCGACGACGCAGAGAATTGGGAGGTCAAATGGCAGTCGCTTCCAACAATACCAAAGGTCAAAAGCCAAACCATAGCTCTAGCATAGATAAATACTTTTAGCAACCAGGTAAAAAGTGAATTTGGACCCCAAACTTCAAATTCAGGTAGGGTATTCAAGCAACTGAGAATACACTAAGACAGGTACGGGTCTTAGGCTAGTAGTGGACTATGATAGTCTGGTTTGATTATTTGATGTATGCATAAAAGCATATATTTTACAGACGCCCCGAAATACAGTATTTCTACTGAAATGTTACAAAAATAGTAAAATAGTTTTTCTTTTCTTCGGTAAATGATCTAATTCATATGAAAAGCTTATAAATAGAGTTCAATACAGGCTCCTTATTATTATGTAAAATCTCATTGTGTCCCAAATCCCAAGGGATGTCGTACTGGTCGAGTTTTATTCTCCTGTTAACCGCCCCTCGTCGGACAGCTAACATATTGAGAGACAACTTCCAACCTTCGTTCAATATTTAGGTACTACTCTTATTTCGTAGTATGCTTCAGTGAACACGTCGGACTATAAATCTTTTTCTTTGATAGAAAGTTTATTTTGAAGGTAGGACTTACGAACAGGTTCATTCGTAACTGAATTGATCTTTTTTTTTTATGCTGAATTTGTAATATTGGTATATATTAATGTTTGTAAAATAAAAAAAACTTGAGTCGTTCGAGAAATTTAATCATTATTTTTTGAACTCTTATCATTATCATCATCATGTCAGCCGATTTTGCTTCGCTCAAAGATCGTCACAATGTTCGGTCTTGTGCCGCTTAAGCCGGGCTGTTCTTTTGGTTGTGTCAGTTTCAAAGTGACACTCGAAATAAGACTTATTTGTACGAAATAATATTTATTTTTATAAAAAAAAAATATGAATTAACTTGTAAAAAACAAAAATAAACAAGAACCTTCCCATATTGACAAATATTTTATCTTACGCTACCGTCAATGCCGACACATTTCTTTGTAGCGGCCCTTATAGCCCGAGGTTTTTATAACCCTTGTATCCATTTGACGAGAGAACTGCACACGCGCCCCGTGCCTTTACAATCTATTTGTAAGAAAATGAGTATATAATTCTCCCCTGCGGAATTTGTATTCCCTACTCTGCTACAGGGGAGAATTAGCGCACACTATGCATGTGATTTTTTTCATTCTTAATGCAATTCTTTGATTGAAATTTGCAATGAGTTATATTTATTTATTACTAGCGTACGCTCCGCGGTTTTCCCCACGTAGTGCCCTTGGGATTACGGGAATAAAATCTAGCCTAAGTTACTTCTTAGAACAACAGCTATCTGCTAGTAAAAGTTCTGTTATAATCGTTTCAACCGTTTCCGAGATCAGCCGGAAGGAAATTAATATTAATAATTTTATGTAAGTACCGCATATAATATCATATGCATTTAGTAGAAAGCTATTAATTTAGAATTACAAATAGACACTTCGATTTTACCATCTCTGTAGTTAAAAAGATAAATAGGTACTTTTGCTTCCAAAAATATAGATTCGTAAACATCTCCTTAAAATTCTTCTATTCGA
Organism: Thumatha senex; assembly: GCA_948477245.1. Taxonomy (NCBI): domain Eukaryota; kingdom Metazoa; phylum Arthropoda; class Insecta; order Lepidoptera; family Erebidae; genus Thumatha; species Thumatha senex. Next base: position 10,616,353 of record OX419738.1, on the reverse strand, counting down.
ATCATTTGCTAACATAATCAAGTGCCTGTCTGTCGATACGTCTACTCTCTCTGATAGATAAACTAATGAAAAGTCTGACGTTTTAAAAGCACCAATTAATTGCAGACTAGCTTGCATAATCTAATAAACGACTAATGCATTAAAAACTGCAAATGGATGGCATTATGCAGTAGTTAATGGCAATTTCAACGAATATCATTCAACTATACATTACAACATTTTAAATGAGATGACACGACACCTTCTGTCTAATCCAATATCGGATTTGTTTACGTGGTTTTTAATGGTAAATCAAATATGAGAATACATTTAAAAGCGATAAATTCAGGTTGACTTAAGTATTACCTCTGAAGCAGGAGCAATTTTATTTTTTTAAATGGATACTCATCAGGGATGTTATGTGATGCATGAATTACAAAAAAATGTGATGAATGTTGTTTCAAAAATTTAATTACGCTATACATACATACTCTTCATGAAAAATGTAAAAATTTGTAAACATTCATAGGAATCTTTAACGAACGCGTAAAAAATCTTTTACGCAATTTTTCACTTCAGTGCTGTTTGTTTTTATTGTATAGCGTGAGATATTAAATGACAAAACTTTGATACACAGCCATCACATATATATAATACACACACATAAAAATCAAAGTGGGTCAAACTGTGCATATTTTGCGCAAATGTAGTAGCTAAGCAAATAACAGCGGAATCCTATTCGGCAGCAACATCTAAGCGACATATCGTAACCAAGAGAAGTGTGAAACAATGTTTACACTCGGTCGTTCACATTACTAAGCTCCAATGTAGGTCGATGATACATTGAAGGAACAGTGATCTACAGATCCTTATGTGAATCATACAATTTGAACAGTTAAAACATTTTTTTTTGTGATTGTAAATTATGTCTTCAACAAATTTAAGTACTATCTCTAATGGTGTTCTATATTCCACTGCTAGCTGGGCTGACGGAGGTGTAGGATTGCAAACATTCACCCGGTGGTCCTGGTTCATTCCTGGAGATGAAGCGCTCAATTGCATTGCACCAGATACATAAAAAACGGGACTGACAACTCTTTAAAGGTCGCGAGAGTCAGCTAGATGACGGCGCCCGCATGACTGAAGCTCTTTAGAGGAGACCTGACCAGCAGAGAGGTACCTCTCATACATACGTCATACCTACATTACATAATCATAATCATCTCTACCGATTGTACAATCGGTAGAGCTGATTATGTACCAACACTGTTTCTCAACTTTGTTTCTACTGGAGGTTTATGTTAATACAGGCTTGTTATAAATAACTGCTATCAAATTTTACATACAAAAAACCAAGAAAGTATTTATAGCTAACTAATTTTAGAGTACCCAAGATCAGGCAAAATGGCAGAATTATGGACGTTAAAGTGCAAAAACCCACCCCTAATACACTTTAGGAGAGTAATGATTTAAGAATGGGTTATGTAGGTACGTAGCCCATTCTTAAATCATTACTCTCAAGGCGTAAACAGTTATCCATTTGACCTGACAATTTAAAAAGGAGATCTCGTTAACCCAGTCTGGCCCTAAAATAACTCCTGCGCCGAGTGACAGTTTACAAAATCTAATAAAATATCGTAAGAAATAACAAAAACAAAATCTTGTTTGATTTGTTTTCTCTAAACTTAATTTTAATAAAACTGACATACTTCTAGAAATACGACTGTTGTTTTAATCTGTACGTTTATAGAATTTAGAAAAAAAAGCCCAAGAACAGCAGGCGGCATATAAATCTTATAAGAACGTCTCCTCTCTCGTCTACAGTTATACAAAAGTTAAATTTTTACAAATATGTGTATATATTGTTTAATGGCTGGTTCCCTGTATATATTGATTAAATGAACCCGACATAAACATGCTGTAATGGATATGTAATGGAATAAATCTGTAGATCGATTTATCTACTTTATTGTAGCAAAACTTTCGTTGTTGCGCAATTAATGTGCTTGGTTTGTGCTAATTTATATTTTAACAGATTATATGGAGGACTTTAACTTGGCAGTTATTCCACTTCTGTATATTTTATGAACAGGAAATCCATTAGTTTTAAGTTTATATTGACACAGATATAGAATCGTCGTCAAAAGTACTCAGATACCCAAATGCCAAGATGTGAGACAATTAATTAATCTGCAGGAAGCGAAAGAAATATGCATGGATCGCGAAGCCTTTCAATTTGTCCTCTCGGAGTTCCTCGTAAGGGACACAGCGTAAAGGTAGATATAATCGTTCCAGTCGTCATCATATGGGGTTACAGTGGCTTCCTTCTGAGTGTATACATTGTAATCTAGCTCCAAAAGCAGGCATGAAAGAAATACTATGTCAATGTAAGCAACAAATCCGCTTATCTAAGTTCACTGCTGCTCTTATTCATCTCCATAATATTTATACAAGCTATGTGAATTTAGTCAATTTCTATTTCTACGATCCTATATTTATCAAGCACGCTTGAAAGATATCAATCTCATCACCATTTGTAAAGGTTTCCACGTGTAGGCTTAAAAATAATAGTCAGGCGCTGATATTATATTTAGGTACTATAAATATCTGACGGTTATAACTATCATCATCGTTCCTCTGTCAGGCGATATCGCGACCTTACCTTGAATTTACAAAACATTGCATGCCCTTAATTTTAGACAGTTAAAATCTATACTAATATTATAAAGCTCAATCTCAGGAACTACTGGTTGGATTTAAAACAAATCTTTTTGTGTTAGATAGCCCATTTATCGAGGAAGGCTATAGGCTATATGTCATCACGCCACATCCCTGGATAGCGGGGCAGTATTCATAAATGTCGATAATTCGGGCAAATTTTAATGCAGAATTGTAGAATTTATAAGTGACGGAATTACATAGGTGCGACGGGAGTTTCAAGTATGTCACGGGCATAGCCGGGGGGAGGGTCATCTAGTATAATATATATGTGCATAAAACTGATCTCATAAATTGGGACGTCTAAATAAATGAAGTTGAAACAATCTTAGGCATTAATGTCTTGCATACGATTAAATTATTTGTAAACAACTATCCCACGGGGTCAAGAACAATTGTTTCAATAGGTCTTGTTAGAGTACAATCAATGGATCAATGTTGACAAATATAATTGTTTTGTTGCAATCGTTGTTGTTTGTGAGTCAACGACGCGACACGACATTGTGTAATTTTGAAAGTTTTGCTGCCGGTCTCAATAACCTATCTATATTTTGCTATTATCTAAAATTATGTTAAAATCAAAAAAAGGGGATGAAGAGTAGAAGCGTGCACGTCGCCATCCCTGCCAGCTACGGCTGCAATTCTACTCCAACACGAGTGCCACCAGGGCGATTACTGCTAGGGCGTGCCCCCGAGGCGACGCGCACCAGTTCGTCCCCGCTGGTGCGAAAAGTGTGAGCCAGAGCGGCGTAGGGGACCGCCACCCTACACGCGCGGCCCGACACGGCGGGAAGTGGAGGATGGAGTGCAGGGTAGCTGCGTGGAATGTTAGGGGAGGAATGACAGATAAGATGAATGAGTTGATGGATGTTATGAATGAAAGAAAGTTAGATGCAGTGTGCTTGACAGAGACCAAGCGCAAGGGCAGCGAAGTCTTGGAGCTCCCGGGTGGGATGCTCGCGCTTTGGTCTGGAGTACCAGAGAGCGAGCATGGCAGTCGGGGGGTTGGAATTTTGCTGTCCTCGCGATTGGCCTCCGGTATGTATGAGTACAAACTGATAGGTCCTAGAATCCTCTGGATCCGTGTAAAACTTGGTTTGACGAAGATTTTCCTGGTAGCTGCTTACGCGCCAGTATCTTCGTCGAACGCGAGTGAGCTAGAGGACTTCTGGGAGAGTATGAGAGAAGCTCTAAATGTGATAGAAGGAAATGAAAGACTTATAGTATGTGGAGACTTGAATGGATGGGTGGGTACCGCTCGCGATGGTTTTGAGTCGGTACTCGGGAAGTATGGGGATAAAAGGGTGAACGACGCTGGCAAGCTAATACTGGCATTTTGTAAGGAAAAGGATTTGTTTGTGGCGAACACAATGTTCAACCACAAACAAATTCATATGTATACGAGGAGATGTAAGTCAAAGAGAAGCTTGATAGATCTATTCCTAATGGATAGTCGGCTCCGTAAACAGGTGATGGACACAAGGGTTTATCGAGGCGCTGAGCTGGGATCAGACCACTACCTAGTCATAACTAGGATTAGGGGTCTGTTCGCGGGTTGGCGTCATCGTACCGAGTGTCCTGAACCTGAGCCGACTTATAGCATCAAAAGCTGGAAGCTGCAGGATGCATCCATTAGGGATAAATATAATGAAAGGGTAGCCGAAAAGCTTGGCGACGTCAATGTAAGCAGTGAGAATGTGGAAAGTGTATGGCAGAACCTTAGGGATAGTATGATAAATGCCGCTGTGGAAGTGTGTGGAGAAACGAAAAGAGGCAGTAGTAATAAGCGTGATGCATGGTGGAATGAGGAAGTGAAAGAAGCAGTTCGAATGAAGAAGAAAGCATGGCTAGACTACTTAGCCTCGCGGAATGATTTTAATATGAAAGAGAGATACAAGCTGCAGAAAGTTAACACGAAGGCACTTATAGAAGAAGCTCGTGAAAGGTGCAGAATGAAAGCGGATGAAAGGTTGTCGTCCAATTTCCGGGATAATGCCAAGCTCTTCTGGAAAGAGGTAGGCAAGACCCAGAGTTGTTCGGCAATCTGCAGTATGAATAAAGTGCTTAGTGTTAACAATGACGTCCTAACAGACCAAAGTGACGTCCTGCAGAGATGGAGTGAATATTATGGAAAGATGTATGCAAGAAAAGACAGAGATGCCACATCGGGAAGTGGAGCTCACTTCGATGCTCCGGATCCCGATGTCATTGAAGTCATTAGTATGAAAGAAATAGAACAAGCGATAAGAAGTATGAAATGTGGTAAGGCTGCGGGAAAAGACAGAGTCACTGCTGAGATGATCAAGTACGGTGGGTCGCGTGTCTGGGACGCACTATGTCTGTTATGCAACTTGTGCTGGCGGACGGGTGAGGTCCCAGATGACTGGCGAGTAGCAGTTGTAGTACCTATTTACAAAGGGAAAGGCTCGCGCCTAAACTGCTCCAGCTACAGGGCGATCAGCTTGGTCAGCTTAGCTAGTAAGGTGTATGCAAAGGTTATAACGGCACGAATGCAAGAAAAGTCTGAAAGGTATTTATGGGAGGCTCAATGCGGATTCCGACGTGGAAGAGGTTGCATGGATCAAGTGTTTTCTCTCCGCATGATCGCGGAAAAGTTTCTGGCTCTTAGCCAGAAGGTTTTCTGCGCTTTTGTGGATCTAGAGAAAGCATTTGATAACGTTGTGAGAGAAACGCTGTGGGACTTGCTGCCAGGATATGGTGTGGACGGCTCGCTACTGCGGGCAATACAGTCGCTTTATAGGGACTGTAAGGCTTGCGTGCGAGTAGGGGGGGATGTGTCACCTCTTTTTGATGTCTGTACAGGCGTCAAACAGGGATGTGTCATGTCCGCCTGGCTGTTCATAGTGTATCTGGACAGTTGCCTGCAGAAGTTGAAAGATTTTAATATGGGTGTGAATTTGGGTGACTTTACAGTAAACTGTCTGCTGTACGCTGATGATGCGGTGCTCATGGCCTCATCAGAAGCCGACCTTCAGGCATTAGTCACTAATATGAAAGAGGGGTGTGAAAGTAAGGGTCTCCGCTTGAATGCAAGTAAAACTAAGGTTCTAGTATTTGAAAGAGGTGACGTAAGAACTAAATGCGAGATTAGGGTAAACCAGGAACGTCTAGAGCAAGTGAATGAAATTGTGTATTTAGGAAGTATGCTTAGCGCGGATGGAAGATGTGATTCGGATGTGGAACGGCGAGTAGCTGCCGGAAACAAAGTTAACGGTGCTTTGTCCCAGTTAGTAAAGCGACAAAGCATCGTAAAAGAAGCACGACTGGCGATTCATAACGCAGTGCTAGTGCCAACTTTGCTTTACGGTAGTGAAACCTGGGTATGTCAGCAGATGCATGAAAGTAAATTGAATGCTGTGGAGATGCGATCACTTCGAAAGTTGTGCGGCGTTACCTTGGCTGGCCGAATACGTAACGAAGTGATACGCAATTTGGCAGGTTTGAATGAAAGTGTCAGCGTTAAGCTGGAAAAGGGCGTGCTCCGTTGGTTTGGACACGTCCAACGAATGAGTGAGGAACGATTGACGAAGAATATATATTGTTCAAAAGTAGAGGGTAGAAGGAGTCAGGGTAGGCCGAGACTTACATATGAAGACCACGTGAGCAGATTGCTCAAAAACGGAAAGGTCAAAAGTACTCGGATACCCAGACGTGCGTGTATGAAGCGATTGATGAATCTCGAAGAAGCGAAAGAAGTATGCATGGATCGTGAAGCCTGGCGATCTGTCCTCTCTGACTACCCCGTCGGGGATACAGCGTGAAGATAGTTAGTTAGTTAGTTAGTTATGTTAAAATCATCAAAGGTTTCAGAAACCAAAGATAGATAGAAATATTTACCTATGACATTTAACTATCTGTCACAAAAGTTAAAAAACAACTGTTTATCTGTGGCAGCGTTCTATGTGTAACTGAAGAGGACATTTGGCGGGAAGAGTGACAAGTGCGGACGCTTGCTTTATATTATTTTCTAAAACTAGTGCATTTATCTTGTTTTATGTGCGGGAGTGGTGGTTTCTTGGACATAAAAGTTGTGTTAACGTGCTATAGTGAAAGACAATGATATATATGACAACGTTAGTATAAGAATCACCATTATACTGAGGGCAAGGACCAGGACGTAGCCTGAGGACACGACATCGACTGGACAGGACTAATTAGAAGATAAGATTGAAGAAATATGATATAAAAAATAAGATTTGGCTAAAAGGTCTTAGAAACCAGGCCATTAAATAATTATTAAAAAGAAAAAAATGTAACTGAAGATAGAATATTGAAACCGGCCACTAGTCTATCGTAAAGCTTAGGCGGGTTTGTGTTTTTTGATTTTGTTGTAGAATTTAGATTTTTTGCGTTTTCTCGCTAAGATCTTTGAAACCCAAGACCACGGACCACGCAGTGCACCTTTTGACTACTTTTAACGGACGAGGCAATGATGTCTCTCTCTCTCTCTTTCACTATGCTGTCTGACCTCCCAAACCAGCGAGTTTGGAAGGTCAGACGACAGTCGCTCCAAACAATGCTGAAAATTAAAAAAAAAAAAACACTCCTTGCGTTTCCTTGATTGATAAAATAAAAGTAGACCTAAATCCAGGCTCGCGATAGAAGCGCTCGTGGCGTCCCGGTTGCCAGTAAAATGGCAGTCGTTAAGCCCAGTTGAAGGCCTTAGAGGCGGATTGAAAATTTTCAACAGCAGGTCTCCACAACCTGCGCCTGTCCATTTCAACACGGCAATAGGCACACCTGTTACGTCGCCCAAAAATAGCATACGGTGAAATCTGGGCTTATAGTATGCCTCTGTCTACCTCTTCGGGGATATAGGCGTGACAATATGTATGCATTATGTACTAAATCAAAGTATTCCAGGTATGTTTGAAAGCAACTGGGAAAACACTTACGATGAAGAAGAGTAAGATTTTGCTCAATAAATCGTTAGAAATCACAAGAATATACACTATGTTATTCTGCATTTTCTAAAATTAAGCCTCTAATCTCATTTAATGCTATTTTTGTGGTCAACATGTTTTACACCTTCGAAGGCCAGAGCCCCATATATGGTTCATGACAATCTAACTCTACAACTCCGTATCCATACCACATACGGGTTACTAAGAAAGACAATTTACATACTTCGATTAGAACAGTAACCATATTCTGTGATCTGAGTGGGACGTATAAGGATTAAAGAATTTTTATTGGACTAACGACAAAATTGAAACATGTTTTATGGGAACTGTTAACGTGTTTCTTTTTATTTAAATAACTAACTATCTTCATGCTGTCTCCCTGACGGAGTAGTCAAAGAGAACTGATCGCCAGGCTTCGTGCCCCAAGCAAACTTCTTTCGATTCATGCAGATTCATTAAACGTTTCATGTACGTCTGCCCATCCTAGTACTTTTGACCTTTTCGTTTTTGAGCAATCTGTTACGTGGTCTTTATTATGTAAGTCTTGGTCTACCTCGACTCCTTCTTTCCTTTATTTTCGCACAAAATTATTCTTCGTCAATCGTTCCTCGCTCATTCGTAGGACGTTTCCACATCACATTTTTTTTGAATCCCATGTTCCCATGAATTCTTCAGTCTTCCAAAAGGAATATAATAAAATATATTAATATCGCTAACAATGTATTCAAATCCAAGCATACTTTGCAAGCTGTTTATTTGCTTTATTCCCTACAAAAATCTTGACACATTTTTCGTCTCCGCCTTTCTTCGGCCTTTATTTCCCCCATTGAGTCTATTTTCCCTTCATTTATTTGCACCATATTTTCACATGCTCTCTCAGTAAATCCAGTAACGCATACATTTTGTAGTGTATACATTTGCATATTGGATCAAAGTTGGTCTGGTGTTATACATGCGGGAGTTAGGGCGGACGTTTTAATAGTTAGCTACACTCCAGACGTCATTAATGGATTGGAAAATGCTGGAAAAGTATACAAGTTCCAGAAGTTTTATGTATCGGTTTAATGGAAAACTTTTAAGTACTAAAATTTCTCAGTTAAATTTAAGTTTAACTTTTCCATTTAACAGATACATACTTATTTTTTATTTATTGCATTTTTGAATAATCGCTAAAAGCGACAAAGTAGAGGGAAAAATTAATGATACATTATTGTAATCCCGTGTTGTCCCTGAAGAAATAAGAGGCATACTATTATCTGACTAGTCGCCTTTTGGTGTGTCTTGATTCAATCTGTCTTTATACCAAAACTGCCTACGGTGAAATGTGGGCGTATAGTATGCCTCTGCCTATCCCTTCGGGGATAAAGGCGTGATAATATGTATGTATGAGTATGTATTAAAATTTATATTTAACAGGACAGGTACAGTATGTCAATATCATTTGCAGAATTAAAAAATTCTTTACACGTAACAAACCCTGAGGCATCAAAAACATATTACCAAAATCGTTAGCCGATATCTCACTTGGTGCGAGAACAAGTGATAACATTGTCCTTGCACTCAGTATTTGTAACACTTAGGTATTAGAATAAAGATAAAGAAAGAATGGATACTATAGAGAAGGAATGCGTTCTAAAACAGGTTTGTTTTGTTTTCCTCTAGAAGCTTACAATACTATAGAAGCCGTTGTCGCTTGCAGTACTGCTTCGCTTGCAGCATATAATTTGAGCGGAGGGATCGTGGTCGCTTTAAATATTTTAAATAGTGTATGACATTTTGTAAGCGCCGTTAAAATGGTCTATGCAAAATAAAGATTTTTTTTTTTTTTTTTTTTTATAGGTATTAAAATATATTTATTAAAAAAATCTTTTTATAAACCTATATAAAGATATAAAAAAAGCGTGCTTTTTATGTACTTGGGATTTCCCATAGACAATTTAATTTTCGCTAACATTTTAACTCATTTCGATTTCTTAAAATTTTCACTTACTCACTAAGTAAAACCTACTCCTCATTATGCTAAATCAAATGTAATTTTTCAATTTCAATTTATTACGGAGGAGTTCGACGACAAACATTAACTCTTCGTGCTCCAAGGAAGCTCCGCTCCAATATAAAAAATACGAATGTCAAAGGAAAAGGATGTCCATGGCTTCATAGTTTTGTAATTACTGAAAACCAAAGCAAGAGCTTTGGATGAAACCGGGAACAACGCTCGGAAGATGATAATATTCTAACAAAAAAAAATAAAAGCAAGTACGCTAGAGTGATATTTAAATTAACATATTAGGTATATGTAAACTAAAAATAATAAATATCCATCACGCCTTATCCCCGAAGGGGTGGCAGAGGCATATTATATGCCCACTTTTCACCGTGTGGATTCCTGTCCCACGTAATAGGTGGTGAGCCCATTGCCGTGTTGAAATAGACAGACGCAGGTTGTGGCTACCTGCTGTTGAACTTTTTCAAGCCGCCCATAAGGCCTTCAACCAGGCTTAACGACTGCCATTTTACTGGCAACCGGGACCAACGGCTTAACGTGCCTTCCGAAGCACGGAAACGCTCGCAAATGTAAATGCCACAAAGTGGTCACCCATCCGAGGACCAGCCATAGTGAAAGTTGCGTAACTCAGTGATCGTTTACAGAACACTGAGACCGCGGGGCCACGAGCGCTTCCACATATGTAAACTGATTCTCACTAACAGTTTGACAAGTGGCCTCAACAGTTGCCAAACAGCGCTAGCGGTCGCATCGCTCTACTTATCTTCAAGGTCCCAAGGTTATTGACCATAACCAGGGCACTTGTTGCACCAATAATGACTCTCATACATACAGATAACAACACGTAATGATATATTACGATTCAAACGTGTTCTGCTGAAGTGGGTACTTAAACACTCGATGAATCTGTTAACTCTACATGTATTTACGGGAGTATGGAATGTAACTAAGATTAACGCTTGAACGATAGTGATCTTCATATAAAAACTGAATAGAAGTAAGTTTTATCTACATTAGGAAAATTATCGGTAGACTAACTTATTTATCAACACCCTGCCGATGATACCTTTGGACCTTTTGTTTCTTTTTTTCCTTCTTCCGGCCGTATGTTGCCAGAGAACCTGGTGTACCCTCGAAATGAAATCCCAAGGACTCTGACCAGCCCAGGTCAGCGCCAGTGCCTGGCGACCCCTGACCGTTTTTATTGGCAATCAACCAAACACATGACACACAGATAAGACGCGCGTGGGAAGGCCTACCCATTACCATGTCCATTATTGGACATTATTGGATATTACCCTTGGACCTAGAAATTTTAAACTTTTCGGGAAAGTGCCCTTATAATGTAGGCGCAAAGGGTTTTCAATATTCCATTCCTAAGTTTTAGTGGTTAAACCATTATTAAACCAAAAGAATCACCTTCAAAGGTCTTCAGGTGAACTAGATAGCAATTGAGATTAGGGTCCCAGAGGTCTACTTCATCTAAGCGTAAAGAACCGGTTGCTTCCAACAACTCAACGTTGTAGCTCAGCGTCTGCTTTGCGTCCATTTACAAGCACCAACGTCATTATCCTCATCCGTTAGTATGCAGGAGGTGTGAATTGAAATGACTTCAAAGATTGTATTGATAGATGTATCAAAAAATGGTTATAGTATAGATATTATCCTGTTTTTAGTACTCGGTAACGGCAATAGACCTGCCCTCTGTTACCTGGGAACAATAAAAATACAACCAATTGTGGTTGTGTAATTCACCTCTACCTACTTCCAAGGGTATATAGGCGCGATCGTATGAAGTCTTATGTTACTCCAAGGAAGACAACTAACCTGTAGTATTACATCTTAACAAATCTCGTAGTAGTATAAACATAATACTAAAATATGTTATTATTGTAATAAATTAAAAAAATGTTTGGTAAGGTCATTGTACCTACTCTATATTATTGATGTCAAGGGCAACTTTATTGTGAAAAACTGTGAATGAAAACGACACGTTTACTTGTTGCACACATGAACTTAAATAATTCGTTAAAACTTTATTATTACTTTTAGTAGAATATGACAGCTATACGTCGATAATACGCTGTGTAGTCGAATCAACTGACAACTAGAAACTACTTTGATCAAAATCGATGAAGATTGAAATCGTTTTCTAACAAAACGAACTATCTTTACGCTGTATCCCTGACTAGGTAGTCAGAGAGGACTGCCAGGATTCGGGATCTTTTTATTATTCTGTAGATTCATATTATATAGTTTTATAGTAGCTACTTTTGACCTTTCGATTTTTGAGTAATCTGCTCACACGGTCTTCGTATGTGATTCTCAGTTTACCCTCACACCTTCTATCCTCGATTTTCGCGCAAAAAATATCCTTTACCAATCGTTCCTCACTCATTCCTTGGACGTGCCTAAACCAAGGCAGCAGACTCGTTCCCAGCTTAATACTGAGACTTTTATTTAACTTGACATATATCTTTCTAAATCTTGGGTACTTATTGAGGGCTATTGTAATAAAAACTAGATTAAAATTCTCATCCTGTCTAAAAACCTAATGGCATTCTTGACACTCTAGGAATGGAACGCGTTTGGAGCTATTTGTGGCACCGCAGTTATTAAACTACGGGAAGAAATGTCTGTCTGATCATTTGTCTCGTTTCAGATCTTAATGACAATTTATTATTCGGGATTTCCTTCGCATTCAGAGATGTTTAACGATAAAAAAGATATTAGAAGAGTTTTCCCGATCCTATACTCTGTACTTAATTATGGTGGTTTTAGTAATACAGTACTATAATGTAATTAAATTTTATTCACTAGTTGACGCCCGCAGCTCCGCACGCGAGGCTAAGTTTTACCGTTCCCGTTTCGAACAGGAAATTGTTCACGGGATAAAAAGTAGCCTATGTGTTATTCTGATGTGTAAGCTATTTTATTGTAAAATTTCATCCAAATCCATTTAGTACATCATCCATACTTACAAACTTTCGAGTTTATAATATTAGTAGGATATTGCTATAGTCATAGTAAGAAAAGAAGGTAAAATTGTAATTCCTTTTATACCTACTTAACCAAATTTTTGGAACATTGATTTAGACTCGGTGCACTTCTATTTTGCTAGTTCCAATTCTCTAATAATTGGTACATATTGCTTACTTTATCTAATCTACTGGTATATAAAACTTCATATACCTATCCATAATTACATTGTAAACGAAGTCCGGTTCCTGTTAATATAACCGCATAGCCATATGCACTTACCGGAATGAAAGCCGATATACCAACTGTTTCGACACATTTCAATGACAGTACCTAGTCATGGATGGCTGCCCAGGACAATATGAAGGGTGCCACCTGGCAGCAACGGTGCGTGCTGAGGTATATTACCATAAGTAGAGGAAGTTGGTGATCGATTGGTGTAGTATTCGGACATATTGTGAGTTGCGAGGGTTTTTGTACTTTCGAGGTTAGAAACACGTGGCGGTCGATTCATATTATTTGGCTATTTGGCTACTATGACTGTATAGGTTACAGCCAATATACAAATGTATTGTGGTAATTCTTTTTACTTACTTATTTGTCATGACTTTATCTTCGAAGGGACATGCAGCGATATATGTACGCTTTCATTTCACCATTGTGTATTTCACAGGTGGTGAGCGTTATGCTCTTTTGAAATGGAAAGACGCAGTTTGCGGTAATTCTGGGTGATTATTTTAATTTTGTTAGATTGGATGTCGCCATTATACGATCATTACGAAATCCATAGATTTAAAACTGCTATCAAAGCCGGCCGCAAAGGCGGCCCGCTATTATGCCATTCCATGCTTTTGTTAAAAATCCCTAAATAGTAATAAAATGGAATTCAGGTGTGCTGGCAAAGAATCCCAAGTTTCTATATTTATGGAATATTTATAATAGTTTATGGCAGTATAAAATAAACATTTTCGTTGTGAAAAGGCAACTTGGTTCAGACTGGACTTAAGACTCATGATTTAAACTAATCAGGGTAATCCTACAAAACTACAGAAAAAAACTAAACTACAAATCTATACCGAAATATGCACTTATTGGAAACGTCATGTTCAAGAGAACAAGGCTGAGGTCATCTATCGTTTGCTTGGCAATATCAATATATGATGCATTTTTATATTCCTATAATTTGATAAGGAAAACATACGAATATAAAAGTATCTATCGAAATTTAATTCCACATGGGATGTATCTAGTTCTACTAACATGTGCAAAATGATACATAGCGCTGATAAATTAATGGTACACACTGGGATTCATGTGACCCAGATATCTCTTATTATTTATAGCGTAGTACTAATCGATCATTACCACCCGGCCGTTGGCATTTAGATGTGTAGTAAAACGTCTTTTCAAATTCATCAGTCCGTTTAGTACATCGGTAGACATTGCGTGAGCGCGTGTAGGCTAGTCACACACTCTTATTCAGTACATATCGCCACTGTTAACGGTAAATCAACCGTAATGTAATCAAAATAAGGTATATTATGAAAGCAAAGTTAAGTTTGTTCCTGGTTTCCCCTAATTACTCGACGCTGACTAATGGAAGCGACGTACCGTGCGAAATTCGTATGAAATCTTCAATGCTCACAGTTTCAGGTTAGATTCTAGAGTAACGCTTTCAACTTGCTTTACCGTCAGTGCTATTGAATTGTTCAAGTGTGTGCTAGTTTTGTGGATCATTTTCTATAGTGCTTTTGTGTATACCTTTGTATACCTAACTGGATTTTCGGCTACCATTACAACAGGTTTGTTATTTTAATCTTTGACCTAAAAAAGTGTTACATAAACATGACGCCGAGATAATTATTAAATATATTTGTGATCTCCCCATAACAATAATCTGTAATAATAATCAATCTGTAAAATATATAAATCGCGTTGCGTCTCGGTAGAAATTTTAGTTTTTTTAAGACTCATACTCATGGATGACGTTCAGCTTTAATCTGTGATTATGGCACTTTATTTTTATTTCAAACACTCTGAAACAAAACCCCTTTCGTTGTAAACACTTAAGATGAATATACTAGCAGTGGCGAGCAATGCTATGATAAAAAGTGACCTTAACCAATAAAAAGGAGAAAACACTCAAGGAGGCTAACTCACACGATCGCGAAGATGTCGCCTTTTGCTAATATAGAATAGTTAAATAACCCTTACAGTTCTAACGGTGAACCGGGAAATATATATCTAATTTTAAAAGGGCAAGAGGCCGTGGGTTCGATTCCCACCCAGGCTAAAACTTTGTGTGATGAGCACGGTGGTTTATTCTGTTATTTATCTATAATATGTATGTATTTAGAAATATATAAGTATGTTTATCAGTTTTCTAGCTCCCATAGTACAATCTCTGCTTAGTTTGGAATCAGATGGCGTTGTGTGAGTTGTACCACCAATATTTATTTATTTATTTTTATTATTACCTCATAGGAGTACTTTATCGCTTCAAGATACAATCGAATAACCTGTAGATAATCTACACTCAATATTTACTAAGGTATTGCACTAGGGGTGGTCCCTTTATCGTGTTACTGCTGGTGTCATTATCCTGTCGTTAGTCATGTGTGAGTCGCTGTCGACAACAGCTGGCGACTCGTCTACCAAAACCTTATAGATATTTTGACGTGATCTATCTGAATATGAAGTTATTAATTACAATGGAGATAATTTATTTTTATTTCATATAATAGCATGGATAGCAATATAACATATGAGGTTTACGTAGAGGAATTATTAATTTAGAGCATTGCGGATGACAGCATTAAGGCGAAGCCTTACACCGACATTATTATCAACAAGTTGACGCCTGCGGCTCCGCACGCGTGGTGATGTTTTCCCGTTCCCGTTTCCCACAGGAACTTGTTCCCGGTATAAAAAGTAGCCTATGTGTTATTCGGATGTGTCAACTGTTTATCGTAAAGTTTCATCAAAACCCATTCTGTAGATTTTGCGTGAAAGAGTAACAAACATCTATACTTACAAACTTTCGCATTTATAATATTAGTAGGATGTGTACATGACATCATGGTATTTGTGAAAAGGAATAATTGTTTGAATATTTAGCGTGAATTCTTCTACATGCAGAAATGATATTGACAAGGCAAAAACGACAATGTGCCGAATAGATCTGGACTATGATATAAGAATCATAATTATCTGTATCTATTGAAGTGACAGATTATTTTTATACCAGTCTGTACTCACTGTTAGTTGACTATTTCCTTTTTTTTTCCAAGTAAATATCGAAGTATTGCACATCAATTACTGTAAGTTTAAATCTCTAAGCAACTTCTTTCCATAAAGTCTTGATTAAAAAGAAATAACACAGTAACAATCTTAAGACTTACTTCAAAATAACAGTCCAAAGCCAGTTACTAACATCAGAGGTGTTTGACTTTATTAAATGTTAGAGTCGCTGCTGTTTATTTTTTCAATTGATTACCTATATCTAATCTGCAGTTTATACAATCAACTTATTCCTACGCAACTTGAGACGAGTTATGCCTACGCGTTTTTTTAAGAGAAATTTTACGTAGGCAGTGAACGGCGATTGCAATTGATTGCACTATCGCTAAGGTTACAACTACTAAAATACTAAAGCGCTTTTAAAGATTTCAGTTATAATATACGAAACGCGGTACACCAGGGGACCGAGTCTACTATTGACAAGCCGTAGAATAGAACCAGAATCGCTGTTTTTATCTGTCAAAATGTTAGTAGACTATCAAAAATGCAACTGACATGCGGCCACTGGCGCGGTAAGTGTTAGTAGAGTTCTATCGGCCGACCGATAAAGTCGATTTGGAGTACGATTGTAATAGTAGACTACGAAAAACTGATAAAATTGTTCCGGTGGCTTTCTATTGAGCGACGATTTCATATCTTTTTCGACACGATTGAAATAGCAGACTCGGCCCCCAGCTACTATGGCAACCTTACTCAAACGCGTGCTCGCATGTTATGTGAACTTGTGTGAGTCTCCAGCCTATCACGTTGTAGGGACGACTCAAACTACTAAGGGTTAGGGTAGTAGGAAGAAAGTTATATTTAATTGGTAGATTGCATTCGCACACTCAATGTGGAGAGAAGTCAGTCTGCCAGTGTTTTGCTTCGCCTCTGTCGAGCTGAGGATAGACCAAGGGGTAATTGACATTATCAATCAAGTCTTTATACCGAAAGGGGAGGCAGAGGCAAATTATGTGCCCACATTTAATCGTATTAATTTTTGGTCCCGTACCGCCCCGTGGGCACATTGCCGTGTTGAAATGAACAAGCGCCGACAACAAGTTGTAGCGACTTGCTGTTTAAAATTTTCAAGACCTCCAACTTGGCTTTACAACTACCATGTTACTGGCAACCGGGACAAACAGCCGAACGTGCCTTTAGAAGCACGAAAACTCTTGTGAATAAAAATACCACAGTGCTCAACCACCCGAGGATTAGCCATAGCGAAAATTGCTTAACGCGGTGATCATTTACAGAACACTGAGTTTGTGGAGCTTCGAGCGATAAATAATAAAATGCCTTTTGACATCAAATATTTTATTGGTCCTATCAAACGTTATAACTCTCTGTGACGGTTACACATAAAGACTGTCTCTGTGTCTAGTGAAAGTAAAATATTTAGATACTCTTATGACAAAGGAGACACCGGGTTCCGAACGAGGAATTTGTAACTCGAACTTTATAGCAATCATTATTTCGAGGACGTATTACAAGCATGACTTTACTTTAGAGAGGGAAAGAGAGGAAGGGAAACGAACCAAAACAAAACAATAATTAGAGCAAAACAAACGCAGCATTTTATTAGCACAATAAATTATTCGATTTTGTGTATTGTGCAAGACGTTTTCTTACAATATATCATACTTTGCAATATCCCGAGAAACGCGTTCGCCGCCTCGAGCATCGTTTAACATAAATATTTGCAATTAAAATTAAGCTTCACCACCCTATCCGTGCAATTATTCAAATTGTTCGCCACAGGAGACCTCAGAAAGTTTCAAATTAATTAAGAGGGCCATAAGACGACCCGTTAAGGAAATAACAATGAAGGTAGCCCCTTAACTTAGGCATTATTTATTGCAGTCCTGAGAACTGTTACACTTACCCCCTGTCATCAGTGTGTGGCATTTTAGGCGATCCCTTTAAGTTTCGCATATTTTCGTACAATGCAATCCTCTGGGTGCATATTCATTTGTTTGATATAAACGTTTTCGTCAAGACCGCAGTAATTTGGGAGGGCGGGATCCCTTCTATTGTTAAATTACGATGTCACAATAAGCTCGAATTTCTCAAGACGTAGAAGCGCTCATTACGCATTATAAAGGCACTTCAAGTCACCTCGAAAGAACGGAGATTCTTACAATTATACAACAAAAAGCCTATTGCATTCCATTGTTAGACGCCGACTACAGACCTCTCCCTATTTCCATCATTTTGGGAGATTCATTCACCTTACTGTACCACCTTGCCCAGAGGAGATGGTACAGGATTTTTTTTCGAGTCGGGAATCGAACCCGAAATTATCATAGAATAAAACTAGCATTGTTTTTAAATAAATATCGATTGAGTAGATCTTAAGCTGTAAATATTACTATGAATCATGATATATAAAATGAATAAAAGTCATTGTTTTTCATATCATTTAATGTAATTCCGTAGGTGTTTGAATTGATCATCCGTATTTTTCAGTACAACATTCATTTCATTTAGGCGTTTAGAATTGTATCTATGGGCGGTGTTGCACCTTATAACATACCCTGCTTTCATATCAGACGAACTCCTATAAAACAGTACAATATCGCAATCATATTTCTAAGAACAGTAATTAGGAACAACATAAACTACATATTAGTAATTCCTACAATACTTATCTGAGATACCGGGAATACGCATAATTTAGAGTAGTTGGTAATATATATGTCAAGAGAGTATTTCCTTGTGACTTCCGACCAATCAGCCTTAACAATAGACGTTCTAGGTAAAACGTATTGTGCGCCATGAACCGCATTTTCACACGGCTTCCCAATCGAGTATACTAGAGCAGTCTGATAGTAAAAGATCAGAAAATATATTCGTAAACTTCCATTGGTGAGTTATGTTATTATTGTATTTTTGTTAACAGTACATTGTGGAAACCTTTATCAAAAATTATCTGGACAATCTGCTTTGAGCTTAGAGAAGTTTCGTTTTCGAAAGAATCCACAGTTTATAATTTGAACTAGTTTAAGCCCGCGGCTTCGCCCGCGTAAAAAAGTTTTCCCGTTTCCCACAGGAACTTGTTCCCGGGATAAAAGTAACCTATGTGTTATTCTGATCTATGAGCTATTATTATAAAGTTTCATTACAATTCATTCAGTAGGTTTTACGTTAAAGAGTAACAAACATCCATTCTTACATACTTTCGCGTTTATAATATAAGTAGGAATTGGAACGGCAGCCAGCCTATGTAGTATACACAATATATGAATATTAAAAATATATTGGTGTTAGGTATATAATATATCTTGTAGCTCGCAGCGCGTCCCACAAGCGCTAAGCTATCCCCTCTTATAAAATTATACGCTTTTTAATAGGAACAAAACTCATCGAAATCTGTCTATTGGTGTCAAAATATTGGCTACCATTAGCATACGATAAAGACTTCTGAATTAATTTTGAAAACGATTTGAAAAAGTTTTATGCTGTTGCAAATAATAATGCAGTCGAAGCTAACTTTATATACTTATTAATAAGCGCTCGTAGCCCTGCTAACTCTGCTTTTATAAACGATCCCCTTCGGGGATAAGGCTTATTATCAAGGTCACGCCTTATTCCCGAAGGGGTGGCAGAAGCATATTAAACGTTAAGGCGTTATTGATAAAAAAACCTTTCTTAAACATACTCGTAGATGCACGAAGTACATTTTGAACATCTAGAAAATCTCGATAACTAGAACTATAATTTCATAATTGCAATCGTAAAAATTATGCTGTTTTGAATATTATTGCATAAGTTATTATTTTCTTTTTGAAATATGCATAATTTTGCATAAGGAGACTTGCATCCTTTTCTTTGTCGAGCGGAGCCTCCAGCAACATATTCAGTAGAAAATGAATTCCTCAGTTTTCCGGCGTCTGGCAACTTTCATACGTATAATTTCATAGAAAATTGCCTTTGAAGCTTTACTTTAAAAGCCCATTGTCTACCCGCTTTCAACTTCCCTTTTATTGAAGTTAAAGTATAGTATTATCGTCTTTTCAAAACAATATACTGTATCTTCGGTTGCTAAATCTTTCTTTACAGATGTTACTTGCGACGCAATAAACTTATTTTGTTTGTGATACGACTTTCTTTATCAAAAGTACACAAACAGAATATTGTGTTCAACCAAACAGAGAAAAAGAAAACGTCTCTATAGACGTTTTATGTCTGTTGTAATAATTCTATTTTACAAACTTCGTTCGGGAATATGAAAGTCAGTTGGTTTTATTACATTTATTCGTTTGTTTTGCTCTTTGTCGCACTTAATACAAATTGTTTTATTAGACACTGAAAATAGGAAGCATTTGTTGCCATCCCTGCTCAGTCTTTTGGAAACGATCAATGCGTCAAGTACTCTACGATTAAAATCAATCCTAAAATGGGTGACAGTTATTTTTTATATTTACCATCTACAAGCGTTTTCGTGCTTTGGAAGTTACGTTAAGCCGTTGGTATCGACTGCTAACAACATGGAAACGTCTTTTTTCCAGAACAGGAAAGCGCAAACGGGCAGTGGCAACTTTTGACTAACTGCTGTTGTAATATTTCAAGCCGCTCAAGCAGCCTTCAAGAAGTGTATAAAATCTGAATGGCTTAACAGAAAATAAATCTTTCTTACAATAATAGCTTTTTTGAGCGTTGTTCATTATTACTAACTAAACGGTTTTGTCACATGTAAATTTTGCGATAACGGAGGTCCCCTTTCCAGAGGTGCTTCAGTCACTTTGGAAAAAGGAAAGCGCATTTCGATGACGTGAAAAAGAATCGATTAGTCATGGTTGCATCCAGATGCATATTTCTGTGCTTTGCGTCTAAAATATCCATTATCATCATTGTTACTAGTAACTGTCTGATTTCTCGGTTCCATGGTGTTTCTTTCGTTATCAGGTGACCAGTTAACATTGTCTTTTACCTGGAGATCTACGCCGTTCTAACAGGCAAATAGTGTTGAGAGTTTGTTTGTGTAGTTGATTATTTACTCACATTGTAAATATTTTGTTTATGTATTTTTATTGTTTTGTTATTTATTAGTACACATTCAAACACTCGGACAAGATATTATAGTAATAATTATGATGTTTGTATGTGTAAAACATTTATGAGTCACAGTTTATAATTCTGTTTACGCTTGTTCAAATATCATCATTATACAAATCTTTAGTTGTAAAATTGTAAACGTGTATTTTGAAATGTCAATATATAACTACAAATATGTCATGTCGTGTTTCAATGCTTTTTATCTCAGCTATTGAACTTGTCGGTTGATGACCTCTTCAGATACATAGTTTTCAATGGACGTTTAGTTGACTATTAGGGTTGTCACAAATTTAATTAAAATTTTGAGGATGTATCAATATACATCCTCAAAATTTTAATTAAATTGAGTACACTTATGGGCACCGGTTCGTACCCGACCCAAAGGTGCCCATAACACTGGCAGCATTGCCGCGCTGAATTGCAATGGCCAATCTTTGTGTGCGGTACGACGAAGGAGTCAAGGGTTTTCTCCCGTAACCTACGCCCGGTCTCCAAGATCAACGACTTAGCCTCATCCCTCCAAATTATATTAAAATTCATAATTATATTAAACAGAGTAGGTCTCATAAATAATCATCGCATTGGACATTTTCAAAGGTTAGCACATATTTAATGTATTTCGTATGTCATTGAATACAATATATCTATATATTGTATTCAATGACATCAATATATCTATATATTGTATTCAATGATATCCGAAATACATTAAATAATATAATAATAATATAATATAGTTTATTTCTCAAAAAAGTGGTATAAAATTTGCTTAATATAAAACTAGAATAGATAACTCGAAATAAGCATGCAATGGCTTCCGTTGCCAAACTAGGTTAAAAAAACCTGTGTTTCGGCTCAAGGCGCCATTCCCCTCGGGAGTTTAACATTTCTAGTATAAATAAACAGAGATTCATTTCTATTATGGCTGTTTAACTAATAACTATCTTATATAATTGTATGGCTATTTAACTAAATCAAAATAAGTGGTGTGTTTTGTATGTGTATGTGTGGGCGCGCGTGTGTGTGTGTGTTTGAGTGTGCGTGTGTGTGTTTGTGTGTGTGTGTGTGTGTGTGTTTTATTAAACCTAAGATCATCATCCGAGCGTCTGTCCCAGTTGCATCTCGCGACGCCCGGGGTCCGCTTTCCTACATTTTCTCCTCCACTTCGCACGGTCATCGGCATCCCCTGTAGTGAGACCATTGGCACGCATGTCATCCCTTACGACGTCAAGCCAGCACTTCTTGGGTCTTCCCCTCTTACCGGGACCCGGCGGGGCTGACATGGCCAGACATTTGTTACCTACGTAGCCCGGCGGTTGCCGCAAGACGTGACCATACCAGCGAAGGCGACACTCTTGCAACTTGTCTGCAATGTCACGGACGTGAAGGCTGCCGCGGATGCGAGAGTTCCTCACGCGGTCCATCCGCGTGACTCCACACATCCACCGCAGCATCTTCATTTCCGTGACACGCAGCTCCTGCTTGTGTCGCTCCAATATCGGCCACATCTCACTGCCATGTAAAAGGACAGGTCTAATAATGGTTTTGTAGACCTGTCCCTTCAACCGGATCGGCATTTTAGGGTCACAAATGACACCGGTCATCTCCCGCCATTTGGCCCACGCGGCAGCAATGCGTGACTTTACATCGCAACAACGATGTCACTGGACGTGTGAAAAACAGATCCCAGGTATTTAACCAGGTCCGTGCGCTCGACCAAATCACCGCCTATGCGGACGGATGTGGGATCTGTCGATTAAACCTAAGATATCACCGCTAAAATTTCCTCAGTTTCATTATATCCCAAAGTTCGAAGCCAATCAATAACTTTATATTAGCATTGCATTCTATTGAGAGGATAAATAACGATTATTTTATTTACCTTATTATATACGTATGGACCTAATGTACAATAAAATTTTCGTATAAACGTGGTGCGAGATATCCATTTGGTTTCACACATTTTGGTTGCTTCTGCGAACAATAGCCTTAGTAGGTTCATAATATACAGCATTGTGTTGTTTCATTATTATACCCAATAAGAACAATTGTCTGACAGTGAGCACCCTCCACTGCTCATAGAGTAAAGCCGTAGGAAACAGGAAAGAACGGAAAGCGCTGACCTTAAGAATTGTCCTCTGGGCAATTTCTAAACGTTTAATGGTGGTAGCTGGAGCTCCACCCCAAACAGTAATGCAGTAGGTAATCAAAGACTGGCAAAACGCCAAATAAATCTGCTTCACCAATTCAAAGTTCGCAACTCGTCTAACAGTTTTGAACACTATAATAAGTTTGCGAATCCTACCAGACAATAGCTCAATGTGCTTGGCAAAGTTCAAATGACAGTCAACAGTAATACCCAGGTACTTAATATATTCGGTGGACTCTAAAAACGGGCAGGAGCAATAATCAATATTAGTGCATTGAGTGTTGTGGACTTTCAAGTAATGGCCTTCAGGTACTGCACCTAATTTAGTTATGCAGAAAGTCATATACCTCGATTTGTCTGTATTTAGTGTTAAAATATTGTAATTTAACCACTTAGAGACATTACAAAGTGCAGTCTGAGCCGATTCAAAAGTATTCTTCCAGGAATTACCAGAAACCAAAAGTACGGTGTCATCCGCATAAGATACTATTCTGCCATTGAGAGGTTTGATCTGGCACAATTCAAGTGATATAAATCAAGAACAAAGTAGGCCCTAGGACACTACCTTGTGGTACCCCAAACGTAACCGGTAAACCAGTGCTCATGAAATCTTCAATAACTGTGGTCTGGAAACGATCAGAGAGATAACTAGAGAACAAATACAATTGTTTTCCCCTTATACCGATCGCTTCCAACTTGCGCAAAAGTTTAGATACAGAGACCGTATCAAAGGCCTTAGCCAAGTCTAGGAAGATTGCCAGGCATTTGTTTCTAAGATCCAGACTGGTCGCAATATAATCAGTCACTGCATGTACTGCATCTGACGTTGACCTAGCCTGTCGAAATCCATACTGGTTTTCAGAAAGTAATTTATATGATTCCATATAATTAACGAGTCTGATATTAATTAACCTTTCTAAAATTTTGGAAATTGCTGGTAGTAATGAGATTGGCCTATAATTGGAGATAAGGTCTCTGTCACCACCCTTGTAAATGGGAATCACCACGGATCTCTTTAGAGCAGCTGGAAAGACTCCCTTCTCAAAACAAAGATTAAATAAAAAGGTCAAAGGAGCCGCTAGGCAGTATTTATAACGCTTGAGAATTCCGTTTGAAATTTTATCCCAACCGACAGCAGAGTCGTTTTTGAGACTAGAAATTTGATTAAGCACCTCATTTTGATCGGCAGCAATTAATACGAAAGAAGTCAAAGTACCACTATTTTCACCCAAATCTACTTTATGTTGTTGAATTATCAAAATTTTTTCAGCTAATGTCTTACCAACATTGGCAAAATAGTGATGACTTCATTTACTGACTCCTGTGGGGTAGAAGCTAACCTTAATAATCTTTTTGCTGAAGGCTTTGACTTAGTGGTATTAGTGATAGTTTTAATTGTTTGCCATAGTTTTTTACTGCCATTATGTGTCATATGTGCTAACCTTTGAAAATGCCGTAAGGCGAAACCGGTCAGGTGAAAATAATAAATAAGTGGAACAGTACAAGTGTTTTTGTTCAAGATAATTAATATAATTTATACTATGAGGTTAAGGTATTAACGTCATCAATGATTTTAGTGGAACTGGTAGTAGTATAAGTGAAACCATTTAGCTATTATTAAGTATTAGTAATTTTTGATTAACTGGCTGTATACATCTCGTAATCACGCTTTGGTCTTTCTCCGAAACTGAGGAACCCAATTTTATTATAGCTGGACTAAAGTCAAACCACTAACCATAGAGCATTGTTTTGTCACTCGAAGTCAACACTTGCCTTGGTAAAGACTTTGCTTGTTGTACTCAACATCATACACATACAATACACACACGAATGTCACATTTGCGATGGATTCGTTGTGTTGGGACAGCCCTTACTACATGTCGATAACACTTATCTGCCATTTGTGATTGTTTAAATACTTGTTTCTAATGTTTAGATTCCGATTGCTGTCAGTTTAGTAGACACTCCGTCTAGAACAAAATACTCGCATAATTGTCCCATAAACAAAGTAGTGAATATACAGAAGAGCCATTTTAGTCAAGTGCTTCTCAGCATGTTTCAAAGGGATCTAGCTAATACAAATTTTTAGTATGTGATCTATAGTAATTAAATATATTATGGGACATATATTATGGGACACTTTTCACTCAGCGCCATCTAGCCCAAAGTAAGCTAATATTAGCTTGTGTTATGGGATCTAGATAACTGATGAACATACTTATATATTTCTAAATACTTACATATTATACATAGGAAACACCCAAACTCCGAAACACACATTTGTGGATCACACAAATATTTGTTCCGACCCGGGAATCGAACCCAGGACCTCTTGCGTAGCAGTCGGATACACTCCCACCGCGCCACAGAGGCAGTCGAAAACAATACACATATATAAAAATATAATATATATAAAATAAAATAAATACACATATACATAAACATACACATTCTCACCATAAGTTTGAGATACACAAAACACAATGTATATATCTATTATTACAAATAATAAAATAGGGCTTGTAGCGACATATTAAAAACAGAATAGGCGAGTTTTCATTATGTAATATTTTTTTACCATTCTTCTTACATTGTCATTCTCTTCTGAGCTATGGTTTATATTTCAAATAATTAGATCATCGAGAAGTTAGTTTAAAGTCTATTACAAAGTTTCACCTTGACAGACATACAAGAAAGCGAACAAGAAAGCGAGTTTATAAAAATAGGGTAAAATAATATTTATTAACTCACTTTTTGTGTTTCTTGCCGATTTTTTTTATACTGTATAAAATTGATAGTGGAAATTAATATTTATTTGAATTTACATACCTAAAGTATTAAAAAATAATAAAATCGGAATCACAAACAAAATTAATAGTTCTATAATCTAAAATGAAAAATTCATTGCTATACAAGCCGACCTTACGACGATTATTTGCTCGCGGTCGCGATATCTCGTAGCGTGCATTCCGTGGCACAATCCGCTGGCCTAACAGATTATACAATGGCTTCTCTCTAGAATTACTGCTAATAGTTTTACTACAGCTTCCCTTATTTTTAGCCTTACCTGGCTATAAAATATGTACAGGTAATAATTGATGTAACCACCTGATATATGATGCTGCTTTGTGCTTTTTATCTGAACCAACCAACAAAATATAATGCCTGCTATGTAATGTAAAAATATACAACACTGGATTTATTAACATAATTCATTGTCTCTATTAAAGTTAACATTATTATAAAACTGTTAATTGTCTTGATAAGAGATGGTTCGTACTTCGTATTTTATGCCACTACTTCGGCTTCGCCCGGGATTATTATCGAACAGTGTTACAACCATTTTTAACAATCATTTTGCTAAATATCTCATAAATTTTTAATAAAGACAATTCGATTCGAGACAAATGTCTATGTCATTGTCTCGAATCGAATTGTCTTTTTCCACTTTATTAAAAATTTATGAGAAATTTAGCAAAATAATTGCTTTAAAATATATCTTATTAATATATTTTATTTTTATTTAACTATCCGTCAACTAGTAATGTATAAAAATTGCCCGATTTTTAAAAATTATGATTACTACACGACTCTCTTGGGTAGCAGCGTGATAATATATAATCTTCCTTAACAAATGGGCTATCTAATACAAAAAAAAAACAAAGACTTTTTCATCCGAACCTGTAACTCCTAAGTACCAAACGAAGAAACTGTTCACCTTTATATATGTTATTATTAACTAAACGGTTTTATTCACGTGTAAATTTCGGGCTAGTCCAACTAGTTTCAGACCTAACGGAGGTCCTTTTTTTAGGAGCGTCTATTTTACAACACTCACAAAAGTTATTTATTTTCATGAATATTACTGTAGAGTATAGGTCAAATACAACACTAATTATTATGTATTCTGTGTCATATAGGAACACAGAAAACGCTAACATCAACATTACGAAAATGTTCTTATACTTTTGTTACTTAATTCTTTCTAAATTTTACCACATATTCTTTCTAAAGTACAAATAGTTAGAAAAAATATCTGTTCAGCGGGGTCCAAGCAAAATATATTACAATAGGCCTGGAAATAATTCCTAAATGATCAAGTATCTGTAAACATTCAAAAGGACTGACTATTGAATTCTTAAAATCAGAATTTTATATCAACCTCAAACATCAAAAGGTGTTTGTTTTATTCACCTGTGAAATGCGAAGTTTCTTGAACATAATAGTACTGAATTTCTTCATCTTATTAATCGACCTATGACCTCACTGTAGATCATCAGATAATTATGTCTATTTATCTGTAGTAAAGCCATACCTTTTGATTACATGAACGAGGATTCCACAACAAGTGAGTCATCCGGCGCTTTGCAGATTCTGTATCCAGTCTAAGCCATTATATTTTATATCTATCTAGCTTACCGAAAGTGATCCGGCTGGCAATTGGCCAACATCACGACAGACAAATATTTTGGGGCCAATTCATTCGTGCCCAGTGCGCCGAACTGCGTCCTACCACAGACATAAATTCCTTCTATATTTATATTTAACTAAATATAAATGTTGAACTTTATAGTTTAAGACTTGCACTATTAAGACTCGAGTTTGACAAATAGATACTTACTACATCACCATATACATTCGAGGATTTCTTGAAATATTTTTATGTCCAGATTCTATATTATATGTAAAATAATATTTACAAGATGATAAATTAGCTTTAAGCACTGAACACTCATTACGGAAAAATAGTGAGCGTTCAGCGCTGTCTCTATGATATAGAATCCCTGAAATTGTAAGCTATCTATATATTTAAAGTGAAATCTTTGACCTCTTTTTAAGAAAATTGCGCTAACGGATGCACGTGAACACAGTTTAAGTTTAGTTTAAAGTTAACTCAAAAAAATTTAAAGCACACTTTTTTATTATTGAATATTATTGCAATCTCCAAATAATTGGCGGCGGTCTTAAAATCGTCACAACAAACCGAGCGGTTCCCACTAATATATTCTGACTTTCCCTGCATACAAACACGAAAGGCAATGTTTTCACGTATGCATTGCATATTTAGACTCGCGTCTCATGAAAAGTGTTTCTCTGAAAAGAGTAATGTATTTTGCATTTTTCAGGCGACACTACGAGTGTATTGTCACTGTAGAATTGCACAGTGGGCCGACTGTAGGCATTCGTGGCAAAGTCACGTACCGAAATATACTGTTGCATAAAACAGATGAATTTTTGTAATATATAATAGGTAGCGACTAAAGTATTTTGCTTCTGATCTGTTTGCAGAGATTTGTTTTATTTTGTGTTCCAGAGTTGTAATTCTCATCTCCTACCTTTGCTTTGATATTTTCTATGGAAACTCATCAAATATATGTATTATCAAATCAGTAAGCAATCTAAATTTTTTTTTTGCTAGCTATTTAATTTAATTGATAATGACGATATTTAAAAAGGTGTGTGAAGCCAAGAGGTGTGGCCAAGATTTGTAGGGCTCAAGTGATCTCACCAGTAAGCGGTGCACCTGCCGAGTGACGGACGAGGCGAGGACGCAGGGGCCCTTACGAAGACAGGAGGTCTGAGATTAAGATGGCAGTCGCTCCTAACAAACCGAAATCCAAAAGCCAAACGGTAGCTGCTCCTAGTAGCCAAATAAAATTCAACGCCAGGCCCCAAGGGGGAAATAATATTAACAAAAAAAATCCGCCTGTAAAAATATATTAACGCAGATGTTTCGAGAAAGATCGCGGACTGTATCCGGTTACTCCATTAGCTGGGAAAAGGTAAATCATTTTATTAAGTAGATATCCACAAAACCACTTGCCGCCACAAACCTCTTGGCCCTTTTGGACTAAGCTTATTACTGTTCACCTGAAATTATATGTGTGCGTATTCCAGCGACGTACTGAAGAGCTACGAAAAAGCAATTTAATCTGGAGCTATGCAATTTAAAAATAGACTTTTCTTGTAATTTATTAATCTTCAGAATGAACTTATTATTAATATGATATTTCGGGTCTTATTCGCGACGTATATTATTAGGTACAAAGCCTACTTATACTTCCCGTTTCAACCGGATTACATCAGCCGCGGTCAGGTTGGACTTCAGCTACCCGCACTTGGTCGTCACAATTTCGATTAACTTTATACTTATGTAATATACCATGTAATATATGTCACGAATAAGACCTGAAATATCATATTAATATGAGTGACAATCGCGGAAAATTTTTATGCGTACACCACTGCCCATAATAAATTAATCTATTTTCTCTTCATCCCATGGTTGCCTCGAAGATATTTCCATTGTGCGATAAGTCCGCAAATTGTACCTATAATTTGCATATACTCGTAATTAAGTAATCTATTATTATTATTATATATATCTACATTTATTTTTACAAGTGTACGTTCTTTTTCAAATTCGTAATGGAAGCATTTCCTTGAGACAATTGTTACGTAGTTCAGGGCGTCCCCTTAAGAAAAGCCGAGGATTTGTTGAGGGTTGATAATGAATCCCTGAACAGTACATCTCGCAAAGGAAATGACTGCAAAGTGTTTTTCTATTCTCCTACTAACTGTGGGGTGGAGATTTTAGTCGAATGAACAATTTTACTCATGTTGTAGATATGAATATAATATATTTAGATACTAGGGAGAACTATACCAATATTAAGAATTTTATTAAAAAATCGATGTAATATGATTTTTTGACCTACTGAGTCTGTTAGTACTCGTCAAGAAAAAACGTCAATACTGTCCTAAGTACTGAAGATTAATATCTTCAGTACTTATGACAGTATTTATTATTGTATGCTCAAACATCCTTATTTTTGTTACAGGTACGACACTTACATATGGCGAGACCTCAGCATTGATTATAAAGATTATGAAGTTGGTATTGTATCTATAATATTATATAGAGCTGAAGAGTTTGTTTGGTTGGTTGAACGGGCTAATCTCAGGAACTACTGGTCGGATTTGAAAAATTCTTTTTTTGTTAGATAGCCCATTTATCGAGGAAGGCTATAGGTTATATATCAAGACGCTACTGCACTGGGGAGCATAGCAGTAGTCATAAATGTCGACAAATCGGGATTTTTTTATGCATCATTGTACAATTTATAACCCAAAAAGAATTTTTCAAATCCGACCAGTAGTTCCTGAGATTATCGCGTTCAACCGAACAATCAAACAAACAAACAAACTCTTCAGCTTTATAATATTAGTATAGATTAGTAAAGATAAAATATTTTATGTGTGGGTATACTTCGGAAATGAAAATTAACATACTTACAAAAACATTTAGCAACCACTCACCTCCGTTAGAAAAAAATATAAATATTTTTTTCAATATTGGTAGCCAACTTTCTTTGCCGACTGTACTTTCTGCAGCGATGTCAAATTACTAATGTAAAGGCACGTTGAATTGCATTGATAAAACATTAAACGTAAACTCCCCAATAAACAATCAACACCGAATTCAAAGATACGATTCAACAAATTTATATTCCGTTCCAATCCTTTAGCATCTAATCTCTTCATTCCAGAAAGGTTAGATTGAGGAAGTAGGGACATTACTGCGGTGCAATGACGCAAAACGCTTTATGTACTGTGAAACATTGACAGGAGGGAAAATCCATCCCTACAGGCTTTAGAAATCTCCCTTAGAAACATATTAATCTTTGCCAACAGTTTGATAAGGGTTTTTGACCTTTAGTTTAGTTGAAGTCAAGGGTCAGGTTGCTTTTCGTGTCCTTTTGTGTCATAGATCTTCTTTTGGGAGAGCTTAAATCACAGGAAGCGGTAATTTTGTAGTTGCTGATGTACTTGGTGATTTGTTTGGAATTTGTTAGCAAATCTGTTACACAATGCGCTTATAGTACGCCAAAGTCTACGCTTCGGGATGTATAGCATTATTATTTTACAGATACATAGTAATTATCATCATCCGAGCGTCGTCTGTCCCAGTAGCGACTCGCGAAGCCTAGGGTCCGTTTTCTTACTTTTTCTCCTT
Source organism: Thumatha senex (assembly GCA_948477245.1). Taxonomy (NCBI): domain Eukaryota; kingdom Metazoa; phylum Arthropoda; class Insecta; order Lepidoptera; family Erebidae; genus Thumatha; species Thumatha senex. The sequence continues at coordinate 10,585,244 of OX419738.1, read as the reverse complement.
CACTTCGCTTTTTACAGATAAATTGTATTTTTGATAAAACATAAATTATGAAAAGTGTCTATAAATAGTGTTTACCTACATTTGTCTAAAACTTTTTGTACTTATACTAAAAGACTTTTTAGAAAAGAACAAAATATTGACCATTTAATATCTTATACTACCAGGGTGGCGGACATGCTCACAGCAATTAGTCTAAAGTGGTAACTAACCTATGGACGTTTGTTTATTCAGTGGTGTTACATTTGTGCTGCTAACCCTGTTAGTGTTTAATAAGACAGGGATTGAAGAAGCTATGGCTACATGTTGCTGAAAAAATTTTAAGCCGACAATAAGGCCTTTAATTTGACTTAACGTCAACCATAGTTAATCAGGATCAACAAATTAATATAATCTAGAGTCACGGAATGTCTTGTTTCAAAAGTGCTGGCCGTTTTCCGCGACATGCTAGTATAAATGACATCATCCGTCGCGCCCTTTCTGCCGCCGGCGTACCAGCAGTCCTTGAACCCAATGGCTTGGTGCGAGACGATGGGAAGAGACCTGACGGGATGTCATTGGTGCCTTGGAAGATGGGAAGGCCTTGTGTGGGATGCCACATGTGTGGACACCCTGGCACCTTCGCATATTCCTGGCACTGCTAGCTGTGCGGGAGCTGCTGCTGCATCCGCTGAGGCACTCAAACGGCGCAAATACACAAATCTTGCAGGAAATTATGTATTTGAGCCGTTTGCGGTCGAAACTCTTGGTCCGTGGGGTCCTAGTACAAAGCTTCTTTTCGGAGCTCTATCTAAACTTTTGGTCAATGGTTCTCATGATCAGAAAGCTGGCTCGTACTTGGGTCAAAGGCTCAGCATTACAATTCAACGTGGCAATGCTGCCAGCATTCTGGGTACGGTTGTAGCTGACAGCGATGTGGAAGAGTTTTTTGAAGCCTAAATATTACTTTTATTTTTTATTTTTGATATAAGTTTGTAAATATTCCTTACCTTCCTTTTGTAATATGTGTAAAGTTTATAGTAGCTGTATTCGTAGTGTGATAAGTAAGTAAATAAAATCTAGAGTTGTACTTAATTTCTTAAAGGAATATGCTTTTAATATAAATAGTAATAATAAAAATCACTATATAAATTATCATCATCTACATTTACTAAATAATAACTAAATAACTAAATAATGTAATTGTAACTTTATTTGTATGTATTTTATAGAATAATGGAATGACTACAAACTCATCCATTTAAAATGACGCAAGACTTAATCAATCAAATTAGGCCGTTTTAATCCGTTCTTTATCGTACTGGGCCAATTGACAATGCTCAATTGTCCAAACAATGTTTATCGCACGAAATTATTGTTTTGTTAAAGAATTATGTTTTGTTTTTGTAATAGGAACAATGCTATCACTTAGCTGTTTAGACAAGTGGTTTGTAAGTAAATACGGTTGTAAACATGACATACCAATTATCCTAAAATTTACAATAATGGTTTTGAGTGAGCAGTAGAACTCGTGATTATTCACGAAAATCCTACTAATATTATATACGCGAAAGTTTATAAGAATGGATGTTTGTTACTCTTTCACGCAAAATCTACAGAATGGATTTTGATGAAACTTTATAATAGTATAGCTTACACGTCAGAATAACACATAGGCTACTTCTTAACCCGGGAACAAGTTCCTGTTTATTTTTATTATTATTGTGGGAAATGGGAACGGGAAAGTTTCACCACGCGTGCGGAACCGCGGGCGTCATCTAGTATAGAATAATTTTAATTTCAATTTATCTCTAATGTAAACAATAAAACACATACCTTGAATCAAATCAGCAAGCGTTAAGTTGATTTATTACTTTGGGTTAATTTTTAAAGCAATGAGTATGTAGTTCAACATATTTTTTATTAAAGTGAAAAAGACAACTTGGTTCAGGACAGTGATTAAACCCGTGACCTTTGACTAACCAGGGCAATGTTATAGCCACTAAACTACCCGAAGCGTACCGAAACAAGTTAAAATCCGTCACTATATTTAAATCGTCATTTAAGAGTCCAGAGCCCATGCCGAAACAAGATGTCTTCATTCACTAAACATTTTTTTTTATTACTTTGCTAAAACTCAGCTTTAACACGGCTTTAAGATATAATAAAATTTGGTACAAAATATTCTACGCATTTGCATTTGCGGATAACACAAAGATTCAAAATAAATAGACAAAAGCGTATAAAAACTTAATTAATTTTATTTCAATCCAACCGTTTTTGCATGAACAAGTCCGAGGTATTTGTTTCACACAAAAACGGCTAAATGAAGTTAGGTAAAATGTAATAACTGGGATATCTTTCCGAGGAGTTACCCGGGGCGTTCGGCAATAGAGAGTTAGGCAGGGACCGTGTGGTTTTAACCGATTCAAGTCCAGCATAACATCCGAGGAGATTTTCAAACTTAAAAAAAAATACAAAGTGAAATGTAACACATTATAGATAGCTTATGTAACCGGAGTTGTCTGATTTAACCGACACTTATTTACCACCGTCGTGTTATAAAAAATGGCATTACTAATTTCATCGTCATATATTTTACATTTTAATTTTTTAACATTTATTGACACTTCATGCATTCGACTAAAATAATCTGTTTAACAGGAAATGTCAACATTTGATGTAGCCAGGATATAAAATGAAATTACATTAAAAGATATGTGATATTAATAGTAGTTAATAAATTAAAACTTTCTTTTCGAATCTTTCTGTAATCAAACATATCTTTATGGATACTTGACAGTGCGAACTAGTTGTCGCCCACAGTTTAGCCCGCGTAGTGAAGGTTTCCTGTTGCCGTTTTCCACAGGAACTTGTTCCCGAGATAAAAAGTAGCAAATGTGTTTTCTGATGTGTAAGCTATATTATTGTAAAGTTTCATCAAAATCCATTCGTTAGATTTTGCGTGAAGGAGTAACAAACATCCATTCTTACAAAATTTCGCTGTTTTAATATTAGTAAGATGATGACAAATAAGCATTGATCTGGGCTCCGTCTACTTGGAATTACAGCACTTAATGGACATTTTTGGGAGTGGGGTTTTCTGGCAAAGTCAGCATATACTACCAAATATAAATCTAGATTTTTATGAGTGTGAAAACCAAGCCAATATCGGTGAGTAGGTGAGCAAAACTGAGCAGTTACTACTAAGAGTAAAACATTAAATCTTTTAAGTGAAGCAAAATAACATGAACACTTTCTCATAAATAGGTATAGGTATTGTATAATACAAAATATCTTTCAAAAATATAATAAAAAATAAATAAAATTGAAGTGTATCTGTTAGTATTTCATATAAAAGTATATTTGGTATTTACATATGTAGATAACAATTTCTCTAGCAGTTTGTCTGTTCCGGGAGGCAAATCCCCGTATACGCATATCAACGGGGTACGGGGTATCTGTGGTAAATGATTACTTTTTACATAATTGGAATTACGTCCGGCAGAGGACTATCATAAGCCAATTTGTAGTTTTGGATATTCAATGTACAGTATCTATTTTGAAGTCCTTTGTACATAGCGCTTTAGGGCCTCCTAAAATCTATTGTCTTAGATTCTATACTCTACTTACATATTATATGACTATATTTGCCATAAAACCAGTGTAAATAGGTACCTACTATAATATATTAATGATTTATGTAACCCCACTAAATTATGCCCGGGACAATTCCCCACGGCTCGGAGCAGATATTCTCTCTTTGTAATGGACCGCAAAGATTTTGCTAACCGTCTGTTCGATGCCGGCGAATACTTTTATTTAGTTCATTCTTCTTCTTTTAGCTCAGTTACTAACGCACAGTTTACTCCTCATAGTTACACCATATAGTATTTAATTTTTCTTGTTTATTGGTACTAATTGTAATATGTTTACGCTGTTGATTTATGGCACTTGGTGGAACTTGCTGAACTTTAGAACAGTACAAGTGTTTTTGTTTGAGGTGTAATTGTAATATGTTCTTATAAGACAAGTCAGTCAACATCCTTAGATTTTGCCATATTGGGAGAGTGATTTGGCTTTTTACGGCACGAAGCCAGCTGGAGAACCGAAACCATACAGTGTTTGTAACGACTCGTCTCTTAGTCAACAGACTTGCTTACATCAATGGGTGCGGACGTGAGCAGATGTTTCTGTTGATTTTGATGATTCTGTTGATGATTAATGGGTCTGTTGGTGTTCGCAACTAATAATGTCAAAAACAATTTAGCAACAGTCAATATGGATTTCCTTTCCGGTTTATACCGAGTTTCCTGGTCTCTAATCTCACATCTAACTCTGGTTGGGAAAATCCCGGAACGTAGGCTTTCCGTGACCAGTCACGATATTATATAAAAAGATGTAAAAGAAAAAGTTACAAACAGGACGAAATAGTTTTAAATCCTCTTTTACTAACAGTTTAGTTGAGTTTTAATATCAGTTATTAAATTAAAATAGCATACCAACTCTAAGTGGTTAATAAATATTTATTACATACTACAAGTCAAAACATGTTTTAAGTACTGTGATAATAATTTCTAGAACTTGTTTAAAAAGGGCAAACAGATGCGCTCCAAATGTGACTTAGTTTTGCTTCCTATGAGTGTACTGGTAATAGATTTTCTCTCACATGTGCAATCTAGGTTCCAAGTAGCTAGATCAGTTCTCAGAATAGGTATGTCTTATTGGTGTTTACTCATATTATGTTTGCAAGTGTACGTACCTACTCGTTATTATGATCAAATGGTCTAATTTAAGGATTCTGTGGTGCTATTTGAATAGATATTTAATAGTTTGAAGCTTATCCATATCCATACTAATATATAGAACTAAAGAGTTTGTTTGGTTGAACGCGCTAATCTTAGGAAATAGGTACTGGTCGGAATCGAAAAATTCTATAATAGTTTGTGTTGGATAGCTCATTTATCGATTAAGGCTATATATAATCACGCTACTATTTTTTTATTCTGTATTATAAGCATTATCTATAGCGATAATGCGCTACTATCCTGGAGAGTGGAGCAGTAATCATAAGCCGTGTGGGGTCTTCTAGTTATTTTATACTTCTCTAAATCATATTTTACCCATGTTCTGCTGGACGAGCAAAGAAAATATGATTTAGACAAATTTCATGACGTTTTTTTTCATTTTCTTAATCTCCACTAAGCAAATGAAAAAAAAAAGTTTTTTTAAGCAAGCGGTAGAGTTGGCGAACATTTCGTATGTGTATGTAGAATTACCTTTTTATTTTACGAGAAGTGATCCGCTTACAGACTACCCAATGCTGGCTAAGCAATGGGCTTGTGTTGGGGTCACCCAGCACCTGATCGTGGTGGCACTGGAAATACCCACTAAGACTCCACGACTAGTAGCATTACCTAATTATTGAACGTTTTCTCTAAATTAATCCTATACCTGCAGCTGATATATGAAGATACGGTAAAATTACTTTCTTAAGTAATTATGAAAAACATTCATGAAGTTATCATTCTAACCAACACTTACCTTATAAAACACTCCTACCATTTATCATAACTTTGCCAATACACATCTCGTACAAAGTTTACTATTTCATACTGAAAACCAAACTTAAGAAACGATTGAGGTCGTCTTTATCAGTCTCTCCCTTTTCCCCGAAAGGGTGGCAGTGGCATACTATACGCTCACATTTCACACGCATTTAGTCGCACGTAACAAGTGGTGAGCCCATTGCATGTTTCGAAAGGACAGGCACAGGTTGCGGCGATCTGCTGTTGAAATTATTCCAGCCGCCCATAAGGTTTACAACCTGGTGTAACGACGGCCATATTACTGGCAAGCGGGATCAACAGCATAACACTCGTAAATGACACAAAGCGGTCACGCATCCCAGGACTTACCATAGCTAAAAATTACTTAACGCAGTGAACTTTTACAGACCACTGAGTTAGCGGGGATACGAGCGCTTCAAAAAACTTTAAAGACTAAACCTCGCAGCGCAGTGGTAGTGTATGCGACTGCCACGCTTGGGGTTTGATTCCCGGGTCGGAAAAAATATTTGTGTAATCCACAAATGTGTGTTTCGGAGTTTGGGCGTTTCCTATTTATAATATCATGTATTTAGAAATATATAAGTATGTTTATCAGTTATTTAGATCTATAACACAAGCTTATATTAGCTTACTTTGGGCTAGATGGCGCTGTGTAAAAAGTGTCCCACAATATTTATTTATTTATTATTTTGCCTTTTCAAACTGCGCTAGAACGTTTCTCAATAATTGAGAATGTGACAATTCTCAATTATTGAGAAACGTTCTGTAATACAGTCCTTTCCAACCACACTGCATTCAATGCATATAAAAAACTACGTAACTAGCTAGAACAAGATTTAGCGTTTTTAATTAAACGCTGTTGGCATCACGTGCTGGCTAATGCTCTAATGCATAAACATTATAAATATCAAGATATAAAACGCACTGTGTGCGGAATTATAATAGAGCCGCCAAAATTGTAGGTTTTTAAATAAAGAATAACTGCGATTTTTATGGTTTCTTTCCTTGTTAGAGTTCGCTCTTTTGATTTTTGCTTTACTGATTAAATATATATATCTATATATATATATATATATATATATATATATATATATATATATATATATATATATATATATATATATATATATATTGTCTGGAAAAATAAAAATTCAATACTTTAATTTTTATTTGTATGGTTTTATTCTTTGTTTTATTCTCTGAACTTCCTGAACAGATTTTGGAAATTCCTTCACTGTTAGAAAATACCTGAAAACTGTTTTGAAAACATTGTACTTAGAATTTATTTCAGTCTTTGTTATAAGTATTAATAAAATCTTACTTTAACAATATCCATCATGCCTTATCCCCCCATATTATATGCCCACTTTTCACCGTGTAGATTTCTGTCCCACGTAATAGGTGGTGAGCCCATTGCCGTGTTGAAATAGACAGATGCAGGTTGTGGCTACCTGCTGTTGAAAATTTTCAAGCCGCCCATAAGGCCTTCAATCAGGCTTAACGACTGCCATTTTACTGGCAACCGGGACCAACGGCTTAACGTGCCTGCCGAAGCACGGAAACGCTCGCAAATGTTAATGCCACAAAGTGGTCACCCATCCGAGGACCAGCCATAGTGAAAGTTGCGTAACTCAGTGATCGTTTACAGAACACTGAGACCGCGGGGCCACGAGCGCTTTACAAAGACATAGACAATATCGTACCTTTGATATAAATTGACAATACACTGAACTGAATTTCAAAATAAATATATAATACACATGAGGTTATTTTCATGAAACAATATATCCCCGTCTAAAGAAAATATGGTTGATGCTATTTTAGAATACAAAATTCAAGGAGTATACGTTCACGACTCGAGACTCAAGTATTTCTACGTAAAGTGTATCTTAAAGAATATTCGAGTTAATGTTTGTATCATGTAACAGCTCATATTTTGTTTTTAGGTTTTCGGCACAGTTTTGGTGTACAATATCCAAAGTATTATAGGTTTTTGATTTCAAGGAAATTAATATAACTACCTAAATCTTAGCGATGTCATTATAATTGCCTCCCGATCAAATGGTCTAGGAAGCAAAACGTCTAACAACGCGAAACGTCTAATGAGCAGTAAGCCTAATTAGGAAAAGGTCCATGTAGCAAAACGTCTAACTCTCATGTGGTCTGTGTATTATATATATTATAGCTGAATGTCTATTTCGCGAATTGTCACAATCTCAAAATATCTGGATACTTGTAATTGATTATTTGACAAAGTTACGGTGATTACATGGAATCTACACAACTAAAATAGATACTTATATTTTTTTAATGCGTACACATAGGAAACAGTCAAACTTCGAAACCAACATTTGTGGATCACACAAATATTTGTTCCGGGAATCGAATTCGGGACCTCAGTGCGACAGTCGCATACACTACCACTGCGCCACTGAGGCAGTCAATATAATATATTCACTTTACATATTTGAGAGACAGTTTTATCTGATCCGCAGACTGTTTTGCACATTACGCAGCCACCCTAACACTTAAAATCAATTCGATGTCATTTAGTTTAAAAGATTCGTGCATGTTGAGTGCACAGTACAGACCAGTCAAGTACTTATTGCATCAATATAATACGCTATAAACGCTTCAACCGTATCCCAGACAGATTCTTGTGCATTTGAACTTTACCAAGAAACTAAGAACTCATGAAAAACTTTATTATTATATATATAGAGTATAAATTGTTCTGTTTCGAGGTATTGTTAATTTTGTCGGGAGAGCAATTGGTCTAGGCACGGAAGTTGAGCTTTAAAGGAAGAATTTCGTAGTAGACAGTTTATAATTTAGTATTTTATTCGAAACGGTTGTATGGTATTTATTTCTATGTTATAGTTGCAGAAAGTTCTTCCGTGATCATGGCGCTTGTGCCGAAACATCTAAAACGCATAGTAACACACTAATGTTAAATATCCCAAATAAATTCGGTAAGCATTGCTGTGAAAGGATTGGAATCATTACTCTCTTTATATTTACTCAGAAGAAACAGTTACTTAACTTGTATTTGGAAATAATATATGTAGTATTACTAATAATTTAAAAAACTCGACAATTGAACCTTAATATAACAGAGTAAGTTATTTCTAAGGAATTAAAATATCGCTTATAGAAAGCAAAATAAGAAGCGCGAAAGGCATGACTTACTTAATATTATTAACATATTATTTATATCCAAATAAAATGTAAGTTTTATTTATTTATTTATTGTATAGTACTTAAAACTACCATTGCAGGTTACCCTAATGCGATAGTAGTTATGTAGCATAAATAAACTTGGTCATTAATAAAATTAAAACAAACATTAATTCGTATAAAAATGTATCAGGAAAAACTCAAAAACAAAAGCCAAATAGAGTCCGTATTACAGTGAGTTTGCCTGTAAGAAATTTGTATGTCTTAACTAGCGTAATAAGGCCGCCATTTCTACATATTCATGCCCTTTATTTAGTTATCTAATTCTTATTGGTGTCCAATAAGGTTCTACTTATTTACTCACTTCACTCAACAGTGTATACTTTTCGCTTATCTGTGCAAGTTTAAAGCAGCCTTTAATTTTAAAAACAATTTGTCAACCCAAGATATTATATGGCTCAGTCAAAATGGTACAAAGTAGCGGTCGGCGAGTATGGCAGACAAGACAAATAACTGTGATCAACTCGACGAGCAGAGCATTTGAGAGCACCGCGCGCCGTCTTAGTGACTTTACAGCACTACCACAATTGCTGTTATATTAGTTTACATATTATATGTAGGCAGTTTCACAAAGTTGCTACAATGTGATGAGTGACACTGTTCCGTTGAAAAAAAATCATTATATTTAAAAAAAACATGGTATAACTGAACAACAGCATTATTGGAAAATTATTTGATATTAATAGGAAAAATAAAGAAAGTTCCACATAGATTATCATCATCCGATTGTCTATCTCGGTCTTATCCATTCGATTCGATTTCCATTTCGTACTTTTTCTCCTCCACTTCGCACTGTCGTTAACATCCCCATAGTGAGACCATTTGCACAAATCTTTAACTATGTCAAGCAGCACCATGTAGCCTGGTGGTTGCCCGAAGTCACATACCATACCAGCGAAGGTGACACTCTAGCAACTTATCTGCAATGTCACAGGCGTGAAACTAGCTGTGGATGCGACGGTTCCTCAAGCGGTCCATCCGCATTATTCCACACATCTAACGCAGCATAAAAACGCAAAAAAATCGTAATGTCACTAACCACATTAAATGATTCACCCTGGTCTCTGAATTCCTTTGAATTCAGTATCTCCATACATTATCTAATTCATCAACAATTAAATAATAGCAGGAAAAATTAACTCGATGTCAATGATGACAAAATAGTCTTTATTCATTCCATTACACAAATCTCTTACAATCCTAAACAGAATTACACATCTTAAACATGAATGAGTGAAATTCATAAATGATGACAACTTGCTTCTAAAATTAATGTAAAGTAGAAAGTATATTTTAAAAACAAATTAAAATTTCTAATTAAATCTACAAGCAAAATACTCTCACGTCCAATGTAGAACCAAGAAATATTTGTACTCTCTAAAATAATGTAAACAAGAACACTTAAACGAGAAGCTCATTACATATTAACCAAAGGAGGGATGTTCCATTTTGTAACCCTTTGATCATCCTTTCTTGAATTTAATCTTGGGGATTATAGGGCTTAAGCAGCACGAGCGATGTCTTACTTTTGCATAATTATTCACTTTATCAACTGGAAAAAATCAATTTTCTTTTTTAGCAACTGTGTTGCTAGCTTACAAATTAGTTATTGCTGACAAGGGGAAAATGAGTTGTGAAATAAATGAGGGACGATATTAGAGTTGTTGTCAATTTTCTGTTGCTTATACATTACTTACATTTTCATATTGGAAAGATCCAGTTGCTTCCAAATATTACCTGGGTCTGAGTCGGAACCATAGAGATTGCTTTTACTGGCTGCTGTGGCACCAGCCAGCATTCGGCTTATTATTTTAGTAAGAGCGCAAGCACTAAAGCCTTAGCCGAGTCAGTAGGTGCATCATGTGCAGACAAAAGCTTGGGCCTCGACAATCTTGGCGGTGCCTCAGCATCTAACATATTGGCTTTTGTTTTGAACAGAAGATAGTTTACATACAGTATGTAAGAAATTTCATATCCGAACAGAACTAAATTTACATACATAAAAATAAATAAATAAATATCCATCACGCCTTATCCCCGAAGGGGTGGCAGAGGCATATTATATGCCCACTTTTCACCGTGTGGATTCCTGTCCAATTAATAATTAATAATATATAATAATTATTTACATATTATCACGCCTTTATCCCCGAAGGGGTAGGCAGAGGCATAATGAACGCCTTCATTTCACCATATGCATTTTTGTCCCACGTAACAGGTGGTGAGCCCATTGCCGTGTTGAAATGGACAGGCGCAGGCTGTGGCGACCTGCTGTTGAAATTTTTCAAGCCGCCCATAAGGCCTTCAACTTGTCTTAACGACTGCCATTTTATTGGCAACCGGGACCAACGGCTTAACATGCCTTCCGAAGCACGGAACTGGGGTCGGTCTAAAGGGTCAAATTTATTTAATAAAATAAAATGTCTATTTGAGATGTTAAATTTTGAAGAAATTTTGAAGCCGTTGCCTTTTTAGTGAGGTGGTAACAAAAAGGCTAAAAGTTCTTATGTGCTAGACACTAATTAGCACGATCCATTAAAGTCCTAGTAGGTAGTCTCTGACTGAAGAACTAAATTTCGACACCAAAATACGTTTTACTGATCGGACAAGGGTTTTTTAAATAGTGTATGAATATGTAAGTACGTTAGTATTTACCGTACTAAAAACTAAAGATCACACAGCTTACATTGTTATACAAACAATATGATTGATGACTATGCGCCTAGAAAATTAACTACACAACATTATACGTTGCATCAGTCTATGTTCTATAATTACTCGAACCTCGCAATGTTTACTGTTACAACTCTAACCGTGGATATACTTCAAGAGACAAAATAAATGAACGAGGTGAGACCTGTAATGTGGTTCATTTTCATTCATTTAAATTTGGAATTGCTAAATCTATAGGCACAATAAAGTAAAATAAAAAAGGCCAATTGCATTTTGGAATCGTTGCACTAAACAGGATTCAGATGAGTGGCTACCTTTACTAAGTAAAGTGCAGTTACGGCTTCCTGAAGAAAGTGGCGATACTGGTGGCAATGATTAGAAACTTCCTCGACAAAGTGTCATTTGTGTAACCGACTAATATACGCATAGTCCTCCTGTTTGACGAGTTTTCAGTTTTTACGAGTTTGCTACTGAGCACACCCACTCGTAAATAGAAAGTATAAGTTAATATAAAAATGGTGCACATTTTATAACCAATTATTATTTGAGTATTCAAAACCTGAGGTTTTTAGGAGCAGAATGATCGAGGTTAGCAATACAATGATCTTTATTAAAATGAGGTTTTTCATGAAAACTCAACGTTCGTGATAGTACGTAGCTGATTTGTTTCGGTTATTAAATGTCAACTATAACTTCCTAGTTATTGTATCTCTCTCTATTATTTACAAGTTTTTCTGCGTCTTTTTACTTCTTCCTCATTGCACATACATGAAAGTGGAGGTTAAGCAAATGGCGTATGGATATTTTCCTTTGACTACAAATCTGTTTACTATAGTAACTGTGGAACCGTAAACAGGTATTATGTATTTTATGCACGTTTTATACTTGATCTAGCTAAACCCTAAAATGCGTGCAGCTATTTTAGTCTTTACGGTGAACATTATCGAAATATTTCGGTCGGGTCATGCCGTTCGAGGAACACGTCGTTGATCGGGTTAACATTATTTTTGTTTCGTCTTTGGACAGTAAGTGAACTTCCTATGAAACTTGCTTATTTATTTGATTTTGTTTTCATTTTTTGATAGGGTTTTGAAGAGATTTAAAATTTTATTTAATTAAAGCGTTAAGTCGTTTAGAAAATAGACGGTTTAAATGAAACTGAAACACAAATTCTTGGAGCAACTTCTAGTACTTCAGTAACAGCAATTATGGTATATTAGAAATAAGTGAAATGAACCTTCAAAGTACGTGCTGGGGTTGAGCGTTACAGGGATCTCGGGACCTCTTTTCTAATGTAAAATAATATTTAAATTGACTATTTCTTCTTCTTCTTTATAGTACGAACCTCCTTTTAAACATCATTCGATTTTCAAAATTCTCCCGTAGTTTCCTCTCATGCCCAAATTTATTGCACCTTAGAACGTAGACTAAAAGCCTTCAGCGTAACATCATAGCTCCGACTAAGCTTTAGTTCGGTGCAGTTATAATCGTATTAGTGGAGGCATCGTCGTTCTTGACGTCACTTTATACAACCTGAATAACATTATTCATTTTACACTGGGGAAAGCATGTGATTAATCTTTTTGAGCTTGTAAATGTTTTGACGTGGTGTGACGAAAAGAACAAATACATAGTAGAAAAAGCTTTACGTACCAATGTTATTAGAATTGATGCATCTAGCATATTCTTTAACATATTTTTGATTTTATTTTTTGAAAATGAGTTTGTGGTGTTCGTTTTAGTCTTGAGAGTCACAAAATAATCGATTACAGCCTACACTTTCGACGTGAAGTCACTCCTAACAAAAGCAATTTAGTTTATTTTGAGGGTCAACGGGCTTAGGGTAGCAAGAATTCTTTTAAAAAACCTAGATAATGCGATTCCAGCTCACATTCAAAGTGACAATTCCATAAATTGAAACGATATACACACAAAATGATTTTATTTATTTCAATACTAGCATCCTTTATCATTATAGTTAGGGTTTAGTGGGTAGGACGGCCCCCAAAGGGCTGGGAGTCCTACACACCATCCCTGCTGCCCCTTGCGAAAACGCAATCCCCTGGCAATAAAAATGCCTCAATAAAAATCAATGATCGGCTTAATGTACTTACTATTACACTGTGAGCTTTTCTTATATCATCTAAATAAAAATAAAGCTATAGTGTACCAACCTATTTGTCCTATTTCATAAAATTATTATAATAATTATTCCTAAGTAATAAAACCGTAATGTATGTATACATTTTAACCCCTTTCTCGCTTTAAGTACAAATTACTTTGCTCAGTAAGCGTCGCGGGTATACAATTTATCTACTTTGTAAATTTATTTGCTCTATTCAACTCGGTCAACAACATTCTAAGTATAATTTCATTTCTTTAGAATGATTACCTAGGGAAATTAATACTGAGAACATAGTAAGTATTATAGTTACTATTAAAGTGGGTTCTGCACACAAGAAGTGTCTAATGGCCCCTACAGAAATCTTAGAGCTCAAGCCAGCTCAACGCATATATACATTGAACCAATATTACTAGCGTACGTAGTACATTATAGCTCAATGTATACAAAGATACAGAAATCTGAAATCCGTGCACACCTAGTCGCGTTGGACTATGCGTTACTCGCGTTGTGCCTAATATGTGCTAATACGCTCAGTTCGGGTCTGTAAAATGATTTTCATACCAAGTCTTATAAAATCCTCTGCATGATGTACAAATCAATGAATAATAGGGTGTATTAAATGCGCTGCCACCATTATCTGACAGTTTGTTGTGTATGTGTAGATCCATGATGAAAGAAATGTTACTACACCAGCAACCGTCTTAACGTTTAAAAATCTTGTTAGCAAGAGATTAGCTTTTAGTATAGCAGTAATGCTTTTATTCCTGAGAGGGTGACAGTGGTAACTTATACGCTCACATTTCACTTTATGCATGTTTTGTCCTGCGTAACAGGTGGAGAGCTCATTGCCGTGTTGAAATGGACAGGCGCAGGTTGTGACGAGCGATCTACTCTTGAATTTTTTTGAGCCGCTCATAAGGTCTTCAACGTGGCTTGAGGACTGTCTTTGAATTATCATATATTTAAGTTAGATCTTATACCACTCCACTTTGCTACTAAACATTCTATTTGTCTTTTATTCAATAGACTACTAGCTGACCCGCGCAACTTCGTTAGAGCCTCTTAAAAGATTTGTTACAAAAAATGTGATAAATGAAGAACCGCTCGACCGATTTTATGCAAACTTCACATAAACCCTAAAAAAATTAGGTTCGGCAGCGCGAGTGCTGCACCTCTGGTGTTGCAAACGTCCATAGGCAACGGTAACCACTTTCCGTGGTGGGCCGTATGCTTGTCTGTCACTTCATTGGTATAAATAGTCCGAACAACATTTGGTTTGGATAGGTGAGCCCGTTCTTGAGTTATAAAATTACACGCGAAAAGTGGCATGGATTTTTATTTATATAGACCTAGTCCTACTGATACGTACAGTTCCTTGTAGGCTTGTTTAACCTTCATTTGCTTAGCACCCAAATCTATTTTCATAGGATTCAGATTCCTACCACATTAATAATATCTAATGAATAAATACATGATCGGCAGTTACGTACATGCGACCATAATAATTTCCTATTTTGTAATGGTACATAAATGTTACTCATACACTTCAAAGTACTGTGTTAATTTAAAGGGTTCGTAATAGACCACAACACAGAGATTATTGCTTAACTGTCAACTTTGGGTATCAGATCCCAGAGTGGCCATTATCAGTTCAAGTACCCTCTTCAACGTCACTTGCGACACACCGCACGTTAGTCATAACGTATAATTACTTCGAAATCTCGATAACATATCGAAAGATATTCCTCTGAAACTCGCTTTCTATTTTCAGTGTGAATTATCAGGATGTACAGAAATTTGATATTAAATGCCCCCTTTTTATTTTATTCCTAGTCAGCGGGGTGAATCTTATTTCCTTATTGATCTGTTACAATTTTTTTTTATTTTACTACTTTAGTAAATCTATATCTTACTGAACGGACATGTATAAGCGAAGCGATGATAAATATAAGAGAGCTTTTATACAGGCATTTTGTTCTTTTTCAAGCCCCTAATTACAATGGTATTTGACCTGAAATGTACAGAAATTATAAAAGGCCTGGCTAAAATAAAACTTGTCTGTGGAAAAACCACATCGAAAATCAAGCTTGTAATACCAAAAAGGATTATTAGATTTAACAATCAATTTGCCAATTCACAAAAACATCTCGGTGGTCTTTTGTTCATGTTGACATTTTACCAGTAATTTATATCTAAGCTTTCAAGTCGTGTGGTTAAGAACTGCCATCCTGGGCGTATACTTGTCTTATACGCGGGAATAGATCAATAAGTTATAAAAAAGTGTATATGATAACATTATAGATAAATAGCTTGATAAACTATAAGCTATTCCGTATCATAGTAACCGTATAACGTGGTAACGTATATCGTAATCTAAAAAGTTACTAAGTACCTACTTAATTTTAACTTTGGATAAAACGTACCAACATTCAAAGAAAAGTACAAACATAATATTTCTAATATTATATCAGTCAGAAAGATCAGAAACAGACAACAAGTTTATGTAAATAATTGACTTTGGGATGTTAAATGAAAAAAAATTACGTTGTAAATGGATACCTAATGCATCAAATTAGATCAGCCTATGGCAGTTCACTGCTCGATGTAGGCCTCTTCCAATTTACGCCACAAAACACGGTTTTGCGCCTTCTGCATCCAGTCCCTCCCTGCGACCTTTTCCAGGTCGTTTGTACACCTGGCGGGGAGTCGTCCTACCGTACGTTTACCGAGTCGCGGTCTCCACTCTAAAACTCGTTTGCTCCATCGGCCATCGGATCTTCTACAGATGTAGCCAGCCCACTGCCACTTTAATGTGCTTACCCTGCGAGCTATGTAGACCACTTTGGTTCTCTGACGGATAATCTCATTTCGAAGTTTATCCCTCAAAAACTGTGTTATGCTTGGAGTAAGCATAACACGCTCCATAGCTCGCTCTGCAACTTTGAGGGCATGAACTGGCACCACCGTAAGTATCCACATCTCAGTACCGTAGGTCATAACCGGTAGAACGCACTGGTTGTATACCTTCGTGGTATAGGCGAATGGAGATCCTTCTTGCAATTTCCTTGTCCAGGTTGTTTTTGCCGAGTTAGATTACCTGCCCACGGTAGATATATTCCTTGAGAACTTCGACTCTCCATTGTTCGGCGTACATTGGGCCCGGTATGACGTGCTCATTGAACATAACCTCGGTTTTGTCCAAGTTCATACCGAGACCAACACGTCAGCGTTTCCGCTACTAAAACGATGTCGTCGGCGAAGCGAAGGTGTAACATGCATTCGCCGTTTATATTTACGCCCCATCCTTCCCAGTCCAGCGTCTTAAAGACATCAATCAAGCGCGTTGGTAAAGAGCTTAGGGGATATAACATTGCCCTGTCTTACCCCTCTACGCAGCTTAATGGGGTTCGTCTTCTGGCCTTGGAGCTGGACTGTCATGGTAGCGGTGTCTTACAAACATCTCAACACCTTGATATAGCGCCAACAATACGACATTGTTGCAGAGCATCCAGGACGGCCCTGGTTTCGACAGAGTCGAAGGCTTTCTCGTAGTCCACAAAAGCAAGACAGACACAGAGGCTGATTGAACTCTTTTGTTTTCTGCACAATGTGATTAGATTCCAAAGGGATTAGGTAGAACAGTATGGATGAGGTCCACGGTGCTAAAGCCTTTTCGAAACCCGGCCTGCTCCGTTGCCTGAAATTCGTCGAGCTTTCCGGTGAGGCGGTTTGTGACTTAGTCGCGAAAACAACTTGTAAATGTAGCTCGGAAGTGAGATGGGTTTGTAGTTCTTCTGCAAGGTTTTATCACCTTTTTTGAAGAAAAGAGCCGTGACGTGGCTCCCCGTTTTATCTCAATAGGTGTTGAGATAAACGCTCCCGCTTCACGTTTTAGGTGTATGTCCCTACTGGAGGACAGAATTAAATAAGCTCGTCACCTCTTCAAGGACTGGAGTCCCCCCGCTTTAAGGAGCTCGGTTGTAATTCCGTCCTCCCAGGGGATTTATTGTTGTTGTTAGTTGCTGAAGAGCCGCCCTGACCTCAGCCTGGTCGATATCTGGAATGTCCTCGGTGTAGTGACGCTATAGTGGGGTTCTGTGGTCATCAATCAGAACTTCGACTCTCCATCGTTCGGCGAATATTCGATTAACTAACTAACGATTAACTATCTGTGGACACTTATTAATGGCTTTGTATTGCTACTTTGTCGTGTATTATCATTTATTTAGCTGATGGTCTTCATAAAAATAAATAAATAAATAGATAAATCACCACAGAGGGCTTTTTTTGATTAGTTGTAACTTCAAATAATTATGACATACAACTACAAATAATTAGACTACCTAAACTAAATACATCTGCGATCGTGAACCATTCGTTGGTGCACATATACGACTTTTGGTAGTACCAAATATACATAAATATAAAATTAAACATCTGCCGGATAAGTATCACAGTCTTGTGGTTTGCAAGGTGTAAAACTGGCTCAGTTTTACTTTTATAAAATTCCACAACCTGCGCCTGTCCATTTTTAACACTGCAATGCGCTCACCACCTATACGTAGGAAAAGAATGCTTACTATGTAATGTAGGCGTACAGTATGCCTGAACCTAACCCTTCGGGATAAAGGCGAGATTGATAAGAAAGTACCACGAGACCTATCACGAGATTGAAGTCCTTGATAAATGGTGAATGTCAGTGCCCAGGTTGATTTTACAAAGTAGAACAGTGTGCGTTTGAAGGCCAACATACCAAAATCTTTTTTGACCCCGGTGGGTGACCCCATGACAGTTACACAAATGTAATGTTATAGAGGGCAAATTTCTTTCACAAAATCGTGAACCAGTAGGTTCCTCCGACAACTGTACAAACTGCAATCCATTGAGCAAACGACGCGACACCCAGCCCTTTGTGAGACGCCGTGCAATTCCCTTCACATTCAATAGACGTGAAAATTAGTCACGATACAAAAGCTTCCATAGTTTACAGATTTAAAAAAGCATCATAGGACTTAAAAGGTTGGTTATATTAGATTAGACCGAGCAATCGACTTCAGCAATATCCAAGCTACATATTTAATCCATAGATAAATTTTTAAAATATAATAGCGATCTTTTGGTGCAAAAATACGAAGGAAACAAAATGAAAAAGTCTCAAATAGAGTATATATATTACTTTTGTCGTAACGTGGATGTTCTATTAATGAGATAATCTGTTTTTATTAGACAAAATAAAAGTCTACAGTCCCAGTATTCTAGTTCAAAAACTAAGTCTGTAAACCTAAGTGCTTCTCCGCGTACTAAGTCTTGCAGATTAAAAAGGGTAGCGGTCTGTTTCTAGTAAAATCTCGTTAGCACTTAATATATTTAGCGTTAGTCCCGATTTATTGCCAGAGAATAGGGGAACGGTTACTTTTCAAAAGTAACGTAGCCTATTTATTTCGACACTGAATCTCTGATCTAAGCACAAAGACTCAGCTATGTCTAACTTCATAATCGCCTCGAAACTTCGTGTTCGCTGTGATTGGCTGTGATTCAATATTCTCTCTGACCTCTCAGTTTCTTTAAAATGTCTAAGCTAGAACTTATTCTGTCCGTAACGATATATATGTTTAACCTAATTAAACCCTACCCCTACGTCCAGTGACCCTTCTGTTACTCAAAATAATATAACATGGCTGTGGCTAACAATATAAACGAACTCTAAGTGCTATATTAATTTAATCAGAGTGTTTTCACCACAAACATTGGGTGCTTTGTATCTGAATTGCGGTACTCTGGAGACGATCACTAAATAAAGAAAAACAAAAATGTACCATTAGGGCTGTCACAACCAGTCCTGCGTAAATGTGTGGTCACACAGCGAGAGTGCCACACGAAAAGATTACTCATCACATGTATAAAATACTGTACTGTTCATCCAATGACTATATTATTATTATAAAATTTGGATATTTTTACACAAGGTCATCTTACCCAAATGAAGCTAATATTTGCTTGTAGGTACTCTGAAATCTAGACATCTAAATACATATATATTATAGACGAATTACACCCCGACGCAGAATAAACCGACCTACTCATACCACGAACAGATTTGTCATTTGTTTATAATTAAATCACAAGAGACAAAATAATAAAAAAATCCGAAGATAACGGAATTCGGGATTGAGGGATTAAAGTCAGGTATGGTAAGGTCAGTCTACCTCACCAGAGGTAGTTTGCTTGCAGAGTAATATAAAAAAGAAAGGAATAAAGTCACTTTGCTTCCAAAAGTGCCAAAAAACCTGGCTGTCGCGGGGATAAAGTTCCAATATAACTTGTTTTGGTTCTACTAACAAGTTTTTTGCCTTGTGACAACCCTATAAAGGGATATGTTATACAGGCAGTGCGTGTAGGTACGGAATTCACATTAATCACACAGTTCCGCCACTTCCCACCTGTCTTTGAAATCCCTGCTGTAGGTAGACACGATTATGGACTGCCATTTTAGTCCTTACAAATATTGTAGATACCTACATAAAAAAACATAATTGCTAACGCAGTGTGCTATAAACTATCACTACGTTAAGCATCCTACGAAACGTGAAAGAAGGGACCTGACGCCGTTGGATCGGGCTGCTGGTTACATGGTAGTCATAAACGAATATATGGTTGGTTTGAAAAAAAAAGTCGTCTGAATGTAGGCCTGGGCCTGTCCCTTTCAACATAGCAAAACGAGGACAAAATACAGTTTGTAAAACAGGACGTTTAGTTACCTTCTGCGTAACCCTCTGGGAAAAAATATTTTCAAGTATTAAAAATACATAAACGATTTAAGTTTCAATATTTTGTATGCAAACTACATTCTCGTATATTAAACAATTAATAACACTTAATACTCGTACATTAAGCTCAAATAACTCGGCTATCGCAACCTCAGTACCAATTTTTCATATTAATGACATTTCGCGTATATGATACCGCATTAAAATTAATTAAGGTTTTCATCACTGCACCTGTGACAAAGTTAGCGTCAAATATGACGTTTTAATTAATTGTGGTCGCGTCACTCGTGTGTAATGACCACGGGGCGTCATGTGACGCGATGCTGATTTGTCACCAGAAAGGAGGGATCATGTGTATTTGGGGTCAACGTAACAAAGTTGAGAGACTGGAAACTGCGTAGAAGTGTACTACGTATTTGACTTAAGGGCACTTTGTTGGAAAAATAGGCGAGGGAATGCTACAAATGAAGGCAGAAATAATAATAGGGTTACTTTAAGCGAGACTTTGTAGTCTATATGAGACTTACATGTGTGTATATAATCAGTGAGAAATAAAAATATCTCGGATACAATCTATAAATAAACATAACTCATATGTAATATTACTTAATAATGTACTCGTACTTGTATGGGAGGTTTAAAATGTTTGAATAAAAGTGTCAGCGTTAAGCTGGAAGAGCGTGTTCCGCTGGTGTAGACACGTCCAAGGAATAAGTGAAGAACTGTTAAAGAAGAATATATATTGTGCGAAGTAGAGGGTAGAAGGAGTCAGAGTAGGCCGCGACTTACATATTAGGACCACGTGACCAGACTGCTCAATAACAGAAAAGTCAAAAGCACTCTGAAACCCAGACAGGCATGTATGAAGCTATTAATTAATCTATAAAATAATTAAAAAGTATGCTGTGGATCGCGACGCCTGGCGATCTGTCATCTTTGACTACCCCGTCATGCCCAGCATAAAGATATTTAGTTAGTTTAGTTAAGAATTTTTAAATATGTTATGACTTCACTTTATATTATGTAAGACTTCCATCAGGACGGTGGCAGTGAAATGAAATTTACATTGTAAATGTAGGTCACAATCTGAACATTTTCATGTATGCCTGACTCGAAAGACAGGAAACTCATAGAACTAATTTCATCAAATCTTCAAATTTAGCGAAACTCTCCTGTAAGTTTCGCTAAATTTATTAAATTTCCACTTTACAATTAACACAATTGAGAATGCAAGAAATGTAAAATATCGAAAATATTACATTACATCTATGTATGAAGTAGGTGACCATAAAGTAAAAAAAAAAAAAAACATTCATCTGAAATGCGAGAGGCGAGTTGAAGTTCCAAAAATATTAATTAGACGTGAAAAGGCCCTAAACGATAATGAAGAGCAATTTTAGACGAGAGTTGTGTTGTGACATGTCATTCGGCTATAACAAATTGGGTGTCACCCCGCATCGGACAAGTGACGGACAGACAGTTATTACTAACTTGACGTTTTTAACAGCGAGTCGTCGACAGGTTAAATTGTCCACGTTTTGTGGGCATCTACTTTAATTTACCTCTCCGAGTTATTATAGAAGAGATCACTTTATTACGTTTACTTTTACGTTTCATAGTATTATATTTCCAGCACATTTATATATATATATATATATATTACATACATATAGTCGCGCCTTTATCCCCGAAGGTACCCCTTCTAAATGCAGCATTTCTTCTAAATGCAGAGGCAATTTCCCACATTTCACCAAATGTATTTTGTCCCACATAACAGGTGGTGAGCCTATTGCCGTGTTGAAATGGACAGGCGCAGGTTGTGGAAACTTGCTCTTGAAAATTTTCAATCTGCAATAAGGATTCAACAGAGAACACTGAGTTCTTCAAGTAGAATTATTGCGTATAGTATAATTTTAATTGATTAATAAGTGCTCGTATTCTGTACAATATGGTCAGTTCTGAGATGGGTGGCTGTGTTTAATTTAATTTCCATTTAAGAGCGTTTCCGTGCTTCAGGAGGAATTTTCGAGACATACTTATGTGCGCAATTTGGGTAATTAGCAACAAATTAACCAGGATCAAGAACATAACTTCTTGATCCTGGTTAATTTGTTTGCTAATTACCCAAATTGCGCACATAAGTATGTCTCGAAAATTTTAAATAGCAGGTTGCCACAATTTGCTCCTGTTCTTTTAAACATATTGGGTAGGTTATTTAGTTAGTATATAGTTTCACGTTATAGGCAAATTTGATGAATCGTTCACTAAATCCACCACTAAATCCACAATAATGATAAGACTTGATTGAAATGTCATTAAAATGATCGAAAGATGGTGTTTCACCTTTAAAGAAATTTCAGATTGCTTTAATTTGTTGTTTGCGAACTAAAACAACTTTCCTAATTATTTACTTGGAATTGGACGAAACACAAAAGTACGTACATCACTCAAAAGAATGTCCAACGCACGCTGCGTTGTACCACGTGCGCAGCATTTTAATTAACGCGACGGGGCTCGTGGTAGGGAATAAATCTTAGTTAATGTCCCTTCGGTCTGGTCACTACGGCTCCATGTGCTGGTAAACTACGACCAGATAAGTCGAAATCGATTTACGATTTAGCAAAATTCATACAATACAGGCTAATTATTTCTAATCACTACATACTCGTATTATAAAACAAAGTCGCTTTTCGCTGTCTGTCCCTATGTATGCTTAGATCTTTAAAACTACGCAACGGATTACGATACGGTTTTTTTAATAGTTAGAGTGATTCTCATAGAAGGTTTTTATGTATAATTTGTAAAGTTTTTGTATATATTTACCAAATTATTACGATATTTGTTAGGGATGTCGGAAAAAATAAGCCGTCTGGTAGCTTTCAACAAAAACGCTGCCTAAACCCTTGGTGATATAACAAAATAATGTATGGTGCAATTGTGTATCTTATAAAGGTCTACAAAAAAGTCCGCGACGACATATCCTCTTGAGAATAACATACTATATCCATTTTAATACTTAAAAAAACAGGAATTATAAAGTAGTAATTTGAAGGCTATTTACACAAATATGCTATTAATCCTTATCATGTTTACTACGTTAGTTGGCTTCAGCATTTCATGAACATTATTTTGTCCCTTTTTACCTCGCAAATTAAATGAATATCTTACGAGTTATCGCAAATTCAAAATAAAGCGCAAAGAAATTAATTTAAATAGACCGGGTCCGTACGGGCGTAGTTGGTAGGTACCTAGGTACTGGAGAGCGGAGAAGTAATCAATGAATTCGGAAAATGTTTTTACATTATTGTGAATGTAAAATTATTAAACAACGGGATTAAATGGGTGCCACGGGGTTCGAAGTATGTCACGGGCGAAGCCGGGCGGGACAGCAAGTTATAAATAAATTAATTATTTTGCCTCAATGTTTGGCTTTTTAATTGAATTTGTAAATTAAAAAAAAACTAAATATTCTGTGAATATTTCAAGTGTCCTACTAGTTGCCGTTATTTGTGGGTACGGAACCCTAATAACCTATGGTTCAAATAGGTACTAAGATTTACAAGGATAAAAAAATACAAACTATCTTCACGCTGTATCCCTGACGGGGTATTCAGAGAGGACAGATCGCCAGGCTTCGCGATCCATGCATACTTCTTTCGCTTCTTCGAGATTCATCAATCGCTTCATACACGCACGTCTGGGTATCCGAGTACTTTTGACCTTTCCGTTTTTGAGCAATCTGCTCACGTGGTCTTCATATGTAAGTCTCGGCCTTCCCTGACTCCTTCTACCCTCTACTTTTGAACAATATATATTCTTCGTCAATCGTTCCTCACTCATTCGTTGGACGTGTCCAAACCAACGGAGCACGCCTTTTTCCAGCTAAACGCTGACACTTTCATTCAAACCTGCCATATTGCGTATCACTTCGTTACGTATTCGGTCGGCCAAGGTAACGCCGCACAATTTTCGAAGTGATCGCATCTCCACAGCATTCAATTTACTTTCATGCATCTGCTGACATACCCAGGTTTCACTACCGTAAAGCAAAGTTGGCACTAGCACTGCGTTATGAATCGCCAGTCGTGCTTCTTTTACGATGCTTTGTCGCTTTACTAACTGGGACAAAGCACCATTAACTTTGTTTCCGGCAGCTACTCGCCGTTCTACATCCGAATCACATCTTCCATCCGCGCTAAACATACTTCCTAAATACACAATTTCATTCACTTGCTCTAAACGTTCCTGGTTTACTCTAATCTCGCATTTAGTTCTTACGTCACCTCTTTCAAATACTAGAACCTTAGTTTAACTTACTTTTTTTTTTTAAGTTAAAAAATACAATGATTCAATTCTGGTACATAATTTCCCCTGTACGTTAACGTATCAGAAACAACAGACCTTGTAGATAGAGTCACAAAGAGTGTTACATGACATTTTTACAGTGTAACAAGTCATCATCATCCGATCGTTTGTCCCACCCTGGGTGTACAGTGTAACAAGTACTCATCTGAAAACGTTTCTTGTTCCAGAAATGCAACGTTCCTTGAGCCACATCTGCAAGGAGTGAGACGGCGAGACAGCCGGAGTTCAGACTCAGATCATGATGAACGATCCACAGAAGATGACGAGCGCTGTCTACTGCGAAGTTCCCCACGCACGAGATTGCCACCACCTCCACCCCCACCGCCAGATGATGATCCACCTCCATTGAAACCGAGAGAGTTTTTTGAAAGACTGCAGTCACAAGCTATGAGGGAAGCCCAAGAAAAAAAGCATAGATCGAGAGAATTGCCAATTAAAGACTCTGTATTCAGGCCTGTGGATGCTGATGGTAGTTTCGGAGACAGTCTCAGTCAGGTAAGGATTGAATTGACTTATTTAATTATAAAGCTTAGTTTCAATAGTCAGCTGGTGCTTCGACGAGACGGATAAAGATCTGAAGCGGATAAAGAAATAAAGCATTTTACTTCAGTAAGTTGGCACTGAAATTAAAAGTAGGTACTTGGTCTTAGAGACTTAGGTCCGTATTCCAGAACGTTTCACAATACTCGACCAATGCTTGAGACTAGATTTTGCCTTATAAAATCTACTCTCAAGTATTTCTTGAGTGTTGATTAACGTTATGGAATACGGAATAATGTAAGTGGGAACTAAACTACTTAGAATAGCAATCTTTCTTTTTAATATACAGAAAGAAGTATTTCAATTTAAAAGTTTCGTTTCAACATTTTCTTAAAATATTTTAGTAAAAAAAGAGGTAATAACATAGCTGGAGCATTTATTGCATTGTATTATATATTTTGTCTTTTATTTAATGGTGAAGTTTTGCCGTACTCATTTCCTATAGAAACTTGTTCCTGAGATAAAAGGAGCATATGTTTTGTTCTGATAAATAAGCTATAAATAATTTTATCAGTAAAGTTTTATTAAAGATCATTAAGTATTTTTTGCGTGAAAGAGTAACATATCGATATCGATTTTCGCGTTTATAATATGTGTGTGATTTTGGTTTATCTGCAGATCATTATTGAAAGGTATTGAAGGAGAGATTCTGCTTAAAAATATTGTAACTAAAATTATATTTAACAAAGCGATATCGTGTCAGAATACGTAGATTCCTCTTATTTTGCTACCATTACCATGTGAAAGCGACAGAGTGATACTACATGAAAGCAATATTTTCCATAGACGGTATATCATTAAATTTGCGGTAGTATAAAAGGAAATTTGTTCGAAGAGGAAGCTTTTCATTTGACTTTTTATTTGTATTGGAGTTATTGATAATAAAAGTGAGTTTACTGTGTCTGAAATTCAACAGTTACATGTATTGTGTATACCTATAACATTTTATAGGTATACACAATACATAGTTCTACTAAAATAATAGTTCTACTAAAATAATAGTTCTACTAAAATAATAGATTTAAAATAATATAAACTTATCGAAACTACAACATTTTTATTGTTGTTGCCTGACGTTTTCACCAGTTAACGCCAAATTTTAGTTTCTTACAGTCAGTTTATTGTAAAAACACCATCAAAAAATTCTTAACTAATACCTTGCAACGCTAACTTCGCTTTTAGAAATATTTTTGTCTAAACATTTCCGATTTGATATTTACACACGGCAATGGGCTTACCACCTGTTACGTGGGACAAAAATGCATACGGTGAAATGAGGGCGTATAGTATGCCTCTGCCTACCCATTCGGGGATAATAGCATAGATGTGAAAACACTATTCTAAATACTGCTTATATTTTCTTATTAAATGACAACACAGCTGATGTTTCCCCCAATGTTTATTAGCCCTGAGTCTGCGGTAACACTCAGTCGCACTCACTACACTTTCCAAGCGACAGAAGCCCACTCGAGGTGTAGGATTTCTGAGTCAATTATGACCGTTGATTTGTTCAGACTTGAAGCCCTATTATAGCACTGACTTGCACCTTTGTTTTACGTTCATTTAAACTGTTGATATCTAAAAATTGTATCACACTTTTATTCCTGAAAGGGTGGCAGATATATACGCCTACATTTACCATGAGTATTTTTGTCCCACGTAAGAAAATAAAAATCTAAAATTGTCATTTCAATAAATTTACGATGACATTACCTAAACCAAATTTCACTTCGTGTATCTATAAACTTTTCTCTCTGTGTCTTGTATAACCTTGATTATGAGAATGACAGAGATTTTATATGTGATCTATTACTTTATATACAGTTTTCAATTTAGTAGGTACAATATTAGTGTAAAATATTTTAACAAAAATAAGCTGCATAACCTTCATTTACATTCTAATAAATTCTATGTACTCATTGAAACTACAGCATTTTTATTGTTGTTGCCTGACGTTTTCATCAGTTTACACCGAATTTTAGATTTTTACAGTCCATTGTAAAAATACAATAAAAAAAAATTACTAGTACCTAGCAACGCTAGCTTCGCCTTTAGATTTTTTTTGTCTAAACATTACCGATTTGATAGCATTCCTAAGTTTGAAGTTAATTATCCAATACAAGTGAATACTAATTCGTTGAAGCTAACTAATTTACGGATACTTGGACGTGCGTGTATGAAGCGATTGATGAATCTTCAAGAAGCGAAAGAAATATGCATGGATCGCGAAGAATGGCGATCAGTTCTCTCTGACTACCCCGTCAGGGATACAGCGTGAAGATGGCTAGTTAGTTAAATAATTCAAAGACTCTTTAACACCTAATATCCCAGTTCGTTCTTGAACCACAAGTGGCGTATCAAACCGAAAAGGATCGCCTAAAAGCGTAATATTCATTACACTATACTTACTGGCCCATCGGGCTGGCGATTAACCCTCACATTAGAGAGAGGGTCTGAAGCTAACTGCCTCAGTGGCGCATAAATGACATGTGCGACTTCGTGGGGACTTGTCTTGTATCGCTTATGGGCAGTTATAGTCCTTTTAATTGTTTTGAGGGTAATTATAGGTCACACTCAGGTATTTAAAGGTTAAATATTTTAATAGAATTTAGTAGCTTAAAGTTTATATAGACAACAACAAAAGTTATTAAGTACTAGCTGATGCCCGCAGTTTCGCCCGCGTAGTAAAGTATTCCTTTTAAAAATTTCGTACTGAACCCTAAACTTTTTGAATATCCAATACAGCCTATGCTACTCACGAAGAATGTAGCTTTCTAATGGTGAAACAGTTTTTAATATCGCCTCAGTAGTTTTTGAGCCTATTCATTACAAACAAACTTACATATATTTCCTCTTTATAATATTACTAGATGACCCCCACAGCTTCACCCGTGAAATATTTCGACCTCCCGTCGCACCTATTTAATCCCGTCGCTTACAAATTCTACAATGATGCATAAAAATTTGCCCGATTTGTCGACATTTATGACTACTGCTCTGCTCCCCAGTATAGTAGCGTAATGATATATAGCCTATAGCCTTCCTCGATAAATGGGCTATCTAACACAAAAAGAATTTTTCAAATTCGACCAGTAGTTCCTGAGATTAGCGCGTTCAACCAAACAAACGAACAAACTCTGCAGCTTTATAATATTAGTATAGATAAAAAGGCAACGGGTTCAAAATTTCTTCCAAATTTAACATCTAAAATAGACACATTTTATTAAATTTATTCGGCTCTTTAGACCCACCCCAGTTCAGTGCTTCGGAAGGCACGTTAAGCAGTTGGTCCCGGTTGCCAATAAAATGGCAGTCGTTAAGTCAAGTTGAAGGCCTTATAAAACTTTCAACAGCGGGTCACCAAAGCCTGCGCCTGTCCATTTCAACACGGCAATGGGCTCACCACCTATTACGTGGGACAGGAATACACATGGTGAAAAGTGGTCATACAATATGTATGCCTCTGCCACCCCTTCGGGGATAAGACGTGATAGATAAATATAGATAATCAAATGATTAAAACTAAATTTCAACATAACCTTTATAATAAGCGGTTGTTGTTTCTACTAAGAGTGATATCAGTTGCAGTTGCACGTGGTCATGTAGGTTTAATCTAATATTTTAAATAGAAATGTTTACTACTCACAAATTATGAATTGAAAAAAATTCGTGCTTTAATTCTTCATTTAGCTAAGAATTCAAAATGCTTCGGCAATGAATAGATAACGCTCTAGAGTTCCTTTCGCCTTAATTTATCAGTATTTAACGACAACGACAGCCGACAATGTGGCGACACCGCGATATAAAGGATGTTCTAAAATATGCACGCATATGCAAGCTTCTCGACGATTAATAATATATCGCGTTTAAAAGTTCTCAAATTCTGGTATGAATTTCCTGTACTTAACAAAATTGGTAAAAACAATTTAAAATAAACATTGCCGACATAAAAGCCGTACCTGGCTTTTATGTCGGCAATGTTCATTTTAAATTGTTTTTACGAGTTTCTTTCTACTACACTATACTCTACATAAGCAGGTACAACTAGCAAAGGATATAAATACAACTCTATAAGAATTAAAAATAATGATTTTTTTTTCATACATACATACATATTGTCACGCCTTTATCCCCGAACGGGTAAGCAGAGGCATCCTATACGCCAACATTTCACTGTATGCATTTATTTCCCACGTAGCAGGTGGTGAGCCCATTGCCGTGTTTTTTTTTTTTTTCTGTAATTCCTATATTTATTTTTATTAGATTTTGTAAAGGTGTAACTTTTACACTCGTTTCGTTTAATAATCACAGCTTCTTCTTCTTCATCTTAAATGTTTTTCCAGTTACTTCCAAATCTTACCTGGATTTGGAGTGGGGTCCAAATCCAGGTAAGGTTTGGACCCCACTCTCCAAACGCCCCACGCTCTTTTATTTGACTATTAAAAGCCGCTTTTATTTGGTTTGTCTCTCTTAAGCCCGTAAGGGTGGTGTGTCACCGATAGCAGGCGACATCGTATGGGCTCCGGAGATCTTGGTGGGGCCCCTTGCAATAGGTGCAAGGGGCCCAACCAAGATCTCCGCATGAGATTCCTGCATAGGCAGGAACATGCTATTCTACTATTCGTTTTAACACCTCACATTACACACATAATACAGGTTTCGCTTTTATATACTTTAATTGTCCGTGATACTACGTGAAAATAACTTTCTACACAAATCTGTTTAGCCAATTCCGTACCTATCTACTTAAGAGGACTTAAATGCATTACTCGTATAATTCAAAATCTAACCAAAGTAATAATTCAAACTAAGTCTTTCAGTCATCTTTGTATTTTGCAACTTTGCTTTAAGCTTTTAAACTCGCCGTCTTTCGGTACATTCTATTACATTAAAATTAACTTAAATTTGAAAATAGACTGGTAAAGTAAAATCAGTCTTTGAAGCGCAACTTTGCGTAGAAGTTAGGCGTTTTGCACCAGATAATTGCTTGCCATTGTCAACACGGAACGATTATCGGGTCGTCCGGAAGTCTGTCTGGGCTCTTACGCCCCTCGATCCGGGCAAGCTTTAATCGCTGTCGATAAAAAAAAAATTTGCCATCCCTAGTTTAATTTGCATGCGGTGCAGCAAAGCCATAGATTTTGGAGAACAATACGCAAGA
The DNA here is from genome assembly GCA_948477245.1 of Thumatha senex. Classification (NCBI taxonomy): domain Eukaryota; kingdom Metazoa; phylum Arthropoda; class Insecta; order Lepidoptera; family Erebidae; genus Thumatha; species Thumatha senex. The sequence goes on along the minus strand of OX419738.1, from coordinate 10,554,830 downwards.
TCGGATCTTTATTCGTTTATTGCATTGTTTGGTTCGATACAGATTTATTTGCGGCAATTATTTAGCCGTCATTTTTGTCAAATGAAATTAATACGATTATTTCTTCATTATGTTTTTTTAAACCGGTAATAGTATATAAAACCATATTATGTCTTATTAAGCTTTTATAAATTGAAATAACGTATACATATATATTTATGAAAGATAACAATATTGCTTCTCAGATTACCTTAAAATTTTTACGCTTTGAAAGTATTTGCTACTTAAGGCAACACCAGTTCTGCTCGGTTTGAGTCTACGTAACTAGACTCTAGCTGAGCAAAACTGTTGTTATGAAAACTACTTAAACATCAGATTTGGATATATATTATTTTTCTATCTGGGAATCGAACTTGCAACCTATAGGGTTCTTCAATCGGAGCGTGAAGAGGCACATCACCGTGCCGGGAATTTGAGAGCCACTGTTGTTAATAGTCCTGCAGATTGTGACAGTGGCTTTCAATTCGCTAAATATCGCCTTTCCGATAGGCGGGTGGCGTCAATTTGGCGAGCTAAATATAAAAAAACAATTAATATTAAATTTAAGTAAGATAAATGTTTAAGTCCATCCATTCATCACTTAGGTCTTTAGAAGTGTATTCCAAACAATCAAACATAATACAAATCCGAAAACCTTTAGATAGAGTAAAGATAGACAGGTCAACCCTCAACTTAAGTTCCGAAGTTACCCCCAACATTTTGTGGTAATCCAAAAGCCCCTCTATTAGTCGCCTGCCAGTTTACGGAGAGCGTATTATGATAATGATGATACCTGTGGACTTTCACAACGTAAACACTATTTATGTCTGTGGCTGAGTTGTGCTGTTCACACACCAACCGTACATATATCAAGAGAATTTCGATTGAAAAAGTTTGATGAATATCATTCATAATGTAATCAGTATTACAATAATAAAATAGACTCTGTCAGTCTATAACGCGTATTATATGTAACTAGGTACTAATTTGATCGGAATGCCATTATTCAAGGCAACATCGCCATTTTGGAAACTATTTGACGCCCGCGGCCTCGCACGCGTGGTGAAGTTTTTCCGTTCCCTTTTCCCACAGGAACTTGTTGTCGGAATAAAAAGTAGCCTATGTGTTATTCTTAAGTGTAAACTATATTATTGTAAAGTTTCATCAAAATCTATTCAGTAGATTTTGCGTGAAAGAGTAACAAACATCCATCTATACTTACAAACTTTCGCGTTTATAATATTAATTGGATATGTGGAAAGAGTTATTTGTTTTAAAATCGTTATCAGATGTAGACTATCTTGGAGACCTACTTTGAACATAATGAAATGTTATCGCATGATATTGTATAAATTTGCATACTTGATTAATATTATGTCCAAACCTTAGACCATCTAAGTCTAATCATATCTACATAAGTCACAAAATAAAATGGTTCACTTTAAACCAATTGCTAACATAATTTAAAACAAAGTTAACAGTGTTGTATAAAATAGGGATAATATAAAATTTATTCTATGGTCGTACAATTAATTTTATGAAGTATACTTTCGCTTAAACTCTTAATTAATTACAGAAATTTAAGGAGGAAGTTTAAATGAGGATAAAAAGACGGAAAATTAAATAAGGATCGCAGTAAAAATGGTTCATAAGTCAATTTGTTAGGTACACGAGAGAGGCCCGACTTATTGATTTTAACCCCGCGTGAGTCATCTGCCGTTGCAATGTGCCCCACCCTCTTGTGCTCCCCACACTGGACCACAAACAGTGTTTGCTCTCTTTGATTGAACTTGAAGAAACTAAAGGGCGACCACTAAGTTTTATTTGTGAAGTAATAACTGTTTTATTCTGAATCTACTTTCTTTTTGCTTATGCGATAACGTTAGTGTGATTTTTTTATTATAGTGTTCATTCAATTTGTGCTCGTTAAAACCTGGTGCCACTGCAATTTTTTGGTGTAAAAATTATATTACGATTGTGTATTTGTGATATATTTTCAATATTATATATCTCATATCTAAAATATTGTGATCTGTATATCATTAATAATGTACAGTAGGAATATAACACTCTGGTTTTTGACTCAAAAACCCAAGCTTTTTTCCATGAACCTAAGAACTATATTTAACGGATCAAACCATTTCAGTTGATAGGGATTTACCTTTACTTAGTTATTGTAATTCAAATAAACATTTCATAACAAATAAAATTATTTAAAAGGAAAAAAGACATTAAGTACAAAAAAAAGAAATTAACATAATTTATTTTTGAAAGTGTATATGGTCTTATTTGAACAATCGCAATTAGGTTTATTTGTGTTTAAAATGGTACATGTGCTGAATTAAACTTTTTTTTTATACCACTGAGGTGGCAGACAAGCATTTGGCCCACCTGATGGAAAGTGGTCACCGTAGCCTATGGATGTTTGCAACACTAGAGGTGCAGCAGTCGCGCTGCCGACAAAATAAAATAATAAAAATAAGACTATACAATACTAAGTTTCTAAATGATGACAGACTATAATCATGTATCTAGTAGAAAAAATGTATAAATATTGTCTAAATACTGGTATTCAACAAAATCTTCAACAAGTAGTAGCAAGATTATCCTTACTATTAACACGCCACACTATTCGTATTACGTATTCTTGATAACTTTTACCTAATTAGTAGTTTCCTTGAGGAGTTCGAAACTCTTTGGTCACAGGTGTGCGGCGTTTGATGTTAAAATGTTTGGAACGTTTACTGCGCCACTGCACGTGCGCCCACTTGGCACTTACGAAACTCGTGTAATGTCTACTGTTATGCGGTACTAACGCCACTTTGCTGTATTTTCATGAGCCCCAGATGCCTTTAAGAGATTGCTATTGCGAAGTCTCCACGTAATAAGTGTCTTATTTGTCCAACTTTGAACGAAAGTACCTTGTCGTTTTAAAGGTGTCGGTAAGTAACTGTGAGAGTATAAGATGATGTAAAGTGTTAAGTGAAAAGCTTTGAAACCCTGATAATGTTGAAATCATGTGTGTTTAGACAGAGAGAGTGAGAGTTTGTTTTATCACAACTATATATACAATCACACATAACACGAACCTCTAATAAGAATTTATCTCAAACAATTTATTTAATTTTATTTTTATTCCTTATTTGAATTATTATTAGTTAATTTAATCGAATTTTCGATAGGTGTGAAATCTATACTTACTAATATAAAGCTGAAGAGTTTGTTTGTTTGTTGGGTTTAACGCGCTAATCTCAGGAACTATTGGTCGGAATAGAAAAAATGTTTTTGTATTGTGTACCCAGGAGAGCAGAGCAGTAATCATAAATGTCAACAAATTGAGCAAATTTTCATACAATTTTGTAAAAGTAATAAGCGAAGTGATTAAACGGGTGCGACGTGGGATCAAAGTGTGTCACGGGCGAAGCCGAGGTCAGCTAATATTATTGACTTTAAAATGACATTGACGTTGTTACTAAATAAATATGTTAATGCTTACCAAAAACACTTAAGTCCGGGTACTGATCTGGATATAGACATAGACATACTGTCACGCCTTTATCCCCAAAGGGGTAGACAGAGGCATATTATACGCCCACATTTCACCGTATGCACTTTTGTCCCACGTAACAGGTGTCGAGCCCGTTGCCGTGTTGAAAATGGACAGGCGTAGGCTGTAGCGACTTGCTGTTACATTGCATGCTGTTACTGATCTGGATACAACAACAATTAATAACTTCCACACCCAACTACATCTGATACCTAAGAAATCTAATTGCGAACCAACTTACGTCATAAATCGCAACCGCGTTCAGCGTGTTATTCGTTACGTTGTCATCTATTGTGGTACAAAATTTAACACCTTACGGCTACTGTTGGGAAGGTATTGTCGCAAATGATTCATTGGCGCTATTATTGTCGCCGATATGGTTGAATTAATATCCCGTGTAGATTGTAGGGTTTCGGCTTGCAATATCACTCGTTTAAATGCCACGGATGGTTGGGAAATTAATTTTATGACGTTATTTATTTAAGCTGGTTATTAAAGTGTAAAATATTTACTAAACGTTGGACATTTTACTAATAGGTACGTACCTACATATTTGTAATAGAATCGTCCCTTTTATTTTGTGTGAATAATATAATAAGCCATATATAAGCCGGAGCAACGATAACAATGGCCCCTGTTATCATTCATTTGAACCATACATTATGTCTGTCCAGAAGAGTTTATCTATCAATCAATTAAATTATTCTATTGCAGTCCATTTATATGCCCTTTGATCCTCTCATTTATTTACCTTGCTGTACCTTGCGGAATAGCTTACCACCATTTTATCATTATTATTTAATACTCACAACTATCCCCGTAAAAATAATATATTAAGCTCAACAGTTTGTTTGTTTCATTGAACGCGCTACTCTAAGGGTCGTATTATAGAACCTTACTCAAGCCTCAAGTATTACTTAGAACTAGTTTTAAGCTGAGCTTTTATTATAGAACCTTACTCGATTCGTGAAACGTCAATCTAGAATCACCTGGGAGCTGTCACAGTGAAATGACGTTTGATTCATATTATAGAACGGTGCTCAAGTGTCATTTCAGTAATCCTTTATTTTTAAACCATATTCAGCTCAGATTCGCTACTTGATTCGAGATTTGCGAGCAGTTTTCGTAAGTTTAGTCGAAACCACGCTCAAGCAGAGATTTTAGTTAACAAAAATAAAAGATGGCCTCCTTTATCTTTCTAAAATTGATATTTTTGAAGATAAATAGACTATTACTTACTTATCATTCACGTGTTTATCCCCGAAAGGGTGGCAGAGCCATATTTACGCCCCTATTTCAGTGCCAGCACATTCTACCAAACAGCAGACCCGTACCAATCAATAACAATTACTTTACAAAGATATTAATTCAGTATTATATTAATACCGAAGACAGTGTGATCTTGTATTGTGTGGCAGTGTGGATCGTATTGCTTCATTCTTTTATTTCAACTACCACACTTTTAATAGAAATGTGATAATAAAATAATACCTATGATAATAATGAGATATGTGGATATTAAAAAATAATGTCATTATTATGGTTGTGTTGTAGAGTCAATGTCGCTTACGAGTAGTGTAGCTATGTACCATAAAACACATAAAATTAAACACAAGATAATACCTTAAATGATGGAACATTTGTTAAACCAATACCAGCGTGGACATCCTTTTTATGCCACGGCATCCTTTCAGGATAGTACTGTAGCTTGTGCTGTACTGCACTATTGTGCCTATTATATTAATATCCCTATTGACTTCCAATACACTTTACCCCCTAAGAGAGTACTCCATATAATAAGAACATGATCATTCAATATGTAGGAGGAATAGGAATAGATAAAGGAGAGATTTGGATAAATTTTCAAAGCGATTTGTAGATGCTGACTTTCATATAACATGACTTGGTTTAGGATGGGGTTTGACCCGTAACCTATGTCTAACCAGGGCAATGTTCTATGCCACTGAGGTATCATAACCATACCAAAATAAGTTGAAATTATTTACTATATTTTCATTGTCACTCGTTCAAGCCCCATCTTGAACCGAGTTATCTTTATCACTGTAATAACATTTATTTGAATGAGAGGTGTGTACACTACAACTTATAACAACCATCATCAATAGATAAAATATTTATTTTAATGATTTTTTATACTATATTAATTAAATATTCATATTAAACAATACAATTATATTTTATTTTATTTTATTTAAATAAAGAACCTAAAAATAATTCATCATTATTATTTCTTAAGATAATGATTTGATGACAGAGGTACTTTCTTGTGGTGAATATTGTGCACGACAGGCTCGGCAAGTTTTTGGACGCTTGTGTCACAGTCGACTATCTCATTAATAACAAAAGGACAAGAGTTTCAACTTCTGTTCTCTGAGATACTATTATTTCCACAGTATCTGTTTCAGCTTATAATATCACTGTAACAAAAAAAAATCTTCAGGTATCTTACTGGCTCGGTGGTGTAGGTGATAGTGTATGTGACTGCTACTCATGTAAGGGTCCCAGATTGGAATAAATATTTGTGAGATCCCCAAATGTTTGTTTAGAAGTTTGGGTGTTTGCTCTATAACAATGTATATATTTAGATATACATAAGTATGTTTATCAGGTGAGTAGTTCCCATAACCCAAGCTTAAAGGGTTAGATGGCGCTGTGTGAAAAGTGTTCTACAATGTTTATTTATAAACTCATTACCTACATACAACTTCGATTCACGGTGTTAAAGCTTCTGTTCTACATGTAACTTTAAGCTCTATCTTTCTATCCTCTCAAGGTTGTTTATGACAGAGCCCCGAACCCTATGCAACCAATGTTACAAAGTGTACAAAACTCTATAATATTTTCAACAAATAATAGGTAATTACCCGGTATGTGTCAATAGTCTCTGGTATTTAAATTCAGTGCATATGTTACATTAGATATCTGGATCCATATCGGCATCAGGATAAAGACCTCCACAGACAGTGGCTATATGGTACTGCCTTTCACACGTAAGTTCATCACGCTGTCTTGCTGCTCTGCTGATCTGAAACTGCTCTCCGGATGCCTAGAACAAAAATAGAATGAATCTTATTAAACAGTTATCATGAATTACTAGATGGTGTATATCTGCACAAATATATAAGACCATAAACATCCAACACTTACTGTTTCGATAGTTTTTGTAGTAAATATACTTTTCTGAAATATTGGCCCAAGACGTTGTATGGCATCGTTTTGTATTTTGTATACCTAATATTCTTGAAAGATTTCAATATTTCTAGTAATAGATTCCTTTGGACGATCGTAAAATACTTCTTTTTTCAGATATGTACAGAATTAGAAGAATTTCAATTAATTTACAATGTAAACATAACACTGGCACCATAATATCAAATGTCCGTCAAGCAAAGTTTATTAAACTCGCGATCCATTTAACGCAGAGAAAAGGTTCATTTTACGAGTCCGAGACTTCCTCTACAGCAGTTTTTTGTTTAGTATTTTGAAGTAAGGATACTTTAAAGCAATCACAGAGGTTATTAAACCATTTCAATGAATAAAGTAAAACAAAAATAAGCTTTTGAAACATAAATATCAAAAAGTAAGCTGCGTGGAATGAAAACAAAATATGTAAGGAATAAAAATGTAATAGAAAACAGACTGTTTTTAGGCTTGCAACATTCCAATGCGTATTCTGGCGATTGGAGATTTGGATATTTACTCAAGGTTACTTTTCGCAGATCTGAGCATGGGGATAGTTCTATAATAAACCACATGCTTATGTCTAGATTTAGCACTCAAGTGTCAATCTGCTAAATTCCGTTTATGTGTGACTTGAGTTAGTTTCTGTAATACGACCCTAAGGAACTATTAGGATGTTATTATTATTAGGATTCGAATTGAATAATTCTTTTTGTTTTGGATTTATCGAGAAAAGCTAATATAGGCTAAATATTACCACGCTGCCATCCTGTAGAGTAAAAAGGCCAAAATATCAGGCAATTATTATTTCTTTATGTATTGTGAAATTTATAGGTAAGGTAATCTCATAATAATAGAACCGCCGTTGCAATCCTCATCATAAATTATTTCATTTTCCGGCCGTTTTTCGCAATCGGTTTCTGTATTGGCAGTTGCCTCTTTACAATACCAAAATCCACTTTAATAAAATGTAAAACAATTGGTTGCGTATAAGAATATTCTCACCGCGCGCTTACGTATTACGATATTAGGGGAAAACTCATATGTCATATTATTCCACAGAAATCAAGTTCAATCTTAGACCATCTAACTAATGGTCTAAGAGTTCAATGGCTTGATGGAGAAAGCATAAAAGACCAACTTACTTTCGCATTTACAATATTAGCTTGTATAGACAGTAAAATATTTACAATAATAAGAATGAGTGAGGTATCCAAATTAACATAAACTCCTCGATGGGTTTATTTCATCCTGCAACAAATTCTCTTTGAGAGGAAAGCTAATTTTCCTCGGAATGACTTTAAAATTATGCAACTGAATATAATTAAGTACCTTGCAAACTATCTAATGCGGTTTTGCGCTTAATTAAAACTTTTTCATAAGTTAAAAGGGATGGCGTTCTGTAGCAACTGTTGTTTTCTCTTAGTCATAAGTAGAATTATGAAAGTCTTCCCTTTATATTGCAATCTTTTATTATTATAAAATGTATACTTCTTGTCATAAAGCTGAAGAGATTAATTTGGTTGAACGCTCTAATATTATAAACTACTGTTTCGAATTGAAAAAATATTTTTGTGTTGGATAGCCCATTTATCGAGTAAGGCTATAAGCTATACATCGTCACGGTACTGTGCCAGCATTAATCATAAATGCTAGGAATCCGGCAAAATTACATATATTATTGGCAATTTATTAGGTAATATTCTATGGTAATGCGGGGTACGGACTAAGCCCCTTGTCTCAACTAGTATGAACATGACATTACAGGCTGTAGAAACAAATATGTATATGAAGCGCTCATAGCCCCTCTAATTCAGTGTTCAGCAACTTTTCCTATGGCAGGTCCTCAGATGGGTGTCCACTTTGTGGCATTTTCATTTGCGAGCAATTCCGTGCTTCTGAATGCACATTAAACCTTTGGGCCAGTTCACCAGTAACATGACATCGTTAAACCAACCAAAACTATCTGACAAAACTGGCACGGAGTTCAATATTTTGGCATTGTTGGGAGCAACTACTGTTTGACCTCCCATCCCCGTAAGGCGCCTGTGCCAAAGCCTCGTCCGTTGGTCAACATGCGTACCATGTGCAGATGAGGTTATTTGGGCCCCGTAGATCTGGGTAGATCCTCAGTACTCCCTTCTATCAATCTGGGTGACTTTCTTACCTATCCTTCAATCAATCAAATCTGCCTATCGTAGTCTACTGCTGGACATAAGCATCAGCTAATTAATTCTCTTATTCCTGTACAGTAAACCATGAAAGTCGCTTATCATAGCAGAACATTATCTACACATCTACAATCTAAATAATGGATTCAGTATATGATATCTGTACTAAAAGACATGCATATTGATTGTATTAATCTACTTTTGAAGCTGGCATGCTGAGTCCAGATGGGTTCATACAGTTCATATGCTTAAATTCTTTATAATTTAACTAGATAACCCCCACAGCTTCGCCCGTGGAATATTTCGACCTCCCGTCGCACCTATTTTGTCCCGGCGCTTATAAATTCTACAGTGATGCATAAAAATATGCCCGATTTGTCGACATTTATCACTACTGCTCTGCTCCCCAGTGTAGTAGCGTAATGATATGTAGCCTATAGCCTTCCTCGATAAATGGGCTATCTAACACAAAAAGATATTTTCAAATCCGACCAGTAGTTCCTGAGATTAGTGCGTTCAACCAAACAAACAAACTCTTCAGCTTTATAATATTAGAATAGATACTCCTACGAGTATTCAACTGATTTACTTTAAGATTGCAGGCTAGTGTCGGATTATGTGCAGTACTTAGTCTGAGGGAAAGAGAGATCTAATGTAACGGCTGACTTTCTAGGCAGTATCCCAGTGGCAACTTTTCCTTGCAAATTACACATTTACCGTGAATACTTAATTAAACTTCTTTTAATTTTCTGCAGCTCCTTGTTTATTTATAGCACGTTTACATTTTCACATATTGGTCGTTCGTTTGAATAAGATTGTTAGTATAAACGATATTAAATATAGAAAGGAGAAAAACAATCCCCATATACACCTAGGTCTATAAACAGCTGGAAAATGGTCAGAAATGAGGACATTTATTAATATTTTGTTAATTAAACTTATTAAATTCACCATTGCCGATAATTAAAGTGTATCGCCAAATGGTCAAGTCAGTTAAACTGTTTATCGTTTCTGTTATTTTTATGTTTAACTGTATTTTGTATATGTAACGTCAAGCCTCTTTTCCCCAAAGCGGTAAGCAGAGGCATTTTTTTTTCGCTTACCTATGCAACCCTTATCGAATCTGCAGAAAGCAAAAGAAGTATGCATGGATCATGAAGCAGATGTCTCCCCTTAGCTACAGCGTGAATATAGTTACTTAGTTACTTATTTATTCTTTGTAAAACACACACACACACACACACACACACACACAAGTTGTATTTTATCCAAAGCTTTTGACCGTCCTTGATGATAATAAAATGTTGACGTCTACCAGAAGGCCAATTCTCCTGGTCCCTGGAACAAACATTCTGGACCAGAATCCCAATCGACCGGATCCAGGAGAGAAGACATTACTTGTATTATTTTTTTAACCCAAAGTGATAAAATAAAAAGCGCTTAAAAATTTACTTACCGATTTTTATACTATGTCAGTAAAATAGGCCGACTTGAGACTGGACTGGGAGTGACCGAGATAACATTTTCAAAAAAATGACTCTGTTCTTTCCAAGACTTCAGTTATGACACATTATACGGAGACTCTAACATATTACAGGAACAATAACTACAATTTTAATATGAAACTACCAAACTTTTGTTTACAGCAGGGGATTTCTTCTCCCGATCCCGTACGAATTACAAATAAATATATTTTATACAGTAACGTAATATTTTAAGCGTTCGGGCTTAATGTTAATAGTGTGTGCATTGTGATGTAAAATCAAGTTAATTAGCTTCACATATTGGATTTATAAATATAGCAGGGCTTATATATATTACAAGCTTTCTATTAACTTGTATGTAATGTACCCATAATGGCGGACTAATTACTTTTAATGTACTGCTACAATACGGATATTAAACGAAAAGACTTACTCAAAATAACTCGTAAAATAAAGTGACGTCATTCTAAATTCAATATGGCGAACTACTGAAGATGTTTTCCTATAAAATGGGTATCAATTAATTAAAAGCTTCTATAAATATTTTTTTTAAATTTAGAATATCTAATTTCATTTTATTTTAATAGGATAAAAGTTCTTCAAGGTGATATGTACACGATACAGTGTACGTGATTGAACAGAACAAGAACTTTATTAGATTTTTTGAAGTTATTAAATCTATAAAATTTATTATTATAATGTTTTTAAACTCACACGACTTATACTATGTATTTTTTGTTATTCGGGTCTTTGTCGCATAATATTTTTAACTTTTTCTCACCTCTCGACGTTTCGTCTCGACGTTTGCAATAGCCGTAGTCACGAGTAGACTGACCGTCTACTCGTGACCACGGCTATTGCAATATAGCTGAAACGTCGAGAGGTGAGAAAAAGTTAAAAATATTACACGAAAAAGACCCGAATAACATAAAAGAAAAAAAAAAATTATATCTGACCAACCCGTCAGGGAGGGATACAGTGTGAAGATAGTTTTAGTTTTAAATCTATTATTTAGATATTAACAATTTGAAATGAGTTTGTTTCAAATATGTAACAATAGTTTTGTTGAACACAGGTGTTTATCTACTAATTAAAAACTTTTAGATGTTTTATGAAACAAGCGCTTTGTGACCTTTTTACAAGGACCATCTTGCATATGTACAAAGTGTATAAGCTGTCAGGAATATTTTTAATCTATTTTGCAAAACAGGGCTCTGGCCGCGGGCTACTTGAAATTCATAAAAATATTCGAGAGCAAATTGCAATTTACTCAGGGGATTTGATACAAGGATGTCTCCAGAAAATCATACATCCGAACTCAACAGCCGGACGAAAAAGGGCACCAGTTTAACATATAAACAACAGTACATATGAAACTAAAATGAGAATGGATGAACATAATATGAATTTGCTCGGACTTTGTGATTGACGAACGAAACCTTTTGAGTACCTAATAATATTTCCAAGTTTCTGAGCAAGGAACCTTCTTTCCGTTTTTCCGACGTTCTGAATATTTTCTAAGTGACATTTATATGTGGCCTCCATATTGTTTTGCTGTAAGTTTTGTTTACCTCGAATATACCATACATTTTTTCGTATGTAATATTTTTGGTCTCGTAAATATTTTCTTATTAATTTTTTTCTTAGATATAAATTAAAGCTGACGCAGATGAGGGATTAAAAGGTTTTCAATATAAGGTCGTTACAGTGAGACTTTTCTACTCTTTTGTTGTTTCACTTTCGTTCCTCCAACTTCTAAATACATACATACATTTTGTCATTATACTTTATCCCTGTAGCTTAAGAGGCATACTATTGTCCACATTTAACCGTAAACATTTTGTCCCACGTAACAGGTGGTGAGCTCATTGCCATGTTAGAATGTCCTTTACTTTTCTCCGCATTATTAGGTAAATCATCTGAATATTTTTTCCATCCCGGGAATGGGACTACAACTCATAATGTCATCACATCTCTCTACTGCTACATCACACGGTAATTTTATGAAAGTGGTATTTTGATTTAAAATATATAGATAGATACATACATACATACATACATATTGTCACGCGTTTATCCCCGAAGGGGTAGGCAGAGGCATACTATACGCCCAGATTCCACCGTATGCATTTTTGTCCCACGTTACAGGAGGTGAGCTCATTGCCGGGTTGAAATGGACAGGCGCAGGCTGTGGCGACCTGCTGTTAAAATTTTTCAAGCCACCCATAAGGCCTTCAACCAGGCTTAACGACTGCCATTTTACTGGCAACCGTATAGATAAATAAATAAAAAAAAAGACGTGTGGCACTTGGAGACTGCCGCGGTAAAGCTATTGCATAGCATACCTTTGTTTTTCTTTGATATTAATTCAAGTGTCTAAAAAAACAAAAAACACCCTCACCCCCACCCCCACCCTCACCCCTCACTCTCACCCCTCACTCTCACTCTCAATCTCACCCTCGCCCCACCCTCACTCTCACCGTCATCCTCACACTCACACTCACTATCATCATATCTCGATCCGTGCGAGCTTCGTACAATCGTACCATATAACATATGTACATACACGTTAAGCCAACGCTCGGCCGTGCTCGGTGATCTTCGTGTGATCTCTTAGGTTTTTTGTGTTACGGAATTTCTTGATTAGAGCCCGCTCAAAGCCCGCGATAAAACGCTCGGCCGTGCTCGGTGAACTTCGTGTGACCTCGGGTTTTAGGTTTTTGTGGTACGGAATTTCTTGATTAAAGCCCGCTCAAAGCCCGCGATAAAAACTATGCAATAGCTTAAAAACCCCAAATGCAATAAATAAGCACTAAAAAAAGAAAAACTTATATTTGAGCACTTTGCAATATTGGAATTTTAAACTTTATGATTTTATTCTTATCACCACACCACATAACCACGTTGGATACTAAAATATAGCTCTAAGTTGCTAATTATACCACAGTAACGATTTTCGATTTAGGCGAAATGGGGCAAAGAGCAATTATTAATTTTATCAAGTAGTTTATCAAAAACAATACATCTGTGCTAATTCTGTTGTTGAGACCACTAAAATAAAATTTCTCTAATATTTTGTTATTTTTATTAATAGATTGCCATATGCTATTCTGTTAATAAATGGAACTAAACTTAGTGATGTCATAAACAGCACATAATTTTTATCTGATATAGCTAAAATTCATTTTATGTAATAAAATTCAACAAAACATTTATTTGCATGCTGACTAACTTAGTTATTGAACTGTCTACGTACATTTTGCACGTTACAACGTTATACACGTTTTCACGTTTCAAACGGTGATTGCAAAAAAAAAAAGATTTTTTTTAGATCTCACCAAATTTATATGTAATAGATGTCACTTTTCGATTTAAATACACATTACAAGCAAATAACACGCCATCATCATATAATTCACAAGCTGTGTATATCTCTGAAGCCATAAAAGCGGACTGCATTGAGCTCTTAAGCACCCCTACATACAGTATACAGACACATAAAGAGAAGAGACTCGCTAATATTTGCCTATTATGATTATTTTCACGTTCTGTGCAAACCTCAATTAGCGAACCGTTTTCTACCTCTGTTTTAGTACTGATAAATGCTGAGTTGAAATATTAGTATTCGTGCTGAAAATGTATCTGCAGTTTTAGCTGTAATTATTTTTTCTATGAAAGTTTATATTTTAAAATGAAAAGCACGTAGAGGTTTGCACTTTGAGGGTCTTTAGGGTGAAATTGCGAACTTAATATAAAACATAATTTATTACTCAAAATTTATATTTCATAGACATAAACTCGAATGCCTGCAATTTTCATCTATTGTATAGAAATTGTATTCTGTATTACGATTTCATAATATCAATTCGCATATAAATGAATTATTTTTAATATTTTTTTTTTGTATTTAAACTATGTGCTGTATTAGCGCATCATATAAATTACAATCTAGCCATAAGACTAATAAGTAATTACACTTTATCCTAAACTGCTAATGTAGAGTAAAATTATAAGAATGTGTCCGTTAATACGTTTCTTAATGTCTCTATTAAGGGGAAGTCACTTTGTTCATGTGTTCTTTAAATGTTGCATTTATTACACTATGTTACACTGACACTTCACTAAACGAATTCAAATTTAATTATTATTGACCTCAAGAAAGATATTTAGCTAACATCGCAATAGCTAATATTGAAAAGTGAAAACTTGTTGAAATATATTGATGCAAAGTGTTACGTATTATGATTATAATAATGATAATAACACTTTGCATCCGGCGGATCCCGAACGCACGCACACGGTCCGATAGAGGCTTTATTCCGCGTACGCTTAGAGTGTGGAATGAACTCCCTGCCTGGGTTTTACCGAACGTCTATAGTATGGGGTTCTTCAAAAGGGGTCTTAGAAGGCTTATACAGGGTCGGCAGCGCGAGTGCTGCACCTCTGGTGTTGCAAACGTCCATAGGCTACAGTGACCACTTTCCATCAGGAGGGCCGTACGCTTGTCTGATGACCTTCAGATCATGTTAACCACGGTCATAGATAAGATAAATGTTAAATGTTATGATTTCTTTTTGATTTTGATCATTTAATGATTGATTTATTTTTAAATGCTTCTTTGCGATATTAGCTTCATTACTTTTCATTTATTTTACAGAGTCGAGAAAGTTTATCTTCAGACGGTGAAGGTGCAAGGGGTGACTGTTCTTCGGTAGATTCCTCAGGGTCGGGATCAGAAGAACAACCACCTTGCGATATTGGCCTTCTGGAAAGGTTGATTAGAACGCATCCTGTATGGTTTTTGCCTGGCATTCAAAGAGCCGGCGCGTTTCATCTTCTCCAAGGAAAGGAAGAAGGGGTGAGCAGTGTTTTATTTATCTAGTTTACTACAAATGTTATGTTTGTTTATCAGGCTCGCCTATATCCCCGAAAGAGTGGCATAGGCATATTTTACACCCACATTGTGCATTTTTGTCCCACGTAAGGTGGTAAGCCTATTGCCTATCGCTTACAGAACTACGAATGCAGACCTGTGTTTATTTAGCAATACTAGCGTACTTCAATCTTTACAAACATATATATAAATATATGTAAACACAACAAAATATACTTGCTTCTATAACCAGCTTTTTTTTGAAAGTGACATAAATGGATTATAAGCTACACACATGCTTAGAAAACAGCCTAATCACTTTACCTTTGTAACATTAAACGAAAAAGTGGTGTACTGGAAGGAGATGCTTTTATTCCATTTCTTTTCATTCAAACCATTCCAATAACTGTTGACCTGTTTGTAGTAGAAAATGTATTAAAATAAAATGTTTCAAGAAAAAATAAACGTCTAAGAAATTGCTTTTGAAACTCGATTACATTGCAAAAATTAAGTTTACAAGTTTCCAGTTCTTAGATAATATCTTCTCTTTTCTCCGAAATTTTTATTTTTCGAGATATTTTTTATTTGACTCGTTAAAAGTTACGTAAAAATGTTATTTATTATTTATCTATGCATAATTTTTTTTATATTGATTTGTTATAAATAATGTCTTAGCTTGAAAGGCACAATTTAAAGATAATGAGGTTTCTATTTTCGGAGTAGCATCACTACATAATATAAAACAAATTCGATTTCGTCTGTCTGTCCCTATGTATGCTTAGATGTTTAAAACTACGCAACAGATTTTAATGTTGTCTTTTAATAGATAGAGTGATTCAAGAGAAAGGTTTTAATATATAATCTATTACATTGTTATATACATAGGCTAAAATATAACCATATTAGTAGGTGGTGTCGAAAAAAAAACGAAACTGTCTAAGGCTTAGACAGCGTTTTCGTTTTTTAAGCCCTTTAAGAAATAATAATATAAGACATCAACTCGATAACATGTCATTAAGTAAGTTAACGTATAATACAAACTCTATGTAATGACTCGGATGGGTGACCACTTTGTGGCATTTACATTTGCGAGCGTTTCCGTGCTTCGGAAGGCACGTTAAGCCGTTGGTCCCGGTTGCCAGTAAAATGGCAGTCGTTAAGCCTAGTTGAAGGCCTTATGGGCGGCTTGAAAATTTCAACAGCAGGTAGCCACTGGATAGACTCTGTGAGGTCTTCGTGGTGCATAACTTATTTATGCATCCTATGTTGCATGTAAATTGGAAATAAATTAAAAAAAAGATACTACAAAATAATGTATGATAGACTTGTGTACCTTCAATAGGTCTACAGAAACGTCCGCAATGGCATATTTCTACCTCAAAAGGATAACATACTAAATCCAATTTAATAATAAATACATTAAGGCGTAGGCAGGGGCATATTATACGCCCACATTTCACCGTGTGAATTTTTTTGTCCCACGTAACATGTGGTGAGCCTATTACCGTGTTGAAATGGACAGGCGCAGGCTGTGGCGACCTGCTGTTAAAATTTTTCAAGTCGCCCATAATGCCTTCAACCAGCCTTAACGACTGCCATTTTACTGGCAACCGGGACCAACGGCTTAACGTGCCTTCTGAAGCATGGAAACGCTAGTAAAAGTGGTCACCCATCCAAAGACCACCTATAGCGAATGTTGCTTAACGTAGTGATCGTTTCAGAACACTAAGTTAGAGGGTGGCCCCTAAGCGCTTCTATTGAAAATTCGCTTGTATCCAATGTAAAAACTTTAAAAAATGGTCGATTATAAAGCCGTAAATGGAAAGCTACAAAATGTACGTAAATGGGAATTTACAAGTATTAGAAATTTATCAAATATTTCATGAAAAATATTTTTACTTTTACACTACACAAATTAAATAATTATCTTTGGAACTTTATAGCAAAATTTCGATACTATGCTATATAACATAGATATCTTTTAGTTAAGATAGCGTCTGGATATTTCAACACGGCAATCGGCTCACCACCTATTACGGAGACAGGAATGCACGCGGTGAAATGTGAGCGTATAATATGCCTATGCCACCCCACCACACCATTAAGGCGTGATTGATATATCATAATATATATTTATCTAACCTAATTTAGACATAATGGGAACACACTGTAACTCTAGTTACTAGTATTCTTAAAAAAATATACGTGTTAAAAGACTTTTTGAAATGACTTAGTTATTATTTATCATTCACACCTATATCCACGAAAGGCTGGCAGAGACATACTATATGTCCATATTTCACCGTATTTCTGTCCTACGTAACAGGTGGTGAACCCATTCCAGTGTCGTTTGGAATGAATACATTATCTAAATCTGTTCTATTTTCATTTCCAGAACTTTGTGGTACGACAATCGAGTCAACCAGACACCATGGCCATAAGTGTGCGTTTGCCAGCTGACAAGGGTCCGTACATCGAACATTATCTCATACAAGCATCTGGTGGACGTATCGGCTTGGAGACGTCTCACAATCGGTTCGATAATATACCAGAGTTAATCGCACATTACTCGCAATGCTGGTGAGTTTCAGTATTTATTTATAAAAAAAAAAATTGTATTTTTATTAAAGTGAAAAAAGACAACATGGTTCGAGACGGGGATTGAACCCGTGACCTAACCAGGGCAATGTTCTAGCCACTGAAATACCCGAACCGTACCGTACCAAGTTCAAATTATTCACTATATTTTAATCGTCATTTAAGAGACCAGAGCCATCTATCGAGCTACCTAACAACTCTGATACCAATGAACAGTGTTACAACCATTTTGAAACATTGATGCGATGGACTCTACTCAATTAAAATTAGCATAATAATTGCGTTATAAAATTATCCAAAAATTAGAATGTCTCATTTTGCATAGACCATTTTAACGGCGCATACAAAATGTCATAAACTAGAACTAAATATAAATTTAATATTTTGAACGTGACCGCCGATTCGGACGCGGCCCACCTGGAAGAACCAATATCTTTTTCCATAACAAGCTATCCTTAAATTACATATGCCACTGCAGACATTTTTGTAACCTATAAAAAAAAACACTCTACATTGTTTTATTGTCTCAGGGCTTTTATACGTTTTCTATGAAGGGCCTCAGTTGCCTTCATTTCTTTTTCAACTATTAATTATCCTCGTATTTCGTCAATAAGCTACGTAGAAAACCTTTCAATCAGGTGGGCTGTGTGCTTGTTTGCCACCTTAGTGGTTTAAAAAGGACTCTACAGTATGATTTAATCACGACTTTAAGGGCCGTATTTTAGAACGTTCCTCAATACTCAAGAAACGCTTAAGGCTAGTTTTCGCCTTAAAATACTACTCTCAAGTGTTTCTTGAATATTGAGGAACGTTCTAAAATACGGCCCTAACATCCTAGGTTTTGGTTTGATATCCGGATGGAACTAATATTGCATGATCCTCAAATGTTTGTTTCAGGGATTGGGTGTTTACCATGTATAATATGTATGTATTTAGAAATTATAAGTATGTTTATCAGTTGTTTATATCCCATGGCATAAGCTTATATTAGCTTCATTGAGGCTAGATGGCGTTATTCGAGAATGTTCCAAATTTTATTTACGTACAATATTTTCGTTTTTTTTTCAGTGACGAGCTTCCAGTGCAACTTCAACTTCCTCGACCACTCCGAGAAGCCAAAAGTCGACATGAACTCAGTTCGTTAGCCATGTTAGGCCAAGAATTCTGGGGATATTCAATGGCAAATCCAAAGAACAACCCTAACAATATTCTTTCTCCGAGTCAAGTGTCAAATGGCGTCGTACCAATGGCTATTACGCCCTCTGACACAGGATCTAGTCTTAGCAGTTTTAATACAAGTAAGTTTATTATTGATTGTATAACATAGCAAATAATGTTGCTCTCTTCGTCTTACTCGCAGGTTTACGTAAAACTGTAGGCGAAAATCGTAATCGTATGAGAAATGGGTGACGCCGTCTGACACGCTTGGTTGTATGATTTTTTTAAATTGAAAATTTCTTTTATCGCGGTATGCATATTTTTGATGAGATAAAATATCTGGACTCGCGGCACCGTTATCGAGACGCTATAAAAAGTTTTGAAGTATAAGAATTATGAAATCGAACTCTATTATCAATCTTCGATAGCTCAGTTAGTAGAGCGGTGGACTATAGATGGTTATAAATTGGAATCCACAGGTCGCTGGTTCAAATCCGGCTCGAAGTAATTTTTTTTTCTTAGTGTAATTGGGTTGCAAAATAGTTTTTTTTTCAACATCATCATTAACATCAATCCCGGTCAATTTTAATTGATAAATAAATTCTTAGTAAATTTATGCCGGCACTCCCGGAGTACAACCCGTAATTTTATTTTATTTTATTTCTTTGTAAATGTAGAATAAGGCGCTCGCGAGTGACATAGATTCCTTGCTCTGTGGTCGTAGTATCTTTCCACACGACACGACACTGGTCATGATCATTCAGGACCACTATCATACCTTCAACTTGACGGCCCGAAATGATAGAACGGCAATTACCATAGAAATCGTAAAAACTGTTTTTACGATTACTGTTGTAATGAGGATCAGTCACATAACGGGAGAACCCAATTTTGACTATTTCATTGCATGCGTTATGATTTTCTAAGAACACTACTTTTTGATTTTTTGAATCCATAAATGACAAAGTTATTAAATATTTTATAAAACCTTATTAATAAACGCGCGCCTCCCGGCTGTGGAAACTGATGACGTCATTCGACACCGTCCGCGCGGGATCGCATTCGTGCAGTACGCATATTCGTGGTTAGTGTAGTGAAATCTGCTTTTTGAAGTTTTGTGCATTGTCGGGTTACTGTTTCTGTGTTCTGTAATAATGAGCAATACCTGGAAAAATAGATTTAAAAAAGGACAGTCAGATAATCTACGTAAAGTGGATTCTTTCATTGTTGATAGGTATTGATTATCGTAGGTAAAATGCGGTTGTCTCCCGGACTACTTATATCCCTACTTTGATGGTTGTTAATTGTTATTAACCCACACGTTTATTTTAGGGCTGAGACAATATGACAAAAAAGGATTAAGTTTCAAGGCTTTCTTTTATCTATCAATAAAATAGATAAAATTTCATAATACGAATATTCTTTCATTGTTGATAGGTATTAATTATCGTAGGTAAAATGCGGTTGTCTCCCGGACTACTTATGTCCCTACTTTGATGATTGTTAATTGTTATTAACCCACACGTTTATTTTAGGGCTGAGACAATATGACAAAAAAGGATTAAGTTTCAAGGCTTTCTTTTATCTATCAATAAAATAGATAAAATTTCATAATACGAGGATAAGTATAAAACTTACGCCAACATGATCTTCGCAACAGAAATGAGTACCTACTTTTGCTTGATAAATGATCTCTCTTCATAACATTACAGTAATTTTATCTAGCTGTTAGGTCCGTTGGAACACGAAAGAGTAGTTTATCTGGCGTACTCTAGACGATTTATCCAAAGGACGCGCTATCTTACCGTTTGCACCTATACCTACCCCGCTTGCCATTTGCCAAGTATCCTTTAACTAGGCCGCTGTTCCGCGGACTCAGTCTATCGTTCACGTTTGGAGGGTAATTTATAAAGAAAAAATAACGAAATGTACTGTAAAATGGTGTAAAAGTTATAGCGGTCGAATAACTAATGGTTCTTTTCACTCGTAAGTAAAATTTTATTTCGTTTACAAAACAAATTTTACCATAAACCATAATTTATTGAAACATACCAACAACTTACATACATACATACATACATACATATCGTCACGCCAGGCGCGTGCGCTTCATACATGCAAATAAGCACTGCATACCCTAGCCCAATCTATATAATCTTAATCTATTATTTAAAAACAACAAGTTGTATAATAATAAATACGCAATAGAATTATAAGATGTGTGTATTGTGCCCCTGCCATCTATGAGTCCTTCAGCGAACTTAACAAACAACTAGTACATATACGTCACGCGGCGAGCCCAACGCCACCGTGCCGCGCGCCGGCTGTAAGCAGAATGTAATCTTGCCTACTCAGGAGTCGTATGAATACAGTAGATACTTTATGTGTGAGTAAATTGTACGATTGTGTGAGAAATTATTACACATGATTTAAGCAGTGCTTCTTTGACAAAGCGAATGATTTAAGTAACTATCAAAAACATAATAATTGGTGGATGTGTTAAGCCTATATTAATTTCGTTTCACATATCTTTCGAGTGATTTTGAGCGCATCTAATTAATTTGTTAACTTACTAGAATTACTGTGAAATATTTAAAATTATAGCTGTGAGATCTGTGTTGGTGATGTGTGTTTAATAAATAAATCGAAAACTAATGTTTGATAAAAAAAAATGTTAAAGGACGTTAGTTTACGAATTAGATCTAAAGGGTCATACCACTAGGTACGTTCTTTTTTTATCAATGATTAAGATAATTACGTAAATCTGGCTGGCAAGCTGCGTACACAATTAATTATTTTAAAAATTATATTAAACAAGATCAAAATAAAGTTTGGACCTTTAACGGATATTCAGATTTAAATAATTTTCAAGTATGTAAGTAATGTTTTTTATTTATTTTTGCTTATTTCGCAAATAACGCGTTACTAGGATGGCCGACGTTACGCCAAGTTAGAAGCCAAGGATTGAATAATTTCAATAGCACGTCGCCACAACCTTCGCCTGTCCATTTCAACACGGCAATAGATTCACCACCTGTTACGTGTATATGTATAAGCCTCTACCACACCTTCAGAGATAACTCATTAATGATAAGTATAAATAGATAAATATTTGTTGTAGTTTGGTTTTTTATTTTGAAATGTATATACGCTAGCTTATCTCATTGAGATTACTTTCTTGCAGGGTTTTCGGGTAAGTGCATACCCTATCCGAAATCCTTGTGCACGCCACTGCGTCACGCCTGTCTCCCATCCGGGTAGGCAGAGACTATGGCTTTCCACTTGCTACGATCCTGGCTTACAACTTTCGCTTCTTCCACTCTCATAAGTGTTTTCATACACACACGCCGGTTAAGGGTACTCTTGACCTGACCTTTTTCCAAAATGTGTTCTATTTGATTGAAATATGTACGTCGAGGTCGCCCCTTACCAGTTTGACCATTCACTCTCTTCTGATAAATCTGTTACGTTAGTCTTCTTTCATCCATCCTCTCCACGTCTCCGAACCATCTAAGCATACCTTTTTCTATCTTAGTCACTACATCTTCTACCATACCGCAATGTTCCCTTATCACACTGTTCACCTTTCTTTGTCCATCAATTTCACTCCAGCTAGGTATAGCTGGAGTGAAATTGATGGAGTACGGGAGTACCGCAGACTTCTCATTTCTACTGCATTAATTTCACTTCTATGCTTCTTCTGCCACACCCAACTTTCACTGCCATACATAAGTGTAGGAACAAGTACTTATCTATGCACAGCCAGTCTTGCCT
This sequence comes from Thumatha senex, assembly GCA_948477245.1. NCBI lineage: Eukaryota > Metazoa > Arthropoda > Insecta > Lepidoptera > Erebidae > Thumatha > Thumatha senex. The sequence continues at coordinate 10,532,006 of OX419738.1, read as the reverse complement.
TCTCAGACTCGTTTCGACTGCCCATAAAGGTTTTAATTTAATTGGCTCCATTCACTTTATTTCCAGCTAAAACTCTTCGTTCAATGTCACAATCACACTTTCCATCTCTCACAAATTTTTAACCTAAATATACAAATTCCTTCACCTGTTCCACTCGTTTTCCTTCCACATACATCGAAATATCCGTCACACTTTCCTCTCTTTTAAAAATCATCACTTTAGTCTTATTTACATTCACTTTCATTCCTTTGCTTTTTAGCGCATCATGCATAATGTTAAACCAACAACTTAATCGGCCTATATTCAATATATGAGTTGTATTTCTCTATAAACATTATAATAACGATTATAAAAAGAATTACCATTTCAAATTAGCCGAATAATATTGTGTCAAGTTCGTATTGCATGCCTACATTTTCTATGAGTTGTATTTTTATTGGTTGTTAGACAGTGACGACACTTCATGCAAGAGTAACAAAACAATATATTACACATAAATAATACTGCGTGTGCGTGTATTTATGAATATAGCTATTTATAATCGTGTGTATAAATGAATGAATGAACACTCGTGGCCCCGCTGACTCAGTGCTCTGTAAACGATCACTGCGTTAAGCAACATTCGCTATAGGTAGTCCTTGGATGGGTGATCACTACGTGGAATTTACATTTGAGCATATCCGTGCTTTGGAGGGCACGTTTACCTATTGGTCCCGGTTGCCAGTAAAATGGCAGTCGTTAAGCCTGGTTGAAGGCATTATGGGCGGCTTGAAAAATTTAAACAGCAGTTCGCCACAGCCTTTGCCATTTCAACACGGCAATGCGCTCACCACCTGTTACGTGGTACAATAATGCATACGGTGAAATGTGTGCGTATAGTAGGTATGCATCTGCCCACCCATTCGGCGATAAAGGCGTGACAATATGTCTATATACATGAATAAAAGTTAGCATTGTGTGTAGTTTCCCCCCCGCACGAAAGTTAGTTGAACGTGAGTTAATACTTTATTGAGTACATTACGCGTCCAGTGGTTAAATCATCCTAGGGCGTACTACTAGTTGTACTCTTGCACTTTGGCACTATACAATATTTGTAAGACATTTTTGTAGGCTATTGATGTCACCATACACAACAATAAATTTAGAACAAAGCGACCGGGACAAGCACAGCTCAAAAACTGCGCGAGATACGGAGTATACCTACAAAACTGTAGAGCGCGCGTAGAGGCAGCACGGGGCGAGCTGGGTTTGTGTCGGATGACGTCACGCGCTCGCGGGTCGTACTCTCGGCCGTTTTTTGAACTGCTGCAGTAAAGTCGCTGTATCTTCGTCATTTCTTATCCGATTTGAATATTTTTTTCACAGTATGTCATGGGTTTACTGTTATCAAACTACATACTTAATAAAAAACGTGACTGATCCTCATTACCTTATGATCTTATCTAATCCCTTAGTTTGACGCCTGCCCATTATGTCTAGTCTGGCTGAAGTTGATAGAATGACATAGCATTTTCTTATATTCTTTACGATATTAAGAAGTAGTCTAAATTGGAAAGGTCTGTCGTCAATAACGGCTACAGTAGGGGAGGAAGTAGGAGTTCTTGAAAACGGATCTTCGAAGGATTTTGCAGGTGCTACCAATACACAGTAAAACTGCAACAAAATTTCTCATAGAGCTGCAATCAGTATGCTGCTGTTGTAACTCCTAGAGTGACTGACACGTAAATATTTATATTAAGATCTTATTTATAAATAATAAGTTTTTTTTCTAGGTACCCGTACAAATTCTCGCGAACATATTCTCAGTCCAGATAAAGATCAAAACGTAGTTCTAAAGATGTCACCGATAGATACCTCAGGTTCTCCACCGAAACAAAACCAGAACCTCACAACCTTCAAAGGAAAAACTGCTCCATCACCACCAGCTAAACCCAACAGCGCATTTATAAGAGCACCAAGGCCAACCCCTCCAAACACTTTGAACCTTATATCAAGTACCGTAAGTACATTTTTAATTATGTCCTAATTTATTGCTGTCTAAAATTGTATTAATAAGAGCTTCACATGTTTTCAGGCGCATATAACGCAACCTCATTCATTTCCAACAACCAATACACAGCATTCTCCTACACAGATAAACAATGTCAAAACAACCCCACCTCCACCGCCCCCACGATGGGCTAAACCACCTTTTTCTAAACCTTCCCTATCTCCTAAATCCGATGCTGTAGCTTTTTGTCCTATTAACAAAGCTTCACAGAATGGCAATATAACAGTCACGACTACAGTAACATTCTGTGTCAATAACACACAAATTCACAATCATCAAATCAATGAGAGCATTCAAAGCGACAAGTTGCAACTAACACTTGCGTCTAACACCATGAATAACAACAATAGTGCAGATTCTATATTCGGTTCTCTGGAAACAGCGAAAAATACGTCTGATTCTAATACTGAATCACAGGTAAGGAATACTGGTATTTTATATGGTTTGAGCATCTTTGAAGGCTTATTTGCATGTTACTTTAAGGCTATGCTAGAAAGTTGTATGTTTCTAACCACATATTATACCTTTTCTATTTCGTATATGGTACTTAATATATCTTCCTGTCCCTCTATAGAACATGATGCACCGTATGTCACCAGAGGGGGAGTGCATTAACGCCATGACGGCTAGTTTGCACGGGAGCTTCAAACGTCAAATAACTGAGCAGAATAATGTAGAGCCTGGATCACCAGTAGAACAATCTCAAACGAACACATCTGATTCAGTGGATCCAATAGTAAACAGTCTATCTAAGTCAAGCAGTACTTTCGTTCCAAATCATTTGGTGTCACCAAATGGAACGAACTCTGTAACCAGTGGAATATTTTCACCTACAAGTCAAATAAACTCACCTGTATCTAACGATACGATTTCTTCTAAAAGTAGTATGTTCTCTCCTCTAAGTCAAACGAATAAAAGTGAGATCTTTTCACCTTTATCTAGAAGCTCTCCTATTTCTGGGAAAAATGTTTTTTCACCGACATCACATCAGTCGATTACATCTCCTATGCTTGGAAAAGATAAAGAAAAAATTCTGTCACCAAATACAAACACAGCAAGTACTACACCTACTGGTAGATCAAGGAGGAGTAAGCACTCCCATCGAAAGGAGTCCAGACATTACCAGGTAGAGTATATGTTTTAAAAGCGAAAAAGTATATTATATGTATTGTATCATTACTACTAATCGCACGATGTTGTAATAACATGCTTGTATTCATGTTCCATTGTATCAATAATCAATAAAATATATTGTATTAAATTATTTGAAAAATTTAATGTAATTGGATATTAATAAGGCAAGGCCCCTTTGGATTTCTTATTGAATTCTTCAACGTATTATTTCAGGAGTCAGATATACTTGAATCTCCAGGGGTGTACTGCAGAAGTTCTTTATTGGACAAAGTTTCCGATTATGAAGATATTTGGGGACCAGAAAGCAACGGCTGTTCAACATTTAAACCATTAAAACCTGATAACGATAACAACGTACATAACGGTTTAATGAAAAGTAAAAGGCCTGATCTGCTTCCAGATACTTTACGTAAGTACCTATCTGATTCTTAACTACCTTTTTTTACTTTCTTATGGAGTCTTGTATGCAAGACAGGAACTGCGTTATCATAGGATGTTTTAACCACTGGTACTGGAAAAATGCTATTGATGTCCGACCGTCCGTCCGTCCGTCCATTCTACAGGTAGCATTTTTCATCGGATTTGCATGCAACTTGGCATGGACAATCCTTGATGTAGAAAACAACTTTTAGCGAGGGGGTTTTTCGATCGGGGGGGGGGGGGGGGGGGAGAATGGTCCCGTAGTAGTAGGCAAGAGCGCTCAAAACGAAAAAAAGCAATGTTTATTTATTTTTAAATTTATAAAAAAAAGACGTGTGGCACTCGGAGACTGCCGCGGTAAAGCTATTGCATAGCATACCTTTGTTTTTCTTTGATATTAAATCAAGTTACACAAAAAAAAAACAAAAAAAAAACAACCTCATCCCCACCCTCACCCTCACCTTCACCCTCACCCTCACCCTCACCCTCACCCTAAGCCCTCACTCTCACCCTCACTCACCCTCACACCACCCTCACTCTCACACTCACCCTCATCCTCACCCTCACACTCACTCTCACTATCATCACGTCTCGATCCGTGCGAGCTTCGTACAATCGTACCATATGTACATATACGTTAAGCCGACGCTCGGCTGTGCTCGGTGAACTTCGTGTGACGTCGGGTCTTAGGTTTTTTGTGTTACGGAATTTCTTGATTAAAGCCCGCTCAAAGCCCGCGATAAAAACTATGCAATAGCTTAAAAATACTCCGAAGTTCACATAACTATGTAACTTATCATCTAAAAAAAAATATCCTTACAGCAAAATTAAGTGCAGCCAAAAGTACACAATCAATATTAGAAAAAGAAAATATGAATCTAATGAATTCAACAGAAAGTCTAAATGATAGGAGACTTCTCTCGGATGGTTCCCTGAAGAAGAGCTTCAGAGGATCCAATGAAATTATAGCCACCACAAATAGTAAAGGAGATATTATACCAAAGAGGCCGGACAAACTTAGCATAACTATGAATATGAATAAAAAACTGACTGAAGAAATCGAAGCTGTGATTAAAAGTAAAGAGAATTATAATACTGAGAGTATGGAAACGATTAAAATTGAAGATTGTGTAAAAGATTGTACAGAAGATGAATTTGAGAAAGATCACGCTGGCAGCCCTTTCTACGCTGATCCTGTAGATACTTTAAAGGAAGTAAGTACCTTATTTGAAAACACTTTTATTAATATATCTAAGGCGAGTCTACTCTGAATAATGTAAACGAATTTACAACAGATCCCTTATGTTTTGAGACTTAAAATTATATTTTTGATCACCAAATGGACTAATTCGGTGATCATGAATATAATTATAGAGAATGGAACATAAGAGAATACGATATTTCTATCATGACCGAAGTTACGTTTCGGAGAAAGTCACTTAAATAACTCCGTCCCCGGTAAGACTAAATGGAGCGAAGCGTTTCGAGTTCTTTTGTCAATGTCTATTATCCTTTCGGTGATTATTCCTCCATACCGGACATATGTACCGATTTTGATTTATTTTACTCTAAACCATCTATGGCTAGATGTCGTATTATGAGTCAAATTTGATCAAAAAGTTTTGAGTGATTTGGGAGGAGTTCGAGGACAAAGCGAAAATCCAAATCGGGAAAGAATGGAATAAAGAATACTGTGTCAATAAAGAAACTTAAATTTGAACTACTCCACGTAGAGCTGAACTATAACTATTCATTTCTTCGATTGTTTTGTCAACACTAGTTACCCAAGTGACGTCATTGTTAATCAGGCTGAAATTTTAAAAAATGGCACACTATATAATTTTGTGCAATATTAGAAACAATTTTGAAAAGCAATTAGTATGCTAACTTATTCTAAATTTTTTTTTAAAGTGGAAAAAATTTCAGTCACGAGCTGGACTCGAACCAGTTAAGTTAGCATACTAATTGCTTTTCAAAATTGTTTCTAATGTTTAGGCAGGTGTCATCACAAATCGAATGATTATAGATGCAATTCTATACATTCGTACCGTGCAAGTTTGCTAAGTGCCGGTAGATGGCGCCTTACGTCGCCTTAAGACGTAAAAAAGGTGGATTAATTCGTCAGTTACGAGCAGGTCACGGTGGTGTAGTTGGTAACGCGTCTGGTGCGTTGAACCAGAAGACGCTGGTTCGAGTCCAGCTCGTGACTGAAAATTTTTCCACCCTAAAAATTTAAAAATTTGTGCAATATATAATATACCAGTTGACGCGCGTTTCTCGTTCTTGTTTCCCACAGGAACTTGTTCCCAGGATAAAAAGTAGCCTATGTGTGTATGTGTATGTGTGTGTTAATCTGATGTGTATATTATTGTAAAGTCTCATCAAAATCCATTCAGAAGATTTTGCAAAGAGTAACAAACATCCACACCTACAAACTTTCGCGTTTAAAATATTAGTAGGATTATTCACCAATCGTTTTCTTAACTTTTAAATTGTATTGATAAGGCCAGCGAAAGTCTAATCAAACAAAATTCATTTGTAGGCTGCTTTATTACCACCGGTGCAAAGAAGAAAACTATTAAAAGTTGGAATGAGTCTTTCACAACGCTATTCTGAACCACCGACACAAAACCATCCTTATTATCCACTCCGTGATATGCATAGCATTGAAGAATTATCACGTAAGTTCATTATATAAAGTATATTTGGAATATTTTTTTAAATTAATTCATCTCGATGTAGTAAACCCTTTATCGTGATGAAGTAAGCAGAGGAATAATAAACGCCTACATTTCGCCAGTTGTAATTAGTTCTACGTAATAGGTGGTAAGCCTATTGCCACTCTAAAACAAACAGGCGTAGGTTGTGTAGTACATACCTACTATTGAAATTTTCAAGCCACCCATAAATTAATTTATTAGAATAAATATTATTTTCTAAATCATTTCATTCTTACTTTGTGTCGCTTAGTGTCATTCATTCATTTATTTATGATAAATAAATGACGACAATGAAATTATCAATTATAATATAAGAGTGATAATTTGATAATATCAATTATCACTCTTATGTTTGAAATTATCAAACCATCCATAAATTCATTTAATAGAAAACAATATTCTTTTCTAAATCAAATCATTCTTACTGTGTCGCTTCGTGTCAGTCATTTGAATAATTTTTACTTGGTGTAATGAAGTCAAACTCTATTTACTTTAAATTTATTCATATTGAATAAAAACAATTTCATTCGAAGTAAATTCAACGCTCGAGCCAATTGTATGTGTTATTCGACCTGCACAGAAGTAGTTGCTATTTTCACAACATCAATAATTTAAGCGATGTCAGATACATCTATCATGCATATCCAAAATGTTAATAATTAATTTTGTAGATCACAATACAACACCATTTAACGAGTTAAACGTATTGTTATCAGGTATTCGGTAGATGGCGTTGTACGTTATTTATTGCGATATCTTGGGGTATATATGGAATTCAATAATTATTGATACGTAACACATTTTCCAAGCAGAATACAGTTAATTATTTATAACCCTTCAAGTTGTTCCTAATAGTTCAATAGTTCATCCGTACAACACCTCTTAGCTTTATTTTTGTACCTACAATAAACTTATTCTACCATTCTAGCCTCATCACCCAACACGTCATCATCGGTTGACAACTTGATGTCTATACGAAACAAGCCCAAAGTGAAGCCAGTTCAGCCACCCCGAGTCGGGACCAAGCCACTCTCAGGCAAGAACGACCAGACTTGGACCGTTGATTCCAGTTGGGAGTTTATAAGTCAGTGTTGCTATGACTTGACCAGTGTAGTTGCTTAATCTATTGCTGTTGCACTCCCAGATTAAAACTCCCAACAATTAGTTTATCTTCTTTAAACTAGTCTTATTTACATATTTATTAGAAGTTCTTAAAATACTGGTCGGTAAATAATTAACCTTTTTGCACAAATCTTTGCAATATATTTCTAAATTTAAAGCTAGTTTTCTCATTTGTTATAGAGTATATAGGTATAAGTATATCTTTCTTTCTCCAGGCAAAAATGAAAATTTAAACGAAAGCGGCACATTCCCATCACTAGCTGAACAGGAATGCAGACTCAGTGGAGTGGACGATTTAACTCAACATTTGACTGTGCACCAAATCGTTGCACAGAGGTAAATATCAGAAAAAAATAATGCTTCTGACTAGTTTGACGGCTTCAAATTAAGCCAGACATCCTTTTGACCTGCTGTTATTCACAACACATTTCTCACACAACGCCATCTGTTTCCAAACTAAGCAGAGCTTGTACTATGGTAACCAACTAATAAATATACTTATATATTTCTAAAAACATATATATTATAGATAAATAACACCCAAACACAGAATAACCAATCGTGCTCGTCACACAAAGTTTAATCCTTAATCGAACCCACGACCAGTAGCAGTCGGATACACTCCAACATACATACATACATATTTAGAAAAGACCTAAATTCGGCGGATCTGCAAAAAGGCGTAGTAGTATGTTAGGTTGTGTAAAACACTATTTCGAAAAAGCCCTTAAAGCTAAGACAATCGTGGTTGTTGTTTTACCTTAACACTTTCAATTTTAACCCGTTGTTGTAACTTCTTTACAAGGTTATGATTTTTTTATCTAAATCATTCTTCTTCATCTCAGCGTCTTCGTTGCTTTAAACCCGTACTGGGATTAAAGCCTCTACTATTATTGACTGCTAATAGCAGCTATGACTTTTTGGAGTGAAAACTTCTTTTAGCGCGGTACGCATATTTTTAGATGAGATAAAATCTCTGGACTCGCGACACCGTTACCGAGACGTGCACACACTATAGCTGCGTCTCGTATAAAAAGTCGTCGTCGTCATATAAAAAGTTTTGAAGTATTAAATTGATAATTTCGAACTCAGTTATCAACCTTGGATTCCTCAGTTGATAGAGCGGTGGACTGTAGATGGTTGTAAATTGGAATCCATAGGTCGCTGGTTCAAATCCGGCTCGAAGGAAGTCTTTTCGTGTATTTAAACACAGTCAAATTATAAATAAGTACATTGCTTTTTAACCAGATTAGTACTTTTATTCTTAAAGTAATTGGGCTTCACTCTAAAAAATGTCTAACGCGCCAAAATAAGTTTTCACTTCTATCGGCACTCCCGGAGTGCAATCCTTTTTTTATTTACGACATTATTAGGAACGACTGTCGTCGACCTTACCATACCTGTACTATAATGTATCCCATAAGGGCGCCTCGACTGTTGATCAGCAGGTGCACCCACTTGCAGGTGCGGTTGACTTAAACGCCGGAAATATTTTTACAAAGTAGTACACTCCGTAGTATCTCTAACTTAAATGAATATTCGGAATCTTATTCGAATAGATGCGTTTAATAGGGGCTGATCATCCTGCAGTAATATGGCCTGATTCTGATAAAATATACCATAAATCCAACCATATTGTCAACAGATTACCGGATTTAAGATTAAATTTGGAACCGGTAATGTTACCAGAGGAAGTAAGATCGCCCCCGCGAGCCTCGTGTTACGATAATGTTCATGATTTGCGACCTTTATCTGAACAGGTGAGATATCTAAAACTAGTATATCTATATGAACCCACTTTCTCCCATTTATTACCATAGCTGACGCTAACGCGGAGTTTGCACGGGATCTTGGTAAATGGCGGCTGCTTACTTTATGTTATTTTCCAAAACTAGTGTATTAACATTGTTTAATGTGTAAAAATGGTAGTTTCTTACACATAAAAGTTGTGTAAACGTGCTATAGTGAAAAAATATATTGCAGTAAAAAGCTATTTTACAAGTTGGCGTGCAATTTCCACTGTAAGCCCCAATAACGCTCTACCACTTTAATGGGGCAAGGACACAGGACCTATGACTGGACTTGACATCGACAAAGGACTGGACGGGGGGTTAAATTAGAAGATAAGATTGTAGAAATATGATATAAAAAATAAGATTAGGCTAAAAGGCCTAACCAGACCTAAAATAAATACAAAATAAAAATAACGCTAATGCATCTGTTATCTGATTTTCAGGCAAGCGACGATGGAACTGTGTTTTCAGAGCCGTGGGATAGTTCACAGTGGGACGGGCTAATACCGTCAGTCAATGGCCAACAAATGTATGATAATGTAAGTACTTCTTTTATTTGTAAATAAGGCCAACTGATCGGCCCTAACAAGGAGCAATATCGATATTTTATTTAATTCTGCGATGTCGTTACGATTTGCATTTAGATTGATCGTAAGGGATCGTTCGAAATGGTCCATATGACCTTGAATGCCCTAAGACAATCTCACCTGCAAATGGATAGTACTGAAATCTCTGCTGTAAGCTCCTGTAAAAAAAATAAGAATTTGGACGCTTCCAACCATCGAGAAATCAACAATCAAGCGATCAGTGTCAAATATTTTGCTCTAAATTAATTCTACCTGAATACCTGTAGCCTTATCGTTCTCTCATTGGTTAAAATACGGTCCCACGTCTTTTCATTTCAGTTCTTTTCGTTGTATTGGCGGAGATTGTGTACCGCTATTTAGGCCGATTCCAATTAATATAAGCTTTGGCTATGATATTTAAGTTACGGATAAATGTTGTCAAATGCGTAGGTAATAAAAATTAATCCCCTTCGGGGATAAAGCCTTGAGTGATAAATGTAGGGACTTAAATATTTTTAATACACACGTTACAATAAAGAACCATAGACTCCTAAACAAATATTTGCAAAAAGCTGAGCAACCGAATCTGACCTCAGGATTGCAGGCAATATTGCATACGCAGTCTACGCACGGCATGTGTCGCAGAATATAGATATTTTTCCAATCTACCATAAGTACTCTTACAAACTCAAAAGGAGTTCGATGTTGCACGCAAGGCAGATAGTTACAAACTAAAACCGCTATGTACGATAGAACGCATTTTCTTTTTAATACGTAGTTATATAGGTTACATAATTAACCACCTATTCAAAAATAGAAACAGAAGTATTTTTTCCTTCCAGATTCAAACTAGAATGTTCTCTAACAATGCTATCATCTCTAATACATCATTATGTTTACAAATGACCATCATTACCTTAATTACCTTCTTATTACTTGCCCAAAAGAAAACAAATGTTTATTAATTAGTTGCGTCAAAGTAAATTTGTAAAGAAATTAGTTATCAGAACTGATAACTAATTTCTTTACAAATTTATTTTGACGCATTAGGTTTTACTTCAGAGTTCAAAGTTCTTTTTGTATAAAAAGGTACCGAATAAATTTGGGGGGATAGGTGAAACAGATATAGACATAAAAAATCTCCCGTGGACCAGACAGATTAGCAGTACCACTGGCAAAAAAAAAATTCCCGTGGTATTACCAGTACAACTGAAAGTACTGATAATATCACAATGCAATAAATGATGATCGCGCCCTTATAGAAACGAAAGAAATAATAATACCACGTGCCAAGCTTACGTCCGGCTGGCCGAAACCGAAGGCGAAATCGCATGCGTTCATATTGACATTTTATTTTTCCATGTAATATTTTATTTTTTTTGAGCGATGTAGGCGGCAGAGTACGCGGTCTGATCGCTCGCTCGGCGGTGCCGGCGTCCCCCACTAGAAAATAATCTAATAATTTAATATTCTTTGGTTACGAAAGTACAATGTTTTCGTGTTAGGATTTTATTTTGTCTGGTTCCCGAAACGATGTTAAAGCGCCCGTGGCCCCTCCAACATAGTGTTCTGTAAAACGATCAACTTTTGCTATGACTCGTCTATGGATGAGTGACAGCTTTAAGCTGTTTATATTAACAGCAGTGTTTCTGTGCTTTCGATAGGCACGTTAAGTCATTGGTCCCAGTTGCCAGTAACATGGCAGTCGTTAGGGTTGATAAATTTCTTCAGCAGGTCGCCAAGACCCGCGCTTGTCCATATCAACACGGCAATGGGCTCATCCCGTCTTGTTACGTGGGACAAAATGCTTACGGTAAAATGTGGGCATACGCATGTGCATATGCATGTGGCATACGAAAGCGAAAGCTTTCGGTATTAAAGGTGTGAATGATAAATAAAATTTTAAATACAGTAACTAACAGAACTCATTTTTCATGTGTCTAAATCTTCTTAGATGCCATGATAGACTTCTACTAACTAAAACCACACGATGCCCGCCTATGGTAAGAATCATCCGCCCTAGAAAGGATATCCCCAGGACTCCCGACAGTAGCAGAACGCAGCAGATAACTTATCATGCCTGTTCTTTATACAGGAGGAGCCTTGTGAATGGGAGTCTCCACTTCCAAGACGAGGAGCGGCGGTTGCTACAAGAGCCAAGAGCTTCAGAGATCGATTGGATCCATTACTAGGTAACCTATAATATGCTTTACATAATAACTTTACTTTTTGCTGGTTATAATTGATCCAGAAGAACAGATACTGTAGGTTTTGTAAGTGTGGCCTTATGGGTGGCTTGAAAAAATAACAGCAGGTATCCAAAGACTGCCTCCCGTTACGTTCTTTTCCTACTTCCTCAAATTATCGAACGAAATTAATAAAAAGTTAACGAAATTAATCAGAATCAGAAGCGAAATGCTAACTTCTCCTGGGGCTTCACCGAGATAGAGCTCGGTGTAACTTTTCTAGTGTTTTGGTCATTGCTGTAGATCCTGGTTTACAGGATTCACAGTAAAGGGAATGTGGGTGGGATTAGACTGCCCCTATCCGTTTCAAGACAACTGGCAGGGCTAATGTTGCGAGTGTTACCGTCGCCTCTGGTGTTGCAAACCTCTAAGGACACTGGCAAAGTTATTATCAATTAAATATTTTCTGTCACCTCAGTATGTAGAAAAATATATATAATAAATTCAAAATACGTTTCATTGAAAAGTAGCAGTTTGACATATGGCAACCAGCGCCACCTAGCGAAAAGCTTTCGAAGTACATACTAACAATCCTACATCGCGATATGAGAGTTTTCGCAAATGATATATGCAACAGCTCATGATCAACCGTTGGGCCGCGGCCCGCCATGCGTGATCACCTGGTCGGAGGATCCCTTTGTGTCTGAGGAACATCTCCACCCATTCCCCCACAGACGTTATAAAGATTACAAATTAAAGTATGCCTTTACAAAATATAGTATCGGTAGTTAGTTATTATATAATATATCTGTTGAAATCGAAACGTTAGATCAGTGCACGTGTCGATTCAGGCAGATGTTTAATCACGTCATACTAGCTTGTAAGGACATATCAGAGATTAGCGCGTTCAACCAAACAAACAACAAACTTGAGCTTTATAATATTATAGAATAGGTTTTAATACAACATTACTAATAGCTAAACATAAACTTTGATTAGGTATTAATGGACAATTTTGAAATTACGGGTAAACTAACAAATTGTTCTGAAATTTTCAGAATGTCTGTTGTATTTTTCTACGGATTACCTAGCTGATCATGTGGTACCGCTAATTGTAGGTATCATTCTCTAAAAAACACAGATGTTCTGAGCTCAATGCAGCCAGATAAGCCGGCCAATACTCATTATCATACCAATGAAATTAGTTTAGCACGCATTATAGAACCGTAGAGCTCATTTTGTTATCTATTACTACATTAACTCGGCAAACAAATCAATAATGGTTGAAAGGGCAAAGGTTTGCGCGTGCCGCAGTTTCTTAGTCATACCGGTCTTTTTAAGTACTTACAGCTGTGTAGTGATAGTCAGTTGCCGGCAAATATTGAACTAAGTGGTCTATTTGTGTGGGTGAGAAATTATCGATTTAAGTCATTTATTTACGCGGGAATATCGCCGCGGAGCTATTTACTATGAAGTGGTTCAAAAAGTTATTCCAAAGAAAGTGCGACAAACCATTTGAAGAGAAGCCGAAAAAGTTGGAAAATTTTGACACTTTGAGTATATTCGTACCGGCTCATCGAGATTGTCCGAAAGGAGTTGAAGCTTTGGACAAGTCTGCATCGACTTCTGGTGAAGTATACGTGTTGACTACGATGAAAAACTTTAAATCGGATAGTCTTGAAGAGTTTTCGTTTGCAAGTGAATGGATAATCGTCACTCGGGCCGAACTTATGGAACCAAAGTTTCAGGAATGTTTAAAGAGAACAGATGCACTAACTGAACTGTGTCGATCAAGGGCTGCCACAAGTTTGATTAAGAGAACAGTCGATGTAGTGGCTAAGCCACCCAGCTGTCTGTGTGACAAGTTAACTTCTAGTAGAAGCGACAAGCCAGTGGGTTTAAGTTTCTTCCAACGAATTGGTTACTGTTTTAAAAAGCTTTTCCGTGGTTTGGGTTCTAAGTTAAAATTTTGGAAAAGTCGTAAATCAAAAGACGCAATGCAATATTCGAAATGGCTGGAGAAAGCAGAAGACCCAACTTACCACACACCGGTGACTACCTATTTATGTACGTAGATACGTAATACTGCTTCATTGTTAAGTATTGCGAAAACTTTTTTTATTTAAAGAACTACGATAGAAAATGAGATTGCGGTCCCTTGAAGATGGAGCCGAAGCGACCTCACCCGCTATCGGTGCACCTGCTGACTATCGGCCGAAGCAATGACGCAGACTTAGTTAGTACATCAGACGCCAGTCGTTCCCAGCAATACCGAAAATTAAAAGTCCAACGGTAGCTGTTCGTAGCAGACAAATAAATGTGGAACCAGGCTCCAAATCCAGGTGGGGTTTATAAACAACTGGGAATATACTAAGTTCAAGAGGAGACACCTGCTAATGGAGAACACAAAAGGGTTAATATATTACTGTCAAATACAGCTCGGGTGCGAACGACATCGCGCCTGACGAATGAGCAGGGCCGTGACGTATGCGGTCACCCGTGTTATACTCACTATGATCGTAAATATTACAGCCATTTTTTTAAATATAAAAAGTAGAAACACTGTTTTTCTCGTATTATTTTGTAGATTTATTTGGCATTTAAAGTAAAAAACGTTTGTCAGACACAAACTTTTTTATACTACTAAGGTTGCAGACAAGCATATTGCTCGCCGTATCGTAAATGGTGAACGTAATCTATGGACAATTGCAAATCATTTATTTGTATTACCTACCTATATTTTTTTATGAATTATCTGGAACGCATTTTGATTCAACCACCTGTGCTTTTACCTTAAAGTTGTATTTTAGGTTTTAATCTATTATAACATTAGCTCAATGTTATATTAAACATAAATGTAAAATATTTATGTGATAAAATAAACAGTCCGTATTTTTTTTTTATTAAATACCTATTTGTAAACAAGTTTATTGCTCTAAGCTAATTCTATATCACAATTCAAATGAGATAAATAAATAAATAAAAAATCAGTGTTGGTGTATCAAAAATTAGTGGAACAGATTCGTACCAACTTTTCCACTTGGTACGCCTAAATGTATGGTAAAATACACGCAGGTATATTCTCAGGGCAGTGCAATCTGTAAGGATACCCTAACATTCAAAATCAGCTATACTTTTAAATTGATTTTTTCCACTTTAGAGAGATTTAAATCTTAAAAAACTTGCACCCACTTTCACAAACACAGCTTTCAGTTACATTATATGTAATTCTATGTAATGCCTTTATCAGTCCCATTATGAATCAATGTTACTCAAAGAGCATCACACCTGCACAACCATTACATATAGCGCTACTCAACAGCAACAATTTATATAGGCCCCAAAAGATCTTGGTCTCACCGAACCGCCTCACACCCAAACTTGCAAACATAGCATTCAGTTACATTACTCATTAAAAGCGACCTAAATTGTGAAATTTGATTGTAAACAAACTAAGAACACTTCCTTCGCGTTTTATTCCGGATATATACTTATCAATGCGAAAAACAACGACACCTACAATGGCAATTGAACACCGGCGCATCCTGGAACTGGACCAATGCCAACTGCCTTATATTTAGCGCCACCGTTGAAGGAACCGAAAACAGTTGATTTCAAATGAAATATGGGTGTTTGACTCAAAATAGATTCCGGATATTGATAAGAAATAAATAAAAATAGAATAAAATTAATAAATAGTATTCTACGACCTACGGGGTTCAATTTCTCTTTGTGTGTGTGTTTGAGTGTATATCTCCATTACAGCTGCAGGGCGCGTGCGAGCGTTGCGAGGCGGGCGAACAGTACGGGGCGCGGGCGCCGCGCTGCGTGCGTACGCCTTACACCTCGCACAAGACAAAAGCACCACTTTTGCCCAGAACATAGATAACTTTATCGCGTGCACGCTTGATTCGAAGGAGACTAGTCCGCAGGTACGTCGACATTTTCTGCATTATACAGGGTCATTTGTAAAACACCAGCAACGTGCTAGGACTAGGTAGCACATCGAAAAAAAAAATTATTTTTTTTTTAATTTTAGATTTTTTTTAATTAATTTGAAAATAAAAACTTTTTTCTTGTTTCGCTTTAATTTCATGTACTGATTGAATAACAGTACTACGCAACTCATAAAAATCACAGGGGATGGGGATAGGCCGGTGATACCTCCTTCGATCTTGACCTATTTCATCCGCATTGATGCACGCACGTCCATCGTTCATTGAGGTATATAGTACGTGACGAAAAAGAGACCCAGAAGTGCACTAAAGCGAATTCAAGACCGAAAAACCTATGACGCAGCTCGATGGTTCAATGTATGATAGTACTCGTTTCGTAACGAATTGCCAAATGTGGTAGAACAAACGTTGTTGGTTATGACCTTGGCTATCCACTACTAGCAGGTTGCTGGTGTTTTACAATTGACCCTGTATATGTATATTTATTACAAAAATCTTTGCCTCGAATCTTGAGGAACATATAAGAGTAAAAAAAAATCCATGTTAATAACAAACAAATAGTCACATCATATTAGCTATAATCGTTTTGTTTTCAACAACAGGTTATGATGCGTAACATGAGGCAATTCATGTCCGGAATGAAGAACTACCTTGTCAAACACGGCGAAAGAGAATTTGAGAAAGAAGTTGAAAAGGAACGACTAAAGGTACTTACGTTATTTATACTTTATATTTGTAGAGAATATTTTATATGACTATAAATACACCTATCACCAACCTGGGTGTAAGGGATCCCACCAAGATCTACAGGCCCAGGCGACCTCACCTGCTAGAGGTGCACCTGGTGCCCAATTCTCGACTATACGACTTGAAAGCGTAGACGGAAATTCGCCGGTGAAATGTCAAATGATTCATTTTTAGAAACGGCGAATTAAGGGACTGTGTACATTTCAACAGAAAATTTACATCTACGCTTTCAAGTCAAGGTCGAGAATTGGGCACCTGCTGATTATCGGACGGATAAGGCGAGGTTGGGAGGTCAAACAGCAGTCACTTCCAACAATTTCAAAAATCGAAAGCCCAGACGATAGCTGCATCCAAATTTTGAGGTTCCAAATTCACCTAGATTTTGTGAGGTTGAAATTCAAAAAAGTGAGCTTAGAAATCCAGGTATTTTCACTAGGTAGTTAAAATACCTGGATTTCTAAGCTCACTTTTTTTTACTCACGTTGTATTCTTTGGAAGTCAATGGGAATAAAATAAGACAAAGAAAAGATAAATACCTATCACCAAGTCAATCTGACGCTACACATTGCACTCTCTGTCGTTAAATATCACTCACACAGTACCCAACTAAATAGTAATTCAATCATGTACCTAGATAGTACATAGTCCAAGTTTTGTTAACATGGTCCATAAATTGTGTGTTTTGGACTAAGTATACAATTTATAGTTGCGTAATTAAGAGTTATTACGTATGAACTAGAACTCGAATAGGTGGTAGGAAGTACATTAGGTACAGCTGTACCTGAGCTAACCTATTACCAACTGGTATATCTAACTTATGAACCGAACTTTTAATCAATTATGTTGTATCTCAGAATTTAGCTTAGCTCAAAATGTATGTTTTTTTTTAGGATAAGGTATTTAAGAATTAATAAAATGTCTTTGGCCTTCAAATAGTTTTTGGCCGTAGGTATATGATATGTTATTTAAATCAATAAATATTACGTCAATTTTTAAATGCAGGTTCGTGGAGATTTCAATAGTAGTTACTTCTGAAATAATGTTAATAGAATAAAAAAATGATAGGTATACAAAAAATTGGTAGCCGCGGGACGCCTCATAATTATTTTATATATATAATATAACATCCAAACTTTTTTCAGAAAGCCCTAAGTCCAATTTCTAGTCCAAGTTCTAGCCCAATTCGTAGTCCAAAACAAAGTACACGTTACCGGTAGCCAAACCGTAGAATACAACCAGAATTGCTGGTTTTAGAAGTCAAAATGTTAGTAGACTATCAAAAATGCAACTGACTAGCGGCCACTAGCGCGTCACGTGGTAGTTAGGAACTCTATCGGCCGATCGATAGAAGTCTATTGGAGTGCGAAAGACAACAAAAACTGTCAAAATTGTACCTTTGGCTTTCTATTGAGCGACGATTATGTCAATCGTGTCGAAATAGAATCGATATTTCGACACGATTGAAATAGCAGACTTGGCCCTCAGGTCTTACAAATAATTTTCGGGTAAATAATTAATTAATTAAATAACTTACTTTTAAAATTAAAACTTATATCATTATTTCCTTACACCAGCTAAAGCCAACGGAATTCCTGAACTTGGACGCGATACTGGAAGGCGTGATGCATCGACTGGTGGTACGACCGCTCCGAGCGCGACTGTACTCGTTGCTGGCAGCGTGGCACTCTCCTGATGTGCGTAGACTACACGCTGCGATAGAACGAGCTCAACACGCTACTCCGTTGCAACTTGGAATAAAGGTAACTAGTAGCAATAAAAAAAAATAAGTCGCTTTCGCTGATATAGTTATGTTTTGTGAAAACCGCTGCAGATATGTGAGGCTGAAGCCCCAGAAAAGATATGAGCTATAGTTCCTCGATAGTGTTGCAGCACTTATAGCGACAAGAACTTGGTTGCCTCTGTCAGTGATGATATTGTTACGTTCGTAGGGTGGGTACTAATAGGAACTGCACTAATACCACGTATTTAAAAGAAACACTTTAATTACTCTAAATATAACAATAACACGACAATAAATAATCGCTACTAAACACTCTAAACACAAACTCTTCGCTTAGATAATCGCACTGTAACAGTATCGCACTATTTAGCTTTGATCACTTCGATTCGCACTGTTCGCTTCCTCAAAGGAGACTGTCCTGTAGTCGCGAGCTCGGCCCTTTATATACGCCTAGTAATGTTCTGGAATATTCGGGAGAATTCGTTCGGTACCTACAATCGGGTACATCTCTAGAATGTTCCACACGATACTAGTTGTTCCTTCGGTATGTGCCGGAAGGTTCTCGACCTATTGCTGTCCCTTCTGGTGCTATCTCTATCACATAGTTCTAGAATGTTCTTAGTGTAGCTATCTCTTTTTAATAGTGCTATCCCTGTCTAATAGCTCTGGAATATTCTGAATGTAGCTCTCTCTTTCTAATACTGCTATCCTTGTCACACTTTCATGAAATTACGCTATTTACTGAAGTGGGCTTCAAAGGCCCATAAGGGGTCTTGAAAACGCCTGAAAAAGGGTTTTCAGGTTATGATGGCATGCGATAGGGGGTGGCCTGAAACATGTTTCAGGCGCCTGAAAACAACGGCAACTAGGGTGAATTTTGGATAATTTGGTATGTGATAGAGCTTCCTCGGAAACGGCCTGAAACCGCTTTTCAGCCTGCTGAAAACGTTTCCAAGGCCCAGAAAATGACGTTTAAAGTTGTTCACTAGTCCGCCGGCGTAACACTACCCCCTCCTAAGACATGCTCGTCCCGAGCATCGTTGTCTCCATGATATCTGGCAAGTCGGTCAACGTGAACTATCTTGCAGGGACTACGAGGACTCCGCTGTATTCGATACGTGACGTCATTGATTCTAGTAACCACTCTATACGGTCCTTCCCAGTTAGGGGATAGCTTTGGGGACTTCCCTTTCCGCCGCAAAGGATTATGTAACCACACCAATGAGCCTTCATCAAACCCAACTTGGTTTGATCTCCGATCATATCGAGTTTTCATCCTCTCACTAGCTTGAAGCCCGTGTTCACGAACAAGTTTGTGAACATCGTCGATCCGATCCCGCAACTCGCTCGCGTACTCGGTGATGGATCTAGGTGAGTCTGGAGGACGCCCAGTTAAAAGATCTGCAGGTAGACGAAGTTCTCTCCCAAAATTCACGTATGCCGGGGTAACAATATGACCAGATATCTTCACGATGTATACCTGACGGTGTAGTCAAAGAGGATGGATCGCCAGGCTTTGCAATCATTGCATACTTCTTTTGCCTTATTCAGATTCATTAATCGCTTCATGTATGTATATCTAGGCATCCGAGTAGTTTTTTTAAGAACTTTAACCTTATTCTATATGATTTAATTTACTACTTTTAAATGTGTTGGTACTATAATTCTAAAAATTGTTTTTATATTTCAGGAATCTACAAAGGTGCCGTCGGCAGCAGTATTGTCTATCATATCAAAGAACTTCCTAAAGATGCAAGAGGCTGACTCGCCCTTGGACAAACTAGAAAATCTTCTAGCATCCATATCAGTAATGTTTAATGCCGTAAGTTGTTATCCTTTGAATGATTTTTTTTATGTTTCGCCACCCCTAGCAAACGACCTTGAAATTCTCCACGCTGAAAAAAAAACGGTTAAATTGTATGTGATAAGGAGGTTCCGCATACGTGGTGAAGTTTTCCCGTTCCCGTTTCCCACTGGACCTTGTTCTTGGGATAAAAAGTAGCCTATGTGTTGTTCTGATGTAAGCTACGTTATTGTAAACTTTCATCAAAATCCATTCTGTAGTTTTTTTGTGTGAAAGAGTAACAAACATACATTCTTACAAACATTTTCAATTATAATGTTTGTAGAATAAATTTTAACTAGACCTACGAAGTAGATAGCATGTTAGTATACTTTGCACAGCATATTTCTCGGGCAGGCGCTTTGGACAATTAAAAAATTCGATGCTTTAGAAACTGACTGACTGCCTCTGTGGCGTAAGTAATAGTGTATGCGACTGCCGCGCTGAGGTCTCGGGTTGGATTCCTGGGTTGGAATTAATATTAGAGTGATCCACAAATGTTTGTTTCAGAGTTTGCGTGTTTTCTATGTATCATATGTGGTGTATGTAGAAATATATAGGTTTGACTTCGGTGGGGAAGAATTCTTGGACGCCTATACAAGGTTTCGACAGTCTTGTACTTTGTCCCCCTATCCTATGTTTAGTTCATAAATGAAGTAAGTTAATAAAGTAAGCATATCAGTTGTCTAGATCCTATAGCACAAACTAAAAAGCTTAGTTTAGGCTTGATGGCGCTGTGTGAAAAGTGTCGCACTATATTTATTTATGTACAAAAATTATTTACTCATTCAAAATTTTTGATTTATAAATGTTTATGATATTTCGGGTCTTATTTAGGTACAAAGCCTACCTTACGATATGCATCATACAATGTATAAACCTAATAATATACGTCGCGAATAAGACCAGAAATATCAAAAACTAGATGACCCCCACAGCTTCGCCCGTGGAATATTTCGATCTCCCGTCGCACCTAATTTGCCCGATTTGTCGACATTTATGACTACTGCTCTGATCCCCGGTGTAGTAGCGTAATGATATGTAGCCTATAGCCTTCCTCGATAAATGGGCTATCTAACACAAAAATAATTTTTCAAATCCGTCCAGTAGTTCCTGAGATTAGCGCGTTCAACCAAACAAACAAACAAACTCTTCAGCTTTATAATATAAAATCATAAATATGAGTGACAATCTTGGCTTATAACAACGCTCTCAACAACTTACATAGATTCGTGGAGAGAGATCCGTTGGTGCAGACGACCTACTGCCAGTACTGGCATGGTGCGTGGCAAGATGTCGACTGGTATGTGCTGAGCTTGAGGCGGAACTAATGGCGGGATTGCTTCCCGCTGCTCTACTGGCCGGTGAAGGAGGATACTACCTTACCGCTCTTTTCTCTGCCGTCGCTGTTCTCAAACGCTTGGCACCTGCCAGTCAGCCCGATACAATTCAACCGGTAAGTGACCAATGTATAACAATAAAGGGTATAAATAGATACATACAAACATACATACATACCATACGTACATCCATCCATACATACAAACATATTATCACGCCTGTTTACCATCGGGGTAGACAGAGACTATAGTTTTCTACTTGCTACGATACCACTTCTTCTTCTTCACTACGCTTCTTTTACTTTCATGGTGCTTTCATACACGCTCGCCGGTTAAGGGTACTCTTGACCTGACCTTTTTTCAAAAGGGTATAAATAATAAAATTAAAAATGTCATTTTGTATAAACCATTATAACGGCGCTTACAAAATGTCATACACTAGCTAAATAAAAAAACTAAAGAAAAAAAAAATATTTTGAAAAGTGACCACCGGTTCGGTACGCGGCCTACCTGAGAAGAACCGGCTAGAAACTTAAGAAGGTTTTTTTGATGGCCTATTTCCAATTATAGCCATAGAAATTGAGAAAAAAAAAGATGAGAAAAGCTCAAGATTATTCGCATACGGCGCGTCGGACAAAGATAGTTCTTTTGATCTCCGCGAAGTACAGGGTTTTTATGTAAACTGTAATTGCATAGGTTTTAACTGTGAAAGTCGTGGATATTATAATATGGTACGCGATTTCAGGACTAGTGAAGGTTTTAATCGTACTTGATACGTACTTGAATGTTGATCATATTGCAGCTACACGTCGAAATATGAGACTCTCCCATTTTTTCAATATCTAAGGATATATTAGACTGGATTCCTGTGCATTTAAAAACGCATGCCCTCCTCAGAAAGACTGAGTTTTATCATGTAGGAGCTGCAATGTGGACACTAGACGTTTGCCTTATCTTATACAAATAAAAACGATTACGATTACGACTCAGTGCTACGTACAAGTTCACGTGCACGGCTACGTATACGCATCTAGTGTATTTTTGTCTGAAGTACAGTAAAAAACTACGTATAGCTAATCGGCATAACGATTTCCCCGATTTGTTGACATTTATGATTACTGCTTCGCTCTCCAGGGTAGTAGCGTTATGATATATAGCCTATAGCCTTCCTCGATAAATGGGCTATCCAACATAAAAATAAATTTTCTAATCTGACTAGTAGTTCCTGATATTAGCACGTTCAACCAAATAAACAAACTTTTCAGCTTTATATATTAGTATAGATGTAGTGAGTGTTGCGTGTGTGCAGAGTCGGCGCGGTTCATTGGACACGTGGGGCGGGAGTGGTGGTTCCGGTCGTGAGGCGGTGGCGGTAGTGCGCGTGGTGTTGCCGGACGAGTGCCGCGGCTCCATCCGACGCGTGCCGGTTCCGTGCCGGCCCGGAGCACGAGCCCGAGACCTTTGCCGCGCGCTGGCACACGCTGCCGCCATCACCAACCCGCAGGATTACGCGCTCTTCGCTTTACACGACGGACACGGTGAGTGGACCATGGTATTTTTGGGTACGAAGTTCCTTATCGCGCGTTGCGAAAGGGGGCTAGACGGAAAAAAATAAGACCAAAAGTTCTAACTACACTTTTTGCTATGGTTGTTAGCCGTGCTGCGTGCGCGTGTTCTCGCGTCTCTCTCTCTCTCTCCCATAGAAAGCAAGCCAGTTATTTTCGTTTCGTCTTTTATAGTATTTATTTTAATTTCTTTTTTTTTAATAATTCCTTGTGGACAATATAACTTCGTTCCAACCGGGTGTCCCTTGACACCTCTCAAGATTTTTTTTGTAATTATTGTATGGCCTGGTTACTAAGACCGTATCTTTGTACGGGGAAAGCCCTACACCTTGTGTTACTGGAGCTGAGTTAGGAAGAAGCGTTGAGTACCGACCGACGGTGCGCAATGTTTCACTGATTAAAACCACGTTTACCGTACGAGGTGTTTATTGGTACTAAAGAAAATGAATGCTTTTAATACTTAATAACATTGTCGGGTTGTGTTAGCGTTGCATATTATCAATACATATGCAAATGTACAGGTTTGCCCGCACAATCTTAATTCAAATTTCTTCAATCTTCTTTCTTAATATATAAAAGGCTTAACGTGCCTTCCGAAGCACGGAAGCTTTGGAAGGCACGTTAAGCCGTTGGTCCCGGTTGCCAGTAAAATGGCAGTCGTTAAGCCTGGTTGAAGGCCTTATGGGCGGCTTGAAAATTGGCGGTAGCCACAACCTGCGTCTGTCTATTTCAACACGGCAATGTGCTCACCACCTATTACGTGTGACAGGAATCCACACGGTGAAAAGTGGGCATATAATATGCCTCTGCCACCCCTTCGGGGATAAGGCGTGATGGATATTTATTTTGATATCTAAAATATCCCTGTCGTCTACGTCTAAGTCAAGTCTAGTCTTAAGTCAAGTTCAGTCTCACCCCAGTATAATAATGGTTGTTATACTGAGGTTTTCAGTGGATTTACGCGGCAAAATAGAAAATAGCATTTCACTGCATATATATCATTGTCTATCACTATAGCACGTTAACACAACTTTTATGTTCAAGAAACCACCACTCCCGCACATAAAACAAGATAAATGCATTACTTTTAGAAAATAATATACAGCAAGAGACCGCACTTGTCGAGTTTCCCGCGTAAACCCGGCTCATGGTATGGTAACTTGGAACATTGAATAGAGGGAGTTCCTTTTTACATCTGTGGCCTGGTTATATGCTAGCGTAAGCAGCAAATAAATTATATCAAATTTCCAATAGATGGCGTTGCATCGGACCTGTAATATAAACTGATGCAAATGTATAGAACCCAAACTGGCGTTATTGAAATTTTATGTTAACTACTCGTACGTATATATACAAATTAATTGGTTCAATGTAATATAAATTGGTGTGTAACAGATCTAAATATAAGTCCTCCGAATCAGGGACTAGTACCACCGGTAACGCCTGGAGAAGTCCTGACTGCGCTTCGCCGCAAGAAGAATCGGAAAGCTGTCGGACCCGATGGAGTCCCCATCGAAGCCTGGAAGGCGATGGGTCCTCGCGGTGTGGGCATCTTAGTAAACCTTTTTAACCGCATACTCCTCAGCGGGCAGATCCCAAACCAATGGAGACTGAGTATTATTACTCCAGTCTTCAAAGGTAAGGGGTCAGTGCAGGAGTGCGGGAGCTACCGCGGTATTAAGGTGATGTCCCACACCATGAAGATCTTCGAGAGGATTATAGACTCTCGGATCCGGCAGGAATGTACTCTCTCGGAGTGTCAATATGGGTTTCGCCCTGGTCATGGGACCACGGACCCTGTTTTTGCCCTGAGGGTTGTCGCAGAGAAATACAGGTCGAAGAACACGCCTCTGCACTGTTTGTTTCTAGATATGCAGAAGGCCTTCGACTGTGTTCCTCGTGCGATGATCTGGTGGGCACTGCGGTCCAAAGGGGTTCCAGAGGTCTATATTGACACTATCCGGGACATGTACTGTGACTCCGATTCATTGGTTCGGACTGCTGTCGGCGACACGAAACCCTTCCCCATCACCGTCGGGGTACACCAGGGTTCTGTCCTTAGTCCGCTTCTGTTCAGTGTAATATTAGACGAATTGTCGGACAGCATCAGAAACCCGCATGAGCAGCCTCCATGGTTGCTCATGTATGCTGACGATATTGCGCTGGCAGACGCGGACAGGGGCAGATTGGTGCGACGTGTAAAGGCGTGGAAGGATACGCTTAAGAACGGCGGTCTGAAACTAAATGTGGCGAAGACCGAGTACTTGGCACTAAACTCGACAGATCCCACATCCGTCCGCATAGGCGGTGATTTGGTCGAGCGCACGGACCAGGTTAAATACCTGGGATCTGTTTTTCACACGTCCAGTGACATCGATTGCGATGTCAAGTCACGCATTGCTGCCGCGTGGGCCAAATGGCCGGAGATCACCGGTGTCATTTGTGACCCTAAAATGCCGATCCGGTTGAAGGGACAGGTCTACAAAACCATTATTAGACCTGTCCTTGTACATGGCAGTGAGACGTGGCCGATATTGGAGCGACACAAGCAGGAGCTGCGTGTCACGGAAATGAAGATGCTGCGGTGGATATGTGGAGTCACGCGGATGGACCGCGTGAGGAACTCTCGAATCCGCGGCGGCCTTCACGTCCGTGACATTGCAGACAAGTTGCAAGAGTGTCGCCTTCGTTGGTATGGTCACGTCTTGCGGCAACCGCCGGGCTACGTAGGTAACAAATGTCTGGCTATGTCAGCCCCGCCGGGTCCCGGTAAGAGGAGAAGACCCAAGAAGTGCTGGCTTGACGTCGTAAGGGATGACATGCGTGCCAACGGTCTCACTACAGGGGATGCCGACGACCGTGCGAAGTGGAGGAGAAAATGTAGGAAAGCGGGCCCCGGGCGTCGCGAGATGCAACTGGGACAGACGCTCGGATGATGATGATGAGATCTAAATATATGTATAAAATGGAAGAGATTCTATTTGATTAAAGTTACATGTGAATATAACCGGCGCGGCTACTTAAAGTCTGTATTTCGGATTTGAGACTTTCGGCATTTGGGACTTCTGGGACTCGAAGCTCTACCGGCACTGGGAAAGGGTATATCAGGACAGATCTGGACTATAAATCATTCCAGAATTGAAACTAGGCCGCGTACTTTATTTTAGACTCAGACAGTTCTCAATGGCTAGGGTCCGTATTCCAGAACGTTTCTCAATACTCAATCAACGCTTGAGACTAGATTTTGCCTTATAAAATCTACTCTCAAGTGTTTCTTGAGTATTGATAAACGTTCTGGAATACGGCCCTTGAACTCTGAAATTTGGACTAGGACTATAGAATCTTACCCGTGACGACCCACTATTTTTATAACATGTGTAATATTTAATTCTTTTTATAAAATTTCAGAAGTAAATAGTGTAAATACATTAGAAATTAAGTCGTCATAATTGGTTTTGTAATGTGTAATGGTATTGAGGTTAGGGCCGCAGAGGTATGAGTGAAACGCAGTGTTGGAAGAAAGACGTACTTAATTTTATTATAAAAAGAATGTTTTACTACACACACGCCCGCTACGCTTCAATCCGCCATAGAGATGTAAGGTATATAACCACAGACTATATAGTGATGGGGTACAAACAAAGTTAGGGATGTGCTTATTTATATTGGTATTTCCAACACCCTCCCTCAATATAAATAAACACAAGACATCCAATTACATATTACAAAGTATTACCCCTACTCTCACTAAACTAATATTCTTCTTATACTATAATATACTCGCTAAACTATCTATAATAAGTTTCTTAATCTAAATTAACATTAACTCTTCTGTGAAATTTTGGAATTTACTTTTAAGCAAAGGCTTTGTACATATATCAGCTAATTGTTCATCGGATGGTTTATAACTTAATTTAAGAATTCCAGAATTTACTATATCTCGCACAAAATGATATTTCAAATCAATATGTTTAAGTCTTTTATGACTTTCAGGATTTTTAGCAACATGAATTACAGACTGGTTATCTTCAAACATAATAATATTATTACAATTTAACCCAATTTCCCTCAATAAATTTCTCAACCAAACCGCTTCAGACACACCCTTAGCTAATGCAACATACTCGGCTTCTGTAGATGAAAGTGATACACACTGCTGTTTGCTCGACGACCAAGAAACTGTACAACCAAAAATTTTCATAATATAACCCGATGTGGACTTTCTGTCTTTCAAACTACCACCCCAGTCTGCATCACAATATCCCTGCAACGGCACCTCTTCACCTTTCCTGAAAACTAACTTCAAATCTAGACTTCCTTTTAGGTAACGCAGTACTCTCTTCAACGCCTTCCATAAATCTTCATTTGCTGTTGAAAGAAAACGACTTAAGTAACATAACGCAAAACAAATATCCGGCCTGCAACACAACATCGCATACATCAAACAACCTACCAAACTTCTACATTTAGTTACTAACTCTTTATCTTCTGATGGTTTTTCTGGAATCTGAAGTCCTGGCTCAATAGGTGTAACTACAGGCTTGCAGTCTTGCATGTTGTATCGATTCAGCACATCCAATATGAATTGTTTCTGATCAAGTACTATACTGTCTTCTCTTCTTGTGACATGTATTCCTAGATATTTATTTATGCCTTTCATGTCTTTCATTTCAAATTCTTCTTGAAGTACCTTCTTAATTTTTGCAATATCTGCTTGATTTTCTCCAATTAGTATAATATCATCTACATATAATAGAATATAAAACTTCACTCCTTCCTTATAGTATAAGCACCAATCACTCTGACTTCTCTTAAAACCCTCCCTTAATAAAAAACTATTGAACTTCTCATTCCACTTCTTTGGACTTTTCTTCAATCCGTATAATGATTTATTTAGTTTTAGTACTTTTCCATCTCTTTCGAATCCTTTTGGTTTCTCTAAATAAACTTCTTCATCTATATCACCATATAAAAAGGCACTCTTCACATCCATTTGGTTAATGTATAAGTTGTATTTACTCGCTATGGCCATTAAAGTTCGGAATGTAGTTAATTTTGCAACTGGTGCATAAATCTCAGAGTGATCAAACCTCTCCTTTTGTTGAAATCCTCTGGCAACTAAACGTGCTTTATATTGTCTTTCTCCTAAATTGTCTCTCTTTATCTTAAATACCCATTTTGTTTCAATTGGTTTCTTCCCTTCAGGTAAATTTGTTTCAGTCCAGGTCTTGTTTTTGCTCAATGCTTCTAACTCTTTCTCAATAGCTTCAAGCCAACAATCAGCATCTTCAACACTCGTAGCTTCTTCAAAAGATAGCTGTTCTTCTAGTTGTGTTATGTAAGCTGTATCAAAATCTTCTAAATACTTCGGTTTCTTTGTTGTTCTACGTTGTCTTCTTGTTTGTTCTACACTTTCTGATTCTTCGATTGCATCTTGGAATTCATCTTCCAAATATTCTTCGAGCACTTCAATATCACACATCTCACTCTCTGTTTCTTGCTGTGTTTGTGCTTCTACTTCGGGTTGTTCAACTTCACTTGTGTTTTGTTCTTCTTCTATATTTTCTGTCTCACTCTCACTTTCAGATGGCTCTTCTTGGTAGGATACTATACTTGTTTCTATCTGTTGATTTCTTGATTCTTCTACAATACTCTCTTTCTCTTCTATTTGCTTCTCTACCTCTTCTTTCGATTTCTCTTCTTTATTATTGATAAACACCACATCTTTATAAATATCAACTCTTCTACTATTTGGAAACCATACTCTATATCCTTTCGTTAGCTCTCCGTATCCAACCAATATGCCTTTCTTGCTCTTTGGGTCCCATTTAGTTCTTCTCTCTTTTGGGACATGCACATACACTTCGCTGCCAAAAGCTTTCAAATTAAATAAATCAAACCTCTTTTGATAAAGTAGCTCATACGGAGTTTTTGCTTTTATTCTGCTCGCTCCTGTTCTGTTGATTGTATATACTGCAGTCTGCACTGCTTCTGCCCATAGATCTTTAGTTAACTCTGCTTTTATTATCATTGTTCTTGCTGACTCTACTATTGTTCTCATCTCGCGTTCAATTCTGCCATTCTGTTCGGGTGTGTAGCTGACTGTTGTTTCATGAATAATCCCTTTTGACTTGAAAAAACTCTCCACATTTCTGTTAATAAATTCAGTTCCATTGTCTGATCGCACTCTCTTTATTTTACAATTAAACTGGTTTTCAAACTGCTCAACAAACTCCACTATCTTGTCTTTGGTTTCAGATTTATGCTGCAAAAAATAAACATATTTATAACTACTATAATCGTCTTTTATTAAAAGAAAATATGAGGAGCCTCCTAGCGACGGTGGTGTCATCTCTCCACAAAGGTCCATGTGTACCAGCTTACCTGGACTGTCCGCATGACTTTCACTCGTGCTGAAAGGAATCCTATGCTGTTTCCCCTGAATACAAGATACACATTGCTCAGTCTGTCCTTCATATTTTACATTGTTCGAATCTAGACATTGTTTTACATATTTAAAGTTTTGGTGAGCCATACGCTCATGCCACTCAGATAAAGTTAGATGAGCCATACGCTCATGCCACTCAGATAAACTTATCAATCCTGCATTATTATTACAAAATTTAAAATTCATTACATACATCTTATCAACACGATCAGCTAGGGCTACTATTTTATTATTTTTAAGAATTTTACAGCCGGAAACAGTGGACATCATTGTGTGTCCCTTATCTAAAACAGTTGACAGTGAGAACAGATTCGCATTCAATTGAGGCACATACAATACATCATTTATTGTTGTAGGTATATATTCGGAGCCATTATAAGCTACAACATCTATAATTCCTATCCCTTTAACTTCTAACTTTTCACCATCACCTACAGTTACAAATCTCTCAGATAACTCACAGAATGTTGAGAACATCTCTCTACAATTTGACATATGTTCGCTTGCTCCAGAATCAAGAATAAAGTCATTACTTACAATGTTTATAGGGTTCGCAACAAATGCATTCTTATTAACCTGCTCGTCTACTTGTTGTTTGTTTTGCACCTTTCTGCAGTCTTTTATTAAGTGTCCCATCTTATGGCAGAAATGACACTTGCGTTGACGGCACTCGGAGCGTTTATGACCTATTTTACCGCACTCAAAACACTTCATTTCACTTGTATTTTTATTGTAAGTCTGTTTTGCACACTGAACTCTTTGAGAGTAATTATTTAGAGCTCCTCGCCGCGACGCCATTAACGCTGATGACTGAACCTCTCGTTGTTGTTGTGTTCCACTGCTTCTCTCTTCTTCGATTAGTAACCGCGACACAAGTTGTTGAAAGGTTTGACTCTCCTCTGGAACCGACTCCCATGCTGACGCGAAATGTTTATACTTGGGAGGTAGTGACATCAGACATTTGGATATCATCGCATTCTCGGTAGTTCTCTCTCCCAAGCATTCCAATCTGTGACGTAGACCTTCTAACTTCGAGATAAAATTCGCGACCGGCTCTTCGAATTTGAGGTTAAAAAATTGTTGCTGAATCAGGTGGACGCTGACCTTAGATTTAGGTTCTAGCAGTGCGGCGAGTTTTGACCAAATCTCTGAGCTTGTTTTGCACGTAAGCAAGTGAGTTAAGATATTATCCTCGACTCTCGTGACAATGATCTCTTGAGCTTTAGCGTCATCCTCTTCGTATTTGGTGACTTGTAATTTGTTTTCTGCTGTTTCTTCTATTGGCTTATGGCTAGACCCATCGACGATGGACAAAAGTTTCTTCGATCTCAATACGATGCTAATTTGATACTTCCATATAGCGTAGTTGGACTCGTCTTTGAGTTTGAGCCCCGGTTCCACTTTGGTGGAAGACATTTTGTTTTAACGCACACTTGACACGGCGGCACAACGACACAACACGACGAAAAAGTTTCTTCACGACTGTCTTTCTTCTCTTCAGCGCGCTCTGGGCCCATAACCTATTGAGGTTAGGGCCGCAGAGGTATGAGTGAAACGCAGTGTTGGAAGAAAGACGTACTTAATTTTATTATAAAAAGAATGTTTTACTACACACACGCCCGCTACGCTTCAATCCGCCATAGAGATGTAAGGTATATAACCACAGACTATATAGTGATGGGGTACAAACAAAGTTAGGGATGTGCTTATTTATATTGGTATTTCCAACAAATGGTTAGTTACTGGAACTAAGCAAGAAAGGAAACAATTTAAAAAATAGAAATGTTTTTTTTTTATTTACAGAAACAATGTTGAACGAGAACGATTGTCCGCAAGATGTAATGTCAGACAAGAACGGGCAGAACTTTACACTCGCCTATAGAAGAATCGACGCAAAGATTGCCTGGCCTCAACAGGCCTTGCTTTCCTATCCATAAACGACCCATCTCAACTATAAATTTATACCGATTGTCGCCCGCGAAAGTAATCTCCTAGGATTAGAATCATGTATAAAATATTTTAAACTTTAGAACAACTTTTAAAATCATGCTCATTAACAAAACAAAAAAAAAACTATATTTGGAAACAAAATTCAATTATATTTTTATCTCGTAAACAATAATAAAGTAATATTTTATTCAATGATAATAAGTGCTAACGTTTTTTAAGCTTAACTTAAATGTAAGTACATCGCTTAAGCGCAGTATTTTTCAAGCGTCGCTACTCAACGAGCAAATAATATTGTAGCTTTTTTACTCAGTAATGTATAAGTAACTATTAAATTATATTATCTGACTGACTCTTAGGGGTTATCCCTATTTTGTAAATTATGTATGTTTTCAAGTTTGAGTGAAGTGTGTCCAATGGACATGATATTTAAAAAATTCTATTTTATGTGAAGTGTTGAGTACAGCACTACTAGTTGTGCGCAATTTGGAACTAATATCTGCCTTTAAAAGGTAGTCTTTATTTCTTTGTGTGTGCGTTTGTGTATGTTCCTAAATTTCTATGAATAGGTCAAGGATTTCTCGTGTATTTCTAGGCTTGTATGGAACTAATATTTTGTCACGATTTCTAACATCTAGGGCAGAAGATCTCGCGTTTTGCAAAACATGGAAGCTTTTGTCGAATTTGCCCTTACGGATTGAGTATTTGATCCATATAGCTAGTCTATTATATATAAAAGTCTTTGGAATAGGTACACTAAATAACCAAATCGTTGTTTTATTTAATAAGGTAATAATTTAAACATTTTCTAGTTCTAAAATTTACTTTTGAAGTTTTTAAATACAAATATTTTAACTCTTATTAACTTATTTATGAACTGTGATGTTAATCGTATTAATGTAAAATTGTAAGGTTTGTATTAATTTTTGTATATTCGTAGAGCTATTTCTTAATATAATTTATTTATATGTAAATTTTAAGGTAACCGACGACGTATTATAATGGGTAAATTGTAGTGGACTGTACGTGTGGAGAGCAATTGAACGTATGCAAGACTTCGTACGTAAGACACATTTTTCGATAGTAATATTTGTACTAGTAATATTATGTACCTATACTAATTTCTTCCTACTGTTAACTGAATTGATACTCACTAAAATTTACCTGTTATACCAACGTATTCAGAAAAATGTTTTACAAACACTTCATAAAAAAAGAACATATGTTTTTCTCACCAAATTCCTGTCTTGCAACAAATACATTGTTCTTAATAAAGAACGCAGTAAAAACTAAAAAATGCGCCCTGTAGTTTTGAGAGGTATGTAACAGTTAAATAGAATTTTAGAATGTGTTGATTATTTTTTTTCTTTAAGTCGATATAATTACTGCCAGATCAATAATAATTTCGATCTTATCTTCCCACGAAACTTATTTATCTAAAGCATCAAATTCAAGACGATTGCACAACTTTTATTTTTAAAAAATAAAATTCTTGTCAAAATTTAAAAAAAAAGTATTCGTCGTGTCAAAATACATGAGTCAAATTAATTAATTTAACTATTTTTCTTAGTATACCTCTCAAATTTACTTAACTTCCACCAAACAAAATTAAATTATGTAGAATATCTACTACATTAAAAAATAAAGATAATAAATGTTACTTATAGTAAATTACCTTGAAGCAAGAAATAATATTGTATAGACATAACATTCTGAATATAAACCGGTCAACGGCGCAGTGTACGTCGCGCCATTTTGTATTTATTACATCAACCTTTTAACGTTAGTTGTAAAAACAGGTATATTGTGTGTTTGATACAATTTTGAGTCATATTGTGAAGGAGTAAATGAATTTTTACCGAATTTATATGCTGTATTTTAATTTTCCTCATGTTATTGATGGACTCTGTTTGGAATTCGGTTGGATATAAAAGTTTACTACCCTTTCTTTCTCATCATAATTCGTGTCGTAAATAGTGAAAATCAGTTAATTTGTAATTACAAAAAGACACTTTTATTCTATTTATCTGTATAGATTTGTACCTAGTCATCAAATAAATACAAATAAATTAAAACAAGTAGGTACGGATATTTTCTGTATTTCTGTACGCTGAGACCTGGATACTGCGAGAAATCGAGAAAAAGTAAATAAATGCACTGGAAATTTGGTGCTAGAGGACAATGCTTGGAACATCGTGGACAGAATGTCGCACCAATGCATCTATACTTCAAGAACTCTGTATCGAGCTGTGCTTAACAACCATAGTCCAGGCTCGAATTCTTCAATTCTTTAGGTAGGTACGTATCACGACGGGATAACACATCCATAGAGCGCCTTGTCTTGTAGGCGAAGGTTGAAGGCACAAGGCCGGGCGGCAGGTCGCCAATGCGATGGACCGATCAGATTAAATCAGCAGTAAGCGGCCCAGTACACGAATGCACTAGTATCACGACCAACAGGAAAGGATGGCGTCGCATTGTGAAGCGGATTACGGCAGCACAAATCCTACGTGATGACCACGACTACTCTGTCAAGAGTGAATCAGAAAAGACGAAGAATTTGAAGCTTGTAAAAAATCTGAATTGAACCAATGGGTCAGAACCTGGGCAGGCCCATCCAAACAACCGAGTGTGTCAGAGGACGTCGCCATAATTTGTACACGTTTGATGCATGATAAGTTCCAAGACATCTTTCCGAGGAGTTACCCGGGGCGTCCGGCAATAGACAATTAGGCGGGGACTGTGTGGTTTTAGCCGGTTCGAGTCCGGCATGACATCCGAGGGGATTTCCACACGTTAAAAAAAAGAAGGTAACCATGATCTTAGCTTCATAGTAGCTGATTGTTTTTAATTATGTTTGAAATAGGCCCAGGAAACTTTCAGCTTTTAAAATAACGAAGGTGTGGCCCTAGTTAGCTCATACTTTATCATTTTAATGAATACCTAATCTGCTCTTGCTCTTTTCCTTTCTATGTAAAACCATTCACGTAAAAAGAAAGTTTTTGTTGCGAATGTACGATTCGCGTACGAACAAAGCATAGTCATGGTACGGGAACCAAGGGACTATTGAAGAGCCAATAGCGTGCGCGCATAGACATACCGATGGAACGTTTTCCCTTCGCACACCCCTCACTTCATCAATAAGGTCGATGTATCACTCAGTGCGCAGGTAAGCGGCCAACATTCTTTTGACGGGTGACGGGACTTTTTTTCAAACTGTCTGTCGCATACTTTGAGAGCAGTTAGAGGAGCTTACATGTGATAACTGGAGTGGATTTCAATACGAATCACGAGTTATTTAGTGTTACGTGCGATTTGCTATACTTTCCTACCTAAGTGTTATTGGAATCATACATACCGTACGCTAGCTCATTTGTTAGCTGTCTAAGCTGACACAGGTGTCATATTAATCTTGTGTTTTGCTTACTTTTCTGAAGATAGGTACGTATCATTGAAATCAAAAATAACATATAAGTATGTAACGCTTAGATAGCTCATTTATCAATATAATGTAATGTGTTAAGATGATTGTGATTAGCCATTGATTAGCTTACTTTTCTGAAGATTTTCAATGTAGATTGTTTTGATTTTTGTCAGTCAGTCTGTGATCTTGCAATGACTCAGTCATCATCACATCACAGACGTCCTGTACTAATTAAGTGCAGTCTGATAAACCAGCCATTAGGTACCGTATTATCATTCTAATTGGGTAAATTATTACAGCACACCCAATACAACCGTAGAACTCATTTGCTATCTAAGATATACAACATTAACTAAGCAAACAAATTAATAATGGTTGCTTAAAAGGGCAGAGGTTCGCGCGCGCCGCATAGTTTCTGGGTGATACTCAGCTCTTGCAGCAGTGTTGTGTGTTAAACACTAACCAACATTCGGCGGACTTGGATCAATCTGAAAGTACTCTATTTGTGTGAATGAGAAATCATCGATTTAAGTCATTCATTCACGCGGGCAAAAACCGCAAAGACATTAGTCATGAAGTGGTTCAAAAAATTGTGCCGCGAAAAGTCCGCGAAATCGACTGAAGAAATGAAACCAACGAAGTTGGATAAGAATGAAAATTTCACTGGTTTCGTACCAGCACATGCAGCTTGTTCTGATGTGGTTAATGTTCTGGATGAGCCAGCAACTATATCGATGCCCGACGGAGTTTTTATGCTAACAACGATGAAGAACTTTCGACTGAATGATCTTGAAGAGTTTTCGTTTGAAAGTGAATGGATAATCGTCAACCGTGTGGATCTTTCCGAACCTAAGTTTCAAGAATGCTTAAGAAAAACAGAGACACTTACAGAGCTGTGTAGATCTCTGGCCAAAACAAGTTTAAATAAGAGAAGTTCTAAAGTTGTAGCTAAATCCCCCACTTGCCTCTGTGACAAATTAAGTTCAAGCGGAAATGACAAACTGTTGCGTTTGAGTGTTTGCCGGCGAATTGCATACAGTTTTAAAAAAATGTGTCGTAATTTGAGTTTGAAATTAAAATTTTGGAAAAAGAGTAAACCAAAGTGCACATCACTCTATTCAAAATGGATGAACACCGTTGAAGAACCAAAGTATTACATACCAACGTCCACTTATTTAGGTAAGTGCTTTTTAAATTAATATGTTTAATATTTTTATTTTTTATATTATAAATAATATGTCAACACGGCAATAGCCTCACCACCCGTTACGTGGGACAAAAATACAAACGGTTAAATGTGGGCGTATAGTATGCCTCTGCCGATCCCTTCGGGGATTAAGGCGTGACAATATGTATATATGTAAAAAAATATGAATCATATTTCTTTTTCATTTATTTGTTTGTTGATAAAGACTAGCCATGTAGTCTTTATCATCATCATCACTACATATTATAAATCAAAGTCGTTTCCCGCTATCTGTCCCTATGTATGCTTAGATCTTTAAAACTATGCATCGAATTTCGATGCGGTTTTTTTAATTGATACAGTAATTCATAAGGAAGGTTTTTATGTATAATTTGTTACGTTTTTTGTAAATATTAACTAAATTATAACGATATTTGTTGGGGGTGTCGTAAAAATAAGCCGTCTGGGAGCTCATTACGGGAAGAGAACAAAATAAAAAGTAAAATGAAGCTCAAGTTAAAAATTAAAAAACTGTTTGGATATAGGAAAATCACAAATATGTAAACTTAGTTTTAGTTAGTTAGTAAGTCAATTAGATAAATTTAAGTAACTTATAAAGGTTTAAGAGCGAATCGGCTACAAACTGCAATAGCCGTTTGGCGAGTTAAAATTATGTACAAAAATTGTAACTTAAATTGATTAAATAATAAAAAAAAATTAATAAATATCTTAGGAGATATGGCAATATCGAAATAATGCGTAAAGACCGAGCCGTGCGGGCGTAGGTACTGGAGAATGGAGAAGTAAACAAGTAATTTGGAAAATGTTCATACATTATTGTGATATTAATAAACGACGGGATTACATGGGTGCCACGGGGTTCGAAGTATGTCACGGGCGAAATCGGACGGGTCAGCTAGCTTATAATAAGTTAGATTTATAACATTACGAAATGTTAAGTTACAAAAGTAACACAGTATAACAATACAGTGAAGATTTTCAATCCGGTTCTGGTAGCTTAGTACTAAGAGCATTGCCCTGGTTAGGCAAAGGTCACAGTCTCGTCCCGAACAGAGTTTCCTTTATTCGCCATATTAAAAAAAAACTTGTTTTTGCGTTTATGCGAAAGTTGAGTGTAGAAGAAGTCAGGGTAGAACAATGTTTACATACGAAGATTACGAGTATGTGAGCAGATTGGTCAGATACGAAATGGTCAAAAGTACTCAGATACCCAGACGTGCACGTATGAAACGACCTAATTTAAACTGTCCTCTATAACAGTCAGAGATACATTATAGTGTAGTTTTTAGTACAGTATGTAACATCTTCGTAAAACAGTTTTTTTGCCACAGCTGAGGGCCGCATGCCATGTGACCAAACAGTTCCACGGGTGGGCGCAGCTCTCCGTGCCTACGTTCTACACCTCGCCCAAGACAAAAGGACCACTATTGCAAAAACTATAGCTCACTTTATAGCGTGCATGCAAAATGAGACTTGTCCACAGGTACGTCGATATTTTTAATGCATTGAATAAATTTGTCTTCAACTAGAGGGAGCCCTGGAGATAGTCACCTAAGCCACAGTACATATGTGAGCATTAAGGAAACTTCTTAATCTCACGGAGTCTAAGTTAATCCGATCAAGACTCAGGCTATAATAGTTGGTAGCCCTAGAATGATTTCGAGAATCGACTGGACACTGAGTCCTAAGCTTATATGTAATGGAACAGCTTTATCGTACAGTAACTCTGTCAAAAATCTAGGAGTTTATATAGATTCTTGTTTATGTTGGGGTCCTCAATTGCAGGAGCTTAGACGCAAAATATTTGCCGCTTCAGGATCCTTGCGCAGACTGAGAAATTTTCTACCAATTTCAACTAAAATTGCGCTAGTTCAATCACTTCTTTTTCCTATCCTTTATTATGCTGATGTCAGCTATCTAGATCTCACTGAAGACCAACTTAATAAACTTGAGAGACTTCAAAATTATTGCATTAGATTCATATTTGGATTACGCAAATATGAACATATTTCTGAGTATCGCAAAAGACTCAAGTGGTTACCTATCCGCCTTCGCCGGAATGCTCATATCCTCTCCTTATTGTATAGTATTCTTTTTAACCCCTTTACTCCGATTTACCTAAAAAAACGCTTTAATTTCTTGAATGTCTCCCACACTAGAACTTTGCGATCATCGGAGTATTTGAGGTTGAAAATGCCTGGCCACTCTACTAACTTTATGGACAATTCTTTCACTGTCCAAGCGGTTCGCTTGTGGAATGCGCTACCAGTGACAATCCGACGTGCACAATCGTCGCACTCCTTTATGATATTAGTCAAAAACTATTATTTGCGTGCAGCTGACAATATATAATTAATTAGAACTCTCTTACCTTAATGCCAAAAAGAAAATTGTTATTTTTGTATTTATTATAAGTATTCTAAATGTAATGATTGAGTATATATATTTATATATGTATGCGTGTATATATATATATGTGTGTGTGTGTGTGTGTGTGTGTGTGTGTGTGTGTGTGTGTGTGTGTGTGGCTATTTCCTTTTTTTTAAGAAAACTTTATTTATTTATCTAGATATGTTTAATTTACGTAGTTATATATCAATTATGTACACCAAACTGCCCTACTATATTTCCCACCCTGTAGTCTCCATCCAAAGGTTGCCTGTAAGAGATTGCCTCGTGCGATAAGGCCGCCAATTGTTATACCACGAAGTCTAATAGTCATGTTCACATTGTGTTTCCTGGTGTACAATAAAAAGTTTTTTTCTTATACTTTTTAATTTTACTCACGAAAAGTAGAAGCGCTCGTGTCCCTGGTGGCTCAGTGTCCTGTAAACGATCACTGCGTTTAGCAATTTTCGTTATGGCTGGTTACAGATGGGTGACCACTTAGTGGCATTTACATTTGCGAGCGTTTTCGTGCAAAAGAAGGCACGTTAAGCCATGGGTCCCGGTTACTAGTAACATGTCAGTCGTTAAGCCAAGTTGAAGGCCTTATGGGCGATTTGAAAAGTTTCAATAGCGACTATCTGCTATTGTACAACCTGCGTCTGTTTCAACACGGCATTGGGTTCACCACCTATTACGTGGAACAGGAATACACACTGTGAAAATTGGGCGTAAAATATGCCCCTGCAACCTCTTCAGGTATAAGGCGTAAGGATTGATAAAATAAAAAAGATAAAGTACGTAAAAGTAAAGATATTATAATTAATAAAAAAATGTGGGACTTCTTATACACAGCGCCGTCTATTTTGACATAACATTATATTTTAGTTTATCCACGACCGCCGCTGTACCGTTTACTGCATACAATATTGTACGCAGTAAGCGGTACAGCGGTCGTGGTCAAACTATAGTCCAAAATCTGTGATTTTATTTATCTACTATAATGTCCTGTATCTTAATAAATTTTCTTTACAGGTAATGATGCGAAATATGAGGCGATTCATGTCCGGAATGAAGAACCACCTTATGAATTACGGCGAAAAAGAATTTGAGAATGAGATCGAAAAAGAACGACGGAAGGTAGGTTAATTAAATTGAAGTTATATTTGATAAAAAATTCAGTGCAATGGGGCCTTGACCGAGACCTACGGGGCCCACGCCGGTTTTACCAACAAGTGATGCACGTGTTTACTAACGGATGATGTTATGGCGAAAAGAAAGAAAACTTAACCCTAAATATTGTACCAAGCAAAGGTAAGTCCAAACAGACTCATAAAATGAAACCACTGGAGAAAATTGAAAGGGAAACGTACTGCAATGAATTGAGATTGATTAAAGAACGTGATGATCATGAAAGAAAGAGAGAAAACATATTTATTTTGAATTCGTACAGGGGCATTTTAATAACACAGTACCTATGTAAATTAATAAAGTCCATCGGTTCCTCTGTAGTCCGCGATTATATAGTTTAACTTAAACTATATTTTACACAGGTACCTACATACCTATATACAATTACCTCTATGAGCCAAAAGTGACCCAAGCTCAGCATCATCAATACTACTTTATCCTACCAAGAAGCGCTCTCTAAAGGTCAACTCATTACCAGGAGAAGCCAAGTTATTGACATTTTTTTATATCATGAGATTCTGGTTCATGAAAAAAGTATAATACCTACACCTACCGGCTATCTTCTTAAGCTGATTCGGGTTTTTTTAGATTTCGATGTAGTTATCGGCAATTTTCGAGGAACGTTTCCCGAAGGCATTGTCTTGTACAGCCCTGAATAAATTTTGACCAATTTGGTAATAATTAAGGATTCAGTAGATAAAGAACCAATTGGTGTTTATTTAGCTAAAACGAAATCATTCCTAATACAATCAATTTAGTTTAACTGAAGTCATTAAAAGGCAAAAAACAAACCTAAGAGGTGGAAATTCATGTTCTCTAGTACTTTTCCGAGGTAATACCACATTCTCTAACCACACACACCTGTGAAGGGTCGGTTCCATAAGAGTCCTATGGGTTATGTGGTACGTTACATTTATAAGCGCTCGTGGCCACGATGGATCGTATTTTGTAAACGATTACTCCGTTTAGGAACTTTCACTATAGCTAGTCGAGCGTTTGCGAGCGTTTCCGAGCTTCGAAATGGCACGTTAAGCCGGTTGCTAGTAAAATGGCAGTCGTTAAGCCTTGTTAAAGGCCTAATGGGCGGCTTAAAAATTGACCACAGCCTGCGCCTCACTGGGCTCACCACCTGTTACGTGGGAAAAAAAAGCATACGATGAAATGTGGGCGTGTAGTATGCCTCGTCCTACCCCTTCAGGGATAAAGGCATGACAATATGTATTGTTATGTGTGTATGTTATGTTACATTTATCACTACATATTATATGAAACAAAGCTCGCTTTTCGCTGTCTGTCCCTATGTATGCTTAGATCTTAAAAACTACGCATAGAATTACATTGCGGTTTATTTTAATAGTTAGAGTGATTCTTATAAAAAAATGTATAATTTGTTAAGTTTTTGTTGACTGACCAAATTATAACGATATTTGTTGGGGATGTCCGAAAAAATAAGCCGTCTGGGAGCTTTCAACAAAAACGCTGCCTAAACCCGTTGATTTATAACAAAATCATGTATGGTGCAATTGTGTATCTAAGATAGGTCTACAAAAATATCCGCGACGATAGGTATATATCTATCTTATAAGAATAACATACTATATCCATTTTAATACTTTAAAAAACCATCAATTATAAAGCGGTAATTTGAAAGCTATTTACCCAAATATGCTATTAATCCTTATCATTTTTACAACGTTAGTTGGCTTCATGAAGACTATTTTGTCCCTTAACACCTTGCAAATAAATGAATATCTTACAAGTTATCGCAAATTCAAAATAAAGCGCAAATAAATTAATTTCGTGTAACCATAATTCGACCGGGCCGTGCGGGCGTAGGTAGGTACTGGAGAGCCGAGAAGTAATCAATGAATTTGGGTGCCACGGGGTTCGAAGTATGTCACAAGTATGTTATATAAATATATTGTCATGTTACTTACCTTTATCAAATTAGATGCCGACGCTACACATCACATTTTCAGAAGTTATCACCATTTATTGGTTTACGATAACAAGTAAAGCACCACTGATTAAGTAATGATGTTAGTTACATTTGAATTGTACCCAAACAGTCTATGTTTATTTAACATGGTCTCTAAGAGATAATGAGTGTGTGCTTTTGACCAAATCAACTAATTTGCGTAATTAGTGATTGGTATAACGTCTTCTATACTTAGGTATATATATGATTCTAGTTCACATACAAACTGAGTAGATAAGTACAATAGGCAGACATTGATTTTGCAAAAAAATAATCGTGTATATAGTTTAATGAGGTTTTGAATGATTACACAATTTCAGTCATTTAATAACCATAGCAAATATAAAAACAAAACGTTTTCTGAAAAAAAAAAAAGATCACTATTTAGCGTGCGGCCCTGTATAATACATTTATTCTACCTGGCAGTCGAATAATAAAGGTTTGGAAGCAGCTTGGAATACACTTAGATGTAGGAAGAGTTGATTAGATATTAATTATTAGCCTAAAATAGGCATGATGGCTCCTGTTAACAAAATTTTTTTTTGTTCTTTCTTTCTTGCATAATATAAGTGTGTATAATTTATGTACATTTTTTCGTTTCTTTACACCAGCTAAAACCATCGGAGTTCCTGTACTTGGACGCGATACTGGAAGGTGTGATGCATAAACTGGTAGTGCAACCGCTCCAACCGCGATTGTACTCGTTGCTGTGTTCTTTACGCTCGGATGATGTACGCACTCTACAAACTGCAATTGAACGAGCACAACACG
The DNA here is from genome assembly GCA_948477245.1 of Thumatha senex. Lineage (NCBI taxonomy): Eukaryota > Metazoa > Arthropoda > Insecta > Lepidoptera > Erebidae > Thumatha > Thumatha senex. The sequence continues at coordinate 10,489,472 of OX419738.1, read as the reverse complement.
TTACTGCGCTGCAGCTTGGAATAAAGGTAAAGTCATATGTTATACTAAAATATTGGTTGGATGAAATTCTTCAGGGCATCCATGTTGATTTCTGTTTCGTAGTACATTCTATATTTGTAGATCTATCTCGATCTTAGTAGGTTATCATCATCATCATTTAAAATTTCTAATTCTGTGAATAAAATAAAAATGACTTGGAACATCATTAACTCTGAATGCGGTAGATCTTTGGTGACTGAAAGGAATTAAAAGTAAATGGTTACCATGTTACAAGGGACCTGGAAGTGGCGACGAAGTTAGAATTTTTTTTCAAAAATGTACTTATATTGACAACAAAATCTCTCCAAGCGTCTTCCAGTTCCGCTGAACATTTATTAGAGGAATCTGTTCTTTGTTGCAGGGATGCATTTATATTCACAGATATTTGCGCTCAGGACATTGTAAAGACATTTAAATGTATCGAAATTAAGAAAATCGGTCAAAACTGCATCATGTATAATTGAGGTCATTGCGCCCCATCTAGCAACTGTGTTTAATGACTGTGTGTGACATTTTTTCGTTTCTTTACACCAGCTAAAACCATCGGAGTTCCTGTACTTGGACGCGATACTGGAAGGTGTGATTTCCTGATTTAATGAAACACAGCAAAGTCGTTCCCTTGTTCAAGGCTGGCAGCGCTACAGACCCGTCTAATTTCCGACCAGTGTCGGTGCTGCCAACTTTGAGCAAAGTATTTGAAAAAATAATCTTGAATCAAATGCTATCCCATTTTAATAGTCATAAAATATTTCATTCGAATCAATTTGGGTTTACGAAAGGGCGCTCAACTTCCGAAGCTGGTGTTGAGTTATTAAAATGTATTCATGAAGCCTGGGAAGACAAGCACGATGCATTAGGTATATTTTGCGATATATCAAAGGCTTTTGATTGCGTTCAACATGAAACGCTGTGCAAAAAATTACACCACTATGGAATAAGAGGCAAAGCTCTCGACCTTCTTCATATTTGAACAATAGAATACAGAGGGTCGATATTAATGGTACACGTTCTGTAGGATCCATGGTTACTATGGGTGTGCCGCAAGGCTCGATACCTTGGCCATTCTTGTTCCTCATTTATATTAATGATTGACCATTTTATGTAGGGGACAGGAATAGGATTGTTTTGTTTGCAGATGACACCTCATTAATATTTAAAATTAAAAGACAATTAGATAACTATGACGATGTAAACAATGCAATTGCAAGAGTAGTTCATTGGTTCAGCTCAAATAATCTTTGCCTTAATGAAAATAAAACTAAATGTATAAAATTTACTTTACCAAATGTAAAACAAGTTGCGGCCAATGTTCAACTGAATGGACAAGTGTTAGAGTTTGTAGAATCTACTGTGTTCCTCGGTATAATTATTGATGTCAATTTGCAGTGGGGCCCACACATAGAAAAGATAGCCTCTAGGTTAAGTTCGGCTGCATACGCTGTAAAAAAGGTCAGGACTCCTAACAGATGTGGATTCGGCTAGAATGGTTTACTTCAGCTATTTTCATAGTATTATGTCTTACGGTATTCTCCTTTGGGGGAGTGCTGCAGATTTAAATATTATTTTTGTTCTACAAAAGCGGGCTGTACGCGCTATTTATAATTTGGGCCCCAGAGTTTCTCTCCGAGAAAAATTCAAAGAAGTAAATATTCTAACCGTACCATCACAATACATTTTTGCCAATCTTATGTATGTCCAGAAAAATCTATCACAATTTTCTAAACTCTGTGATAAACATAATATAAACACTAGAAATAAAAATAATCTTTCAATCCACCACAGTCGACTACATAAGATTGGCGATTCTTTCCAGGGTAATTGTATACGCTTTTACAACAAGCTTCCCTGTGACCTGAGAAATTTACCATTAAATAAATTAAAAAAGTTAATTAAATACAAGCTTTGTGAAAAAGGTTATTACTCCGTTAATGACTATTTGCAGGACAGGGACGCCTGGAAATGATCTGCTGGCAAAGTGAAATAATATTAAATTGTAAATAGGCCATCAAAAAAAAGCCTTCCTAAGTTTCTTGCCGGTTCTTCTCAGGTGGGCCGCGTTCCGAACCGGTGGTCGCTTTAATATATTTTAAATAGTGTATGACATTTTGAAAGCGCCGTTAAAATGGTCTATGCAAAATAAAGATTTTTTTTTTTTTTTTTTTTTTTTTTATTAAAGCACATTGGTCGATAGAATTCTCTCTTTTAAGTTATTCACGTACTGGGACCATAGACATTTCGAAACGTTTTACAGAAATGAGTAGCTAACTAAAATACCTTCTAACGTACTTTCAATAAAAAATACTAAAATACTTTCTAATAAAATGTTACTAAAATACATTCTGCTCTTGATTGATATATTATAGGTAAGCCACTAGCAAGTTGATTTAGTATTTTCGATAAAATATTTTAAATATAATGTCATACTTCATTACTATTTCAAAAGTTCAGTGTAGCCAGTATGCAAAAATCGTTGTTCCATGTCAAGATTATTTACTTCTCTATATATCGTTTAAGAGGAAGGACATTTTCTTCCGAACCTATGTAAATGTTAATTATTCTGAAAAAGAAAAGTGTATTGCTTATCTTTTTAATTTTTATTGTTTTTATTTATCCATTTTGTGGTGTGATTTTATGGTATTTTTATGCAAACTGATAATTTATAATTATGCGTTAATTGATTATGCATTGAGACTCGGGCCGTGATCGAACATCAAAACATGAATTGAGTCGTTTCTGTTACTAGAATCACGAACACGGTGGGACAAGGTTGGTGGGACCACTAGTCAGTTGCTGTTAGTGGGGCTTAATAGTAGGACCACGAGCACGGTGGGTCAGAATTGGTGGGACCACGAGTCAGTGCCCTAATTTTCAAGTTTGGAAATTCTCATGGACGCTATGCCGGACCTTATCGATAAAAATCACACAGTGTCCTTCCATCTGCCTGTGCCGGGTGTCACGAGTGAGCCCGTTATTTAAAAACCCCAGAGCCCCAGAATGGAACATTGTGTATTAGTTTTAATTAGTATACAATTTTCATTCTAGCTTTCATAGTTGCCAAGATATCACGATTTTAGTTAACTAGGTCAAAGGTTAGAAAAACTACAACAACTACTAACAAAAAACTGGGTCGTTAGAATGGATAACACGCATGGGAAATTTTAACACACTTGGAAAATAAGATACGAGTAGATTATGTCTACAATAGGCATGTCTTAAAATTAAAGGGAAAATAACTAACTAAAAACTTACTAACTATCTTCACGCTGTATCCCTGACGGGGTAGTCAGAGAGGACAGATCGCCAGGCTTCGCGATCCATGCATACTTCTTTCGCTTCTTAGAGATTCATCAATCGCTTCATACACGCACGTCTGGGTATCCGGGTACTTTTGACCTTTCCGTTTTTGAGCAATTTGCTCACGTGGTCTTCATATGTATGTAAAGGGAAAATACTTAATTAAATTAATACAATTTGAAGTAGTTTCTGAAAATGGTTTCTAATTTCAGGATCCTAGAATGGTACCGTCGGCCACAGTATTAGCTGTCGTATCAAGGAATTTCCAACTGATGCAGAATGCTTACTCACCGTTAGACAAACTGCAGAAGCTTCTAGCATCCATATCAGTAATGTTCAAGGATGTAAGTTTGTCTTTATCTTTAGCATTTTCTAATTACTTCTAAAACGCGTCGAAGGCAGGGATCCCTTTTTATTGCTTTTGTGTTTTATGTTCGGCATAGTTCGGACTTAAAAGTATTATTGTCAGCAGCAGGTGAGGTTGGCTTGAGCTCCACAGAGTCCAGTACACTGTAAATTAATTACCTCAAAACAAACATTTATTATGTATCTGCTACAAGGGTTTGGTCCCCATTGTTTCTAAAAAACTATTTATTTTTAAAGTTTTCTAGTTAATATATTTTTGAGCGCATTCAACAAGAATTCGAAGCGCTCGTTGCCCCGCTAACTCAGTGTTCTGTAAACGATCACTGCGTAAAGTTTCGCTATAGCTTAACTTTAACTAATGTTCAAACAGAATATTTGAAACCAGTGTCACCTTAATATTGGGAAAGACACTCGCACCTGCAACACAGTTGTTACTAGCGCAGGTGTGAGGGAATCCCATAATGTAATGTATCCAGTTTTTTCAATAAAGAATATTATTATTATTACTATAGCTGGTCCTTAGATGGGTGACAACTTTGTGGCATTCACATTTGCGAGCGTTTCCGTGCTTCGAAAGGCACGTTAAGCAGTTGGTCCCGGTTGCCAGTAACATGGCAGTCGTTAAGCCCAGTTGAAGGCCGGCTTGAAAATTTGTCATTTTCAACATGGCAATGGTATCACCACCTGTTACGTGGGACAAAAATGCATACGATGAAATGTGGGCGTATTGGGGATAAGGGCGTGACAATATGTATGTTTTTTTTGTAATGCCTTTATATTGTGCATAGGTTCGTGGAGAGGAGCCAATTTCTGCGGATGATCTACTACCGGTATTAGCGTGGTGTTTGGCTCGCTGTCGTCTAGTACGCGTTGAAATAGAGGCAGCATTAATGTCAGGACTGTTACCAGAAACGCTAGTGGCCAGTGGCGAGAGTAGCTACTACATCATGTCGCTGTTCTCCGCTATCGACGTGCTCAAGCGGCTGGCATCATCAAACTTACCGCCTTCCACTATCCAACCGGTAAGTAGCTTCGTATTTGAATGCCCTGTAGTTGACTATGCAGTTCTGCTGTATACAGTACCTACTGATACTTTCTTATTATGTTATCTTTACGGGGCTATATAGCAGACAGATACCATGTTACTAAATATAATTGCATTGGTGCTATGAAATATTGCTTTTTTTGTACAGTTGGCAAAGAATCTAAATATACCTTTTCAAATGTATAACCATTGATACTTTTCAAAATATCCTGTACATATTTTTATGAAGTTGTTTTTTAAACTAGTCAATGCGTGTACACAGAAACAGAAGCGGCGCAGGTCATTGACTACGTTAAGCAGCTCGAGTACAAGTAGTGAGGCGGTGGCGATGGTCCGCGTGGTCCAGAAGAATCAGTGCCGTGGTTCCTTGAAGCGAAAACCGGTGTCGTGCCAGACAGGAGCGCGCGTACACGACCTGTGCCACGCGCTTGCACACGCCGCCAATATCAAAAACCCACAGGACTACGGGCTCTTTGCTCTGTACGACGGCCACGGTGAGTTGCCTAGTGATTAAACCATAGAAATCGTAGAAACAGGAGAAATGGCATGCGGGAATATTCGTGTGTCGCTGCGACATGCTCATCGTGGCGACTGCCTCTGTTCAGTTCGAGAGTTCGATTCCCACCCATGATAAAACTTTGAGTGATGAGCACGATGGTTTATTCTGTGACTGGGTGTTATTTACATAAAATACTAGATGAGTGGGGTCATTTAGTATTTTATGTAAATAACACCCAGTGTGCTCCGCCCGTGGAATATTTAGACCTCCCGTCGCACCTATTTAATCCCGGCGCTTATAAATTCTACAATGATGCATAAAAATTTGCCCGATTTGTTGACATTTATGACTACTGCTCTGCTCCCCAGTGTAGTAGCGGAATGTAATATAGCCTATAGCCTTCCTCGATAAATGGGCTATCTAACACAAAAAGAACTTTTCAAATCCGACCGGTAGTTCCTGAGATTAGCGCGTTCAACCAAACAAACAAACTCTTCAGCTTTATAATATTAGTTTATAAAATAAAATAAATATCCATCTCGCCTTATCCCCGAATGGGTGGCAGAGGCATATTATATGCCCACTTTTCACCGTGTGGATTCCTGCCCCACGTAATAGGTGGTGAGCCTATTGCCGTGTTGAAATAGACAGACGCAGGTTGTGGCTACCTGCTGTTGAAATTTTTCAAGCCACCCATAAGGTCTTCAACCAGGCTTATCGACTGCCATTTTACTGGCAACCGGGACCAACGGCTTAACGTGCCTTCCGAAGCACGGAAACGCTCGCAAATGTAAATGCCACAAAGTGGTCACCCATCCGAGTACCAGCCATAGAGAAAGTTGCGTAACTCAGTGATCGTTTACAGAACACTGACACCGCGGGGCCACGAGCGCTTCATATTAGTTTAGATGTATGTATTCAGAAATATATAAGTATGTGTATCAGTTATCTAGTAACCTACAAGCTCTGCTTAGTTTGGAATCAATCAAACAATATTTATTTATTATTTATATATTTAATAGTGTTCAAGATTATTCGCAAACGAAACAAAGAGTGTTAGTTTCGTCACCGCGAAGGTTTCTTAAACAGCGTTTTCTAAAAACTAAATTCGCAAGACATAGATAATATCTTGATTCCAGGACTAGTGAAGGTTTAATCGTACTTGATTCTTGAGCATGTCGTGGCGACACACGAGTGTTCCCGCATGTCATTTCTAATATTTCAACGATTCCTATGGTCTTATCTGAAATCACCTCGTCTGAATGTAGCCGTTTGCTTAAAAAAATATTATCGCCAGGCCTTCTAGAATCACGACCAATGTTTACTTTTTAATTGTTTACCAAGAATGTCAATACTCCTAATAATACTAATATATACTTCTAAAATAATTACTTCTTTCTAAATTGGGTTTATCTTTTTATTTCCAGAAATAATGTTGAACCATTACGATTGCCCACAAGACCTAATGTCAGAGAAAAGCGGAAAGAACTTTACCCTCGCCTACAGAAGGATCGACGAAAAGATGTTTTGGCCTCAACAGGCCTTGCTTTCGTATCCATAGACGACGCTACTCACAATGACATCTAACTTAAAATGACTTGCATCATTTCCTTTAGAAAAAAATGGTGTGTGCTTGATCGAATAATGCGCGACTTACTTACCTTCAAATAGTAGTTTTTAATTCGTTTTCTGTGCTTTTTTTCTCAAATTAGACCAAGACAATTCAATTTAACGTTACAGAATAGATTGTTACTGAACATTTGCCTGTTTATTCTTATTTATTTTATATTTTTTAGGAACAGTGTATACTTTTTAAAGTAGTATATATAAGAAATACTTAACATTTTAGATTTTTAGATAATGTTCTGCTGTGCTAAGCTACTTTTGTTGCTGACTGTACGTTCTACTAAAACTTATACGTAAAATACCGCTTTTTTCGTTTTAGGAATTCTCGAATTTAGCTAACGTTTTAGTAGTAGAAATTCATTAGTCTTTGGAGTGGTGCTTCGAATACCTAAATTATAACTTTATTTAAATATGTAAGGAATACTCGTATATATAATATTTTTTTGTTTTTTAAATTACTCTAAAGTATGTATTATATTGTACTTAAAGGGTATTGTAATATTCTAAGTTATAAACTATTCTGTTGCAGTTACTATAAGTATATTAGTTATCAACGGGGCTCAACGAGGTTATTTTTTTAATACCTTCTGCTGCCTGACGTTTCTGAATACAAAACTTACCAATATTACATACTACTTGATGCCCGCTGCCGCACGCGTTGTGAAGTTTTACCGTTCCCGTTTCCCACAGGAACTTGTTCCCGGGATAAAAAGTAGCCTACGTGTTATTCTGATATGTAAGCTATATTATTGTAAAGATTATATTTTGCGTGAAAGAGGAATGAACATCCATCCATACTTACAATCTTTCGCGATTATAATATTAGTAGGATATTGGTAAGTTTTGTATTCATTTTTGTATTCAATTCTTAATAAATTCTACTAAGTTTATCTATTTATTTCTATAAGATATTTATCCCGCATGAATTAAAAAACTATTGCGACTTTGTATCTAAATTTAAAATAAGCCATGTAGTTTTGAGAGGTACATTTATAATTACATATTTGATTTATTTTTTCTTAAGTCGATATTTTTATTGCAAGTTCAATAATAATTTCGAACTTTCTTATCCTTGAAATTTCTTCTTAAAAATCTCGATGCGAGTATCTGTTAGAATCGAGTAGGTATGATTTATTTTTGAAGAAATTGTAGTTTTGAGAGGTACTTATAGAATTACATATTTGATTGATTTTTCTCATGTCGATATTTTTATTGCAAGTTCAATAATAATTTCGAAATACTTTTTCCGTGAATTTTCTTCTTAAAAATCTCGATGCGAGTATCTGTTAGAATCGAGTAGGTATGATTTATTTTTGAAGAAATTGTAGTTTTGAGAGGTACTTTTAGAATTACATATTTGATTGATTTTTCTAATGTCGATATTTTTATTGCAAGTTCAATAATAATTTCGAAATACTTTTTCCGTGAATTTTCTTCTTATAAATCTCGATGCGAGCATCTTTTAGAATCGAGTTTGATTTATTTTTGAAGATATAGAACTTCAAAATTTAAAATCATATGTATCTAAAACACACGACTTGAATTAGAGAATTATAGTAAGTAGGTAATAAACTTATATTTACCTACTTGTTCTTTCTGAAACTCTGGCTATTCTTCTTCTATGGCTATTTTTCTCTAGACTGCTTCTCTAATTTACATGAAGTAGTTACTATTCTTACAATAACTTACTTGTTAATTTACCTTTTTGTATAAACGTTTTTGAGTTTTTTTTTTCAAACTAACATTATATTAGTAGGTTGCGTTAATTTTCACAAGGAATTTGTATGGGCGCAATACAATTTGGAAGTCTAGTTAAATTGGCATGTTATAACTTTTGGTTCCACCACTACGAGTACCAGTCTAACTGACGGTCAAATCTGTTATGTATTGGTAAAGAACTATTAGTGTTATGAATATCATAAATGCCTTGTGAAAATGGACGCTACCTCCCCTACTATATTATTAGGTACATTGTAGATAGAGGAGTACATAACAATCCTAAATAAATACGTTAGTTCAACTAACCACACTTTCAGATCATTATCACTCATTCTTTCTGATATAGGTAATTATTTTTCTTACTAAGTCGAATCACTTTTTCACCAATAATTTACCTGTATTGTATAAACTCTGGTATAAATAAAGATTTTTTTTGACCAGTAGGATATTTTATTTGTTGTTCCTAATTAATATTGGTTATCATCTCAGTCAGCGTCGATAATGTAAGAACATTTTATTTAAAACTAGCTGATCCCACGGCTTCGCCCGTGACATACTTTGAATCCCCGTCGCATCCACTGAATACCGTCGCTTAATACTTTTACAAAAATTCATGAAAATTTGCCTGATTTGTTGACATTTAATTACTACTCCGCTCTCCTAGTAGCGTGATGTTATTTAGCATATAGCCTTCCTCGATAAATGAACTATCTATCACAAAAAGATTTTTTTTAATTTGGACCAGTAGTTCTTCAGATTAGCGTGTTCAACCAAACAAACAAACTCTTCAGGTTTATTTATTAGTATATAGTGTAGACGATTTCAAGTACTATAGGAAAACCAAACCATTTGAACCAAGAATATATTAGAATGATAATTGATTGTTCATTCTAAAACATTTGTTATTTTTTTAGAATACCTAAGCATTTTTTTTATTGTCTTAATATTAATGACGCTGACTGTACTAAAATATCAACACCTATCTAAATTATACTGTACGTATTAATATATACCTATTATAAGCAAGAGAGATTGAGGTCCATTTCTTTTTGCGTAAAGTGCATAGTAGTATTTTTGATTAAAAAAGTAACGATCAATAATTTCGCAGTCCTACTGATGGATTTATGTCTCTCCCAATTTTCGCCGTATTGGGACGGGACGGTGATTGGCCCCTACGCTGCTCAGACGGGTTGGTACAGGGATTTGTTTGATTAAAAATCTAAATTAATCCCTGTACCAACCCGTCTGACCAGCCAGTACCAACCCGTCTGACCAGACATAAATATACATCTGTAATTGAAACACGATGAAAGGACGACCTCTGCCCTGTCGGATGACCGACACCCTAGAAAAGGTCGTGGAGAGGGACTGAATGCGGAAAGCACAGAACCCAGAACCGTGTGTTGTGGCCTACACTCAGCAGTGGACTGCAGCTATAGGTTGATTTGATTGAATGTTTAATAACAACTAGGTTCTGTAGATTTTGAGCAAACGTAACCGTCACTCAGTTATGTTCGGGTAAATATATTTTTTTCCTCTCACACGAGTGATAAGATAAATATATTGGAATATTTTTTTGCACAGCGCCATTTAGCCCAAAGTAAGCTAATATAAGCTTGTGGTATGGGATCTAACTGATAGACATACTTATATATTGCTAAATACAAACATTTGTGGATCACACAAATATTTGTTCCGACCCAGGAATCGAACCCGGGACCTCAGCGCGGCAGTCGCATACTCTACTACTGCGCCACCGAGGCAGATATTAGTCTTTCGATTCTGAGGTACTTAAAATAATTAGATTTGGTAAATTTATACGGACGCTAAATATATATTATAAAACCATATTAAAAGCTTATAAATTAAATATTATATAACTTATTTTACTACTAACAAAAGCTAACTTTCTACTAACTAATATAGAAATATTCTGAACTACAAATAAACCAAAATTAAAAAACAAAATGTTTTTTTATATATTTTATATAAATGTAGTTCAATAATTCTGTAATAATTATAAATTTCAAAAATAAATATTTGGAACAAATTCCAAAAAGTACAGGTTCCACCGAGATTTGAACTCGGATCGCTGGATTCAGAGTCCAGAGTGCTAACCATTACACCATGGAACCGACATATGTATAGGTCGAAATACTCCATCTTAAATTTAACTACGAATTTTATGTTGGCCATGTTTTCGTGAAACATGTTTTATGTGACCCAGTGCCCAAATGGAAAAGAAACGAGCTTAAAAGATATAATATAATTATGTGAAATTATGTAGAGAACTGGAGAGTATAGTTATAGAGAGTAGAGTATATTATCTCACAATTTAAGAATACACGAAGCGCTCGTGGCCCTCGGACTCAGTGTTCTGTAAACGATAACTGTGTTAAGCAACATTCACTATGGCTGGTCCTCGGATGGGTGACCACTTTGTGGAAATGTTGAAATATGGGCCTACCCCTTCGAGGATTGACAATATGTCAATGTACATGTGACAAGAATACACAATACTAAAAAAAGCCATTGAAATAAGACTACCGTCAGGGTTGTCACTAAAAAAATGTTGATTTAAAATTCTGAAAGCTTTCATAGAATATAACATACAATATATTTAACACATGGTATAAACAATTCTACAATCATATTACACTCAGGTAGATGCATAAAAGTTTTAGGCACTCCTTTCTGATTGCGGGTTACAAACAAAATATACAAACAATTTTAACTACAATCTGGCAATAGGTAGGTGATTGTTATGCTAATAAATATTGAATTTATGGCAACGTCCAAACAGTCCTATTGATCCCACAATAAAACCATAGTTACGCGACCTACCCAACCTACCATGCTTACGTTTTATACATGCTAAAAATAATAGTGTAGCATATTATAATAGCTATAACTAGTGATAATTTATTGTTCAAATAAGCACAATCATATCCCTTCTAAATTCTTTATTGTACCTACCACAAACGGTCAACATGGATCGTATTCCGCATTATAATCTACATTCAAAATTATATCCTTTAGAAGATGATTATAATATGCAAGCTATCTATCCCAAGAAGTTACCTAAGCCAAATTGGGATAGGATACACGTGGAATACCCTGTAAGAAAATATCTTGGTACTGGGGTAACCAGTGAAATGATTGCCCGCCGATGGATACCTCCTGGAGAAATTTTAGAACCTAAAGTAAGTTTTAAAGTAGTAAGTAAAACTTTACAAGTACGAAACAATCGTGAGTTGCTTAAAATACTTTAATAAATAAATAAATATTGTGGGACACTTTTCACACAGCGCCTTCTAGCCCAAAGTAAGATAGTATTAGCTTGTGTTGTGGGATCTAGATAACTGATAAATATAAGGAAACACCCAAACTCCGAAACACACATTTGTGGATCACACAAATTATATTTATTATTATATTTATTATACATCAACAGAAAAAGCCGATAGAAGAAATTAAAAACTATTTCCGAGATTATAACATCACGGCGCAATTAACACGAACCCAGACTACGGAAGACTTTGGAAGGAAACAACCTGATACCCAGCCGTTTAACAAACACACGGCTTGTACAGAAAATGAATATATTTACGCCCTGAGTCGAAGGGTATGTATCTGCAAATTGAAGGAAATTATTATAGACATACAGACAGCAAATATTATTTTTTATATTTAGAAGCGCTCGTGGCCCCGCGGATTAGGTGTTCTGTAAATGATCATTGAGTTACGCAACTTTCACTATGGCTGGTCCTCGGATGGGTGACCACTTTGTGGCATTTACATTTGCGAGCGTTTCTGTGCTTCGGAAGGCACGTTAAGTCGTTGGTCCCGGTTGCCAGTAACATGGCAGTCGTTAAGTCGTTAAAAATTTCAACAACAGGTAGCCACAACCTGCGTCTGTCTATTTCAACAAGGCAATGGGCTTACCACCTCACGTGGGACAGGAATACACATGGTGAAAAGTGGGCATACAATATGTAGGTATACCTGTGCTAACCCTTCGGGGATAAGGCGTGATAGTTTTTTTTAAATATATACAAGTATTGTATACATCATACATATAAATTTAGTAAAATATTGTTACTTTGGAATACACTTTACACTACACTACAGACACATTTTATTTATCTGTATACATTGGAAAGTGACAACAAAACGTCCTTGTTAATCATTAAAGTGTTGAAGTGTACATGGATGTCGATGGCGCTTATATATCCAAAAAAATCTATAAGCGCCATCTATAGTAAGATTGATAAAGTGTTATTGCGCTATTCGAATATAGATGGCGCTATAGCTAATAATGTAAGACAAAAGATATTTCCATCGGTCGAAATTGCCCTGCTGTTGTTTTTCGTTACTTTTATATTATCATACCACTGAGGTGGCCCACCTGATCAAAAGCAGTCAGCGTAACCTATGGACGTTTGTGACATCAACGGGGTTTCGAAGTATAGCACGGCTGAAGCCGCTGAGCTGATTAACTAACTGAGCTCCGCCAGCTAGTTAATCTATATTAATATTACAAGGCTGAAGAGTTTGTTTGTTTGGTTGAACGCGCTAATCTCAGGAACTACTGGCCGGATTTGAAAAACTCTTTTTGTGTTGGATAGCCCATTTATCGAGGAAGGCTATAGGCTAAATTTAATCAGTAATCATAAATGTCGACAAATCGGGGAAATTTATAAGCATTTTTGTAGAATTTATAAGCGACGGGATTAAAAAGGAGCGACGGGAGTTCAAAGTATGTCACGGGCGAAGCTTGGGGGCAGTGGGGTAATTTATTATAAATATATGCAGTGTAATGAATATCTTCATACAGATAGCAGAAAGGGTCCCACGGACGACTGCACATGGCACGACTGAGACGAGAAGTCAATACGCACCGCCAGTTACACCGTCTCGACTCGTAACTAACAAAGATCAGTTCAAAAACCCAGCTACACTGTCCCAAACCCCAGTAAGTTTTACCATAAGTCATTTCAAGATACAATTGTCAATTTTATAGCAGTACTGCAATCAGTAGGTATTTTAAGACAAATTTAAAGTCTTATAAACAATTTTTAAAAGCAATTAGTATGCTAACTTTTCCTAAATTTAAATTTTAAAGTGGAAATTTTTTTCAGTCACGAGCTGGACTCGAACCAGTGTCTTCTGGTTCAACGCACCAGACGCGTTTACCAACTACACAACCGTGACCGTGACTGATGAATTAATCCATTTCTTCCACGACATCCAGCACGTGACTAAAAATTTTACGACTTTAAAATTTTAATTTTAATTATTATAAATCTTGACTGTTGTTTAACGATGACATTTAGAATGACTTTTTAAAGGACACTTGACCACAGTATAATGGCGGTTAAAATTTTATAATTTTAACTTAACTTACGAGTAGCTATCTTCACGCTGTATCCCTGACGCGGTAGTCAGAGAGAGAGTACATATCGCCAGGTTTCGCGATCCTTGCATACTTCTTTCGCTTCCTGCAGATTCATTATTCACTTCATACATGCGCATCTGGGTTTCCCAATACTTTTGACCTTTTCGTTTTTGAGCATGTAAGTGGTCTTCATTTATAGTTAAATCTCGGCCTAACCTGATTCCTTTTACCCTCTACTTTCGCACAATATATATTCTTCGTCAATTGTTCCTCACTCATTCGTTGCATGTGTGCACACCAATGGAGCACGCCCTTTTCCAGCTGGAATTGAATGAAAATAACAGCGTTAAGCTCAACGCTGTCATTTTTATTCAAACCTGCTATATTGCGTATCACTTCATTACGTATTCAGTCAGCCAAAGTTACGATGCACATATTTCGAAGTGATTGCATCTTCACAGCATTCAACTTACTTTTCATGCATCTTATGATAGATATACCCAGGTTTCGCTACCGACAAGAAATGTTGGCACTAGCACTGCGTTATGAATCGCAACTCGCGTTTACCAAATGTTTGTTTGTTTTGTCGTATTACCAAATGGGACCGTTGACTCCGTTTCCGGCAGCTACATCAGAACCATTATAGTAATATATATATAGTTAATCAGTAAACGGGATTACTCACGTTTTTATGATCAGTAATAAATCGACCGGTTTCAGCTGTATTCCAAGTTCAAACAGCCTTTTTCAGAGGTGCGAACCGTTCGCCGAGCACTCATGTATTTACATGCCGACTAACTTAGTAATTGAACTGTCTATGTATATTTTTCACTTTTTGTTGAATTTTATCACATAAAATGAATTTTAGTGATGTCAGATACAAATTTAACGACACACAAAATTTAGAAATTTTCACTAAAATTAGACGTCTAATTTTCGACCAAATTTTCTTTTAAATAAACTAATTTTAGTGGGTCGTTTATTAAGTTTAGTAACTGTTTGAAAAGTGAAAACTTTTAAAACGTCGCGTTGTAACGTTAAAAATGTACATAGGCAGTTCAATCATCAAGTTAGTCGGCATGTATTTACATAGATTGATTGATTGATTTATCTCTTTATTGTACACCAGAAATGTAACAGTATTGGATTACAATTAAAATAACTTATCGGTAATACAATTGGCGGCCTTATCGCACAAGGCAATCTCTTACAGGTAACCTTTTTACATTCGACTGTCTATGTACATTTTTCACGTCTTGTTCAATTTTATCACCTAAAATGAATTTTAGTGACATCAGATACAAATTAAGTGCTATTTATGTTATCACCAACTTTAGTTCGACTTAATAACAGAAAAGCATTTGGCAATCTCTTAACAAAAATTAGAAAATTTTAGAGAATTTAGTTTAGTGATGTCAACAACAGAATTAGCACCAATATGTAATAATAAAGTTCGTTTTCTAGTTAAAACATCAGAACCACATTCTACGTCCGCGCTAAGCATACTACTATGTCTACACTAAATATGTACACAATTTCATTCTCTTGCTTCAGACGTTCCTGGTTTACCCAAATCTCGCACGTCGATCTTACGTCTTAATGATTTTGCAGGTTGCTAATTTTTGTGCTAAACTAAACACAACGACAAAAAAATCGGGCAAATCATCAGGCGATTGTAAATAGTATGAAGGGACGGTAGGGCACGTATTTGTCGATTAAGTACAGAATCGTGTCGTCCGAGCGAACAAACTACTTAAACCATCGATTCTAAATCTACCAGCGCACATTCGCTCTCAATCCTTTGTAAGAAATGCCCTGTGTGTCATAAGAATACTGGACCTGCTTCTTCCATGTAAGCAATATCGCACCTCTAAGGTTCGGAGAGACTTCACCTCCTAACGTGTATTCTCTCACTTGTACTTTTATAAGTGTGATTATTGAATTCTGTTTTGTGGAATCGAATTCGACATGTTCATTTTGTTGACATGAGGCCTACAATTAATGTCACAGCCCTAGCAGTCCCAGCACTATCAGTTATAATAACATGATTACAAAAAGTAAATTACTGATAGTCTGATGACGGAAATGAAGAAATGACGCAATATGTAGATCGTATTCCGTAATCTTCTTTCCTCCAACTACGTAATAATTCTCCAGAATTTAATATCTTATAACAGATGGCGTCTGATCCGCAAACGTTCTGATAGTACAAATTTATGGATTTATTACACGGAATAACTATAAGCTGTTATAAGAGCATGGCCTTGGATTAGACTACTAGATTTAAAGGGCCCCACCAAGATCTTCGGAGCCCAAGTAACCTCAACAATTACAAACTGTCAAGCTATGCGAACATTTTGTAATTCATTTACATGAAAGAGAATTACGATTACAGAAAAGTAAATGTAAAAAACGATTAATGAATCTGCAAGGAGCTAGAGAAGTAGGTATTCATGGATTGCGGAGTCGCGATCTATCAACTGGATTTAAAGGGCCTCAACAAGGTCACCGGGGCCTGCTGATTAACGAACGAGGCAACGACGTAGGCATGGGCTAGGCTGGAATGAAAATCTGAACGATAGCTGCTTCTAGAACCAAATAAAAGAGGACCGCAGGTTTCTAATCCAGGTAGGTTTTGGAAGCAGCTGAGAATAGACTCTGAGATGATCTTGCTGTCTGCCAGTCCTCACAAGAAATACAGTAGATTTATAGACAATTGTTTAAATCTATGGACTATTTTGTAGCTTTATTAAGACATTAAAATTTTTCCTGATCGAGGACGTACATCATATATTAGTGGAATGTGTGCGGAACGAAGCCCTGAGATGTACTTTTGTAAATAATATTGTATGTTGTCACGTTGACTGACGTCACGGTGGGCTGGTGTAATACCATCTTGAGTCAACCAGAGTCCAAGAAAGCTAAGGAGCTGTATAACTTGGTTAATTTTGGGCTAAGAGCTAGAATGTAATTTTTTGACTCTATATTTTTTCGTGTACTTATGAGTAGCTTTACGAGGGTGATATGGTCACTGCCTTCTATGTATCAAACCCTCTATAAATAAATAAAGATAAAAAAAAATCCTGTAGATATTCGATAGTAACTCAGTTTTATTGATCATGAATTACTTATGAACAACTTTAGCGGACAAGGGCGTCGCCAGCGTGGAATTAAACTCTTAAACTTCCTTCTACTTCTCTATACATTAATTGGTTCGGTCTTTGTTGTACAGTCGGTCAAGAATGAGGTTTACCAGTTTTGTTGAAAGGTTCTGTGAGATAATTTATAAGTGAGAAGAAAAATCCTGACTCAACTGTCAGTCATAACAACATGAAATGGATTTAGAGGCAGATTTTGTGAAAGTATGGCATGGAAATCTGTCAAGGTAATTTATATTTCGTTAAAAAGGAAGTGAGTCAGGATTTTTCCAAAATTCTATTCTTTAGGGTGTAAAATAAAGGATGCAAATTTGAATGAAAATATCTGAGAAGTGATGAGATTAGAGGTGTGCGAAAACTGAAAACGGTGGCTATAAAAATATCCGTTTTAATTTTTTCCATTTTAGTGTGTTTTCACTATAAACCTTAGTTCATGATAACCGTACTATAATTAATGTACTTATAATTAAACACATCAATTATAAGTACATGTATATGGTCTTGATTACAGTTTGGTACTTTTGGCTCAGAATAATCCTTTTGGTGCCTGTTATAAAATCTCAAGGGAGGTTCATTATTTCATCCAGCAACAAGTGGTTTCCTAGTTTCAGTGGCAGGCATTACACTTTCAATCTACCTACTCTTAATGCAAGGTATAATGACGTTTGACATCAATGATTTATGTACGTGTATATCAATCAATTAAAAAACTGTCAAGCTATGCAGACATGTTGTAACTCATTACTAAATTTAAAAATAATGGTCTTGTAATTTTGGGGCAACTTCCAGTTTGTTGCCTGCATTCCTAATATGTATAATTGATTTCGATTTAAAATTTTGCTATTCTAAAACTGTCCAATGAAGTTATAGGTTAGTTAGTTATAGTTATAAATACTCGTATACACATAATTTACATGAAAGAGAATTACCTATGATTACAGAAAAGTGAATGTAAGAAACGATTAATGAATCTGCAAAGAGCTAAAGAGCAGGTATGCATGTATCACGAGGTCGCGATCTATCCTCTCTGGCTATGCTGTCGGGTATATATACAGCTTGAAGATATATTTACCTTGTAGAATTGTAAAACAAAGAATAGGTACTAATACGTACAAAAGCAGTTACGATTTCCTGAAGGAGTAAACGGGCGATCGACGTATTATTTTGGTGTGAACTAAATAAAATTACGTACCTAATTGTTATTTTACATTCAGCTACCTCAAGAACTAAGTTGGCACAAAGACTTGGAGCCACTCAGCACTACGCACGAAGGCTTTCAGAAGTACTTGGACCCGTATTTGACGACAAGTCGGCTGCATCACAGGCCTTACACAGCGGATCAGCTTCAGAGGCCTTCGTGCAACAAAGATGTCGTCACCTATTATACGTTTAAGGATAATGTAGTTTATGTAAGTATATATGATAAATATAATATTTGGAATAATACAAAATTTCTCCAAGTGACGGTGTTATATATTTGATAAACATTATACTCTTTATACACTTTTTTTTTATATTTGGCACGTCTAGTGTCACTACCCGCCTTACCACTGATGGATAAGTAGTAGAGACGATAACTTGTGATTGAGGGCTACTATCATTATCACCGACAGCAGGGCCAAGATAGAAATATGCTTTTTAACAAAGGCCCGGGCTGCAGCCGCTGAACCCCGATCATAGCCCAAGTGTTACTAGCTTTCCACAGCTGCAATGTTAATTATTGCGCGCAAAAGCTTTTGTTACTTACATAATCTATGTTTTTTTTTTATGTTTGACACATCAAAATGGCGCCGACAATTTATCTTTAGAAGTATTTTTTGATATGACTCTTCATAGCAAAATGACTATCGAAATTATTTGATACAAAAATACGAGTAGAGTAAAAATAAAGAGGTGCCAGTCAATATACTACATGGTTGCCTGTAAGAAATTGCCATTCTGCGATAAGGCTGCCAATTGTATCACATTTAATTGTATCTATTTCTCTCTAATTGTATTCTTGGTGTAGGTACAATAAAGTATTACTTACTTACTTACTTATACTATTGACTAGCACCTAAAATGTTAACAAATTGTTACGATGTTCATATTACAGACTCGCACTCCGAAGCCTAAAACTGAATGGCGCTTACCAGTGAGCAGACCGAAGTCTGTTTACGACAGCGAGAGGTTTAAGGGGGGCTGCCGAGAAATAAGAACGCATAACAAGTTACAAATCGTGCCAGGGTAAATA
The DNA here is from genome assembly GCA_948477245.1 of Thumatha senex. Classification (NCBI taxonomy): domain Eukaryota; kingdom Metazoa; phylum Arthropoda; class Insecta; order Lepidoptera; family Erebidae; genus Thumatha; species Thumatha senex. The sequence continues at coordinate 10,470,095 of OX419738.1, read as the reverse complement.
CCTACTTTCTTCAATTTCAAGACTAGTTTTCTCGGTAGAGAGCTATCGTTCAATACTTTGCTTTTATTTTAAGCCTGTTATCTACTTTGTCTTGTGTTATTGGAATAGAATAACCTGTTATATATTTTTTTGTATCGTCTAAGTGTTCTTTAAACGTACACTGCGTTAAGACTCTTTCACTTTGGCTCGTGCTGAGATGGGTGACCGCTTTGTGGCATTTCCGTGCGTTGGAAGTCACTTTAAACATTTAGTCCTGGTTGCCAATAACATGGAAGTCGTTAAACCAAGTACAAGGCCTTATGAGCCGCTTGATAATTTCAACAGCAGGGCGCCACATCTACGCCATTACTTGTTAATAACTAAAAAATATCGATAAGCTTGAAATTTTTAAAGTGAAAACTTCTTTTAGCGCACTACTCACCACACTCAGATTTTTCCGTTAGGCTGAGCTCGATCGGGTGAACTCGGGAATGCCGAGTGTACCCGAGCGAGAAAGAATTTTTTTTTTCTCTGTCAGCTCTTCGCTGTTGTGTCGCTGTGTTTAGTATATTCTATTCATACGTTATAGTTGATTGCGATTGCCAATGATGTTTTCACTTCTGCAATCTTACATCCACAGGACTTTTCGTACAGAAGTTCGAGAGAACTTTATACCACCAATTTTACAGCCAGCTTCACGAATCCAGAATTTGGAGGAAGAAGTGAGAGCTTACTCCAAGAAACAACTGATTGATCTAGAAACGAACCTCCCAGAGGAGTACAATGCCTTCAGAAAACAGTACTCAACGGAAAATTCTGTGGTAGGTTCACGGAAACCTATATGTGCCGTATTTGACCAGTTGGCTGAGAAGAATAAAAGACTAGCAAGGAAAAGTATCTTTAAAGGCTAGCCGTGGCTTCACCCGACACAAGAAGGCCCCTTATTTATCATATATATATTATATTTTACAATCTGCACGATTTATTAATATTTATTTATGATCACTACTCTGTTCCTTTTCAAAGCGTTATTATATATAGCACACTAGTAGACGCCCGCGGCTTCCCGCGCGTGGTGAAGTTTTCCCGTTCCCGTTTCCCACAGAAACTTGTTCCCGGAATAAAAAGTAGCCTATGTGTTATTCTGATGTGTAACACTATATTATTGTAGTTTCATCAAAATTCTTACAGTAGTTTTTGTGTGTGAAAGAGTAACAAACATCCATGCTTACAAACTTTCGCGTTTATAATATTAGTAGGATAGTACATAAATCATAACACTTTCATAAGGAATAGGGCCTTCAACAATAAATAGGCTATATTGTGCAAAAAGATTTTTTGTAGACAGATGTGTAGTTTCTGAGTATAAGTATATTGACACAAACGAACATTGTATTTTTATTAATTTACTTTTATTTACTGTATTCATTAAGCTTAGTTCTAAGTATACATTTTACGACGAATAAGTATTTTGTGCGTTTTATTTATCCTAGCGTTCAAATCCCTTTCCATTAAAAGTTGGCATTGCAAGTTCCATCTGCAAATTTACGTGTCTTTTTCGGCATAGCCCGACTCATTTCGTAGGTATGTAACGGAGATCTCTTTTCAAGAAGCGTCATGCTATTTTGAGAACGGCTGCTTCAGAGACGTATCAAAGATTATTGTCAGGATTAAGAAAAAGACGTCATAAGGCTCAGAGGCTGAGAGTTATTATATGCTATTGTAACAGCATTATGGTGAATCACTTTGTAGGACTGTTTTCATAGGCACAGATAAAGAAGTAAGTAGTGAAAGCAACTAGATTTTATACTTAAATCTAGTTGCTTTCACTACTTACAACGCGAGAATATAGTCTTGTAAAATTGTAACTATTTGTAAGGTACTGTTCTTTATCTGTGCCTATGAAAACAGTCCTATAAAGTGATTTTGACGTTGGATACCGAGGATACCTAGTACTTACATAGAGAAAAATAGATGTTCCTACTAGAACGGCGCACCTGCTGTCTAACAGACGAGACAACGAATCAGGCGTCTTTACTCGGTTTAGCGGTTAGACGACAGTCGTTCCTATAAGTGCCCAAATCCAAAAGTTTAATGATAGCTGCTCCTAGCAGCGAATTGTAAGCCAAGCTCCAAATCCAGATAGGGGTTGGAAGAATAGTGACTAACCCTGAGCCTGATTTTCGACCCAGTAAAAAAACCGTACTTACGATCTACGTATTCAATTTAAACTGTAAAGTAAGTAGGACGTGGGACCAAAATGGATCCGGTAAAATTTAGGCGTATAGGAAGTATAGTAACATGTGACTGGTATAAGAGTACTGAGGTTTATAAAAAAGTTACAATATAGTACTTACCCGACTCTGAGCTGTTCGATTTTGCACAAAAACAATAGTCATTTGTTACGAAATAGAATATGCAGTCCTGCCAATATTATATACTAGATGATGTCGCAGCTTCGCCCGCGTGGTCTAGTTCTACTATTCAAGATTTCGTATGGAACCACAAAGGACAGAAATAATGTGTTTTTATAATCCATAATGTGTTATTATAATATAATTTTATAATCTGTTATTCTCTACTCCGAGTATGTAACCCTAAACTTTTTGAAAATCTAATATAGCCTATGTTACTCACAAATAACGTAGCTTTCTAAAGGCGAAAGATTTTTTTAAATCGGCCTAGTAGTTTCTGAGCCTATTCATTAGAAACAAACTTACAAATCTCTACTTTTTATAATATTAGTATAGATGTAGTAATAATGTAATATAAATAATTAGAAAAATAAGATTATTTATATAAAGCCGAAGGTGAGTCTGTCGGAAGAAAATAGAGTTTATTCAACTTCAACTGTTCTTTATGGCAAGCGGTAATAGACCAGTAATAGAGATTATTATTTTTGTCGTTAGACATTTGTCAATAGATATGACACAATAGATATTTCAGTACACGAGAAAAAAACACAACATTTTAATTATGTTTAAATAAAAATAGAAAAAAGAATCTCTTAAAGTAAAAAATACTAGAACTTTTTTGCCAGAAAGCAAAGAATATACCACGATGTTTATACTTAAATGGAAATAGTGTATTTCTTTATAGCAGTTTTCATTTTGTCGTACGGAGTGTACCTCATGCAGCCTTATTGGTTTGTTATAGGAAGCGCGATAGTAGTCTACACTATCTACTCGCAAATATGCTCTGTATTGGCTTAACAAGAGATTTTGGTAAGTACCTAGATGCTTCGTATTTTAAGCTATCGCATTTCACATAGGCTGTGACCACGCCCGCTGCTACTTGTCCGAATCTTTAGACAACAAAAAGGTATGAAACGTAACCGCATTTTTAGCCTCGTAAAAATATACTATCAAAATCTGTGTGGTCCAAGCGCCCTCTTCTGCTAGCGGTGCGTCTGATGAGTAATGGACGAAGCAACATCACAGGCACTCTTACGGGATTGGGAAAACAGAATTCATACATACATGCATATCGTCACGCCTACCTCCCATCGGGGTAGGCAGAGACTATGGCTTTCCACTTGCTACGATCCTGGCATACAACTTTCGCTTCTTCCACTTTTATAAGTGTTTTCATACACACACGCCGGTTAAGGGTACTCTTGACCTGACCTTTTTCCAAAATGTCTTCTATTTGATTGACATATGTACGTCGAGGTCGCCCCTTAGCAGTTTGCCCATTCACTATCTTCTGATAAATCTGTTTCGTAAGTCTACTTTCATCCATCCTCTTCCTGTCCGAACCATCTGAGCATACCTTTTTCTATCTTAGTCACTACATCTTCTACCATACCGCAAAGTTCCCTTATCACACTGTTCCTTTCTTTGTCCATCAATTTCACTCCAGCTATACTCCGCAGCTTCTTCTACCACACCCAACTTTTACTGCCATACATAAGTGTAGGAACAAGTACTCCTCTATGCACAGCCAGTCTTGCCTTCTCAGACACGTTCTGACTACTCATAAAGGTGTACATTGCTCCATTCACTTGATTTCCAGCTAGCTAGCTCTTCGTTCAATGTCACAATCACACTTTCCATCTCTCACAAATTTTGAACCCAAATAATACAAATTCCTTCACCTGTTCCACTCGTTTTCCTTCCACAAAAATCGAACAATCCGTAATACTTTCCTCTCTTTCAAAAACAATTTTTGTTCATTCACAACAAACTTTTGTCTTATTTACAATTACTTTCATTCCTTTGCTTTTAATCAGAATGGAATGAATGGAATGAAAGAATGGAATGAAATAAAAAGGAAAAAATTAATTAATTAAGAGAATTAAACAGTTGACTCCAAATCCGTAATGGATTTGGAAGCAACTGGAAATCCACTTAGATGGAAGAGAGTTGTTGTTTTAACAGAGCGCGCGAGCCTTAAAAGCCGATTCATCCAATTGTAAATGTAAGCCATTTAAACCAATCAGTCAGTCGTATATTTTAGGAGGACCTCTTAGGTATACATATACTTAAAGAAGAATGAAACGATGAAGGCTATAGGCTATATATCATTACGCTACTACACTGGGGAGCAGAGCAGTAGTCATAATGTCGACAAATCGGGCAAATTTATATGCATCGTTGTAGAATTTATAAGCGACGGGATTAAATAGGTGCGACGGGAGATCGAAATATTCCACGGGCGAAGCTGTGGGGGTCATCTAGTTTTATTATATTTTTTTGATATAAGTGATGTTGGTTTAGTCGAAACCACACAACTCATTAACTAGTTATTAAGTTGTGTATTTTTGACTAAATCTAAGACGAATTGTGTTAAATAAATACGGATGTAGAATCCAAATAGAACTAACACTAATAATTTATTCCCTATCGAAAACAAACATAAGTGATGTTGACAAATTTATGTGCAATTTGTAGCGTCAGCATTAAAATTTCGTAGTACTTATTTAGGGTTTTTTTAATTATGTTTCCGTGCTTTGAAAGGTACGTTAAGCCGTTGGTCCTGATTGCCAGTAACCTGACAGTCGTTAAGTCAAGATGAAGACCTTATAGGCGTCTAGTCAAATTTCAACAGCAGGCCACCCCAAAGTACGGCTGTTCATTTTCGGGGATAAAGTAATATTGATAAAACACCCAAACTCCTTAATAAATATTTGCGAATCACACATATATTAGTCCTGAAAACCTTGGTTTTCGGACCTGAGACCTCAGAAAGGCAGTTACATTCATTACCACTACTCCAAATTAACAAACCTGTGTTAGTACAAAAACGGTAAAAATTTAAGTCTAACACTTAACAATCTCGCCCATTGTAGCCCTACATTTCAAAATCAGTATTCCATTTACATGTTTTTTAAGTAAAAACTTCTTTTAGCGCGGTACGCATATTTTTAGATGAGATAAAATCTCAGGACTCGCAACACCGTTACAAGACACAGCTATAGTGTGTGCATATATGCATGTACATATAGCAAACCGCTATCGCGTCTAGATAAATGAATTATTGATAAATTTAGTGTTCGCTTCTGTCGGCACTTCGGAAGTGCAACCCGTAATTTTTATTGACTAGGGGAATGCGTTAACGCGCCGTCATTCCTACTGCAGGGTTCCTGCTGCAGGAACGCTGTGTGGGACTCTCGGCCTTTAGCCCGTCATGCCCACTAAACCCCAAACCGCCAAGTCCCCAACCGGGTCGCAGAATAGGCCTGAGGGATATTTACGGTGACCCGGCTGAGGAAATGCCTTCTCGGGAGGCTAGATGTGCTGCCCTACTCCATATACATGTAAATATTAATAGATATTTATGTTTCTATTCTATTACTTATTATCACAATCGATCAACATGTTTAATGACATATAGAGATACTATTTTACGATTCACTAATCACACTGTAAACTTCATATTTTATTACACTTCATAGATAAATAACCTGTCTAAAGTGGTCTCGCACACAACACGTTGGATAATTTCACCATACGCGAACCTGGCGAGGTGTGAAACGGCCGCGAGTTTCAATGAAGTAGTCACAGATAATTATTTATGTACACAAATGTAAGGCTCAACTAATAAACGAAAATCGAGTTCTGTTAGAAAAAAAATAGTAATGTCCCGATATTGTTACTTGGTATTTGTGGTTATACTATTGGTGAAAACAAGCGAAACAGGTGTACCTGAAAAGGTGAGTATGAAAATTATTTTGTAAGTTAAACTTCTTTATCGACGTTGAGAGAAATTTAATAGCGGTGAAAAAATCGTCACGTTTTTCGGGTACGCGCCATGTTGTTTTGAAGTGAAACTTCTTTATCATAAGTGAAACTTTTTTATCGACGTATGAGATAAATTGTAAAAAAATGTCGTAGAGAAATTTAACTTCTTACCTGTGTATTCTGGTACACTCACATTTTTTTTGAGCATGAATTACATTATTTTTGAACTCTTGACAATTCTCCCTGGTTATCCTTCTGGCTCACTTGGGACTCGCGGCCATAGGCAAATGGAAGGGCACCGTGTGGTTGTAGTCGGTAGGAGTCCAGCATAGCATCCATGAGGATTTCCACACGGAAAAAGGAACCCTTGACAATTCTAGATCAGCGTATACCCTTCGTCAACTACAAAATAATCTGAGGATCTTCAACGGTGTAAACAGATAAAATATTACTAATATAAAAAATAATGATTAAACAATGAAATAATAATTACATATTTACAGAAAACAATACAAAAAGAAGGGGGCGGGTGGTGGGAATTATTACAAGACTGACAATGATGCCCCGACTAGGTGTCGAAGAATTCCTCCCCATCAAAATCAACCGGTAAGGTTCCCATAAGGCTGGCCGCATTGCCACGTTGTATGGCAATGCTTATTCTCTGAGCGAGAAAGAGGCCAGCCCTATGGTCACGAGAAGAATCGACCAGTCGCTTTGCGATATCACTATACAGTGAACGAGCACTTGGGCCCCAATAAAATTATAAATAATAATAATATAATTTACTAATATTATAAATGCTAAAGTTTCTGTGGAATAACAAGAGTTTTGACGGGCAGAGCCTCGAGTATAAGCTAGGAAAATAAGGATAAGAACCATCTCGATAATTATAGCTTTCAATCAATGAAAACAGCATTGTAATTAATCTTTCCGAGGTACGATAGCACAGATAGACACACAGCTTCACAGGTCAAACATTGAACACTAGTCATACAGGTGGAACGTTTGGGTTTCACCTGTCATACAGGTATTTCTAAATCGGTGTTCTGTGTTTGTGGTGTGCAAGCTGTAGCTCTTAAACAGGAATGAGGATTTGGTTGTGGTTTATTTAAATAAGCTTTCCAGCCTATTAGATATTCGATCATTTTCGATAGGTCCATTCGTTTATTTTCTACTAGCTGACCCCCGCGACTTTGCCCGTAGCACACTTCTAACTCCCGTTGCAACAGATGAATCCCGTCGCTTTACTTTTAAAAAAATGTATGTAAGTTTGCCCGACTTCTTCACATTTATGATTACTGCCACGCTCTCCTGGGTAGTAGTGTGAGGATATATCGCAATTTTTTAAAAATTTTTGTTTTGGATTCTTTTAAAAATCATGCATTTAACTATTTAAATTTCATCTCGTGGTGTCTTAAAAGGCGAAAATGGAACACTTTTCGAACCTCTTCACGGCAGTGGCTTAAACTACCACTGAGCCCCCGAGGCATTCAAAGAATGCTGACTGACTTACAAATAAATCATATCCATTGTAGAATGATGACCGAGTGTATATTTATTATTTGTTTACATACAACATGTGTAACCAGCTGTTCCTAAACAGATTTCGTCATACTATCACTTGTGTAATGTTGTCACCACGGAACAAGGAATGTTGCTCGCTCCCTCCGCGCTTAAGGCTTGGTATTCCTGCTGAGGCCACGATTTTGAGTTTCTTAAAACAATGCGAATTGTAGAAGAAAGGGTTTTTGATTCTGAAAATGAGATATATCTTAGTTAAGGATCTAGGCTAGTCAAAATTGCAGTCAGTTACAAAATCGAATGAAATTCACTTGATACAAAACATTCCAAAGTTACCCCGTTTCAAAATGTTTTTTCAATGCCAAATCTAAACAACTAATAATTTTAATAAAAAAAATATACTCAACGATAGCTACTATATTTTTATAGACATAATCGCATACTTTGACCATATAAAATGATTTTCATAGTCAATATATCAAAATATTACCAGATTCGCGGCGCTGAACCCTAATCAGTCCGTATTATCTGTGGTATTACCGAGGTAGGACCTGTGTCAGTTTTTATTGCTGCGCTACCCTCGCTATTTCTTTGCCAGTGCACGTATATATATGAGAGCAGTAAGTATATATAATAGCGTACCTATATGTATGAGAGTAATAATTTAAAATTATGTACAAACACTCCACAGAACACACACACACACAAACAACGTGTTTCGCCTACGCACGAGGCATCATCAAGACTTTTTTTGCTGCCAAGCAGTCTTGAGGATGCGTCGTGCGTATGCGAAACATGTGTCGACTTTTTAACAGCCTGGTTGGGTATGGTCTCCTTTTACATATCCTACATTCAATTCTTTGAGAATTACGGTTCGTCATTCCTCCGTTACAATTAATAGACGTTATCCTTGACCGTTGTGCGTTAGGATTGACGAATCGGGTATATGGTGGGATCCTCCTCTCCTCCTTTATTATGTTCCTATATTTAACGCCCATTTAAATTAGCTATCTCAAACCAACTAAGTTAGCGGGCAGTTCAATGTATGTTCACCTATTATTCTTATAACTGTTAACGAATTTCAAAAAAAATATGTGTGCTACTTAAATTTGGTTCTAAATAAATTTAATAAATAGATTTTAAAACTGCGACTTCTGTCAGTGCAGTCGGTATGCAAAATATCGAATTGTATGCAAAAAAAATATAAAAAGAGTAAAAAATGAAACTGAATTATAAATGTGGTATACGAGAACATACATAGAAGAGTGCTGGTCCCCACACTTATGTATGGCTGTGAAAGTTGGGTGTAGCAGAAGACGTATAATAGTAAAATCAATGCAGTGAAAGCGAGAAGTCTGCGAAGTATAGCTGGGGTGAAGTTGATGGATAAAGAAAGGAACAGCGCGATAAGGGAATATTGTAGTATGACAGAAGATGTAGTGACTATGATAGAAAAGAGATGCTTAGATCATTCTGACTCGTGCAGAGTATTGATGAAAATAGACTGACGAAGCAGATTTATGTGGCATGAGTGAATGAGCAAACTGGTAGGGGTTGGTACGTATGTCAACAAAATCAAAGACCTTTTGGAAAAAGGCCAGGTCAAGAGTACCTTTAACAGGCAAGCGTGTATGAAAACACTCATGAAAGTAGAAGAAGCGAAAGTTGTATGTCAGCTGGTGGTATGTCGTAGCAAGTGGAAAGTCATAGTCTCTGCCTACCCAGATGGGAGACAGACGTGATAATGTGTAATCTATTCTATACCAACTCATTATCATAAACTATCACTAAGATATCCAAAATTTTATTCTAAAACCTTGTCTATTTACCATCAGTTAATGGCAGGTCAGATAGTAGTAAAATCCTGACTAACTGAGGTAAATAGCTGTTTCTTACTTTATTTATTTTGTTGTGGACGAACTTCTTGCATCTATCATGTATTTTTTATTTTAATATTGTTTTTATATTATTATTTATTTTTATTTTTTTATTATGGTTTACAAAACTGGATACAATCTTCAATTCTTAAAGCTATTATCCGAGTAAACGGCATTAGGCGATTATACCCTGCTAGATGTAAACACGGTATGCGACATTAGGTTATGCTATTTTGAATTAGGTACTAGAGAAAAGAAATATAATTAACAAGCTGATATTATAAATTATGTTCTACGAGTAGGTATTGTCACAAAAAACGATAATCAAATCATTCTTATGAGTTTACATTTTTATTAAACTCCTTTTTAGTGAGGCCAAAGAATTACCACAGACAAACACGTCGATAAGATTACGAACGTCATTTAATGCAGCACACTTACGGTAAATTGGTGCAAACTGTCCAAGATTGGTGTTCATATTTGGCAAATGGAATGTCTTGGGATACATAAGCTTTCAGAGCTAAGATCTCAGAGCGAGGAACGCTAAATTTTACACGCTCAAGAACATCGGGTGCGTCTATTAAACCATGAATGAGTTTATACAACATGGTGTTACCGAAAATCTTACGACGTTTGCACAGCGAGTCCATTCCATAAAATGAGAGACGCTGATTATATGATGTTAACTGACGGCACTTATTGTTATTATATGCTAAGTAATGCAGAAAAGGTTTTTAACCCGTTCTATCCTACACCTGATATCCTGGGCTCCAAATAGTTCTATAGTATTCCAGAATCCCACGATTAACCGTGTTATAAATACGAACTGTGAGACTTGATTGTCTAAATATTTTCATTTGTCTGTTAATAAATCCTGAAAGCTGAGAAGTACGACGATGTGAGATCTAAAACTCAGTGTACCATCTAGAATGACGCCCAAGTCTCGAATTAGCTCAACTTCTTTTAAAACGGTATTGTTTATAAAGTATGTTGTCTGGAGGGGCCGCTTATTTTTCGTAAATTTTATGTGGTAGCATTTGTCCAGGTTTAAAATCATAAAATTAATTTCACACCATCTGTGTATTGCATTGACATCTGACTGAAGTATTAACGTCTCCCTATGGTTAGTAATGGGTCAGTATATTTTCAAATCATCAGCGTATAGTCTAAATTGAGATTGAATAATGTTCTTAATATCGTTAATGTACACGAGAAAGAAAAACGGCCCAAGATGGGATCCCTGAGGAACTCCGGACAGAACTTAACATGCTTGGATTTGAATCCACGAATGTGCACCAACTGTGACCGGTTACAAATATATGACTCACACCATCTAATCAACGATCCATGGATACCAGCATTAGCAAGCTTGCATAGAAGACGATCATGATTGACTAAATCAAAAGCTTTTTTGAAGTTAGTGTACACCGAATAAACTTCACCACCCTTATCCATAACATCTACAATATCACACACATAATCAAGCAAGTTAGTACATGTGGATTTATTAGGTAAGAAACCGTGCTGGATCAGATCAATTGACTCACGCAAATGAGATAAAAGCTTTCTATTGACTATGGCCTCCAGTACCTTTCCAAATCGAGATAGGGCGATATTGGCAAATTTCATGTTGCCTGCCCCCCTTGTGCACCGGGGTCAGATGTGCCAGTTTCCACTGTGTGGAAAAAGTACCGGTCCGGAGAGATTTATTATAAATTATTGTCAGAAGTTTACTTATGGTGTTTGCACAATTCTTTAAGAAAATAGGCGGTACCATATCTGGACCAGAAGGCCAATTCTCGTAATAAAAGCACGGTTAAAGTTAAGTTCCGATCTAAGGTCAGACTCCTAAATCTTAAAAAAGGTATTCTCGTAAAAAAGTTTTATGCATCTAACATTAACTGTAAGTTGAATAAATCGAATTGAGACTGAAAGTTGAAAATGACAAAATCAGTATTCTGCTAGTCTTATTCTTTGAGACTCAATTTTGAATGAAATGTATTTGGTATTCTCGTCATAATTTATGTGTCAAATTTGACATTTATATGAGTTTGAATGTATATCAACACTAGATCGACGGAATACTGCTGAGAACCTGTTTTTGTTCGGTTAAAACGCGATTCGTGTTAAATATGAGCGGATATTTACAACGGTGGCAATGAAATTCTATATTAATTGTCTCTGGGTGATTTGTCTTAGTTGAAGTACACAGGGAATTGGCGCAGGATGTTCTCGGATAGCAGCCGTTTGCAGTATATTATTTTCAGAAACTAGTACATTAACCTTGTATTATGTTTAAAAATGGTAGTTTTTTAGACATAAAAGTTGTGTAAACGTGCTATAGTGAAAGACAGTGATTTGCAGTGAAATGATATTTTTGATCTTGCCGCGCAAATTCCACTGATAAAAGCCTCATTAACGCTCAACTACAATTTAAAAATCACAAAAAAATACGGGTTGCACTCCGGGAGTGCCGACAGAAGTGAAAACTCAATTTATTAATAATTTATTTATCTAGACGCGTTGGTACATGTATATATGCACACACTATAGCTGCGTATCGTAACGGGGTGTAGCGAGTCCAGAGATTAATCTCGTCTAAAAAATTGCGTACCGCGCTAAAAGAAGTTTTTCCTTCAAAAATTGATCGGGATCGACGTTAATGATGATGATGATGATGAAAAATAAATCTACACTGAAAGAGTCCTAATTGATTACACAGCATTATTTAATAAGACCTGTAGATGACCGGAATCAACGTTAGATGATGATGATGATTATGGTCGCGAGTCCAGAGATTTTATAACTAACTAACTAACTATCTTCACGCTGTATCCCTGACGGGGTAGTCAGAGAGGACAGATCGCCAGGCTTCGCGATCCATGCATACTTCTTTCGCTTCTTCGAGATTCATCAATCGCTTCATACACGCATACATATATAGATTTTATCTCATCTAAAAATATGCGTACCGCGCTAAAAGAATATTCACTTCAAAAATTGACCGGGATGGACGTTAATGATGATGATGATAAAAAAATTCTACTCTGAAAGAGTCTTAATTGATTACACAATATTAATAAATAAGACCTGTAGATGACCGGGATTAACATTAGATGATGATGATGATTATAGTCGCAAATCCAGAGATTTTATCTCCTCTAAAAATATGTGTACCACGCAAAGAGGCGTTTTCACTTAAAAAAAAGGGTAGTTCATCTAGGGGTGATGGGTGCACTGTCTGTTTTATACTGTAACATTGTTTTTATCGCGAGATTGACACGAGTCTGAACTGAAATCATACCTATCATTTAACTAAAACCTAACCAACATGCTATTGTAATTTTGGTTAGGAGAATACCGAATTTCACTCACTTCATAATTCAGTATAGATTCAATAACAGCTCATTCTGTGATGTTTATTAATTAGGAGAATTGGCCTTCTGGTCCCTTGTAAGCATCCAAAGTTTTCAATTGCTTTAACACTTCACTTTCACCAACTTCACAATTGCTATATAGCATAGCAACCGCAGAAATTATTATTGTAAGACAACCAATCTTTGGAAATACTGTGAAAACAATTCGCAAATTTCCTGCCCCTCGCAAATTTTCTTTCCCCCTTTGCAATTTTACATTTAAGTGTCTTTACGATGGGCAAATTAATACTCTTTGATGTTCTATCCTTGAAAATTTTCCAGAATCACTTAGGACTCTTTCTCAAATGTTCAGCTGCGTGTCTCTTGAATTTTGTATAACATTGCACCATTATCGCATCACATCTCTTTCTGATTACATCATACTGTAATTTGTCCATCTAATTTCCATATTTTTTATAACGAGTGTGAAATTTATGTTTTTCTTTTAGAGCCTTGAGTAATAGGGGGCTAAACCATGCAGGGTAGCAATCATTACGCTTTCGACGCAGTGGTGTGTATTGACTGATTATAGGTCTAATGGTGTCATAAAATATGTCTACTGTATTTAAATTATGAAGCAGCGAATTCCAATTAACGCAGTCTAGTTTTTCATTTAAAGCCTTATAGTTGGATTTGTAATAATTTAGTGTTGGAGTTGGGTATTCCTTCATGGCTCGCTCACTGGAGATCTCCAAGTCTATATTCAATGGTGGGTGATTTGCGTCTTGAAAATGACATCATGCTCAATGGAAACATGAGACAGGCCATTACCCAAAACCAAGTCCAAAATTATGTATTTTGCATGCTGTATGTGATTAAATTGATACAGATTACAGTAAGCCATAATGTCCAAAAATTCAGCGCAGATACCACCACTACATGATACCGGAGACATATACTTCATATTAAAGTCTCCTATCAATAGAAATTAGGTTCTAAGGTACGGCTGGCCCCATCCCCACTATTTATTATTTGTGTAGTATTTTCGAGAAACCTCTCAAGGTATTCTTTCTTAACTGGAGAAGGGATATAAAAAGCACATATGTTGATCACATTTTTACCGATTTTTAGACTTAACTTTAAATATCTTCACATTGGGATTCCCATTCATTTTTACGCACAATATCAAACGTCGATCTTTTCGCTGTGTGAACAAGTTGTAGAACGGTCTCTACGATAAACATTATAACGCTTATCAAATAATTCATGGTCAAACACAGTTCCATTCAACCAAGATTCTGTTAGTATGATTTTTTTTTTTTTTTGTTTTCGCGGGGAATGCATTTACGCACCGTCATCCCTGCTGCGGGGGCAGCAGGGACGGTGTGTGGGGCTCCCGGCCCGTGAGAGAGGGCCGTCCTACCCACTAAACCCCGCGGTGTTCCGCCTCACCTTAAAACCGACTCGCAGGGTAGGCCTGAGGTTAAATCACTGCGAGCCGGCAAGGGGCACCCCAGAACGGAGGGGTCCGTCTCGGGGCGGTCGATAAGCGACCACCCCGGAGCTCCCTAAGGAGCTGATGAACTAGCCCGCACCTCCACCGCTCTCGAGCGCTCCTCTGTAAGCAGAGGAGGTGAGAGCGGCCGGTACGGGCGTGCGCAAAAAGTGGGCACCCCCTGGAACACAGAAAGGGTGCCCGTCGCCAAGTGGCCAGTTGGGCGGGGTCCCCCGACCTTCCGCCCACGGCCAGACACTATTCGGGGGCGCGCATGTAATTAGCACGTCGACGCCCCCGAACCGGACGGCGGGGCGGGAGCGTCTGTCCCGTACGCTCCCGCACCCGCAACTCCTCTCGTTTCGCCGCCATCACCTCGCTAGCAAACGAGGCGACGGCGGCCCAACACTGTTGGCTGCCGACCATGGCTTGCACCACAGCCGGCAGCGACAAATTTACACCGACAAGGCCCGTAAGGGCGATACGCGGCCCGTCCCACGCCGGGCACACGGCGAGTGTGTGCTCCGCCGTGTCCACGACGCCACTTGAGCAGTGACGACACACGGGGTCCGGCTCCACCCCAGCCACCTCCCACAGGTACTTGGCAAATACGCCATGCCCTGTGAGGAGCTGACTGAGGTGAAATGTCGGCGCTCCGTGTGCCCTCTCTACCCAAGCCCGCAGGACGGGCCGGACAGCCCCCACGAGCCGGGCGCTAACTGAGGGGCCTACCAACCTCTCGGCCCACTTCCGGAAGAGATCGTCGCGAGCCGACTGTCTCCAGCGGTCGATCTCGTCCGGAAGGGGCCGTCCACCGTTACTTCGCACCAGGGCGCTCTCCTCGTATACACTTTTGAGGACTCCAGCCTCGAGATCCCAGGGGAGACTTCCTGCAATTAGGCACGCCGCCTCGTAGGAGACGGTGCAGTACGCTCGTGCCGCCCTCTGCGCAATCGACCGCTGCGGACGCCGCAGCAGCGGGATTGTCTTGGCGCAGAGGGCGTGCGCCCAGATGGGCGCTCCATACAACGCCTTTGAGCGCACTACACCGTCGTAGAGGCGACGGCATGCACTATTTGGGCCTCCCCGATTGGGGAGCAGCCTCGCCAGCCTTCCGGCGTACGACAACAATTTAGGTGAAAGACGCCGGAAGTGCTCGACGAAACCCCATCGGCTGTCGAGTACCAAACCCAGATACTTTATACTCGACCCGACAGCGATGGGGGTGCCGCTCACCACAATCTGACAATCTCGAGGTGGCCCTCGCCGAGGCCCGTGAAAGAAAACGGCCTCGGACTTTTCGAGGGCCACCTGGAGTCCTAGCGCCCTGATGCGGCTGACCACCTGGGCAACGCCAGCGGTGGCCAGGACTTTCGCCTCGCGAAACTCAGGGCCCCGCGCGGTGACTAGGGTATCGTCGGCGTAACAAAGGACGCCGACTCCCCGAAGAGTAGCACCGCGCAGGACCCAATCGTATCCGATGTTCCACAGGAGCGGACCCAGAACCGACCCCTGTGGAACACCACAAGACATACCAGCGCGGACTACTCCCGACCGGGCCGGATAGGAGATAGCCCGGTCGACAAAGTAGTCCGCGAGGATGCGCCTGAGGTACCACGGGACATTGTGGTACCTCAGCGCCTCAGCGATGGTCTGCCAGGGGATGGTGTTGAAGGCGTTCGCGATGTCGAGCGACACCGCCAGCAACACCTCCCCCCGACCGACCGCCTCCTCAACGCTGTCCCGGAGCCGGGAAATGGCGTCCAGGGTCGACCTCCCGCGACGAAAACCGTACTGGCCGTCATTGAGATTGGGCCCCGCCCCCTCCAGGTGCCCGACGAGACGCGCCGCGAGCACCCGCTCGAGCAGCTTGCTCATCTCGTCGAGCAATACGATGGGGCGATAGGCCGACGGCGACTCGGCCGGGCGCCCGTGCTTCTTCAACAGCACGAGCCGCCCGGTTTTCCACTGTCGCGGGACCTTACCCGACGCCAAACACTCCGACAACAAAGACAGCGTCTCCTCCTCGAACGCCGGCATGACCAGGGCGATGACGCGCCCAGGGATGCCATCCGGACCGGGGGCGCGGTTCCTCGTTTTGAGTTTGAGGACCGCCGCCCCTAGCTCGGCATCTGACACGGGCGGAATCATCGCCTCTGTGTCTGCCGGCGTCTGGCTTGGTGCCATCCGCGGTGGGACCCACTCTTCCCGCGCAGGAAAGAGGGAACTGACGACGTGGCCGACGAATGAGGGCTCGAGAGACTTGGTGAGGGGAGGCGCCCAGGGCCGGAGTTTGTCACTCACGGCTTTGTACGGGCGCCCCCACGGATCTTGATTGAGGCTCTCGAGCCACTCTTTCCAGGCCGCCTCCTTGGCGGCCTTGATTGCCGAGCATAGGGCAGCTCGGGCAGCCCGGTATGCGGCGAGCAGCTCTTCTTCTTGGGCAGGATCGCTGTTTCTTCGACCGCGATGGCGAGTGTACCTACGCTGGGCTGCATGGCATGAAGTACGCAGCCCAGCCAACTCATCATTCCACCAATACACTCGCCTTCGCGGCCGAACAGGCCCCGCCCTCTTCATCGCCGCATGGCAGACGCGAGTCAGGGCGCCGGAAAGCCGCCCAGCCCTCGCGTCCACGTCCGGGCTAACGTCGCCCGCGGCCCATCGCTCGACGATGGCCGCCTCCTTCGCCAGCTCCCGGTCCAGCGTCTGCAGACGCCACCGCGGACCTTCCTCAACCGATCGGCGGTCCCCGACCGCCGGAGTCCCGGAGCCGGTGTCGACGACGTCGAACCATATGTAGCGATGATCCGACATCGTCTCCACCCCCTCGATCACCCTCCAACCACGTGTGCGGCTAGCCAGGCCAGAACTGGCAAAGGACAGGTCGATTATACTACGACCCGTCCCCGTTCGCCGCACGAACGTGTGGACCGACCCTCGGTTGAGCAGCACCAAGCCGTTGGACACCGCCCATTCCTCGACCATCTCTCCCCGGCTATCGGTTTCTGGAGATCCCCACGCCCGTGAGTGTGCGTTGAAATCTCCAGCTACCACCACCGGGGTGGGGTGCGCTTCTGCCAACAGAGCCCCGACCTCAATCAACCACCGCTCATACTCAGCGAGGCTTCTGTTGGGCGAGAAGTACACCCCGACTACTGCAACGTCTCCCAGCAGCGCGAGGACGCAACCACGTCCCTGGAGCACCCTATCAAAAGCACCCCGCTGGGAGACGATAGCCACCAACTCGTCGCGGCTGCCAGCCCAGTTGTCGCGGGCGCGGACCGCGTACGGTTCGGCGACTATAGCCACAGTCGCCTGTAACTGTGCGACGGACTGAAGCAGCAGATCTTGGGCCGCCGCACAGTTACCGACGTTGGCCTGCAGTACCGAGATGGGAGCCATTTAGTTTTGGGCGATGTCCATCACCTCCTCTGTGTTCTGGGTGGGCTGACGCGTGCGTCCAGCACCACCCCGACGCCTCCTCTTCATGGACGCCGCCAGGCAGGCTTTTGCGCCCAGGCGATGCGCAGCGGCAGTTCCCGCCGCCGCGCAGATGGGGCAGTTAAACGCCATAGAGCAGCCGGCCGCCTTGTGGCCGGGCTGCCCACAACGAAAACACAGTGCGCTGCGATCCACACCCGCAGCGCACCGGGCTCCCACGTGCCCCACCTCCAGACAGCGGAAACACCGCTGCGGCCTGGCCTCCAAAAGAACCGCACGGACGCGGGACCAACCGATCGTGAGAGGGCGGCCATCTGTTAGTTTTTTGGCCGCCGCGATCGGGCACTTGACCCACGCCGTGCCCTCCCTGCCTGCCTGGCGAACAACGTCGCCAACGACAACACTGGTGGTGACGCACCCTCCTACGTCCGCCACCACCCGCGCAACAACTTCCTTTGTGGCCGCGTCGCCTAGACCGGAGATGCGCAGCTCCGCGCACTTCTCCGGCCTGGCGACACGGACCTCCTCACCCAGAGCCGTCCTCAATTTCTCTGCCAGGGCGTCAGCCTTTTGGCACCTTTCGGCACCCGCCACTTCCAAAATTCGACCTCCAGTGGCCGCCGTGCGGAAGCGCAAGCCCCCAATGCCGAGACCCTTCAGGTCCACCTTCTCTTCGGCCTCGGCTAACTTGGAGGCGTACGTTACGCCCCTCTCAAGCGCGTCCCGCTGCAGCGTGATGATCACTGCAGCGGTACGCGGGGCGCGGAGTTTAGGGGCGCGCTTTCCCACGGCAGGCGCTTTAGCGGGCGCCGGTGCCTACTGCGTCGCTGTCGGTTTGGCCAACGGCGCCTTCCTTTGCCGCCCCGCCACCACATTCCACGCCTCGGTTAGAGGTTGAGGCGTGGGTGCGGGCTGCAGACGCTCCTGGCGCGCCGCCTCAGCCTCTCGGGCCGCAGCGCTCTTCTTCTTGCGCTTGCCGGCTGTTTTATTTTTCCCCGAAGAGGGGGAGGGAGCCGGTGAAGCGGCTGAAGGAGCCTCCGTCTCCTCCAACGAAGGGCGGGAGACGGGGACAGAAGGACGCGCGGCGGCAGGGGCGCCAGCGGTCTGAAGACGACGGGCGACACCAGCAGCGGTGCCAGAAGTTCCAGGTAGGGAACCCACCGATGAGCGAGCGGTTGCTCCAGTCTCAGGAGCACCGACCGATACAGAAGCCCTGATCGAACGGGCGGCATTACGAGTATCCGCCTGCAGTGGCGGGCGCAGTCGCGGCTCTGGTAGCAGACGGTCTCCAATGCCGTCGAAGCGCGCGTCGAGGAGAAACAGGATTTCTTCGCGCGACATCGATGGCGGGGTGCTCGCCTGCTTTTTGAGTGTCTCCACTTCCGCCCGAAGAGCCGCCAGCTCGCGCTGTAGGCGGATATTTTCTTCTGATTCAGTGCGGGCTTGCAATTCCCGCACGTGTTCCAGAATTGCTCCAGCGGCGTTCCTCAGGCCCTGGACGCTCTGTCCTTTGAGGCGGGAGGATTTCTGGGCGATGGACTGAATGGTACCCACCGCCTCCTCAACCGCCTTTGTCAACTGTTCGGCCCTGAGTTCCGACTTCTTCTTTTCCGCTGGAGCGGGAGAATGGCGAAGAAAAGACATTCTTCTTTCCTCCCGTCGCCGGATGTCCAGGGCGAGCTCTTCTTCGGCCTGGAGCTCCAGCTCGCGCTCCTTGGCCATATTGTACTCGGCCTTGGCCTTGGCCAGGCCAACATACTGCCCTGTCGTCGGAGGGCGGCCGCGTCCTCGTTTACCAGGCTGTCCTCTCAACAGCCCAGAGCCAGACGAATCGTCAGTGTCGCTCTCATCCCCCGACCCAGTTGGGTTGCGGCGCTTGCGTTGCCACAACCGAGAGAGTGGGGTGGGGGAGGGGCGACTCTCCACTGTCACCATTGAAGTGACGCTGCTGTCAGACTCCGACAGCTCCAGATCTTTAATTTCACGGTGCGGTGCGGCGTCGCACCGCGACATCGCCACTCGCAATTCCTTTAGACCTAGGACCGGAGTCCCGGGCCTGACCTCCTCGACAGCCTTCACGTTATGCAGTTCTGTTTCCTTTTCCATGCCATAGTTGTTTGTTTGTCCCCCACAAGGGGAGATGATCGATCGTTTTTTATTTTCAATTACAAGAGCCATATTTGTTCCCACGATTATGAGACGAAGAGAGTCGACTCCCTGGGTGACGCTCATTCCAGGGAGCGGGATAGATACTGTGGGGTGCTCCAAGTGCCCCACAGGTTTTGACGACTTCGCTGTCGGGTGTTATAGACTTTTCCCTGTCGCAGGCCGGCCAATGAAGGCAAGCCCTTCGGTCCCCAGGACCACCGCGTACCAACTGGTGCCACCAGTTGGATTGTTGCGAAGACCCCGGAGATTACGAAATGCGGGGAGGGGGGCTAGCCCTCCCCAACTCCGACGCTGGCACGAATGCCTGTAGGCCCCTGCGCGAGCAGACAGCCTACGCGTCCACACCACAAAACCTCGCTACTACCGGCCGTGGCCGGGAGCGACACCAACGATGTGATGCTTCTACCGGGCAGGCCGGGAGCGGTCACAAATACCGTAGGCCTTGCAGGCCAACCATACCACGACCCCCTCGTGCAATGGGGTCAGCTGCACGTCCACCCAACGGCAACACAGAGCTGCAACCGGCCGAAGCCGGGAGTAACGACAACGAGAACGAAGGACGAAAACGAAGCGCTACTACCGGCCCGGCCGGGAGCTTTCACCATTTCGCAGGCCTTGCAGGCCTGCCACACTACGACCCCCACGACATGGGGTCGACTGTCGGGATATTGGTACATTGGTTAACACACACAGTACTGAAGACTGCGCCCATTAGCCGATGCTCCAGGGTGCACCAGCAAAGCCCAGTTTCCACTCCCACCCGGGCGGTCCCCGGGGGGGATAGGAAACTGAACCGCCAACGTGGAGGTTCCCCGACCTAGCACCCCCTGTTAGTATGATTACATCAAAATTATTCTGTAAAACCTTTAAATAAATACTTTCAGTTTTCGTTCTTAGGCCTCCCACATTTTGATAAAATAATTTAACAATTAATTTTGTATCCAGTTAAGACTTAAATACTAGCTAGTTACTACTACAGCGGAACTACAACTTTTCCAAACAGTTTACATCTTAATCATAATGTGATGAGACTTAATGTCTTTACGAACGAAAATGCGCCCATTCCGTATCCACACGAATCCGTAACCTTTCTCCTTGGCAGCCAGTTTAGTGGCAGCTTTAAGCTGCTTTTTTTCAGGAAAGAGATGTTCCGTTACATATATTGGTAGTTTGAAACCAGTCCATCCCATATAAGAGATGTTAAGTTTTTCATCCTTGTTTTTATTGAAAATCTTTACGATAAGAAAGAAAATTGTCACACATCCTCTGAGAATTCAACTTAACAACAATATTCTTCGCCCGGTTTGACTGTTTCAGTTTTGCTACTCAGTGGAATGATTTGATCTCATTCAACTCCAGACTACACGAAACAGCCTTTCCGATATCCCAGTATCTATCACAGTAAGCAAATTTTCGTTTTTTCATTCAGGGACTCCCTGAGCTTCCAGATTGCAATCTCTTGCATTTTGCTCTAGTTGTGAAATCTTTGAGCTCAACTCAGACACCTCGCATTGCAATGTGTTATTATTAATCAGTAATTCAGACATATTAGTTTTAAGTTTATCATTTACCTTTTATCTTACCTGATCGTCGTAAGATCCAGACAGGAATTGCTTAGTGTTTAGAGCCTTGTTGAGTTTTTCTCTCATTTTCGAATATTTCGAACCCAATAAACTAACATCTGATTACACTTTAGATAACATCTCGCCAAAACGCTCAAAAACCAACTTCTGGCTATCAAATGTCTCCAACATTTCAAGGCGCAAACTTCGAATCTCGCTGAAAAGCAATTCCTTATTTATTACCGGCACCATGGCTGACTCCGAACTGCTGGCATTCAGGACTTACAACCGAACCACCGACCTCAGCACTGGGTGTACTGATGATGGGTGCATTACTGTGCATTCTACACACATTAATTTACAACGTTGGGTGTTTGTCTCGTTAAATACTACACACTCCTGATGGTAGTGGTGTTGACAGTTTGAGACAGAGCATTTGCTACGCTTCTGTGTTACTAGAATATTCAATTTACATTCAAAGCTTAACCGTTGCGTGGCCGGTGTCAAGTGCACCCCAAAATAGATATCAACTAGTTGCCGAGGTGTATTATTCAATAGCACCGCAATAAAGGCTCTCATACATAGAAAATAGATTTGAATACAAGAATGGCACACTAATAAAGGCCACGGTCATTTAGAGGAGGGTAGGAGTTAAAAACTTATACAATGCAAATATTTGCTATGAATGTTTCTAAATAAATCCACTGCACCGTTCACCAAACAAGTTCGTGTTCACTGTAGTATGTTACTTAATTAATACTCACAAATCGTAAAAACTTTAGTAAATGCACAATGGATAGACTTCCGAATTAATTATCAGGAGCAACTCAATAACACAACCGTACGGATTTTGACACTTTTGATCATTTTTAAAAGATGGTTATAACGAGTAGGGGCATTTTATTGGTACCTGTACACAAAGTATAAATTTATCGTTATATCATCATATCAAAGCCCTAAAAATTAAATCCATCATAATAACAGAGATGTTCCACTTCGATTGTTTTACTACCAATAATGTATGCTGTAGCGCGCCAGCGCAAATACATCGTCGATCTGTCTTGGCGGGAGCTGAGGAAGAGTTTTGGTGCTTACGCGACTTGGACTACCTGCCCTTAATAGACACGAAAGTAATAATAATACCGCGTACCAAATTTACGTCAAACTGTATGCGAAAATAGCATATGCGACCTGTCAGTTGCCTTCAATCGTCTGTAGTAATTAGTGTAATCGTATTAGAAAAGGGTGACGAACCCTAATACGCTTGGTTGTATGAAATTCGGTTTTAACGCGTTAATCTCGGGAACAACTGGTCCTAACTGAATTGTTTTTTGTGTTGGATAGTCCAAGAATTGTTTTTGTC
This sequence comes from Thumatha senex, assembly GCA_948477245.1. Classification (NCBI taxonomy): domain Eukaryota; kingdom Metazoa; phylum Arthropoda; class Insecta; order Lepidoptera; family Erebidae; genus Thumatha; species Thumatha senex. Next base: position 10,447,147 of record OX419738.1, on the reverse strand, counting down.
TTACGTAAGTCATATCGTACTGAGGTGTATGATACATACAGAGGTGGTCCCACCATCATACATACAGATGTGGTGGGACCACCTCTGTATGTATCATACACCTCAGTACGATATTTTATTGAAATTAATTCAGCGCTTTTTACTGCTTACCAACCTAAAAATTCAAATTCTAATGTTTTATTGCTATTAAATTATTTTTAATTAAATTAGTATTTAAAATACATTTACTTTATATTTTTCAATTTTAATATGTACATCAATAGATAATTTACAGTTTTGAAGTCGGCATTTGATATTTCAATTACAACACGTGATAAAAAAACAAAACAAAATTATCACCTCTCCAGCAGCAAAAGGGCACTTCGTGATGTCTCGAAGAAAAAGTGACTTTTGCTGCGAGCATTAGGCAAAGTAACTGTTTAAATTAAATAAGCAATAGCGCAGTCTGAAACTCAAGACTAGCAATGGCCGTACAATTATGTAATTTAATTATTTTAGTTTATGGGTGTAACTATATTAATTTATGGACGTTATAATAAAAAAATAATAGTAACTATATAATTCAGTAGACAATGATGTCGTGTTACAAAAAATCATCATTAGTATTTAGTTTTCAAAAATTGACATGCGTTATAATTTCGAACCGCAGCTCTAAAATAATCTGTATAATCTGTGGACAAAGCGGGAATTTAAAAAATCTAGATGGTTTTGATTATTCGACCTGTGTTTATAATTAATTGTGATTAATTAATTGTGATTAACTTCTCGCTGAAGAGGTGAATAGTTGTGTTTCACACAAGAGTAATTTTTTTAACTCGTGCCTTTAAATCACTCACTGCGCTCAGTAGTCTAATTGCGAATCACCCGCTATACTCTTGATTCAATTTTAGGGCCGTATTCCAGAACGTTTATCAATGTTCAAGAAACACTTGAGAGTAGAATTTATAAGGCAAAAACTAGCCTCACGCGTCGATTGAGTATTGAGAAACGTTCTGGAATACGGCCCTTAGACTACTTCGCTAGTTCGTGATTTAATATCAGCCCTAGGTGCAAAAAAATACTTTTACTCACTTGTTGAACAAATAACTATTGTTCTCTTTCTTAGTAACATGTAGATCGGTTCCGAAAATTGTCTCGAGTCTTGAAAATTTTGATCTAGGTTACAGAATATATAATAATATATAATAGATTTTCTTCTGTATAAGTGACGGGTGACGGCAACAGGCTTGCCTTTTATTACGTGGGGCCTACAAAAATACTGGCAAGGGTATGTCACGTATGCTTACTCCCTCATGGATAAAGGTGTGATTGTACGATATGAATTTATCATAGCGATGAAAAATGGTGCAAAAGATCTGTTTATAATAAATAGTTTACAATTATGTCGATCAACGACCGTTTTCGAACAATTTCATATTGTATGTAGTATAACAATGATACATAGAATAAAATATAATTTATTTTTATAAAAACTTGAACTGTATGACGGTTAAATTACCTACTATACCTAAACAATTTTATAAATAACCATTTGACGCCCGCGGCTCCGCACGCGCGGTGAAGATTTCCCGTTTCCATTTCCCACAGGCACTTGTTCCCGGGATAAAAAGTAGCCTATGTGTTATTCTGATGTGTAAGTTTTATTATTGTTACGTTTCAGTTAGTAGATTTTGCGTGAAAGAGTAACAAACAACCATACTTACAAACTTTCGCGTATATACTATTAGTGGGATATATACTAGCTGCAGCTCCACACGCGTGGCGAAGATATACCTACTGTTCCTTTTGCTGACATAAACATGTTCCTGGAATATAAAGTAGTTTATAGCACTCAGGGAAAACTCACTTTTCTAACATTGAAAGAATTCTCAAAATCAGTTAATTACATCCAGAGATTACTGTTTGTCGACGTCATATTCATCTGAGCGTTACAGCAGGTTGCTTTAGCTTCTCATGATCTTCAGCGCCGTTAAACAGGGACGCCATAATCTTTAACATTAGTTTTTCTTTTCTTTTCATTCCATAATATTTGTCAATTTTGGTACAATAATGGCTCTTACTACTGAATGCCGGCGTCTGCCTTGTCTCGTACCGCATTTCTCTATCTACCTCGTGGTAGACACACACACATATACACATTGACACGCCTTCATCCTTAATGGGGTAGGCATAATATACGCCCACATTTTACCGTATGCATTTTTGTCCCACGTCACAGGTGGTGAGTCCATTGCCGTGTTGAAATGGACAGGCGCAGACTGTGGAGACCTGCTGTTGAAATTTTTTAGGCCTGGCAACTGGGACCATCGGCTTAACGTGCCTTCCGAAGCACTGAAACGCTCGCAAACGTAAAGGCAACAAAGTGGTCACCGGTCCAAGGACCAGCTATAGCGAAAGTCGCTTAACGCAGTGATCATTTACAGAACACTGAATCAGCGGAGCCACGAGCGTTTCCACGTGGCACATAGAGAGATATTACGTGATGGGAAAGGCGTAGATGGTCTAAGGCCCAGTTTGTACTTCGACCCCTTTTCTTCAATATAGCCCAGTAACTTTCAAACCCTCCTTGACTTACAACATGGGGTTCACTGTCATTTGACTGTTAGGAGCAGCTATCGATTATCTTTTTATTTTTAGCGTTGTTAAAAGCGACTAGCATCTGACTTCCCAATTTGTAAGTGTGACATTGCCTTGTCTATTAGTAGCAGGTGGTCGTTAGCGATGTCATTGTGATTGTACTTTAATCTGATGAAAAGTACTTATTACAGAAATTAAGGTCAAAACAAAGTAACGCGCCCTTCACAACTTTAGCGAAGGAATCAGACGACATCTAAACCGAAACCAGTTTCAAAACAGGAAGTGGTAGAAACTTCAAAATCGCCTATGCACGTATTCATGGTGTCCTGAATCGAATGCCGCAAACCGTTTATCTCGATCTCTTATGGTTCCCGAGAAATATATAGGCACAGACGGACGGAGAAGCGCTCGTGGCCCCGCGGTCTCAGTGTTCGGTAAACGATCACTGAGGTACGCAACTTTCACTATGGCTGGTCGCCGGATGGGTGACCACTTTGTGGCATTTACATTTGCGAGCGTTTCCGTGCTCCGGAAGGCACGTTAAGCCGTTGGTCCCGGTTGCCAGTATAATGGCAGTCGTTAAGCCTGGTTGATGGCCTTATAGGCGGCTTAATAAATTTCAACAGCAGGTAGCCACAACCTGCGTCTGTCTATTTCAACATGGCAATGGGCTCACCACCTATTACGTGGGACAGGAATCCACACGGAGAAAAGTGGGCATATAATATGCCTCTGCCACCCCTTCGGGGATAAGGCGTGATGGATATTTATTTATTTTATTTATTTTACAGACGGACGGACGAAGAGACTGAGTCGTTTTAGAAGACTTTTCTAAACTTTATGGTTTAGAAGTCTAAATCAATTACCTAACTAAGTAACTATTTTCTGCTCTATGCGGGGTAGCAAGAGAGGACAGATCGCCAGGCTTCACGATGCATGCATACTTCTTTCGCTTCTTGCAGATTCATCAATCGCTTTATACAAGCACGTCTGGGTATCCGAGTACTTTCGACGTTTTCGTTTTTGAGCAATCTGCTCACGGGGTCTTCATATATAAGTCTCGTCATTGTCTCATCTTCGTATGTAACTTGTCATGGTAGTCTGGTTTAAAACAATCGATTCTCTCTAAAGTACTATCGAGGCATCTAGTTATCTATAACGTTTGTATTGTTAATTGAAAATAATGAATGGAAATGTTGTGATGTCACAAATATAGGTAAATAAGTGTATAAATTGATTGCCATTAAAGTTGAGAATAAACGGTTAATTTTGTTTAAACAGTAGTGTTACTAGCAGCTTGAAAAAAGTGACGCAATAAATTAGTTTTGTGTCTAGGTAATGGCGTATATTTGCAATAATATTATAAAGAGCGCAGCGTGAAGTCATTTGTTTAGTGTAGTTATACCTACAAAATTGATTAAGAGAAAGATTATATTTGTTAGAACGCGCAAATCTCTGCATCTATCTATGTATGTATGTCTGTTATAATAAATGTCAGGGATACAGCGTAAAGATAGTTTAGTTTTTTAATAATAACTGAACATTTGTGCTAAAATTATAAAGAGCGCAGCGTGAAGTCATTTTGTTTCATGTACCTAGGTACCTACTAAAGTTATTAGGCGGTAGGGTTCATTTGTTTAAATGCGCATGCAATGTTATTATATGGGGTGTAATTGATCCCACCAAGATTACTGGAGTATTTCAATCATGTCGAAATAGAATCGAAATCGTCGCTCAATAAAAAGCCACCAATTCAATCAATTCGACAGTTTTTCGTAGTCTTCTATTACAGTCATACTCCAATAGACTTCTATCGGTCGGCCGATAGAATTCTACTAGCACGTACCGCGCCAGTGGCCGTTAGTCAGTTGCATTTTTGATAGTCTACTAATATTTTGACAGATGATGATTTTTTTAATATAAAAATACATAAAATGAATGAAAACCACTTTGAATGTAGTTATAATTATATAAGTTATAATTATATATAAGTTGTCATGGAAACACTTATCAGCTAACTTTATAGTGTCGGTTTTTCTGGATACGCTCCGCTCGCGCATCGTAAAAAATTACACTCATCCTTTTGCCCTAATGCGCCAAAAGAAGTACCTATTACTTCAAAAACTTTATAAGATAAGGTTAATAGTCATAGTTGCGAATAGTGTCTACTTAGATTATATAAACACCATCTACCTACAATGTTCCGACGTACCAAAGTATGACGAAGTGTGCGTGCCATTTTTATATGTTTGCTGTTTAGATTTCTATGTAAGTAAGTATATAATTGTAGTTAAATAATGACATGCGAACTAGGTGTGCCACATATTTACCGACAAGCTGAGGTCAAACTCGTGCATTATCTGGGCCAGCGAAAGTTGCTCTGTAATGAATTATATCCTGTCCATACAATGACTTAAGACCAGTTAGCCTTATATGTCTTTAAGACATATGGAACAAAAGATAAACCGATGAAGTCCATGTAGCGAATGACGGTTAGAAATTATTTTATACTAGAATAGAGGGAAGCGGCTCCGCTAATGAAATAAAAACTTCCAAAGGAACCTGTACCCGATATAAAAAAAAAGGTTTCAACTCGCGACACCAAATTCTATCCCATTTTGTCCAGTCATTTGAGCGTGCAGAAGTAACATACATACTCACAAACTTTTCTCTTTATTAAATGAGTACTGATTGCATGAATTAGGCACCTTGATGCAAGCTGTTCACCATCATTTTGGTACACCCGCTGAAATGTGCCCTTAGAGGGAATGGGAGAGCAAGTCTTACTTTATTTATCTTTCTTACGTATCGAATCACTCACGGACTTGGAGTTGGCGGTGCGAAATAGAGGAGGTTAGATGAAACCCCACAGCAGTCTTTGGGCCCAGTTCAGCTACGGACGAGAATAATAATGAAGAAAAGGAAAACATTGAAACATAACCCAGCACCTACAAGACTCATCAGGCTAGTGTGGTAGAGTAAGGTCTATCATCCTCTCAAACTGATGACAAACGTGTCTGTCAAGGTGAAAATTCTGCAGTTGAATGCGACTGGCTGAAATAATTGATCTGAGTAAACGTTGGGATGAGCATGTCAGTCTTGTACCGAACGGTGCTCTTGAGGACCCTGACTAGCCTAAAGCCGCCAAGCTTGCCAACCCTTGCCTTTAAAGGGGCCAATTCCCCTTTTCTCTATAGACATGTTCCTCGCTGTGACACGTCGCAACTATTCACTGGGCGGCGGTTAACCTGAACCGTCGCTGCAGAGGACCTATAGAGGACAGACATCATTCTGGCACTTCGGCCCTCAATACGTCTTCTGCGGTATGATTCCTTATTCACCTAATATTGAATATAGATAAGGATCAGAGTACGAATATGGAAGCGCTCGTGGCCCCGCGGTCTCAGTGTTCAGTAAACGATCACAGAGGTACGCATCTTTCACTATGGCTGGTCGTCGGATGGGTGACCACTTTGTGGCATTTACATTTCTGAGCGTTTCCGTGCTTTGGAAGGCACGTTAAGCCGTTGGTCCCGGTTGCCAGGCAGTCGTTAAGCCTGGTTGAAGGCCTTATAGGCGGCTTAAAAAATTTCAACAGCAGGTAGCCACAGCCTGCGTCTGTCTATTTCAACACGGCAATGGGCTCACCACCTATTACGTGGGAAAGGAATCCACACGGTGAAAAGTGGGCATATAATATGCCTCTGCCACCCCTTCGGGGATAAAGCGTGATGGATAATGTTAATATATTTTACTTTTTTCTTATGTTTCAGATACCTCTCACAGTCTACTACGAGAGTCTGTGTCCAGATAGCAAGGACTTCATAGTGAAGCAACTGAAGCCAGCCCTACAATTACTTCATCCTTACTTTAAACTAAATTTAATAGCATTCGGAAAGGCTCATGTAAATATCTATATTAATATATAGATAAGGAAAATTTTATTTATATATTTATGGTTTATTCTGTGTCTGGGGGTTATCTATCTATAATATGTACCTATGTATTTAGAAATATATAAGTATGTTTATCAGTTATCTGGTTACCATAGTACAATTTTACAACAAAAATGCTTAGTTTGGAATCAGATGGCGTTATGTGAGTTGTCCCGACAATATTTATTTATTATATTTTTTATTATATTTTTTAGATAAGGAAAACAAACTGACACCGCTTGCACTGTAGGTTGCTGTAATCAGCAACCTACGGCTACGGTGCACGCGGTGTCAGTTTTTTTTAACGGCGAAATTCTCAAACTACCACACAGATTTTTATTAATTGATGGTTGAAGAAGGTGTAAGTGTATAATTCCATTTTGGTGAAGTCACTGGCGTTTGCTAGTTAAGAATATAATTCGTGTTTACCAAACTCTACCTGGAACAGCTTTGATTATTTTTTTTAATAATATTTTTTGTAATAAATGTTGCGAGTTTGTGAGCGATTGCCGTACCAACTTTGTGCAAGCAATTCAAGCCTCATCTAGTCCGTTGGTCAGCGAATGCTCTGATGATCTGATCATAAAGGCGAGTATGTACTTGAAGCAAGTATTGAACAAAAGATATATGTAGAGGTTCCTGGTACTCTGATCAGCAGGCCGACTGCTTGTCCTCGTTGTTTCGGCCTCCTTTCCTCCTTCCCTTAAATACAAGTGGACCAAACTCAGTTATAATGGTAACACCTTCCTCACCATAATCTAACCCATATCGCATCTGAGTTACACCTTGTGCATAACCACGTTTGGTTAGGCGTTCTTTAACTTGCATATTTTTATTTTAGAGTATAGATAAGAAGTACTTTCAATGTCAGCACGGACCATCAGAATGTACAGGCAATATGGTACAAAGCTGTGCGCTACAGCTGATGGATGAGAGCGGATCTAGTGACCTACAAAAGCTTAATTATGTTGTCTGCGAGATGACATCAAAAGCCGGAGCTAGAGGCAATCTAGAGGTATGATTTTTGTTCTTAGTGAAGATTGGTTCTTTTCGATACCTGTCGCTGTCAGCATCGAATTTTCTACCACAATAGAAGTGCTTGTGTTTTAGTTTACGTAGTGTGTTAAAAGATTTCTTTGGCCAACACCAATTCCCTCTTCGAAACGAACAAGAATCTATTTTTTTTTGTTCTTTTTTAAATCATCCTATGAAGCTCGTTACCAAAAACTATTTCGTCATCGAGAATAGTTCCTAATTAAACCCGAATGCACTATTAAAGCAAATTCGTATACGAGTTTTACTTCTACGAACTGAATGTGAATCCAAATGTGATGTGATGTAGAATTCTCTCGAGGTGTTCTAAATTGATGGAGACTGAAATACTTCTGTTTCTACTGGTCCATGATTAACGGTCGTACTGCTTGTTCAGATAAGTGCTGATGAGTAACAATATCATCAAAATCAGCAGAAACTTTGTTTTCGCTGAAATAGAGTACAATGGCAAAAATTTAGACATAAACGCTGACCTATCATCACTTTAAACACTCGTGATATTCAGTAATGAAAGACATTTCGAAGCTGTAAAAGCTTGTTGCTTTTCAAATTCCTCTTAAAGTATTCAGGATCGAAATACACTAGTTGGCAAAGCTTACTAAACCTTTTATAGTGTCTGTGGGGTAATCGTTCCCAGGGCTAACCCAAATCTCCCGGCTATAGGCAGATTTTTTGTTAGGGTCCGGGTGGGTAGGTAAAAAAGACTTTATAGTGGCATTTGCTCGAAATCTTTTACACTAGTTGACCTGGAAAGAATCGGCTATAACAAAGCTCACGCAGACTCAGTCCTAACACAAGTTGTTACGTTTAGTGCCTTTGATTTAGTTCCATATTTACTCTACTATAATATATGTGTCATTCTATTCCAGTGTGTAAAAAGGGCGCGTCTTAATGAAGATCTGATATCGTTATGTCTGTCGAATGGCATTGGAACCCAGCTGCTTCTACACAACGAGTACTTAACTAATCTTGTAAAACCTCGCTTTATACCCACCGTAACTATAGTCGATGTAAGTTTAAATTTATATTAATCTTTTTCTCTTTTTAACTTTGATTCCATGCTTTGTATGAACGGAATTCTTTTTCGAAGTGAAACTTCTTTATCGACGTATAAGAGAAATTTTATAGCAGTAAAAAAATGTCGTTAAGAAGTTTCACTTCTTACCAGTGTACCTACTCTATGTATCTAGTACACACACATAATTTTTTCCATATTGTTGCTTTTGTGCTATTAGGTACAACTAAACGTTTATGCTTACGTGTATATTTCTACATAGCCCGATTAGTATCCTTAGTTGTATCGGGGATCCAATTTGGACCTAAATTAAATTGGGTATGTCTTATAATTTACACGTCAATACAACCGTTCTCTTCTCTTCATCTTGGGCTACGTTCCACTTAACGTCCGCAACGACCGTAACAACCTCTGTATCGTTCCACCTAAGGCCCGTGGTCGTTGAGGGCGATCGCACGATGTCATACATGACGTCACTGTTCGAGCCCGCATGACGCCACTTCGCTCACAAAATATAGTTGGGTCCAAGTGGGCTTACAACGCTCAAGATGTGCGTTCTACTTATAAACTTTGAATTTACGTTACGTTAGTGGAACGGCAATTACAGCGGTTGTGGTCGTGAACGCGCCCTGTATTCTCAGTTGTTCCCAAATCCCACCTTGTAGCCTGAGATCGACTATTATTTGCGTTTGGGTGCGATTGTAGTCTGAACTGCCCACCCTATAAGAGCGCTCGGGTCGTTGCCTCGTCCGTTGGTCAGCAGGTGCACCGCTAGCAGGTCAGATAGCTTGAGTCCCGGTGTTTTTTGGGGAACCCCTTACACCCTCGTTAATACAGCCGTTACGCTAGTAATAATGAATAACGTTCACAATTATTATTATTATTTTTATAAATATTGTGTGCACCGTCTAGCCCAATGTAAGCTAATATAAGCTTGTGTTATGGGATCTAGGCAACTGATAGACATACTTATATATTTCAAAATACATACATATTTTACATAGGAAACACCCAAACTCCGAAACAAACATTTGTGGATCACACAAATATTTTATTTCGACCCGTAAATCGAACACGGGACCTCAGTCGCGGCAGTCGCGGCAGTCGCATACACTACCACTGCGCCTCCGAGGCAATCTATAAGGTCCGTATTCCATAACGTTTCTCAATACTCAATCAACGCTTGAGGCCAGTTTTTGCCTTCTAAAATCTACTCTCTGAGAAACGTTCTGGAATACGGCCCTAAGTCTTGTGCTATTTTATTTGCAGACTTTTAACCAGCAAATTCAGGACTCAGCATTGCTAGACCTGACGGGAACATTATGTTCTTGGTTCAAAGACATCCCACCGTGTGCAAGGCTCTATAATGATAGGGCAATGAAACAGTTGTTATGAACAAAAATAAACCTCTAACACTAAATTTGTAGCTTTATTTTCTTTCCAATAAAACATTACAACTTATTCTACTTTTAAATGTTTGTGGAATTGGCAAGCGATTGATAAAACGATAAGACAAATGCGTTTTTTCTAAATCTTGTCTAATGTAATGAAGATCTTAATATGGCTTCTAATCTTTTTAATATTAAATGAATCCCTATTAGCCGTTTTTAAATTATGCCAAATTGAAAACGGTTACATAATATTCCTTAAATAATAAATTTTTGGATCATTCTCTATGTGTAAATTACTAGGTGTAAATTAATATTTTGGATCATTCTCACACAACGCTGTCTAGTTCAAATTAAGCTAATATAATGTTTTGCTATCGGTTTTTGATCCTTAATAAACATACTTACTTCAAAATACATACACCCAAACTCCATTACAAACATATTTGTTTCGACCCAAGATTCGAAACATATTGTCACGCCTTTATCCCCGAAGCGGCAGGCAGAGGCACATTGAACGCCCACATTTCACCGTATGCATTTTTGTCCCACGTAACAGGTGGTGAGCCCATTGCTGTGTTGAAATGGACAGGCGCAGGCTGTGGTGACCTGCTGTTGAAATTTTTCAAGCCGCCCATAAGGCCTTCAACCTGACTTAACGACTGCCATTTTATTGGCAACCGGGACCAACGGCTTAACGTGCCTTCCAAAGCACGGAACCAGGGTGGGTCTAAAGGGTTATAAATATTTAATAAAATGTGTCTATTTTAGATGTTAAATTTGGAAGAAATTTTTAACCCGTTGCCTTTTTAGTGAGGTGGTAACAAAAAGGCTAAAAGGTCTTATGTGCTAGAAACTAATTATCACGACCAATTAAAGTCCTGGTAGTCTCAGACTAACAAATTGAAACGGTTACACAATATTCAATAAATAATAAATAAATATTTTGAATCATTCTCACAGAACGCCGTCTAGTCCAAATTAATATAATGTTGTACTGTGGGATCTTGACAAGTAATAAACATAGATACCTACTTACTTCAAAATAAATACACCCAAACTCCATTACAAAGCATTTGTGGCAGACACAAATATTTGTTTCGACCCAGGATTCCAAACACTCAATTAATTGGGACTAATCCCACCCACATTCCCATTACTGTGACTCCTATAAACCAGGATCTACAGCAATGACCAAAACACCAGAAAAGTTACACTGAGCTCGATCTCGGTGATGTCCCAGGAGAAGTTAGCATGTCTTGGAACCCGCAACGAAAAGATAATGTGAGGAAGTAAGATAAGAACGTAATGCCTCTTCCCTCCTTTGCAAAGCGGGAGACCTGGAAAGCAACTAGGTGTAAATCCTATAGAAATAGGGAAGCACCACGGTAATAGTATATTACGGGTCCTATGTGAGCTATGTTTGATTCCAGTAATATGTATGGCAGAAACGTTTAAAAGCACGAAAATTTACCCTCGATGCCACGAGATCCGCATAGTAAACTACTCCCGACGTTACTTGTAAACAATTAAGCATATTATATCGCTCATTTTGTCAAATGTTACACTCCCAAAGTATATGATGGGCGGTCTGATCATATTTGGCGTCAGCAGTTGAACACTGACAGAACGGTGACTCAACCAGCTTAAACGAATGTAATTTGCTCCTAAAGTTACCATGTCCAGTAAGAAATTGAGCAACACAGTGATCAACCTCCAGCTAGGACATTCCAAGGCGTTCACGAACGTCTGGGAAAAACTGGTAGAGGTGGCGCCCTTTGATGGAAGTGTTCCAACGCAGCTGCCATTCGTCTAAAAGTTCTTCACGTACATTATCACGATACAGTCTGGCAATTCTATGGCGATCTCAATGCAAAAAATAACAAAAACCTATCCTATCCTTAGCCGAATAGTATAAAGCCGCTCGCCTCTGAATTTCGAGATCAACCGGGAGGACCCCTGCACTCACCGGCAGAGCCTCCGTGCTAACCGTCCTGTAGGCCTTGCATAAAAATATCAATGCAAGGCGTTGACTTTGCAGTAACTTTAAACGTGCAGCACCAATAGTAGCCTTATCTGCCCATACCGGCGCCCCGTAACACATACATCCTAGATAAGTGGCCCCGTAAACGACCTTCAGTGTTTTGAAAGAAAGTGCCCATGTAGCAGTAGATATTCTCGACAACGCATAAAAGCTATTTTTAGCCTTTTCACCTGCAGTTTTTATGTGTCCAACGAATGCAAAATTTCTCTCTAAAATCAATCCTAAATAGCAAACCGTAGTTTTATTTTTAATGTAAACGTTATTGAATTTAATGCGCGGTGGTACTTTCATACTTCCTTTTAAAAGCAACTGAAATGTTTTGTTGGGTGCAAAAAATAACCTGTTTCGTACGCCCCACTCCGCAACGACGCCTAAACACGTGTGGGCCAAGCTCTCGAGTCCCGCACGAGTATTCGACTGAACGAGCAACATACCGTTATCGGCGTATCCTGTCATTGAACAGCCCTCCGGTAATGGTAAACTGAAAAAGTCATCAAATCCTAAGTTCCACAAGTATGGGCCTAGCACAGACCCCTGAGGACAGCCTATTGTTAACGTTTTGGTAGCAGAATAATGACCTAATTTTAAAGTTGTTGTACCTTGTGGAAAATATGAATAAATAAGAGAGTAAATATTTCTATAGCAACCACGAGACTTTAATTTCATTAATAGCATTGGCCACCAAGCGTTATCGAAAGCCCCGGAAATGTCTAGGAAGATGGCCAGCACATATTGAGAAACCGATGAAGTGACAGTCTTTCGCACTGATATAGCTGCGTCAATAGTAGATTTTCCTACTGTAAATCCAAATTGATTTTCGTGAAATTTAATACCGCCAGGCAGGAGCCGGGGTACTATGAGACGCTCTAAAAGCTTTCCCAAGGAGGGCAACAATGTGATCGGTCAGTACGACTTAGGGTCATCTGGCGGCTTGTCGCCTTTTTTTAGGAATAATCCGAATATAGCCACATCGCCAAATACGGGGGAACACTCCCTCATAAATTAAAAACATTTAATATTACTTCACCCGACAGCTTGCAAGCCTCCTTTATCATTTTGTTAGATATTTTATCGTCACCCGACGCCTTGCCTATGGACAACGACCTAACAATTTCGAGGAACTCATCAGAAGTTGGTTGGTCTGACTGGGGTGAGTATGGTGGCTCAAGAACGGTTAGCCCTAAACTCATGGTATATAGGCGACCACGGACCCTCAGCTTCCAGCCCATGCACTAGTTTACGTAGCAAATTACCCTTTGATTTTTCAACAGCCGTAATGGGACCTGGCAACTCTAAGAGCAAGTAAAGCGCTATTGTATTCCGCACCGGCACTAATTTTATGCTTTTTAAAATAATTTTATTCGAAGCTCAGCTAAACGATCACCCCACCAATCGCATCTCCGAGTATTGTTAATAGATCCACGACCAATGGCCACGTCACAGTAGGTAGGTAAAAGTTTCTGACAATAACGAAGCACTCTCTTCGACAGACAGGTTACCACGACCAAAATCTTTAGCGTGAGCCGCAAACAGAGAACCAAAGAGCTCCCAGTTTGCGCCCCTACTTTTATATTTGAAATTACAAGTAGTACTTTGCGCCTCTCGTGCATCACCGGGTAAGAGCTTGTAAACGATTAGACGATGGTCACTACAGGACGCATCCGGGAGGACACGCAATTCGGATATCGAGACGTCGCCGCGTGAAAGCGTCACGTCAATAGAAGACTCACCCATAGGGCCACAAAATGTAGGTGGTGCATTGGGACAATTGTGTATAGATAAATTAATTTCTGCAATGAATTCTTCGACGGCACAGCGCCGGTCCCTATCGAATACACGTATTTTGCCATACCATAATGTAGAAGAGGCATTGAAATCAGCGCCTATGATTATTCTTTGACCCGCAAGAGACTGCAGGACGTGACGAAGATGGTGTAAGTGAGGATCGATATGATGTGAATATTGAAAGTAGCAGCTCACAACAAACACCCTTTAGGCCGAGGAAGTAACCTCAGCAACAGCACAATGAGATGTCATGAGGTTGCTCCTTTGCACAAATTTTACTTTACTGTAACCTCTTTAGGTTACAGTAAAATTTGTACTAGAAACATAAATCCCAGCTCGTGCCTTGGCATGTAATTGTACCACTCTGTTACTCAGGTGGGCGCTCTGATATGGTTCCTGTAAGAGGACAATGTCTAATTTGTTCTCTATTACTAGGCGGTCCAGTTCCGCAGTATCGTTGTGTAAATTAAGCTGTCCTATAATTAGATTTTTCATGTTCCAAGATTATTATTTTTTTATTTGAAACAACTACATGTAGTTTGTGCTCAGAATGAGCTGCTGCAGCCTATGCTAATAGGTATGACACTCCCGAGATCCGCAACGGTGGTCATGGGGCTTTTTAAACCTTTTGCAGGTTATACAGATGGGTTTAAAATCAGGACTGTCTTTATGTGGACATGCTCGTGTATCATGTTCCTCGCCGCAATTAGCACAGCATTCGTTCTTAATGTTTTGGCGATATAAGGCTCTAATAAAGTCATGGTCTTCCATAGACCCAGGAACATCTTTAACTAGGATTCGCGGTTTACGACCCTTGGGTTTTTCTAAGCGCAAGCCCGCCGATTTTATTGCGTCCACTGACTCCAACTTTTTGAGTTGGCTTTCGCTCGCAACACGAAATACTACACCAGATTTCGCGGTTTTTTTAATGCAATTGGAATACTACAATTTGGAAGCCATCGTCACTGGGCTTGATAGCTTTCATAAGTGCCTTGTTAGTCGCTGACGCCGTTGTGAACTCGGTTGAACGATCAGGCGCGGGGTAAGCCACCACACAGGGTCGGGCTGGAAGAGCCTTCACTGCTGCTGGGGCGGGGGCCGATTTAGCTGGCAAACGTAACCTTAGTTTATCCGCATATGACATTTTTGGTTGCAGACATTTAAGTGCTTGCAGTTCTTTGGCCATATTTGCCACCTTAGTTTCGTTGCATGACGATTTTAATGCCAGAATGGAAATAATGCCGGTCAAGCGCTGGTTTAAATTCATGATAGAAGTTTTATTAGACAAAGTGATTCGCGATCCCTGATCGTTGATTATATTATTTATTGTAGCAATATAACTGTTTGCCTGCTCGACTAACGTGCAATATTTGCCTTGATTGTGGTATTCCGACAAGTCACTATTGACCAATTTCACTGATTGTACCCGTTTGTTTCCATCTTCGGGTGTTTGGAAAACCGGAGACATTTCACTAAAAAGTCGCTTTGCCGCTGGCGACCTTATAGTAGCACATACGCGTTTACCTTCCCCTCTATCGGGAGGTTCATCTCGGAAGGGCATTATTTTTTATCACTAATTCTACAGCACAAATAAAAAAAAAGTGTCTAAATAAAGTGTAAACAATAAAATTATCGGCGCAACTTAATTCACTGATACCCACACTTTAGAATGAATATCAAAAAAACTTACCGATTGATAAATAGCAATATTAACGCGATTAACGACAATAAAACCAAGTTTCACTTACGTGTTACCGAAACACAATCACTAAAATATCACATAAACCAATTCACGAGCTGGGAATACAAAGTTAAACCAAAGAAAAATTATTAAAATTACGTAGCGATCGCACAGACCCGCTTGCTCAACAAGAGCGAGAGGGAAGAGAGAAACACTCAGTTAAGTCAAATCTGAATTCTTTTATATACTGTTGTATTCGATATTGTTAGAAGACTCATAAGAAAAATTAAAATGAAAAGCTGAGCGAGACCGGGCCGTGTTAGGACACAGAGGCGCCAAGAAGTTCGTAGGGACAACTTGACCCTCTACATTTTGTTAAGACTAAAGTAAGTAGAATATTACTTGGGTTAATATAAATTCTATGGCTCTCATAATATTAGCATTGGATTGAAATGGACTAAGACTTTAATGATACTAAAACGGATCTAAACCAATTACGGGAGTAATCCAAACTTCTTATACTTAGAGTAAAGCATTAAAGTGGCGGCCAATTTGTGTGTGTGCAAAACTTGTTAATTTACTAAAGGCGGCCATTTAAGACTGTTTAGTTATCTCGAGAGTGCAGTACACGAAATTGCGGCTCAGTTACAGATTCTACGGAGGTCTACGGACCTCAAAGAAGTATGGACGGAATATATCTTTCAGATAATGAGTAAATGTAAGGCTGTAGTCATGTACGTACAATACAATAGCTTCAAGTTACACCCTTATGAAGACCAAAGATTTCTTTCGTCTCCTTAAGGTTAAATAAACTAATCGTTTAATAGTTGTACGTCGTCGTACGGAGAAGGTTCAACACCAAAATTTTATATAACCACGGATAGTAAGTAGATATTTGTTCAGCTCTTGTGATATACGTGCTAAAATACATTACCGCAACCATCTTCAACGGCATTTTTTATATCTGAAATGTAGGTACTACAACGGCATAAAGAATATTTTTGCAAAATAAACTTTCTTTTTGACTAGGCGACTGATATATTTGCTGTTGCTGTTTAAGATGGTGAATTGTCCACGATCCAATGATAATAATTTGCGACGTTTGTGTAAACACTTGGGACGCCTTCGCTGCCACAGTTTTCAGCTCCGAATGAAACTATGCCGAGCTGAAATTATAATTTATTTTTCTGATGCATTACATAATATGTTATAATCGCGCCACTTTCCATAAACGGGCAGGCAAAGGTGTGATATATGCCTGCACTTTGCAAGTAGTATTTGCTCCCACGTAATAGGTGGTGTTCTGGCTATCTACATGGAATTATGATGTCCATTAACGTCATTTTATAATTATATAATTAGTTTCATTTGTTTATACTGGTGATTGACGGCACTTGGCGGAACTTGGCTACATCCACATCTTAATCTTAATAATATTATAAATGTTTGTTACTCTTTCACGTAGAAAATACTATTTGGTTTTTAATGAAACTTTACTATAATACAGCTTATACATCAAAATAACATATAGGCTACTTTTTATCCTGGGAACAAGTTCCTGTGGGAAACGGGAACGGAAAACTACTCTACGCGGGCGAAGCCGCGGGCGTCAACTAGTTAACAACATGGTGGAATAGTAGGTTCAAGTGTTTTTATTCAAGATTAGTTTCATGTCAATTTGATTGGTTCGGCGTTGTATGGTCGTTCCTCTACTATACAGTAATAAATAATGTAATAAGTAATTATATTATTACTTCAGAGACTGTACTGTTGGTATTTTACTGTAAAGACAACGCTGTAAGCATATGAGTTTGTCTATCAAAAAAGAAGTAAGGACTGCCACTGGGTTGTTTAATCAACCTGTGTTCTTCAAAATATGTATTGAATTTGTGGGCGTAAGAACTTCTACCTCACTTTAGCGCCTGCCCAGTTGCTACCATATCCTGCCTGGATTTATGCCACAAAGAAGTATAACTCCTAACGCGTACAAAAGTTCACACAAAAAGTTTTTATTTGCGTTAATAGGACTGCCTGCGGTCTGACATTCCAACCCTATCAGGGCCCCTGCATCGTTGCCTTAACTGTTGGTTAGCAGGTGTACTTCTAACAGGTGAAGTCTCTTGGGCCCTAGAGATCTTGGTGGACCTTTCACCCCAAAAGAACTATAGTCATAATCATCTAAGTGTCTATCCCAGTTGCATCTCACGATCCCGGGGTCCGCTTGCCTTCATTTTCTATTCCACTTCGCATGGTCGTCAGCATCCACTGTAGTGAGACCACGCGGCAGCAATGCATGTCTTGACGTCGCAATCGATGTCACTGGACGCGTGACATACAGATCCCTGGTATTTAACCTGGTGTGCTCGATCAAATCATCGGATTACGCGGACGGATGTGGGATCTATAGAGTTTAATGCCAGGTACAAAAGAAGTATCGTACAAAGACTAAGGTTAAATCTCACCTGTACATGACGATCACCCCTTTCTAATATGAGGGGAGCTCCTCCAAAGCCTGAGCACGCATCTCTTCCCTCCTCACCTCCAGCACATAGTTGACCTTCGTTTACCGGTACAGACTCGCCAAATATTCGCTCACAATTTTCTAGAGCAACCAGTGGAACATCCAATTGTTGTTGGCGACTCACCTAGATAGTATTCAAAAGAAATGAAATATTTCACAGATTAGAAACTTCAGAATTTAGAATATAATAGAATAGAATAAACTTTATTGCACATAAATAACAAACACTCATGTCAAGAGATTACAGTCTTATAAATGTAAAATGACTTATGAGGAGTTTATTAAAGTATATTACGCAGAACTTGCATGTAAACTTGCAAAAATATAGAACTATCAATTAATAAATATAAATATACCAGGGATTTTTTTTACACAGCGCCTTCTAGCCTAAAGTAAGCTAATATAAGCTTGCTTGTGATATGGGATCCAGACAACTGATAGACATATTTATATATTTCTAAATACAGACATATTATACATAGGAAACTCCCAAACTTCGAAACAAAAATTTGTGGAAAACACAAATATTTTGTTCCGACCCGGGAATCGAACCTGGGACTATGTTGTATGTACCTCTGTGCTACCGTGGCAGTCAAATTGAATGATTAGGAAGCCCTGATCATACATATTATCACGCCTTTATCCCCGAAGGGGCAGGCAGAGGCATACTATGCGCCCATCATTTCTCAGTATGCAATTTTGTCCCACAT
Organism: Thumatha senex; assembly: GCA_948477245.1. NCBI lineage: Eukaryota > Metazoa > Arthropoda > Insecta > Lepidoptera > Erebidae > Thumatha > Thumatha senex. The sequence continues at coordinate 10,428,438 of OX419738.1, read as the reverse complement.
AATAGGAGGTGAGCCGATTTCCGTGTTGAAATGGACAGGCGCAAATTTTTCAAACCGCCCATTAGGTCTTCAACTGGGCTTAACGACTGCCATGTTACTGGCAACCGGGACCAACGGCTTATCGTGCCTTCCAAAGCATGGAAACGCTCGGAAATGTAAATGCCACAAAGTGGTCACCCATCCGAGGACCAGCCATAGTGAAAGTTGCGTAACTAAGTGATCGTTTACAGAACACTGAGACCGCGGGGCCACTAGCGCTTCAATCCCTGATCAATCTATTCAAAATCACAATATCTGTCTAGTATTGTTCTAAATTGGAATAACTTGATCAAATTTCACGGTCAGTCGCTTGAAGGCTGGACCAATTACGCTTACAACATATTTCTGACGTGATACGCATCAACCATCACACCGAATGGCATCAACTCACCAGATTGTTTTGTCCGGACAACTTCCCCCATCCAACAAGCGTAGCACGTTCGTTGATCACGATTTCCGGCTTATCATTCAGACAAATCGGTCCAGCTGTCACTGAAAATTAAAAAATAAGAGCTAAATATTGTTACGTGGTTATATGAACCATTCAAGGACAGTTCATTGTCAGGTTAATGAATTCAAGTAATTAATATGGACAGGAAAATTGGAATTGTTCTGTGGGAACTCGCCATGATGGTAATTTGCGTAGTTTTTTTTTTGGTATGTTTTACTCATTTTATGTATCTATCACGCCTTATCCCCGAAGGGGTGGCAGAGGCATATTATATACCCACTTTTAACCATGTGTATTCCTGTCCCACGTAATAGGTGGTGGTCCCAGGTAATTGCCATGTTGAAATAGACAGACGCAGATTGTGGCTACCTGCTGTTGAAATTTTTCAAGCCACCCATAAGGCCTTCAACTTGACTTAACGACTGCCATGTTACTGGCAGCCGGGACCAACGGCTTAACGTGCCTTCTGAAGCACGGAAACGCTCGCAAATGTAAATGCCACAAAGTTGTCACCCATCCGAGGACCAGCCATAGTAAAAGTTACGTAACTCAGTGATCGTTTTCAGAACACTGAGTACGCGGGGCCACGAGTGCTTCAATCTTTTCATCATGGTGGTGGAATAAAACTGTGACTACTGTAAACCAAAATCTACAGCAATGACTAAGATCGGAAAAATTACATGGAGTTCGCAATTACTAAAGTCCTAAGAGAAGTAAATGTCTTGGAACCTGCGTAGAATTTAATTAGAATATATATTAAGGAAGCTTGAAAGAAAGATAGCTTTAGTTGCTGACTTTTTTTCAAGTTCAATAAAAGTTAATAAGGTCAAATTCAAGAAGTCATTAAGGTCAAAACTTGCTTGCACTAGTTTTATATTCTCACAATCTCCAAGCAATAAACAATCAATCAAATCACTCTATGGCAACTATCTTCACGCTGTATCCCCGACGGGGTAGTCAGAGAGGGCAAATTGCCAGGCTTAGCGATCCATGTATACTTCTTTCGCATCCTGCAGAATCTAAACAGCTTGTAAGAATCTACCGTTTCTAGAATTTACCATTAAAGTCACGACCTGCGACCTAGCAGAAAGTGTCGTTAAGACAAGTAAAAATTAAAAAAAAAAAAAAAAAGTAATTTAGCAAAATAATTGCTTTAAAAAAAATTATCCAAGTAAAGATTTGTTACCTGAGAACCTTATCTCCTCCTTGAGAACTATAAGTGCTATGTCATGTCTAAATATCTTCTGCTCGTATCCTGGGTGGACAATAACGTTCTCGACTTTAATAGCCTGCGTGGGAGGCGCGCAGAAGAAATCGTTGCAGTCATTCTTACGTCCAATGTCCCATTCGCCTACCTCCACCGTAGAACTGAAGGACAAACATATTTAGATATTAACATTCTGAAACAGTAGTGAGAATCTTTGCCCATCTAGTGAGAAAAGAGACCCATAATGGGAAGTTGCTGTGTTGAGTTGTAGTGACAAACACGAGGCAGAAAATCGTGATGGTTTAGTGGATAAATTTGGCCTAATGTTCTGTAAAAGTGATCGTTTACAGAACTGAGTTTGCGGGGTGTTCTCATAGAATTTGGTCATTGTATAACAGACCTAGCGTGGCTTGTTTTATTGTGAGTGATCCTTACTTAGAGCCCTGTGGAACACCAAATGATGTTTTACGCAAACAGGGCCTGATTAACTCAGTAAGATTTCTTTTTGATGGAGGTAAAATAGATAGACGTTGTTTTTATTTATAATTAATAAGTAGTATTTCAATATAGTAGTCTCGTAGACACGTAGAGTTTATACAATAAAACGCTCTCGTGATTGGTATAGGACAGTAAGTTCGTGATATTGTTTTTTTTTGTTCAATCTTTGATGCAGCCATTGCTTATATGTTTACCGTTGTAATTTTCCATTTAAGAGACATACAATGAAGTTTTTACTTAGAATCGATTGGTAGGTCGGCAAAAAACGTCTTTAAAGGCATCACAGCAGCATTTGCTAGACAACACGTGTAATTTACAGTTCATAAATGGGATAAAAAGCTAAGGCACACTTGGACAGACTTACATGCCTGCACGTTTGAGATTGATTTGTTTTGCGAACTTCTCGTAATAGAGTCTTTGTGAGATTGATTTTGTTAATACAGTGAGTGTAGTTTGTATGTAGGATAGTTTTTAATAAAAATGAATATTTTTCTTTCTTTGTCTGACTACAAGAACAGGAGCATAATAATGATGACACTCCAGTAAGTTAGAGATACCTATAAAATTTTTTGTGACAGAACAAGGAAATATTCCCAGTGAATTATGTAAGTTCTGTGTTATTTTTTTGGAGTTATGCTTCTTTTGTGGCCTTAGGCAAAATTATGAGAGAATTCGATGCGCGCGCAGACCATCTCTACAAACCGACACTACGAAGTTAGCTGGATAAGAGTTTCCTTGACAACTTATAAACACCTTAAACTTAGCTGCTGATAAGTGTTTCCATGACAAGTTATACCTACATTCAAAGTAATGTTATTTTTAAACTTTCGCGGTGTATACTCATGTTTTATATACTACTCGGGACTTCACGCGAAACAAAATTCTACTTACATTCACCGACGTTTCGAACGCGTAGTATATAAAACATGTACATTCAAAGTAGTTTTCATTCTGTTGATGTTGTTTCTTCTTACTAATTTATCAATCCTGTTACAAACAAAGAGTTGTGTGTGGTATGTATGTGATAAAATCTTATTAGACTAAAGCAGTATAATTTCTATCACGTGAACATATGTACACATACATACATACATACATACATATTGTCACATCTTTATCCCCGAAGGGGTAGGCAGAGGCACACTATACGCCCACATTTCACCGTTTGCATTTTTGTCCTACGTAACGGGTGGTGAGCCCATTGCCATAAGTACACACACACTTTTGTATCTTGTCGTCGTCAGGGTTTTACCTATCGACGTTTGCTCTAGACCCTTGTCCGCTTGTCAGCAGGTGCACCCATCATCTGTCAGGAGATAGTGTCTCTTTACGTAAAATATATCTAAGTACAATTGTGTAGAAAGTATTTAGGGCGTAAAACACTTACAGCTTATATCCCTCAGGTTTGGCTAAAGCACAGTGCGCCGCTGTCAACACAACACGTTTGGATATGATAGATCCGCTGCACGCAAACCTTATATTGCCGGTGTCTTTGTCTGTAAAATAAACGATTATAGTCTTTATTACTTACCATTAAAGTTCTAATAGCGAAGCGCTCGTGGCCCCGCGGATTTAGTGTTCTGTAAACGATCACTGCGTTAAGCAACTTTCACTATGGATGGTCTTCGGATAGATGACCACTTAGTGGCATTTACATTTTGCGAGCGTTTCCGTGCTTTAGAAGGTACGTTAAGCCATTGGTCCTGTTTGCCAGTAACACGGCAGTTGTTAAGCCCAGTTGAATGCCTTATGAGCGGCTTGAAAAATTTCAACAGCAGGTCTCCACAACCTGCGCCTGTCCATTCAACACGACAATGGGCTAACCACCCTACTTGGGACAAAAGTGCATGCGGTGAAATGTGGGTGTATAGTATGCCTCTGCCTACCCCTTCGGGGATAAAGGCGTGACAATGTGTACATACACATTAACTTACATATGTTTTAAAGTTGTAATAGAAGTTATACTATATTATGGGACACTTTTTACACAGCTCCATCTAGCCTAAACTAAGCTATGAAGCTTGTACTCGACAACTGATATACATACTTATATATTCGTAAATACATACATATTAAACATAGGAAACACCTAAACTCCGAAACCAAAATTTTTTTTAGATATAACGTAACGACGTCACGTGTTTGATTATCGTTTGAATCCTGATGATTTTTGGTTAATTGTAGAACGTAACAGGTACATTATGCAGGGCAGTAATAAAACTTTTATTTGAAAATTAATTGTGGTCACAGGCAGCTCATTTTCGTAAAGTTTGCACTACATGTCTTTGTATACTTGTCAATATGACTTTATTGTACGTATTATTATTTGTTTCTATACTAGTTGTGTCCCGCGGATTCGCTCGTCTAACCCCGTTGCAGTCCATTACCCAATGACCGTAATTTATTAGCTTTTCAATTATGTATTTGTTACTGAGAAGAACCGCCGGCAAGAAACTTAGGAAGGCTTTTTTTTATGGCCTATTTACAATTTGACTGCCTCTGTGGAGCGGTGGAAGTGTATCCGACTGCTACGCAAGAGGTCGTGGGTTCGATTTCTACCCAGGATAAAACTTTGTGTGATGAGCACGATGGTTTATTCTGTGTCTGGGTGTTATTTATCTATAATATGTATGTATTTAGAAATTTATAAGTATGTTTATCAATTATCTGGTTACCATAGTACTAGCTCTGCTTAGGTTGGTGTTGTGTGAGTTGTCCCAAAGACAAAAATAAAAAAAAATATTTATTATTTCATTTTGCCAGCAGATCATTTCCAGGCGTCCCTGTCCGTCGTCGCCGGTAGAGGATTATCTGGGTATGCTCAGACAATCCCCAGACGAGGTGGCGTGTGCAATGCACACGTCAGCGCCCCCTGATGTGTGCAGTGTGCAGGTCACTCTTAGGGCTGCACAAGACCAGCGGTCACAACCACCCGCCTTCTCCTGCCCACCCGTCTATGTTTTTGACTACTAATATTATGTATAACTCACTTGTGAATCCAATCCTAGCAACCCAAGGATGTCTTCCCAGGCCTTTATAGTCAACTCCTCTCACCATACTCTGGCCACAGTGCTCAGTGCCTGCTTGATAGACACGACCGCAGTGACATGATGGACAACACACATAGTCTTGACCGTTCACGTTATTGCATATCAATTCATTGAGACGGTGAAAATACCTGGCAATAGAACAAACTGGTTTAGGTATATCGGCAGTAACACAAATGTGAGGTGTTTATGTACATACAATTATGAAAAATGGAAAGAGAGAAGGACCTATAGTAACTGATTAATTTAATTACAAGATATAAGAAATTTTGAACTCAGGAATAATGGCAATATGGAATTAATGAATTGCCAGAGTTACATAGAAAGTGTTAAAATTTTTCAAACGTAAGGTATTAAGCTCTCGTGGCCTCGCTGACGCAGTGTTCTGTAAACGATCACAGCGTTAAGCAACATTCGCTATAGGTGGTCCTTGGATGGGTGACCACTTTGTGAAATTTACATTTGCGAGCGTTTCTGTGCTTCGGAAGGCACTTTAACCCGTTGGTCCCGGTTACCAGTAAAATGGCAGTCGTTACGTCAAGTTGAAGGCCTATTGGGCAGCTTGAAAAATTTCAACAGCAGGAAGCCACAACCTGCGTCCGTCTATTTCAACACGACAATGGACTCACCATCTATTGCGTGGGACAGGAATAGCTAAATAATAAAATAATAATAATGAATTAAATAAACGTATAAGAAATACTGAACGCAGGAATAATGACAATTTAGAGTGAATGGATTGACAGAGTTCATAGAAAGTGTAAAATTTTTCATACGATAGGTATTCATAATCTTACTTATCAGAAGAAAAGCACGTAAAATCCATAAGATCTTCGAGAAGTGGGCATGAGGTGATTGGTATACATTCTGTGTGCGGTGGACATGGAGCCTGCAATGTAAAATATAACATAACAGTTTAAAATAAATTGTGAATTTGGACTTGAATTATCGCGACTTTACTGAAAATGGTGGACTTTGAGCCACCTTGAAGTCAACCAAACTCACAATGGTAAGTAAATAAATAAATATTGTGAGCTCAAACTAAGCTTGTGCTATGGGATCTAGACAACTGATAAAAATACTTACATATTTGTTTGTAAAACATACACATTATACTTAGGAAACACCCAAACCCCGAAACAAACATTAGTGGATCACACAAATATTTATTTCGACCTCAATCAAACCCCGGACCTTAGCGCGGCAGATGCACACACAACCACTGATGCCACCGAGGCAGTCATGGGCTTCATACTTCAAACTGCAAATCTTGCTTTTAAATCTTACTTTTTCTTTTTCAAATACCCGATTCTTAGTTTAACATGCAGCGAAGACCTTTACTTTTATATTAGTGACTAATGCCTGAAGGTCGGCTTCTGATGAGACCATCACTACCGCATCATCAGCGTACAACAGACAATGTACTGTAAAATTTCCAATTTTACAACACATCATAATCTTTTAACTTTTGCAGCCACACTTTTGCACAACTATCCAGATACACTATGAAACGCCAGGCGGACCATCGACGGCCCGTTTGACGCCCGAACAGAAGTCAAAAAGAGGCGCCAGGTGAACCTCCCCCTTGGTCGCACGAAAGCTTTACAGTCCTTATAAAGAGACTGTATCGCCAGCAGCAGCTGGCCGTCCACACCATATTATGCCCGGATATGGTGTAGACGGCCAGCCAGGCCACACGGACGAGTACCACAGAGTTTCTCTCACAACTTTATCAAATGCTTTCTCCCGATCCACCAAAGCGCAAAAAACCTTCGCGTTAAAATGTTGGGATTATTAATTGAACGAATGAATGAAAAATCTTTATTCATGTAGGTCACAATGTAACACTTATGAACGTCAAGATTATTGCTTCTACATTTACATTTACTGCCAGATTCGCAAAGCAATAGGTAGAGGCTGAGGAAGAACCTGGCAATAAAACTCATGGTCACTCTTTTCTAACCGCCAGTAATTACATTAGTTTGAGTTACATGATGTTTGACCAATTATATAGTAATGAATTTATACAAAACCAAAAAACAAAATCAATGTTGTGTTTAAAATCATATCAAAATTAGAGCTATTCTAGTTGCCAGTTCTAAGGGCAGCCTACACTTTAAGAAGAAGAATCTAGCAAGAAAGTCAAAGGATGCTTTTTTAAAATTTAGGTATGGCTTACAACATTAAAATTACACTTACATTGTTCCTTTGGATTTATGTGAGAACAGTCGACTAAACTTAGTTTGCCTTAAATTTAAATTATATCATTAATAATTAATATAATAATTGCTATTTATTATTAATTAATTAATTATTAGTTACATGAAATGTCATACATTGTTTAAGGCTACTAACATGAAGTAAAAACATATATAAAAAGGGCTCGTAGCCCTACTAACTCGGTTTCTGTAAAAAAACACTGATTTAAGAAACTCTCTCGGATTTTGGATGGATGACCGCTTTGTAGCATTTTCATTTACCAGCGTTTTCGTGCGTACGTTAACGTTGCAATCGACACTCGTTAAGTCAAGTGAATAACTTTTGAGCGAATTAAAAAATTACAACAGCGAGTCGCTACAATCCGAGCCTGTCCATTTAAACACAGGCATTGGGCTCACCACAATATGCCTCTGCCACACCTTCGGGGATAAAGTGGTGGCTAATAAATTTATAAATATACTTAAATAATTAATACTGAAAGCATAAAACAAAGGTCTTGGACACAATTTTAATAATTTATGCGAAGCGAAGCTTCAATAAAACAACTGCACTGATTACTTCAGCCAGTGGCAGTCGGTATGTTTAAGCTTCAGAATCTATTGATCAAATTTGTTTATAGATAAACATACATTGACTGGCCCACTGGCTCAGTTGGTTATATAACTGTCTTCTAACCTGTGGGTACCGGGTTCGATTTTATACTACTTACAGGGATAATTCTAACTCTTCTATGAAGTGTAGGTACTTTATTTTATATTAAAACTCTCATATATTTTATTTATCTATCACGCCTTATCCCCGAAAGGGTAGCAGAGGCATATTATTATATATGCCCACTTTTCACCATGTGTATTCCTGTCCCACGTAATGGGTGGTGAGTCCATTGCGTATATAACTCTCATATATATACACTATATAAAGCTAACTCCGGGCGTCGCGAGATGCAACTGGGACAGACGCTCGGATGATGATGGAATGCTTCCTGCTCTCATAAATATACTGTGCCATTGCGAAAAAATAGTAAGGGGAGCGCAACGAAAAAACCTAACACAGGTCCTACCTCAGTAAGCGCCAGCGCGCGACTGATCAGGCCTCAGCGTCGCGAATCTGATATTTTTTAAACATTTGTTCTATAAAATCACTGTATATAGTCAAAGTAAGCCATTATGTCTATAAATATTTAGTAGCTATAGTTGTGTATAAAAATATAAAAAAGCGCTCGTGGCCCCGCGGTCTCAGTGCTCTGTAAACGATCACTGAGTTACGCAACTTTCACTATGGCTGGTCCTCGGATGGGTGACCACTTTGTGGCATTTAAATTTGCGAGCGTTTCCGTGCTTCGGAAGGCACGTTAAGCCGTTGGTCCCGGTTGCCAGTAAAATGGCAGTCGGTAAGCCTGGTTGAAGGCCTTATGGGCGGCTTGAAAAATTTCAACAGCAGGTAGCCACAACCTGCGTCTGTCTATTTCAACACGGCAATGGGCTCACCACCTATTACGTGGGACAGGAATCCATACGGTGAAAAGTAGGCAAATAATAAGCCTCTGCCACCCCTTCGGGGATAAGGCGTAATGGATATTTATTTTATTTAAAAACCCTTTCTTCTACGATTCGCATTGTTGTAAAAAACTCAAAAGCGTGACCCCGGCAGGAATACCAAGCCTTAAAGGACGATTAAATAGGCCAAAAGGGTAAACAGTGTAGAATAATAAATTTGGGTAAAATGAGTGAATTTAGACGGATGCTGCACTTACCCTGACACTTAAGTTTTGTTTTTCATTTGTTTTATCTGTGGCACCAACACTGAGCGATACACCTGTAAGTAAAATGTACGTACTAAAGTCCTGATTTCTTTACTATAATATTAACTCTGCCTTTCGCGCTTTCACATCTAAACTACGGAACCGATTTAAATGTAATTTGGTAAAGGGATAGTCTAGAGACCGGAAACGACATAGGCTACTTTTTGTCACGGGATCAAGTTACTGTGGGGAACAGGAAAAGCTTGTTTACGTGAGCATACCATCAACTAGTAATTTTTAAAATATAGCCCCCTGTTTCTGACAAACTGAAAAGAAACTCATAAATGAATCGATATTAGGTACGTTAAGAAGACGAAGAAAGTTGTGAGATAACGCTTTTTATTTGGGAATTTTCTAGAAAGTTTTCGTTAGAACAGCCCCCTAGATAAGCTTAAACAATAATAGATAATATTGTTTTTTTTTTACAAATGTTTAATTTTAAACAGTAAAAGTTGAAGTTTCTTCTGTTTGTTAGATGATATTGCTTAAGTGGGTCTTTTTCCAGTTGATAGATTCATTAATCGCTTCATACACGCACGTCTGGGTATCCGAGTACTTTTGACTTTGGTCTTCATGTGGCTTCGTATTCTTCATTTTATTACCTACGTTTAATATTAGTGGTTCCGGTTATATACAAAAGTATATAACCGGACTGTACTACAATAGAAAACCACCTGTTAACACGGCAATAGACTCACCGCCTGTTACGTGGGACAAAAATGCATAAGGTGGAATGTGGGCGTATAGTATGCCTCTGCCTACCCCTTTGGGGATAAAGACGTGGCAATATGTAGGTATGAATGCATGTATGTACAATAGAAAACTCAAAGCAAAAGCGCTGCAGATTTACACAGCATCAATTTTATTTGCTGTCATACACGACCTTCAACATGATGTTATCATTTGTAGTTTCATTGAGGTTATAGCTATCATTTTGTAATTATTGAATACATCATACATGCTCACATAGTATTCCCATATCTATAATAATACGTACAAGGTAATATTCAGCAGGTCATTGATGATAAACGAAATGAACCGCTCTTAGGCCCGCTAGCTTAGTGCTCTGTAAACGGTCATTGCTTCGCTATGGCTGGTCCTCAGATAGGTGACTGCTTTGTGGCATTTCCATTTTACACACCTTTCTATGCTTCGGAAGGCACGTTAAGCCGTTGGTCCCGGTTGTATGTAATATATTACGGCAGTTGTTAAACGAATTTAAAGGCCTATTTATGATGCCTGTTCATTTCAACACGGCAATGGACTTACCACCTATTACGCTGGACAAAAATGCATACTCTAAAATGTGGGCATATAGTATGTAAAAAATAACGGGAAATAATGGCGTGATAATAAGTATGCATGGGCGACTTAAAAAATTTCAATAGCAGGTAACCAAAACCGATGCCTGTACATTTCATCACAGCAACGGCCTCAACACTTAACGTGGAAAATAAATGATCCGCTTATATCCCCGAAGGGGATGAATGATAAGTAAGTAATATTTATTAAAAATCTCACGAAATATTGTGTACTTTGTAATTGTAAGAAGTTGGATGAGTGCAACCAATCTATTACATTACAGTAGATATCAATACTTTATTATTACATTTAGGACTTTTATTGAAATGCTCAGCTTTCTCTTCTATGAAAATGTGATTCGTCACCTATTTTGACAATTCACCTTCTGACCCAAATCAATCGGAGTATGAGCTTCTTACACAGACTACTGTACATCCCTACTAATATTATAAATGTAAATGTAAGTTTGTTTATTACGCTTTCACTCAAAAACTATTACAACTTTTTACACCTATTCTTGGAGGTATTTAAAGTAACTGAGGAAATACATTTTATTGAAAAAAAATATTACTTTTGACGACAGATAAAAAAAGTGGTGAAAAACTTCACCACGCGGGCGAAGCTAGTTATTTTATAAATTACTAGTTGACGCTCGCGGTTTCCGCCCCGTGGAGAATTTTTCCGTTTTTTGTTGTGTTTCCCACAGAATCTAGTTTCCGGGATAAAAAGTAGCCTATGTGTTATTCTAACGTGTAAGCTATATAATTGTAAAGTTTAATCAAAATCCATTCAGTAGTTTTTTTGTGAACAAGTAGGTAACAACCTATTACCTAACTAAAAACAAAACCTACATTCATATACCTATTCTTACAAAATTTCGCGTTATAATTATAATATTAGTATAATAGGGTTGGAACCTATAACACCGGTATCCTCGTTACTTTTGTCTTATATATCATAGTAGTACCAGGTTAGTGAGATAAATTCCAAAATCTGAAGTTTGTTTACTTTCTTAGTAGCTTCTCTGTATAATAAGAGAAGCTACTAAGAAAGTAAGCAAACTTCAGATTTTCGGTATTGTTTGCAGCAACTACAGTCTGACTTACTCGTACTCAATAACTGTAGGAACAACGTGAGGTCTTTTGGACCCTACAGATTACTGTGGGGCTTCTTACATCCAATAATGGGCCGATAATGTAACAAATAAAATTTAATAAATTTACTTACTCCCAAATTCAGCATCACTCCATTGAAAACTACATAGCAACCATACACTCATGTAAAGTTTCATGCCAGCACTCATATCTAAGCCTTTTGATTAGTCTCAATGCACTTATTTCAAATATCACAAAATTATACTTGGAATACGACGTCAACACAACTAAAACATGGAACTGAAGTTATCATAGGTATGTTCACAACATAAATGATACGCTACAAAGCCTTCATTTCGATTGACACGCTCCAGAGGTGTCCAATCTTTTTAGTTTACAAATAAATTTTACTATACCTAATTTGTCATATTTTGAGAAAAGTAGTAAAATTTGATACTCATAAAAATAAATTTAGAATTATTGATTTTAATTTTTTATGAAAGCTAATTAAATTATTAGGTCCGTAATACCAAACTTTATTGAGCGCACCTTTTTCAATACTTCTAATTTGTAAATTTGGAGTCATGAACAAAGTGCGAAACTATTCTTTTAAATATGAGACTATATTAAAGCAGTGGAAGTAGAGAGTTGGGCAATTAAACGTAGACCACGCCATAACAACTACTGCGTGGCAACTCCGTGCACACGTTCCCACATACGGTGGCAGAATGTTCAGCTTTTGCACAAGCTTACGGGCGAATATTTAATTTCGAACAGATTTGACGTTTTGGAGAACAAAAAAATAAATGCAAGTATTCATATTTTTTAAGAATTTTTCGGAAAGAATTTAATGATAGAAACTGAATTTTATGAAAGGCCCAGCAATTACTCTTTTCTGCTAAGAGATATGGAAGTTTCTTTTTTAAAAAAAAAAGGTAATGAGATTTCCCAGATACGGAAATTAGATCTCGAGATATGGTAATGAAATAAATTGAAATGGTAATTCGAAATAAAATCAAAGGTTAGAAAAATAACCTTGACACAGGACTGGAGCAACACCAGACGTGGTCCTTAGGATTGTAACTTGATGCATTCCTCCTCGCGCCATCACGAGAGTGATCTCTCAGCAACGGACCGCGCAGCATCCAATCGTAGCCGATGTTCTACAGAAGTGGTCCTAGGACCGATCCCTGGGAAACACAACACTTCTCGCCATGCCAGCCCTAGCTTTGGTAAGCTATGGCTTTCTCGGGAAGATAAGCCCCGACAATGCACTAGAGGCAGGGAGGCACTATATGAAAATGAGCGTCTTCTTAAAGCATTTCCAGGACAAGGCGTTGCCTATGTCATGAGACGCGTCATCACAGGTGAGGTAGTCATGGAGCTACCTCACCTGTGATGACGCTCCTTCCACGAGGACTGCGGCGACACGCATGATCACGTCATCGGAAGAGCACTGAAACCAAACTGATGGAAACCAAACTGCTTATGTACCAAATCCCCATGACTGTGACATATGCGACAAAGTGCTCTTCAATGTTACGCTCAAAGAGCTTGCATACCTCGTCGAGCAATACGAGCGACCAATAGCCGGTAGGTTTCCCCGTATACGATACCTTAGGAAACCAGTCTTTATTGAAGGATGAGTCAAAACCTTAATAGTCAACGTTCATTAAGATCCAGGAGTCATACTCACCCCGGCATGCTATCGGGTCCGGAGTTGTTCTCTTGCTGAGCTTAGCCGCAGCACCTTTAGCTCACTTTTGATGACTGCGGGCACGTTCTCGACGTAATCCCTAACATTGGCTGGGGTTTGGGCCAGCTCGAGGTAGTCTGTACTTTAGCCCTACGTAACGCAACTAAAGTAGTGCGGTCAGACAGCGGTAAGAGCTTGCTTTGTGATAGGACTAACTGCAGCTGGAGCAATGGTTCCTCACGGTAACTTTCACTGTGCACTGTAACCCCCCCCCCCCCCCCCCCCCCCTCCCCACACACACTTTCTCCTTCTCCGGTATGGACTTGTAGCACCTAGTTTCGCAGGACTGTAGGAGATACACTTTGGTCTTGTCCCAATGAGAAAGTTCTGCATGTCCGCTGTTTTTATGCGCTGGGCAGCTGAAGAACGTGACCGGTGTGGGACAGCCGCTGGTCTCCACGATGGGGGAGATTACCACCTCTGTCATTACTACGTCATCCAGACTCAATAAAAAATCATTACCGTTTGTTTCTTCTAATTACCATTCCATTTAAAAAAGAATGGGAATCACTGGTAATTATAGATTTTCAATCAGATTTCAATCAGATTGACCGACTTCAAGACTCTTTGAAATCAATTTCATATAAATATGAAACAGCAGAGAAACAGAGTAGGGAACAGGTGTTAGCCATAGGTAAATTAGTAAATTCATGTCATTGTCAAAATGACCAATTGACATCCGCAGGCCATGTTCCCTCCTCACCCTTAAGTTGTGAAAGAATTAGATGCAATGATGAATTTTCACCAATTAAAACTGTGTGCAGTGTGGATAATAGTATATTAAGTTCAAGTAGTAATTGCGAGGCATCTACGAGTATAATAGAAAAGTTGCAAATAAAAAGTGATGCAAAGACCATAGTCTATTGCGATGAAATAGGTAAAAATTTTGGACATTATTTATCACAGTTAAGTCATTCTGTAATAAATCATACATATCCAGGAGCTTCATACTCTCAAATTACAGATTTTATATTGACTGGTACACACTGCATGCAGTCTACTATAGTGGTGCTGGTTGGCAGAAGAGGCAATATTAATAGTGACAAACTTTTAAAAATTTTTGATAAGTTATCAAGTCTGCAAGTAAAACAAGTAATTTTGTCCACCTTGCCATACAGCACTGCTATGAGCCACAAGGAAAATCACTTAAGATACAAATTAAATATGAAACTACATACCATGGTATCATATTCCAAAAAAATTGAATTGTTCGATTGGAACATAATCTTCAATAATAATAGTTTGTTGACATTAGATAGATATTTTCTATCAAAATTTTTACAACGAAAGGTAGCTCTGTTGCTATCTATTTTTTTAATTTTTCAAGCCAAATTATTGGCTAGTACAACTGCTTTTATTGAGCAGGATAGTTTTGATACTTCACATTTGGAAAATGAAATTCCAAAAAACTAGTTTATAGGACAACAGATAATAAATCTGGCCAGTTGACTTTGGCCCCTGAGAATAATCTTAGTAAAAATATTGTTTTTATAAACCTGGTGCACCATAATGTTAGAGGTTTAATAAATGGTAAAGATTTAGAGTTAGAGCTATACATTAATGCAAATTCTATTAATATTTTTTGTGCTACAGAGCACTGGTTAAAAGATCATCAAATCACATTGTTGAACTTCGTAAATCACCAGGTTGCTAGCTCGTTCAATAGAAAACATTCTAAACGTGGAGGCTCTTTAATATTAATTAATAAAACTTAAAATTTAAAGAACGTAAGGATTTAGTAGCCCTCTCCATTGAGCGAGTTATTGAGATTGCCAGTATTGAGTTTGAGCATTTCATCTTGTTAAGCGTATACGGTCCCCCTGATGCTTCTTACATTAAATTTGAAGAAAAGCTTGAAGAAGCACTGTTCAAATGCCAATGTTCTAAGAAATCTATAATAGTTTGTGGAGATTTTAATGTTGATATATTAGATACATCATTAACTCCATCAGAGAGAAATAAAATGAAAAATTTATTTAAATCCTTTAATCTGCATAGTACATTCTTAGAACCCACTCGTATTACAGCCACCAGTGCAAAATGTATTGATAATATTTTTACTGATATTAAACCTATAGATAAAGGTATTGTGGATCCTGTGGAGTCAGATCATCGTGGCCAATGGATAAAATTTCCTAAAAGTAGTAACAAAGTCAGCAAAAAACAAATTAAATATGTACCAATTAACCAAAGTCGTTTGAATAATTTTAAAGAAAATGTATTAAAGAGATTACCATATCTACCTAACTTCACTTGTGTAGACCAGTCATATAAACACTTATTTAATTTGATTAATGATGAGTTGGCAAAGTTTTTACCTCAAAATCTCTACAGATTGGTGGTCGTCCTGTTTTCAGTGACTGGGCAACACCAGGTATCTTTAAAAGTAGAAATAAATTATTTGAATTATATTCAGAAAAATCATATAATTTTAGGCAAACCTTTCAGGAATATGTTAAAAATTATTCAAAGATATTTAAACAAACGTGTCATCTTGCTAAGTCAAACTTCATTAAAAATAAAATTTCTAATTCTGTAAATAAAATAAAAATGACTTGGAACATCATTAATTCTGAATGCGGTAGATCTTTAGTGACTGAAAGGGATTTCCACTTAAAAGTAAATGGTTGCCATGTTACAGGGGACCTGGAAGTGGCTACGGAGTTTGAACACTTTTTCAAAAATATACCTATTTTGACAACAAAATCTCTCCAAGCATCTTCCAGTTCCGCTGAACTTTTATTAGAAGAATCTGTTCTTTGTTGCAGGGATGCATTTGTATTCACAGATATTTGTGCTCAGGACATTGTAAAAACATTTAAATGTATCGAAATTAAGAAAACCGCGGACATTTGGGGGTTATCGGTCAAAACTGCATCATGTATAATTGAGGTAATTGCGCCCCATCTAGCAACTGTGTTTAATGACTGTGTTTCTAGTGGTACATTTCCTGATTTAATGAAACACAGCAAAGTCGTTCCCTTGTTCAAGGCTGGCAGCGCTACAGAGCCGTCTAATTTCCGACCAGTGTCAGTGCTGCCAACTTTGAGCAAAGTATTTGAAAAAATAATCTTGAATCAAATGCTATCCCATTTTAATAGTCATAAAATACTCCATGGGAATCAATTTGGGTTTACGAAAGGGCGCTCAACTTCCGATGCTGGTGTTGAGTTATTAAAATGTATTCATGAAGCATGGGAAGACAAGCACGATGCATTAGGTATATTTTGCGATCTATCAAAGGCTTTTGATTGCGTTCAACATGAAACGCTGTGCAAAAAATTACACCACTATGGAATAAGAGGCAAAGCTCTCGACCTTCTGTCTTCATATTTGAACAATAGAATACAGAGGGTCGATATTAATGGTACACGTTCTGTAGGATCCATGGTTACAATGGGTGTGCCGCAAGGCTCGATACTTGGGCCATTCTTGTTCCTCATTTATATTAATGATTTACCATTTTATGTAGGGGACAGGAATAGGATTGTTTTGTTTGCAGATGACACCTCATTAATTTTTGAAATTAAAAGACAATTAGATAACTATGACGATGTAAACAATGCAATTGCAAGAGTAGTTCATTGGTTCAGCTCAAATAATCTTTGCCTTAATGAAAATAAAACTAAATGTATAAAATTTACTCTACCAAATGTAAAACAAGTTGCGGCCAATGTTCAACTGAATGGACAAGTGTTAGAGTTTGTAGAATCAACTGTGTTCCTAGGTATAACTATTGATGCCAATTTGCAGTGGGGCCCACACATAGAAAAGACAGCCTCTAGATTAAGTTCGGCTGCATACGCTGTAAAAAAGATCAGGACTCTAACAGATGTGGATACGGCTAGAATGGTTTACTTCAGCTATTTTCATAGTATTATGTCTTACGGTATTCTTCTTTGGGGGAGTGCTGCAGATTTAAATATTATTTTTGTTCTACAAAAGCGGGCTGTACGCGCTATTTATAATTTGGGCCCCAGAGTTTCTCTCCGAGAAAAATTCAAAGAAGTGAATATTCTAACCGTACCATCACAATACATTTTTGCCAATCTTATGTATGTCCAGAAAAATCTATCACAGTTTTCTAAACTCTGTGATAAACATAATATAAACACTAGAAATAAAAATAATCTTTCAGTCCACCACAGTCGACTACATAAGATTGGCGATTCTTTCCAGGGTAACTGTATACGCTTTTACAACAAGCTTCCCTGTGACCTGAGAAATTTACCTTTAAATAAATTTAAAAAGTTTATTAAAAACAAGCTTTGTGAAAAAGGTTTTTACTCCGTTACAGACTATTTGCAGGACAGGGACGCCTGGAAATGATCTGCTGGCAAAATGAAATAATATTAAATTGTAAATAGGCCATCAAAAAAAAAAGCCTTCCTAAGTTTCTTGCCGGTTCTTCTCAGGTGGGCCGCGTTCCGAACCGGTGGTCGCTTTAAATATTTTAAATAGTGTATGACATTTTGTAAGCGCCGTTAAAATGGTCTATGCAAAATAAAGATATTTTTATTTATTTTATTTTTAATAATTTCAGAGATAAAATGATATTTTTAATAGGTAACAAATATTTTTAAAAGTTTAACACTGAGTAGAGGGATACATATTAGATATATCTAGCAAATAATTATGTAAAAAAAAACATAAAATAATTACCTTTTTGAAAGGTAAATGGTATGTAGAAATATTTTGAACCAAACTAGTTTTCGAACAGGAGAACTCTAAATAACATAGTAAAAAAATGTACTTTTAGGGGTGTGTTGTTCACGACCGTAATGCGGTGATGGTCAGCAAATCTTTTATGTTTAATCTAGTCCATAACCTTGCGTAAATGCGAAAATATTAGGTCGTGAATGTCTTTGAATGGTAATTATGTGTGAGTGTAAGGACATTTTTCTAAGTGGTATGATACCACTTAAATTTGTTCTTTGGTAAACGTTACTTAAATGTAATATAGATTAATTAATCTATTAAACGTAAAAGTTTTAAAAAAATTCGTTCTCCCAATAGACTTTTTAGAAAGACTCATATATTTATTGAAATCAGGGAAAAGGGACACGGATGGTAATTAGATTTTGGCTTTATTTTCAAAATTTCATGCATTTCTAACAAAAATCAAGATGTTTTAAGGATTGCGCATAACGCAGGCCTACGTTAATTTAACGAAAACAATGTAACATTTAAAAAAATAATGTTTAATGTGTTATTTATCGTTCAAATATTCACCCTTACGCCGCGGACTACAGTGATAGCCATGCCCAGGAGCACGTAGAATTGCCTTCTTGTTTTACTACAACCTGAACTGCTCAGAAGGGAAAGCATCAAAGTGTGGGAGTGGTGCTGCCAAATACGAAAGTAAATATGAATAAGTAGTAACTTATATTTTATAGTTATTATATTTTTTATTACCTGCGTCAGTCTATTTCAACACGGCAATGGGCTCACGACCTATTACGTGGGACAGGAATACACATGATGAAAAGTGGGCATATAATATTTAGTTAGTGTAGCTTGAAACATTTTCTAGCTATTTGTTAGCAAAGTTACGATAAGTTTTCGCCATTGAACGACTATTTGTATGTAACAATGTTTTTTAAAATTTATTCTTGAACGTAAACCCACGGTTGATGATCAATGCTTTACAGTGATTCATCGAGAGGATTCACAGCTTCACACGTTTGTCTACCCATCCACAATGTGAGAAGTAAATTTACTGGTAATTATTTAGAGCACTAATTTTAAAACAAAACAGACATGACAGGCACAGGCATCATATATTTTAATATCTACTAAAGTTCTCATTTTAAGTCGCGTTATTGCGTAAAAATTAATACTTCTGAGACAGAATTTAAGCTAAGCAATCTCCAGACTAAAAACTTGAAATGAGACGACAATACGTCTTTTTGAAAACAAGTCATGCTCGTGATAGAGGCAGCGAAGAAAGAGATAGAAACTCCCTCCCGAGTTCCGTGTCTGTTCCTGTCCGTTCACCCAAGTCTAACGACCTCAAAGGTCGGCTTCTGAGGACGGCGGTTAGGATGCTCTCTGTTCTTAGAGAAGTAGGTCCAACATTGTGCTGTGGCGTGAGAACTACACGCATCGTCCTTCATCCTTAAGGATGTGGTCGAACTCCCATACCTGCCATATAGTATATGAAAAAAGAACAACCACTCTCTGTAAATATTACAAACACAGTTGAAATATTGATATACTGTGATATTAATGTATGGTTATATTTACGAGTACTAGACACTGCGCTGGGGCTGGGAAAAAATCAGACATTGTTAACGTCCAATGTCCGCAGAAACAGAAAGGTGTGAACGACATCGAGTACTGCAAAAATTTACATTATTAAGAAATAAAACCTGATTTAAATAAGATACACCAACATCTGTTTATTTTAAAAATAGAAGCAGTTGTATTTTTTTACATTATAGTTTTATCTTTGAAAGAGAATTCTTCTCATGATACTCGGTAACTAGTATAGAGAATGTTTACAATACAAACAACCATCTGTTGCCTAATGAAAAATTACTGCACCCTTTTCATATGTTGATATGTCTCCAAGATTCGATCCTTCTGATAGTAAACTAACTGTAATTACCCATTCCTTGTAGATGAACCTCACCATATCCGCGGATCAACGAGATGGGCGCCCTAACAGATTTTAAAAATAAATAAACAATAATTCAGAATAAAGACAAACTCTTTTGATTCCTGAGGTTTAACTTTGGATTTGTTTGTTTATCCTTCACGCCGTGAGGAAACTAAAATTAATAAATAATAATAAAGATTACCATTATTGACTAATGAAGCGCTCGTGGCCCCGCGGTCTAAGTGTTCGGTAAACGATCACTGAGGTACGCAACTTTCACTATGGCTGGTCGTCGGATGGGTGACCACTTTGTGGCATTTACATTTGCGAGCGTTTCCGTGCTTCGGAAGGCACGTTAAGCCGTTGGTCCCGGTTGCCAGTAAAATGGCAGTCGTTAAGCCTGGTTGAAAGCCTTATAGGCGGCTTAAAAAATTTCAACAGCAGGTAGCCACAACCTGCGTCTGTCTATTTCAACACGGCAATGGGCTCACCACCTATTACGTGGGACAGGAATCCACACGGTGAAAAGTGGGCATATAATATGCCTCTGCCACCCCTTCGGGGATAAGGCGTGATGGATATTTATTTTTTTATTTATTTATTGACTAACAGATTAGTCCCGTAACCTTTGCAAGTCATTTTGTCATTTACATACACACAACCACGTATCATATTGCTGTATTGGAGAATACACGATACCTTCAGGCATTACTCGATGTTCTGTGGGCACCGAAACTAAGCTGAAGTTATGACATACATACATAACATACTTATGCGCCTACATTTCACCGTAACTATGCAGTTTTGTTCCACGTAATAGGTGGTGAACCAATTGTCATGTTGAAACAAGTGCATGTCGTGGCAACCTGCTCTTGAAATTTTTTAAATTTATAGTCTTATGACTGACTTTTTACTGGCAACCTTGACCAAAGTCTTAACATGTCTACCGAAGCACGAAAACGTTCGCAAATGTAAATGACACAAAGTGGTCACACATCCGATGACCAGCCTTAGGGTAAGTTGCTTAATGCAGTGATCGTTTACAAAACTCTGAGTTAGTGGGGCCACGAGCGGGAAGTTATAACGCCTCTCCAAAAATAAGTGAAAGAAGTAGTGCTGCTTCTATTGATTCACAAATCGTCGAAATCGAAATTATTCAGGACCGAAGTTTAGCGAGTACATTAGTAAAGGTCGAGCCCGCTCGTTCACACCATGACTGTGGCATTGTTCAGATCCAAAATAACTAGCCAGTACTTCCTAATCTGATAATAAAACAATTTCATACAAATACATGGATATTCAGAATGATGGCACTATTGTTTCCTAGTCGTACATTTAAAACACCAGCCTGTTAGTATATAATTTACATGGTTCGTCTATTGTTTTACGTGCTTGACAAAATTTATGACTCTAAAAACTTGTAAATAGGTTTTTTAACTTTAATAGGTACTACGAGAACATGTTAATTCAGAAACTTTATACCCATAGATGACAATAGCAAAACTAGAAAACCATAATTAAATACAATATATAATTTAAATTTTAAAGTGGAAAAATTTTTCAGTCACGAGCTGGACTCTAACCAGCGTCTTCTGGTTCAACGCACCAGACGCGTTATCAACTACACCACCAAAAAAATTTAGAAAAAGTTAGCATACTAATTGCTTTTCAATATTGTTTCTAATGGTTAGGCAGGTGTCATCACAAATCGAATGATTATAGATGCAATTCTATACATTCGTACCGTGCAACTTTGCTAAGTGCCGGTAGTTGGCGCCTTACGTCGCCTTAAGACGTAAAGAGGTGGATTACGTGAAACGCGTCTGGTGCGTTGAACCAGAAGACGCTGGTTCGAGTCCAGCTCGTGACTGAAAATTTTTTCCACTTTAAATAAATATCCATCACGCCTTATCCCCGAAGGGGTGGCAGAGGCATATTATATGCCCACTTTTCACCGTGTGGATTCCTGTCCCACGTAATAGGTGGTGAGCCCATTGCCGTGTTGAAATAGACAGACGCAGATTGTGGCTACCTGCTGTTGAAATTTTCAAGCCGCCCATAAGGCCTTCAACCAGGCTTAATGACTGCCATTTTACTGGCAACCGGGACCAACGGCTTAACGTGCCTTCCGAAGCACGGAAACGCTCGCAAATGTAAATGCCACAAAGTGGTCACCCATCCGAGGACCAGCCATAGTGAAAGTTGCGTAACTCAGTGATCGTTTACAGAACACTGAGACCGCTAGGCCACGAGCGTTTTATTTAGGTATATAAGTATATGAGGTAATCGAGACAAGAAACTTTTGTCATCTTGGTTAAAGTATAGAAGAAAATAAGAAGTGATATTTGCCAAACAGTCTTGATAATGCCTCGTGTGTAGGCGAAACACGTGTCGACATCGTACGACATTCTAAAAAAGCGGAATATTGCAAAAATAACATTTAAAAACAAAAATAATTATAGATTTTTAATACATCACTTTTGTCATAGATAAATTTCTATGAAAAACCTGATGTAAAAAACTTCTCTCTTCTGGTTACCGTAAATTAGAAAAGAAAATTTATGAAGAACAATATCTTTTTAAATCATTGTCAATGTCAAACTTTACAAAAATGGCATAATAAAATGTAATTAAACTATCTTTTTCCTTTCTTACACAATGGTGGTACCCTTAAATTCTAATTCTGTGTAGTGTTAAGCCTTTGACAAGTGGAAGAATATTTTCAAATGAATTTGCTGTTTGATAATCTTGTTAATTGACTCATGAGCAAAATGACAGACACGCGTGACTTCATCCATCGTCACACCAAAGTAATTTCAACTGATAAAATGAAATTAACAAGTAGCGCTTCTGAACAAAATGTATTTTTTACCTACGTGTGTCTTGTTGATGATATCCGACCCTCTCAAGCCTTTGCTCCTGAATATAAACATGCAGATAAACAATTCAATGTATTGGAGAAGCCTAATAATGAAGTAGGTGATATATCTTTGCATAATGTAGATAAACTGAATCACTTTTACACTAAAAAATTGAATTAGTACGATTTACCGTTAAAACAGAGATAAATATAAATAATATCTATAGAATGCATCAGTTACACGAAAAACTTTCTTTTTTTTTAAAGTCACAGTGTTCCTTAATTAGAGCATCAATTGGAAGACATCCCATAGAACATGTGTAATGTACCAATTTTTGCAATTTTAGACAGACCAACAAGAAGAACCAGCAATCCAAGTAGAAAGGACTAAAGCTGTTCACGAACTTGTAGAAACATTGAAGAAAGATCCACAAGATAAGAAAGCAAACCATGAAACAAATTCAGTCTCACAAGTTAGTGTCTTTTCAGGTTATTCTTGCAGATAAAAGGCTTCTTACAATTCAGTTTTATGTCACAGATATAGAAGAGTAAGCAGATCAAAGGTTTGCGAAAAATGGCGTAGCCTATTTCACACATATAGACAGGTAGCTTAATCCAGGGTCGCATTTAGCTATCATTTAATAAATAACCGTGTTGATAGGTTATTAGTAATGAAATGAGTCGGCAATAAAGGAGTTTCAAATCGAACCAACAAGATGTTTTTTGACACATTATGACATAGATTTCGGAACCCGATTTTGAACAGCAATTTAATAAATATATATTGAGGGACACTTGTGCTATGGAATCTCGACAACTGATAAACATACTTATATATTTATAAATACATAAATATCATATATAAGAACACCCAACCTTCAAAATAAATATTTGTGGATCAAGGGTTTATCGAGGCGCTGAGCTGGGATCAGACCACTACCTAATCATAACTAGGATTAGGGTTCTGTTCGCGGGTTGGCGTCATCGTACCGAGTGTCCTGAACCTGAGCCGACTTATAGCATCAAAAGCTGGAAGCTGCAGGATGCATCCATTAGGGATAAATATAATGAAAGGGTAGCCGAAAAGCTTGGCGACGTCAATGTAAGTAGTGAAAATGTGTAAAGTGTTTGGCAGAACCTTAGGGATAGTATGATAAATGCCGCTGTGGAAGTGTGTGGAGAAACGAAAAGAGGCAGTAGTAATAAGCGTGATGCATGGTGGAATGAGGAAGTGAAAGAAGCAGTTCGAATGAAGAAGAAAGCATGGCTAGACTACTTAGCCTCGCGGAATGATTTTAATATGAAAGAGAGATACAAGCTGCAGAAAGTTAACACGAAGGCACTGATAGAAGAAGCTCGTGAAAGGTGCAGAATGAAAGCGGATGAAAGGTTGTCGTCCAATTTCCGGGATAATGCCAAGCTCTTCTGGAAAGAGGTAGGCAAGACCCGGAGTTGTTCGGCAATCTGCAGTATGAATAAAGTGCTTAGTGTTAACAATGACGTCCTAACAGACCAAACTGACGTCCTGCAGAGATGGAGTGAATATTATGGAAAGATGTTTGCAAGAAAAGACAGAGATGCCACATCGGGAAGTGGAGCTACTTCGATGCTCCGGATCCCGATGTCATTGAAGTCATTAGTATGAAAGAAATAGAACAAGCGATAAGAAGTATGAAATGTGGTAAGGCTGCGGGAAAAGACAAGAGTTACTGCTGAGATGATCAAGTACGGTGGGTCGCGTGTCTGGGACACACTATGTCTGTTATGCAACTTGTGCTGGCGGACGGGTGAGGTCCCGGATGACTGGCGAGTAGCAGCTGTAGTACCTATTTACAAAGGGAAAGGCTCGTGCCTAAACTGCTCCAGCTACAGGGCGATCAGCTTGATCAGCTTAGCTAGTAAGGTGTATGCAAAGGATATAACGGCACGAATACAAGAAAAGTTTGAAAGGTATTTATGGGATGCTCAATGCGGATTCCGACGTGGAAGAGGTTGCATGGATCAAGTGTTTTCTCTTCGCATGATCGCGGAAAAGTTTCTGGCTGTCAGCCAGAAGATTTTCAGTACTTTTGTGGATCTAGAGAAAGCATTTGATAACGTTGTGAGAGAAACGCTGTGGGACTTGCTGCCCGGATATGATGTGGACGGCTCGCTGCTGCGGGCAATACAGTCGCTTTATAGGGACTGTAAGGCTTGCGTGCGAGTAGGGGGGGATGTGTCACCTCTTTTTGATGTCTGTACAGGCGTCAAACAGGGATGTGTCATGTCCGCCTGGCTGTTCATGGTTTATCTGGACAGTTGCCTGCAGAAGTTAAAAGATTTTAATATGAGTGTGAATTTGGGTGACTTTACAGTAAACTGTCTGCTGTACGCTGATGATGCGGTGCTCATGGCCTCATCAGAAGCCGACCTTCAGGCATTAGTCACTAATATGAAAGAGGAGTAAGGGTCTTCGCTTGAATGCAAGAAAAACTAAGGTTCTAGTATTTGAAAGAGGTGACGTAAGAACTAAATGTGAGATTAGGGTAAACCAGGAACGTCTAGAACAAGTGAATGAAATTGTGTATTTAGGAAGTATGTTTAGCGCGGATGGAAGATATGATTCGGATGTAGAACGGCGAGTAGCTGCCGGAAACAAAGTTAACGGTGCTTTGTCCCAGTTTGTAAAGCGACAAAGCATCGTAAAAGAAGCACGAATGGCGATTCATAACGCAGTGCTAGTGCCAACTTTGCTTTACGGTAGTGAAACCTGGGTATGTCAGCATATGCATGAAAGTAAATTGAATGCTGTTACCTTGGCCGACCGAATACGTAACGAAGTGATACGCAATATGGCAGGTTTGAATGAAAGTGTCAGCGACACGTCCAACGAATGAGTGAGGAACGATTGACAAAGAATATATATTGTTCAAAAGTAGAGGGTAGAAGGAGTCAGGGTAGGCCGAGACTTACATATGAAGACCACGTGAGCAGATTGCTCAAAAACGGAAAGGTCAAAAGTACTCGGATACCCAAACGTGCGTGTATAAAGCGATTGATGAATCTCGAAGAAGCGAAAGAAGTATGCATGGATCGCGAAGCCTGGCGATCTGTCCTCTCTGACTACCCCGTCAGGGATACAGCGTGAAGATAGTTAGTTAGTAGACCATTTGTAAAACTCCAGCAAAATGTCAAGACCAAGTAGCTAACAGCAAAATAAAAAAACGATAAAGTTATTCCATTCTTTTAATTTTAGGGTAGATACCTACTGCTTGAATTATAATACTATGCACCTTGTGAAAATCACAGGCGATGGGGGTGGGCCGGTGCTAGCTTCTTTGATCTTGACCTTTCCAACCGCATTAATGCGCACACGTACTTTGTCCATGGAGACATGCTATACTTGACGAAGAAGAGACCTAGGACTCCTTTGAAGCAACCCCATGGCGCAGCTCGACAGTATAATGTTGACAGAACTTGCTCCGTAACAAATTGACAAAAATAAAAGACACGTCGGTGATTAGGACCTTAGCTATCTACTCCTGACTATTTCCTGGTGTATAAGACATACGCAGTATTCGTGAGTGATGGGATGCCAAATAATCCTGCAGTTGTGGTCGATAACGATCGCAAAAATATGACACCTGCATGCCCATATTTCTTATTATCTTCGCCAGGAAAAATACTGTCCTACAGTATCTAAAGATAAGGATTAAAATAAAAGACAGTAATTTAAAAGTTATTTCTTTTTAATCAATACAATGATTATTTTACAGTTATTAATTAATTCTTACGAGCTCACAAATATTAACTATAAAATTAACTTAGCAAAATAAAACTGGCTCCTTCATCACTATCTTTATTTTCTTACGAAGAAACTCTGACTTTTGGTAGGCTTAAATAGGGACATACTGGTTAATACGTAAAGACCCTTGAGAATTTTTGACCCTTGGGACTCTTATCTAATAGGAAATGGGACCGTCATTCCAACATATAGCTGTAGTTGGGAGAGGTAAGACTAACCGGTCAACAAAGGCAATCTTGTTGTGAGATTTGCTGCACTCCTGAGATATAGACCCACGGTTTGTACTACACCGAAAGCACCTTCACCAAACAGAAATACTGTCTTATAGGGTCTAAGATAAGATAAAATTTTAAACCATTATTGTACAAAGTTATTTATTTTTAATTAATACAATAACCTTTTATATTACAATATTTTAACAGTTATTTATTGATTATATTATTGAAACCTAAAACAAGATTTCCATAACATTTAGATACACTGAGTATTGAAATATAACATTTTGTGGCCTCTATATTAAATTCGTCCCTGATTACTTGAAATAGCATTACATTACAAAGTGTAACTAAATTAAGAAAAAACTTAGCTATCGATGACGACAGCCACCAAACGATTTATGGAACAGATACTATGAATAGTTAGCAATAACCTTTTCAAGTGTTCACCAAGAAATTTCATCATTTTGAATACAAATCTTAGTGTAACAGTACGCAGTCGTAAGTGGTACATAAATTATCCATGAAAAGTTATTCCTGGCGATTTCTTGTTTACCACTCTATGTTTTGTTTGAATAATTGAACTGTTTAGATATTTTTTTACTACTTTTGTTACATTTTACAATAATTTTATGTAATATTTTCACTTCGATACATAAATCTTTGATTCAAAGATGACAGCGACGGTTGACATTAGTAGAAAAATTGGCTACACGCTGGTTGCTTTCAAAGTGTGAGTTCGATGTAGCTACACAGAAATAATAAAGATAGCTTTATACAACAAATGGCAAGAGTGAAAAGAATAAAGTATTACACCATAAACAAAGGAATATGTTTGATCTGCTTACTCTTCTATATCTGTGGTTTTATGTAAGCATAAAATTTTGTTGCGCCAAACATCTCAAGATGGCGATTATAGCAACAATGAAGCTTTAAGTAAAAGCAGCTTTAATTGTTTTTTTATCAGTAATTAATATAAAATACACCTGGTAGAAAGCTAATAAATAATATCTATTCTTAATTGAATTTCAGCCAACAACTACTTCAGGCGAAGACAGTGATTTTGATAATGAGAATGACAAGTTTATAAGCTGCGACAGTCCAAATATACTAAAATTAACTAAAATGAAGTGGCTGAGTAAAGAAAATGAGAATGGTGCAGATTCCAGGTATGTATTTTTTGATTATAAATCAATTATTAAAAAACAAATACTTACACAGAAGTTATTAAGTTCCAGAAAAAGGAACGCATTAACAGGTGCAATAATTAAAGACAAAAGAAGAAATTCCAGTAAGCGGACATTACATTTTTAGGTGATTTTATAAATAGACGAAGAATGAAAATAAAATTATCTAAACCCGATATTGTAACGTTATGAAAATCATTTTGATTTGCAGTTCACCGTCATTATCGCCTTCATCGAGCACAAGCTCTTGTAGTAGAAATTCCCACTCCGAAATCAATAAAAATGTCAGTTTTGACGACAAATATCTATCAACGATTCTACGTTTGGACAAAGAACACAACATGTTTGGCCTGTCTAACATAGCCATTGTTGGATCTAGACCATCTAAACAAAAACGTTCTAATAAAGAAGATGAAAGGGCAGTGTTTCATCAAACTGCGATAGTTCAAATATGCTGTGATAAGCGTTGTTGCAGATATACGGTGAGTCGTTAAAAAATAATACTTATAACTGAATTGTAAACCATATTTTAATATCTGGGACTAATCCTACCCACATTCCCATTACTGTGATTACTGTAAACCAGAATCTACAGCAATGACCAAGACCACAAAAGTTTCACCGGGTTTGATCTCGGTAAAGTCCCAGGAGAAGTTAAATTGTATTGGAACCCGCATTGAATTTAATCACAAGTAATTTGAAGGAATTGGAAAAAGAAGTTAACGCCTCTTCCCTCCTCTGCAAAACGATACGCAAGCTTCCTATAGAAAAAGGGAAGCACCACGGTAGTACGTTACGAGTCCTATGTGAGCTGTGTTTGATTCCAGTAATATGTATGGCAGAAACGTCTAAAACACGAAGATTCACCCCAAATGTAACGAGATCCGCATAGTAAACTACTCCCGATATTTTAATATATCTCCTAATATAATTTCACCACATAGCCTAAATGGCGAAATCATACCGTATCTGAGTGCGAATTTAATTTTGTTTTTCCATCGCTTAATCTACCTATTAAAGAAAAGCTTTTGATTGTCTTTCTGGTATTAGTAGTTATTTTTAGAGTTATTAATTCTAAAGTATCGTTATAGGTTCAATAAGTCCCGAGACTAAGTACTGAAACAAGGTTTTTTTTTTAATTTTTTTTTTATTCATCAACGTAGTCTCCTCCAAGAGCGATACAGTCCCTCCAACGCTTTTCTAACTTTCTATCCCATGCGTGTAGAACGATTTGTTTTTGGCTTCAAAATAAGCCTCAGTTGCTGTGATAACTTCACTATTTAAGTCAAATTTCTTACCCTGGAGCATTTTTTTGAGATCTGCAAACAGCCAGTAATCGCTGGGGGCCAAGTCTGGCGAATAAGGGGGATGAGGAAGCAATTCAAAGCCCAATTCATTAATTATGGCCATCGTTCTCACAGACTAGTGACAAGGCGCGTTTTCCTGGTGAAACACCATTCATTTTGCTGCCGTTTATCCGCAATTTCGTACTCCAATCGCTCCAATAAGCACATGTAATAGTCACTATTTATATTTTGCCCCTTTTCAAGGTAGTCGATGAAAAGTATTCCATGCGCATCCCAAAATATAGACGCCATAACCTTACCGGCCGATTTCTGAGTCTTTGGCCGCTTCGGGCGGCTTTCACCAGGCGCTCTCCACTCCGCTGACTGTCGATTGGATTCCGGAGTATAATGGTGTATCCATGTTTCATCCATTGTCACATACCGACGTAAAAAATAATTTTTATTACGATTTATCAGCGCCAAACATCGCTCTGAATCATGGATACGTTGTTCCTCTGATCAGTTGTAAGCAAACGCGGCACCCACTTGGAAAAAAGCTGTTTCATGGCCAAATTTTTATGTAAAATTGTGAAAACACTACCAGCTGAAATCTTCACTATCTCGGCTATCTCGCGCACTTTTATCTTCCGATCTTCCATTACGATTTTGAGGACTTGGTTAATATTTTGTTGAGTCACTGCTTCATTTGGACGACCTGAGCGTTCCGCATCATTTGTGTCCATGCGTTTGAAGTCGGCACACCACCGATAAATGGTTGTTTTAGAGGGAGCTGATCCCGCATAACATTTTATAAGCCATTGTTTGCTTCAACGGTATTTTTTCTCATTAAATAACAATGTTTTATCCCTACGCGAAACTCGTTTTTTTCCATTGTCACTTAAATGTCTGCAAAATCAATATTTTAATGTTCCATTTTTAAAAAATTGAAGGCCAAAACTTTTTAAAAATCAAAAGAGTTTCTAATATATACGCCATTTCCAAGTTAGTCTCGGGACTTATTGAACGATCTAGTATTAAAATGATAGTAAAAATAATTGTAACGTTTTTATTTTCAGAGCAACACAGATTTACCACCATCTTTGAAGGTACTTTTTCCTACTTGTTGATATATTATTGTTTATACTCTAAGGTTTAAAACTATACGTTCTATAAGTAGTATTTGAAAGAGATGCCGTAAGAACTAAATGCGAGATTTGGGTAAATCAGGAACGTCTAGAGCAAGTGAATGAAATTGTGTATTGAGCGAATACTCGCTAAATACATCATACATAGAACGACGAATAGCTGCCGGAAACAAAGTTAACGGTGCTTTGTCCCAATTACTAAAGCGACAAAGCATCGTTAGAGAAGAACGACTCGCGATTCATAACGCAGTGCTAGTGCCAACGTTGCTTTACGGTACCGAAACCTGGGTATGTCAGCAGATGCATGAAAGTAAATTTAAAGCTGTGGAGATGCGATCATTTCGAAAATTGTGCCGTGTAACTTTGGTCGACCGAATACGTAGCGCAGTGATACGCAATATAGCAGGTTTGGGTAAAAGTGTCAGCGTAAAGCTGGAAAATGGCGTGCTCCGTTATTTTGGACACGTCCAACGAATGAGTGAGGAACGGTTGACGAAGAATATATATTGTGCGAAAGTAGATGGTAGATGGAGTCAAGGTAGACCAAGACTTATATATGAAGACCACGTAAGCAGATTGCTCAAAAACGGAAACGTCAAAAGCACTCGGATACCCAGACGTGCATGTATGGACCGATTGATGAATCTGCAAAAAGCGAAAGATATATGCATGGATCATGAAGCCTAGCGATCTGTCCTCTCTGACTACCCCGTCAGGGATACAACGTGAAGATTTGTAAATTATAATAATTTGCAATAAATTTTATTTTATAATTTGCTGGATTGTCAAGAATGTTATTTATCTTATTTTCTATATATCTAGAAAATAAACCTGGTTTTTGTTTGGTAAAATGTTTATATTTAACTAAACCTTTTTGGTTGCAGTGTGGCGGATGTCGGAGTTGTTGTTTTGATATTAACTGTGCCTATTGTGCACGGTCAGCGGTGTGTGCTCTCACAGTTTGCGTGAGTTACTCTCACCTTTTTGTGTTAAGCTTGATAACAATATTAACTATTACTACGAGAACTAAAATACAGATATTATCTCTCATTGCTTTCTGTGATTATTACGGAAATTTGCTATAAATGAAGGACTAGCAAAATTATTTAAATACAATTTTACATTTATTGGTGTTAAGTAAAAACTAGGTGCACTTGCCATCCCCGTTAAGTCTAAATAGAGCGAAGAGTTTTGGGTTTTTCAAGTTCTTTTGTCGGTGTCCTATTTCCTTTCGGTGATTATTCCTCCATGGTACGTTCAAGTTTTAATTTTATTTTTTCTAAACCATCTATGGCTAGATGTCGTATTGTGGGTAAAATTTTATCGAAAAGTGTAGAGTGATTTGGGAGGAGTTCGGGGACAAAGTGCAAAATCAGAATCGGGGAAGAATGGATATATTACAATAATTTATTTTACTTGATAATTTTTGCACTCGATGTAATTTCTAAAACAACTATCTATTTTCAGGATACGGAACCGCCTCCATGTCCATCAAGGGTAAATATAAAACATTTGTCATCTAAGTATACAGCGTCATTTGTAAACACTAGCAACCTGCTAGGAAGAGGTAATTTCGTAAAAAAGAAATGTTTTATGAATTGTTTCTTAATTTTTTGATGTACTGATTGAATTAGAGTACTACGCAACTCGTTTAAATCAAAGGGTATGGTGGTGAGCCGGTAATAGGTCTTTTGACCTATCACCGGCTCACCACCATACCTGTTGATGTGCGCGCGTCCATTGTTTATCGAGGCGTGCACGTGACGAAAAAGGGACCCAAAGTTCTCTTAAGCGAATCCAATACCGAAAACCTATAACGCAACTCGACTGTTCATTGTATGATAGTACTCTTTTCGTAACAAATTGCCAAAAGTGGTAAACAAACGTTTTTGGGTATGACCTTGGCTATCCACTCCTAGCAGGTTGCTGGTGTTTTACAAATGACCCTGTACATACGTGAACCGCGTTCATTCCACCTCTTTTTCTAATAATTTAATTTGTTGAAATTGTATTGTTACTTTTCAGTGTTCCCCATGTCCACCATCCCCAGCACCTTGCATTTGTGGGGTGAGTAAGTATTATTTCTTGATCATTAAAATGCATAGTATTATTGTTTAATGCTAAAAAATATTAAAAGCATTTTTTTATATTTTAATGGGTATCTATTTAAAAAGAGTTATTTATTTTAAAAATGAAGCGCTCGTGGCCTCGCGGTCTCAGTGTTCTGTAAACGATCACTGAGTTACGCAACTTTCACAATGGCTGGTCCTCGGATGGGTGACCACTTTGTGGCATTTACATTTGCGAGCGTTTCCGTGCTTCGGAAGGCACGTTAAGCCGTTGGTCCCGGTTGCCAGTAAAATGGCAGTCGTTAAGCCTGGTTGAAGGCCTTATGGGCGGCTTGAAAATTTCAACAGCAGGTAGCCACAACCTGCGTCTGTCTATTTCAACACGGCAATGGGCTCACCACCTATTACGTGGGACAGGAATCCACACGGTGAAAAGTGGGCATATAATATGCCTCTGCCACCCCTTCGGGGATAAGGCGTGATGGATATTTATTATTTATTTTATTTTAAAAATATTATTCTAGACAGAATATGCAGCCTATAGGATAGACTTTGAAATAGCTACGCTATGTAAAAGCTTAACTTGTTAACATCAAAAAGAATTCTAGTTTAGTAAAAAGATCAAATGAAAAATACACCGCATTTTTTTTAAATTATGTATTTCTTTCTATTTTTACAGGCTCCTTCTTCCGGAGCAGGCTGCAGAATTGATTGCTCTAATTACTTCGGTCTGAAGGTTAACTCTTCATAAATAATACGACTTCGTCTGTTTATAATAATTGACCTTATAATACACAGCTAAATATGTACCTTATGTTATTACAGATTAAGTTAAACCGCAAACCTATATTTGATCCAGCACCAGCCGAGTTAACGCCACGTTCCAGTTGTATTTTAGTAAAAGTTAGTTTTATTCATCTACTGTTTAAATATAGTTCAGGTCGAATTAAAATCAATAAAGCCTTTGGGAACTTCATATTTCTTTTCGACTAACATGCTTTTGCTTTTCCATCAGCCAGCAGCAGCAAGACCCTGTAACCACACGCCCCATTGTCAACCTACTTCATCATGTTTCCCTTATCTGATGCCTTGTTATTGGCCTGCTCGTCCATCAGCCCCTTGCTCCCACCCATCTCGATGTTTCCATACACCACCGTGTCGTGCGCCAAGAACACGTCAAAGAGTACCTTTGCCACCGCAATACAAATGTCCCTCGGTTAGTATTATATCTATTTCCATTTTAAAATTATAAACGTGTTGTAATTAAACAGTAGATTGTCATTAAATATAATTGTGGACTTGGAGAGCTACACGAAACTACTTTTCATCGTGATAAAATATCAACGAAGAACAGAATTTACTTATCAAAAAATGATTTAAAAATCTGTAATACCCTGAAAAGACATCAAAAATCTAATTTAGGAAGAAGATTAATTTTACATTTAATTCTGGCGTATATCATCTCAATAAAATGATCTCTTATTTTTTGGGAAATTAAAATTTGATAAGTTTTGAAGGTCTTGTACGTTGTTGTAGGTCTATTTGCTTAATGTTTAACTAAATTATTTTTTATTTATTAGTCTAATTGCATTAATAAAAACAAGATTCTTCCATAGAGCTGTTTTTATTTTTCAGAAATGTATAACTAAGGACCATCCCAAATGTATAAATGATGAATGCCCTGGAGTAAGTATATCTAACAGTAGTGCCTATCTAACCTGTAATGTTAAGAGAAAAAAGTAGCATAATCCAAAAAAAAAAACAGTGTTATGTCCTTCAGAAGCAAAGTTCGGATCCTCCGATCTCCCTATCAATTAGCACCTAACATGTCGTAAGAAGGGCAGACCCAAACAATAAATAACTTGATATTGTAGAGAATGGCATGCTTATTAATGATCTCAGGTATATTGAAGTCTGAGAAAATAGGTAAAGTAATAATTAGAAAGAGGAGTACCCGAAGCGAGATATTTGGATGTAACCGGGAAAATAATGTTGGCAGACCTAAAAACCAATGACTCCAGGTTTACAATATAATTAGTACCATATCAAATATTTTCCTCACAGACAACCAGTATATGCGTATTGTTTTGAAAGGAGGTATCTTCTACAATCAATGGGAACTTCCATATCATACACTATCAAAATAAACAATTATATTCTACCTACCTACAGCAACCGGTAAACATTAATTGGTACCTCAATACAGTAAACATTATCTAGAAAACACCAAAAAATTTCCATTCAATAAGCGTGTTTTGTTTCAGCTCTGAGTTTTTATACATGTATTCGTCGTCTTGGATATCAAAGATTCCTAATCATGGAATCCAGTTCTCTCTGCTAAGAGGACTGTTGTTTTAAATCGTTTCCATTTAGATAGTTTTCCTAAACGTAAATAAATATAATAAATAAACAGATTTGGTGCATTTTATAAAACATTAATACACTTTGCAGAATATTCCTGCTATGAAAGAACAAATCATAAGCAGATTCGGAAAACCAGAGGACGCAGTACCAATCCAACCCCCAATAGTAGAAGAAACTCATCCACCAAAGAAAGAAGGAGCCCACCCACCAAAGAAAGAAGGAGGCCACCCACCTAGGAAAGAGTGAGGCCACTCACCAAAGAAATAAGACATTAAGTTACCGAAGAAATAATGGTGTCACATGACAATAATGGTTGTTCCTGTCATGATGTAAGTAAATTTAAATTAAAAGTACACAAAATATTTGATATTATTAACACTGTTTAAGAGGCAAGGGCCCCCACCACGGTCTCCACGGCTTAGGCGACCTCTAACAGGTGTTAGCATGAAACCTGCTCCTAGCAGCCAAATAAAAGTAGACTTCAACTTACAAAGCCAGGTAGGAGTTTGAAGCAATTGGGGATACACCAAGGTAAGGAAGATAATAGTTTGTTTAAAACTTTTCCATCTGCATGGTGATATAAGATAGTTAAATGCGACCGTACTGTTCCAATCACCGCACACTGGCTCCTCTTAGTATCCGCAACTGACCAATTTGAGACTGTCGATGCTGTATCGCTAATTTGGGCGACTCTTTGGCCTCCGGGTTCGGCATCGGTATTCCGCATCTTGCCAACAGGTCGAATACTGTTTTGCGATTTGAAGTGGGCAATCGTCGCTTCTAGCATTTTTTAGTGTGCAGGGTCCAGCGCTCGATTTTAAAAAGCTACTAAATAGCGGATGCTAAAAGAAGCTAGTCTGCGGAGGCCCTTTTTCTGAGTACTTATTCTGTGGTATAAGTATTCCAAATTTCAAATTAACCGTCGAAGAACTGGATTTACATAAGTATGCCAATCTTCAGCTCAAAATAATAAAAATATTGTTGGGACAACTCACACAACGCCATCTGATTCCACACTAAGCAGAGCTTTTACTATGGTAACCAGAAAACATACAACAAAACATACTAAAACATACTTATGTAATTCTAAATACATACATATTATAGTTAAATAACACCCAGACACAGAATGAACCATCGTGCTCATCACACAAAGTTTTATCCTATCCTATATTTGATATGCAAATGTTATAAATTTTAGATAACAAAGTTGATAATATTAACTAAATGAAATGATGTAGTTAATACTTATTATTTATCATTAACTACGACTTAATTTCAATCTATATATATTTCGAAGCGCTTTTATATAATTTGAAGCGCTCGTGGCCCCGCGGTCTCAGTGTTCGGTAAACGATCACTGAGGTACGCAACTTTCACTATGGCTGGTCGTCGGATGGGTGACCACTTTGTGGCATTTACATTTGCGAGCGTTTCCGTGCTTCGGAAGGCACGTTAAGCCGTTGGTCCCGGTTGCCAGTAAAATGGCAGTCGTTAAGCCTAGTTGAAGGCCTTATAGGCGGCTTAAAAAATTTCAACAGCAGGTAGCCACAGCCTGCGTCTGTCTATTTCAACACGGCAATGGGCTCACCACCTATTACGTGGGACAGGAATCCACACGGTGAAAAGTGGGCATATAATATGCCTCTGCCACCCCTTCGGGGATAAGGCGTGATGGATATTTATTTTATTTTATATATTTCATTTGTAATGTTTTTTTTTAGAAGCGCTCGTGGCCCCGCGGTCTCAGTGTTCGGTAAACGATCACAGAGGTACGCATCTTTCACTATGGCTGGTCGTCGGATGGGTGACCACTTTGTGGCATTTACATTTGCGAGCGTTTCCGTGCTTCGGAAGGCACGTTAAGCCGTTGGTCCCGGTTGCCAGTAAAATGGCAGTCGTTAAGCCTGGTTGAAGGCCTTATAGGCGGCTTAAAAAAAATTCAACAGCAGGTAGCCACAGCCTGCGTCTGTCTATTTCAACACGGCAATGGGCTCACCACCTATTACGTGGGACAGGAATCCACACGGTGAAAAGTGGGCATATAATATGCCTCTGCCACCCCTTCGGGGATAAGGCGTGATGGATATTTATTTATTTATTTATTTGTAATGTTTTTTAAACAATTATTAAGAAACGTCCATAGGCTACGGTGGACACTTTCAATCTGGTGGGCCCTATGCTTATCTACGCCTTAGTGGTATAAAAAATTACTCATAATCCTATTGTATGGTGGGTCCCTAAACAGTCGTAAAGAGTTGATCCCTTTGAGATGAAACATTCTTAAGTCATCAAAGACAAATTTGGGAAGGTGTTTGAATCATCGTCAGTAGTTTTTTTGTAGATGGTAATAAATAATGCCGGTAGTAATTTTCCACTTTTTTCAGCACCAGTTTTACTCAACGGTTCACAAAACCAAAAGGCATAAAGTAAGTAATTATTGCCCTTTAGAATAAACTGGCAACTATCGATAGGGGAGAGGAGAACAAAATCATTAAAAAATCTTTTGAAGCAGTAAACCTTCTTAATGGAGCGTATCCTACAACGGATCCTAGAAGGATTCTAGAAGCGCTCGTGGCCCCAGGGACTGTGTTCTGTAAACGATCACTACGTTAAGCAACTTTCACTTTTGCTGGTCCTCGGATGGGTGACCACTTTGTGGCATTTACATTTGCGAGCGTTTCCGTGCTTCGGAAGGCACGTTAAGCCGTTGGTCCCAGTTCCCAGCAACATGGCAGTCGGTAAGCCCAGTTGAAGACGCGGCTTGAAAAATTTCAACAGCAGGTCACCACAACCTGCGCAAAAATGGAAACATCAAAAGTACTCGGACACCCAAACGTGCATGTATGTAGCGAATTACAGAGACATTAACGAATCAACAGAGGGCCGAGTCTACTATTTTCCAAAAGAAAGCCGTTGTAGTTCTATTCCATAGCGGTTCTATTGCGATTAGTTCAAAGCTAGGTAGTCTAGTCTCAAGCCGCAGAATAGTGACAGAATAGCTGTTTTTAGCTATCAAAATATTAATATAGACTACCAAAAAGGCAAATTAAGAGCTACAGGCGCTACACGTGTTAATAACATTCTATCGGCCAGCTGATAGAATTCTAATGGAGCGCAATTGTAATAGTGGACTACGAAAACTGTTAATTTTTTCTGCCGGTGAGCGACGATTTCTATTCTCCTCTGAGGCGATTGAATTAGTAGACTTAACACCCAGGAAGCTAAATAAGTATGCATGGATCGTGAAGACTGGCGATCTGTCCTCTCTGACTACCCCGTCTGGGATACAGCGTGAAGATAGTATTTTTAGTTAATTTAAATATTACCTGCTCCGGTTATGTGTTCGATTATAGGTCTATAAAGTATTTAACTTTCAAACTTGAACTAAAGTAACGTTTTCTTTATAGAAAAGGAGACATATCTGTGAATGTTTCAGACCTACTTGCGTAGGCTGCTTCGTGACAAGGCCTTTGGTAAGAGGAATAGACCTATTTCTCTCGTGTGCTTGAACCCTTTGTAAAACTCTTTTCAACCATAGTTATAGCTAAGTAAGGCTTTTCTACGTGTGGATACATGTTATTTTTACGTGTGGTCATGGCTAGGACGATTTAACCAATGGACGCGCTATCTTACCGTTTAAGTATTGCATACCTACATTTTTCTATTTGCAGTTGTATTTTTATTGGTTATTAGAGAGTGACAACACTTCATGCAAGAGTAAGAAAACAATGTGTGTAGTTCCCCCCCCCCCCCCCGCACGAAAGTTGGTTGAACGTGATTTCATACTTTATTGAGTACATTACGCGTCCATTGGTTAAATCGTCCTAGGGTCATGGATACCATGCAGTACTAATACCGAGTCCGACTAAACAACCCCGCCAACCTGTTTGAACATATTGTATTTTCTTTCGGTATCTTAATGACATAAAGACGTTTTTACAGCCCCAACGGGAACGGACACTACAGGGATAAAGCCGCGGGGTGTCTGCTAGTAACGAAATATAATTATTTTTCAGGTAACATGTAGTTAATGTTCATGATTTTTGAAAGTTTTGGGCTACTAGCTGACCCTCGCGGCTCTGCCCGTGACATATTTTGAACCACCGTTGCATGCATTTAATCTCGTTGTTTATACTTTTACAAAAATGTATGAAAATTTGCTCGATTTGTTGATATTTTTGATTACTGCTCCGCTCTCCTAAATAGTAGTGTAAAGATATATAACCTATAGCATTTCTCGATAAATGGGCTATCCAACACAAAAAGATTTTTCAAATCCGATCAGTAGTTTCTAAGATTAGCGCATTCAAACAAAACAAACAAATTCTTCAGCCTTATATATTACTATAGGTTGCAAACATTATTTTTGTTCTCGTCTAGCAAATGGCCTTCTGGCAAAGATTCTTTAGAGAAATAAGAATAGTTTCTATATTCTTTTCTTTTTTATTTAATGTGTACAAAAACAAATAAATAAAAAATAATTGTTTTTGTTTCTAGCATCGAGCTGAAATCTGTGCCTCAACAGTTGCAAGTCTAATTTGCGAATCAGAAACTGTGCTGTCTGTCCAACCAAGATTATCAGTTTGCAAATGCAAACCAGGTATCTACGAAATGTTTTTATGAATAAATATACTTTATACTTTCTTTGGGAAAGTCTCATACAACGCCATCTAGCAGAAAGTAAGCTAATATGATTGTGGTATGGTATATATTATAAACAATCCTACTAATATTATTAACGCGAAAGTTTGTAAGTATGGATGGATGTTTGTTACTCTTTCACGCAAAATCTACTAAATGGATTTTGATAAAAATTTACAATAGTATTGCTTGCACATCAGATTAACACATATGTTAATTTTTATCCTGGGAACAAGTTCCTGTGGGAAACAGGAACGGGAAAACTTCACTGCGCGTGCGGAGTCGCGGGCGTCAACTAGTTCATAATACATTTCTAAACGTAGGTATGGTAATATAAAAACTCTGAATCAAAGATTTGCGAATCACACAAATATTTATAGCAACACAGAATTCGAACCCGAGACCTCAGCTCGACAGTAGCAAGGTAAATATACCACTGTGCCCACCTAGGTGGTCCCTAAATTGTTAACATTTTGCGTATGTAGGTATGCGTGGTGGCGTTGAACACCAAACTTCGTCGAAGGGAATTTCACGCATGAAGGTTTTTTGTACCTTTTCTCTACAGCTTTAAAAAGGCGTGCCGTGATTCCGGAGTGAAATACCATTGAACAAACATTTACCTATATTATGGTTGGATGTGTTATTGTCCTGTCAAGAACGATTTTGACATTAAAAAATAGGTAGAAACGTCACAGATTTCATTACTGTAATGTTTTTTTTCAGCCTAATTAATATTTTATTTTCAGCCTAAATTGACGCAGAAAACAGTTTTCACGATTTCAGCTAATTTATTTCAAAAATCTCTGGAAACTATAAATCTTTCTTTGCAATGTGGATGCGGTTTCCTTTTTGGAGCTACTTGGTCAACAACAGTGCACGGGGCTGTTCCTCT
Organism: Thumatha senex; assembly: GCA_948477245.1. NCBI lineage: Eukaryota > Metazoa > Arthropoda > Insecta > Lepidoptera > Erebidae > Thumatha > Thumatha senex. The sequence goes on along the minus strand of OX419738.1, from coordinate 10,387,976 downwards.
CGCAACATGACAATAATCACTGCAGTACATAAACGGAGCAATGTTCGTCTGGAAGGGATTTGGAGGAAACGGCGCTAAATGGAAATCTTCTCCATGACTCCAAGACGCGAGCTCAGAGACGGCGAATGGAACCTTAAACTTCTTTTTAGTTTCTGATTCAAAGACCCTGAAAAAGCTTTAAAATTTAATATATTACAATAATAATGTACTATTTTAATTGTTTCATTCGTTGTAGTATTTGGTCCAACCAAGGTTCATTCGTTGTAGTATTTGGTCCAACCAAGGTTCTTATTTGTACAGGTGTAACTGTTTTTCACAGTTTAAGGGAAGCAGATAGAAACAGCTGGACATCATTCTTACGTGTTAAGTCATATCGAGAACAAACCTACAAACATATTAATACGGAAAAAGTCTTCTGTCGACTGATGTATAAAATTTATATTCAGCTGGGTGCGGGGGCGCTGTTCTCGCCAATCGTCAACATTTTTGAATTTCACAAGTTCTCAGAAGGAGTAACTTTGTGCGTGGTGCTATCTGAGCTGAACGTATAATGTATAAGTTACTGAATTTGCTGGAATTACGAACAAAAATATACATTTTTTGTATAGGAACTGTTAACGTAAGGTTTTTAACTTACCCTTTAATATTATTGACTGGATTATGACAGGCAGCAACTTCTTTAAACTCTTTCTTTACATGAATTCGATCATATACACCTCTATGCACTTTGCTTGTTAAAGGCATCCATATTTCTTTGTGTCTAGGTCCAAAGCCTTTTACCTAGATGAGTAAATATTGTTCATATCTAATAAGCACTTCAACTAGAGAAAAATATGAAATCAATAGATTTGTAGAGAAATACGAGCAGATACATTTGAAAGCTAACTACACGTATTGCCCTAGAGGTGCCACAGGTCCCCATGTACCCAAAGTTCTCTAATAATATTACAGACCGTTTTTCAATACTCAAACACTTGAGAGTAGTATTTTAAGGCAAAAACAAGCCAAGTTAAGGCAATAAAAAGTCGAATGCTGCGATAGTATAGCCGCACAAATTTTCTTAGACACTTGGGCCAAACATTAGTCGATGGGGTTTTATCATATTACGAGTACGTCACTATTATTATGTATTTCTTTTTTAAAGTAAGGTGTCAGCTATACGAGCAACAGATTTAAATAAAGAAGATAAAAAGTGAGTGAGACAACAGGACAGGCATATTGGAACAAGAAGTTGGTGTACAATAAACTTTGCCAAAGTATAAAAACATCGGTAGTAGTAATTTTTATATGTTTATACTATTGATTGATGGCACTTGGTGGATCTTGCTAAGCATTTTGAATAAAACACTTGTTCTTTTCCACTAAATTAGCTTTTTAACCTGACCGGTTTTGCCTTACGGCATTTTCAAAGGTTCAACCTAAGAACGTAAGGCAAAACGGTCAGGTCAGGTTTATATATATCTTTTAGATTATCTTGCATTATCTAGGCAAAATTTATATACCTCTTTTAGATTAGTTTTAAAAAAATACCTTGGGGCGAAACAGTCTGGGATTACAAAGTAAGTGTTGTGGAATGGGGGAGGGGGCAGAGGCGAAGATTTCATTCAATATGTGTTGTAAATTCCACCAAGTGGCATCAATCAACAGTATAACAGTGAACATACTGCATGCTTACCTTTGGAGTATTATTGTCAGAATACAAAGTAATATGGTCTTTAGCTCCAATGCCGTACTGGTCTTCGGGTGTAAAAGGCTTGTAGTAAGTTCTATAAGGCGACAGATAGGGATCCATTAATTTTCTAAATCCTGTAGCTGTGTCGTAAATAGCCGGTGCTTCATTTCTTCCGGATGCCACTACCTAATACAGTAATACAAGGCGTGGAATTTTGAATGTAGTATGTGGGTATTATAAAAGTATAAAGATTTTGTAATAAAATCGTCCAAACAGTTCCATCGATCATCGGTTAGGTAAATATAGAATAACATATGCCGTATTTCAAAGTTCATTTGCTATTGCCGCCACCACTTGTCATTTGACGGGAAGTGTAAAAAATGCCAGTTTCTATGTGAATTTTTAAGAATGTAATATATCAATCAATATATTCTACTAATATTATCAATACTAAAATTTATAAGAATGTATGAATATAAGTTTGTAACTCTTTCACGCAAAAACGGAATAGATTTTGATGAAACTTTACAATAATATAGCTTACATGTCAGAATAACACATAAGCTACTTTTTACCCCGGGCACAAGTACCAGTGGGAAACGGGAAAGCTTTACTAAGCGGTTGGAGCCGCTGGGGTCAACTTAGCTACATATATATTCGCAAAGTAAATGGCACTTTTTACCATTTTTACTTTATAAGAAACGAACTACTACACCATATACCTAAACGAACTTACATCAAAGATATATTCAGGGTCCGGAGCTCTCACGATGATGTCAGGGGGAGAGAGGGGGGACTTTGCAACACCTCGGAATTTGTCCTTCATTTCGGACATTATTGTGGGCTGCACTATACTTTTGCGTTGCATCTGGAAACAAGTAGAAGAAACTAAGTAAAAGTGCGTTGGGAAAATTAAGTTTGTTTTCTTCTGATTCTGTGTAAGGCTTTACACGTGGAATAGGTACTAGATGGAGTGAATGTTGTCTCCTATCACTTACCGCTTTATCAACACCAGTCATAAAGATAACTCTTCTACAGTTGATCCCGCAATCAGCTCGTTCCATGGCCTTGTTAGGGTTCGGCTTCACACAGTACTCTCCCGTGGTTGTCCTGTATGACTCCTTTTCTACCACCATGTCTCGGCCTGTTAGTCTCTCTGGCAGAGGATCATCAATTTTCTTAAATGAAATAATAGATAGATTATAGAATTATTAAATCAAAAATACAACATTAATAAATCTCTATAAAATATCAAATGATCGTACAAAGGCGAGCTTAATTCAGCAAGCATTAAAGCATCGTCTCGCAGCAAACCTTTGGAGAATAATATAATTATATATTAGAATTATATATCTGTGCTTTGACTCACCATCTGTTACTTGGGATAAAAATGCAAGAGGTGAATGGAGTGGCTCGGCCAGATAAAGAAACTTTCGGTGAAAAAATTGACAATTACTGTGTAAGTGATTGGTGTAACGTGTCTGCAAGCTACAAGCAATTAGGTATATAAATTTGCGACCTCTACTTAGCACGAATAAATAAATATTTAAAAAAACTTCCCCTAAAACCTGTGATTGAGTTCTTTATCGACAATAATAACCCTTAGGTTCTCCAAATTGAAAGAAATGCCTGCGCATCAAAAATAACTCCAACCTCTTCGTATACCCTTGCTGAGCTAACCAGTCTGTAACCAAGACCGGTGCAACTTGGTCAAAACATCAGGTAAAGATTTCAATTGCCCAAAATCGAAAAAACTGCAGTAGTCTGCTGGGTATGAGACACTAAAGACAGAAAAGCTGTCCTCGCGCTATTGATTTTGAAAAACCCTTTTGCTAGTTATTGGGACAAAGGGAAAGAAAAATATCGACCTACACAGTCCATGCTGTATGCTATGTCGGGTATATGTCGCAAACCAATGCTAGTTGCAGTCCTAGTCTCATTGTTCGACAGTCTCAGAGGTATGTTGTACTGCACATTGCCCCAAGTGTTCATGTTTTGTATCAACAACTCGTTTAATATCAGGGGCTTGCATGGTTTTAAAGCCGGTGGTGGTTCTGCCATAATTTATTAATAAGTATATTTAAACAGGATATACAAAAATATTAAATACACAATGTTTTAGAAAAACTTGTCAATGTGTTTTGACATTTGTTGTTTTTTTTATCACAGAAAGGGCGATTGTACGCAAATGCAGCTAGTGTACGAATACCAGTTAATTTTAAGCTCGTACCATTGCAGTGACTTGTAGTGCGCGGCGAATGTTTATTGGCCAATGAATACTAGCTTTGTCGGCAACCGCCACAGAAGCCAGTACCCGAGTAACCAAACCAGAAAAGTAAAATCAGTGATGGAGAAAATGCTTCTAGCTATAAGAATACTCCATTAAAAATATAATATTAAATTATCCTGGCTTGAGACGCCAGCTTATTCGTTAACCACTTCATAAATGTACGTCTGGGTATCCGGTACTTTTGACCTTTCTGCTTTTGTGCAATCTGCTTACGTGGTTTTATCGCTTGAGCAATCTACTTAGGTGGTCATATGTAAGTTTTGATCTATTTCTCTGACTCTTTTGACCCTCTACTTTCGCACATAAAGCATCTTTATCAATTGGTCCTCACTCAGCAGTTACTAACGATACATTCATTCACCCTGATTTAATAAATAAATATTTTTTTATACAACTGAGGTGGCAGACAAGCATATGGCCCATCTGATGGAAAGTGTTCACCGTAACTTATGGACGTTTGCAACACCAGAGGTGTAGCACTTGCGCTGCCGACTCTTTAAAAACCTTTTAAGACTCCTTTTGAAGAACCCCATACCGTAGACCGTGTTCGGTAGTAGCTTTAGTTGGGTATAAGGATAATGTAAGAAATCAGTAGTTTCGTCATAATATTGAAACAATTATAGAAAAAAAAATACTTATCTCTAACTATGGGTTTTTTTCTATCCAATGAAGTCATTAGTTTCGTATTAGTTCTTGAACTGAATACGAAATTGACTAGCCTAGATTCTTAACCAACTGATACATAAATTTAATCAGAATCTTAAACCCTTTTTTCTAAGATTCAGATAGTTTTACAAAAGATACAAGTGTGTCTTTTGCTGGAATACCTGGGGCAGAGTCTACAATTGACAAGCCGGAATAGAACCAGAATCGCTGTTTTAAGCTGTCAAAATGTTAGTAGACTATCAAATATGCAACTGACTAGAGGCCACTGGCGCGGTACGTGTTAGTAGAATTCTATCGGGCGACCGATAGAAGTCTATTGGAGTACGATGGTAATTAGTAGACTACGAAGAAAAATTGTACTGGTGGCTTTCTATTAAGCGACGATTTCGATTCCATTCCAATAAATAGCAGACTCGGCCCCCTGGTTGGAGGATCAGACGGCAGGCGCTACCAACAATGCCGAAAACAGAAAGCCAATCGAATAGCTGCTCCTAGCAGAAAAATAAAACTAGACTCCAGCCTCCAAATCTAAGTAGGATTTAGAGGAAAGTGGGCACACAAGAGAATATAGATTAACTAGCTTACCCCGCGGCTTCGCCCGTGACATATTTTGAAACCCCGTTACATCTGTTTCTGTCGCTTTAACTTTTAAAGAAATATTGAAAATTTGCCCGAATTGTTGATATTTATGACTAATGCTCCGCTCTCCTGGGTAGAAGCGTGATGATATATAGCCTATAGTCTTCCTCGATAAATGGACTATACAACTCAAAAAGATTTTTTAATTTTGACTGCCTCTGTGGCGCATTGGGAGTGTATCCGACTGCTACGCAAGAGGACCCGGGTTCGATTCCCGGGTCGGAACAAATATTTGTGTGATCCACAAATGTGTGTTTCGGAGTTTGGGTATTTTCTATGTATAATATGTATGTATTTAGAAATATATAAGTATGTTTATCAGTTATCTAGATCCTTGGGCTAGATGGCGCTGTGTGAAAAGTGTCCCACAATATTTATTTATTTATTTTATTTATTTAATTCGGATCCATAGTTCCTGAGACTAGCGCGTTCAACCAACCAAACAAACAAACTCTTCAGCTTTATTTATTAAGTCAATAAGTAAGTATAGAAGTATAGATTAAAAAATAATGAACTCTTTAAAGAAGTTTTTATTTCCATATAAATAATTAACTCTTTTCACTTTTGAATGTCACGTTCATTTTTCTTGGTCTTAAACAAAGGATTACTCCCATGATCGTGAGCGAACTGTGCTCTATGCCACGGTTGCACGTACATTGGCAGAATAATATCGTTTTGTGAAAGCCAGTCAATCACGTTTTCGGTTATTATTTCAACGTACGGCGCCTTCTTGAAATTATCCTTAATGCGGGCACTTGGTGAATCTTTTAATGACTGTGAAAATGTAAGAAATAGAAATCAAATAACTTATCTATTGTGTGACGTGAACAACTTTCAAATGCCATGGGCTTTTGGGTATCAAATTTTAAAAATTTAGTGTGTTTTTAAAGAATGTTAAACTCACACTGTCTTTTTCGGGTAGTCTGAAATAAGTATTTATTTATGAATTTATTGTCCAAGGTTCTGGTAGGTAGGTACTTACCACATGAAGGGCGTCTTCGATAGTGTGTCCTGAGGTCTGACCCTATAAGCCATAAAATAAGATATATAATAAAAAATAATATTGAGTGTAATATTTTTTTTGGTATTAGACTCAAAATTAAAGAGTGTTTATATTTTATCATTTTTACACCTCGCCATCTAGCTGAAATTTAAATAATATAATCTTGTGCTATTAAATTTAGACAACTAAGAAATATGCTTTATTATTTATAAATTCATATATTATATAGAAAACACCCAAACTCCGATTTGAGGATCACACAAATACTTGTCCTGTTAAGAGGTTCGAACTTGAGATCTTAGTAACTTTACCACTGCGCCACTGAGTGACTCAAAACATTGTAGGTACGACAGAAATTACATACATACATACATACATATTGTCACGCCTTTATCCCCGAAGGGGTAGGCAGAGGCATACTATACGCCCACATTTTACCGTATGCACTTATGTAACACGTAACAGGTGGTGAGCCCATTGCCGTGCACAGAAATTACAATAATAATAATATGCAATTTTGGGTTTGATGTAAGGAACTTTCTTGTAAGCGACGTGTCACAAACTATTAATAGGTATATGGTTTTCGTCTATATAAGATCAGGGGCATAGAGACATACCATAATTATCCGCGCATTAGTCCCAGTTACATCCAACAATGGTGTAAGTGACCTCACCTCCAACCGGTGCACCGGCCACTAACGAACGAAGCAACGACGCATGCGTCCTTGTAGGGAGCATATATAGACGGGAGTTACTCTCCATAGAGTCAAAAAATCAGACGGTAGCTTATACTAGCAGCCAAATTATTTGGATTCCAGCCAAATAAATTGGATTTCATTCATTTTCATGTCATTAATATAAAAGAAGACATCCAAAATCCTCGCTTTGAGGTCAGAGTTCAAATTTCTAATCACCTTCCTCCACTTCGCACGATCGCATACCTTGTGGTGAGAGTGAGATAACAGCACCTCGTCAAAGCACGACTGATTTTTTTCAATTCGTATCTTATAAGATAAATAGCGGTACCTTTGGAAATAGTTCCTTAGATATAGCGAACAATTCTTGTACTTGATCATGATACAAAAAGAAGGCCCATGGAGCACCAAAGAATTCGAAGAAGTCATCCAATTTGGTCGTCTAAACGAAAAATTTACACACAATAGTGGAGTTAATGATACCTGGTATACAATAAAAGTAATGCAAGTCATATATTCCAAGCACAGTCACGCGTAATAACATGTTTACACCGTAAAATTTGACAAATACACATTGGCATGGCAATTACGCATGTCATCAATGTTTTTCAGTTCAGTAGCTAACTGACTAAATTCGTGTGTCGAAGTGGCAATTTGACTATGAACCAAGAAAATGTGTTTGTTTTTTCTTTAATTAATGTACTTGTTCTACATTTACGGTTGTTAGCAAATTTAAATTTTCTTGGCCCAAAACTCAGCTACGAGGATAGGTACTTAGTAGTTTAGTATTGTTCAGTAGGCCTTGATGCATGCAGTTGATGGAGATCAGATGTTTCAATGTTGGTAATAACTTATTTCGTTATTTTACTGATATTGTGATGACTGAATCGCATTGTGTGTTATCATAGAAAGTACTTTATTATTTCGTGCATGTATGAAGCGATTGATGAATCTTTAAGAAGCGATAAAAGTATGCATGGATCGCGTAGCCTGGCGATCTGTCCTCTCTGACTACTCCGTCAAGTATACAGTGTGATGATAGTTAGTATATTATAATTATCAATAGTAATGAGATTTGTTCATCATCATCTCAACTGATTGACGGCTATTGCCGGACAAACCTTCCCTAAAGGATCATACAGTATGGTCCTTGAGGTCCTGCAACCTATGTAAGCTTGTCTGTTCTCCTTACGGACCTTGAGAAGACCCCAAGCTGAGTTTTCAGGTACGCGGTTGGTACTCTTAACGCCAGTATTACGTCCTGCAGACTGCTACGTCAGCCGGGCGAATCTTTTGACTATATCAGTGTTTCAAGTCCTCCTTCAGGTTACCTCGTTGCAGATTCGATCAACTAGTCAAGAAAAGCCCTCCCTATTTTCATTGCTCTTGGAGTGACATTCATTACGAGATTTATTATAATGGTATTTTTCAATTCAGTAGATCTACTTAAATAGATTCATTAGGTATGCATGTACTGTACATTCTACCGTGAATTTCATTATTAATACAGAACGTGACACACAGAGGTCCAGTTATAGTTGAATGTGTTTGTATTTTAAACGGTATTTTAATTTGTTCGTTAAGAAATAAAATGTCAAAAATTTCGTTATTATTCAGGGACTCTGAACAATTAATTTCTTACACCGACTTTTCAAATGAAAACAATTTTGTCAATAATTTTAATATATGTTAATAAAATTTACTAACTTAGATATAAGTATTACTAACAAACTTTGAGCTTTTGTTGCTTTAATACTATATAAATGAAATGAAAATTTCGGCCGCGACGGCGCTTTGCAATGACTATGTTTGCAGCCCGGTTTGACTTTTTTGGGTCTTTCTTGGATCTATTGTTAGGTTTAGGTGCCGTTTAACCTCTCCAGTTGTACCATTCTATGAACGTTTGCATCAGAATTTGATCCGTCTCTCAATGCTTGTTCCTCTGTGATATTGATAAGTATGTCCACGATCAAATAATAAGCTAGATGGATTTGATTTATACCAAAAAGATAGATAACCTACCTAACTATATGCATAGTTTTAGTAAGAAGAAGGATTACTTACACTAAATCTCAAGTGTACATTGTTTAACACAGTTGCTGAGTGACCATATAAATACTTGAATTTTTCCAATGAAAACGTGGCAGGTCCGAGACATGTAATACCGTCGACACAGAAGTCTTTAGAGAAATGTAACTTGAAGTAGCCTCTTTTAAATGTTTCCATCACAAATCCCTAATGAATAAGAATCGACTGTTTTGAAACAAATAATAATTTTGTATTTACTTGACAATTCGGGATATTGAGAAAAAAAACGATTTAGGGTAAAATGCAGAACGCGGAATTAGGAAAACATACCAAACTTTAACAAGGACAGTGTTACCTAACGTTGTAATTGACAAGGCATTTTTACAAATTCAGAGTTTGCCTAATAACTTATCCTATGCAATATTCTTGACAATGTTTTTGCTTTTTTTTCAATTTTACTAAAGGTGATTTTTCTGAAAATTTGGTTTTTGAATTTTAACACAATTTTAAATAAACCGAATTTTAAATAAATGAATCGATTGAGAAATATAAACAAATAGCACATACATTATATCCCAAAGACTGCACATAGTGATGAGGTATTTTCAACCCAGGCGATCTAACCTCTAAATATTTAAGTCCTCCAGGCAAAACGCAATACGTCACTTTAGGTTTCTTTAACTCGATCAAATCTGGCTTTTCAAAGTCACTGTAAGATTTATGCATAAAAGATATATATTTCAGATTCTACAATAAAGAGTATTTCTATCAACATTTTACTTTGAAAAGTACTTTCATGATGATAATCATCATCATCTAGTCGTTAATTCAGATTGTATCGGAAGTCATAGCTCCGGAGCCATTTTTCATACTTTTTTCAACTCTTCGCTTGCTTTTCAGCATCTCTTGTAGGCTATATTCATTTCATGCTTCTCTACGACAAGCTACAATATTTATGGATCTAATTCATCCGCTTGAAGCTAGCAAAAATTTTACATTACTAACCACTGTTGCAGATGTTGCAAGTGGAATACTGATACGGCAGAAAACCGTTCTGATTCTTGATGTTTTTCAGAAGAATTTCTTACAAGAAAGCCTCCTTTCTGGTCATGTGTTACTTCAGTAAATAAAGGGTCTAATGTCTTCCTTATTCGTGTACCTAACTAAAAGAAACAGATATTTGCCTAAGTTGTTGTATTTACTTGCTATAGTTGAATATCTTTAGAATATATAAACATTGCAATTATCGCTTCGAATGCTAGGATAGGTACAAAAATAAAAAAACAGTAGGTCCTACAACACGTCCCTGAGGTATACCTCTTAACATGGGTGCTTCAGATTACAGAGACAAATCATTGACAATCTATCAGAGATACAAATCATAAGTACCTTGTATCCTATTTCAAATGAATCATAATATTTGTGAGTATGAGCGTCCGCATAGTAACGTCTGTGGTAACGAGTATGTGGTCCTGCGGCATACACTGATGGGTCGCGCGTACGACACTCGTTATCTATGATAATTCCACCATCGTATGATAACCCGCTCTTGTGTATAGCTGCCAAAGAATGATCTTGAAAATTGGAACAATACAAGCTTACAAACTTCTACATTGCAACATACTCGTATGCATAGACAGCTTGCTCATCTTTACACTTTGCGTCCAGATCGCACGCATACGGTAAGGTCCGGTAGAGGCTTTCTGACGCGTTAGCTTACATTGTGGAGTAAACTCTCTGCCTATGTTTTCATCAGTATGGAGTTCTTCAAAAAGGGTTGTAAAAGGATTTTACAGGGTCAGCACATCTGGTGTAGCAAACGTCCAATAGACTATGGTGGCTACTTTCTATCAGGTAGGCCGTACGCTGGTCTGCCACCTTAGTGGTATAAAAAAATTGTTGCAACCGGAGCTTCAATTTGTTTAGGAGAAAAAGAGAAGACCACAAGGTATAAATTAAATATAAATAAATATCCATCACGCCTTATCCCCGAAGAGGTGGCAGAGGCATATTATATGCCCACTTTTCACCGTGTGGATTCCTGTCCCACGTAATAGGTGGTGAGCCCATTGCCGTGTTGAAATAGACAGACGCAAGTTGTGGCTACCTGCTGTTGAAATTTTCAAGCCGCCCATAAGGCCTTCAACCTTGCTAGGCCTGCAACCGGCTTAACGACTGCCACTTTACTGGCAACCGGGACCAACGGCTTAACGTGCCTTCCGAAGCACGGAAACGGTCGCAAATGTAAATGCCACAAAGTGGTCACCCATCCGAGGACCAGCCATAGTGAAAGTTGCGTAACTCAGTGATCGTTTACAGAACACTGAGACCGCTAGGCCACGAGCGCTTCAATTAAACAAAGTATAAATTTTACAAATTATACAAAAAATTTTACAAATTATAAATTAAAATAAAGGTATAAACGACATTAAGCAATATTGAAAAATATTCAATTTTAGTAGACATATTTAAGCACTAATTCAATTTGTAACGCTTATAAGCGTCCTGTCGAAATCACCGGAACTGAATACAAACATTTTCGAAAATAAAGACACATTACAGGTGCTCTTAACAGCCAATTAAAGATCCCAGGTCTATGTATATATGCCTGGTCTATGTCTATATGCCGTTGTTACATTTCCATTTCAAGCATTTTCGTAAGTATATTGGAAGTTATATTAAGCTGATTTCCAGTAACATGGCAGTCGTTAAGCCAAGTTAAAAGCCTATGGGACGCTGAGAGTATTCCACATCAGGGGATTAACAATTGATTGGGACAAAACCTGTGTCAATCTATTTCAACACGGCAGTACGAGAGTATTTAACAACCTATTACTGGATAACAAAGACAAATGAAGTAGAGTATGACTCTGGCTATTCTTTTGGCATTTTCCCTGGAGATGCGACTATATGTAGGTGTGCATGTAGACTGTTACAGATAAAGTAATAAGAAAAATATATATACCAACAAAGGCTCTCATATCAATTCCTACTTTGCCATAATAAAACAATGCACAACATTTAAGTTGAAGATGTTTGAAGTGTGACATAAAATCTGCGTGAATGATAAGGTTATTTAAATCCAAACTGCTCCAATTTACGAAATAGTAAGAACGGTATACGGTTATTTTCAAATTGTTCAATACTTCTCTGATTGTAAGGTCCACCTGTAATAAACACAAGTCAAGTCAAAAGACTGCAGAGGTCGTGGGTTCGATCCCCACCCAGGATAAAACTTTGTGTGATGAGCACGATGGCTTATTCAGTGTCTGGGTGTTATTTTTCTATCGTGGTAGTGTTAGTTATCTTGTAACCACAGTATAAGCTCTGCTTAGTTTGGAATCAGATGGCGTTGTGTGAGTTGTCCCAACAATATTCATCATTTATATATTATAATAAAAACTTCTCACTCTTTAGCCTATTCAAGTTAGTAACTACACGAAGGAACAGTTCTGATTATGATGACTTGTTGATGTGCATATAAGAACTGAAGAACTACACAGTACCTACAAGAAGCACATGATCAAAATGTTGCATTTACATGAACCAGTACCTCATACTCTTACGTTAAAAAGCATCAAAGAAATGGTTAGCTTTCATTCCCGATTAGATCCAAAATTGTCAAAAACCTGCACGAGCAAAATCAAGGAGTCCTCTGCTATATATTTTGAAAAAAAAAAAGCAGGTGAACGAGAACTTTTGTATCCCTGAGCTTATAAGCAAACTACGCTAATGAAAAAAAGCACACAGACAACTAACACTTTCATTACAAAACGAAGATACTCTTGTCTTCCTGGGATCCTCGGAAGGAAATGGCTCGACGAAAACAATGCTCTCAGGGGGAACTTTGATTGTTAAAAGTGCATTAATACACAAGTATGCGTGAATTGTTGCTCCGTAGACTATCACTTTGGCTGAAATGTACAACGAAAACATTTTGTAGCTTTAATCTATTTTATAGTAGAAATTGACTTATAAAATCATCAAATATGTTTCACCAGATACGTTGTGTCGTATTAGCATTTTTGTAAATTGCCAATGGTAAGTTCATTTATAAAAGAAAGAAAAAAGCACATAAATATTAAATACCGTCACCATCCCAAGATAATTTTTTGACGTAATCCAACGCTTTATTGGCTTCTGTTATGTGGTTGATAATGAATACGTTATCAGGCGTATCATCACAAGTGATTTGGAGTTCAGTATCACTATACCTTGGCATATCCAATGGAGTGTATTCTGGTACGGGCTTGCTTCTAAAATATGGGACAAATTATATTATATTTGGAATCATTTTATTACACAACACAACCTTATCTTTTTTTATGTCTCTGTCTATCCTCAGTTTGATTTAGCTTACTTACTTCATCTCCTTATCTCTATCCAACAAATGTGCCATATAAATTGGATGTTGGTATTGTTTGCCGATAAATAAGAATAACATGTCGTAGTAATAACGGCTTCCACTTGTCAATGTAATAAATTTCTCTTGCCTGCAAAAAGGACTATCATTTTTGAACAAGCACGCTAAGCTAAATCTTATAAACCCAAAACTGAACCTATCTGTTCTATGAACTTTAGCCTGAAATACATTAAGGGTGGGCTCCACTTACCTATATGGGTCTAGGCATCTTATGTATCCGAATGCCCCCAAGAATGTTCCCACTAAGATCTCCGGAGTTCTAACGGATGAGGCTACGACACAGACGCACATACAGGTTGGGAGGTCAGACTATAATCGCTTAAAACAATGTCATCACAAATGGAATGATTATTATTTTTATTAATATATTATAGGTGCAATTCTATACTTTTTCGTACTTGACTAAGTGCCGGTAGATGGCGCCTTAAGTTCCGAGATAAGGGAAAAAAAATTGCCAGTGCTTGGTAGCTTGGAGCTCCCCCGGCAAGGGAGAAGTCGCGGGTTCGACTTCCGTTCGAGGATAAAAGGTTTTCCTTTAAATATCTGATATAGCCAGCATAGCATACCTACTACATAACTGCTTTTTCAAAAATGTCTAATGATTCTTACAAGTTAATTTCTGCCAATTTTCCTTGTATCACGTTCACATAGTAAGTATACGGTACGCTCTTTAAGTATTTGTCGCTATTAGTATAAAAGTGCGGAAACATGGATTCCGCCACAGAATTTGCATGCCGCATGTAGGGTAGACCATCCACTGATATAAGTGTTACGCTCGTGAATGTTATATACGTAGAAGGTTGGCTGAAATGTTTTGAAACCGTTTGACATCAAATAAAAATTATTTTATTTTTATCATGTTTTATAACGTAAGTATAAAGTTTTATAATCAATACATAGATAGGGCACATAATTATTATTATTTTTTATTTATTTCGTCTTTTTCGTTCGTTTCCTTTATCTTCTCTCCTTTTTTCGTCTTTGTTCTTGTTTCGCATTTTCATCTATGGTCATCCACTTCTGAGGAATGCTCAAAATTTTAAGTGTATACTTATCTCATCGGTAACTTAGTATAAATAAATTACAACATTACACCCGGACAGACATACAAGAAAACGAAATCATAAAACATAAAACATGGTAAAATAAGTCAAAGCGATAAATATGTTACGCCCACATTTCGCCGTATGCACTGTTGTACCACGTAACAGGTGGTGAGCCCACTGCCGTGTTGAAATGGACAGGCGCAAGTAGTGGCGACCTGCTGTTGAAATTTTTCAAGCCGCCCATAAGGCCTTTAACTGGGCTTAACGACTGTCATGTCACTGGCAACCGGGACCAATGGCTTAACGTGGTCACCCGTCTGAGGAATAGTGAAAGTTGCTTAACGCAGTGATCGTTTACAGAACACTGAGGCCGCAGGGCCACGAGAGTTTTTTTTATTATGGTTTACAAAATTCTTTCTTCGGTTATAGTTTGTGGGTGGATAAATTTAATAAAATGTATCTATCTAAGATGTTAAATTTGAAAGAAATTTTGAACCTGGTGCCTTTTAGTTAACAAAAAGGTAAGGTCTTGTGCTAGACACTAATTACCACGACCAATTAAAGTCCTGGTAGTCTCGGACGGAATAAATAAAAACGGATAAATATGTTAGTAGCTTTATATGGGCCCTGGGCCTATACTCCGTGGGTTCACCCGGGACTCCTGGCCATAGACAGATGGAAGGGTAACGTGTGGTTTTACTCGGTAGGAATCCTGTATAGCATCCATTTCCCACAGGAAAAAAAAGAATCAGAAGTCTTACAAATATTAGGTACATTATGTATTCAGTGCTATAGCCACGTACTCAAATAAAACTGCCTCCAAAAACCCAAGAGCTGTTCTAGAAGCACCTATAATAACGATTCGTGTGGTGATATCTACTTTAGATAGGCTTGTGAATTTCTTGTTGATAAACCAGGCGCTGAAGGCTACTCTGCAATAAATGTTTTTTTTATTTTTTACTATAATGACGGACGGTATACCAAAATGCCTAGAGGCATGAATGTACCACACCATCTTTTTCTTTGGTTCAGCTTATTCACAGTTGCACCAAAATCCTACTTGCATTTGGAGGCTGGAGTTCGCCTTTTTTAGCTGCTAAAAGTAGCAATCCTACTAATATGAGAAACGCGAATGTTTGTAAGTATGGATCTTTGTTACTCTTTCACGCAAAATCTACTGCATGGATTTTGATAAAACTTTATGTATATAATATAGCTTACACATCAGAATAACACATAGGCTACTTTTTAACCCTGGGAACAAGTTCCTGTGGAAAAGTGGGACACGAGAAATCTTCACCACGCCTGCGAAACCGCGGGCGTCAAGTAGTGATGTAATAAAATAGTTTGTAGCAAATATTGTTGCTTGCTTCCTCCTGCGGTGCGACCGAAAGGGAGCAAGCAACAATATTTGCTCTGATTGATTCCTTGGTCTGTGTATTGTAGAACATGTTTTACACAGCGCCATCTAGCCCAAAGTAAGCTAAAGCTACAACTGATGTCTTAGGTTCGAATCCCGGGTCGGAATAAACTTTTCTATTAATCTGCAAATACTTGTTTCGTATCGTGGTCCGGTGTAACTTAAATTGGATTTAGTTAACATGGCGCTGCGTAAAAAATATCCTACAATATTTAATCATATATCTATTACATAGCATTTGCTATCTAACTCGAAGTAAGCAAATGGGCAAATGTAGTACGAACATAGAATTAGACAAAGCACTTATCCTTTTCAGTTCAGGTACAGAACCATCTATCTCTGTTTTCCTTGGCAACAAAGGAATCATTGCAGACACTATGGCGTTGCCTTTGTGTATTGCCTGTAAAACAAAACACTTATAAACTCGAGAATAACTCAACTCATTTAAGACGTAAAGAGGTTGATTAATTCGTCAGTTTCGACTCGAGTAGGTCTCGGTGGTGTAGTTAGTAAACACGTCTGGTGCGTAGAGAACACACTGGTTCGAGTCCAACTCGGGAAAGATTTTTTTCCACTTTAAATTTTAGAAAAAGTTCAAATTGTTTCTAATGTTTAGGCTGGTGCCATCACAAATCGAATGATTATAGATACAATTCTATACATTCATACCGTGCAACTTTGCTAAGTGCCGGTCGGTAAGAGGTGGATTAATTCGCCAGTCTCTACTCAAAACTAGTAGAGTAGGTCTCGGTGGTGTAGTTGCTAAACGCGTCTGGTACTTTCTACCAGAAGACGCTGGGTCGAGTCCAGCTCGTAACTGAAAAATGTTTTCACTTTACAATTTGAATTTAAAATTCTTTTTACAAACCAAACCAACTTACCCATTTATTTCTATAAGCCGTAACATACATCAAGGTGCTACACCCCGATAGCCTCATTAGATCTCTCGCGAAGAACCGGTAATGAGGTTCGAAAGTTGGGTAAACTATAATTGTTTGAATGTTGGCAAACCCAGCTTCAATCCCGTTGCTCTCGTACCGATATTTATGAATTTGATACGAGTCCAAATTAAAGCGACATCGTAAAAAATCAACTTCTTCTGGAAGCCTAGGAGAGTTAATAAGGCAATATTATCAAGCGTTATACGTATAATCGAGATACATACGAGTATATATCTAGTCAGGTCATAAGTATTGTCACACAGTAAAAACTTTTCTTTTAGAATGCTGGCCACAAAAAAGTTTATTGAGTTCGAATTTCAAATTGTTCATGAAAATAAAAATGTATACTTTTTAGAATTTTACTCATTTTTAAATATGGAGTGGACGCTTAAAGAAGACCGTGTTGCAGTTATTGCGTTGCATCGTTGCGGTTACGCGCCAATTCAAATTTTTGACATGCTGATAAATTTGAATATTACCAAAAGATTCGTTTATCGTACCATCAAACGATACAATGAAGACTCTAGTGTAGATGACAGGTAAAGAAGTGGTCGCCCTCGGTCTGTTAGGACTCCAGCAGTGATAAAAGCTGTAAAAGCGCGAATTCAAAGAAATCCCAAACGTAAGCAGAAACTGTTGGCCCTTCAGATGTGGTTAAGCAGAACCACGGTGAAAAGGGTGTTAAATGAAGACTTAGGGCTTTGGTCATATCGAAGAAAAACAGGACTTCGTTTAAATGCTCGTCTAATGGACCTGAGACTGAACAGATGCCGCGCTTTGTTGAAGCGGTACGCGGGAAAAAAATATCGGGAAATTCTTTTTTAGGATGAAAAAACTTTTACCGTAGAAGAGAGCTACAACAAACAAAATGATAAGGTGTACGCACACAGTAGTGAAGAAGCGAGCAACCGTATTCCGCGTGTCCAACGAGGTCATTTTCCACCCTCGCTTATGGTATGGTTGGGTTAGTTAGTTAGTTACGCGCTAATCTCAGGAACTACTGGTCGGATTTGAACATTTGTTTTTGTGTTACATAGCCCATTTATCGAGGAAGGCTATAGGTTATATATCATAACGCTACTACGCTGGAGAGCGGAGTAGTATTCATAAATGTCGACAAATCGGGCAAATTTATATGCATTATTGTAGAATTTTATCTATTTAATCCCGTGGCTTATACCACGGGATTAAATAGATAAAATAAATAAAATAAATAAATAAATATTGTGGGACACTTTTCACACAGCGCCATCTAGCCCAAAGTTAGCTAATATTAGCTTGTGTTATGGAATCTAGATAACTGATAAACATACTTATATATTTCTAAATACATACATATTATAGATAAATAACACCCAGACACAGAATAAACCATCGTGCTCATCACACAAAGTTTTATCCTGGGTGGGAATCGAACCCACGACCTCTTGCGTAGCAGTCGGATGCACTCCCACCGCGCCACAGAGGCAGTCCATAGATGCGACGGGAGTTCAAAGTATGTCACGGGCGAAGCCGGTGGGGGCCACCTACATACATAATGTTACGCCTCTATTCCCGAAGGGGTAGGCAGAGGCATATTAAACGCCCACATTTCACCGTATGCATTTTTGTCCCACGTAACAGGTGGTGAGCCCATTGCCGTGTTGAAATGGACAGGCGCAGGCTGCGGTGACCTGCTGTTGAAATTTTTTAAGCCGCTCATAAGGCGTTCAACTTGGCTTAACTGACTGCCATTTTATTGGCAACCGGGACTAACGTGCCTTCCGAAGCACGGAACTGGAGTGGGTCTAAAGGGTCAAATAAATTTAATAAAATGTCTAATGTCTATTTTAGATGTTAAATTTGGAATAAATTTTAAACCCGTTGCCTTTTGAGTGAGGTGGTAACAAAAAGGCTAAAAGGTCTTATGTGCTAAACACTAATTAGCACGGTCAATTAAAGTCCTGGTAGTCTCGGACTGTAGGGGCCACCTAGTACCTATATAAGTCTATTACCAGCCCGAATTTAGTGATCATATTTATAGCATACTAGAGTTTGGATGTAAGCCCCAAAAGACCATCAGGGCGCAAGCGACTTCACCTGCCAGCGGATAGACGGCAGTCGCTTCCAAAAATATCGACAAATAAAAGTCAAACGGTATGTTTTGGAAGCAACCGGAAAATCACCTAAAATTAAGATCACTCAGTAACACTCCACCCGCGAGGGGAAATTTTTTTATTATCGTTTCCGACCGTTACCTAATTTCGGGATATAAGTAGCCTACCTTAAAAGTAGCCTAGGGTATCAGCTACCATCAAACCAATTTTTACCAGAATTGGTTCAGTCGTTTTGGTTGTAGAATTAACAAAGATATGCACTTCCACTACAAACTTCCACCTATATATCCCCTAAAACACAGTATTAACTATCGCAGGAGTCAGGGGTCCCACCATCAAATATGTAGAAAGTTTTTTTTTATTTCTTGCTATATCCCCGAAGGGGTGGCAGAAAGAATAATATGTATATAATAAAAATGGGCATATAATGTAGAAAGTTTATATGTCAATAAAGATTATATAGTCCTATCCTACTAATATCATAAACGCGAAAGTTTGGATGTTTGTTACTCTTTCACGCAAAATCTAAATAATGAATTTTGATAAAACTACTATAAAAAAATAAAAAAATAAAAATATCTTTATTTTGCATAGACCATTTTAACGGCGCTTACATAATGTCATACACTATTTAAAATATTTAAAGCGACACATAATATAGCTTACACTTTAGAATTACACATAGGCTACTTTTTATTCCGGGAACAAGTTCCTGTGGGAAACGGGAAAACTTTGCCACGCGTGCCGAACCGCGGGCGTCTTCTAGTTATATCTAAGTTAAGAACATTGTTTATTGATGTTTTTATACTTTCGCGATTGTCACTTATATTTATGATATTCCGGGTCTTATTCGCGACGTATATTACTAGGAACATTGTTCATTGAGTTATACATTGCATACTAACTCCAATATTGCGATGCCGACCACGGACATTCCGCTGGTGAACACATACGCCTTGTTCTCTTTATTATTAAATATCATATTTTCCACAGCTTGCATAGTTTCCTTTGCTTCTAACGGATATAAAAGGGTAGCTATATCTGGTATGTCGATAATTTCTGCTTCTCGAACTCGGAGTTTCCTGGGAATGTCGAAACATGCAACTAACAATCTGAAACCTAAGCTTAGTTTTATAGCTGTGTATTGTCGTCAATCAGAGAGTTCTTGGCTATACTTAAAAAATATATACCTATGTAGTACATAATATAAACAGGTAAGAAGTGAAAATTCTTTACGACATATTTTTTTTCTTTTTACAGCTTTAAAAATTAAGTAAAAAAATTCACACATGCGAACACGTTTCTAAAACCAGGTCACAATTATGTGTGCAGAATTGTTAGATAGAAATAGGTATTTTTAAATGTGAATCCACTTCAGGCAGCCAGGGCCGTGTGGCTTATTTTGCCGGTATTTTTTGTGTGTGTAAAGGAGCCTTGGTCTGAGTTGTATGTTTAGTGGAGACGGGTGTGAGGTCTTAGGTAGCGTCTCGCAACAGAAACTCACAATTATCCTAATGTTAAACTAATAAAATTGTACTAGAACTGTCCTATACTTAGGGATCCGGCAAATAAATAGTCAGTTTATAAAAGAACTGTTACACAAGAAGCGGGGAAAAATAACTATTAAAGCAGCATCTCGAGATGTATTTGCTCTAAATTTAATCGCGTTGCTTTATTTTTTTGCGTATATGCCTCAATTATTCCTCTGTCTCAATGTGAGCAGTCTTAGCCTGCCAAAATTTGTGGAAACGCAATAAAGATTACAATAAAAAGTAGGCGCTGCTCGGCCTGAATCTGCTTAAATATATACAAATAAGATATTCAACATACCCCAAAACTGAACCCCTATGTGCAACATATAGCGCGTAATCAGAGCACACTCGGTTTCTTGTCGGCACATACTGAAAATTTTGATATAATGATAAAATTTCATCTACGAGTATAAAATAACCTAATGACTAACCTATCAATGCCCAGATGAAACCCTATCAAGAAACGTTAAAAAACGTTTTAAAATGTTTTTTTTTAAATAGGAAAGGTTATTTTATCGACGTATGTCGTAAATATTCCGAGACTACCAGGACTTTAATTGGTCGTGCTAATTAGTGTCTAGCACATAAGACCTTTTAGCCTTTTTGTTACCATCTCACTAAAAAGGCAACGGGTTCAAAATTTGTTCCAAATTTAATATCTAAAATAGACACAGTTTATTAAATTTTTTCGGCCCTTTAGACCCACCCCAGTTCCGTGCTTCGGAAGGCATGCTTTTGTCCCGGTTGCCAATAAAATGGCAGTCGCTAAGCCAAGTTGGAGGCCCTATGGGCGGCTTAAAAAATTTCAACAGCAGGTCGATGCAGCCTGCACCTGTCCATTTCAACACGGCAATGGGCTCACCACCTGTTACGTGGGACGGAATTGCATGCGGTGAAACGTGAGCGTTAAATATGCCTCTGCCTACCCCTTCGGAGATAAAGGCGTGACAATATGTATGTATGTATGTCGTAAATAAGTAAAAAAGTATGTGTAAACCGGTAAAGTCAAAGTAGTCGAAGTTTTAAAGACAATGTAGACTATTAAGTAAATTGTAAGACATTGTCGACGTAGAAATTTTAAAGAAACTAATTGCTTCGTACTTAACTAATTGAATCGGGCATTACATGTCGGAATCCATCGTAGAACGATAACAAAGGAGGCGAAGGGAGGATCCCACCACACACACCCTCAATTCGTCAATCGTAACGCACAACTGTCTCGAATAACCTCTACTAATTGTAACGGAGGAATGACGTTCTTCGAACTCATTAAGGAAAGGGATGCTTTTTTTACGCGGGAAATGCGTTTACGGGCCGTAATCAGCAGGGGCAGCAGGAATGGTGTGAGGGACTCCCGGTCTTTGTGGGCCGAATTACCCACTAAACCCCGCAGTGTTCCGCCTCTTTCCCAACCGGATAGGACTAAGGGCTATTCACCATGGCCTGGCTAAGGCGGGGGAGGATCTAGCAACATTAAGGTTGCTTGGTGCTCTCCCCATTCCCAGCATCTGTCCGATGCTGGGTTTGGCAAATGGTCTAGGGAGTAGCGCAATGATCCCCTAGACAAGGCCAGTGGACTACCCTTCTCGAGGTTGCTGCCCGTTATTGGTCAAGTACCTTCTATAATTGACGTAACTGAAACCTCTGGCCGTCCCCCACTTTTCCCCCCTTTTTCTCTCTCCAATCCTAAATCCTATCCCTCCCTTTCCCTTAGAAATCCTTCCCCTCCTACTGTCCTCCCTCCCATCCCACATCCCTTTTCGGCACAATAACCATGGGCGGGTAGTGTGCAGCATTTTAAAGGCCCCGAAAAATGGAAGCTCAAACAAACAGAAAACTACCCCAGGAGGGTACCGCTGAAGGTGGAGAATCCCTCACCGAAAAATCGGTCAGTCCCACGTACTCTGGGGGGGGACACTTTGTGCCCCAAATCAGGTTCTAACCTAGATTTGTCTGGCCTCGCAGAGGCAATATCATCTAATTATAAAGAGGAGAATGTAGGGAGTTGGATCGTAGTCGCCCACAAGCGCGCGGTAAAAAAGGCAAAACGACGGGTCAAGGGCCAACCGGAACGAAGTTGCCCTGAAAGGCGCGCGAGGGAAGCTCCAAGACCCGGAAACAAGAAGAGTGAGTGACGTCCACCGCAGCAGCGATAACGCAGCGCGAGTCGTCGACCACCGCAGCAGCGAAAACGCAGCGCGAGTCGACGCCGACTGCAAAGTCGGACCCGTCACAGGAAATTCCACCACCAACGAACCAGCCGAAAAGGAGACGGAAGCCAAGAGGTTGCCGCGTACGCCGCGGTCGGCAGCACGCTGCGATGGATCCCCTCGGAGGAGAACCCACGACTGACAGTCGCCCAGACGGACGAAGACTTCTTCGAAGCGCGAACGTCTGGACGACACTCAGTCGCCGAGGGGGGATTCCAAACGCGCGAAAACCGACACAAGACCAAAGCGGGCGATGGGCTATGCAGATGCGACTCAGTCGCATCTGAGAATAGCTGTCACCACCGTCCCGCCGCGCAATTTCTCCCAGGCGCAGGCGGATCAGCTTAGGGAAGCCATTGACGATGGCATCCTACAAGCTGTTTTCTGTGTCCCCCGTCTCCTAATGCGCAAGCACCATCATTCCGCGGACGCCCTTTCCTCCTGGACGGGGTGCTAGCGATGTGGTGCGAAAATGAAAACGCGCTGAGCTGGATCCAGAAAACCGCGAAGACCATGACATCGCCGATAGAAGGGACCACCCTGACTGTCATAAAACAGTCAGAGATGAAGAAAAAACTGAGAGCTGGGCTCCTACTCCACACGCGCATCACTGACGCTGCCACGCTAAACAAAGTCCTTCGTGCCCAAAACTAGACTTACCGGAGAAAGAATCCAAGGATAAGGTGGTTCACCTTATTCTTGGGATTCCCGAAGACCAGAAGGAGACCATCCTAAGAAGAGACCGCCGAGTAGTCCATATGTCAGGAAGCGGATACATACGCTTCCTTGACGAAGCAAACCCGGCAGAAACAACGACGGCGACGAGTGAGGCCGCGGGGAAGACTCCGTCCGCAGAGCCGTCCACCTCAGCTCCCGAAAAAGATTCAAGGAACACTACAGACTGGGATAGATACAAAAAAGCGCAATGTCACTACAAAAAGCGAATCCGGAGGACGGAGGCATGGCGCAACTTCTGTAGTAGCATAAACTCAACAAACCAAGCCGCAAGGTTAAAGAAAGTCCTCGCAAAAGGTAACCTAAACCTTTTAGGATCTCTCAAAAAGGAAGACGGCACATATACTAACACAGACGACGAAAACAGTGCAGTATTGCTAGAAACACACTTTCCTGGCTGTCAAATCACCGAGTGGTCCGACGGTGAAAACTGTACACCTACACTAGAAAAATGGCAAGCAAATGAGCTAGTGACGATGGATAGAACAGAATGGGCCCTGAGGAGCTTTGAACCATTCAAATCCGCGGGACTGGACGGAATTTTCCCCGCACTACTAAAGTGGCAAATCGACCTAGTCACCAAGCACCTAGTATCCATATACAGGGCTTGTATAGCACATAAATACATTCCCAAACCGTGGAGAGAGACAAAAGTAGTCTTCCTTCCAAAACCAGGAAAAGAAGATTATACACAAGCCAAGTCATTCAGACCTTTCAGCCTAACATCTTTTCTTCTCAAAACTCTGGAGAGATTAGTAGATAGACACCTAAGGGATGGAATACTGATTAGTAGACCACTACACCCTCAACAACATGCCTATAGACAGGACATATCCACAGAGTCGGCATTGCACATGGTAGTGCACAAAATAGAATCTGCTCTAAAAAACAAAATCTTAACACTTGCAGCCTTTATAGACATAGAAGGAGCATTCGATAAAACCATCCACAACAGCATTAACCACGCCCTGAAAAAACACAAAGCTAAACCAGTAATAATAGACTGGATCACGGAGCTGGTAAGCAAAAGGGCGGTTCAGATAACGGTGAATACTACCACAAGAGCAAAGGTAGTAAAAGGATGTCCTCAGGGAGG
Organism: Thumatha senex; assembly: GCA_948477245.1. Lineage (NCBI taxonomy): Eukaryota > Metazoa > Arthropoda > Insecta > Lepidoptera > Erebidae > Thumatha > Thumatha senex. Next base: position 10,363,484 of record OX419738.1, on the reverse strand, counting down.
CGTCCTATCACCCCTTCTATGGAACATAGTAGTAGACAGCCTCATAAAGAAACTAAACAACCGAGGATATACTACTATTGGTTATGCGGACGACCTAGCGATACTAGTCAACGGCAGCGCAGAAAATGTACTATGCAAAGTAATGCGCTCGGCCTTGCAAATTGTAGAAGAATGGTGTGATGAACATAAACTATCAGTAAACCCGAATAAAACTGAACTTATCCTTTTCACAAATAAAAGGAAGTTACCTGAACTAGATTTACCAAAATTATTCAATACCAAACTCTCCCTGTCAACTCAAGTTAGGTATCTATGTGTGATTCTTGACAGTAAACTGAACTAGGTGAGTCACATAGAGACCAAAACAAAGAAGGCATGTATAGCTTTTAGCCAGTGCAGAAGAGTGGTTGGAAAAAGATGGGGTCTAAACCCCAGAATCACTCTCTGGCTCTACACAGCAGTCGTCAGACCTTCCATTACCTACGGAGCGGTTGAATGGTGGCCCCGAACACAATTAACCACTATAAAAAACAAAGCTCCAGAGCCTACAACGCATGGCGAGTGTAGCAGCTACTGGTTGCATGAAAACTACTCCATCAGCAGCCCTCGAGTAGCTTCTGAACTTGAGACTCTTAGATCTAGTCATACAAGAAGAAGCAAAAGCAGCCGCCTTAAGACTAAGATCAAATGGCTTATGGAAACAAAACATAGAAACCACGCATACCAAGGTTCTACAAGGCATCCTGAAGGACTACTCACTTCTTGAGGCACCGACAGACAAAATCACGGGTTACTACGTCTTTGGTCGAAAGTACAATATTCAACTCATCGCTGAAACACAAGACAGCTCTGGTGTCGATGAAGTTAGAATATACACAGATGGCTCCAAAACCCAACGCGGCACTGGAGCTGGAGTTTTCTCAAATTACCTAAACATTAAAATGTCGACCACATTAGATAAACACGATCTTTCAAGCAGAGTGTGTAGGTCTAATTAAGGCGGCTCAAGCGGTTGCAGCCAAAGATGTCGATGGTTTAAATATCAAAATCATAACAGACAGTGCATCTGTACTCCAAGCTTTACAAAACAACAGAATAACATCAGTCCTCATACTGGAGTATCACAGTATACTCCAACAAATTGCGGAAAAAAAACAGGGTAACTCTGCAATGGATAAAAGGACACAGCAAATCAATGGGTAACGACGCAGCAGATGAACTGGCCAAAAGAGGATCGGAAGAAGTAGCATATGGACCGGAACCATTACTACCCATACCTCAGGCTAAGATAAAAACATGGCTGCGCTCTAACACTGAAGCAACACACATAACAACATGGAAAAACAGTGAGGGATGTAAGCAAACCAAGATGACAGTTCCGGAGACATCTAAGAAAATCACCCGCAACCTCATCAGACTAAAAAGGGAAAGTATAGGCAAAGTGGTAGGTATCCTAACTGGCCATTGTCCCCTTAACAAACACTTATTTACCATAGGTGCAACAGACAGCCCCCTGTGCAGAGGATGCATGGAGGCAGAAGAAACGCCGCAGCACGTGCTCATGGAGTGCATGAGCGTGGCGTGGCAGACGACCGGGCGCACGTCCTCCAGTCGCCGCAATCACTCCCGGAAGCCTGCAAGGACCTGAAAAGGCTGCTGACCTTCTGGGACGGCCTTGGCTGGTTGGAGTGAAGAGCAAAAAAGAAATCACGTACAATGGCCCAATCAAGCGGCTAAGTGCGGAAACGGCCCAGACAAAACAAACAAACAAACAAACAATGCCCGGCTAAGGGAAAGGAAAGGTACGTATATGTAGGTAATGAAAGGTATGTAATATGCAATATGTAAAGCGGATAATTACATATTGTTAACAATCTGAAGGGTTACCTATTACCTGTCGTCATATCTCATTAGTAGAGATTTTCCTGGACTGTTGTGCATCAGGGTTTCTCCCCACTTCCTTTATTATTGTTTCCTATTTGATCTACGCAAGCACCAAATCTCTTTAAAAGTTCATGCGTCCCTCTTTTTATTTAAGTAGCAGCAACTAGCGCAACGGGATCAGCGTATGATGTTGCAAGACAATGCAATCTCAATGGAGTTTACATAGCGGAGTAGGTCTCTCCTTTTTATCCTGCCTATGCCCAGTTGCTTCCAACCAATCCCTACGTGGAGCCTGAAGTTCACTTTTATTTGCTGCTAGAAGCAGTTATCAATCGGCTTTTAAATTTAAGCATTGTTGGGAGCGACTCCAGTCTGACCCCCCAATGTTGGTACGTAGATCTTCATTTCTCTACAATTCGAGGAAGGAAACATATCTTCTACCTCTTACCTACTTACATTAATTCAAAAGAAAAATACAATAACTTACGCAAAAATGTTGTAGTAAAGGAAAATATCGCTCAGATGTTGGAATTCGGATGAGACAGTAATCATAGTCCCTCATGAAATCAAACGCTGCTTCCAACATATCATATGCGTACCTAAACATATTTGCCAAAATCAGTAATTATTATGAAGACATTATTATCTACTTACAAGACCACGTGAGCAAACTGCTCAAAAACCGAAAGGTCAACCCAGACGTGCATGTATGAAGCGATTGATGAATCTGCAGGAAGCGAAGGAGTATGCCTGGATCACACAGACAACACACAATTAATTTGTATTTAAGGATTTGAAATACACGTCAAATATTTGTTAGAGACAGAGGGAAGACACTGTGACCTTTAAATTTAGTTTAGTAAGATTACGTACGAGCTGCCTATTTCATATTGTAATTTAGGGTATGAACGATCAATCCTAAAAGTTGTTTCGACTCGTCAAGCGGCTTTTATCACCTATTTTTAAATTCGGCAAATACTAATAAGTTTCGTTTCGTCAAGACATGTAAATTTTCTAATTGGACAAATCTACGCAAACTACCAACTCGTCCAGTAGTTGTAATTTGTTAAATATTAATACGAGTAAGTACTAATTCATCAAGCTTATTAGTAGTTCTGATTCGTCAAATCTATAGCCCAACCAGTTTTGCCAACCGCTTGACGAGATGAAACAATTTTCAGACTTGACCAACCATACCCTAATTTTATTTTTTTGTATGAATTGATAGACAAACCTTTCATCTTTAGCTTAACCAGATTTCCACGTTTTATAGAAAACCGCTTGACGAGTGCAATTAATTTTCAGACTTAACCAATCATACCCTTAATTATTTTTTGTATGAATTGATAGACAAACTTTTCATCTATAACCCAACCAGATTTTCATGTTTTATAGAAAACCCGCTTGACGAGTCGAAACAATCTTCAGACTTGACTAATCATACCCTAAATTGTTTTTTGTGTGAATGAATAGACAAACCTTTCATCAATATCAAAACGTAGCGCAAACAGTTCTATCATGAATGCGTTCTGGGCTCCTTGGTATGTCGCAGACGCCTTCTGATCTAATATGGAGACTGTCTTATTTTGCTTTCGCTCTATAATAAATAAAAATCTATATTTGTATATTTATTGAAGCTGATTATATAATGAAGTTGGAAACAACTAAAAATAGATACATGCAATTTGGACATGCTTGGTATTATCTTGCATATATATGATGGACAGTAGTTTTTTTTTTGTGAAAGTCCACTAAGGGACTTTTTCAATTTATAAAATCATCTCCTAAAGGGGGTAAAACGAGGTGGCTTTTATTATAAAAATAATACTCAGCTACTGTCTTCAAATTCAGCAGCAATTCACGTGTGTAAAATAGAAGATCAAAGTTTGTATGAAATTATTAAAAAACTGATTAATATTCATGGGCCGCATACCTCATGCGGCCTCTTTAATCAGAAACGGGAGTTCGAAGTGTCACGGGTGAAGCCGGGGACACAACTGTACCTTTCAAATAGTAATATAAATTAAACTTTTTTAATAGTGTTTTTGTATTTAACTACACAGTTATAATATATGGTATATAAGTCATGGTAGCTATGCACACTAAACACAAACTGTGATAATACTCTGTAATAAACCACACTGAAAAACTTTTGATGACTTCTGAACACTTATGTTATTTATGTTAATAGTACCTAATTGAATCGGGCGTTACATAGCGGAAATTCATCGTAGAACGATTATAAAGGAGGGTAGGAGGATCCCACCGCCACCCTCGATTCGTCAATCCTAACGCACAACATTTAGTCAAGACTTGTCGACTAAATGTCACCTTGTAAAGCGGAGTATTGCACGAATATTAAATAGGTTTCCTTTCCTTTAGTTTTCCATCCCTTTCTTCCTTTCTTTGAGGAGTTCGGTTCGTCATTCCTCCGTTACAATTAGTAGAGGTTATCCTTGACCGTTGTGCGTTAGGATTGACAAATCGAGGGTGTGTCGTGGGATCCTCCTCCCCTCCTTTATTATCGTTATATGTTAATAGTTACATAGCGACAATATCGCTCTGAACCGCGGTAACACAGTGTTCTAAAACCACTGCGTTAAAATATTTTGCTATAGCTGGTCATCGGTTGGGTGACCACTTTGTGGTATTTACATTTACGAGCGTTTCACTGTGCTTCGGAAGGCACAAAAGCAGTTGGTCCCGGTTGTTAGTAACATGGCAGTCATTAAACCAAGTTAAAGGCCTTATGTGCTTCTTGAAAAATTTCAACGGCAGGTCGCCACAACCTGCTCCTCTCCATTTTATCATGGCAAAACGGCTCACCACCTTACGTGGTAACACTGTTATGTCGTACAAAAAAATGCTTATTATGAAATATGGTTTTATCGTATACCTACCTCTGCCACCCCTTCGGGTAAAGCTTAGCGGTCAAAGTTCCTCCTCGCCAAGAGAGAAGACGCGAGTTTTAATCTGGCTATGCATGAGTTTTTTTATCGCTATACTAATAAATTTGATTGTCTAGTTTTATTTAAACCAATTTAAATTGTGATAAAACTATATACTTACTTCTAAAATCCCTCTTTAATTTCCATACAGGTCTCATTAGTGATAAATTTGAGGATGCTGGCCTAATTGAAATAAAAACCAATTAATTATTAATTTCTTAATTTTATTATACATTGTAACTAATTACTAAGCGTCGAATAACCTACAAACAATACCTAATACTCATAAACACTAAATATTGTTCCAATATCGCGGTCCAAAGTGAGGGCGTTGAACACAACTGGGATTAGTGCTCAGATGATGTGTATAGACACAGAACCTACATCAACAGCAAGACCTTTGCAACCGCAAAACTATGGATAACATTTTTATAGATCCATAGCAACGCGTGGAAGCAGAGCAGTAATTTCAAACTATTTTATTGAATATAGCTTTTTAATTATATTTCATTGGGAGTAAGTGGTAAAGTTCTTAGGGGTCGGAGAGACCTTGAGCGTGGGCCTGGGGGCAAGGGTTTGGGCTAACCTTGCCCTAGCACAGGCAAGCCCAGGGCGGAGCGCGCTGCACTGCGTCCGTGCACGCGTTTTCACACTGTGTGGACCACAAGGTCCCCCGATGAGCCGGAGTCGCTAGACCCCCAGCGGCCATGCCTTCGAGGTCCTGGGGATATCCTCCACGAGAATACCCGGGTCTTTGAGCACATAAGGCACTGGAATCGTGCTGTTTAGTCGGTAGGAGTCCGACATACCCACATCGCCGCTAGCTCATGACGATGTGTGAAGTCCATGAGGCTTCCGCACGTTAAAAAAAAGCAGGGGTCGAAGAGACCTCACATGTTAGCGGTGCACCGGCAGACTTAACGTACATCAAAGGCAACGACGCAGGCGCCCTTACGGGGTTCGGAGATCAGACAGCATAAGCTCTTAACATTGCCCAAAATCAAAAGTCAAACAATAGCTGTTCTAGCAGCCAAATAACAGTGGAAGGTTCTAGGTTAAAAATCCAGGTTGGAAGTAACCAATACACTAAAAGAGCGGAGAGAAGAAATTGGTGTTTATTTGAGATATGGCCTATTTCCATTCTTGGTCCTGTTATTGTTTTTAAAACCAAACAGTTTAGTCGTAAGTTTTTAGAGAAACATAAAATACAAGATTAGAGGTAAGTAACTAAATATGGGCTACCATTTTACTTTTAGGTAATAATTAAAAAACTATTTTGGAATCAATATTTTTTATATGTTATATTATTTGTATATGGGCTATATCCCATTTACACATTTAAGTTTTACTATCTTACATTAAAATTACAATAATAAATGCTTATTTTGTAAGAGATTAAATCACTTTGGTTATTGTCAGAAACTACATTATTTTTACGTGTGTCTCCTGAAAAAAGTTGCTGACAAAACACACTCTGCGTCTAGATTCAGGAGGTTCTCGCCCTATTATCACATTTGGTTCGATGTCTGCATCAAAATTTCCTCTTTATTTTCAATGTTAAATATTTCTTTTTCACTAGCTTTATTTTTAATTTTTCTTTGCTTTCCTTTCTTTTCTTTAGGTTTCTTGTCTCAAACTTTCTTATCTTTTCAGGAAGTTCAGTTTTCTGGCTTAAACGTTGCAAAGATCTTAGTACTTTGAAACTTTTAGCGGCTTCGAGGGTACCCATTTACTTATTTCTAAGTGTACCCAGACACTTAGAAATTATATCCAACCACCTAAGTGTTAAATATGGGCTAGCCCATAATTAGGCACATAGTCATAGCCCATATACCAAACAAATCATATACCACAACCATTTAATAGAGCAAAAATAATAAAATTGAACATTTGTTTTATAAATTAAGCATGTAGTTACAGTATTTAGCCTTCATTTTTATAAGAAACATAACACAAGCTTACGTACCTTACCAACTTTTTTAACTGCGGCGAAATAACATACACATGTCGCGGTGACAGCTTTCGCCGGACTGGCTTAAGTGATTGCGAGGTTTTGGAGATGAATGCGACGGCAAATAGTCGATTGTAGGGCCTCACAAATTGTTATTTTTAGAGAAATGTTACTAGTCCATATTAAAGCAGTAGCCCACTTTTAGTTACTTTTCTAAGTACTTACTTAATTTCAATAGACGTTGTATCTTTTAGCCATTTTTGATCGATGTTTACGATGTCGTAATCAAAGGGATCGTCGTCTAGCAGGTTTATTACTGAGATCTGTTTAGAATGTGATGTAGTTGGTGAGTAGTTATATATTTTGTCACTTAAATCGTCCGAATCGTTCTCTTTTACTATAATATGGTCTAAACTTTGTCTCAACTTTCCATTTTTTTGAAAGTTCACTTTGCTTGATTTTTTTGTTGTAATACGAATGTCGGTGTCGCTTTGGCTTTTCGTTGTAAACTCTTCTGAAATCTTAAATAATAATTTATTAGATGAATCAACTGTACTGATTTAAACTCCATGTCTACACCAACAGTAGAAAGTCACAAATAGAGCGCCCGCGTGGTAGTTTACTCGTTTCTGTTTCCTAGAGGAACCGGTATTTGTCGATGCCTCGCCAGTTAGTCATCCATTCAGTCAGTCCATGGCCCCAGAGATCTTGGTGGGGCCCATTACACCCAACTCTTATCACATTTGTGCAAAATTCTAATATCTCAAGAGCGTCCTCTAGATAAGAACACGTGAACGTTTTTGTTTCTGCTAATACCAGCATCATAAACATATAAGTGAGTACGATATTAAAGGAGAGGAGGAGGATCCTACCACAAACCCAACACAGCACAACGGTCAAGGATAACCTCTACTAATTGTAACGGAGGAAGAACCGAACTCCTCAAGGAAAGGGATGTAGGATAGGTAAAAGGAAACCTTACCCTCCAGGTTGTCAAAATTTTAGCAATACTCCACTTTGCAAGTGGCGCTTAGTCGTCAAGTCGACTCGTGTTTCGCCTACACACGAGGGGACGCCTCGTGTGTAGGCGAAACACGTGTCGACTTCAAGACTGCTTGACAGCAAGCATTGTTGAGGATGCCGTTGCAAAAATCGTCATCGTCCATCTGGCCTTCTCGAGGAAAGTTTCGGGGCGTGCCTTTGCCAAGTTGCAATGATAAACCTTCGGCTTATGGCTTAACACCGCGATGGTTAAATGGACAGTCTGGTCTTTTTCCAAGACTGGGCTTGCTTCAATAACCTTCTGTCTTTTGCTTTGGCCCTGAATCCGGGGATCACTCTTACTTTGGTGAGGAAGGCAAAAATCACATACATATACGAGTATGTACTTACGCCAAGTGTGTGATGAGACGTGTGTTGTTTTTGAGTCTTCTGGTACGGATGCCACTTTCCCTTTAATATTGGATCTCTGTAATTACATGAGTTATTAGTGTAATACCTACTGTAAGACATAGGTTACAATGAATTCTATGGTGATATTGATTAGAATTTCTATTAGTAATAGTAGTATAAGTATATCTCTATTTGTAATTTGTTCTGTACGCAGCTTTAGCTATGGTGAGTACCAACTGAGATGGAAGCCTGTTTCTGACATTTACAAGCGTTTTCAGGCTACCAAAGACACGTTAAGTGTTACAAATAACATGGAAGTCCTTAAGCCAAGTCTTCTCACCCTCTCTCATAAGGACAATTTGAAAAAAATCCAAAGCAGGTAGCCGCAATCTGCCTATTTTCGTTTAACATGGCGATAGGTTGACTTCAAAATACTACTGGTAAACTATGGGTGTATATGCCTCTGCCTACTTATTTGGAGAAAAGGACCAGATTATATGTAAGTAAGTAAAGGTATGTGTGGCTAACGTCATACCCGAAAACGGTTAACAGTTCATTAGCTCGTTTACTTTTCTCCCTTTCCAGAGGTGTGGACGCACTGAGACCGTTGAACGACTTTAATTCGTATGTTTTTTGTAGTTTTCTGTAGTTGATGTCTGTATTTAGGCATATGACAGACACCGCGCGTCCTTGTACCTGAAAAAGTCGAATACTTTTCCTGAAACGCTTCAAAGTACGCTCCAAAGTATCAGTATGTATGCGGAAATCCACCTACCGCTTAAGTGTGGCGACCAGCACCACGCAGCAAAGAATCATTTTCGATTACCTACATCGATACTAAAAATTCTGCATCGCGATAGGATAGTTCTATACTAATACTTCTTACTACTAATCCTGTATCTCGCTATGAGACTTCTCGCACTGAAGAATGATATATTCAACATCCCAACATCAAAAGAGTAGAGTGATCACCGTGCCTGGTCGATAAATCCTCCTTTATGTCGAAGGGACATTCCACCCCGTTTCTCCATTAAAGTGACAATGACTTAGGTCTGACTTAGTTTAGCCATACTAGCAGCTAATTAAACGTGCTCAAGGAGATTTTTATACTTACACAAACGGGACATTAAAAGATTAGATCAGCTATGCAATTCACAAATCTCGGATCCAAATCCGCAACGGCTCAAATCGATATTCATAGAACCCGAATGGCAATGACATTTGCGCCGTAGCGGATTTGGATCCGAGATTTGTGAATTGCATAGCAGGTACATAGGTACTTACATCACCTACAAGAATTTTTCTTCGACTTTCTGGATGACGTCCGATTAATTCACTGATGTAATACAATCCGTATAACTCCTTAAGGCGCGGACACGTCTTATCTAATATTTCTACTATATCATCGTTGTCTTCTTCCCTGGAACGAGGAACAATTTGGAAGTGGACTAAGGAAAGATCACTGAATTAAGTGTCGTGCTAAAACTAGTTGTACGTTTGCACTCACTATACCTACCTACATAAATAAGTACTTACACTATTTTTGTAAAAAAAATGTGAATAAATGAAAATTATTGTTTACTTGTAGAAGGCATTTGTTGGATGAACTAAGTACGATATATAGATAGGTAGATATACTGGGAAAATACCCCGTGACCCGTTGATTTCCACGTTCTTTGACCACGGTATATAGGTAGATGGTACTATGAAGTTTTTCGCCTAATAAGAGAGTCAGTCATTGTAGGAACCGAAGATAAAATTTAAAGTGCTAACTCTTATTTTGTACCCAGAGTATAGCATCACTATATAGTTACCTATTCTATTAAAACGTATCATAGTCGATATGTCAACTTTACATTCAAAATTTCATACAGCCAGATAGTCTTGATTTTACAAGAATTATATTATATTATCTGTGATTTTACCACGGTGTCGACACTTGATCAAATGCCAGGGCCCCGATTCTCGATGATACGACTTATAGGCGTAGACGTAAATTTACTGATGGTCGAGAATTGGGCCCCTGATGTCTACCTACAGCCGCAGTGCAGCGTATTTTATTCTAAGTCAAACTATTCTCTCTAATGTAAGGGCAAGCTACAACGATCCAGCCACTTACACAGCTCGACGCATCTTCAACTTGGGGCAAAAGTCCTGTCGGCCTGCTGTGATCAAGTAATTGCCTATCCTGTCCTCTATACACGTACCTCTGGGCATGAACTTGTAACAGTTCCGTTTCTTAAACATGCCATGTCTTAATAATAAATCTGTAAATAAGTTACACAAGTAGTAACTCCACTACCATCTCTTATAGAAATAATTTTTAAATAAGTATTACTTTTACTTTCACATTGTGATTCGTACCTTGTTGTCATCCGTCCAGATATTTCTGACGGAATATTATAACTAATAGTAACAATAATTCTTTATTCGTAGAAAAGAAATTACATTAGGTTACATAGCACTTAGTTTACAAGAGCTACACAAGACGCACGGGTCCAACAGAATTGCACCGGAAATCATTCCCATGCTAAGATTAAATCTGTGTTATGATATGTATGTTGTGTGTAGATCGATTGCTGTGAGAGAGCGATGAATGCTATGAGAGGTGGTGGAAGCCCCTGTTGTTTATTGTTTGAAATAATTTGCTTAAATTCTGTATCATAACGCTATCAAATTATTCTGCACATCATGGTTTTACGCATCAATGGGACGCATAGACCTCACTCCAAACACAAAATTTGCACACACGAAGTACGAGTAGGTAGCATCGAGTGAATTAGTTGGCACTACCTTTTAAGCACTTACTAAAAATTTATAAATAGTAAAGTTTGTAAGAATATTATGTATGAGAATTGTATTCATTATAGTCAAGCTTTTATCCCTGAACTAAGGGGTAAGCCAAGGCCAGCCAAGGCATACCTAATGTCCACATTTCATTTGTATTGTCCCACGTGATAAGCCTATTGCTGTATCGAAATGGGCAGGCGCAGGTTGTCGCTGCCCTGTTGACCTGCTGAAATTTTTCAAGCCGCCTCTAAAACCATCAACTTAGCTTCACGACTGCTATACGACTGGCAACCGCGAGAAACAACAGCTTAACGTTAAGTGGTCACCCATTTCAAGAACAGCCGTAAGGTATGATGCTTAATGCATTGATCATTTACAGAACACTGGATAAGAGTGACTACGAGTGCTTCGATGTGAATTGATAAAAATACGAATTGGAAGCTCCCACTTTATAAACCGGTTAAAAATGGACGAAATAGTGATCTTACCTTCGGTACAAAATACAGGCACAACGAATATAATGTGTAATAGGTAGACATCGTTAAAGAATACAGATATGAGAGCCTCTTCCAGAAATATATCTACAACTGTGTTCATGCAACACATGAAGTGTACGAACAGGGTGTTGCGAGCGACGTAGTATCTCCTATGGTGTTAAAAAATAATATTTATTTATTTATCTATCACGCCTTATCCCCGAAGGGGTGGCAGAGGCATATTAAATGCCCACTTTTCACCATGTGTATTCCTGTCGCACGTAATAGGTGGTGAGTTGAAATGAATAAGTACAGGCTGTGGCGACTTGCTGTTGAAATTTTTCAAGCCGCCTATAAGGTCAATTTTTATATAAGCGAGGGGATAAATAGGTTCGACTTTAGTTCATTATAGCTGTCAACATGATAGTACCTACTTATCGAAAACGTGATTTCGATTGTGATCCGCTGTAGAGACAAAAACTTTAACCTATTTATAATGTATATCATCAGGGGGATTACCACCATCTTACATACATACATACATATTGTCACGCCTTTATCGCCGACGGGGTAGGCAGAGGCATACTATACGCCTACATTTCACCGTATGCATTTTTGTCCAATGTAACAGGTGGCGAGCCCATTACCGTGTTAAAATGGACAGGTGCAGGCTGTGGCGACCTGCTATTGAAATTTTTCAAGCCGCCCATAAGGCCTTGTACTTGGCTTAAGACTGCCGTTTTACTGGCAATCGGGACCAACGGCTAAGTTTAGTTTTTTAATATTTATGCAATTATGTTTCAGTGTTTCGAATTGTGTTGTTGTTCGTCATGATACTCCTGACAGACACCGACCGTCCAATTCACACTGGGAAAGTTAAGTAATATTGCTTTGAGATGATACTATTGCTTTGAGATGGTGGTAAGCCCCAGGGCTTTTTAAACTTCGCGTTCGTCGGAGCTTTGGACTTAACACCCGCCATTCTAAAACAGACAACATCTATAATTTAGAAACCATTTTTTATACAAGCAGAGATCCTGGTCATACTCTTAAAATGACGATTAAAATATGGTGGAGAATTTCAACTTGATTCGATACGGTTCGGGTAGTTCAGGTGGCTAGAACATTGCCCTGGTTAGGGAAAGGTCACAGGTTCAATCCCTGTCTCGAAACGACTGTGTCTTTTTCCACTTTATTAAAAATTTAAGCAGATATCCGCTTAGAGACTACCCACTGCTGGTTTACAGTGAGCTTGTGTGGAGGTCGCCCAGCACCTGATCGTGTTGGTACTGGTAATACCCACTAAGGTCCGTATCCGAAAACGTTTATCAACACTCAAGAAACACTTAAGAGTAGATTTTATAAGGCATAATCTAGTCTCAAGCGTTGATTGAGTATTGAGAAACGTTCTGGAATACGGACCTAAAACTCCTCGGCTACCTTACGGCCCTAATAGAGGTGTTTCGGAACCTGTTAAACTCACCAAAACACCTCTAGGATAATATATATAAACCAAGAATATTCAGAGATCTACGCATATGAAAATATACAAATGCTAACCAAATGGTACAAGGAAAGTTTCAGAATATGAACTCTTTGCAATCGAGATACGGTTTAATTTTCTTAGTTATTATGATCACTACAATAAGTCTGGTCGTCTATACTATGGCGAGTAGTTACCTAGTTACCTACCTATTATTTTGTTTACTGGGTATGGAACGCAGGTAGATGCATTATTCTACTTACTGATAAAGATTTCGTATCCAATATTCCCAACTGGCCGGATCCACACTACTGATATTGGGTTGGTCCGAGAGCGCCAAAAAGCCAAGAACCTGGTATTCCTCGTTTATCATACATATTGAAAGCACTGATAATTCACTGAAAATAACCTTTGAAGTCACTATCAATGGCCACATTATCAAATGAGACACGAAATACATACAGGAGATACATTTCTGATGACACATGAGCTCAGAATTTTTGGAAAATAAATTTTATTACTTACGCTTTAACCGATATAAATAGCACTGGCACAATATAAACATTTTTAGATTAGGGTTAGGATTGTCACTCTCAATATATAGAAAACAAAAATTACTCGGATACCCAGACCTGCATGTATGAAGCGATTAATGTAACTACAGGAAGCGAAAGCGATCTGTCCTCTCTGACTACCCCGTCAGGGATACAGCGTGAAGATTGTTAAGTTTTATTATATTCAACTAGGTTACTCCCACGTCTTAACCCGTCACATACATTGAACATGTCGAACCTATTTCTTCTCGTCGTTTATACTTCCACTATTATGTATGAAAATTTGACCGATTTGTTGACATTTATGATAACTGCTCCGCTCTCCAGTGTAGTAGCGCGATGATAAAAAGCCTATAGCCATTCTCAATATTATTCAACCACACAAACAAACACTTCTGCTACATATATTATTTTAGAAGATAGTTGGATATTAATACAAAAATACTCAAAAAACATAACGTGAACACTGCGACATCTCCGACTCATGTGGCACTGCAATGTCCGCTTCTTAGGAATATAGGGTGTGTCTTACCAATAAGCCGTTTCGCACGTTTGTATGAAGTTTCCTTACAGCTGGTGTATGTACTGTGACGTAGAACTCTTCCAACTTTCGCCACATTGGGAAGAGTATTGGTCTAAGAGATAAATAAATACGAAACTAGCCTAAAGAATATTCTTACATCAAGTTGCCGATATTTACATCACCGAACAGAGCTTTAGTGGAAGAGTCGAATTGAATAAGTTCAATATCATGTCTGTCACCATCGACGGCCCTTCGAAACCTGTACCCAGAGCGACCCACTTCATAATCAAAATATATAGACATTTTTCCAATATTCTTACAGGATCTAAGACAAACTGTTTGATATATTTGAAGACATTTGTAATACTAGATGGTCATGGAAATAAAAAAATAAACAATTAAACTATGCAAATATATTACAACCATAATTTACATTTAAAAATTATTAAATAATGTACATTAGTTTAAAATAAAAATATCATTTAGAAAGACGCTACAAAGAAATGCATAATTTTTGTTTTTTTAAATACTGATATTATTAAGTACTCTTTTCAAGACTTTATCAAGCTTTTTGAATTACGAATAAGCTGCCTTCTATTAAAATGGGTTCTCAAAAAAATTGAAATCATGATAAAGTATTTGTACATAAAATTCTAGAACGATTTAACCACTGGACGCGTAACGTACTCAATAAAGTATGAAATCACGTTCAACCAACTTTCGTGAACTTTTATGCATTTATACACACGATCATAAATAGCCATATTCATGAATGCACGCACACGCAGTTTTATTTGTGTGATATATTGTTTTGTTACTCTTGCATGAAGTATTGTCACTGTCTAACAACCATTAAAAATACAACAGCAAATACAACACATAGAAAAATTTCGATATGCTTTACGAATTTCACACAATATTATTCGGCTAATTTGAAATGGTAAATCTTTGTATAATGTTTATAGAGAATGAACGTACATTGAATATGGGCCGATAAAGTTGTTGGAATGATTCAATAATTAATGGACTTTGGTAAAAATAGTTATGTAAATAAAATAAAAATTTACTTACGAGAAAAGAAACATTAGTTGTTCGACCGCTATAACTTTTACACCATTTTACAGCACATTTCGTCATTTTTTCTTTTTATATTACCCTCCGAACGTGTATGATAGACTGAGTCCACGGAACAGTGGCCTAGGCTAAAGTTTCTTAGCAAATGGCAAGCGGGGTATAGGCGCACGGTAAGGACGTCCAGTGGTTAAATCGTCCTATATTAAATTGAATATTAGTAAAACTATCCTAAAAGAATGTTAACTATTCCAATGCAAAAAAAAACTTAAAACGATTCTAACTGAAAATAACTTACAAAACTATTAATCAAACATATCTATAAACAATGAGAATATATCTCAGACTTGCTGAAAGAACGAGCACATAATTAAAGAGATTCAAATGTACACGAAGCTAAAAATATAACCAATGAACCATTTTCAACTTCACAAAATCTAAGTCAGCAATGCACACACATTTAAATATAAAAAATCTGAATAGTTATTTATAATGTAACATAAGGCTTAGTACACACATCTTTATATTCTCGTGTAGTATAAAATATATCCAGTTCGAGAAATAAAAAGATGTATGTATTAGCTCAGTCTAGTTATATTAAAGGCGGAAGATTTTTGGCTCTCACTAAATGGGAATGTGATTTAGATCTGCTAACGTTATTAGGGGTAGTTTTGACGGTGAGGGTTGCAACCGTATTTTGTCGTTGAAGGTTCACTTTATTTGCGCTGAGGGGTGCTCTAGGGGTTGCAAAACCGTCGTTGTTTAATTTAAGCGCGGATCGGGTTAATCTGGTCGGTGTATACAAGAGGTTGCTTTTAGGAGTCATGAGTGTGTTGACTTGTTGTATGTTTTCTTTGCCGATTTTAGGCGTTAAAGGTGTTTTGCCCCGCGGAGTTTTTTTTGGGGTATCGCTCTTCTCGTCGATGGTATGGTGGTACACGATGTTCGGGAGGATTGAATCGTGTGGTTTCGGGTTCGCCATAGAGCTGCGGCTTATTTGCTTTTCGTTGATTCCGTCCTGTAACAAAATTAACAATAAAAATATATACTTTAATATTGAACACATCACAAACTCAAGTAGTCTACTTAATGCGAGCGGCGCGAGACCAACTTTAGATATACAAGGTAGACAGAGGCACACAATATACCAAGATTTCACCATTTGCATTTTTGTCCCACGTAATAGGTGGTAAAAACTATTGCCGTGTTGGAATGAACAGCTGCAGGCTGTGGTTATTAGCTGTTGAAATTAGCAATTCGCGGATTGGGTCTTAGACTTGACTTAACAATGCCATATCATTGACAACTGCGGAACAATGCCCTAACATGCCTTTTGAAGCTCGGAAATGCTTGTAAATGATTATACATATAAAAATATGTGTGTGTTCTAAAGTACACAGGTAAGAAATTAAAATTTAAGACTTTTTTTTACAGCTATAAAATGTCTCTCATATGTCGATAAAGAAGTTTCACTTATGATAAAGAAGTTTCACTTCAAAACAACATGGCGCGTAACCGAAAACGTGATGTTATTTTTTTACAGCTATAAAATTTCCATCAACGTCGATAAAGAAATTTTACTTTAAAAAAGTCACAAAATGGTCGTCAAACTCTGAGCGTCCTAGAGTAAGATGCTTAACGCATTGATCGTTTCGCTAGTAAAAAAAAACTCACCTTAAAATCAGTGTAGGTAGTGAGGAGTGTGGTCTCCATCAACGGATTGGGGTTAACCGTCCGCGATTCTTCCTGCGACGCCGTGGAGCGAGTGCCGCTGAGCGATGGACGACCCGCGCTACGACGCTTGCCATGAGACTGCAAGCGGACAAACGGACTTGTTATTATATAAGCATCGACGCAAATTATTATATTTACCGAATATCTTCACGCTATATCCCTGACGGGGTATTCAGAGAGGACAGACGCCAGGCTTCGAGGGTTCCAGGGTATCCGAGTACTTTGCCGAATATAGGATGACAATTTTGACTCAATCGCTCTACCTATAAGCCGCGTAAAGGAACTTCGTTCCAAAATAAGAGCTTTCGAGGAATGAATTCTCGAAATCCTTTATTTAGGAACGAAGTAAGAAAATACTGGATAAATTGGGAAATATAAAAAAAATTTGTTTCTAGTAGATTTTTTCCATGTATGTGAATGATTTGTACGACGTAAAAATCTAAAGAATGCCTTTTCGTAACATTTTTTATAAACGAAAAACATAAACAAACAACTCGAGTACTCTAATGATTCTTCGCCGATTGCGGCAGAAATCAATTGAGCTAGTGCAGCCTGATTTTTGAGATCCACGCGCTAAGGACGTGGCACATATATTCGACTGCCTCGGTGGCGCAGTGGTAGTATGCGACTGCGGCGACTGAGGTCCCAGGTTCGATTCCCGGGTAGGAAAAAATATTTGTAAGATCTACAAATGTTTGTTGAGTTTGGGTGTTTCTAAGTATAACTATACTACGCTGTATCATGACGGGGTAGTCAGAGAAGACAGATCGCCAGGCTTCGAGATCCATGCATACTACTTTCGCTTCTTCAAGATTCATTAATCGCTTCATACACGCACGTCTGGGTATCCGAGTACTTTTGACTTTTCCGTTTTTGAGCAATCTGCTCACGTGGTCTCTTTATATGTAAGTCTCAGCCTTCTACCCTCTACTTTTGCACGATATATATTCTTCGTCAATCGTTCCTCACTCATTCGTTGGACGTGTCCAAACCAACGGAGCACGCCCTTTTCCAGCTTAACGCTGACACTTTCATTCAAACCTGCCATATTGCGTATCACTTCGTTACATATTCGGTCGGCTAAAGTTACGCCGCACAATTTTCAAAGTGATCGCATCTCCACTGCATTCAATTTACTTTCATGCATCTGCTGACATACCCAGGTTTCGCTACCGTAAAGCAAAGCTGGCACTAGCACTGCGTTATGAATCGCCAGTCGTGCTTCTTTTACGATGCTTTGTTGCTTTACTAACTGGGACAAAGCACCGTTAACTTTGTTTCCGGCAGCTACTCGTCGTTCTACATCCGAATCACATCTTCCAGCCGCGCTAAACAAACTCCTTAAAAAACAATTTCATTCTATGTATAACATGTCTACATTTAGAAAGTTATAATGTTTATGAGTCATCTAGATTCCATAACACAAGCTTATATTTATACTTGGGGCTAGACGGCGCTGTGTAAAAAATATCCAACAATATTTATTTATTATTATTTGTTATTATTTATTCTAGTT
The DNA here is from genome assembly GCA_948477245.1 of Thumatha senex. Lineage (NCBI taxonomy): Eukaryota > Metazoa > Arthropoda > Insecta > Lepidoptera > Erebidae > Thumatha > Thumatha senex. The sequence goes on along the minus strand of OX419738.1, from coordinate 10,345,162 downwards.
TGTTTTCATCTAAGGTTATTCTTATCAGGTTTCATTTTATTATGTAATAGCAAAATTTTACATACATATCTTAAAGACAACTTACTGTTCGTTTGTGTTTCAAAATACTGCCATTGACGGTTTTAGGAGTTTTCTTCCCATCCCCTCCATAATCGAGTTTCCGCTTCGCCTCAGGACCAAGTCTACCCTCCGCAACCACTCTTGCCGCCAATCGACCGCTTAAACGCCTGCAATAGCAATACTTATATATTCTAGGGAACTAACTAACTATCGTCACGCTATATCCCTGACGGGGTAGTCAAAGAGGACAGATCGCCAGGCTTCGCGATCCATGCCTACTTCTTTCGCTTCTTGCAGATTCATCAATCGCTTCATACATTCAAGTCTGGGTATCCGAGTACTTTTGAATTTTCCATTTTTGAGCACTCTGCTCACGTAGTCCTCATAAGTCTCGGCCTACCCTTACTCCTTCTACCCTCTATTATACATTGTAGGAAACAATAGTAATAAATCACAGGAACCTAAGTAAATCAACCTGATAATTTCTTATCAAATGACAATTGAAATTGCATGTAGTACTTTTTCCGTTCTGTCACGATATTAAACGCAATAAACAAATAACTATATGCCGTACATTTCTTTAAGGTCATAATGTGCGCAAGTGGTGATTGTATTCACATGTATTTAGCATTTCTATTGACTTATTATTTAGATTTCAGTGTCTAGATCATACAGCAATGGGAACAAAAACGCTTTCGGTCATAAATGTACCAAATATAAGGGCTATGATGCGAGTAGCAGGAAGACACGACGTGCACCGAGGAATATGAAACCGGGTGTTGACCATCAACCGGCTTATATGCCGTATGTGAAAGGTATAACGTACAAGATTGGATCGTGTTTACGGCAGTTCTCCATTCGTACAATATACAAACCTTTAGCCAAAGTAGCGAAGTATGTGCGAACACCAAAGGACGTCATCCCTCTGCAAACACCAGGTTTTTACAAAGTGGATTGCAGCTGCGGTCGTTCATATATAGGCCAAACAAAACGAACCATCGCAGAAAGGGTCAAAGAGCACATCGCAGCTGTGAAAAACCGTCAGTTCAACAAATCGGCGATAGCGGAACACCTCGAGTCGGGTAGTAATCACTGGATCGAACTCCATCAACCCAAAGTCCTCTTCACTGATCGCCACTATTATCCTCGTGTTGTGCGTGAAGCTATTGAAATTAGAAGATACAATAATTTCAATAGGGAAGATGGATTCAAGCTATCTGGGATGTGGAATTCAGTGATGAAAAAACTTAACCGTAGAAAACCTGTGCCAAACAAAACTGACGTAGTGAGTATGGTGTGTCGCCGGCCTTATCCTGCATTATAATAACAATGGAGGGTAGCTACAAACAAAAGTAACTCCATGCATACTCTCGGCCCTCACCATCAGTCCAGCCGCGACCACGGGCGCTGCAACGCGCTCGAAACTTCGTTGAATGTAAGTACAAAATTGTTTCGCGTGAAGTCCCGAGTAGTATATAAAATATAAGGGCTGTCGGGTCTGTGCTTTATTTAAAACATATCAATGTGCTTCACACGATGTAAAATAAAATTTAATTGTTAAGATAACACAAATTGTTATTATAGTAGGGAATAAAAATAGTATTCAAGCCTATTATACAATCTACAATCAATATCCTTGCTACATATATCTTTCTAATATCCTTTCTCATAAATCTTTCGTTTCAGAAGCGCTCGTGGCCCCGCGGTCTCAGTGTTCGGTAAACGATCACTGAGGTACGCAACTTTCACTATGGCTGGTCGTCGGATGGGTGACCACTTTGTGGCATTTACATTTGCGAGCGTTTCCGTGCTTCGGAAGGCACGTTAAGCCGTTGGTCCCGGTTGCCAGTAAAATGGCGGTCGTTAAGCCTCGTTGAAGGCCTTATAGGCGGCTTAAAAAAATTTTTCAACAGCAGGTAGCCACAACCTGCGTCTGTCTATTTCAACACGGCAATGGGCTCACCACCTATTACGTGAGACAGGAATCCACACGGTGAAAAGTGGGCATATAATATGCCTCTGCCACCCCTTCGGGGATAAGGCGTGATGGATATTATAAATCTTTCTAATCAAATTTTCTACATGTTCTTTAAAAGCAAAGCTAGGACTACGACAAATATTTATATTTCTCATTCCTTCTACAATTATTTTGCATTACTACGTATCATTAGTCAATTAAGACTTGCCTGAACAATTTATATGAAGAAATCGTGCTTTTGGTTGAATAATTTCACAAGTCCGTACTGAAATATCAAAAGGAATGAAAAATATTATCTAACAGCAATCTAACAAGGGTTTCCAAATTACATTGGATTTAATATAATGACTTGCTTAGGATTTTATAACGTACTTTTTTTCTTCAAATGAATAAAGTATAAACCTCTCCAGCTGAACTTTTTAAGAATGGGGCAAATCCCATAACAGAGGACACTAAATAAGTAAAATGGGTTTTGTGGGACTTTAAATTTTCCGTTCTGTTTTGTGTGCTAAATAAATAAATGTGCCCTATTTCAGGTATTAAATTACAGACAACACTAAAATAACTTTCGGGGTTCATAGTGTAAAAAAAATTGAAATGATGATGCTGGTAACAGTATGACAA